>OU452261.1:10837341-12140519 GCA_911728495.1 Furcula furcula | reverse complement strand
TAGGTTCTGAGTTTCTGAAGAAACATGAATTATGTAAAACTATGTAGACGATAATGTGATCATAACCTATCTAGATAATTTTACGGTTTTCGATGGATCAATCTTTATATATGAAAATATCACTAAAAAGTTTAAAATATAATCTTTTTAAAAAAAAATTGAACCGACTTCAATATCACTGAAAAGTATAAAATAATTTAAATATTATTGAAGTTGGTGCCAAATATACACAGCCGGTAACACCAACTTCAATAATATTTAAATTATTTTATACTTTTCAGTGATATTGAAGTCGGTTCAATTTTTTAAAAAAAAGATTTTATCATAATAATAGAGAGATTTTTGTGATTTATTATCAAATAAATTACTAAAACACACACAGCTAATCGCCATTTTGTATTAAACACCGATCAGAGTGAATGACGTCACCCCGGTTTAAACAAACAACTGTCAAACTGTCATCTCAACTTTTCTTTCTTCAATAAATTCACTTTTATACCTACAGACAGCTGATTATTTATACCGTGGTGACGTCACAAAATGGCGCCATGCCAGCCTTCGTATTGGAACGAAATACAAACTCTATTTTAAAAATTTAAAATATTGCTATTACTTGTAGATTTGATACAAAAATACAAAAATATGATTATTTCCGGCAATAGTAGACCCGTAAGTACATTATAGAGTATTTTTTTCCAAAATTAGTCATCATGCCTATTCATAGCCACCAACAATGGAATAGAATAGAAGTTACCAACATTATAAAACCGCTGTTTCGTGATTTCTAGTCGTTTCAAGTAAAAATTCTCTCAGGTGGAGTTT
Organism: Furcula furcula; assembly: GCA_911728495.1. Classification (NCBI taxonomy): domain Eukaryota; kingdom Metazoa; phylum Arthropoda; class Insecta; order Lepidoptera; family Notodontidae; genus Furcula; species Furcula furcula. Next base: position 12,139,697 of record OU452261.1, on the reverse strand, counting down.
TGGGCCCGCTGGCGTACCAGCCGGTGCCGTTTAGCAAGACCGGGAACCCCGTGATGAGCACGGTCGCGTTCCTCGCGTCTGTGGTGGACCCGAGGATCGCCTCCAAAGCAACCAGAGCCGCTATGGACGAGTTCGCCGCTATAAAGGTTTGAACAGTTACAGGACATTGACGTATTTAATGCTAATTTGACTACAGTGAGGCGGATACTGAGCCAGGATTTTTTTCCAAAAATATTAATAATGCTGTCCAAAAATATTTATGTGTTTTGCGTACATTTACATCTTACTATTATTATGTTTTATACCTAGTAGTGCCTAATTACGTTTATCCACACAATGTTAAGTTATATTGTTTTGTATAAGTGAGGACCTTAAATGAATCGTATTAATGTTTATTTAATGTCTTTTTCATGCTTTGGTTTTACAAATAAATAAATAAAATAAATATTCATATTGATGAGTATTTTATGATGGAGCCGCACCTATGGTCACGAAATGGATACACCCGATGGCCGCCAAAGTAGCGGCAGACCAAGGAGAAGATGGCGGGACGATTTAGACCTATTCTCGGATGTCACTTGGCAAGTGCAGTGCGCTTGGCGAGATGTGTGCAAGAGCGAGTGAGACGCCTTTGCCCAGCAGTAGGACACACCAGTAGCCTATTAAATAGCTCCGATGATTATTTATTAATCTAGCATGGGGTTATGTCCGATGTGTGTCTGGGCGAGAACCCACCCAGCAACCCCCTCCCTTCTAATGAGGAGGCCGTTGTTCAGCTGTGGCCATTTTTCGGCTGGTGAAGTAATATAGGTGTGCGTGTAATGCAGGACGAGGTCCCGGCGGCCATGATGGAGGCGCACGTGAAGGCGGCCGGGGCCCACGGCGCCGCCGCCGCGCTTGCGGCCACCGGCATCGCTGGCACCGCGCCTGAGAACGCGCCCCCACACGGTATGTATTGTATTGTATATTCAATGTGTTTAAACATCAAGGATAAATGATATCCTTGATGTTTAAACACTACGAAGGGAGTCAGCCTATAATCTTCTTCTTCTTTCACGTGCCATCTCCATCCTGGAGGTCGGCGACCATTAGTCGATATGTCTCCCTGTCAGCAGTCATGCGAATTAATTTGTCCGTGTCTTCCACCTTCAACCAGTCTCTTATGTTTCCAGTCCATGACATCCGTCTTCTACCCGGCCCTCTTTTCCCGTCAATTTTGCCTTCAGTTATTAATTTTAGTAATTTGTACTTTTCATTTCTATAAATATATCCGAAATATGCAGTTTTTCTTTTTTTGTATAGTTTCTACTACTTCTAATTTTTTTTTAATTATTTGCAATCCTTTAACATTTGAAATTTTATCAGTCCATTTAATTTTGAGCATTCTCCGATAAAGCCACATTTCAAAAGCTCTCAGTTTACCAATTAACTTTTGTTTTAGTGTCCAACTTTCGGAACCATAGATAAGAACTGGGAGAATGTAACACTTCACCATTCTCCACCTTAATTGTAAACTAATTTTTTTATTAGTCAACAGTTTCTTCATATTCTGAAAGGTGTTTCTGGCTATTTCAATTCTTGTTCTAATCTCATGTACTGGTTCCCATGTTTCATCTAACCAACAACCAAGGTTTTTATATTTATTTACTTGTTCCAAAATATTATTTCCAAATTGCAATGTAGCTGTTGGAATTGCATTTTTACTTACAATCATGAATTTTGATTTACTAGTGTTAATTTTAAGCCCATATTCTACAAGAGCATAATTTAATTTTTCAAGCATAATTTGAAGGTCATTAGGATTATCAGCTAAAAGAACGGTGTCATCAGCATATCGTCAGCCTATAATGTGTTACCCAAATCAATGTTAAACACCACTCTAATTTAAATTGAAATTAACGTAAAAACTGTTTTCTAATTAATTATTATAGAGTGATATTGGTGTAATTTTCTGGGGGTTTTCAACAAATAGGGACATTATTTTCAAAATGCAAAAAAGGTGCATTAGATCCATGTTTAATCTACAATGTACTGACTCATGTAAACTATTCTTCATCAAATACCAAATTTTAACTTTACCTTCTCTATATATATTTGAAACAGCAGTTTTTGTAAAAATGAATCAAAAGTTATTTACACAACAAAATGATATCTGCGATAGGAATAGACGAAATAATAACACATTATGTCTAAGATCGTCTCGGACAGCTCTTTTACATAAAAGTATTTATTGCATGGCGCCTAAGATATACAATAAGATTCCAAAAGAAATTAAAAACATGGAATTAAACCTATTTAAAAAGCATTTTAAAAAATATTTAGTAGATAAATGTTACTATAAAGTGTCCGATTTTTTAGCAGATCAGTGAATTATATGCAATTTTTGTGATTCCCTTAACTATGTTGTAGTGTTTACATGCTTTCTTTCTTGGCAAAATATGGAGAGACTTATTAATGTATATTATCTGTATAATACCCATATTTGTGAACAATAAATGATTGATTGATTGATAGTTTATTTTTGGCTGCATTTAGGGAGGATGCATACTAAAAACGATTTTAAATCTAAGAAAGATTTTTAAATATCTAATATGAAAATGTGTTTTAATTTTCCATTAAAAGCAAGTGTTAACGCTCATATTGAAAATGTCACTTTTATGCCTTAAATGTATAACTAATAGATATTCCATATTTCCAATAAGTAAATTCTCTTGACACACACCGTCTTGAATCTCTAAATTTGATTGTGCCTTTAACTGACGAATGCATCTGCTTTGCCACACATATACAGTCTTCCCATCCTTTTCAATGCTTATTCATTATACAACCAGCCCTTGTTTATGTCCCACTGCTGGACACGGGCCTCCCCTCAATATGAGGCGGCTTAGGCCATAGTCCACCACGCTGGCAAAGTGCGGGTTGGCGGACTTCGCACGTCATTCGAGAGCTAGTTAGGCTTTCTCAGACATGCAGGTTTCCTCACGATGTTTTTCCTTCACCGAAAGCTAGTAACAATCGCACTAAGACGATTCGCACATGATTAATTGAAGAAATCAGAGGTGCGAGCCGGGGTTCGTACCTGCGCACCTTGTTTCCACTCCATTATCTATCGAACGAACTATGATGTATAAAGCTTGGAATACAATCCAGCACTAGTAAGAAAACTCTTCACAGGCGAGGTCAAAAAGGAGGGGTCGTCGGAAATCAAAGCGGAACCGATGGAAGTCGAAGAAGGCGAGTCGAAGGTGAAGGAAGAGCCTGCGGAGGCGCCCGCACCTACTGAAGACACCAAGGACACTAAGGATGAACCCTCACCACAACCCGGTAAAAACTACGACACAACGAAGATTTTTTTTTCACTGAGAGTGCTACCCTATTCCTGTCATATTTACAACCGTTGGAAATTTCCGTATCCGAATGCAATAGAAACGTTTCTTGTGATATTTTGTAAACACTGCACGAATCTAATCCTTCCAAAAATAATTGACATTACAATTCCACAAATCTCCAATAATTGCGTTACGCAATATTTGAACGCTCCCTTATCATTGGAAATAGGAACTAAAATATTCCTAAGTAAATTACAATCAGTTTCACGGATTTGCATAGATAGTAGCGCTACTGAATAATTGACACTGCGTATGTACCTAGCCATGTATACAAGCTGTTTTCGAGAGTCATTACGAACCGTCTCGAACGCAGGTTTGATGACTTCCAGCCTCCCGAACAAGCCGGGTTCCGAAAAGGCTTTAGCACCTTAGACCACATACATACGCTCCGCCAGATTATACAGAAGACCGAGGAGTATAATCGGCCATTATGTCTAGCGTTTGTGGACTACGAAAAAGCCTTCGATTCAATCGAGACCTGGGCGGTATTGCAGTCCCTCCAGCGGTGCCACATTGACTATAGGTACATCGAAGTGTTGAAGTGTTTGTACAGCAACGCCACCATGTCGATCCGACTACAGGACGAGAGCACGAAACCAATCCCATTGCAGCGAGGTGTGAGACAGGGAGACGTTATTTCTCCGAAACTGTTCTCAAATGCATTGGAGGACGTTTTCAAGCTCTTGGACTGGTACGGATTCGGCATCAACATCAATGGCGAATACATCACTCACCTTCGTTTTGCCGATGGTATAGTCATTATGGCAGAGTCGCTGGAGGACCTCAATACGATGCTCAGCGACCTTAGTAGCGTTTCCCAACAGGTGGGTCTTAAAATGAACATGGACAAGACGAAGATCATGTCTAATGTCCATGTTGCATCCGTACCGGTAGTTGTTGGGAACGATACACTCGAAGTTGTTGACCACTACGTATACCTAGGACAAACTATCCAGTTAGGTCGGTCCAACTTCGACAAAGAGGTCGCCCGAAGAATCCAACTCGGATGGGCAGCGTTCGGGAAACTACGCGATATCTTCTCGTCCGAAATACCACAGTGCCTGAAGACGAAGGTTTTTAACCAGTGTGTGTTGCCAGTGATGACATATGGTACTGAGACGTGGTCTCTAACGGCTGGCCTTTTAGAGAAGTTCAGAGTCACACAACGAGCCATGGAGAGAGCTATGCTCGGAGTTTCTTTGCGCGACAGAATCCGAAATGTGGAGATTCGCCGAAGAACCAAGGTCACCGACATAGCTCTCAGAATCTGCAAGTTGAAGTGGCAATGGGCAGGCCACATCGCTCGAAGAACCGATAACCGTTGGGGAAGAAAGGTTCTCGAGTGGCGACCACGAACCGGAAGACGCAGCGTAGGCAGGCCTCCCACTAGGTGGACAGACGACATTGTGCGCGTCGCAGGTAACCGGTGGATGCAAATAGCCAATTGTCGTTCATTGTGGCGTTCTAAGGGGGAGGCCTATGTTCAGCAGTGGACGTCTTCCGGCTGATGATGATGATGATGATGTACCTTCGGTCTCTAGCACAAGGGGTATTTCTTGAAGTTTATAAAATGTGTATCTTCCTTAATATTAGCTATCACTGTACCAATTACTGTATGTATATTGTGCAGAGAAAACTGAGTCAACGGATGCGGTAGACGCGAAACTACAGTCGGCTGCGGCGGCGGCTCTAGCTGCGGCCGCCGTGAAGGCGAAGCATCTGGCTGGCGTTGAGGAGCGCAAGATCAAGTCTCTGGTCGCTCTGCTCGTTGAGACACAGATGAAGAAGCTCGAGATCAAGCTGCGACACTTCGAGGAACTCGAGGCCACCATGGAGCGGGAGCGAGAGGGTACGTATATAGACAGGTTGCAGATTTAATTACCTGCAAGACTCGAGCCACAGATGAAGAAGCTCGAGATCAAGCTGCGACACTTCGAGGAACTCGAGGCCACCATGGAGCGGGAGCGAGAGGGTACGTATATAGACAGGTTGCAGATTTAATTACCTGCAAGACTCGAGCCACAGATGAAGAAGCTCGAGATCAAGCTGCGACACTTCGAGGAACTCGAGGCCACCATGGAGCGGGAGCGAGAGGGTACGTATATAGACAGGTTGCAGATTTAATTACCTGCAAGACTCGAGCCACAGATGAAGAAGCTCGAGATCAAGCTGCGACACTTCGAGGAACTCGAGGCCACCATGGAGCGGGAGCGAGAGGGTACGTATATAGACAGGTTGCAGATTTAATTACCTGCAAGACTCGAGCCACAGATGAAGAAGCTCGAGATCAAGCTGCGACACTTCGAGGAACTCGAGGCCACCATGGAGCGGGAGCGAGAGGGTACGTATATAGACAGGTTGCAGATTTAATTACCTGCAAGACTCGAGCCACAGATGAAGAAGCTCGAGATCAAGCTGCGACACTTCGAGGAACTCGAGGCCACCATGGAGCGGGAGCGAGAGGGTACGTATATAGACAGGTTGCAGATTTAATTACCTGCAAGACTCGAGCCACAGATGAAGAAGCTCGAGATCAAGCTGCGACACTTCGAGGAACTCTCGAGGCCACCATGGGGCGAGAGCGAGAGGGTACGTAACCCATAGTATAGTTTATAATAAATAATAATAATAATAAGCCTTTTATTTCATGCAAAAAAAGTAAGATACTTACAAGATTAAAATCTACGTAAAAGAAATAAAAAAGAAGTTTGTTTGCATGAACCCCTCCTCAAGTGAAGGTGAATGACTCCTCTAAAGAATGCCATGCGTCTCTATCTTGAGCTATTTGCGGCCAGCAGGTACCAGCTATTTATATCAACTCGTCTGCCCATCTCGTGTAGGGTCTGCCTTTGAGACGTTTGCCGATTGGACCCTTCCATGTTGTAACCCTGTTGGTCCATCTCTCGTCCTTTAGCCTCGCTACGTCTCCAGCCCACTTCCATTTTAGTTTCTTAGCGTAGGTTAGAGCATCCGTCACTTTGGTGGTTTCTCTAATTTTTGTGTGACGAATTTTTTTGCATCTTTTTAATATTGAGCATACTTCGTTCTATTCCGCATTGGCAGGTAGTGATTTTGCTTTTTAATTTCGATGTAAATTTCCATGACATATGGTATGACATATGGTACTGAGACGTGGTCTCTAACGGCTGGCCTTTTAGAGAAGTTCAGACTCACGCAACGAGCCATGGAGAGAGCTATGCTCGGAGTTTCTTTGCGCGACAGAATCCGAAATGAGGAGATTCGCCGAAGAACCAAGGTCACCGACATAGCTCTCAGAATCTGCAAGTTGAAGTTGCAATGGGCAGGCCACATCGCTCGAAGAACCGATAGCCGTTAGGGAAGAAAGGTTCTCGAGTGGCGACCACGAACCGGAAGACGCAGCTTTGGCAGGCCTTGGTTGTCTATGGTCCCCTTAAACAAAGCGTAGGCAGATTTTCCACTAAGAGGCAGGTGATTTGAACTATTTAAAGTTATATTGATATAGTAGTGATAAGCAGTGATGGGTTTGATCTGTCACAAGCGCAAATGGCGATAAATACAGCTGACGGTATGGTCCCATTGTCGTGTTACCTATTGTCGTGTACCTGATATTTATGCATTTTGATGTTCTTACCCGTGGCTACATGTTATTGCTTGAATTAAGCATTCTACAGTACTTGTACTGATTCCTATTCTAAGCAGTTAGCTTTATGTGATGCGACGAGATGTCATGATGTGACCTCTAGGTGATCAGTCCATGCATGTGCATGATATGTTAACGTTCTGGTAACATTACCATGAGAGCGGCAGTTTGAATCAGTTGCAAACGTAATAGCTACATATTTTTACCTCCGTGGTATCTCTTCCCACCACATCTGTATTACTAGTACACAGAATACATGTATTCTAATCCTAAGAAATATACTGTTCTAATTTGTTTTGTACACATGTAACTGCAATGTTTTCCTTTTGGCTAATAAATTATTCTAGTTCTATTCAGGTGAATGTTTCAAGTGGCCGGGAATGGCCAAATCGGAAACTATAAGGAATAGTGAAAAATACTCTAACTGGCAATTATGAACCGATTTGAAAAAATCTTTCTTCTATCCATTCTTTAATCCGTGGATTGGGTCCCATAAAAAAAATATTGCTTACGAATAAGTAGTTCCTGAATAAACAAGAACGGAGACCGCGCAGGAAAAATGCAGGAATGCCTATAAGATGACGTTATTGTCGCTTTTTAAGGACAAAAATGGTCATAACTCTGGCAAATACACACATCAAAAGTGTCTAGGGATCAAGCATTTTTAAGCGGATTTCTTGAGATTGAGATGTGGCTTTGTAATAAATTTATGATTTTATAAATTTATATGGATCCTTTTTGGTGCATTTCATAATTTGAATCAGGAACTGTGAATCAAATTCGAGTAAAAGATGAAAATCAGCTGTCAATATTTTCCCTATAAAAACATACAACGCATTGAAGACATTATTAGTGCTACTGTTTCCCTACTACTGATTAAAACCAACGTTATTATGGAGCGGCGACGTCATTTAAGCAGGGAAGAAATTCTCAGAGCCGTGGGAATGATAGAAGCTGGTTCCCGGCAACGTACTGTGGCTTTAGCTCTGAATACAAGTCAGAGTGTTATCAGTCGACTTTGGACACGTTACCGAAGCACTGGTACCGTGGCTGAGCGCCATGGAGGACGGTATCGCTGCACCACACGGAGACAAGACCGATATATTCAAATCTTAACTCGAAGAGCTCCAACAATAACTGCCATGATGTTAGCCGTGAGGCTTCATCACTCTTCAGGGAACTTAATTAGCGACCAAACAGTCAGAAACCGCTTGCATGAAGTGAACCTTCATTCCCGAAGACCGCTACGGGTACCACCTATAGCAATGCACAATCGTAGGATTCGATACCAATGGGCTCTTGAACACAGAAATTGGGCAGAAGAACAATGGCGTTTCGTGTGCTTTTCTGATGAGTCTCGTTTTGGTATGAGACCGGATACAAGACGTATACGACACTGGAGAACCCCTGGACGCCAACAGCGATTAAAATCCTGCCAGGAAGTCCATCCTTATAGTGGTGGAACCATCATGGTATGGGCGGGTATTTGGATCGGCGGAAGAACTGAGTTGATTTGGATCAGAGGCAACCTCAACGCTCAAATTTATGCTGAGACGATTGTATCAGACGTCATCGTTCCTCTACAAGTGCAAATCGGTCCCTTATTTCAGTTAATGCATGATAATGCACGACCGCACACCGCAAGAGTTGTAAGACAGACTCTCGCCGCAGCTAACATCAATGTCCTGCCCTGGCCTGCTCAGTCGCCAGACTTGAACCCGATTGAGCATGCATGGGATATGCTACAGAGAAGAGCTCTGCCGAATATGGAGGGTATCCAGTCGCAAGAAGACCTTTTTTTGTTGTTGCAACGAACACGGGCGGCCATTCCACAGCGTGATTTGGATGAACTCATTTTGAGTATGCCAAACCGATGTTCTTGTGTTGTTAGTGTTCGCGGTAGAAACACGGATTATTAATTGTTTAAGTTACCCAATAAAATTTTAAAGAAAACTGTTATTTCAGTCTTTTTTTCGAACTTTTGTGTTAGTGGTTCAAATGTCAAAAATCCCTTTATTAGGAAAATGGCAAATTTCTTTATTAATGCAAAGGTGACTTGGTTTATCGTTACTGTGACAAACGAAAACACTTTATTTGATGAATCCTTAAAGAAAATTTTAATTAATATCAATCAGGAGAAAAGTTATTGCAAAAATATATGTTGATCCCTAGACACTTTTGATGTGTGTATTTATCCATTGTAATGATTCTTTTTTATTCGAAAGATTGAACCACTGTAATGATTTGGTATGAATTTTATCACAACCGTATAAGAAGATACTGGAGGACCATGAACGATGTGGGGGAATTTATCTAAAAACTATTAAACTGATGTTCTCCATTACATTACTCTGACAAATATGATCCAATTTCGATGATTGTTTTTTTATTCGAGAGAGTAAACTACTATGATGATTCCATGCAAATTTCATTATTCTAAAGAAACATGAATTATGTAAAACTATGTAGACGATCGTCTTTGTGCGATTGTTACTAGCTTTCGGTGAAGGAAAACATCGTGAGGAAACCTGCATGTTTGAGAAAGCCTAACTAGCTTTTGAATGACGTGTGAAGTCCACCATCCCGCACTTGGCCAGCGTGGTGGACTATGGCCTAAGCCCCTTCATCTTGAAGGGAGGCCCGTGCCCAGCAGTGGGACATAAACAAGGGCTGGTATTATTATTTATTTATTATGTAGACGATAATGTGATCATAACCTACCTAGATCATTTTACCGTCTTCGATGGTTCAATCTTTTAGTATGAAAATATCACTAAAAAGTATAAAATAAAATATTTAAAAAAAAATCGAACCGACTTCAATAACACTCAAAAGTATAAAATAATTTAAATATTATTGAAGTTGGTGCCAAATATACACAGCAGGTACGCCAACACCAACTTCTATAATATTTAAATTATTTTATACTTTTCAGTGTTATTGAAGTCGGTTCGACTAATATTTTTTTATCTTTAGGCTGAGAAATAACTGTAATTATGACTTTGAATCTTAAGTATACTGATTTATTAAATATTGCTCCCAGGGCTGGAATATCAACGGCAACAGCTAATCCAAGAGCGACAGCAGTTCCATCTCGAACAGTTAAAAGCCGCCGAGTTCCGCGCCAGGCATCAAGCGCACCAAAGGTAAACTTACTAATTTTATTAATGGCGAAAATAAACAAAAATATTTAACTTATTTCCTTTCTAGTCGGTCAATGATATAATTACTTTATTTGTTTATTTTAATTTACAATGTTTGGAAGATTATCAACTATAAATAACATTAATAGGTAATATGATAGAAACAAAAAGGTATTAAAAAAGTCTCCACTAATAATAGATTTTATTTTTAATGTTTGTGTTTGGTGAGAGAATGGTGGCTTTCACCGTGTTGTGTCCGGGTAAGAATAGCACCCTCCCATCTCCTCCCGTTGGGTGTCTGTAAGGGGCGACTAAGGGAAAACAAGAAGACGGGCAGCAGCGTTTTTCTATTGGATTACCCACCACCTATACTGCGCTCCCCAAAACGCATGCCAAGCGTGGGGATTATGGCAACCCCTCCCTTCTAAGCGGGAACTTAGCAAAATATTATTAACAATGTAAAAACTAAACAACCTATTACCAAACCTTAGCAAATATTACTTTGATAAGATTCATTTGGAGTAGATACTCCAGGTACTCCAGTCGCAGGTAACCAGTGGATGCAAATAGCCAATTGTCGTTCATTGTGGCGTTCTAAGGGGGAGGCCTATGTTCAGCAGTGGACGTCTTCCGGCTGATGATGATGATGATGCCTCCAAACAGTTCTTTGGTTAAATCAAGTCCATTAAAAAACTGATAATACTACTTTCACTTCTTAAATGGGTACGTTTAAGCGTCCTCCTTGTGTTACTGTGATTGCGCCCATGATTACGTCATCTTAACAAGAGAGTGGCGGTAGAGATGACAGTATGTTGTGTGTGGGGCAGGCTGCAGGCGGAGACCGGGGCGCCGGGGACGGTGGCTAGTGCGGTCGCGGGGACGGGGACGGGGACCGACACGCCGCCTGAAACAGCACCGGCAACGCCCCACCACGCCTAACCAGCACACCCCCCTTTTTAACCCCCTTTAGCCCCCATTATTGCGTCCTACACCCTGATTCTCTATGACACTCGTCGAGCTATTATTTGTACTTGATTTACTGTAAACGAATAAGGACAAGAAGAAGCGCAGCAAAGTCTTTCTATTGGATTACCTACCACCTATACTGCGAACCCCAAGACGTCTGCCAAGCATGGGGATTATCTAGCGACTATTTCACTAGATTGACAACAATGTGCTCATGTATCTGCAACAGCTGCTACCATATTTGATTCCACTTTTTTAATAATTATTAATCTACTACAAATAATAAATTGATTGGATTTTAACATTCCACGCTCAATTATTATCTACGAAACTACATACATATATATATATAGCGTTTTAATAAATTTAACAACATTAATTGTCAAGTTACATTGGGAAAGACTAGCATGTAGAGTTGTAGTGGTCATAGAGAATAAGGGTCTAGACTTTTTTTACTGAATAAAACTAAACTGTACCTTCGACACGAATTGTCGGGCTAAACCCGTACTATAAGAGTGGACTCCCTCGAAGTATTCTGCAGATTTGAAGTATGACAAAGTGCTCCACCGAACCTGGCATGGTTTGCAACTAGACACCAATATGGTGTGGAATGTGACGTAGTTTTCAAGGCAACACCATCGATTACGTCATAGTGACGTCATACATCAATCTGTCAATGCTTGCAAGCCGTGCTGAGCTGGCTGCGCTGTATACATAGTGAAATTGGACATTTCACCAGTCGCGTTTAGACTTTAGCGATGGCTTTTTCTGCATAGAATTTAGAATTGGTTATCGCGTATCTATACTGCCGTATTAGTATTATCGTCGCCCCAGTCATTAGTCGTCACCATAATGCGAGCATGCCGTCCCTATTTCGTTTCGATTCCGTTTATATTGTATAAACATCAATCTATATCTACTTTATTGTACTGGTTTAACCCGTGTCGAAGTACCTTCTACCATTATCAAATTTTATTACGAAGAGGTGATCAACAACTTGTAATAGAATAAGCGCAAGAACTCAAACACTCAGATTATATTGTCTGGTTAAAACTGTGTAGTACCGAAGTGTGGTAAATCTATTTGAAAAAACCTATTTGCGTTCGGAACGTAAAAGCAAATATTCGGGTTAAATGACTGTGAATTTTATTTCTTTTACATAAAGACTTCTTTAACTTTACCAACTTGGACGTGGTAGTTACGAATCGTAAAAAAATGGTTAGACGATATCCTAACTTATAATTTTTCAATAATATTAGTTAAAAATTTCGTTATTTAATCCACTACTCGATTCAAAACCAACTACTGTGAGAGCTTGAGCATTTTTTATTACAGGTTGTATAGACGATAAAAATTCGTTTCGAATTTGTTTAATAGCGATTTCAAATTTATTTCGCGGTCGAAAATCACGCTATCCATATGTTGAGAATGCAAAGCGTCAGCAAAAAGGATTTGGTAATACATAGTTATTTTTGCTGTCGCGCAAGTTGACAATGTATGCGGTATTTAGTTAATAAACTGCAAATAGGTTTGTGATCCTGTTTAAATTAATTTGAAATATACGTCATTGTAAAGACTTTAAACTACACTGTCGTCGGAATACTTTGTGATGTGTCGTCATTTATTAATGTCAATGTAAACTTAGTTAAGTGAATTTCCTAGCATAAGTTTTAGAATAATGTACGCAAATATTATTTACGAATTATTGCGAATGATCTGTGCGGATGTGGATCGGATGAAGATAAAAATAATTAATTTTTATTATTTAATTTTGGTTAAAACTCCATGTTGGACATAACGCAAAGTTAGGAAATAAAAAGATTTTCAAGCAACGTGCATTGTTTCATTCTGCGCTGTCATTTTTTGCGTTTTATAGCGCACCGCAGGTGTTTAACGAACTTTAATTACAACAAAAAATCCGGCTCTTGGGTGTGTATGTACCTTATCGTCTTTTTTCTTCCACTTTGAAATGTTTTGGCAACGTTTGAGATACTGTAGTTGTACGAGAAACGAGTTTCATTAACGTACTGTTGATATCATTTTATTTAGTAATCATAAAAAATAAACCTTTAAATATTATGTTGTGGTGTCTGTTACTTTGTTTTTTCTATGTGATACATTATTCCAGTTGTGCTCAGGAACAATCTATTTATCGAATATCTATGGTAAGTAAACCATGTTATTGTAATTTAATTTTAGTTGAAATTGTCATAAAATATTTTATTTTTATTTTAACGTTGTTAATCTTACAAGGTCAAGCGCCATAGGTCAAGATATCTGAACTAAATAATAATACCTGGCAACAGTAATAATTCAATACCTAACCGGATAATATTGGTCTAACTTCAATGTTGAAATAAAACTACTTTTACGGATTATATTGTGGCATAAGGACGTTCAACATCTCAGTCTTCCCGTGACCATGGGTGCTGCAAAGCATTCGAAACGTCGGGATATTAAAATCTATAATAAACCAAGATATAATCTGTAAAAGTGTTTTATTTTAATGTGTAGTATTAGCGTATATAAAAGACAACACTAACTTCAATGGTTATTAGTCACAGAGATCTAAGCAGTAGTATCAACATAATGTGTATATACTTACAAATACACAATATACTTTCAATTATTTACTAAGCAAAGAGTTGTTACAACTGATTTGTATCCTGTACCTGTACTGACCCGAAGCAACCACAAGAGTAGGTACCTACAGTACCTACTCTTGTGGTTGCTTCGGTATGACATGTCGATTTTTTAACCGGCTTCAAAAAGAAGGTTCTCTATTCGACGCGTATGTATGTAATATTGATAAAAATGCGTAATGTCCGCGGATTTCTCAGAAACTACAAGTCCGATTTCAAAAATTCTTTTTGCAATAGTTAGAGTATTTTTCAACTTAGGGTAGAGTACAAATTTCATCAAAATCGGTCCAGTAGTTTAAGAGATATAAACTTTTTATGTTTTCAGTAAGTTACTGTAATGTAGCCGTTCGAGTTGCGTGATAGTACTGTTACCTATCATGGTAAAATAAGTCACTAAAAAGTGTTAAATAAACTATTTTTTTAAAAATAAAAACCGACTTCAAAGTAAATTATCTAAAAAGCATAAAATAACGAAAATATATTGAAGTCGGTGTCAGCTCGTGCTAGTCTTAGTTAACATGATGTGCTAGCACCGACTTCAATATATTTTCGTTATTTTATGCTTTTTAGATAATTTACTTTGAAGTCGATTTTTATTTAAAAAAAAATAGTTTTTTATTTATCACAAGTTAGTGCTTGATTGCATTCCCGCCTGATGGAAAGCGGCGACGCAATCGAAGCTTACTTGCTTGCTTATTAAAAGCCTATTCACTCTAGCCTTGAAGACATCCACATTATAATCGGGCGGGAATACCGACGTAGGCAAACTGTTCCAGCCTTAGCTGTAATTAGGTATAAACGCAATATAGCTGGAGGTTGTTCGAAGCTTTAATTTGAATAATCTATACTAACTACTGGTAGGTATCGTCTCACGACAATCCAGGCAACCCGGCTCTGTTCGTGCACGGGGAGAGTCCAGTGTGGGACGCGGACACGCAGAGCCTGTACTTTGTGGACGTGCACAACAGCGACGTGCACCGACTCGATTACGTCACAGGCAAGATCAATACCAAGCATATCGGTAAGTACACTCTTTACCTACACCAACGATTTGTACACTATATATGCCATTAGGGCACGAAAAGTGAAGGCACGACATTCATCCAATTGTATGAACTAGTCCTCTGTCGGTAAAAAGTAACGAACGTGCCTTTGAAAATCAAGTAAAATGCCGTCATGCGTATTTATAAAATGCATAAAGTACTGTACAAAAGTAAATAATGAGGAAGGGATGTTTATAAAAAAATAAAAATATTTACATGGTTCACAATTTATGGCGTGCATTAGTAGGGATATAACATATTACCAAAATAATTACTATCAATTTAATACTCACTCAGTACTCCTAGAACATGAGCATTGTAATCAGAGAGAAAGCTTCCAACATTCGCGTAATAACGATGCATACGCCACCAGTTGACGAAGTCGGTTAATTCTGGCTAAACTGTGACTCGGTCTTTTGATAAATTGAATTTTCGAACGGTTTTAGTAAGCTTTCTGACTGGTTCTAGAATACCAATTCTGGTTATTCAGGTGCTCCTAGTACGCTGCAAGGTTTAGATCCTCAGTTAAATTCCCAGGTCAACCATCGTAATTTGTTTTTTGTTTCATAAAAATCTCGGCACTACTGAGTTCGGGGCTATGTTCGGTAATCAGTAACCTGTTTGCCTTCTGTTAGATTGAACTACGATAGGTATTTTATGCAGTTAGCATAACCTAGCTTTAATTAATGCTTCGTTGATTCCGAAACAGTTGATTATATATTTTAGTCTAGGTCATCATTGTTAGTAGCAATCGTAAGACTAGCTCAAATTTATAAGTAGGTATTTAAAAGGCTTCGAAAGATTTTCAGTTTTACATCTGGTAATCCTATTTAAAGGCACCATGAAGGTATAGGAGTAAAAGTTGAGAAAATATTCTGAATACATCTTCACCAGTAGCCGAAAGACGTCCACTGCTGAATAAAGGCCTCCCCCTTAGAAGGGAGAGGTTGCCATAATCCAGTGGCGTGCACAGAGGGTAGGCAAATAAACTTATTTGGTTTGTTTAACCTACTATAAGTATACTAGTGTACCATTTTAATTTCCCATATGTTAGCAAATTCTATAGACATATTAATTTGCATTTAAAAACTGTAATAAGGTTATACAGTGGCTCCGTACATACAAAAAGACTTTGCCTACCCTACGATTTCTCTAAATAATCTTAATTTAAAAATATTTTGTACTGACATGGTATTAACGTGATGTTTTTATATGTGAATAGATAGACCTGTAATGTAACTAACATTAGAGGATTTGTGGTGGCACACTAACAAACAGCTTAGAATACAGATAACTCGCAGATATTTTTGCCTACTTTCAGTGCACGCCACTGCCATAATCCCCACGCTTGGCAGGCGTCTTGGGGATCGCAGTATACATAGGTGGTAGATAGGTGATATAATAGAAAGACGCTGCTGCCCGTCTTCTTGTTTTCCCCTAGTCGCCTCTTACACACCCAACGGGAAGAGATAGGTGGGTGCTATGCTTACCCGGTCATCCCACGGGAAATACTAGAAGCAAAATCCTAATACTGTTATTCCGTTCTCTGTCCGAACTCTCTTTCTAATAGCCGATATCAGAAACAGGCCTCGTAGCACAGAGAATGTGATAGCGATATTAAAGGCCCAATATTTAGGCTTCAAGTAAAGTATTCAAAGTGTCTCCACTTTAACCCCTGTAGCTTCATGCCTATTACTCTATATATCTGCGTCTGTTCAGTGTCCTCATTCCACCAGGATACGGAGAAGTGAACGTGGTGTCGCTAGTGTCAGGCAGTCGCAGGTTGCTGGTCGCGGTGCGATCCTCGTTGTACTTGTTGGACTGGGGCGTGGCTGGGGACGCGGCTCTACGGCTACTCGCCACCGTGGACGTCGGACTACCAGATAACGTTATTAACGAGGGCAAGGCGGACGCCGAGGGCCGATTCTGGGCAGGTAAGTGTTACTATGTAGAAGGAACCACACATTGTATTTCTGTTTTAATCAGTATACGCTAGAGTTGTGACCTCACTTCCTGTGATTGTAAGCAGTAATAGCGTATAAATAACACAAGGAACATGTGTGAAAGCAATCGCTGCCCCCGCAGCAAAAGTATCCCTTTAACTGTCAGAATAAGACTCCGTATAGAACATTGAAATCCACGGATTCAGCAGGATCGCTTAAAGTTGACTTCTATGCTGCAATGTTTTTTTAATAATAATATTTTAAGACAATCTATACACAGTCATCTGATCACAAATTAGGCAGAGCTTGTACTATGGAAACCAGACAACTGATACTCATAATTATTTTTTTTTTTATAATAATAAATAATATAATAATACCAGCCCTGGTTTATGTCCCACTGCTGGGCACGGGCCTCCCCTCAAGATGAGGGGGCTTAGGCCATAGTCCACCACGCTGGCCAAGTGCGTGTTGGTGGACTTCACACGTCATTCGAAAGCTAGTTAGGCTTTCTCAGACATGCAGGTTTCCTCACGATGTTTTCCTTCACCGAAAGCTAGTAACAATCGCACAAAGACGCTTCGCACATGATTCATTAAATAAATCAGAGGTGCGAGCCGGGGTTCGAACCTGCGCACCTTGTTTCCAAGGCAAGCGCTCGCCCACTGAGCTGTTACCGCACTTTTTTTATAAATACATACTGAAATAAATAAAACACCCAGATGCTTGGTGGGAATCGAACCCACTACCTATTGGGTAGCGGCCAGGGTGTCTCACACGGCACGAACAATCCTATATTATTCATGTCATTACGGAAAACTCCGAGGCCATCAAATCATACTACCGTATCATAGCTTTAGACCCCGATGACTGAACCCTTAAAACTATTTGACGATGTACAGGTACTAAGGGCCCTCAGACCGGCGATGACGTGTTGCCCGACAAGGGTTCTCTATACAGCTTCGAGCAAGAGAGCTTCTCTCACCCACGCCTACAGTTGCGGCCCGTGTCGATCTCCAACGGGCTGGTGTGGGCTCTCAACAACACAGTGCTCTATTACATCGACTCTACCACGCAGAAGGTCGAGGCTTTCGACTATGACGTACAAAGGGGAGATATAAGTAAGTTTTAGTTACTCCATTTTTATTTGTCAATGTTTGTGTTCATAAATTTCTTCCGTTTTGTGCGATAGTTGTTAAAACGCCAATCACAAGTAGAATTATGACGTCATTCTTCCCTGATGGGTGTGTTTTAAATTGCGTTTCAATTTACGTAATTTAAAGTTAAAATATTTCGTAAAAAAATCATTTTTAAATAAACCTTTTTTAATTCTCCTTGTATACATATGTATATAATATGTTACATATATACGTAACATTATATACATATTAGTTCGTCACAATTATATGTGCACATACAATTTACACGTGTAAATTCACACGTGTAAAACTAACAAATAAATGAATATTGTTACTAATACTGGGTCCTGGTACTTGCAATAAATAATTTAATAACAATAATATTTATGTTCACTGACTAGTGCTATTTATTGTATTGATTTATTCAGGTGGTCGGAGAACCATTATAGATATATCTAATTATGGCTACGAGGACGCCATACCCGATGGCATGACTATCGACGGCCAAGGCCATTTGTGGGTCGCACTAATGTTCGGTGGCGCTGTAAGTATAAATAAAAACAATATTTTAGTCAGGTAAAGCCAAGGTATTATGTATACCTAGGCCCCAAGAAGGCACTTAGGTATGACGACTTCTTGTCTCGTATGACCTAATTAGATTGTTTTACTAATTATTTGTTAATGGTTTAACGTAGTCCAATGTAAGTTGTGTAAGCATGGATAATAAAGCCTACTATTACTAGCTTATTAAAAACACAACAACAAGAATGGTGTGGTAGTGTAAGGTTTACAAGAAAGGAGTAGGTACAACTTCACTAAAGTACTTCTCTCTCTATTTGATTGTCCGTAATACGATAGCAGCGTCCGGCGGCGTACTCTTTATTTATAAGCTATTTTAGTTTTAGAAAAAAATACCAATAGCGGCTATTTAGTTTTTTTTTTTTGGGACTGATAGACGCTGTTGGCCGCAGATGTACATTACAGCTTCACCGGACAATAGGAGGCGAGCGCTTATAGCACTCAGAAGGAGCGACGAGCTCAAGGGCACCTCAGGGAGGCACGGCCTCCGCTTGGGCTGTCGCTTAAGAGACGGCTGATTCCACCACCGGTTCACAACGCGCCCCCACTGAGAAGAACCGGCAAGAAACTCAGTGGGGTGATGCACGTCGTTGAGTTCGCATGCGTACGACCTTTCGGCCTCGCCGGCGAGACCGGTGTCTGATAGCTAGGCGATTTAGTTCAGTCAGCCTATATTTGTTATAATCGCAAATCTATCTGATTACATTCGATATGGGTTCCAAAGCAATTTATGATCCTGGCTGACAGGAGTCACAGTGGTGGTAATAATCCCAGTAATATTTGAAAATCTGCTATACTACTACAATCGACCTCTTTAGAGGCCTTGTTCTGCAAAGTTAATTATAACCTTCCCTTCTAGGTGTTACATATAGACCCGGACAGCAGGCAAGTGGTGTACGGGTACAAGTTACCGGTGTCCCGTGTGACGTCAGTATGTTGGGGCGGGCCCAACCTGGACGAGTTGTTCGTGACCACGGCTCGCGACAACCTCGACACGAAACTGGAACCGCTAGGTGGTGCCATCTTCACTATACGGGGAACCGGCAGTAGGGGCGTGCCGCCTTCAACGTTCCGATTCGATAATGCTGATTTTTATTAAATTTAGATATAATGTTTGTTAAATTTATTTTTTATAAAAATAAATATTTTTTTATAGAAGAAATAGTTACGGACTTTTTTTCATTACACGAATGTACGTTGGCGGTCACAAACGGTGTATCGGCCTTTAGGACGACACTCGCTAGCACGTGCCGGTCCAAAATACGCGCGGGCGGGGTAAACGCGTGTAACGTCGTTCAAACGATTTTGATTGAAAACTGACACCGCTCGTGACCGCGATAGTACATAATAATTACTAGATTCATAAGTAAACATGCCGATAATTGATATACATCTTTTAAATATAAAACATCGTGTATAGATTCCCTAGGGGCGTCCATCTGACGACTTACTAGACCTAAAACTCACCCAATCTCACTCGGCGGAGACGGCGTTCTCGGCTAATATCACGTATTTTTTCTTTCCGTAAAAAAATTGTGTAATATTGCGAGAAAACTTATACTACTACTTTAATATTAGCCTTAAATAAAGCAAATTGTTTTTGTTATTTATATTAAAATACTCATTAGAAGTATATATGTATTAGTATCAGTTGTCTGGTTTCCATAGCACAGGCTCTGCCTAGTTTGGGATCAGATGATCGTGTGTGAATTGTCCCAGAATATTATTATTTCACCAAGGGGAAAGGGGCAGTCGGAAAATCGCCAAAATCGTCTCACGTAATTAATGGATGCTCCCTAACACATGGTATGGAACATATTTTTACACTTTTCTTTATTAAGATTTGTATTTATAAATGTTCTTTTTTAATTCTCATAAGTTAATTGCAAATATCGTTATAAAATGACGATTTTAAAGGTCACATGAAATCATTATTTATTTTCTGACCACACTATGGTCAGAAAATAAAATATAAGTAATATATGCATATGCATGATAGGCTTCTTTGTTTAATATGTATTCTATGATGTACCTGCTAGGCATGCGGAGTGTATCTATTCGTCATAACACCGTATTGGTACGCGTGGTCAACAACTATTACGTACGTAATAATCTCAGTAACGGCTCTAGAAGCAAATTTTCAATTTCTTACACACGCACACGCCTTTTACCGAGTTAATTAATACTAATGACTCCTTCATGCTTATCATGACTCTATATAAGAAACTAAATGCAATGTGAAATAATACAGAAAATTATTGTGCACGAAAATGAGATCATTACGGAATATTTGTTCGATTGAGTTGGTGTTTTATATAAATTTTATGTCTACCGTTCTTCCTATGAACACAGTAAGTTTTAAGATTATAAAAATAATGTTCTCCAAGGCCTTTTTTTTTGACGCGGGGAAAATCTTCAAAAGATCCCCGGGAGCTGGGGGACTCGATCGGGGTATGTGGGATTCTTACCCACTAAAACCGCCGCGGCTGTCGCATCGGCACATGAGAGGAGACCCAGGTCTCCGGTGGGATCTGCACCAGGGGCCACTCAGTGCCTTGCTTTTGATCCCACCGCCGGGGGGCGCATTGTAGCCCCTAGAACCTGAAACGGGGACGGGGGTCGCAACCCCGCCGCCGTCCTCCTCGGAGTCCCCGCCGTACTCAATGTCCTTGGGCCCACACCCTGGACGTCCAGTGACTCTGAAGGTTGCCCGTTGTTTATATATAAACAACGGGCAAGCCCCCGGGCTCAGGGCTGGGGAGCGAGACGTTGTGCGGCCGCTTGACGCAGCCTGCACCTTCGTCGCCGAGCAAGATCAGCGCGTTCCCGTTCCCGCTCGGCGGCCTCCTTCTGGGACATGACAGTCTCGCAGAAGGCGTCCATTGATCCCCACGCCGCATCCCCGGACAGCATAGCCGACACTACGCTGCCCAGGGAGAGGTCCGATCCGATGACTGCGACCAGGTCTCGACGCTCCAACGACCACGCGGGACAAGCCTCTAGCGTGTGTTGGGCGGAGTCAGACTGGTCGCAGTGGAAGCATCTCGTCGTCGCTTCACGTCCGATATTACGCAGATAATCACCGAAACAACCGTGACCGGTGATTATCTGCGTAAACCTGGTGAGTCGTCCACTCCGTCGCTGTATCCAGGCTTCGAGATGCGGCAGGAATTCCTCAACGACGCGTATGCGCGCTATGTGCTCCGGCTGGAGCCGCTCGCGCCACGTCGCGAGAGCGATGTGTCGTTCCTGCCGCTTGATGTATTCGAGCGCCACCGGCTTGCCTCCGCCACTCTGGCGGGCGATGCGGATCCGGTCATAGGCCCCCGCATACATGCCCGCCAGGATGTCTAAGGGTGGAAAGCGTGCCAGTATGGTCGCCGCCTCAAACGATACCTCGTGCAATCCGCAATACCATCCTACGCTGGACGCTGTAGATTTTGGTTCTACAGCGTCGAATGGCCTGCCTCGGCGCCCAGATGGGCGCCCCGCAGAGGACTACGGACTGCACGACTCCGGCGTAGAGGCGGCGAACTTCCTCGCTCGGCCTCCCGAGATTGGGGAGCAGCATGTGCAAGGACGCTGCAACCCTGTCGACTCGGGGGACCAGGCGTTCTCCAAGGCCTAAGCCAAGGCAGCCAATCTTTTTTTTAAGACGCCTAGCCAAGCAGTATGGATTATCTTACTTTTCAGATAATCAGGTGATCGGCCTGTACTGTCCTAGCCAGTAATCATCAGTAATGAATAACTAACACAAAACTTTTGACTGCTCCCGCGCGGTTTGAACCTGTGACCTTCGGTTTCCAAAGCGAGCGGTTTTCCGCTGCGCAGCGCTACGGAGGCTACGTTATAACTGTTATAAGATTATCTATACATATAACACAAATTCGCTTTCCACGTCTATCTGTATATCCGCTAACTGAACTTCAACTACGCGACGGATTTTTAAGCGGTTTTTACCAACAGTTAGATAATTTGTCACCGAAGGTTTGTGTATAATATTCTTTCTTATTCTATTTTTTTTTTTAATAAACACCCGTGCGAAGTCGGAGCGGGTCGCTAGTTAAGTTTATGGAAAGCATTTAAGTGAGATCGCGATATAGTTTATTTAAATAGGTAATAAAATTAATTGCTTAGATATAGTGATAAGTAGGTACTTATTACATTTCTCGACTTTTACCACTAACAGGAACGACGACATAATATGATAGTGACTAAAAATTTTAATGTATTTAAATACACGAACCAATCGTTCACACATGCTGAGAGCCCCGTGTGGGACCCGGAGACCAGCACCCTGTACTGGGTTGACGTCCTCAATCAAAACGTGCACGCGTTAGACTTCAATACGAACAAACATAAAATGAAACATATCTGTAAGTATTGCAATTTTTATTTTTTTTATTAGCAACTCGCCGCGGCTCATTGGGAATTATTATACTCATTAACCTTCCAAAAGAAATTCTCTACCCAAATGGTAGTGAAAACTGGTATGTACCTAGTGGTAGTGAATCGCGCTCAAGCTTAGTATACCTATATACTCTGTGGGCTCAGGAGACTTAATAAATATAGTCTCTTGTCAAGTGGCAGTGGACTGCTTAGCTGTCCCTGTGTCCCTTAGCAGCAGCTGGTGGTCTCGGTTATTTCCTCACTAGGTTACAT
The DNA here is from genome assembly GCA_911728495.1 of Furcula furcula. NCBI lineage: Eukaryota > Metazoa > Arthropoda > Insecta > Lepidoptera > Notodontidae > Furcula > Furcula furcula. The sequence goes on along the minus strand of OU452261.1, from coordinate 12,116,569 downwards.
GAAACTATTATAAGTATAGTAAGTAAGTTATTAGAATAGTAAGCGACATATAGATGATAATATTGAACCTTACGTGGTGAAATTACTTACTCAGTGCTTTTTACTACCAAGAAAAGACAGCGGCCTCGCAGGCAAGGCCGAAGGGTCCGACCGGTGGCGTAGCTTGCCTTAGACGGGTTTTGTATAAAAAAATGTTGGGGGCCCAAATGAAGGGTAAACGGGTCCTCTATAGACCGGGGGCCCCGTATAATTGATACTGCGGTAACTACGCCCCTGGCTCGTACGCATGCACAGACCACTTATAAAGTAGTCTGTGTACGCATGTAACCGCAACGACGAGCGTCACCCTACTGAGTTTCTTGCCGGATCTTCGTGGGGGTGCGTTGTGATCCGGTGCCTTTGAGCTCGTCGCTCCCCTGCCCTTAAAACTGGAATGCTTTAAACGCTCGTCTCTCGTCCGATGAAGCTGTCACAGCAACCTGTGACACAGCGACATTCTTTAAAAATGTCGACTTTTACAAGAACTATAAGAAATTATAGAGTAGGTAAGGGTCAGTGGCGTAGCTTGTCAGAGACGGGCCCTGTATCAAAATTTGTTGGGGGGCCCAAATCAAAGTAAGGCCAAAGAGTTTAAGTGGGAATGAGACGAGGATAACATTTTACGAAATTTTGCTAACACCCGTTCGGGGCCCCTGTAGCTCGGGGCCCCCGTATAATTGATACGGATGTAGCTACGCCCCTGGTAAGGGTGCTCAAAAGGTACCTAGCAGAAAAGTAGATTTTTGTCAATAAGGACTGCACGCCACTATTAGCTCTACTTCCTGAGAATTGATGATAAGGTATTTTACAGGTTATGGTGAGGTGAACATTGTATTGCCAATAGCTAATAGCAATCGGCTGTTAGTGGGAGTCAGGTCCGAGGTGTACTTGCTGGACTGGGATAAGCCTGGGGACCGCGCGTTACGGCTCGTGGCTGTACTCGACCAGGGTTTGCCTGATAATATACTCAACGAAGGAAATATCGACGCCTTTGGTAGATTTTGGGGTGGTAGGTATTTAGAAAGTACTTATTTATACACAAGTAAAAATGGATGTCAAAAAAACAACGCATGATAACGAAATAATTGGCTGAACAAAACCCGACTAATACAGCTTAAAAAACACATGTAATACCGTGATCTGTCTAACTACCAGGACACAGACAGACTTCAATCTATGAGAAATAGATTTTATAGATACTCTTGTCCGTATCAATCGTGACCGTCAGAATGGCAGGTCAACAGACGTATTTTGATTTGAAATGGTGTCCAAAAATTGCTTACCAATTGCTTATATTTGGTTACCATGATGAGAAATTTGCTTACTGCATATTTTAGAAGAAACAAAACATTTTAGGTTGACCGTCCATCCTGACGTCAGAATGGCTGGTCAACATCCGTATACGTAGTACTTACTTGGAATTACCGAAGTTTTCATGGGCCAGAAATTGCTTATCAATTGCTTACTCCGTAATTTATAAACTTCGATCCTGTAGCTATCAAGGAAATAAAGATATTGTAAAGTTTAATAACAAAACCATCAGCGCCTGTTAAAAGTATGAGAGCAAGCAGTCGTTTACGTTCAAAATTTTGCTTGCATAAGCGAAAGGCTCTATCGCTCGTTGCTAAGCAAACAGTAGGCACTTCTTGAGCACTTAGGCACTCGAACTATTAGCACCCTCGCTAAGCTAGTGCACCAAACCATCTCCTGCCTAAATAGGTCACTTTCATCCCTTGTGTAACAATGTACTATTTCACGTGTATACCTAGAGTAAAGCGCTTTTTATTTCTGTAAAGACTGGGTCACCTGCTGCAGGAAGGTTGCTGACACTTTGAAACATGTTCAAGGAAACCACAAACTTTCTTCCCCTTAGTGAAAAGTAAATTATAAGTATCAGTAGTGTTACAAAATTGTTGATAATATTTTTTTAATACAGTTGCTCAAAAAGTGGCGTATTGCAGGGATGTATAGCGTTCGGGATGTAGGCTATTACGCACTAGTGCTTTTTCTTTACCTTTCCCGCACTCGTGCGTTTTCTTTCCCCACTGTCAAAATAATGTATATTAAAAAGAGAAAAAAAAAACAACCACGAAGTTTTTACTAAAAAGAATTCATAGAAGTTTTTACGATTCAGCTACTAATTTGTTTCAATATCAGATTTGGCTGTATGGGCATATTTCCCTTTGCCTACCCAGAATGGATAAAGAAAACAAAAAACTGCTTATATTATTTTACGGTTGGCGCCATTTTCCAAAAAAATTCCTTGTACTTTGTTTGTTGTGAGTTTAGTTGCTTGTTGCAAAAAATGAGTAATTTCGACGATATGTTTTTTGAATTAACACCACCCGAACTCAGTATAATTGCACAAAATGCTTCGGAGAACATTTTACCGGAAAAGTAAAAAAGTCGCTACATATCTACATACGACGAATTTATTGCGTGGAGAGAAGAGAAAAAAGCAAATAGTTTTTCAGAAAATGTTATGTTGGCATACTTCTCCGAACTCTCAGCAAAATTAAAACCTTCTACGTTATGTACATGTGAATTATAACTTTTATAAGAAATAAATGATAAGTTAGTTGAGTTTGTTGTGTATTTTTATTATTTTATTAAGTTGCTTCGTTTTTTCGCAACTGTATTAAAAATAGTTGTTCAGTACACGTGCGGAACCGTCATTGCAACTTGTTCCGACTGTCAATTTTTGTCGGAACTCTTTGCAATGACAGGCTTTCCGCACTCGTAATGAAATATACTATTAAATAACAATTTTACGCCGCGATTTAACCATGGCTCTATACTCTATAAGTTAGGACATGGTTTGCATAGTTTTTAATTTTTTGACAGCAGAGAAAATCACTTTCCAGGGACGAAAAGTACTGTTTTGTTAGGAACTCTCAAAAAAAGCTTCGGCTGAATCTGCCTCGACAGGACCAAAATTTGTCTAAACCAATCAGGGTCCTGGGGAGAGGATATCAGAGTGGACCTGATACAGTGTAATGATACACAAAATATTCGGTTTCCGAAGTTTATTTAATTCGAATTTAGAACCCCATTCGAATTTTAACTCAACGATACAAATATTCCATATCTACACTAATATTATAAAGAGGAAAACTTTGTTTGTTTGGTTGTAATGAATAGGCTCAAAAACTACTGGACCGTTTTTAAAAATTCTTTCACCATTCGGAAGCTACATTATCCACGAGTAACATAGGCTAAATTTTATTTTAGAAAAAATAGGGTTCCGTAAGATATTTGGGTTTTTTCTGACACAAGGTGTAAAAAATCAACCAGAAAAGTTATTTATTTTGCGTACGCTGCCTAAACTATAAAAGATAGAACCATAAAATGTTCTAATTAATTGTAGATCTTATAAATATATACAAAAAAGTCCGCGGCACACTATCTACTATCTATGTCGAGTGAGGCACAACAACCATTTTTTTATTTAAATACATGAATTTTGTTTGGACTACATTTAAACGCATTTATTTTACTCATGCTATTAATCCTTATCAAAATAAATTATTTGATCATTAAGTACAGTTTATGTAGATAATATTTGGTGTATGAATGAATAAAATTGGACATTTGGTTTTGAAGTTATGGCGAAATTAAAATATTACTGCTTATAAATTAAAAGATTTCTGCTGCACGGCCCGTTGCAAAGTGGAGCGTCACCAAGGCGGGGTGCGGGGGGTGCGCATGCGGAAGGGGAGTTTAGATGTATGAGTAAGGTACCCGCGCGGCTTAGACGCGAGGTCGGCTCCCTACGCAGCGGTCGTGCGCGAAGTGTAATAATTTTCGTGCGATTTTTTTAGATTTCTTTCTTAAAACTACACCTACGCAAAAGTTCTTCTCAGAGCTAAACAACAGTTCTTCTCAGAGCTAATCAACAGTTCTTTTCAGGGCTAACCAACAGATTTTTTCAGGGGTAACCAACAGTTCTTTTCAGGGCTAACCAACAGTTCTTTTCAGGCCTAAACAACAGTTCTTTTCAGGGCTAAACAACAGTTCTTTTCAGAGCTAGAATATTACACGCTATTAGAATTGTCTTAAAATGCCTAAGAGAGCCAGGTCTCAACTTTCTAAACATAGTTCTCAAGCACGGGCAGCAAGAATACGTCGTATGGGAGAATCTTCACCTGAACGTTCACAACGCCTTGCTGAACAAAATCAGAGAAACTCTCAGGTACGCGCACGAGAGTCGAGTGTCGAACGTTCGCAACGCCTTGCAGAACAAAATCTGAGAACCTCTGAGGTACGTGCACGAGAGTCGGGTGAACCGATATGTATGAAATTTTGCGGGTAGGTCTGAGAATAGGTTATAAAGTATATTTTATGCCGCTGATACCATGATTGACGAGGATATATAGAACGAGAAGAGGGTACAAGAGAGGGAGAGGGGAGGGTGATGGAGTGAGTGATCGGAGGAGTTAGGTGGAGCAAGGGGGGGGGGGGGAGTGAGAGGGAGCAAGTTGGGAGAAGAGAGAGGAGGGAGAGGGTTCAGAGAGGACAACGGGGAGAGAAAGAGGGGAAGTGTGACGGGGACCGAAGAGGGAGGGGAGAGAAATAGCATAAAATTAGATTTTTATAATAAGAGAGAGAGATGGAGAGAGATAAATCAAGGGAGTAGGGAGAAAAGGGGAGCAAAATGTAATTAAAGCGCGGGCGGGGCTGCGCGGGTCAGCTAGTAATCTATATATATAAAAATGAATGTTTGTCTGTATGTCCTTTAGAGAATCGTAAACTATGCAGTTGATCATGTCATGATCTTCAGCAAAGTGTTGTGCATGAGCTCAAAAAGGTTTTTGAGTTGGTAATAAGAGCGCGGGCGGAGCAGCGCGGGTCAGCTAGTGACTTATATGAATGCGCGCCAATCTTGCTAACGCGAGTCACAATTTTTGAAGGCGTCAACTAGTTAACAATATATAATTACAATAAATATCACTACTAATTATACATGGATAAAAAATTGAATCTACCCTCATTTTAGCATAAAATGCTGTTTGAATGTATGTACTGTTAAGTAAGTATTCTGTTAGGTACATAAGTACGTATAAGTCTAAAAACTCTGGTAAAAAATAATACAACTTCAAATACAGCTAAAATAGAATATACGTTAATTTCACTATCCCGGATATGACCAGGTGTACCAGCTTTCAATAAAAATCGTTTGAACGACGTTACGTGCGCTTACCCCGCCCGCACGTATTTCGGGCCGTCACGTGCATGCGATTGTGTCGTCCTAATGGTGATACACCGCTTGTGACCGCGAGAGTACACCAAACAAATAAACAAGGAAATGAAACAACTTAATACAAAATGGACAAACGGCGGTCTTATCATTATACTAAGCAGCTATGATTTTAAAATCAAAGAATTGCCTACTGTTTGCTTAGCAACGTGCGATAGAGCCTTTCGCTTACGCAAGCAAAGTTTTGAACGTAAACGATTGCTTGCTCTCATACTTTTAACAGGCGCTGTTGGTTTTGTTATTAAACTTTACAATATCTTTATTTCCTTGATAGCTACAGGATCGAAGTTTATAAATTACGGAGTAAGCAATTGATAAGCAATTTCTGGCCCATGAAAACTTCGGTAATTCCAAGTAAGTACTACGTATACGGATGTTGACCAGCCATTCTGACGTCAGGATGGACGGTCAACCTAAAATGTTTTGTTTCTTCTAAAATATGCAGTAAGCTAATTTCTCATCATGGTAACCAAATATAAGCAATTGGTAAGCAATTTTTGGACACCATTTCAAATCAAAATACGTCTGTTGACCTGCCATTCTGACGGTCACTATCAATCAACTTTAAAATCAAAATTATTTTAATTCAACACTCTTATGCAAACGCATCAGGCTGGTATATAGGTATTTTGTTATGTATATCACTCGAATAACGTGGTCGTGGTCTCTAACTGGAGGCCTTTTAGAGAAGCTCAGAGTCACACAGCAAGCCATGGAGAGAGCTTTGCTCGGAGCGTCTTTGTGCGACAGAATCCGAAATGTGGAGATTCGCCGAAGAACTAAGGTCACCGACATAGCGCTCAGAATCTGCAACTTGAAGTGGCAATGGGCAGCCCACATCGCTGCTCGAAGAACCGATAACCGTTGGGGAAGAAAAGTCAAGGTTCGAGGTCGTCTCAAGTGACGATCACGAACGAGCAGCGTAGGCAGGCCTCCCACTAGGTGGGCAGACGACATGCGCGTCGCAGGCAACCGCCGGATGCAAATAGCCAATTGTCGTTCATTGTGGTGTTCTAAGGGAGAGGCCTATGTTCAGCAGTGGACGTCTTCCGGCTGGTGATGATGAATATCACTCGAATATTTCTGCTCATCTCGTCCCTGATATAATTTAAAAAAATCAATGACTAATTTCCCTTTCAAGGCACAAAAGGCTCACAGACAGGTGACAAAGTAGCGTCTGATCGTGGCGCTTTATACAGTTTGGAGGGGCCAAACTTCCTGCCCCGTCTCCGACTGATGCCGGTGTCGATATCCAACGGGCTCGTTTGGTCTCCAAACAACAGCGTTCTCTACTACGTAGACTCTGCCACGAGGAAGATCGAAGCATTTGACTTCGAGTTACAAGACGGATACTTGAGTAAGCGGTTTTGGCAAAAACTATAATTTTTAGAAAAATCAGTAATATGTAAATGTAAAATGGCACTTAGGTATGTAAAGTATGGACACAGTTTCGATTACTCGGAAAAGGTGTAGCTTTCTAATGTGCGTTTCGACTGCTCAGCCTGACACAATGTCGTAGAAGAAAAACGACCACAATTAATGTCGCAAATTCGAAGATCTAATATTCATAAAGTTGTAAAGGTTTAATCATGGCCGCATGGTCGAAACACAGATCTCTTAAATGGGGCTTAGTAAAAGTCCAATTATTTTTGCTAATGGCCGATACGATTTCTAAGAAAATGCAGACAGTATGAATAAATCCCTAATGTTTCGACCGAGCGGCCATATACTATAGCATTTGATTTCTACAGGTGTGCGTAGTTGGTTGCCGCCACTTTTAATCTCGTATTTATAGGAGTCCACCCTAAAAGGGTTGTACATTTTTTTACTAAATATAAGTTAGTGCTTGACTGCAGCCGATTAGTGTATTATTTAAGCTGCAGTCCCACCTGATGGAAAGCGGCGACACAATCGAGGATGGTAAAGCACCCTAGGCTATTAGAAGCCTAATCACACTAGCTTTGAAGACACCCACTTTATAATCGCGCAAAACCGACGCTGCTGGCAAACTGTTCCAGTCCTCGGCTCATATATGTGATTTATCAAATTACAATTGGTAAAAGATTTTTTTTAATACAGACAGGCGACGAACTATCCTCGATATGAACGAGTACAGCAATAGCAAAGCCATCGCTGATGGAATGACTATTGACGTCGACGGATTCTTGTGGGTCGCGCTCATGTTTGAAGGAACGGTATGCATTTTTTCAATAATACTTACAATTCAGGGGTGTAGAAACAAAAGTGGATAGGTACGTCACATAGGGGAAAAAAAAATAATTTCTATTGTAGCACATAATAGTCCACGTCCCATAGTTTTTTCGAGTTAAAATCAGCGTTGAGTAACATAGTTGGTTAATAATTGACTAATAATTAGTCTACGGGTGCTAATTGTAATCTTCCTTTTGAGTCTAGCCAAGTCTAAACTCCGACAATCTCATCTCCCACAAAGCCGGTAATTTCGGGGTCCTATCAGAAATTGAATAGGGCTATTTTTTTTAACTTACCTAAATGTCCCTTTGTGCAATAAACTGGATTCGTGACTGATCCAAGATAATAAACCACGGGTATGTGACAACGTCGCTCACTTTTCATACAACACATTTAATTCCTTTATTTCAGGTTATCCGCGTGGATCCGGACAAAGGATCTATAGTTGAGAAATATAAACTGCCAGTGTCCCGGGTCACGTCTGTTACATGGGCGGGCGCAAGTCTGAGCGATCTGGTAGTGACCACGTCCCGACGGAACATGGACTCGACCGCGCTGGCAGAGCAACGGCTATCTGGCTCCATATTTATATTGCGCGATATGCGCACTAGAGGCATTGCACAAAAGAAATTCCTGTTCCCTGATGCAGATAGCTATTAATAATTTTATATACCTATTTATCAATAAAATTTTAATTAAAAAAAAATGAACCCGATTACTTTGATATATCTTTAACCAATTGCATGACTGAGAAATAATGCTATATAGACATTCAAAATGACGTTAATCGTTCCAGTAGTCGATTCTAAACAAATTAGTTTCAGGTCTTGTGCTCATTATGTCAGAGCTTGTATAGGAAGGCGGTATGGCAGTTTAAAAGACTTTAGTTCTTGAGAAATGATTTATTAGAGGACACGAATACAACCAGAGTAATGTAACAAGAAATTGTATAACACTTTAGACTCTATCAATAAATAACATCTAAACAACATAACATCACATGACAACAGCGAGAGGTGATCTTGAGACCGACATGGTAACATCTTTACACTTACAATTTCATTTATCAAGTTCTGTTTATGATCAATCGCAATAAAAGTAAATCTCTTACTGCCGAACCTACAAACGTCAATTAATCTAAATAATCATTAATCCATTTTTTGAAAACGGATTATTTCTACACTCGAAGCCCAATAATACTTAATAAGCGGATAGTGAGTTAGATACCTACATATATCAATAATCTCGTAATTAATACTAAAAGACTCGGAGAGGCGAAATAAATAGATTACAAAAAATGACTAGTTGTAATTAAAGTTAATTGATGTCTGTGAGTGCGGCAATTAAAGAATAACGTCAAAATGACAGCAGTCATCCAACATGAATTTTGGATCAAGATTACTGATCTTTATCATACTCTGGAAAACCTATTTCTTTCAATCAGCTTTTATTTGTACTTCAACATTGGTTATCCAATGGATACAATTGAATAGGAGTGAAGCGGCATTCGTTTAAAATTAGTTTGGATTAAAATTGATATTGTTTCCCAGAGTAAGCCAGCACTTATTAATTTGTGAATGTGCTGGTTTATAAAGTTACTTATTGATTTGATTCAACTGAATTTTTTATAAATCATATAAATTACCGTAAAAGATACCCAAAGAGTTTTAAGAATAAATGGCGAGTTTTTGCCTCGGCGAAACGTTTAGACGTGATAATTTAAAAAAATATTTATAACGCTATCTAATTTATTAATATAACAAATATGCAGATTGCATATTTACATTAAGTTTAGGCACGTTCTTCCGATACAATACAAGTAATACTTTATTTAATTAATAAACGACAAAAGATACCATTAACGGACTTGCATTAATTACTACGTGTAAAGTTGAGATGTTAGTAGTTGTAATATCTGACTTAGATCCACAATCTATCTATACTTATAATAAAACTGTAACAGGTCCAATTCTGTACATTGAAGATATTTAAAAAATTATTTTTGGAGGGCATTCTATAACCGATACTGAGGCCGAAAATGTATTTTTTTTAATTTTTGTCTGTCTGTCTGTCTGTCTGTCTGTCTGTCTGTCTGTATCACGGCTGAGCATCACGCCTAAACTACTGAATGGATTCAAATGAAACTTGGCATGATTTGAGATCTTACTACGAGGTAGGACATAGGATACTTTTTATCCCGTAATCTAGCACGGTTCTTTTGGGAGAGGGGATTAAAGTCAAAATGGGTACTTGGTTATACGCTTGGTCCGATTTTATCAATTTTTCTTCATAATTATAATAAATATAAGTAAGGGAACATTCATAGAGAGTTGTTATCAAGGTTTTGTAATCGATCGGGTTAAGCAACGTTAGGTAAGGTCATTAAAGAGATGGGTGACCGTTTAACGCCATTTGAACTAAACGGATCCGTGCTTCGGAGAGCAAGTAAAAAGTGGGTCCCAGTTTTTAACCGACTATAAAAAAGGAGGTTATGTATTCGATACGAATGTCTGTTATTAAAAGTTTAGTTAACGTAAAAATAGCGCATGCGGAGCTGCGTGGGTCAGCTAGTTATATATATATCTGAGGTTGGATCATATTATTTATCCTTCCTTCCTTATTCCTTGTGCACGGTGCCTACCGCCAAGCAGCAGTGTGTAAACATTGCTGTTTTCCGATGTGGCTGGCACTGTAGCTGGCGAAATTACCGGACACAAAAGACTCAATATCTAATGTCTTAAAGGTCGGCAATGCGCTAGTGATTCTTCTGGTGTTACTAGCGTCTATAGGCTGCGGTGATTGCTTACCATCAAGCGGGCCGCATGCTAGCTATGCCACCTTGGTTGGTACTATAAGAAATATACTAAATAAAATATATGACTGATCCATAATTACAGCTATATTTACAATAATATCGAGCTGCTATAGGATGGCCGTGGGATGCCGGCTAAGAATTTGCATCCCCCCCTCTCTTCCCGTGGGTTTCGTAAGAGGCGATTGAGGGAAAGCCAGAAGACGGGCAGCAGCGTCTTCTGTGTAATATATCTATCTTTTCGAAACTGCGATCCCCAAGACGCCTGCCAAGCGTGGGGATTATGGCAAACACCCCCCCCCCCCCCCCCCCCACAATGATTGATAGTATTTGTTTACGGCCCCCAGTCCCCGGCAGCTCCTCTATTCCCCGCCTTGGTAGCGGGCGGGGTAACGGTCGAGCAGGGGGTGCGAAGAATCTCCGGCAGATGCCCCGCTACCACCCCCACCGAACTTTGGCCCTGGCAACATATAATGTCCGCACGCTTAGGACTGACGAGAAGATTATCGAGCTGGAGGAAGAATTGAGCAAGTTACGTTGGGATATCTTGGGATTATCTGAAATCCGACGAAAGGGACAGGATACGATAACCCTTGATTCCGGAAACTTGCTCTTCTTCCGAGAAGGAGACCGAAAATCTCAGGGTGGTGTTGGGTTTCTCGTCCGTAAGTCCCTCATTAACAACGTTATAAAGGTCGATAGTGTGTCGAGCAGGGTAGCGTACCTTATACTCAGAATAACCAGCCGGTATTCGTTGAAGGTTATACAGGTTTACGCGCCGACCTCGGCACACCCTGACGATGAAGTAGAGGCTATGTATGAGGAGATTGCAGAAGCCATACATACCTCCAAAACACACTTCACCGTTGTTATGGGGGACTTCAACGCGAAGGTGGGCACACGGAATGGCGATGAGTTGAAAGTGGGGTCATATGGGTACGGGCAGCGGAACCAAAGGGGCCAGCGGCTGGTCGACTTCATGGAGAAGGAGGGACTCTTTGTGATGAACTCCTTCTTCAAGAAGCGACCATCCAGGAAGTGGACGTGGATAAGCCCCGATGGTTCAACCAAAAATGAGATCGACTTCATCATGACGACCAACAAGCATATATTCGATGATGTCTCCGTGATCGGCAGGGTGAAAACCGGTAGCGATCACCGCATTGTTAGAGGCACATTGAATATCAATGTCAAGCTTGAGAGGTCCCGTCTGATGAAGTCCACGCTCCGTCCGGGAACCGCCCAAATTCAAAACCCCGAAGACTTTCAACTCGAACTACACAATCGCTTCCAGTGCCTAGCCGAATGCGAAACTGCGGACGAGTTAAACAATGGGTTGGTGCAAACTGTCCATGCAGTGGGGTCCAAGTTCTTTAAGACCCCACGCCGTAATAAGCCTCAGAAGCTCTCCAATCAAACCATTAAGTAAATGGAAACCCGAACTGAGATGAGACTGCAATCTTCAGCTGATATGTCGGAATATGCTGAACTCAATAGACGAATCTCGAAATCCATGCGACACGACTTGCGTTCCTATAATACAGCATGTATTAAGGACGCAATTGAGCGGAACCAAGGCTCTAAAGTGTTCGCAAAGAATTCGTCTATTGGGCAAAGCCAAGTGACCAAGCTGAAGATCGACGACGGCAGTGTCATCTCATCAAAGTCGGAGATATTGAGAGAGCTCGAGAGGTTCTACGGACAGTTGTACACCTCGACACGAAAACCCATTGCCCGAACAGCTCAGGACACCAGAGCCCAACTAACCCGACACTACACTGAGGACATCCCAGACATCAGCTTGTACGAGATTAGAATGGCTCTCAAACAGCTTAAGAACAACAAGGCGCCGGGTGAAGACGGAATCACAACAGAACTTCTGAGAGCGGGTGGAAAACCGGTACTTTTAGTCCTCCAGAAGTTATTTAATTCCGTCTTACTCGAGGGTACTACGCCAGAAGCATGGCACAGGAGTGTGGTGGTTCTCTTCTTCAAAAAAGGTGATAACACTTTATTGAAGAATTATAGACCCATCTCACTCCTGAGCCATGTATACAAGCTGTTTTCGAGAGTCATTACGAACCGTCTCGAACGCAGGTTTGATGACTTCCAGCCTCCCGAACAAGCCGGGTTCCGAAAAGGCTTTAGCACCGTAGACCACATACATACGCTCCGCCAGATTATACAGAAGACCGAGGAGTATAAACGGCCATTATGTCTAGCGTTTGTGGACTACGAAAAAGCCTTCGATTCAATCGAGACCTGGGCGGTATTGCAGTCCCTCCAGCGGTGCCACATTGACTATAGGTACATCGAAGTGTTGAAGTGTTTGTACAGCAACGCCACCATGTCGATCCGACTACAGGAAGAGAGCACGAAACCAATCCCATTGCAGCGAGGTGTGAGACAGGGAGACGTTATTTCTCCGAAACTGTTCTCAAACGCATTGGAGGACGTTTTCAAGCTCTTGGAGTGGTACGGATTCGGCATCAACATCAATGGCGAATACATCACTCACCTTCGTTTTGCCGACGATATAGTCATTATGGCAGAGTCGCTGGAGGACCTCAATACGATGCTCAGCGACCTCAGTAGCGTTTCCCAACAGGTGGGTCTTAAAATGAACATGGACAAGACGAAGATCATGTCTAATGTCCATGTTGCACCCGTACCGGTAGTTGTTGGGAACGATACACTCGAAGTTGTTGACCACTACGTATACCTAGGACAAACTGTCCAGTTAGGTCGGTCCAACTTTGACAAAGAGGTCGCCCGAAGAATCCAACTCGGATGGGCAGCGTTCGGGAAACTACGCGATATCTTCTCGTCCAAAATACCGCAGTGCCTGAAGACGAAGGTTTTTAACCAGTGTGTGTTGCCAGTGATGACATATGGTACTGAGACGTGGTCTCTAACGGCTGGCCTTTTAGAAAAGTTCAGAGTCACACAACGAGCCATGGAGAGAGCTATGCTCGGAGTTTCTTTGCGCGACAGAATCCGAAATGTGGAGATTCGCCGAAGAACTAAGGTCACCGACATAGCTCTCAGAATCTGCAAGTTGAAGTGGCAATGGGCAGGCCACATCGCTCGAAGAACCGATAACCGTTGGGGAAGAAAGGTTCTCGAGTGGCGACCACGAACCGGAAGACGCAGCGTTGGCAGGCCTCCCACTAGGTGGACAGACGACATTGTGCGCGTCGCAGGTAACCGGTGGATGCAAATAGCCAATTGTCGTTCATTGTGGCGTTCTAAGGGAGAGGCCTATGTTCAGCAGTGGACGTCTTCCGGCTGATGATGATGATGATGATAGGATCAAAATAAGTTAATAATTTCTGCTGAATACATTACTACATTACAAATTCAGTTAAAGTCCAATATATAGATACATTTACTATATATCAATTTCCGAGTATCGCCAGTCAATTCACAATAACAAAAATGTATAATAAAAATACAAATACATAAGTATACTTAATAACAATAAATACATGTAAATGTCAAGTGTATTTCTCAGTAAAGACCATAATTCAAAAAGAAATCTTATCGAGATTCATAAATTAGAAGTATTGAGAAGTGAACTATAAGGTCCTATCTAAATGTTATTTACGACTTACGACTAATTGACATTTTCTACTTAAATCGCAACGACAGTGAACACCTATCATAAAGAATGGACAATTATATTAGTACGTGACTAGCAGTCGATACATAAATATTTGTTAGGAGCAATGGCAGTGATGTGGCGGTATTTGCGCCTAATTATACATTTAATATGTTGTTCTGATATTTGCAGTGCGCGTAAAATAACAACAGGTGGTACACCCTTGTACACACGGCGACACTTCAACCTGGACTGTTTGGACTTAAAACTATTAGAAGTTAAACGCTGCGAATCGTGCGAGAGGGTGGAATATATTGTTGCACCGTTACAGGTTATAATGCACCCCTCGGCGGTGGGCTCAAAGGCATGGCACTGAGGGGTTGCTGAAGATTCCAACGGAGACCTCAGATCTCCCCTCTCATGTGCCGATGCGACCGTCGCAGGGGGTTTTAGTGGGTAAGAATCCCACGCGAGGGAGTTTTGTAGCCTATTTATTTCCTAAATGCATTTAATAATATTATACTACCACTTGATCATTTTGATCGAAAAGGAACGTCAGTTATTAGTACGGTTTTGATTTGAACAAGTTCGATTAACAAAATAACATTATTTTAGTCGAAAAGTGCTGTTTTATATTGATTTGGGTACCTAATGTATCATGGGCTGAAAGCTAGAATCTTGCAATGATTAAATTGGGAAACTGTATATTTAGTCAATACACAAACCTATACATTGTTGGTATATTTGTGTCATTAATACGACTTACGGGGCTAGGATACGTGTATACCTAATTTCATATGTACGTATTTGTGCCTTATATCATAGCCTATATAATATATATTACTATATACTACAGTAAATAACATATTGCTATGTTAACTTATCGTACCTACAATATTCATTGGAATCATACCGGATTTCCAAAATGTTATTATAACTTAAAATTAATCCGTTGCCTTGTTGCTGTAAGTATATATTTATAACGTTAATATAAATAATATTTACTGATAACAATAATACACAAATGATTTAAAATTAAAAAACAACATTGTATTTAAATGCTACGACCGCATAATAATAAAACAAAATATATTATTTATATTTATACTTACTAATAAATGCAACGAGAAGAAATAAATTAATTTCCACTTTAAAAATGTATAGTAACATAAAAATAATATTCTTCTATGATAAGTCGAAACTGCAAGAGCTGTAATCCTTTTTAGGAAAATTATTTAGGAACTATTACGTCAGATCAACAATTTAACCACACACCTTTTTAATCTTAAATAGTCAATTCAAGCCTCTTTTGGGAGTTTAAAAAGACGTCCACATATCGTCACTGTAAATAAAAAGTTATGTGGAAAAATATCACGTTAGGACTACCAATCCAATTCTGGTTCATGGCTCCTTCACTTACAGATGTATCTCCATGTAAAAACTATGCTGCGATAGCGCGGTTCAAATGCGGTTGTAAGGAATAACATAAGTAAAAATAAAATACTGACGTCCGTTCTTTGGAGTGGTACAGAATATGTAACTTGTCAATTTGAATGTGAACTTTTTACACCATACATATGTAACAATTTAGTCTTACAATTTATTAACTGAACGTTTACAATTTATTAACGGTCAACTTTTTAATCACTCACAATCAAACACAACCGTGATTCTAACCTATGCAAATCGGTCGTGTCCTGTAGATTATTCCGTAGAGATTCGCCGTTTTGCTCTGCATCCTCTTATTGTTTCCATGTAAATATTTCGGCGGTATTTATGTTATATTGGAAAGATCCGTCCGTCAACATGTTTTTTTTATGGTGCTATATCCCATTCAAGTAGATTGTTACCGCGCATCTGTTCTGCTACCTCCTACTAATAAATTCGTATTAACCCGGTTAGAAGTTCTATCTTTATAGTAGTGCATTCAAGTCGACGATCCGCTTGCTAATTATGAATAGCGACGGTTTATCGGACGAATGTACTTGTGAATGTTTGTGTTGTATTTTAGTATAAGGATTGTCCATAGAGTGCGCGAGCGATGTATTCTGCTAGAGTTTGGGAGCGAGATAGTCTACTAGAGTTTGGGAACGAAGTAGTCCGAGAAGATTAGGAGTAATGTAGTCTACAAATGTTTGGGAGTAATGTAGTCTGCTAATGTTTGGGAGCGATGTAGGGCTACACATAACTGCGAACTCGCATCGCATCGCAAATATCTGCGAGAAACAAATGAATTTTCGATACAAAAATTCATTTGTTTCTCGCGATGCGATGAGAGTTCGCAGTTATGTGTGGGAGCCCGTAGTCCGCCAAGTGTTTATGAGCAACATTCTCCACTAGAGTTTGGGAATAATGTAGTCCAATAGAGTTTGGGAGTAACGTAATCTGCTAGAGTTTAGGACCGATGTAGGCCGCTATACTTCGGGATCGTTTGACCTGCTAGAGTTTTGAAGCGATGTAATCCGCTTGAGTTTGGCACCGAAGTAGTCCACTAGAGTTTGAGAGCGATGTAGTCCGCTAGAGTTTTGGAGCGATGAGGCCACTCATGATATCGAAGGTATTACCGTCAGGCTGCACGCGCACTTCGCCGGAGTTAGTACGAACGAGGAGCCAGCCCTGCTCGTCTACGCCCGTGATGATGCCCGACACTGGACTAGATGCACCCGCACTTTGCAAGCGAATCTCTTCATCACTACAAATTAAATAATGAAGTTTAGTAATAAAGGAAAGTTATACGATACACAATTATAACTGGTTCTCGAACTATGTCAGAAATATTTTTTAATCAAACTTTCTTACATACGAAAGGTTCGTACACACAGCGACACCTCAACCTAGATTGTTCGAACTTTCAACTATTAGAAGTTGAAAGCTGCGAATCGTGCAAGTGGGTGCGATATGTTGTTGATATTTCGTCCCACTCGGCGCGTGCAGGCCGCCCACCGGCCGCGGCACGTCCCGTCTCTTTCCAACAATTCTCTGTTGTACAGTGGCGTGCACTGACTTTTTGATTAGGGTAGGCAAAAAAGCAAATTTCTTAGATCTCTAGAGTCGTAGGGTAACAGTCTTTTTGTTTGTACGTATTGACACTGTAACATAAGTAAGTCTATTTATTTGTACTTACTGATGTTTTTTTGAATAAATGAGGACTGCTATGCAATAATGAGTCAACAAAAATATAAATAATTCTGTGTTAACGCCATCTATCTCTTGTTATAGGCCTAGGCGACAAACTGCATTAAGATTTTTTTTTGTTAGATGGAGCTTTACTAACTTACTGAGCTGAATTACTGACATGGGCATTTTTTTAAACGTCGCCTGGGCCTATAACAAGAGATAGATGGCGTTAACACAGAATTATTTATATTTTTAACCGACTTCAAAAAAGGAGGTTCTGTATTCGACGCGTATGTATGTAATATTAATAAAAATGCGTAATATTCATATATGTTAGTCTATGTGGGCTTCTAAACGAATTTACCAAATTTCACGAGTGTATGTATGTATGTATGTATGTATGTAGGTTTGTCCACGGATTTCTCAGAAACCACAAGTCCGATTTCGAAAATTCTTTTTGCAATAGTTAGAGTATCTTTCAACTTAGGGTAGAGTACAAATTTCATCAAAATCGGTCCAGTAGTTTAAGAGATATAAACTTTTTATGTTTTCAGTAAGTTACTGTAAATTAGAAGTTCGAGTTGCGTGATAGTGCTGATACCTATCTTGGTAAAATAAGTCACTAAAAAGTGTTAAATAAACTATTTAAAAAAAAATAAAAACCGACTTCAAAGTAAATTATCTAAAAAGCATAAAATAACGAAAATATTATTGAAGTTGGTGTTAGCGTACCTGCTGTGTATATTCTGCACCAACTTCAATAATATTTTCGTTATTTTATGCTTTTTAGATAATTTACTTTGAAGTCGGTTTTTATTTTTTTTTAAATAGTTTATTGTTGACTTTTTATTGCATTATTGCTCAAATATTCCTAAATATATTCTATTTCACTCCCATAACTAAAACGAATCTTACGATTATGTAGGAAGTACCTAAGTATATTAAATTAAAATCCATGCAGCCATGGATTTTACTTTAATATGCCGCAGACCATGTTAAAAAAATAAACATACCTACTATCGAAAAATATAATAGCTAAATTATTATCTTTCGCAAAGTACGACCTACGTGCTCACACGTCCTCTTTTCTTTTTCGTTACTTATTATATACCTGCACCGCTTTATATTCTATTAAATAATTTAAAAACATTACAAAAAGAAACTTCGATTCTAAGAGGATACGAACTCGCGTCTCGTGATTCGCTTCCGAACGCCTAACAAAATGATCTGCCGCTGCAATATCTATGCACGTCAAATTAGCATTCATGTCGTAACATAAATATCTATTGGGACTAAACTATATTGAAATGTCACTTTTGGTAGGCAGTGTCTCTCTGTGTCTCTGTCCTTTGTCTGTGTGCGTGATATTTCTTCTATTATACATGTCAGATTATTTATGGGTGCGTGTATCGGTGTGAGTCTGTGTGCAAGAAATCTGTTTGAATGTGTGCATATTGAGGCAACGCCGTATCGTGTCTTTGCGTGGCCCGCGCGCAAAATCTATCTTTACATTTATGAGTAGATAGGTATAGTACAGTGCATTTATGTTAAGTTCGTCGCGCATAGGTGATTGATTTCAAATATTTTGCGTGCTTTTCTTTATTTACAATGGTGAAATAATTGAAAACGAAATATTACTATGCACACTTTTTATTGATATGTCTGATTGGGAAAATCACAGGGTAGGCAAACACTTTTTGCCTATATGGACTGCACGCCACTGCTGTTGTATGTAGCGTAGTTATTCTTATGTAGGGTGTCGAACTTGACGTGTAGCCATGTGTACTACCGAATAACGTCTTTCCTCAAAACTGACAACTCGAATTAACAACTGAAAAATCGCTGAAACTATAAGGTATAGGAATATAAGTAAACGATCATCATTAGTAACGTCGTGATTAATAGTTACGTTGGGCATAAAAACTATATCGACTAAGGCCATTAAAAATTCTAAACGCATCGAGGGCGCGATTGCGATTAAGGGAGATTTCACATAAGGACATAATATCGAGTGCGAGCTTGTGGATTATTTAACTTCACTGTCGCTCGTCACCTAAGGCGTTTTTCTGAAGTCCCAGGAACTTTGCTAGCTAACATTTTACTACTTAATCTATTATACATAATCTAAGATATGCAATACGTACGTGTGCAGCCAATATTCGTAATACTGTTCAAGGAAGGCTCTCAAGCCTTCAGGCGTGGTTATGTGGTCAAGTCCACGTTCTAGATGCGAGAAGTATCTCGCTAAGTACCGCTCCACCGATAGTGGCGCTAGTGTCGCCCCACAACGCTTGTTGTACTCCATTATTACGTCGTTGACGCATGCCGTAGGCACGCTGTTAGATATGTTCACGCCTGTACCTGTAGATTTACTTGTAACTCTAACGGCTGTCTTAATGCCGCACTCACAAACGTTATTTGAAATTAAACGATTTATTTCAAACTATTTATTTTTAGCCATCCATTTATGATTATTTTCCATTACGGAGTATGCGGCAGTTAAAGAAACTAAAAGGCATTCTAACGCTGCGTCTAGCACCGGCCTAACAAACGTTCAATAGCTTTCACCATAACGTTCTTACAGGACCAATGAAGGTCAAGGAGGCCTTCGAGAGGTCCTCCGAGTGGTCCTTCGATTATGTTTGTGAGTTAATCTATAAAACAGTGTATATTTTAATGCAATTTTGAATGGCAGACTTACCAACAACGACAATGACGTCATCGCCGACACAATTCGCAGTAGTAATGGTACCGCCGATCTTTGTGTCGCGGCCGTAGTAAATATCATTAGGCCACTTTATTCTGTAAAAAATGTTTTTATTATTGTTGGGTACTGCAGTAACCCGCGGTTAGAATTGCATCCCCCATCTCCTCTCGTTGGGTGTCGTAAGAGGCGACTAAGCGAGAACAGGAAGACGGGCAGCAGCGTCTTTCTTTTGAATTTATCTTCCACCTATACTGCGATCCCCAAGCCGCCTGCCAAGCGTGGGGATTATGGCAACCCCTCCCTTCTAAGGGGGAGGCCTTTGTTCAGCAGTGGACGTCTATCAGCTGCTATGATGTCCGATGAAACTCAAGTCCATTGTTGATTTGACTGGCCCGTTGGTCTAGTGGTTAGACACCCTGGCTGCTACCCGATGGGTCGTGGTTTCGATTCCCACGAAGTGTATAAGTATTAATATCAGTTGTCTGGTTTCCATAGTACAGGCTCTGCCTAGTATGGGATCCGATGAGTTGACCGTGTGTGGGTTGTCCCAAGATATTATTATTATGTTCGTTCGCAGTTGGGCGTTTTATGCTTTTATAATTTACTAGTGGCGCGCCCCGGCTTTGCACGGGTTTCATAAATGTATTTATACTTAATTGGATAAGGATTAATGCTGTATTGCATAAAATAGCTTCGTAAATAAGCCATTATTTATCATAAAAAGTAAAGGATAAAAATGGTTATTGTGGGTTATCCGTAAGAGATAAACATATACCATTTTTTTTGTAGACCTTGTTAAGGTGTACAATACAGTAGAACATTATTTTGATCTATCTCGAAGGGTACAGCCAGCGTTTGCAATGTAAGCCCAAAAAGTAATGTGTTTATTTACGACTTCACATTAGAACCCTCTAAAATTATCAGTGTTTCTCTACTATATTATGCATGTAGTATACATATAAACCTTCCTCTTCAATAACTCTATCTATTAAGAAAAACCGCATCAATATCCGTTGCGTAGTTTCAAAGATCTAAGCATACATAGGGACGGACAGACAGCGGGAAGTGACTTTGTTTTATAATATGTAGTGATAGTGATAGTCGATTGATGCTTGTTTTGTAAATACATACTCAAATAGCTAATAACTTAACTTATAACACCCAGACACTTGGTGGGAATCGAACCCACGACCTATTGGGTAGCAGCCATTAGACCAACAGGCCCGTCACGTATATATATATGAATCTTTTAAATTAGCTTATTACCGTATATCTAAGTCCTGGTATCCGGGAAGCGCCCGCACCGCTAGTACCGCTGCGAGGGCCGACGCGTGCTGTACCAGCGGCAACGCAGGCGAGATCTTCATACAAAACTATATCCACAAACCGAAACTTAATATCAAGTGCCAGAAGAGATTATATTTTTTATATTCATTTTATTGATGACACATGCAAGGCTTTCGCCTGATGGTCGAATCAATTATAGACAGCTGCATCGCACTGCCGTTAATTAAACGAAATTAAGTAGTTATAAGGTTGAGTCCGATAATTTCACTAATTTTCTCCCTAAAACTTGTTACCTGTCAATCAGTCCTGTACATTATGTGCGTACATTCTGAGCCCACAAAATATTTATGAACGAAATAAGCCTAATTTCGTGTTTATTGCGGTACTGTAAATAACACTGATAAAATTGTTGAAAAAGACTACAGTTAATTTCCATTTCAATGTCTATTTAACGTATTATGTATATTTAATGTACCGTTCAAAATGTGGTAGTTGTTGGAAGTGAGATCACTCAGCTATAGGACGGGTATTTTTTTCCACCTAGTAACATGACATGCAAGACCTTCGCCTGGTGGTGAGCGACCCGCCTGCCTATAGAATAGATAGTCAAAATTCCACTTCAGTTAAAAAAATCTGAGTATGGGATTCGATTCTCAAGAATACTATTATTGTCGTTGTTGTTGTAAAAAAATAAGTTGTTGTAATAAAATAAATAAAGAGCCAAGACAAAATTAGATTTTGCACTAAAACGTAACATTTAATTTAAACACGATAGATGTTGTGTATAGTTAAAACATTTTGTTAATTTACAGAGAAACACTTGATTTTTTCGTGTGGAGCTCCAAGGTATCGTACATCAAAATTATAATTATAATTCAATATTAGTAGTTTAAAAAAGGGCATTAATGAAAGATTTATTCTAAAATTTAAATTTCTTTACATAATACATATTTCCTTTTAAAGTTACGTAAGTTGAAACGTAACTTCAAACACCGTGTGACCTCACCATTCATCAGCTCTTTGATGGGGAACTTGCATAAAAATTATAATGATAAATTATGATTATACTATAATAAAACTCAAAGAGCACTTTTTCTGTACATTGAATATTTTTCCAAAATTTCTATGTGGGGGTACTATACTATCGACATAGAGGCCAAAACAATTTTTTTTGGAATTATTGTCTGTCTGTCTGTCTGTCGTTCTGTTCGTCCAGGTATCATTTGAAAACCCGTGGATGGATTTTAATAGGACTTTCACTGATGTGTTGTGTAAAAGTCAAGGTATAAGTTGGTATAAAAAACATCACGCTATGTTTCATAGGGGCTAAGCAGTGAAACATTACTTGCACATATTGCCACGTAATTTCCTTTGTATGTGAATAGGGTAATTATAGACTGATCAGTTAATCATTAAGATATGTATTATTACGCTATATACAATAGGGACTGAGCAGACATTTAGTTTGCATAAGATATAGCACTGGCGAAGGGTTAATTTTTGTAAGGGGTAAGCCGGTCCGGTACACCCAGGACATTTTCATTAGATTTCTGTTCATGAAATTTTAATGAAACTCCCCAAGTCCAGGTAGTGTATAGATAGGTATTGTATTAATACAATACCTATCCGACTGTAAAGTCGCAACAATAAAAGATGCGAAAAGCTTAGAACTTTCATTATCGAATATCATTAGACAGTAATTTACGATGTTAGCGTGATTTACATTATGAACAGCGTCATCTATCGGTGAAATTGAACATACAATCACTATAGTACTTTAATCTATATATATTATATCAAAGAAAGTCGTGTTAGTTACACTATTTATAACTCAAGAACGGCCTAACCGATTCGGCTGAAAATTGGTGGGGAGGTAGCTTAGGACCAGGAAACGGACAAAGGATACTTTTTATCCCGGTAGGTAAAGGTTAAGCAACGTTAGGTAAGGTCATTAAATAGATGGGTGAACCGATTTGTATGAAAGTGTGCATATCGGGTAGGTCTGAGAATAGGTCACACAGTATATTTCATACCGATAGGTTAAGGTTAAGCTACATAAGGCAAGGTCATTAAATAGATGGGTGAACCGATTTGTATGAAATTTTGTGTGTATATCGGGTAAGTCTGAGAATAGGCCGTAAAGTATATTTCATGCCACTAGGTTAAGGTTAAGCAATATAAGGAAAGGTCATTAAATAGATGGGTGAACCGATAAGTATGAAATTTTGTGTGCATATCGGGGAGGTCTGAGAATAGGTCATAAAATATATTTAATGCCGCTGATACCATGATTGACGAGGATATATAGAACGAGAGGAGGGTGCAAGAGAGGAGAAAGAGGGAGAGGGGATTCGAGGAGGGGGTGATGGGGTAAGGGATCGGGGGAGTTAGGTGGAGTAAGGGGGGAGTGAGAAGGAGCAAGTTCGTAGAAGAGAGAGGGGGAGAGGGTTCACAGAGGGGATAACAGGGAGAGGAAGAGGGGGAGTGTGACGGAAACCGAAGCGGGAGGGGGAAAGCGAGAGGAGAGAAAGAGCATATAATTAGATTTTTTTTATAAGAGAGAGATATGGAGAGAGATAAATCTAGGGAGGAGGGAGTAAAAGGGGAGCAAAACGTAATAAAAGCGCGGGCGGAGCTGCACGGGTCAGCTAGTAATTTAATAAAAATAGTTCTAAAAAGAGCATTGCGAAAATATTTTTTCTAATATTTTTTTACGAAATATTTCAACTTTGAGTTACGTAAAATGGAACACTATTTGAAACACCACCAATCGCACGTGACGTCATACCTCGACTAGACGGCCATGCCAATCAATTTTCAAGAGAAAATCTCTGTGTAAACACATTGATTTTTTTTTATAAAATGAAGAAAGGTTTAATTATAGCGGGATTTATTTATTTTAAGATAAAAAATATAAGCATAGCTATTTACAAAATGTAAGTAGGTACTAAGTAAATTAATATCCTGGGACAATCCACACACCGTCAACTGATACTGTAATACATCTGTAGGTGACCATAATATAATAATAATAATGTCCTCCTGGCCGAAACGACCACAGCGGCCAATCTTTCACAAGATCAGCCATGTACGCAGGAGATATTATAGTGCACAAACGCTTGCGCAGACACAAGTGCACTCTCTCTTCCTTTATATAATACCTCTCATAATCCGGTGGGACGGAATACCGACACGACCGGGGGGAGGTTAGGCGCAGGACCGACTTTTTACATGCCCATCCGACGCATGGATCATCTTACTTTACAGACAATCAGGTGATCGGCCTGCATTGTCCTAGCCAGTAAGGAACAACTACTCAAATTTGTTGCTCCCCGCAGGATTCGAACCTGCGACCTCCGGTTTACAAAGCAAGCGGTTTACCACTGCGCCACGGAGGCTACAACACCATACAACCACCATACAACTGAAACAAATACTTATAGTACCTTTTTGTAAATACATTGATAAATAACACGCAGACACAAGGTGGAAATGAAACCAACGATATAGTAGGTAGCGGCCAGGGTGTCTTACTACTAGACCAACGGGCCTGTCCAATACGTCACTGGTGCAACATATTATATTTTTTTGGATAATATTATTTTTCTCTGAACTCATAACTCTAGGGGATCATTTTATCATTCTGATTATATTAGTCGTTAAAAGTGTAATTAGAACATATTAATATTCAGTGGTAGTTTCTTTATTCACTCGCCAATCGCCATGAAAAATTTCTACCTCGTACGTCAAATCAGAGGAATGACGTCACGGCTGTCAATGAGCATTTTCGCGCTAATGTGGAAAAGTCAATTTTTGATTTGCAATATCTAGTTTTTGTGCATATTTTAACTTTTTTGTTTTTGGTATGTCTAAGCGAGTCTAAACTATTTCTTATTACACTAAAAAACAAAAATTGTAAGTTCCCCATTGAATGACTTCCCTGTGTCACAGTACGTCATGTCAAGAACGTGAGCGCTATCGAGCAAATGTTGAAAAGCTTTTGATTTGCAGTATATTAATTATTATTGCACGTTCTTGGTATCTTCAAGCAAGCCCAAAATTATACACTAAAAAACATCGATATAATATTTAAACTAGATAAACATTCACTAACAAAATGACATCTAAAATGTGGTTGCGTCGCGGACTTATCTGTGCTGGTAGCGGAAGCGTGAACTAACTGTTTTATTATAATAATGAAATGTAGTTTGACAGTTTCATATAGACAGTAGCGACACTCCTATCGGCAAAAACAATTCTGTCACCTTGTGGCTTGAAAAGAAATAGCGACACAAGGGCGCTATTCTGTGTGCCACTTTTTGGGACCGTAACACCTTATCTAAATATCGATGCGGAAAAATAAAAATTGTGCATGTTCCCCATTGCGTCGTGAACAAGCCGTCAGTGCGCACCTGCAATGAGGCGGCGGCTTGTCCGGGCGGCGTGATCCATCGGTTCTGTCCGCGGCCGCGGCCGGCCAGCTGCCGGCGGGCTATAGCCGCGGCGCCGTGGGGCAAGGCGGCCCCGACGAGCCTCTGCGTGGACGACACCGCGTCCGCGTATACCACCACCCGCCCCGCGTGACGCGACGTCAAGTTCTACACCCACAGACACCATCATCGTAAGCCGGAAGACATCCAGTGCTGAACAAAGGCCTCTCCCTTAAAGAGGGTTGCCATAATCCCCACGATTGGCAGTATAAGGGGTCGTCCATTAATCACGTGAGGCTCGAAATTTTCCGAAAAAATCACGGAATTTCACCAGGAGGGGGCAGGGGTATAATGAGACATCACGTGTATTTATTTTTCGTTGAATGCACGATTTCTAAACCAAACCGCGGCACGTGGCCTTGACTCACCGTTGTCGGCAACGACTTCCCCTTCAACATTTAATCAGTTATCTGTATTTAAAGATAATATTCCGAAAATTTCAATATAGTTTGTACAAAAAAAATACACGTGATTTTGGATAGGGGGGGGGGGGGGTGTAGTTTAAAACCTCACCACATATCACCAGGAGGGGGGGAGGGGCTAAAAAGTTCACGTGATTAATGGACGACCCCTAAGTTGTGGTTAGTAATCCGATAGACTTCTGAGTCGCTGGAAGTGTCGGGTGTGGACGTCTAGAGAGACGTCCATCGAGGACAGCGGCGGGGTCGCCCCCTATAATCCACCCCCCTGCGGCGGGCTCAAAGGCAAAGCATTGAGGGACTCTTGGTGCAGATGCCACCGGATCCGGTCTCCCCCTCTCATGTGCCGGGGGTTTTAGTAGGTAAGAATCCCTCATACCCCGGTTGACGTTGTTTCTGTGGGGACTGGACCCAAGGACCTAGTTTCCCCCGCGAGAACAAAAGAAAGAAGCTGCTGCCCGTCTTCTTGTTTTCCCCTAGTCGCCTCGTACGACACCCAACGGAAGGAGATGAGTGGACGCTATTCTTACCCGGACACTCCAAACATAACCTCGTTTTTAGGGTTCCATGCCTAAAAGGTAAAAAAGGAACCCTTATGGTCTGACTTTGTCTGTCTGTCTGTCATACCTGTATATATTTCAGGAACCACTGATGCGATCGATTTGAAACTTGGAATAGTTTTAGATCTTACTTACCCAACCCCATCGCAAATAAAAATTTTTTTTTTTTTTTTACTTTTTGTATAATGGGTCGAAATGGGTCATCAAAATTTCAAAGTGAGACTACTATATCGAGTATCATTTATGAAAGGGCTTCATTTGCACATCGCAAAACTGATTTTTATTTTGGTTTATGTCACGTAGTTTTTGGCTGATAATAAAAAATGACAAAAAAATACCGTCCCCCCCCCTTATCAATATTTTACAGGAAAAATAAAAGAATATTTCTAAGTTGCACAGTTTTTTAGCAATCCTAAAAAAAACCTCGACAAACTTTATTTTGCGGTTTTTTTTTTTTGCTATCTGAGGTGTTACATGAATAGCAGTGGCGTGCACAGTAAGTAGGCATAAATATCTGCGAGTTATCTGCACTATAAGCTATTTGTTAGTGTGCCACCACAAATATCCCTAAATAAACTAATATTACAGACGTATCCATTTACATTTAAAAACATCACGTTAATACCATGTCGGTACAAAATATTTTTAAATTAAAATTATTTACAGAAATCGAGTAGGCAAAGTCTTTTTGTGTGTATTGCCCCTCTGAATAACAGTTTTTAAATGCAAATTAATATGTCTATAGAATCTGCTACCTTATGGATATTTACAATGGTATACTAATATACATATAATAGGTTAAACTAGCCGAATACTTTTCTTTGCCTACCCTCTGTGCACGCCACTGATGAATAGTAAAATTACTTTAATACGTCCAAAGATGGTATGGAACCCTCGGTGCGCGAGTCCGACTCGCACTTGACCGGTATTTTATTTTATTTGTAGTAGATTTTAGTGGACCATTCATTATCCAGCACGGCGGCCGGTGTGCAAGACGCCAAGTCATTGCAGGATTATGTAAGTTTTTGCACACGATGTTATATATCAATAAAAAAATCTGTAATGGCATCACATAGCGACATCTAATCATTGATAACCAAATCGTTATAGAACGTACGAATACTCACGTCAAAATATTCAACAGTGGAGAAATGTTCAGGGCACTCGTGCACATAGACCGGCAGGAAGCTCTCGCTGGGCGGCGCTATGGGTTCGTCCCCGCGCATACACCACTGCACAGTGACGTCACCCAACCGCTGAACGCGCGACCCATCCGCGCCTCGCTCGCACTTCTCCACCACGGACAACTTGTGCTGGCAACGACGATACCGTCACGTATACGTACAGAACGACCAATGTATCTTGACCCGCCTGAATACAGGCTTTCCGAGCTGACAGGCAGTTTCTAAATATGTACTGTCGCGATCACGAACGCATTTTGAAAGACGTTACCCCCGCAAGTATTTTGGGCCATTGTCGTCCTAAAAGTAATGACACATTCGTGATCGCGTCCGTACATCGAAGCAAACTTCTGTTGCATGTGAAAGATAGCGTTACAGCCTGTCACTGAATTCACGTCGGCCAAGATACACCGGTCGTATTATGTTTCTGTCGTATGTTGACATAGAAGCTTTTTCACAATTATGTAAAGTATTTTTTTAATTGTTAGACGTCAGACAGATAGGTTGATCTGTATCACTGCTTGGTTAATACACGAATTTTGATAGAAACACATTGTGATAGAAACCTTTTTATAAAACAACATGCAACATTTAGATATGCATATAAAACTGTATAGAAAAGTGATGGCCGTTGTTATTAAAAAGCTGTCTTTATTGCACCGGCATGAGTGAGCTTATAATTCTATGATAACTTTGTGTTAGCAATATTTCCTACAGATTTAATGCCATGATAATGGATACTAGCTAAAAGCAAGTACCAAAAAATAATTTATTAAAAGTTTCCGAGTTGAATATAAAGATAAATGTTAAATTAAAGTATAAATCTGTATCCTATACTAATATATTACAAAGTAGTTTGAGGTACCTAATCTCTGGTAAAAACTGATCCGATTCTGAAAATTCTTACTGAGAGGAGCTATAATTATTTCTGAATGCCTTAACATAACTATATACCTATGGGATAGAAATAAAAAAAAAACTGCAACCTTAAAAAGCCCAGTTCGGGTGGCGGGATGTATTCCGCGATGTCCAAAACCTGGATAAAGGTTTTCAGACAAAGCTAAGAGAATTTAGGCGATACCTCAATATGCGTGCGAATTCGCGTATTGGACCACATGCCGAAGGGCACTGTAGCCAAAAACAATTACTAGACACAAAAGACTTATCGGGATGACGGGCAGATTTATTATCAGACCGAAGTCCTAGTAGTCTATTTCAAATGTTAAGAATAAATAATTTATTGGTGCTTAAGTAACATTTACCTTAGTAATTCAACCGGAAATATTTGATATATCACAAATAGCGTGCAATAAAGCACTTGTGTGTGTGTAATAATGATAATCATGACATTTTCATGAGTAGATGTTTCAAGAGTGAGAAGACACTGTAACCCATAGTTTTGTTCAGATTTTTAAAGTGTGCACCAAAACGTCGGTCTGCGCCTGACCTCTCCCCGGTCGTGTCGGTCTTACGTCCAATCGGATTGTGAAATTATAGGAAGAGAGTGCTCCTATGCCTGCGCAAGCACTTGTGCACTATAATATCTCCTATTTAACAAATATTCAAAGTCAAAGACAAAGTCCAAAATAGGTTATTTCAAATAGGCACTAGCACTTTTGAAAGTTTATGTTTTTTTAAAAAAAGCTACCACCGTATCACAACGCGGCCTCAACTGAGAAAATCCGGCAAGAAACTCAGCGGGCTTGTCATTATTTCACTTTTTTTAAAACAGTGTGTCATGTTACAATTAGATCAGAGCGGCAGTGTGTCTTGCCGTTCAAAAGATCAAATAAGACAGAAAAAAAATACGACGAAAGTACAACAAATTAAAAGGCCAAAGGGATAGTAGTCGGACCAGTCCCCCCAAGCAACACCCGCGCACGAGTGGACTCGAGCAGCAGCCATCATTCCCCTCAACCATATTGGAGGGAAGGGGGGTGACCCGCCACACGAATTGACGAGATATGTCAGTAAAATAAAAAATAAATATCTCTCAAGCTCATAGGTAGTTCCTAACCGAACAAGAGGGCAAGCGACTAGCCCAATGGCACCTCAGGGAGGCACGGCCTTGGTTTGGGCTGCCGCTGAGAGAGGACTGAATTTACCAACTGAACCCAACGCGTCCCCTTTGTGAAGATCCGGTTGGAAACTTATTGGGAGTTTGGAATGCTTGTTAAGGTCGTATACATACCCTACGGCCTCGCCAGCGAGTGAGAGCGATGTCTGTGTGTATTTGCGACATTCGCTTTCGGGGCTGCCTCATGGTCGAGAAGAACGGCGATGCTGATTAGGTGATTTTGGATCGGTTATGCTCGCCATCGAAGTCTTTGCTTGTGGCGGCTTCGTGTGGCGGGTCACCCCCTTCCCTCCAATTTGGTTGAGGGGAGTGATGGCTGCTGCTAGAGTCAACTCGTGCGCGGGTGCTGCGCGCGGGGGACTGGTCCGACTATTATCGCTTTGGCCTTTTAGTTTGTTGTATTTTAGTCGTATTTTTTTTCTCTATCTTATTTGATCATTTGAACGGCAGTACACACTATCGCTGATGCTGAGCTAATTGTAACAAGACAAACACTGTTTAAAAAAAGAAGTGATAAAATGACAAGCCCGCTGAGTTTCTTGCCGGATCTTCTCAGTTGAAGCCGCGTTGTGATCACGTGGTAACTTCTTAAAAAAAAATTGACCGTTCAAAAGTGTTAGGTAGCTTAAAAAAAATAAAAAAAATTGACCGTTGAAAAGTGACCGCTAAGCCTATTTAAAATAAATTAATTTGAATAGGGGATTTGTGTATCGTATTTGAATGGGTATCAGTGAGCTTCTCAGTCTATAAACGAAGCGTGCAACAACGACAAGACACAATGTAAGTGCGTGTGCTCATCTCACCGGCCATCACACTGTCAGGTGGCCGGGGGCCACGCCCGACGACGCCCACGCCGCCTAGCGGACAACACCCGAAACTTCACTCACCGTTGCCACATGGCATAATACACCTAGTACGAGTTTTGATCGTATGCATTCAGTTTTCTCTCGGACATTGTATTCGTTTTTGATAGTTACCGCTGACGAAGTGAAGCTGTAACAGCTCAGTGGGCGAGCGCTTGCCTTGGAAAGAAGGTGCGCAGGTTCGAACCCCGGGTCGCACCTCTGATTTCTTTAGTTAATCATGTGCGAATCGTCTTTGTGCGATTGTTACTAGCTTTCAGTGAAGGAAAACATCGTGATGAAACCTGCATGTCTGAGAAAGCCTAACTAGCTTCCGAAAGACGTGTGAAGTCCGCCAACCCGCACTTGGCCAGCGTGGTGGACTATGGCCTAAGCCCCTTCAACTTGAAGGGAGGCCCGTGCCCAGCATGGGACATAAACAAGGGCTGGTATTATTATTATTTTATTAGTTACCGCTAGAGTGCGCGATATATGGAGAAAAGAGTTTTCGTTAATTATCAAACTCGTACTAGACTCCCAAGCCGACTAAGTTACCTGTGACGGTGGCGAAAATAGAACTAACGGTATTATTACAATAACTACGTGTAATTTGATAGTTTCGTATAGACAGTAGCGACACTGGCATCGGTACAGGTAATTTCGTCGGCTTTCTTACCCGGCGGTGCACTATCGTGTACCCTATATACCTCTACGACTAATTACGACTAATGTGTTTACGCCTTACGTTTTAATAAGAAATCGAAAATTACGCCCTAAGGTAGTGTATTCATTATAGTAACAATAATTAAATGACCTTAGTTGGATCCAACATTCAGCTCATTAATGAATCATTATTCCATCATTTACTGTAAATGTTAGTATAATATCTATAATAAAGAATGAGACAATTTATCTTTGCTTAGTTACATTATTATTATATTTATTAAACAGCACGTTTCGTTAATATTTTATGAAAATAGGTAATTAAATTATCCAAATATAATATTTTATAATGGCGCATCTACAATTTGCATAAAAGGAGAAATATTGAGTAACTTTTTGTAAGCATCTTTGCACATTGTTTTAGAGGATTTTCACTAAGGGCAGAGATGAGGTAAAGTATTTTATCTTGACGTCACAAAAAATACAATAAACTACTATTATAATAAAATTACCGCTGAAAAGCACAATTCAGAGTTTCGATTTCCTTGAGGTGCGATTCTAGGCGCAAGAACGATCCAACGTCATATTAATCTTGGAGTGTACTGTACTATCATGGAAACTAACTCATAACCCTCTTCAATTAGTCCTTATTAACTTCCTTTAACCCATTCCGAAATATAAACAAATGAGAGTGTTTCCTATAAGCTAAACAATACGTGACTACTTATTTAGATATAGTACACTTATTCAAATATTACATTCTAATATGCAAATATATGTATCACATCACAAATTATATTTACCTACGATTCTTAGAAATAGAAACATTTATATTTTGATAACAATACCATGTGATCGGTGTAAGTTTGTTCCGATTAAGGAAACTCATCACTAAGACAACACGGCTTCTTGATTAATATTTCTTTGCCACAGGAAACTGACCCTTATTGCTATAGTATGCCTTACCAAAAATAAAATATCAAAATATAAACGTCAATTTAATAATAGCTACTTCAATAGTGTTTATTCAAGCTAGCACAAGCCAGAACTCACCACGTGGTTTCCTAGGAAGAATCCCCTGGTGTACTCAAAGGGTGGGACTTGCTCCGGCTCCTGGACATGAAGACCTAGAATATCGCCGAGTATTTTGTGAATGATGCCCAAACGAGCCTCGTTGCTCTTGATACCCTCGTCGCCAAGGTAGTCGCTCGGATCGGCTTCTAAATGAATCTGTTCATAAAAAATACAATACTTAGTCCAGAAAACGCCTATGGAACCAACATTCTATTAGCTATCTCTTTCGCTCTCATGTACAATCATAAAGATGCTTGCTCTCGATAATAGAGTTCAAAGTCGATTACGTTTAGGTATTTCCTTGCAAGAGACCGACCAGGTTCCACCGCTGAGTCAGATATTCTTCCGCCAAACAACATTGTGTAATCATTTCTGTACCGGCATGAAGAACACTGTGGCTGGTAATACCAGGCTCATGAGACTCAATCTCTGTGTATGGGAGACCAGTGGCAGTGGTGACAGTGGTAGTCTTGTTAGATGATGACTTATATAATAAACTTCAAACTTATTAACCGCCTACTTCGTCACCATCAGCAGAAAGTGGCGTGCACAGAGGGTAGGCAAATAAACTTATTCGGTTTGTTTAACCTACTATAAGTATATTAGTGTACCATTTTAATTACCCATATGTTAGCAAGTTCTATAGACATATTAATTTGCATTTAAAAACTGTAATAAGGTTATTCAGTGGCTCCGTACACACAAAAAGACTTTGCCTACCCTACGATTTCTCTAAATAATCTTAATTTAAAAATATTTTGTACTGACATGGTATTAACGTGATGTTTTTAAATGTGAATAGATAGACCTGTAATGTAACTAACAGTACAGGATATTTGTGATGGCACACTAACAAATAGCTTAGAGTACAGATAACTCGCAGATAGTTTTGCCTACTTTCTGTGCACGCCACTGTCAGCAGATGACTAGCCGGACAGAACTTTTTTAGACTACATGAGTTTTTTGTAACTGTTGGGCTAGTCTCTATTGTGATCTAAAGGTATAAAGCTTCTATCGTATATATAAGTTCATCGCGTAGCGCGTTCAAACGCTCATAACCAGTTGTAACCACTGTTCGGTAAAAGATCAGAATGGGTAAGCAACGTCAGGCAAGGTCAATCCTTAGATCGGTGATCGTTTAGTGACATTTGAACTGAGCGTTTTTTTTGGGAATGATAGACGCTGTTGGCCGCAGATGGCCATTACAGCTTCACCGGACAATAGGAGGCGAGCGCTTAAAGCGCTCTAGCCTTTACGGCAGAAGTAGCGACGAGCTCAAGGGCACTTCAGGGAGAGGGCTGAGTTTACCACCGGTTCACAACGCGCCCCCACTGAGAAGAACCGGCAAGAAACTCAGTGGGGTGATGCACGTCGTTGAGGTCGCATACGTACGACCTTTCGGCCTCGCCGGCGAGACCGGTGTCTGATAGTTGAACTGACCGTCTTCGTGCTTCGGAGGGCACGTTAAAAGTCGGTCCCGGCTGTTGTCATCTAGACTGAAGTCGTTAAGCTAAGTCAGAGGCCTAAGGGCAGCTTGAAAACTCTGACACCAGGTTGGCCACTAACCATACAACAAAAAATAAGTCATCATCAGCAGCCAAAATACGTCCACTTCTGAGCAACGGCCTCCCCTCAGAAGGGCGGGGTTGCCATAATCTCCACTCTTAACAGGCGGCTTGGGATCGCAGTATAGGTGGCAGGCAACCCAATAGAGAGACGCTGCTGCCCGTCTTCGTGTTTCCCCTAGTCGCCTCCTACGGACACCCATAATGAAGAGATGGGTGGGTGCTATTCTTATCCGACACCCCTTTTTTTTTTTGACGCGGGGGAAATGTTCCAAAGATCCCCGGGAGCTGTGGGGCTCGACCGGGGTATGTGGGATTCTTACCCACTAAAACCCCCGCGGCTGTCGCATCGGCACATGAGAGGGGGGACCCCAGGGCTCTCCGGTGGGATCTGCACCAGGGACCCCACAGTGCCTTGCCTTTGAGCCCGCCGCCGGGGGGCGCATTGTAGCCCCCCGGGAACCTGACACGGTGCTCACGGGGACGGGGGTCGCAACCCCGCCGCCGTCCTCCTCGGAGTCGCCGCCGTACTCAATGGACGTCCTAAAGGCCCACGCCCCGAACGTCCAGCGACTCCGTAGGCTTATCCAACACCCCATGTTAACCCATAAACGGGTAAACGGGTAATAAACGGGTTAAATAATGTTACTTGTGAAAATATAGCGACGCCGTTGTTGGTTAAGTCCGTGGCCTGAAGCAGCGAGGGCGTTCGCCAGGTCTCCTCGGAGGCCAGCACTTGGATGTCCAGCTCGTGGCCCGGGTGCCCCGCGTACTTGGACGGCCTGGACACCATAAGTGCCTAATAAAAATATAACGCATCGCTATGCAGAGAACATAATTCTAGTACCAGACTTTTTGTACCAGACGTGTGATATTACTCGTTTATATTGCATGTATAATTGTATACAACTTGACCTTGTTATGGTAAGTTTTTTTTTATTTAAATTGCAAAACGGCAACGTCGTGTAATGGCAAGTCAAACTAGGCATAATCAGATCTTTGCATTTCATAATCTTGGCATTCCTGATTCTGAAACCAGAGCCATTCTGAGGTGGAGCTTTTTCTTCGCCATTGCGACTAACCCATGGCTTTACCCTTAATAATGTAAGTATATCAATATCGTACCTACACCATGAAAAAACTTAATCTAATTTTTTTTATTTTTTAAGATAAAATGTGTTAAACTCTGAGGTTAAACTACTTAGTCTGTCACGAAAAAAACTGTAAATTCGCAGAATAACAATAATATATAGTCAAAATATAAAGGGTGTAAGGGACCACGTATCGATAATATATTTATAAGATGTCAAATAATGTCCGTTACAACATTACAGAAACCATTTATATGGAAAATGACTAACTGCCGAACCTACAAACGTCAATTAAAGTTAATGATGATTAATCCATTTTTTCAAATCGGATTATTTGGACACTCGAAGCCAATTAATACTTAATACGCTGATAGTGAGTAGCGATAACAATTATTATCTCGTAATTAATCTATTCTTACGGATTATATCGCGATTTATTTTAATTTTCCCGACGTTTAGAATGCTTTGCAGCACCCATGGTCACGGGCGGACTGAGGCCATCTGATTGTGCCGTTTGTACCAATCCAGGTATTAAAATGGTTATTAATGTAGGCAGTAGTGATTTGAAGTTTGTTAGAGAGATTTCATCCTTATAATTGACCCTAACGATCGATGCAATAAAAGTACAGGGTGCAACTTTTAGAGATTTTAGTCGGTTCGATTACCGGGTGCGGCAAGCGAATTTTTAAAAATCTTCGAATGCAGTTTTGTTTCTTTTAAAAAATAAAGGAATGTTTTCTTTGAGTAAAATTTTCTATCTACAGTATTAAGAGTACTTCCCCTTCAGGTGGCATTACAAAATTCCACCCTGTATATTACCAGACCCCGGTGCATTTGATGAATTTTGTTGTGTGTAAGTATATGGTGAGGATTTAAACCACTCCTATTGGTTATGAAAGTAATAAATATTATAACGTCACTGTGTGCACTAAAGTAAATCAAATATCAGCCATTACCCTATTACAGCCATTACTAATTTTGTTAGTATCAATATTTCTAAACCACTAATCTTATTAATTCATTATTTGTATAGTACAGAACTAATGTGGAGTAATGCATGTATACCTAATAAATAAAAATATACAATGACATCTAAAATACACATGCAAAATCAATGTTATGTTATATATTACGTTCCAAAAAGAGCAGCAGCCTTACTTAATGTCTACATAGAATAAAAATAAATGTAATAAAAATCGATTCTTCATAGATAGTAAAACTAATAACCCGAGAAAACGAATCCGAAGGCAAAGAAGGTGTTTAGGGTATTAAATATGTACTTTTCTGACTCCATTTTAATGTAAGTGAATAATATTCACTAGGCGTATCTTGAATACATTAAGCAGCATGTCTTGCTGATGAAAGATTGGTATTCTTTAAGAGGTTACTTAAGGAGGAGAGGAATACGCTGTAGAAAACAAATGCAAAGAGATATATTATGTCATTCCCATACATTTGTTTTCTATCCTCTAGCGTTTTGTATTGCAGAATGACAACTTGGCTACAGGCTCTGCCCCCTTAGCCAAATTGACATTCTACAATACGAAATTTTGGAGGCTATATAGAAAATGTATGGGAATGACCTATCTCGTCACGTGACATAGCAAAGAGATGTATTATGTCATTCCCATACATTTGTTTTCTACTCTCTAGCGTTCCGTATTGTAGAATGACAACTTGGCTAAGGGGGTTGTAGTGCCATAATTTTACCATCATGGAAGTAATCGTGGCTGTAATAGCATCAAACTAAGGTAATACAATATGATAATAATTATTATAAATATAATATCGTACCGGTACATATTATTTTCCTGACTTGCTCTGTAAAATTTAAACATTAATTTCAGCATCAGCATCAGCAGCAGCCAAAAGACGTGCACTGCTGGGCAAAGGCCTCTCCCTTACAAGGGAGGGGTTGCCATAATCCCCACGCTTGGCAGGCGGCTTGGGGATCGCAGTACAGGTGGTAGGTGATCCATAAGAAAGACGCTGCTGCCCGTCTTCTTGTTTTCCCTAAGTCGCCTCTTACAGACACCCAACGGGAGGAGATGGGAGGGTGCTATTCTAACCCCGACACCCCACGGGTAACATTAATTTAGTATCTATTTAGATATTTGACATGTGTATCATCAAATATCAGCGAAAATAAGAAATCCTGTCTAATCAAAAATAGTAATGGTTAAAATTTATCATATTTCTGACAGACCTGCCCTCTTAGCCAAGTTGTTATTCTACAATACGGAACGCTAGACAATAGAAAACAAATGTATGGGAATGACAGATCTCTTCGCTAATTCACGTGACGAGATATGTCATTCCCATACATTTGTTTTCTATTCTCTAGCATTTAGTATTGTAGAATAACCACTTGGCTCGGCCCTTGACTTGTTTATTTAATGTAAGTGCACATTAATTACATATAAAAGGGTAAAGATCTTACTGTCTGTCACTCTCGGTGGAGAATTGTTTCTTAGCAGGTGAAGCTTGATAGCAGAATATGTGATGTTTCATTTTTACTGATTTCCACTTATCATAGGTGAATTGGACTATTTCATTTTCACGAACCTGCAAAGAAATTGAATTAAAACACGCTATTTAAATTTAGGCAGAAGTCCATTCCATTTCCTGTACCTTGACAATATGGGTTTCCTAGTATAAAACAACGACGCTGTTACCTTAAGTATTCCTTTTTAAACACATTTGTTTTTACAGAAGATTCATATTGAGAAGAATTGCTGGATGAGCAGTTAGACCATTTGTGGTCTAGGGGTTCTTAAGTTGGTGCTTGGTTGGTGCACGTTAGGCACTATTGTTAGTTAGGCAAATGAGGTATTTGAGTTATGGTAACACTGGGCCAACATCATTGTAAACATACAGCAGACCTGCAGTTGCCAATTTTATTATTAACAAGTTTTTGAAGATATTGTTTTTGCGGTAAGTAAGGTGCTCTGGCTGACGGACTATCGGACATCTCTTTTGCTGCTAGCACCGTGATACATCTATCACAATCCACCAGCGCCAAGTTACAGTAGGTGGCGGGTGTCGGGAGCGGAGTGGAGTGGAGCGTACCTCGGCAGTCTTGTAGTAGGGCAGCACAGTGTGCAGCAGGTCGGAGCAGAGCGCCAGCAGGCGGCCGCCGTCCAGCAGGTGCGCTAGCAGCAGCGGCGCGGCGCGGCCCACGCAGCCCGCCGCCGCCACCAGCGCCACCCGCCCGCGCCACGCGCCGCCCTCGAGGGCCTCGCGAGACACCGCGTACAGGGTATACCTGCAGGCATATCCCTGCTCTTTATGTCTAACCTTCGGTATTTTTTTTATGAGACATTCGCCTGACTATAAACGACATTCTGCCTCGTCACCTGACACAATAAGGTAATATCCGCACTCACAAATTTCAATTAGCGTTAATTCGCATTAACCATTTATTGTAAATTGATTATTTCGACGCTCGGAGCAGTTTGTGCGTGTGTATAATGGATTGTGGATTATTGAATACCAGATAATCAATATCTCTATGCACTAACAGAGTATAAAGTATGAATTGGCTTCGAGTTTCTATAATCTGATTTTAGTATCTGGATTAGTGATAACTAACATTAATTGACATTTGTGAGTGTGGCGTGTGTGGTATGGTGTGTTTGTTTGTGTGTGAGGTTCGTGTGGTAGGAACCACACGAAGTCGTAACGAAACAGAATCGTAACATGTTATTCTTTGTTCTTTGGAAATTTAATGCTTTAACCCATATATAAGTGAAACAATTATTTTTTATATCTTTATCAATACACGGAGTCAAAGGTTAGTCGGCGAAGGTCAACCGATCCGTCAACGAAGAAGATTTACACATACAGACTTTTATAAACATTTTTCTCGTCAAGCCGCATCTGCAATTAAGTATACAGGATGCCGATTTAATCTCTTGTAAGTTTTTTTTGCAATGCAGGGGAGTATTCATCACAAGTTCTCTTTCTTATATTTGAGATGATTTGAATACAGGGATACCGAGATAGGGGTGCAGAGAAAGGTCATGATGATTGCCCAATTTTTCCACTACGACAAGTCTTTTGAATATTCAAGTAAGACGAAAAAGAAGTAGAAAGACTGATCAAACTGCAAAATCTTCTAGGGCTGATTGGCCAAGGTCATGGTGTTTAATAATCCTTCACCGTCGGACATTTTATGTTAACCTCAGCTTATGATGTGTCACAGCAAATAAAACGCTGTAGTGAAGCATTCGCATGGCAATTCAGTATAGTTTATGAGCTTTTCAAAACAGCTTTTCAATTCCGTTGAAAATCGTGTCGCCTGAATTTTTGTAAGGAGCAATTATCACATTTTTGCTATTAGTTTTTAGGAAGGCGTTTTTACACTAGCATAAGTATATTAAAAGATCATTATGTTGTCAGCAACAACAATGTGCCT
The DNA here is from genome assembly GCA_911728495.1 of Furcula furcula. NCBI lineage: Eukaryota > Metazoa > Arthropoda > Insecta > Lepidoptera > Notodontidae > Furcula > Furcula furcula. The sequence goes on along the minus strand of OU452261.1, from coordinate 12,077,159 downwards.
GTACTGATAAACTAAAGATTACAAAATTGATTTGGCTAAGCTATTGGCATATATTGAAGCTCTACTTAAATTGGCAGCCTGTATAAGCCACATCTTTAAAAAAAAAAAAAAATTCACGACACTCACCTGTCACAATCCAGTACTTTTCTGAGCGATGCCTCCAAATTATCTCTAGCTGCTACACTATCTGAATAAATGAGCACATTCGGTGATTTGGTATTCACTAGTGGACGGGAACTTTTCACAGACTTTGGCGTGCTCTGCTGAGATGAGGACCCTCTAGGTTTCTCCTCCTTCACTGCTGAGTAACACTCTATCTGGGACTGCGGCCTCTTCGGCCCAGTAGTGCTTACTATCCTTTTATGAGTGGTGACAGATTTTATTTGACTAGATATGTTTAATAAAGAATTGGACAATTGACTTGTACCCTTCTTCAAATCGAGTTTTAGACTAGATTTTTTTGGTGTAATATTATGCTGTATTTCTACTGTTACGTTTTCTACCACCACCTCCTTATCCTCAGCTTGTGACCCTAACTCGTCAGCATTTGCTACAACTTCTATAGTTTCTATGCTAATTTTACTATCTTCCTTGTTATCACATTCTTCTTCTGAAGAAAGTGATTTACCTGTGTTTACACTAACATCAGCCAAGGTAACTGGTCTTTTCACTGGTGTTATATCATGTATGACATCACTGCTCCCATTCATTTGTATTGTATTCTTTGTGTCTGATTTTATGTCTACCACTTTGGACAGCTTTCTAAGAAGTGCCGCATGCACGGGCCACTGAAATTCACTGACTGATTGCTTGAGACTGTGTTGTATGTCAGCACGAAGACTCCTCATTGAGGGGTCTGTTGCCTTATTTGGTTCACCCGATAGCTGAACAGCTGAAATGGAATTATCAACATAGCATTACAAAGCTAACAAAATAACTAACATGATTTAATATTACAATACTAACTTTGAATTCTTACAACAGGTAAATTGTGATCAATGACAAATTCATCACCTATAAAATTAAAACCTATGACACTAAGATGTTCAATGTTCGTCTTAAGCACAACGGCCAAATGTGATCCTGCTTTCCATGCTATCGGTTGCCCAATTGATTCCAACTGCAATCAATATAAATCATTACCATTTCACTTAAGAAAAATTAAACTACATAAATCAACATTGAAATCAAACTACTTTTATGGATTTTATTGGGGACCAACTTTATGGACCAAGGGTGCTGCAAAACATTTGGAACATCAGGATAGGAAATACTAAAATAAAACGCAATAAAATCCATAAAAGTAGTTAGATTTCAATGTGTAGTTTTCACGTAAATAAAAGACAACATAATAAAAATTAACAAAGCTATTTTTATTTTATGCAATGGTATAGACAGTCGTTTAAATGACAACAACCAGAACTGACTTTATACTTGCCTATGAAGCTGTTAAATTAACTACTTAATTACGAAAGCATAATTACATCTGACAATGAGTTAAATATTAATAGGATGAAGTTTTGGTAAACATTACTGTAGAGTTCAATATGTTTAACACAATGAAATTGTCTTACAGTTGTAACGTCTTGGACACTATCGTCATGGGAATCCATCTCACATTCAAACAGCACATCCACATCAAGGGTTGTGATGGGTGACGGCTCATTGGAGCCGAGCGGCAAGCCACCAGCACAGGTTATCCAGTCACTAATATCAATGCACTGTGTTGGTTTCATACTGCAGATTCTTGTTGCATTTGTGTAGTCCAATAAATCACAAAGATATGCATTTTTTGGATTTGTGCACAGCTTAGAGCTAAGTGTTGGAGTTTCTGAAAAATAAAATGGCTATTAATAATCTCACATTGTTACAGCACCCAGAATATGTAAAAAAATAATTGTGTATACAGTTGACTGAACAAGAAAATTGCAAGTTTTTTCAATAGTTTTCAATTTTGTGTAGTATTAGTAAATAGTATTAGTGATTGTTTTTATTACAGTACACCAAGGGGCAGGGCCAAGGCCAAGAATAGATTTATAAATTAGAATCTAAATAAGAAGCACACAGGTTTCACTTTGTTTATTCCTAAATAAAAATTAAGAAAAAATTGAAATTATTATTAATAATATATAATTATTATATAATATATAGTAAATATAAATAAAAATTAATTTCATTATTATGAAGAAATTGAAATTATTACAGAAAGTGTCATAAATTACTTATTATTAATTAAATATTTTAAAGATTTTAAATTTAATACATAACGTAAATCTATACGTTCGTGTAAATATAAACTACTGTGTAAATTTTGGCTAGACTGACGAATGTAGAGGATATTTATAAAATAACATTTCTTGGACATTTTCAATAGTACATTTCCTAGACACTGGATTAAACTACTTACCTGCAGCATTTTCAGGCACTTTACAAAACGCCACACTAGTATTACCGCTCAAAAATTCAAGCAGTCGAGCTCTAAACGAGCGAATACGCCAGGTTTTTATAAAAGTCATCGCAATGTATATCGGTGTGAAAAGCATATTCACAGTTGTTGAAACTGTGCAATTATATTATTAGTTAGCCACTAACACATGTTCTTATTCTTACATTTAACGCGATCGCACTGAAGATCAGTCATAGATATGTATGCAAAAATTGGAATATCGATTCTAAAGTCCCTTGATGCAGTAGGTATTTTATAATAAACGTAGAGTTTATAACTCTAAAATAAACCAAAACAATATAAGCAGGAACCAAATATGTCCTTTTGATAATATAGTACGCAGTGGAATGCAATTGTGATAGCTTTTGATTTAAAATTATTCAGAAATTCAATAAATTATCACTGTCCGTAGTTGAACGAACAAACGAATCAAGAATGCGTTCCGTTTACACTTGTCAGCATTGATTGTCACTTGTCGTTGAATGTCACTTGATGTTATTTTCTAATCTCTCTAAGAGAAACTACTACTGGATAATGAAGAATTATACAAGACTTGGCACTTTTGCCTTACTGAAACTACTTACCGGAATGAAGAACTATGCAAGACTTGGCATTTCTGCCTTATAAATTTATATCTCGGACAAGACACATTACTTCATGGAATAACAATACGTATATCGGATATTCTATAAAAGATTTGGCAGTATGGAGAAATTCCTTCGCCTGTCCTGTATATGGACGAATAAACTATCATCATCATCATCTCTCTAAGATTTTATTATTGCATGATTCATGAGCTTTGTTCAAAATCAGGGAAAAAGGTGGGTATTTTAATATTGATAACAAAAAAAGATTTGTTATATACCAAATTCGTTAAAAATACATGTTATTCACACATCATAGGTTGAGCCAATACTTGATTTAGATTACGTGTAAACTATGCGTGTAAAGGAAATCTTGCTGGCTACGTACTGACTGGGTTGGTAGGTATCTAAAGATTCTTGGTATCTATACATCGATATATTGGTATAGTATATCGATGTATCTATAGATTGGATCTACATAAATATAAATAGGTCCCGTAGCGTACGTAGCGTAGCGATTTAGCAAACCTGGAACCTAGGAGTCCGGGAACCGCTTGCTTTGCAAATCGGAGCTCGCTGGTTCAAATACCGCAGGGGCAGGCAGGGAGCAACAACTTTTAGTAGTTGTTCTTTACTGACTTCCTTACAGCGAAAATTTTAATATACCTATAGGTCCCGTGACCTGTTTCAACCAGGGTTATGTGGGATACTTATTCATTAAAACTCTTGTGGCAGTCGCATCGGCTCCTGTGGGCTTACCACGAGATTGTAGTGAAAAATTACTTCCGGTGCATGGGATCTACACCAGGAACTCTCAGGGCCTGCCTTCGAGCCCGCTGCCTGCATTACAACCTCCTGGAAAGTGATCACGGTGCTCACAGGGACTAACGAGGACAGTGGTAGCAACCCCGTCGCCCGTCACCGTTATCTTTTATTCTAACCACAACCAATTGATGGGCTTACGACCTTTGTTTGCTTTAAACAAGAGACTTTTTGTCGCGTTCATAGACCACTAATGAGTAATTATCTGATACTTTAAGTAGGTACTTATATATGTATGTATTAAAATCTACGCGGTAAGGAAACAATGATTTATTAATGCAATCTATGTGCGACACCCACATTTTTAATTGAATTCGCATTATAGGTGAGAGCTTATTAACATACATAATATAAAGCAATTAGCAATGTGTTATCTCGGATGAAAATTAATTAGTTAAGTACCTATCATTTACGATTATTATCCGGATTCGTTATCCACCTCTCCGACACCAGTAGTTAAGTAGGTATAACACTCTGTCTACGATTTAATTATAGTAATGTAAACATTAAATATTCCTTTTAAACAGATTACTTAAGTAAGTATTAAAAATTCAATTTTCTTTTTTTATTTCAAATAGGCTTAACGCTAGCACTTTTGAACGGTCATTTTTTTTAAAAGCTACCACCGGTTCACAACGCGGCCACAACTGAGAAGATCCGGCAAGAAACTCAACGGGCTTGTCATTTTTTCACTTTTTTTTTTAACAGTGTGTCATGTTACTATTAGATCAGAGCGACAGTGTGTCTTGCCGTTCAAAAGATTAAATAAGACCGAAAAAAAAATACGACGAAAGTACTTACAACAAACATCACATTTCTTTTTAAACAAAGTTTGTATTATTACAATTAGATCAGCACCAGCGACAGTTTGTCCTGAGCACCAGCGACAGTGTGTCCTGCCGTTCAAATAAAATAAAAAATACGACGAAAATACAACAAACTAAAAAGCCAAAGGGATAGTAGTCGGACCAGTCCCCCCCAAGCAGCACCCGCGCACGAGTTGACTCGAGCTGCAGCCAACCGTATTGGAGGGAAGGGGGTGACCCGCCACACGAAGCCGCCACAAGCAAAGACTTCGATGGCGAGCATGACCGATCCAAAATCACAGTGGCTCACGTTTAACATTTACCTTTTGCTGTTAAGCAGTGCCTCGTCAGGCCAGACACAAAGCACTTTAACATATTGCCAACTTTTATCACAAGTCGTCTAAGTTAGATACACAACAAGAATAATTTACAAGCTCAAGTGAATTGCCTTCAGAACGTAAATAAAGCAACAATCAATTTTGCTGCTAGACTACAAAAGAAAAAAAAAAAGAAAAAAGGACGTCTTGTACCTATTGCTTATAGGTATTGTTTTTATAGACTCGTAAGTATAAAGATAAGTTTTTGAGTGAACCTAGAAATAAAGAAGAAGTTATTAAGTAGGCCCTCTTGTATGAACTATGTAGATAAGTAAGTACTTACATATTTGCCTATTTTGTGAAAAAAACATTAAATAGCTTCTTAACTTTATTTTGGTTGTACGCGTAGGCCATTGGATTTACATCTCCAAACTAGCAAATGTACCTAAATAAGCGAAGTGTACAACATACTTAGAGGAGATACCACTGGAGAGAGGATGATGCGCTAACCCCCTCTGCCAAATTTTTGGTCATATGGTCAGGTCATTCTTTATTTGTGTGCGTGTATTTTTGAATGTGTTGCGAGTTTATTATAGTGTGGGTATGCGTGAAAGTGTATCTGTGTGTGTTTACTTCGCCTCCCGCACCCCGCAAAAGTGCAACGAAAAATTTGTTCGGGGAATCGACGCGATACTAACTCCTTTGGTACTTTCTCTGAGACAACATATGAAAAAATAAACATGTGATAAAACAGTGGCAAAATATCCAACGATAGTATTTGTTGATTTGTTTGTCACTAAAATAAGTGTGAGGATACATAACGATAGGAAGTCCTAAGGAAAACCAAACATGAATTGATGGTCAATACTACATACTTATCAAACGAGCCCTTGTTTTTTTTCCCACTGCCGGGCACGGGCCTCCCCTCAAGATGAAGGGGCTTAGGTCATAGTCTACCACGCTGGCCAAGTGCGTGTTGGCGGACTTCACACGTCATTCGTAAGCTAGTTAAGCTTTCTCAGACATGTAGATTTCCTCACGATGTTTTCCTGCACCGAAAGCTAGTAACAATCCCACAAAGACGATTCGCATAAATTATTAATTAAAGATTGGAATCGGGGTCCGAACCTGCGCACCTTGTTTCCAAGGCAAGCACTCGGCCACGGAGCTGTTCCTGCTTATCAAAGTTATAATAAATATATATAATCAGGTTAAAACAAATAAGTAGGTAGGTACACATTATTTAAAATTATTACCATAACTTATCAGGTAGTTAGCTGACGAGTATTATCAAAAACACAGGTAGACAGTTTGGGCCAGTTTGGGCAGAAGCTACGTGACATTACGCTAGTACCACGCTCGCGGCAGTAAACACAATGCAACGCAACAATAGATAGTGAAAACTAAAAAGGAACTTATCAGATGTTGTTTCTGAGGGCTCCATGTGGACTGATAAAACTACTGGCGATGTTTGCACTAGCGTAGTCGACGATCATACGACGCGCCGAATGCACGGTCGATCGCGAGACCAAAACCATACCTGTGCTAGTGAGACCGGTAAATTTAAAATGGAGCTAAATTTTATAGCGACACTAATAAAACACGATGTGAATCATAATGTGAAACAGTGCTTCAAATCAAAGAAACCTTTCAGTGAGTATTTTTTTTAAAATAAATCGAGAGGCATCTACCAGTTTCGATTACAAGCTAAGTGCCAGTTGTGTACTATATTGTCTATATTCTGTTGTTTACGCTTATTGGTGTTAATTAATATTGACAGTACAACTATATACTTCCATACGTTTCATTTACAGAACCTACGTAAATAATCCCAGAAATTGTAGAGTAAGTTTGATTTCTAGATTACCTTCTTGACCATCACATAAAACACTGGTACCTATAGCTACCAGCTCACTCCAATGGAGATTCGCATGCGATATTCAGATCTCAATGTCTTTATTTATCAAATCCACATCAAAACTTTATGTAGGTAAGCATTTTGCTACGGCTGCAATGATAATGGAAATTTAAAAAAAAAATGCTAAACGTAGAATTTTTTATGAATAAACTATTTAAAAAAAAATAAAAACCGACTTCAAAGTAAATTACCTAAAAAGCATAAAATAACGAAAATATATTGAAGTCGGTGCGCTAGCACATCATGTTAAACTAAGACTAGCACGAGCTGACACCGACTTCAATATATTAACACTTTTTAGTGACTTTTATTTTACCAAGACAGGTATCAGCACTATCACGCAACTCGAACGTCTACGTCACAGTAACTTACTGAAAACATAAAAAGTTTATATCTCTTAAACTACTGGGACGATTTTGATGAAACTTATACTCTACCCTAATTTGAAAAATACTCTAACTATTGAAAAAGAATTTTTGAAATCGGACTTGTAGTTTCTGAGAAATCCGCGGACAAACCTACATACATACATACATACATACACTGATAAAATTTGGTAAATTTGTTTAGAAGCCCACATAGACTAACATATATTAATATTGCGCATTTTTATTAATATTACATACATACGCGTCGAATAGAGAACCTTCTTTTTGAAGCCGGTTAATAAAACTAAACCTAGTTAATAAACATGACAATACACCTTTAAAGTTCCTTCCATTTTACAGATTTCTATGCGCCTTCTATAAAAAATTAACAAAAATCCTTGAAATTACATACTTAATATAAGATTCCTTGCACCGCCTTAGGACCGCCACTGCTTCAGTTTTGTTTGGACCTTATCTAGTCGTCTCTAATTTTCATTTCCTTAGTTACTTGCTATATTTGAAGATAAAGACCCAAAGGCGTATCTGCCAATATATTTGTTATATTAATTTTATTCTTACGTGAATAGAACCCATTAGGTACATGCAACATAGTTCAATGAACCGCCAGACTTCGTGTTGTGTGATATCGACCATTTGCATAACGTTATCAATGCGTTAAAATTGCGTAAAATTAAACTGATCTAATTTGGTAACGATAACTTTACGCTACGTGACCATATTCACACATGCTGTTTATTTATAATGTCATGCACGTACTGATATAGCGTTAGAAGACTTTATAAATACAGGTTGATACATTAACATAGGTCGTTATTTGGCAAAATCAGAGAATAGAGTAGGTATCTAATGAAAATACCTAAGTACCTACGTCAAGGGTTTTTGAGTTAATTCAAATATTTAGGTAAAAAAACACCCGCATGACAAAGTTTTATTTTTATTTTATTTAACCTATATTGTACCACACATTTCAGACCAATCCTTCTTAAATGCGTCACGTCAACGCTTTTTAGGCCTTCCACGACGACGACGTCCATCCTTCGGCACCCATTGTGTGACAACCTTGGCCCATCTATCAACCTTCATGTGACAAATATATATTTATTCAATATAAAAAATGAGTCACATGAACTACACACATCAAAAGTGTCTAGGGATCAACATATATTTTTGCAATAACTTTTCTCCTGATTGATATTAATTAAAATTTTCTTTAAGGATTCATCAAATAAAGTGTTTTCGTTTGTCACAGTAACGATAAACCAAGTCACCTTTGCATTAATAAAGAAATTTGCCATTTTCCTAATAAAGGGATTTTTGACATTTGAACCACTAACACAAAAGTTCGAAAAAAAGACTGAAATAACAGTTTTCTTTAAAATTTTATTGGGTAACTTAAACAATTAATAATCCGTGTTTCTACCGCGAACACTAACAACACAAGAACATCGGTTTGGCATACTCAAAATGAGTTCATCCAAATCACGCTGTGGAATGGCCGCCCATGTTCGTTGCAACAACAAAAAAAGGTCTTCTTGCGACTGGATACCCTCCATATTCGGCAGAGCTCTTCTCTGTAGCATATCCCATGCATGCTCAATCGGGTTCAAGTCTGGCGACTGAGCAGGCCAGGGCAGGACATTGGTGTTAGCTGCGGCGAGAGTCTGTCTTACAACTCTTGCGGTGTGCGGTCGTGCATTATCATGCATTAACTGAAATAAGGGACCGATTTGCACTTGTAGAGGAACGATGACGTCTGATACAATCGTCTCAGCATAAATTTGAGCGTTGAGGTTGCCTCTGATCCAAATCAACTCAGTTCTTCCGCCGATCCAAATACCCGCCCATACCATGATGGTTCCACCACTATAAGGATGGACTTCCTGGCAGGATTTTAATCGCTGTTGGCGTCCCAGGGGTTCTCCAGTGTCGTATACGTCTTGTATCCGGTCTCATACCAAAACGAGACTCATCAGAAAAGCACACGAAACGCCATTGTTCTTCTGCCCAATTTCTGTGTTCAAGAGCCCATTGATATCGAATCCTACGATTGTGCATTGCTATAGGTGGTACCCGTAGCGGTCTTCGGGAATGAAGGTTCACTTCATGCAAGCGGTTTCTGACTGTTTGGTCGCTAATTAAGTTCCCTGAAGAGTGATGAAGCCTCACGGCTAACATCATGGCAGTTATTGTTGGAGCTCTTCGAGTTAAGATTTGAATATATCGGTCTTGTCTCCGTGTGGTGCAGGGATACCGTCCTCCATGGCGCTCAGCCACGGTACCAGTGCTTCGGTAACGTGTCCAAAGTCGACTGATAACACTCTGACTTGTATTCAGAGCTAAAGCCACAGTACGTTGCCGGGAACCAGCTTCTATCATTCCCACGGCTCTGAGCATTTCTTCCCTGCTTAAATGACGTCGCCGCTCCATAATAACGTTGGTTTTAATCAGTAGTAGGGAAACAGTAGCACTAATAATGTCTTCAATGCGTTGTATGTTTTTATAGGGAAAATATTGACAGCTGATTTTCATCTTTTACTCGAATTTGATTCACAGTTCCTGATTCAAATTATGAAATGCACCAAAAAGGATCCATATAAATTTATAAAATCATAAATTTATTACAAAGCCACATCTCAATCTCAAGAAATCCGCTTAAAAATGCTTGATCCCTAGACACTTTTGATGTGTGTATTTATATCATTAATGCACTACTTACCTATACCAATATCAACATCGCACCAACCATCTCACGATTACATTAAAAAATGGAAGGAATTAGGATATTTACTGTACCAATCAAAACATAAACATCATCATCAGCCGGAAGACGTCCTCTGCTGAACATAAGCCTCCACCCTTAGAACGCCACAACGAACGACAATTGGCTATCTGCATTCACCGGTTACCTGCGACGCGCACAATGTCTCCGGTCTTCCGGTTCGTGGTCGCCACTCGAGAACCTTTCTTCCCCATCGGTTCTTCGAGCGCTGTGGCCTGCCCATTGCCACTTCAACTTGCTGATTCTGAGACCTGTTTCGGTGATCTTAGATCTCCACGTTTCGGATACTGCCGCTCAAAGAAATCCCGAGCATAGCTCGTTGTGTGACTATCAGCTTCTCTGAAAAAGCAGCAGTTAGGGACCACGTCTCACTACCATATGTCATCAGTGGCAACACACAAGCACGCTGGTTCTTAAGATCAGGACATATTTCTTGTAAAACTAAGTACATTATAGTTGTTCTTTATACTTAGGCTAGATTATTTATTACTTCTTATCCATACCACCAGACCAGCCCACGCTCATCCATATGTCATCACTGGTAACACACTGTTTAAAAACCTTTGTCTTCAGGCACTGCGGTATTTCGGATCAGAAGATATCGCGTAGTTTCCCGAACGCTGCCCATCCGAGTTATTATTAACTAAACAATAACTTTTTGTTTTAATAGTTCTATTAGGTACCTTAATGAAACTTGCGGTTTGTTAACGCGATTCCAAGTCTGAAATTTTTGAACACAGTTCTTTTTCATAAATGTAAAACTCAGTAAGTAATCTTGTTTTCTTAGAACAATTATTCGATATCTCAGTATTTTGTGCAACCGGTCAGCCATTTAGCCTGCGATCCTTGTAGCATTATTTAGTGATCTAAGCTGCGTTCATACATTCCATGTAAAATTTTTGATCGATGATAAATCGATAGGTCCTACTACTATTCGTAGTGGAAGAATTGGTCAATCGGAGAGATCTATTTGGACATGGATTCAAGATTTCATTATTTTTTCTATGAATACAGCAGCAAAAAAATACAGTACCCTTTACTCTGTTGTTACAGTTAGCAGAAAAGAAGAAGTCATGGCTATAAAAAGTAAATTTCCCACCAAAATACCAGTAAGTATTTTTTTTCTTAGAATATTTATAAGTACTTACAAGACTATGCTGTAACAGCTCAGTGGGCGAACGCTTGCCTTGGAAACAAGGTGCGCAAGTTCGAACCCCGGCTCGCACCTCTGATTTATTTAATTAATCATGTGCGAATCGTCTTTGTGCGATTGTTACTAGCTTTCGGTGAAGGAAAACATAGTGATGAAACCTGCATGTCTGAGAAAGCCTAACTAGCTTTCGAAAGACGTGTGAAGTCCGCCAACCCGCACTTGGCCAGCGTGGTGGACTATGGCCTAAGCCCCTTCAACTTGAAGGGAGGCCCGTGCCCAGCAGTGGGACATAAACAAGGGCTGGTATTATTATTATTATTACAAGACTATTTTTATGCTTTTAATTCCCTTCACGTAAGAACTTACTGTCCCGTGGGGTATCCGGGTAAGAATGGCATCCACCGATCTCCTTCCGTTAGGTGTCCGTAAGAGGCGACTAAGGGAAAACAAGAAGATGGGCAGCAGCGGCTTTCTATTGGATTACCTACCACCTACACTACGATCCCCGAGATGCCTGCCAAGCGTGGGGATTATGGCAACCCCTCCCTTTAAAGGGGAAGGCCTTTAGTTCAGCAGTGGATATGTTTCTATCTCTGATTCGAATTTCGAACCAAGAACCTATCAGCTAGTAAGTACCTACTTTATGAAACCTCATGTCCAGCTACTCGTACCAGCTGTCACTATACCTCCTTATTTTTTTTATATAGTTTCGCACCTGCCAATTGGTCACCATTTGTATATATTTCATGATTTAGAACTAAGTTTCTTTAAGTACTATCGCGGACACGAAGTCAGTACGGCAATGCGAATACCAATTCTCCTTACAAATCGGACAGGGGTATTTTAACACTTTACAACAAAGAGTTATTCTGTTCATGAATATTCTATTCATATACTTGCTGCAAAGTTAGTTAACTTAGATAAAAAATATTATCTAGGTAGATCATAAACTTACATAATAAGAAGCTAATAATTTGTCGCATTGCAGCTAATAGTCGAGAGGTACCACAAAGAGAGGAACCTTCCGACTCTGGATAAATCGAAGTTCCTAGTTCCCGAAGATATTACCATGTCACAATTTCTAGTTATCATAAGAAACAGGATAAAAATCAAGCCAAACCAAGTAAGTTTCCGACATTTTCAAGTTCCAAGTAACTTTTAATTTCTAATGTGTCCCAAAGCAAGCACATAGGCGTAGTCAGAAACATTTTTATTTTTTATACCTACTGCCGCACTGCTAATGCGTAATTTTAATAGATTTCGTATTGATATACCAGGCACTAATTTCCTTTTTTTTCAAACCTACTGTCTGGAATAAATTATCGGATAGTGAAAACCGCACTAAAATCCATGACGTATTTAAGAACAGACAGACAGACTCGGATAGCGACTTTTATACTTTAGGTACATCGATATAATATATAAACATTCACGAACAAAATGACATCTAAAATGTGGTCGCGGAGATTGCAAACTTATCTGAGCTGGTGGCGGAAACGTGAACTAACGATTTTATAATGATAATGACATGTAGTTTGACAGTTTCGTATAGACAGTAGCGACACTCCTATCGGCAAAAATAAATTTGTCAGGATGTGGCTTATATAGAAATAGCGACACAAGGGCGCTATTTCTCGCTACCACTTTTTGAACCGTGACACCAAATCTAGTTTATATATTAAATCGATGTTTATGTAGAAGAGATTCTGTATTGACATCTATTAAAAAGTAATGATGCATTAACATAGTCTGAGTGCAGCAGATTTCTTTATAGTAGAAGCGTAGATAAATTGATTATATCAGTTGTATTATCATTAAGTAAAAGTAAAGTTTATAACTTTAATTAATTACATAAGTGGATACGTTAAATTAATTATAGAATAATTATATGTAATATATGTACTTATATGTAATATATTATGTATGTGTTACTTATATAGATGGTGTGAGCCGGCATTTTATTGCGTCGTAGGTACACGCATCAGTAGCAATATATTAATTGAATAAGTATATATTTTTTTGTGCATATACCTAACTGTGTTTACCGAAATATATGTATGTATAACGGGTGTAAGGGACATCGTACCGAAAACCGATACCAGGGATCCAGAACACGATTCTGAACATCCTAGTGTTGAAATTTTTCATCAGCTTATTCATGAATTTCCAAAAAAAAAATTCACTTTTTTTTAATAAAATTAGTATAACATCATTATTGGTATAATAATAAAGCCTAATTTTAATTTAAAAACAATTAATTAATTATTTGTGTTTTTATTTTATTTTTATTTATTTATTTATTCTTTATTCACAAAAACAGTGCATAGGCAATTAATTAATAGGCAATTAACTATTATTATTTCAGAAAATCAGCAATGTAATTTGAAAAATAAATATTATTCCGCATATATTCATTAAGTACATGCTCGAAAATTAATAAGTTAGTCATTTACCATATAAATGGTTACTTACTGTAATGTTGTAACGGACATTAATTGACGTCTTATAATTTTTTTTTCGGTACGATGTCCCTTACACCCTGTATAACCTCTGTGGCGCAGAGAAACCGGTTGTTTTACAAACCGGAGATCGCGGATTCAAATCCCGCTGGGAATAACCATTTTGTAGTTGTCACTTACTAACTGACAATGCATGCGTATCACCTGATTAGAAAGTAAGATGATCCATGCGTCGGATGGGCATGTAAAAAGTCTTGTGAGAGTAAAAGAAGAGAGAGTGCACTTGTGTCTAAGCTAGAACTTGTTGATAACCCTACCTACCTTGAACGTTATATTTTGATAAGATATTGTTTTTCTCTCGTAGTTGACTTATTATTCCTTTGTTCCCTTTAAGGCATTATACCTCATAATAAACAATAAATCGATGTTAAGCATGAGTCTCACAATGGCGCAAGCTTACGAGAGCTATGGTGACGAAGACGGTTTCCTATACATCACATACGCTTCACAAGAGGTTTTCGGTTACCAAGATGGTAAGTAAATATAGGTAGGTTGCTATCTTACTGCCGCACTCACAAACCTAATTAATCAAGTCACTTTTTAAAATCTATTTATTTCGACTATCGGAGCAGTTTATCATTAATTTCAATTACTGAACACGAGATAATTGATATCTCGACTCACTTTCTGCGTATTAAATATTAATGGGCTTCGAGTGACGAAGTAATAAGATTTCAAAAATGGATTAATGATCATTAACTTTAATTGACGTTTGTAGGTTCGGCAGTTAGAACCTAAATTTTGAGTTCGTGGGTCTCCGGGTAAGGATAGCATCCACCCGTCTCCTAACGTTGGGTGTTCGTAAGAGGCGACTAAGGGAAACTAACTTCTTTTTATTGCCTACCTACCATACTGCGATCCCCAGGCCGCCTACCAAGCGTGGGGATTATGGCAACCCCCCCTTTCTAAGGGGGAGCCCTTTGTTCAGCAGTGGAAGTTTGGGCTGCTGATGAACAAAAATTAAGTTTATGTCCCTCCCAGAACCAACCAAAGAGTTCGAATATGTGTTAGAGTAGCACATCGCTGAGTATAGTACCTAACAAGTCACCATATTGAAATCTCTCAAATCGCTAAGCCCGTAGGCCATGCCAAAGAAATATACCTACTTACAACATTATACATACATACGCTCGTAAAACATACCCTCATTCCGGGGCAACAGTCGGGTAAAAATAGATTGAGTATGTATGTAATGTAGAAGGTTCAGATTTAAATAAGCCACAAAAACTTATAAATATTTACCAGAAATAATCGAAAGTGGGTAGAAAGAACTAGGCCTGTTGCGTACGTAATTGGGGACAAGATAAAAAAAATGGGTCTGCGTTATAAATATCAATAAAACAAGATAACAGGACATTTGATATCAACTTTGTATTGATTTTATTATTTGTTACAGATATGCAAGGAAAGCCATCAATCCAAGAGGTGCAGGCAATTAGACATAGGTTTCCAAATAAAGTTCCGGTGAGTGGTCATTTCTATTTTGGGGCTCCAAATCTTTGGGTAATTTGATTTTTAATACCAAATTACATAGGTTTTTTAACCGGCTTCAAAAAGAAGGTTCTCTATTCGACGCGTATGTATGTAATATTGATAAAAATGCGTAATATTAATATATGTTAGTCTATGTGGGCTTCTAAACAAATTTACCAAATTTTATGAGTGTATGTATTTATGTATGTATGTAGGTATGTATGTATGTATGTATGTATGTATGTATGTATGTAGGTAGGTTTGTCCACGGATTTCTCAGAAACTACAAGTCCGATTTTGAAAATTCTTTTTGCAATAGTTAGAGTATTTTTCAACTTAGGGTAGAGTACAAGTTTCATCAAAATCGGTCCAGTAGTTTAAGAGATATAAACTTTTTATGTTTTCAGTAAGTTACTGTAACGTAGACGTTCGAGTTGCGTGATAGTGCTGATACCTATTTTGGTAAAATAAGTCACTAAAAAGTGTTAAATAAACTATTTAAAAAAAAATAAAAACCGACATCAAAGTAAATTATCTAAAAAGCATAAAATAACGAAAATTTATTGAAGTCGGTGTCAGCTGGTGCTAGTGTTAGTTGATGTGCTAGCACCGAGTTCAATATATTTTCGTTATTTTATGCTTTTTAGATAATTTACTTTGAAGTCGGTTTTTTTTTTTTTTTAATAGTTTTTACACATTTAAAGTCATACATTTTTAAATCTATACATATAAAATTACTTGTCCTGACTGACTGACTGATTCATCAACGCACAGGCCAAACCGCTGAATCTAGAAAGCTGAAAATTGGTCAGTAGGTTCTTCTTATGATGTAAGTATCCACTAAGAAACGATTTTTAAAAATGCCACTCCTAAAGGGGTCAAATGGGGTTGGAAAGAAAATAATAGCGGGCGTAGCCGAAAGGAATTGCTAGTATAAATATATGTACTTAGGTACATACTCGTGCATGTGGGTATAGGTATAGTTATGCCCACATAAATCTTTCGGAAGACATCCTGATTGTGAAAAGTAAATCAAATACCATTGGTAGGTTAGAAGTAAGCGAGTTCGATTGAGTAGAATCTGCAAATTGAAGTGGTAGGCAGGCCACATCGCTCGAAGAACCAACAACCGATGGGGAAGAAAAATTCTCGAGTGGCTACCACGAACCGGACGACGCAGCGTAGGCATCGTGCGCTTCGCACGCAACAGGTGGATACAAATGGCTAACTATGGTTCAAACTCAAACTCAAAAAACTTTACTCAACTGAGAAGATCCGGTTCATTGTAGCGGTCTAAGGGGAAGGCCTTTGTTGAGCAGTGGACGTCTTCCGACTGATGATGATGAATCTGGCCAAGGTTGCATCGAGGTTGGAACTGGACCCAAGCGCCAAGCAGGATCCTCGCTTCAGTTTACTGTCGAATCCGCAGTAGGTACGGCTAATAAATACATATTATTACTTATATATATTTGGAGATATTTAGCCCATCATCATCATCATCAGCCGGAAGACGTCCACTGCTGAACATAGGCCTCCCCCTTGGACCGCCACAATGAACGACAATTAGCTATTTGCATCCATCGGTTACCTGCGACGCGCACAATGTCGTCTGTCCACCTAGTGGGAGGCCTGCCAACGCTGCGTCTTCCGGTTCGTGGTCGCCACTCGAGAATCTTTCTTCCCCAACGGTTATCGGTTCTTCGGGCGATGTGGCCTGCCCATTGCCACTTCAACTTGCAGATTCTGCGAGCTATGTCGGTGACCTTAGTTCTTCGGCGAATCTCCACATGGCCCTTTTATTATTAAAGGCTAATTAAATAAATAAGTTTCTAACAAAACAGTACAAACATAAAGGACGTGTTTTTTCATGTTGTGCTCAGCTTTACGTAGAGCGATACGTGCGAGAGCGCGAGGTGCCGGCGTTGGGCAGAAACAAGTTCCTAGTGCCACAGGAGCTCACCATGTCCCAGTTCCTTTATATAATAAGAACGAAAATGAAACTAAGAGACTCACAGGTAAATACAAACGCTTCTTTACTGATTAAAATAATTTTTCGGTGTGAAATTCCCACTGGCAAGTGAAATCATATTTAATTCCAAATAGGGTCAGTGCTACTTAGCACTTTTGAATCGACAATGAGAAAATCCAGCAAGAAACTCAGCGGGCGTCATTTTTCTTCCTTTTTTTAAACTGTTATGTATTTTCCTGTTACCATCACATCAGCGACAGTGTGTCTTGACGAAGTCAAAGTCAAATGGTCTACTTATAGAATTTAAAGCGCTCAAAGTGATTAGTAAGAAATATGATTTTAGTCCGCCAACCCGCACTTGGCCAGCGTGGTGGACTATGGCCTAAGCCCCTTCACCTTGAAGGGACGCCCGTGCCCAGCAGTGGGACATAAACAAGGGCTGGTATTATTATTTTATTATTATGATTTTAACATTTTGTTTGTGTGCAGGCGCTGTACCTACTTGTGAACGACAAAGTGCTGGCGAGTCACAGCATGACCATGGCGCAGGCGTACCAACAGTTCCGAGCTCACGACGGCTACTTGCACATCACGTACGCAGCGCAGCAGGTCTTCGGATGAACGACGTGAGTCACCTTCCATATACCCACATCCTACTTTTTTTTGTACCTACTGTGTCCGGGGAAAACACACTCGCTGCGGCTGGGTGGATCTACACCAGGTACCTCTCGTCCTTGCCTTCGGGCCCGCCACCGATGGACGCATTACAGTCCCCCGGAAACTGGTCACAGTGCTCACTGGGACGGGGTTAACAACCTTGCCGTTGCACTCTTCGGAGTCGCTACCGTATTCGAATGAGATTAGTACTCAATTGACGTCTAGGGCCCACACCACAAACGTTCAGCGACTCAGAAGGACACCCCGCTATACAGTAGTACAGTAGTGGTAGTAACCACAGGCTATAAAAATGCGTACACGCAGACAAAGCAATCGTGTCCGGGTCCCGAAACATTGCCGAAATTAGGTGGCGCTACTGTTGCGCTTAGTGACTTTTTTATATTAAAAAATTGTTTAAAAAAAAAAATTGAACCGACTTCAATATCACTGAAAAGTATAAAATAATTTAAATATTATAGAACCAAGTTGGTTTTAGCGTACCTGCTGTGTATAATTGGCACCAACTTCAATAATATTTAAATTATTTTATACTTTTCAGTGATATTGAAGTCGGTTCAATTTTTTTTTTAAAAGATTTTATTTTATACTTTTTAGTAATATTTTCATAAATAATGATTGAACCATCGAAAACGGTAAAATGATCTAGGTAGGTTATGATCACATTATCGTCTACATAGTTTTACATAATTCATGTTTCTTCAGAAAAAAATATCCGGTCGTAATGAAATTTGCATGGAATCATCATAGTAGTTTACTCTCTCGAATAAAAAAAGAATCATCGAAATCGGTTTATATTTGTCAGAGTAATGTAATGGAGAACATCAGTTTTATGGTATTTACCAGATAAATTCGCCCACATCGTTCATGGTCCTCCAGTAAGTTCTTAGCCGGTTGTGATAAAATTCATACAGATACATTACAGTGGTTCAATCTTTCGAATAAAAAAAGAATCATTGAAATTGGTAAATATTTGCCAGAGTTATGACCATTTTTGTCCGTAAAAAGCGACATAAAGTCATCTATATAGGCATTCCTCAGTTCTCCTGCGCAGTCACCATTCTTGTTTTTTCAGGAACTACTTATTCATGCAATATTTTTTTTATGGGACCCAATTAACGGATTAAAGAATGGATTGAAGAAAGATTTTTTCAAATCGGTTCATAATTGCCAGAGATATGCGCGAACATACATAGAAAAAATAAATATAGATATACAGACGAATTGAGAACCTCCTCCTTTTTTGAAGTCGGTTAAAAATAGACGAGTATGTAGCATAAAGATAATAGGCATTATGACTAATTTTGAAAAAATACTTTTTAATGTACTTACGGGTCTACTATTGTCGGAAATAATCATATTTTTGTATTAAATTTACAAATAATAGCGATATTCTCAATTTTTTAAATAGAGTTTGAATTTCGTTCCAAAACGAAGGCTGGTGCCATGTGGTGCCGTGCATGGCATGGCGCCATTTTGTGACGTCACTACGGTATCAATCGGTATCAATAAACATCTGTCTGTAGGTATAAAAGTGAATCATTGTATGAAAGAAAAAGTTGAGATGACAGTTTGACAGTTGTTTATTTATACCGGATTGACGTCATTCACTCTGATCAGTGTTTATTATAAAATGGCTATTAGCTGTATTTAAGTAATTTATTTGCTTAATATCACGAAAATCTCTCTATTATTATGAATATTAGATGCATTTTGGAATCAGTGCAATCTGTTCTTAGTATTCAAAACCACAGATTCTTTGGTTTTGTGTTGCAGTCATCATGCCTATTGAATAGGTGTTTTCAATATGTATTTATTAACTTACATACGCAAACTATAATTTATCAAAGAAATAATAAGTATTTAGACGTTCAATTACCCCTGTGCCGATTGTCTGTCTGTATGCAGGGTTCAATGCTCAAAGTATACGGCCCAAGTCAAGGGTAAGCCGGCTCAATGTAATCATCTCCTGCTATCAATCGTATATGTACCTATATAACAAATACGAGGTTGTTTTATAGCTTATATTTTTTCCTAATTTGTACCTATCAGCAATACGAGGTCGGATTCGTATTGTATTTTGTAACACTCTGTATATTTAATCTTTTTGGTTAAACCATTTATTAGGACTTCGTTTTCTTATGTCCGTTCGTCTGAATCATCATCATTAGCAGCCAAAATACGTCCACTACTGAGCAAAGGCCAACCCCTTAGAAGGGAGGGGTTGCCATAATCCCCACGCTTGGCAGGCGGCTTGATGATCGCAGTATAGATGGTAGGTTAAATCCTATAGAAAGACGCTGCTGCCCGTCTTCTTGTCTTCCCTTAGTCGCCTCTTACGGACACACAACGGGAGATATGCTACACTAGCTATCAGACACCGGTCTCGCCGGCGAGGCCGAAGGGTCGTACGTATGCGACCTCAACGACGTGCATCACCCCACTGAGTTTCTTGCCGGTTCTTCTCAGTGGGGGCGCGTTGTGAACCGGTGGTAAACTCAGCCCTCTCTTAAGCGACAGCCCAAGCCGAGGCCGTGCCTCCCTGAGGTGCCCTTGAGCTCGTCGCTACTTCTGCCGTTAAGGCTAGAGCGCTTTAAGCGCTCGCCTCCATTGTCCGGTGAAGCTGTAATGGCCATCTGCGGCCAACAGCGTCTATCATTCCCAAAAAAAAAAACCTAACGGGAGAAGGGTGGGTGCTATTATTACCCGGACACCCCACGGGAAACCGTTTGTCTGATTTATTTATATTTCATAGAGTAATTATATATTTCACAATATATAATCACTCTATGAAACGTTTCAATAGGCAGCAGGAGATTTATTTATAAATATATCAATAAATATAAATATTCGCTTGTTATCTCAATAACTTTGATTTATGTGGCCATTTATTCTGCAACAATGCAAATTTCTTGTAAGAAAACAGAACAACAAGCTATATTTTATTACATGTCAATGCATAACTTATAAAAACTAGGTAATGGGAAGAGGGTTGTTGAACAGTAATCGTTTTCTCTTCTATCTGTTATGTAGCTACTGTAAATTATGCTTAACAAGCGCAAGTTGAATAATTAAACTAAACCATTAACTCAGAATTATCTCTATAAATACCACTTACAGTTTTAGCTTCGTACACGATCAAAACATACATGTTTTTATAAAACAAGAACAATGATTGTTACTAGGCCACTACTACAAAATATTGTGTTGTTTTGGCGGCCGCTCGGTACGCTATCTCAACGGGACATGGCTGTTGTGCTAATAATAAAAAATAAAAAAAACAAAAACAGTACGCGAGTTATTTTTATATCAAGGCTTCGATAAATTTATCGCTAAAAAATAGCTCTTCGTTGTTCTACCTATATCGAGTTACTTTTTATATCGCTGTAATTATGTAAGTCCATATGTGGTGTGGGTGAACGCACCGCTATCAGTTGTTGCCAACTGCATAGCGGGGGGCTTATCTTGACCATTAGCAAAATATCTATTAATTACTTTATTTATTTGTTAGATATCAATGGAGGGTCCGCGCCTCTCCGTTGATTTACGATCGAAAATTGAACTTAGCTGTTGACCATACCATCGATAAGTTTTTATCAGTTTTGATGTATTTTCCATCCATAGTTTATACCTCTGTGTTTACATAGGGCATCATACTGCAGAAGCCATAGTAGACTATGGCTTCTGCAGTCAAATATAAATTTAATGATTTTTCAATTGAACTGCTTTTCATAACTTCAGATTATTAGTAGGTAATCAATGTTTTAATCATTTAACTTAATAACATACAAATGATCTAATTATTATCTGAAATAAAATAATCAACAACAAGAATAGTCGTTGACTGCCTGCAGAGTTATTGTCAAATTAAATACTTTCTACCACATAAACTAATATAAATAATATATGTAGATAAAAGATCGGCACAAAAGGGA
The DNA here is from genome assembly GCA_911728495.1 of Furcula furcula. Classification (NCBI taxonomy): domain Eukaryota; kingdom Metazoa; phylum Arthropoda; class Insecta; order Lepidoptera; family Notodontidae; genus Furcula; species Furcula furcula. Next base: position 12,055,374 of record OU452261.1, on the reverse strand, counting down.
CCTGTATAATTCCATAGCGTTAAGACAACGTTATTTATGTCATCATAATAAGTTTATCGCGGGTCGCGGCGCACAAACAGCCCGGTGCAAGAGCGGGGGCTGTACAGGCCGGCCAAATTATCTGTGCCGATAGGAGTGTCGCTACTGTCTATGCGACACTGTCAAACTGAACGTCACTTGCGTAATGATAATGTTAGTTCCTGTTTTCGCCACCGACACAGATAACTCTAGGTATTTATCTTTAGTGCAGATTTATGCATCCTTTCCATTGTTGTGCATCCCCCCAGGGTTCGTAGCCTGTCGACTGCACTCCTGTAACTTTCCTTACTCAAATACTCTGTGTTGGTTCGTGTGTAATTTACGTATTAACTGACCTACAATATATATAAGTATTTACTAAGTATTTTATTTACATTTTTATGTTCCGTTCGAGTATCAACATACGTACTAGTATTACGAGAGGATATCCAGACTTTTCTCATCTTCTAAGCAACGAAATGTGTCGGATATTGTAGTACCTATTAGTGCATACAAACAAGGCAAACATACTTGCTAGTTTGGACCGACGGCCAGTTTTCAGGTAGCAGGTGCTACAGGTGCAAAAAAACATTGCTAACTTTACTTATATTCTAAGTGCTGATTTTTATATATGTTTCACAGAATATCATTAGAAATTTAAAATTGATATTCCCAGACCGTTTGCGTTGGCCGTTATTCCCGCCAGACGCATCAAAGTTCGCAAAAAAAAAGCCTAACTTTACTTATATTCTAAGTGTTAATTTTTATATAATCATACTTAAGGTACCATTTCTATGTTATTTGCAAGCAGCCAGACAAATCGTAAGGGCCAAACATCTGCCAGACACATTTATAATGCCGCCGTGGGTATGAGCGGGCGCTCATTAGATGTTTTTTTTAACGAAGCTCGATCAGACTTATTTTCTTATCTTGTATTATTTTTTTATAATTATTATACCATTACATTACATTACAACAGTAATTACAGTATGGGAAAATAATTGACTCGCTGATGTAAGTTGTATACATACAATATATAACTTTTGCTAGTTCCAAGCAAAAGTTCTAGGTATATTAGGACATTTTGTATTTATTCAACTACAGTAAAAATTAATTAAAAGATGATAAGTATATATTTTATGAATAAATGTGTATTTTATGATAATGGATCGCTCGTCTCATCCAGCAAATCTTGGTATGGACTTTCTAATACTAGTAACTCATCATTATCATCAAGTCAAGTATTTATTTTTATATTATAATACTTAGGGAACCATTTTAATACAATTTGCAAGCAGCCAGACCAAGAGATGATGATGAAATGTATGTGTGATATTTACAACGTAGTTGGAATTACTGATGTAGACGCTGCAAGGCTTCAGTTATTCCTCAATGCTTACACCGCTTCCGACATTAATGAAATGTTTACTCGGAAAAAAGTCAAAAACTTTGATGCGAGCAACTGACCACCATGTAATACTGAGCTTCGACAGCAGTTCCGGCGAGCGATTTTTTTTTTATCCAATATAAGCCAGTGCTTGACCACAGTCCCATCTGATGGAAAGCGGTGACGCAGTCGAGGATGGTAAAGCACACTAGCTTATTAATAGCCTATTCACTCTATTCTTGAAGACATCTATATTATAATCGGGCGGGAAAACCGACGCAGGCAAACTATTCCAGTCCTTAGCTGTCCTTATTTTTATAATAAGGACAGCTAAAGACTGGAATAGTTAGCGATTTGCTTCTTCGTTTATCGAAGAAGCAAATCGCTTAGTCCGGACTGAAGGCACGTTTACCACATATGGGTGCGTATGCGTATGCGCTGTGCGTCTCGTCGTCCGATGATAGAAGTGTGATGGTGGGATCAATTCATGTAATTCCTGCGCACACTCTCCAAAATGCAGCCTGTAGAATACCGAGAGGCTGGCTACTCTGCGCCTGTGCTCTAGGCTTTGTAGATTGGCCTCCACTAACCTAGTGTCGCTAATTAGCCTTTTAGCACGCTTCTCCACCGAGTCCAAAGCTGCTAGATGGCACTTTGCAGCACCAGCCCATATATGACTACAGTACTCCACACACGACCTGACTTGCGCTTTATATAACATCAGAAGCTGTCCCGGTGTGAAGTACCGCCGGACCTTTGCAAGGACACCAAGCTTCCTTGCGGCTACTTTGGCTTTGGACTCAATGAACCGCCCAAAGTTTAGGTCTGAGGAAATATCAACTCCCAACAACTGAAGGCGGTCGGTGTATTCTAAGGATACATTCTGGAAAGTTCCTACTTTCAAGCCAAGCCAAGCTATTATCGTACTCGTACTAGACTCTCAGAATGTTTGTGTGATAAGCGACACGCCAGCCCAATACCCTTAGTGGTTGGCCACAGTGAACGCGCGGTGACTTGAGCCTAGCGCGGGCGCAGCGGCGGGCGCGCAGGGTGGCCACAGTGACGCGCGGGCTGTTGTGGCGATAACACTTATTGCAGGTGTCGCAAACCTTTTATGAGGATTCTGTATTTTTTACTGGATAGGCCAATCCTGAGATGGGACGCGTTGATCATAAGAGATGGTGTGCTGGGTGCGCACGAAATAACTAAAAACAGTTAAATGAATGCAGATTTAAAAAAAAATATATATATAGAATTGAAATTGTAGTCAAAAAAGTTTATTTTATTTATTAAGGAATATCAATAATATACATATTATACACTTACAATTTCAAATGTCCAAAAAAACCTTTTTTATACATGTATTTAAAGTTATTTAATAATAAAAAAATACTTAAAACGAGCGACAAGACCGAAATGGTTTGATACACCGCCAGCCGCGCGATCGGTCGCTTGTTGACTAGGCCCGCAGTGTGGCCAGAACGAGCGGATAGGAACGTTTGAAAAGTACGCCTGCTAACTCGCTCAAGCCGGTCGCGCTAGGCTTCCGCCTAAGTCACTTCAGTGTGGCCGCAAGCGGCGGTTTCATATGTTTGATATTTCGCGCCCGCCGCCGCCGCCGCGCTAGGCCTGCAGTGTGGCCGACCACATAGAGAATAGCATTGCACCGTCGTCGCTACTCCCTGTCACTGTCCCTTGAGCACTGCTACTTGACGGTAGAATGCCAAATTGCTTGACAGCGCGTTGGTAAATGTGTGGACCGTCTCTTGCCCAACCTACCATGCCATACTGATGGGTCTTCAACGCATTTACCGTCGACGAAATGAGACCGTTTATCGTCCACCATAAACCAGTTTATAAAAAAGTCTTAAAGTTAGCTAGTTTATACCGTTGTCGAAAAATTTACTGGTCCACGTTGGACGTCGAATTTCTTTTAAGATTATAGTCCACCGATAAGCTAGTCTATCACATCAGACTAATGTTGTCTTTTATTTACATGAATACCTAGGTACTACAGAATATTTACGCGAATACTACACAATACAATAATAATACGATGAAATCCGATATAATCCGTAAATGTAGTTTGATGTCAATATCATTATACTAGTTTATCGATGGACTATAAACTAGTTTATTCGTTTACGAATTAAACAGTCGAAAAACAGTTTGTTCATTCAACGCCCACCCCTACCATACCACCTGAGTAAGTAGGTATCTATACTATAATAAAACTCAAAGAGCACTTTTTCTGTACATTGAATATTTTTCCAAAATTTCTATGTGGGGATACTATACTATCGACATAGAGGCCAAAACAATTTTTTTTGGAATTATTGTCTGTCTGTCTGTCGTTCTGTTCGTCCAGGTATCATTTGAAAACCCGTGGATGGATTTTGATAGGACTTTCACTGATGTGTTGTGTAGAAGTCAAGGTATAAGTTGGTATAAAAAACATCACGCTATGTTTCATAGGGGCTAAGCAGTGAAACATTACTTGCACATATTACCACGTAATTTCCTTTGTATATGAATAGGGTAATTATAGACTGATCAGTTAATCATTAAGATATGTATTATTACGCTATATACAATAGGGACTGAGCAGACATTTAGTTTGCATAAGATATGGCATTGGCGAAGGGTCAATTTTTGTAAGGGGTATTGTAAGGGGTTGTATCAGGACTCAGGAGGGGGGGGGGGGGGATGGTTCATGAAATTTTAATGAAACTCCCCAAGTCCAGGTAGTGTATAGATAGGTATTGTATTACAGTCGCAACAATAAAAGATGCGAAAAACTTAGAACTTTCATTATCGAATATCATTAGACAGTAATTTACGATGTTAGCGTGATTTACATTATGAACAGCGCCATCTATCGGTGAAATTGAACATACAATCACTATAGAACTTTAATCTATATATTATATCAAAGAAAGTCGTGTTAGTTACACTATTTATAACTCAAGAACGGCCTAACCGATTCGGCTGAAAATTGGTGTGGAGGTAGCTTAGAACCAGGAAACGGACATAGGATACTTTTTTATCCCGGTTGGTTAAGGTTAAGCAACGTTAGGTAAGGTCATTAAATAGATGGGTGAACCGATTTGTATGAAATTTTGTGTGCATATCGGGTAGGTCTGAGAATAGGCCGTAAAGTATATTTCATGCCACTAGGTTAAGGTTAAGCAAGATAAGGAAAGGTCATTAAATAGATGGGTGAACCGATATGTATGAAATTTTGTGTGCATATCGGGGAGGTCTGAGAATAGGTCATAAAGTATATTTAATGCCGCTGATACCATGATTGACGAGGATATATAGAACGAGAGGAGGGTGCAAGAGAGGAGAAAGAGGGAGAGGGGATTCGAGGAGGGGGTGATAGGGTGAGGAATCGGGGTTAGGTGGAGTAAGGGGGGAGTGAGAAGGAGCAAGTTCGTAGAAGAGAGAGGGGGAGAGGGTCCAGAGAGGGGATAACAGGAAGAGGAAGAGGGGGAGTGTGACGGAAACCGAAGCGGGAGGGGGAAAGAGAGAGGAGAGAAAGAGCATATAATTAGATTTTTTTATAAGAGAGAGAGATGTGGAGAGAGATAAATCTAGGGAGGAGGGAGAAAAGGGGAGCAAAACGTAATAAAAGCGCGGGCGGAGCTGCACGGGTCAGCTAGTATAACTTAAAACCCGGGCGTCTGAGCAGCAATTTTATTGCGATGTTACGTATAAATCGTAAAAATCATGACGTCAAGGTTTTATATTAATAAGCTTCTTTTAAGCACAACCGTACGGAGTATGTAATGTTTAATTAGATTGTTTCTACATTTCAGGTACGTACACAACATGTGGGTTGGAGTAAACTATGTTCCTGGTGTCTACTAATTTAAAGACTGATAGTATTCTAATTTCTCCTCTTGTGATAGCTCTAGCTCTAGTTAAGTTAGAGTTTTGATTCTAAGTCAACGTGTGTAATTACAGTACAGCGTCGACCGGAGACGCCTGCCTTGATTGGACTAGTGTGAAAGTACTATTAATTATTATTATTAATTAATACTAAGTTATATTATCACAAACTACTACCATAATCATTTCAAAAATGATATATGTGCAATAAAATGATAAATAAGTAATTAATTATGATCTCGAAAATACCCAATCGTAAATTAATAAGACTTGAGACGTGTCTATTTCTATATTATTTCTTTTTTATAAATAATAGACGCGAATTTCGTATTACCCAATTAATATAAATATATAAGATCTGATTAAAACTATTTTTAGAATTATGTAAAGATTCCCTGTTGTACTCTGATATAATTTACACACTATAATATATTAAACTATACTATTAATATTGAGTTTTATTTCATCCTACGAATTTAAGGCAGAACTTCAAACATTACGTACTGTTAAATTCAATAGGAACTTTAAAATATTTAATGTAAGTCTATAATTTCCGCGTTTATACTAATTTTACTGCTGCTAACAGGTTTAACATGAACTGATATTACTGTGTCGATGCTGTTTCGCGTTTTGGCTATTAAGCGAGGTAGCTAAACTTTAGTAACTGATACTGCGGTGGTACCTACCTACTTCGATTGAAACATCTTTTGTTAGAAGCCTATCACAAAATTATAGGTAGATACTTGATAACTGAGCTGAACAAAAGTTGAAAGTATTGCAAGTAAATACTTTGGTAGGTATTAATGAGGAGCTACCATAAACAAGTCAAATCAATTATTTTTTATTATATTATTTTTATTAAATATCTTAAAGTTATCTTACGTGCTATATCATAGACAATGCGTATCGCGCTACTCTGTGGGCGAGATGTTCTGCGCGGCAGCCACCAGCGTGTCGTGGATGTCCTTGGCGTAGGATATTTGAAGGCGTACCGTGTTCAAGTATTGGGGGTAGCTGAGTGTGGTTTCCTGAAATTATATCTTTACTGAAGATAACTTTAAACAACCGGTCAAGTGCGAGTCGAACTCGCACACCGAGGGTCCCATACCTTCTTTGGACCTATTAAAGTTATTTTAGTATTAGTCTAACAAAAAAATAGATCAGATAGCAAAAAAAACAAACCGCAAAACTAAGTATGTCGAGGTTTTTAGGATTACTGTGAGTTTTTACAGGCATTACATTTTTTTTTAAATTGCGCACCAAAACATAAGTAGTGAAATTAAGTACCTACACTATTTATATTTGTAACTGTATCTGGTTGACAATAAAGTGTATTTCATTGTATTAAACATAGTAGATTGCAGTCTTACAATGTGTCTTATCGCTAAACCGATCTCTTCCAGACAACCTTGTAGTACTGTATGTCTGTGTGTGGTCTGGTACAGACACTTTTAATCTCTAGTTACGCAGCAAGCATACAAATATTTTATTCAAAGTCAAAATATCTTAATTATGTATACATAGGCCTCACGGAAGCAAAAATATTTTTTTTACATACAACCACCTGATCGTAACGCGGCCGCTACTGAGAAGATCCGGCAAGAAACTCAGCGGGCTTATCTATTTTAGCTCATTTTATTTTAAAAGCCCGATTAGGTATATAATGTCAAAATTGTAGGGCTTAGAATTCTAAGCTTGCATGAGTTGGGCAGTGCGAGCCCACGCAGCTTTATCCTCCAGGTAATCCGAGATTTTATAATAAGCCTTTTTCTACAATCGGCTTTTTATCAAATGGTTTAAATTCCTCTTGGTAACGAGTCAAGCAAGACGTTCGCCTCATGGTAAGTGACTCCAGCCTATAGACAGCTACACTGCACAGCACCACTCGTCACCAGAGACATCAGTTATCAGAATCTTGTATCCGGATACAACGGATCCGGACGGTACCTTGTATCCGGGTTCCGGTGTGAAGTGCACTGTAGCTGTTGAAATTAACGGTAATTTCTACAGCTACAGTGCACTTCACACCAGAACACAGCGATGTTAACACACTGTTGCTTAGCGGTGGAATATCTGATACCTTTTTTTTTTTTGAAGCGGGGGAAATCTTCTAAAGATCCCCGGGAGCTGTGGGGCTCGACCGGGGTATGTGGGATTCTTACCCAGTAAAACCCCCGCGGCTGTCGCATCGGCACATGAGGGGGGACCCCAGGGCTCTCCGGTGGGATCTACACCAGGGGCCCCTCAGTGCCTTGCCTTTGAGCCCGCCGCCGGGGGGCGCATTGTAGCCCCCCGGGAACCTGACACGGTACTCACGCGGACGGGGGTCGCAACCCCGCCGCCTTCCTCCTCGGAGTCGCCGCCGTACTCAATGGACGCTCAAAGGGCCCACACCCCGAGCGTCCAGCGACTCCGAAGGGGCGTTGGTACCTACCTGGAGGAACCCTCTACGCACAAGCACAAGGGACTTAACATCTAGTGAGTAAATAGATTTGCATTCGACATTGATATACAATGAATCAAAGTTACCTGCGTGGTGGGCCCTGAGTCGATTCTGGAAGGCATCACGGAGAGCGGTAGATAGTGCGCGGCCGACTGAGCTTGCTGGATACAGGTGACAGCTGTGCGCTAAACAACACAAAATAAGTTCTTTCTTTTATAATTTGACTTGTGTGGTTTTAACTATAGCACCCATAGGTACTCTCGCGGTCACAAACGGTTTATCACCTTTAGGACGATAATCGCTTGCACGAGCCTGGCCAAAATACCTGCGGACGGGGTAAGTGAACGTAACGTCGGCGTCGTTCAAACGATTTTGATTGAAAACTGGTACACCGTTCGTGTCCGCGATAGTACATAATCTCCCCAAATATGGAGGGGCGTAGCGGGAACACTTCTTTTTTATTAATTAAAGGCTAGTGCTTGATTTCTTGTGATGCAGTCTAAATTAAAACCCTCATCATCAGCAACCGAAAGACGTTTTCTGCTTAACAAAGGCTTCCCCCTTAAAAGGGAGGGATGGCTTGCCATAATCCCCATGCTTGGCAGGCGTCTTGGGGATCGCAATAGGTATAGGTGGTACGTAATCCAATAGAAAAACGCAGCTGTCTGTCTTCTTGTTTTCCCTCGTCTCTTACGGAAACCCAACGAGAGGAGATGGGAGGGGGGGATATTTTTACCCGGACACCCCACGGGCCATAAAAACCTATGCACTCTCTATTCGTTTTTTTAAGAAATTGGAACAATTCCAATTATAACGTGGGTATTTTCAAGGCTAGAGTGAATAGACGGTAATAGTCTAGTGTGCTTGGTTATCCTCGTTTGCATCGCCGCGTTCTATCAGGTGGGATTGTAGTTAAAAAAAATCTACTGGATAATAGGTTTCGAATGTCGTGTGAAGTCCGGACAACCACCATTTGGCCAGCGTGGTGGACTATGGCCAAATCCCCTTCCTCTTGAGGGAAGGCCCGTGTCCAATAAAGAGGAAAAAAGGGCTTAGTGACGAGACAAGCAAGTCGTTCGAGTGATAATACATAGTAGGTATGTTAAGTGACACATCGCATTGCTTCTCGTCTGTTGTGACAGTTATTAAGTGACTGATGGCTTTTTTTACACCGACGTTGCTGCTTAGCGGTCTCAGAGTAATTAGAATGGAGCTAGTATCGCGTCGATTCCCCGAACAAATTTTTCTTGGCACTTTTGCGGGGTGCGGGAGGCGAAGTAAACACATACGTATACAATTTTACGCATACCCACACTGTAATAAACTCGCAACACATTCAAAAAGTTACACACACAAATAATGAATGACCTGACCATATGACCAAAATTTGGCAGAGGGGTTAGCGCATCATGATCTCTCCAGTGGTATCTCCTCTAAGTTAGCGGTAGACTATCTGACAATGCAGAGGCATCTATCTGGATCGTCCTTCGAGCAAGTAACCTATCACCTGGTAGGTAATTCCTCAACAATACAGGGCCACGGAACTTGGAAATGGTACTGCTGGGATTATTGACAGTATTAATTTTTGTTCTAGTAAGGAAGACTCCAAATATATATTCCACTCATCCACCCTGAGTCGGACCCTGAGCTGATTCCATTTATCCACCCTGGGAGGGAATAAAAGAAAATCCACTTTTCCGTCCTGGGTGGGATAAATGGAATAGCCGATATATGCTGTGTTAACTTCTCAGCATTAGGCAACGTGTAGGAAAAATAAGTTACAGGCAACCTGCAGATTCTATGTCACTTGTAGAAAAAAAAAAGTTATAAATTGTTGATTAAAAGTTGTAATTTCTGTTTTAAAGAAACGCATTAGTAGGTAAGGCTAAATGCACACGAGCGCCCGGTATCCAGCGAGTAGAAGCGTTCAGATAGCATGTGGGTGGGGCAGACCACGGGGTCTACGCGCGGTATTATTTTCATCCCTAATTATAACCCATCGCTCCAGCGACGACACTTGCTCGATTAAATCTAATCCCTACCCACCTACGCGCCGCCGGCGAGGTAGCAGCAGTACTCAGTCAGCACTTTATTATGGGACCATGACTGACGAGGCGTCTACAAGCATACTGCTCGCAGGCGTAACGCTGCAGGAAAACGAGCCGCACGCGGTCTGCGATACGTGTCAACTATTCTGTCTTGTCATTGAATTTACTTCGAGTTAGGGCTTTAAATCATGTGCATTTAAAGACCTAACTCGAGTGGTAAGTTATTTGGGGTTTCGGAGCGGAGCGCCCAGTAGTTCAGGCAGGAACCCGCGCTCATGTGAATTAACCCTAATCGTTAATATACTACGTCAAAGTCAAAGTCAAAATTATTAATTTCAAATAGGCTTAACGCTAGCACTTTTGAACGGTCAATATTTTTTAAATAGCTACCACCGGCTCACAACGCGGCCTCAACTAAGAAGATCCGGCAAGAAACTCAGCGGGCTTGTCATTTTTTCACTTTTTTTTTAAACAGTGTTTGTCATGTTACAATTAGATCAGCATCAGCGACAGTGTGTCGTGCCATTAAAAATATCAAATAAGAGAGAAAACAAAAGAGGACGAAAGTACAACAAACTAAAAGGTCAAACAGATAGTAGTCGGACCAGTCCCCCCAAGCAGCACCCGCGCACGAGTGGACTCGAGCAGTTTGCTACAATACTCATTTTCTAAGTTACAGTATTCTAGGTGTATGTGTTATTATAAATGTACGATGAAGGTAAGTATAGATAACGTGTTTGCTTTCACAATATCTACACAAACCGCTCCTGAGAGGATGTGTAGGGACACTAAATCATTTTGCTGTTGGTTGACGACTGATAGCGTGTCACGTAAAGGCATCGGTGATAAGTAATTAATAACAGCGATTAGAGATAGTTGCCGGGTCAATAAGCTAATTGTGCACATAGATACTTGATATTTACTGAATGTGCAAACAATGTCTACAAAGTAAACAACCCTGCTTTATTCAAAATTCTAGAAACATTAATTTCTGGATAGTAAATAAACAACTTAATATATGCGAATGTGAACTTAACAAATACATAAATAAAAGGACACACGATTTGAAATAATAATGAGGGTTACAGACAGAGCTTTTTCATCATACTGCCTGTTGGCGACACACCTTAATGTAATATATTGTTTTAATTCTTTTAATTACCTAAGTATGTGATTTTGTAATAAGTACCTACTTAATGTTTTTATTTGAATAAATGAGTGATCCGCGGAGCCGCAGTCTTTGGTAGGTAGCTAGAGGGGTGCGCGGGCGCAGGGCGCGGCGGCCGACGGTGGCCGGCCGGAGCCTCCCGCCGCCCGCGCGTTAGCGAATGTACTTTGCGACGGGGTGGTCGTGCGCTTTCTACGTATGCTATATGGTGTATTCTCATACGTACCGACGACGGCGACTCCGTGGATCACGTTTGGCTACTACACTGCCTGTATGATGAAAATGCTATAGGTATCGATTTTTTTATGTTATTAGGTCCCAGAAACTATCAAGCTCAAAAAATCATAGCAGCATCCTATTAGGCTTGTAGAAAAACTCAAATAAAATAATAATTTAGAGAACCCGTGCCAAAAATACATCCAAATTAATTTTGCAGTATGGGCCTGTTGGTCTAGTGGTTAGACACCCTGACCACTACTCAATAGGTTGTGGGTTTGATTCCTACCAAGTGTCTGGGTGTCTGATCTATGTACTTATTTACAAAAACAAAATATTTAAGTATTAGTATCTGTTATCTGATTTCCATAGTACAGGCTCTCCCTAGTTTGGTATCGGATGACCATGTGTGAATTGTCGTAGCATATTATTATAAAAGTAGCTATTGGTGCCAGTTGTTTGGTGGAATTACAGCAGAATGCTATCTAGCAGTTTTGGACTCAGGATGCTACCTGAGAGGATAAATAGTAACCTTGGTTTATTGAGCAGGTATAAAACCAAGAGCAAGCAAGCCACTTTTTATTCCACACTATACATTTTGGAGAGTCACAAGAATTACATGACTTGATTGTTCTTTCCTGTTTCTATCATTGGCGATGACGAGACCCATTGCACCCTTACATTTTGAATGTCCCACCAGTCCGGACTAAGCAATTTCCCACAGATATAGATTTACATATATAACGCAAACGTATGTACTTTGCGTGTACGAACCCCGACGAAACGTCGGGGTTGGTCGCCGCTAACTTACAGTTCACGCGGGTCTGTTGTTGCAGCCTTGCAGCCGATCAGCCGCAAAAAATTAAATAAATCGGCGGAGCATCGGCGGCATCGGTGACTTTGAATTGGTTTGGATTTCCCGTCACTAAATATCGCCCGTGACGTCACAGAAAGTGTTAAAAAGTCGGCACGCTTGGTTTCAATACAAATCGTGATACTTGCGTTATTTTTGTAAATATATATCTGTGCAATTTCCTTTGTTATTAAAAAAACATACAGCTCAGGACTGGAATTCTTTGCCTGTATCAGTTTGTCAGTTTTCATATACTATTATAATGAAGATGTCTTCAAAGCTAAACTGATTTCATCACCGCTTTCCTGAAGGTGGGACTGCAGTCATGCACTAGGTTATATTGCGTAAAAAATAATTTTAAAAGAAATTAATATTAGTGACCCGTGGGGTGCCGGCTTAGAACTGCATCCCCCAATCTCCTCTCGTTGGGTGTTGTAAGAGGCGACTAAGTGAGAACAGGAAGACGGACAGCAGCGTCTTTCTTTTGAATTAATCTTCCACCTATACTGCAATGCCCAAGCCGCCTGCCAAGCGTGGGGATAATGGTAACTCCTCCCTTCTAAGGGGAGGCCTTTGTTCAGCAGTGGACGTCCATCAGCTGCTAATGATGATGATGATATTAGTTTCTATAGTAAGAACATGTAAATTCACTATAATGTTGAATTATCCAAAAGTACATATCACTATTATTATTTCACTAGCTGACCCACGCTGCTCCGCATGCGCTATTTTTACGCTAACTAAACTTTTAATCAGACATTCGCATCGAATACATAACCTCCTTTTTCATAGTCGGTTAAAAACTGGGACCCACTTTTTACTTGCTCTCTGAAGCACGGACCCGTTTAGTTCAAATGGCGTTAAACGGTCACCCATCTATTTAATGACCTTACCTAACGTTGTTTAACGTGATCGATTACAAAACCTTGATAACAACTCTCTATGAGTGTTCCCTTACTAATATTTATTATAATTATGAAGAAAAATTGATAAAATCGGACCAAGCGTATAACCAAGTACCCATTTTGACTTTAATCCCCTCTCCCAAAAGAACCGTGCTAGATTACGGGATACTCAAACTCAAACTCAAACTCAAAATATCTTTATTATGCATAGGCCTAACGAGGGCACTTACATATTGTCAATTTTTTTACAATTACCACCAGATCACAACGCGGCCTCTACTGAGAAGATCTGGCAAGAAACTCAGTGGGCTTATCATTTTTTAATATAAGTATGTATTTTTTTTTAATAATTTATACAATAAATATTTCTTAAAGTTAGAGGCTTGCATGAGCATCGCAGTTTAAGCCCACGCAGCTTTATCCTCCAGGTAATCCGAGATTTTATAGTAGCCTTTTTTAGATAACCGGCTTTTAATAGTGCTTTTAAACTTATTTATTGGTAGGTCTCGGATATCCTGTGGCAGTTTATTATAGAAACGGATACCTTGGCCCATGAACGAATTGCTAATTCTGTGGAGACGCGTGGAGTGTACAGCAAGATTGTGTTTGTTCCGGGTGTTTACATTATGACGGTCACTATTCTTTGCAAAAGCACTTATGTTTTTCTTTACATACAACAAATTTTCATAAATATATTGTGATACAACCGTTAGAATATCTATTTCTTTAAATTTTTGCCTTAGTGTATCAGTAGGAGCTAGATTGTAAATAGATCTCACAGCTCTTTTCTGCAGGATAAAAATGGTGTTAAGATCTGCAGAAGATCCCCACAGCAATATGCCATAAGACATAATACTGTGAAAATAACTAAAATAAACAATTCTAGCGGTTTCAACATCAGTGACATATCTAATTTTCTTAACCGCATAAGCCGCCGAGCTTAGCCTACCCGACAGTTTCTCAATATGTGGGTCCCATTGCAACTTGGCGTCAACAGTAATGCCCAAGAATACAGTTGAATTTACAGGGTCCAAAACAGCTCCATTGATATCAACATTGGTTTTCACCTGTCTGACATTAGGTGTTGTGAATTTTATGCATTTGGTTTTACTTTCATTTAGTTTTAAATTATTGACATTAAACCAATGGACAGCTTTAGATACAGCATTGTTCACATCGTCGTAATCTTGTAGACCACGCTTAATTTTAAACAAAAGCGAGGTGTCATCAGCGAACAATATAATCTTATAATTGTCCCCTGCAAAATAGGGTAAGTCATTAACATATATCAAAAATAAGAATGGGCCTAGTATTGAACCCTGTGGTACACCCAACGTAACTTCAGATCCTGCAGATCTCGTTCCGTTAATATCAACCTTCTGAATTCTATTACTCAGATATGAAGTCAGAAGATCGAGAGCTCTGTTCCTGATTCCGTAGTGGTGTAATTTCCTGACCAGCGTATCATGTTGTACGCAATCAAACGCCTTGGATAAGTCACAGAATACGCCAAGGGCATCCTGTTTGTCCTCCCAGGCGTCGTATATATTTCTTAATAATTCTACTCCTGCATCTGTCGTAGAACAATTCTTGGTAAATCCAAACTGTTTATCATGAAACAGATCATATTTGTTAAAATGGTCTAACATTTGGTTAAGCAATAATTTTTCAAAGATTTTACTTAATGTAGGTAATACCGAAATTGGCCTGAAATTCGTAGGCTCAGTGGTACTACCGGATTTAAACATAGGAATTAATTTACTCTGTTTCATAAGGTCAGGAAACACACCACTAGCGACACAACTATTGAATACTACAGTTAATTGCGGTGCAATAAGATCAATGACAGATAAGACCATCTGAGTAGATAGCCCCCATAAGTCCGCGGTTTTTTTCAGATTTAGTTTTTTAAATGTGTTTACAATATCCTTAGTAGTAACGAAGGAGAATTCAAAAGTTGTTCCACATTTGGGTACACTTTGTTGCATTAATAACTCTGCGGAAGTGGACGACGACTTAAGGGTTTTTGATATTTCTGAAGGAATATTAGCAAAAAATTTTTCAAACGCGGTCGCTACATCGAGATCCGCTGTTATGTCAGCATCGTTAATTTTCAAGTGAAAATCGCGATTACGCACAGTTGTTCTTCCAGTTTCGCTGTTTATAATGCTCCATGTAGTTTTAATTTTATTTTCAGATTTTTTTATTTTGTTTTTCAAGTACATTGCTTTAGCTAAGGAACAGGCTCGTTTAAAGACCTTAGAGTATTTCTTAACATATTCTTTAAAGAGTGGACAAGTGTTTGAAGATTTTTCATTATACAACTCATACAGTTTTCTCCGACTCTTAAGAATACCTACAGTTGCCCAATCATTAAATGATAAAAAGTATCCTTTGTCCTACCTCATAGTAAGATCTCAAATCATGCCAAGTTTCATTTGAATCCATTCAGTAGTTTCGGCATGATGCGCAGCCGTGATACAGACAGACAGACAGACAAAAATTAAAAAAGTTACATTTTCGGCCTCAGTATCGGTTATAGAATGCCCTCCAAATATAATTTTCTAAATATCTTCAATGTACAGAATTGGACCTGTTACAGTTTTATTATAAGTATAAATTGTTTCTGATCTATTTGTAAATAAAACAATTCAAGGAGATTCAAGGATATATAAAATATAAATAAAATTCAACTTACTAAATGTAGTTCCATTTGATCACAAACAGAAAAGAATTCTTCTAAATTTTTGTCAAATCTTGGCACCGGATTTTCCATGCCTTTTCTGTAATGTATAAGAAACCATTAAGTAATTATCATTATTTAACATACTATACAGCATACATTTGAATTAGGTTTCTAAAATAAAATTAGATTCAAGGTATGAAACTTGGAAGGCTGTTCTATTTCTTCACTAATGATAATCTAAAGAAACCTAATTGAAGGTATGTAATCTAATTTTAGATTCAAGGTATGAAAATTGAAAGGTTTTATATTAAATTTTAATTAAATCTATTTAATTCATACTTACTGGGAATTGGAGTCTACATTATGATTTTGATGCAAAATCTGTGCAGCTGATTTCAATGTGACCTGAAATTATCATTTTTTTATCAGGCACTCATTTAAATCTTCAATTCAACTGGTCTGTTCTGAGATCTGTTATAGAAAGAGTAATATTCTAAAGTTGGTTAGGGTCACCAAAAGTTACTTGGAGTAAATATTTGCAATACGGACCGCCACTTCAATAAAAACCTTCATAAGTAGTGAAGTTATAAGCAGAACTAACATAGGTCTATTGTTTACCAATAATTTTGTGAATTATTTCAAGTAGCAGCAAACAGCAGCTATTAATCGCTGAATGTAGGACATCAAGGATTAAGTTTTATCTATATCATGAATGAGGTAGTTATACTTATATGTTAAGCAGTAATTCAGTGTTATAACATTTTTTTTTAAATATTAATTCCTGTTGTAATCTACCCCGTGGGGAGTCTGGGTAAGAATAGCACCCTCCCATCACTTCCCATTGGGAGTCCGTAAGACGCGACTAAGGGAAACAAGAAGATGGGCAGCAGTGTCTTTGTATTGGATTTCCTAGCACCTATACTGCAATCCCCAAGCCGCCTGCCAAGAGTTGGGATTATGGCAACCCATCTGATGAGGATAATTGTAATCTACCAGCCACATTTCCATGCTTCGCTGCACTGGAGAATAATCTGACATGAAACCAATAATACTATGTGTAACCCTGGAATCGAAACCAGAACTACAGTCGATCTTACTACCAGAACTACTGTCGAGGCATGGAAATGTCGCAATAGGAATGAACTATTTTAAAATACACGTACATGTATAGATTCGCGAAGAGAGCCCATTAGGGTTTTTACTTTTGATATGTTATCCATTTTGTCTTGTTGCGTTTGTTGGGCCATCGCCGGCTGGATTTGTTGAGGCGACGGTTGCTGCATTATTGTGCCAGGTACCGGCAATTGCATGCCAACGTTTGGCGTTCCACCAACTGTATTCATGGGCACATGCATATTCATTTGATTATGGTTCATGTTTCCGCCGAATTAGTTATATAGTAACAAGCAAACGCTTCGTTTGTATTTTTCACAGACTAATAAGATGTTATTGTTTGTCCTAAAGGCAAGAGCAAAGCATTAAGCAACCGAAACTCAATCAAGAATTATTTTATTTTCAAAACAAACAAAATACCTCAAAAAATACACGAATACGATAGTGACATGACAAACTGTCAAATTGACATTTGACAATGACAATACAAAACCGCGATGTCGAAAAAGTATCGATACTGCAATGCAAGGTATCGAGTACTTTTCTTAGGAACGAACTCAGAGGAGATGAAAATGTATCTTTTACTGAAAAATAAAACCTGATTCGGGGAAATTTTACATGTATAACCTGGAGACCCTGAACATGATTTGAGAATTTTGACACCGGCAAATTGTCACATCACAATCACAATTGACAGATTTTGTATAAGGGAGTGTCCTAATAGAACGCGATCACGCGATCATCGCGCGAACGAACGACGCGACCATCGCGCGATGACGGGCGAATGTACTGGCGGTCGCGCAATTCGCGCGACCGCCAGTTAGGACACTCGTTTGACGTCCATATTATGTTTGAGATTTCATCGCGCGATGGTCGCTTCGTTCGTTCGCGCGATGATCGCGTGATCGCGTTTAGTTAGGACATCGCCCAAAACGCGCGCGGCGCGATTGTTGAAAAAAGAAAGGAGGGAGCAAGTATATAGTGTATTATCTATGGGAGGGAGACTGAAACAGGAAAACACAGGGAAAGTTTTCAAATTAGAACTTATAATTAATTTCGCTTTCAAATATGAAAGTTTTTAAAGTGTTAAATGCCACGGAAATGTGGCAGGTAAGGAGATGTACTTCATTTGCTTAATAAGTACCTAGTTTCCATTATAATAAATAATCCAACAAAGTTTAGTTTTTCTATTTGTTTATTTTCCAGATAGAAACCAGTTTGCCTTCAATACCTACCTTTAGCCGAACGTTAGATACCGTCCTGGGTAATGAAGGAGTACAAATTAGATCAATTACTGAACTTCTTGGATTGCCTGGTTCCGGTAAAACTCAGTTATGGTGTGTATCCTAATGCTATTTATTATGTTTCATTATTTCTATGTCTATAACTTCTTTGCGATCCTTTATCATGCTATAAACTTGACGGGCCCGTTGGTCAGACACCCTGCCTGCTAACTGATGGGTCGTGGATTCGATTCCTGCCAAGTGTCTGGGTGTTGTTTATCTATTTATGTATGTATTTACAAAAAAAAAGTATTAAGTATTAGTATCAGTTGTCTGGTTTCCATAGTACAGGTTCTGCCTAGTTTGGAATCGGATGACCGTGTGAGGATTGTCCTAAGATATTATTATTGTTATTTAGTGTAATAATAATCTGTACTCTAATATGAGTTTTAGGGTGTGTTTTCACTGAAGCGGAGCTGGGTGGAGCGGAGTGGAGAAGAGCAGTGAAAAGTTGGGAGTGTTTCCATTGAAGCAGAGCGGAGCGGAGCTTCTCTATGTCCAGCTTGGGGCCGCATATACATTCTATTTGAAAGTCCGCTCTGCCACTCTCTGCTAAGCTCCACTATGTCCAGCTCGGGGCCGCATGTTCATATATTTTATTTGAAAGTCTGCTCAGCTCTGCTAACACTCACACTGAAGTAGAGCAGAGATTTCGAACACTGTGATTGGCCAATTCACAGTCCACTCCACTTCAGTGGAAACACACCCTATATTACCTACCTAGCAAATATCTATATATTCGTTATCGTTAATCTCCACCATACATTTCACACCAGTACATACTATTAATGAAATGTTTGTGAGAAAAATTTTTTTTAGTTTATGACCAAACTCGTGGGTGGTGAGCCTTACCATGGGTACTTACATTTAAAGTTTTTTTTTCTGTTGTAGCTTACAATTATGTGCATCAGTGCAAATACCTCAAGCTATTGGTGGTCTGGATGCAGAGGCTTTATATATTGATACAAATATAAACTTTACAATATCTAGATTTGTGGGTAATGTGTAAGCTAACTTTAAATTACAAATTTTTATGGTCTCACTCCTACATCTATCTATGTAGCAGACTCTTAAATCGGGCAAAGAGCCCTTATTGACATTGGAGGCCTTATGAGTGGTAGAAGGCCTATAAAGCATGAAGGGCTGTTGAGGCCATCCAATGAATGGCATTTGCTAAAAGGAAAATGTGTAAGAATATGTATCATTCCAAACTAAACAGAATGATCCAAGAGATGAGAAATACAGTAATGTAAGTTTGTACTTAAAATACCAGTGGGATACCTTTTAAAAGTAATAATTGCAACACTGCATAAGAATGGTTCAAATAAAAGATCTGATTCTTATAGTGGATACTGGGTAATACATTTACTACTGAACCTATGGTTTATAGAATCTTAAAAATTGATCTAAATATTCAATATTCCCAGAATATAAATCTTTACAGAAATACTTAATGCAAGTTTGTCAAGATGCCAAGAAGTTATGGATGCACCATTAAACTTAAATGAGGAAGATGCACTAAAGAAACTTCATTACGTCAATGCTTTTGGGCTGGAAAAGTATTGTGCATTTATGTATCAACTGCCAAAGTTTATTGCAGAACATCCTAATGTAAGCATCTAAACTATCAAAACTCATACTTGGTACACTGAAAATGTTCAGCTTTTTAAGAAAAAAAAAATGTTGATGTTGTTTATTTGTGTTTTTTTAATCTTTACTTGGCGTGGGATGCCGGCTAAGAATTTGCATCCCCCCCTCTCTTCCCGTGGGTATCGGAAGAGGCTATTGAGGGAAAGCCAGAAGACGGGCAGCAGCGTCTTCTGTGTCATATATCCATCTTTTCGAAACTGCGATCCCCAAGACGCCTGCCAAGCGTGGGGATTATGGCAAAATGATTGACAATGCTCATTTACGGCCCCCAGTCCCCGGCAGCTCCTCTATTCCCCGCCTTGGTAGCGGGCGGGGTAACGGTCGAGCAGGGGGTGCGAAGAATCTCCGGCAGATGCCCCGCTACCACCCCCACCGAACTTTGGCCCTGGCAACACATAATGTCCGCACGCTCAGGACTGACGAGAAGATTATCGAGCTGGAGGAAGAATTGAGCAAGTTACGCTGGGATATCTTGGGATTATCTGAAATCCGACGAGAGGGACAGGATACGATAACCCTTGATTCCGGAAACTTGCTCTTCTTCCGGGAAGGAGACCGAAAATCTCAGGGTGGTGTTGGGTTTCTCGTCCGTAAGTCCCTCATTAACAATGTTATAAAGGTCGATAGTGTGTCGAGCAGGGTAGCGTACCTTATACTCAGAATAACCAGTCGGTATTCGTTGAAGGTTATACAGGTTTACGCGCCGACCTCGGCACACCCTGACGATGAAGTAGAGGCTATGTATGAGGAGATAGCAGAAGCCATACATACCTCCAAAACACACTTCACCGTTATGGGGGACTTCAACGCGAAGGTGGGCACACGGAATGGCGATGAGTTGAAAGTGGGGTCATATGGGTACGGGCAGCGGAACCAAAGGGGCCAGCGGCTGGTCGACTTCATGGAGAAGGAGGGACTCTTTGCGATGAACTCCTTCTTCAAGAAGCGACCATCCAGGAAGTGGACGTGGATAAGCCCCGATGGTTCAACCAAAAATGAGATCGACTTCATCATGACGACCAACAGGCATATATTCGATGATCTCTCCGTGATCGGCAGGGTGAAAACCGGTAGCGATCACCGCATTGTTAGAGGCACATTGAATATCAATGTCAAGCTTGAGAGGTCCCGTCTGATGAAGTCCACGCTCCGTCCGGGAACCGCCCAAATCCAAAACCCCGAAGACTTTCAACTCGAACTACACAATCGCTTCCAGTGCCTAGCCGAATGCGAAACTGCGGACGAGATAATGGGTTGATGCAAACTGTCCATGCAGTGGGATCCAAGTTCTTTAAGACCCCACGCCGTAATAAGCCTCAGAAGCTCTCCAATCAAACCATTAAGTTAATGGAAACCCGAACTGAGATGAGACTGCAATCTTCAGCTGATATGTCGGAATATGCTGAACTCAATAGACGAATCTCGAAATCCATGCGACACGACTTGCGTTCCTATAATACAGCATGTATTAAGGACGCAATTGAGCGGAACCAAGGCTCTAAAGTGTTTGCAAAGAATTCGTCTATTGGGCAAAGCCAAGTGACCAAGCTGAAGATCGACGACGGCAGTGTCATCTCATCAAAGTCGGAGATATTGAGAGAGCTCGAGAGGTTTTACGGACAGTTGTACACCTCGACACGAAAACCCATTGCCCGAACAGCTCAGGACACCAGAGCCCAACTAACCCGACACTACACTGAGGACATCCCAGACATCAGCTTGTACGAGATTAGAATGGCTCTCAAACAGCTTAAGAATAACAAGGCGCCGGGTGAAGACGGAATCACAACAGAACTTCTGAGAGCGGGTGGAAAACCGGTACTTTTAGTCCTCCAGAAGTTATTTAATTCCGTCTTACTCGAGGGTACTACGCCAGAAGCATGGCACGGGAGTGTGGTGGTTCTCTTCTTCAAAAAAGGTGATAACACTTTATTGAAGAATTATAGACCCATCTCACTCCTGAGCCATGTATACAAGCTGTTTTCGAGAGTCATTACGAACCGTCTCGAACGCAGGTTTGATGACTTCCAGCCTCCCGAACAAGCCGGGTTCCGAAAAGGCTTTAGCACCGTAGACCACATACATACGCTCCGCCAGATTATACAGAAGACCGAGGAGTATAATCGGCCATTATGTCTAGCGTTTGTGGACTACGAAAAAGCCTTCGATTCAATCGAGACCTGGGCGGTATTGCAGTCCCTCCAGCGGTGCCACATTGACTATAGGTACATCAAAGTGTTGAAGTGTTTGTACAGCAACGCCACCATGTCGATCCGACTACAGGAAGAGAGCACGAAACCAATCCCATTGCAGCGAGGTGTGAGACAGGGAGACGTTATTTCTCCGAAACTGTTCTCAAACGCATTGGAGGACGTTTTCAAGCTCTTGGACTGGTACGGATTCGGCATCAACATCAATGGCGAATACATCACTCACCTTCGTTTTGCCGACGATATAGTCATTATGGCAGAGTCGCTGGAGGACCTCAATACGATGCTCAGCGACCTCAGTAGCGTTTCCCAACAGGTGGGTCTTAAAATGAACATGGACAAGACGAAGATCATGTCTAATGTCCATGTTGCACCCGTACCGGTAGTTGTTGGGAACGATACTCTCGAAGTTGTTGACCACTACGTATACCTAGGACAAACTGTCCAGTTAGGTCGGTCCAACTTTGACAAAGAGGTCGCCCGAAGAATCCAACTCGGATGGGCAGCGTTCGGGAAACTACGCGATATCTTCTCGTCCAAAATACCGCAGTGCCTGAAGACGAAGGTTTTTAACCAGTGTGTGTTGCCAGTGATGACATATGGTACCGAGACGTGGTCTCTAACGGCTGGCCTTTTAGAAAAGTTCAGAGTCACACAACGAGCCATGGAGAGAGCTATGCTCGGAGTTTCTTTGCGCGACAGAATCCGAAATGTGGAGATTCGCCGAAGAACTAAGGTCACCGACATAGCTCTCAGAATCTGCAAGTTGAAGTGGCAATGGGCAGGCCACATCGCTCGAAGAACCGATAACCGTTGGGGAAGAAAGGTTCTCGAGTGGCGACCACGAACCGGAAGACGCAGCGTTGGCAGGCCTCCCACTAGGTGGACAGACGACATTGTGCGCGTCGCAGGTAACCGGTGGATGCAAATAGCCAATTGTCGTTCATTGTGGCGTTCTAAGGGGGAGGCCTATGTTCAGCAGTGGACGTCTTCCGGCTGATGATGAATCTTTACTTATCATTTAAGACACCTTCCCTCCAAAAGGTATTGCTTTGTCAAAATAATAGGTGTGTTTCTTTTTTTCTTATTCTGTTTTAGGTAAGGCTTATAGTGATAGATTCTATTGCTTTTCCTTTCAAAGAGGGGATTACAGCAAAGCAAAGAACCGGTCTGCTGTTTAGACAGATGGCTGAGTTGCAAAGAATTGCCATGCAGAACCAGATTGCTGTAAGTGAGACAAATCCTACTAGAGTAGACCTATCAATCAACTTTTTCTTTGTTATCACAGGCGAAATCTTCAATAGGCCCCTGGCATTTGTGGGGGTCAACCAGGATATGTGGGATTCTATACTTTTAGACTTACGCGTTCCATTTTCAAACTTTATTTTAACCAGGGTATGTGGGATTCTATACTTTTAGACTTTCGCGTTCCATTATCAAACTTTATTTTAACCAGGGTATGTGGGATTCTATACTTTTAGACTCGCGTTCCATTATCAAACTTTATTTTAACCAGGGTATGTGGGATTCTATACTTTTAGACTTTCGTGTTCCATTATCAAACTTTATTTTAATTTCTTTATTTTTATTTTACAATATAAGGTAAATCGCTCGTTAATTCCCCATTAAAATAAAGTATGTGGGATTCTTCCAACTAGAACCTTCGCGGCTGTCGCATTGGCACCTAGGTTCTCCGGTGGGATTTGCACCAAGAACCACGGACCTTGAGCTCGCCCCACGGGGACCTGACACGGTAAGCGGTCGCAACTCCGCCGCTGCGCGCCGCCGTCCTCGAACTCGATGGATGTCTAGGGCCCATCAATCAACCATACAAGCCCAGTAATTTTTGGCCCTATTAGGCCCCTACTATGCACAAGATATTATAGTGCACAAGTGTTTGTGCAGACATAGACACACTCTTATTATAGCATTCCTATGGGAAGACCGACACCACCAGTAATAGATCAGGCGGAGGGCCAACGTTTTACGTGGCCATCTTACGCATGGATCATCTTACTTTCCACACAATCAGGTTACAACTACGCAAATTTATTGCTCCCCGCAGGATAAGTAGGGTCGCGGTCACGAACGCTTAATCACCTTTAAGACGACAATAGCTTGCACGAGCCCGCCCATAACGTCTTGTATCATCACTCGATTGAATAAAAAAAATATATTGCCAAGATTTGCACGCCCGTGTTAGACTTGCAGATGTCTATGGGGATATTCTGGGGGTCTAATACGAGTTCTGATAGTTTACAAGCTTGATCAAACTGTCAGTCTTTTCTGTACATTTTACTAGTTTTTAATAGTTACCGCTAGGGGCGCTGGCGTGAAAAGTATGAAGAAACCCGACAGTTTGATCGAGCTCGTTAACTATCAGAACTCGCACACAGGTCCGGATCTGTTGCAAACCGGGGCACCGGCCCCAGGCGGCAGTTTCAGGGGGCGCCAAAATCATAATATAATATGAATAAAAATAAAAAAACTCGCTCCACAAAGCGCCTAGCATACGGAAGCCTGGTTGGCTCACCTTCATGCTGTAAGAAAGGTGCCACACGGGCCCACATCACAAATGAACTTGTGATGCCGATTTGAGATTTGAGGTTTTTTTTTTAACTAATTTCTCAAATGCTGAAGGGAGGGCTTAAGTTTCTGCCCCGGTTAGAAAAATCGTAGATCCGGGGCTGCTCGTACTAGAACCCCTGCTTGTTTTAGTGTCCCTTTACTAAGATCAATTAAATAATAATAATATTTTGGAACAATCCACACACGGTTATCCGATCCCAAACTAGGCAGAGTGTACTATGTAAATATTTGAATATTAGGTGGTGTTGACGAATGAGATGAGCACGAGGGTTGGGCTCAGCAGTGGTTCGGTGGTGGGGGCGCTGGGCGACTCCTGGGCACATCGCTGCAACAAGCGCCTGCTGCTATCCATAGACGCACTGGGCAACAGACTAGCCCTTCTACTCAAAAGCAATGACTCTCCCACTGCTGTCGCGAAATTCCAGGTATGGTTGATAAAGTCAAATCTCTGAAACCGGAATTTAACAGGAAAATCTGTTCTAGAACGAAGTTAGTTCAACGAATAATTACAGCGTAATCCGCTGTAAGATTGCGACAAATAAAAAAATGTGCGTGATGTCTTTTTGTTATAGAAAAATAAAATGTGGAAAAACGAAACCAGCTGGAGTGACGTTGTTTCAGCAAGAAGATGGAACTTATTTTTTTTTTGTCTTTCTAATTTGGTCGGATACCCAGTAATCTGACTTTTTCTTTATATCTACATATACAGTTGGAGCTGAAATTTTTAGGATACCTACCTACTTATATCACTAAACGTTCATACTTTCTGCTCTATTCACATAGCTTGGAATGATTTTGTTTCTTACATTTAGAAGGTTTTCAATTCACTCTAGAAGCGATTTTCCTGCTGCATGCAGTTCGGCAAATCGGGAATCCTATTTGTTGTGTATGTGTGCGTGCATAGCACGCACGCACTAATATTCATGGAATAAAACAGTGTGTTACCGACCACAGCGCGTATTACTTGTCTCCCCTATTACCGTATCTAACAGTGACGACGAGTATACCCGCGTCTTAAAAAGTAAAAAATGTCGAACGGAAATTTCGGTATTTTGTCGAGTTTTGATCATAGTGTGCAGACTTGGAAAACTTACAAGAGCCGACTTACGCAATGGTTCATAGCGAACGATATTAACGGCGAGAAGGATCCGACAGGGATAAAGAGACGAGCGATTTTGCTGAGCGCACTCACAGAGGACACGTATAAGCTCGCTTCTGATTTGGCACTTCCCAAGGAAATACAAAATGTACCTTACGAGGACATTTTACAGCTTTTAGATACGCATTTCACCCCTAAACAAGTTGGGTTTGGTGAGCGGCATAAGTTTTACGCCGCCACTCAGCTGCACGGTGAGTTACCGTCGCAGTGGGCCGCGAGATTGCGCGGACTCACAGCAAACTGTGGATTCTCAAACGTGGAGGAGGCGTTACGCGATCGTTTCGTTATGGGAATGATGCCGGGAGTGGAGAAGGAGCGACTATACGCACAAGATTTTACTACATTCACCTTGGCGAAAGCGGTAGACATGGCGGAAAGTTTGCGTAGCGCGCGCGACACCGTGGCCAGCGCTAATATAAACGCCGCTGCCGCCACTGTTAGCAACGAACAACAGCTTTTCAAGATTAAAAGGAGTGAAAAGATTAAGTGTTCCGTGTGTGGTTACTCAAATCATAAAAAGTCAGACTGTCGTTTTGCTAATTATGTCTGTAAGAAGTGCAACGTTAAAGGTCATTTGAAAAGAATGTGTAAAAAAGTGAATTGCGTTGTAACGGGAGACGTAGACGAAGGCGACGACGGTAAGTTATTTAATATTCGATCTTTGAGAGGTGAACCAATGGTAGAAACTGTTTCGATTAACGGGGTAAAATTAAAATTCGAAATAGATAGTGGGTCTGCAGTAACAGTAATTTCGGAAAAAATGTACAAACAACACTTAGGCGACGTGCCATTATCATCTACCAATAAAAAGCTAATGAGCTATACGGGTAGCGAGATAACGTGCGTCGGCGTAGCAGCTGTGTCGGTCCGGTTCGCAGACCGTGAGCGACCGATGCAATTGTACGTGGTGTGTGATGGAGGGCCACCGCTATTGGGAAGGGATTTCATCTCCCAGTTTCGTTTACAGTTAACACCGGTTAATTACTGTCAGCAAATTCAAAATGAAATTGAGATGTTACCATTGCGATACCCTGATACGTTTTCTGGTAAGCTAGGGTGTTTTAACAAGTATGAAGTTACCTTGACTTTAAAAGATGACGCTAAACCAAAATTTTTTAAGGCGCGTCCTATGGCTTTTGCTTTAAGAGACAAAGTCGACAAAGAGATCGATAAGATGGTAGAAATGGGGGTTCTCCGGCCCGTGGAACATTCGGAATATGCTTCTCCTATTGTTCCCGTTTTAAAACGCGACGGAACCGTTCGTATATGCGCAGATTACTCAGTCAGTATAAATAAATAACTAGTTATTGAACAGTATCCTTTACCAACAGTAAATGAGCTGTTTTCAAAACTGTATGGTGGTAAACACTTCACGAAATTGGACTTATCAATGGCTTATAACCAATTTTGCCTTGATGAATCGCAAAAAATAACGTGTATCAACACTCATCGTGGATTATACGTGTTTACTAGACTAGTGTTCGGGTTAGCGAGCGCGCCAGCCATTTTCCAACGCGCCATGGAGTGTGTGCTGGCTGGCATTCCAGGCGTGCTGTGCCTGCTCGACGATGTGCTTGTCACAGGCAAGGATGACAGGGAACACATGGATCGCCTAAATGTAGTTCTACAAAGAATACAGGATGCAGGCTTGACATTAAAAAAAGATAAATGTGATTTCTTCAAGGACGAAATCACATATTTAGGTTACATCATAAATAAGGATGGATTAAAAAAATCACCGGAGAAGGTTAAAGCCATCGTAGAAGCGCCAACACCGACTAACGTGACACAATTGCAATCCTTTTTAGGGTTAGCAAATTATTATAGAGGGTTTGTTCCGGGAGCTTCATCAATCTTGTCTCCATTGTATGAGCTATTACATAAAGGTACTAAGTGGAGTTGGTCTCAAGTACATGAAGACGCCTTCAATCAAATTAAAAAAGAGCTGAGCTCGGACCGAGTGTTAGCTCATTTTGATCAAAATGCTAAAATTATTTTGACTGTAGACGCGTCTCCAACTGGTTTAGGAGCTATTTTATCACAAATAGGCGAAGATGGCTTAGAAAAGCCAATATCCTTTGCGTCCCGCACCCTAAATAATGCAGAAAAAAAATATTCACAAATACAAAAAGAAGCTACAGCGATTATATTTGGAGTTCGCCGCTACCATCAGTACTTATACGGCAGGTCAACTCCATTTACACTGCGGACAGATCATAAACCCTTATTATCCATTTTTGGGTTAAATCGTGGGATACCAGAGGTTTCCGCAAATAGGTTACAAAGGTACGCGCTGTTCCTTAGCGGTTATAATTATGTAATCGAATATATACGTAGTAATCTTAACAGTGCAGACTTCCTATCGCGGGCCAGTGTAGGGGGATCAGCGGCGGGACGCGAGGACGACCACGCCCCTGATCGAGCAACATATGTTTGCTTCGTCACCAAGGGCAGTCTGCCCGTGACCACGGATCAGATACGATGCGCCACGGCCGATGATGCCACGTTAGTGAAAGTTATCGAGTACGTATTAAATGGGTGGCCTAAAAAAGTCACGGATACAGATTTAAGACCTTATTATTTATGTAGGTGGCAATTGTCATACGAAGACGGTTGTTTGCTTCGGGGTCATAAAATGGTGATTCCCCGTGTATTACAGCAACGCATCCTTTCAGAACTACATACCTCTCACTTAGGCATTGTAAAAACGAAAGCCGAAGTTCGATCGCGATTCTGGTTCCCGGGCGTGGACGGAGAACTAGAGAACATGATAGGGTCGTGCGATGTGTGTACACAGTTGCGTGCCTCGCCGCCGCGGACGCCTATGTCACCGTGGGAACTACCACCGCAGTCGTTCTACAGGGTGCACCTTGATCTGTTAGGCCCAATCAATAATCATATGTATCTAGTTATAGTAGATGCCTATTCAAAATGGGTTGAATTATATGACATGAACACAACAACAACTTCTATTGCGGTAATTGAAAAAATGTGTGATTTTATGTCTAGGTTCGGAGTACCACACACGTTGGTATCTGATAATGGCACATCGTTTTGCTCGCGAGAATTTGTTGCATTCTGTAATTTAAATGGTATTGTACACAAGACGTCACCTGCTTACCATCCAGCTAGTAATGGACAAGCTGAAAGTTATGTTAAAATAATAAAAAAGGGTATAAGTTCCAGTATAATGTCAAGTAAAAATGCAAGAGAATGCAAATTAAATCTTCTAAAATATCTCTTCGATTATCGTAACTCTGTTCATTCTACCACGGGTTCATCACCGGCTCAGTTAATTTTTGGTAAAAAATTAAGGTCTCGGTTAGATTTAATAGCACCCAGTCAGTCGGCCTCTTCGTCTACAGAACTCGCTGATAAAGTCAAATCTAAACAGTGTTCGCAGATTAAGTCCTATGGTGGTAGAATAAAACCAGGGTTCACAACGGGTGAATCAGTAATGTATAAAAAATATCATAACAATAACAAATTTTCATGGATGAAAGGTACAATTGTTGGGAAGAAGGGAAATATGTTATACACAATTAAAGATAATATAACTTCAAACCTCGTAAAAAAGCATATAGACCATATCATTAAACATACTTGTAAAACAACTGTTAGTAAAAAGGACTGGTATGACGGGTTCATTGATTACCCTTGCAACATAGTTGACCCGCAAGTATTGGAGGAAGACCAAGCTACATCAAGGCCACCGCTGTTACCTGCACCGTTGTCACCTACATCGCACTCGCCGCCACCGAGGCCTCCGGGATCATGTTCGACTGATGACACATTCCACAAGGACGCGTCGGGAGAAGACAGCGATGACAGACAACAATCCCCACCACCAACTACTTCATTAGAATGTGAGGAACAGCCGACGCCCTCCTACGTGACTATGACCAGAGGAGTGCGACGACGCTTACAATCGGGTGAAGATGAAGACTTCTTTGATGCTGAAGAGACGAACCATAAGGAACCCGACAAACCAAAGGTTCCGTTGCATAGCAGGGTAACCCGTCAACGTCCTAATGTTAATTATAAACAGTTTTATTAGTTTTAAATTATTAAGGGAGGACTGTTGTGTATGTGTGCGTGCATAGCACGCACGCACTAATATTCATGGAATAAAACAGTGTGTTACCGACCACAGCGCGTATTACTTGTCTCCCCTATTACCGTATCTAACACTATTGTATCTATCTGATAAGATATCGCAGATAGATGAGGCCTTCAAGTGACCTTTTTCTGCTCAATATATGCAATCCCACACTGATGGACAGTGCCGATGCCATTAGGGATGGTAAATAACAATAGCTTATTAAAAGCCTATTCACCCTAGCCTTAAAACACCCCCACATTTATAATCGAAGGGAAAAACCGACGCATGTAAACTGTTCGTAGTACTTAGCCGTGCCTACTGGGCCATTATAAATGATTGCAAATTAGTCCGAACTGGTCAGCGAGCCATAGCCAGTTGTAATCAATGCTCGGTAAACGATCAGTTGGTTAAGCAACGTCAGGCAAGGTCAGTCCATAGATGGGTGAAGGTTTAGCGGCATTTGGGAAGTCGGACCCGGTTTTGTTGTGTCATCTATATAGCAGTCAGTAAGCAAACTCAGAGGCCTAAGGGCTCCCACACATAACTGCGATGCGATGCGATGATCGCAGGAACTTGTATCGAAAATTCATTTGTTTCTCGCAGATATTAGCGATGCGCGCGAATTCGCAATTATGTGTGGGAGCCCTAGGGGCAGCATAAAAACTGACTGGTCACTAACCAAACAAAAGTGAAAACGCTTATTCAAGTATTTCTCTGACGCTACGCCTTGTTCCCGAGACCCTGACATAGATCAAGTATGAATAGAGCTGATAGATTAATGTTCGTACCATTGATTGGCGGATTGGATAAATGCCAATATAATCGGGGTTTTCCTAGTAATGTGTGAGTAGAGTCGTTGACATCGTGCCAAAATTGTTATCGTAGATACTATAAACCGGGCTTCACATAATGCCATAATCCCGTACATGCATTTTGGTGTGCGCAGTAATTACATCACTTGATTCCACTATATCCCTTCTATCATCAGACGGACGGGACCCACTATCCCTTCTATTATGTGGTGAAGGTACCTTCAGTCCGGACTAAGCATTTTGTTTCTACATTTATAATAAACTAGCTGACCCGCGCAGCTCCGCCCGCGTTTAAATTACATTTTGCTCCCCTTTTCTCCCTACTCCCTTGATTTATCTCTCTCCATCTCTCTCTCTTATAAGAAAAATATAATTCTATGCTCTTTCTCTCCGCTCCCGCTTCGGTCCCCGTCACACTTCCCCTCCTCTCTCTTCTCCCAACTTGCTCCCTCTCACCCCCCCCCTGCTCCACCTAACTCCTCCAATCACTCACTCCATCACCCTCACTCTCTTGCACCCTCCTCTCGCTCTATATATCCTCGTCAATCATGGTATCAGCGGCATAAAATAAACTTTATAATCTATTATCAGACCTACCCGCAAAATTTCATACGTATCGGTTCTCCCATCTATTTAAAGACCTTGCCTTATGTTGTAACCTAGCGGCATGAAATATACTTTACGACCTATTCTCAGACCTACCCGAAATGCACACAAAATTTCATTCAAATCAGTTCACCCATCAATTTAATGACCTGGCCTTATGTTGCTTAACCTTAACCTAGCGGTATGAAATATACTTTATGACCTATTCTCAGACCTACCCGATATGCACAAAAAAAACATACAAATCGGTTCACCCATCTATTTAATGACTTTACATAACGTTGCTTAACCTTAACCTACCGGGATAAAAAGTATCCTATGTCCGTTTCCTGGTTCTAAGCCCACCAATTTTCAGCCAAATCGGTTCAGCCGTTCTTGAGTTTTAAATAGTGTAACTAACACGACTTTCTTTTAATTACATATCTATACTTATAATAAAACTGTAACAGGTCCAATTCTGTACATTGAAGATATTTTGAAAATTATTTTTGGAGGGCATTCTATATAACCGATACTGAGGCCGAAAATGTAATTTTTTTAATTTTTGTCTGTCTGTCTGTATCACGGCTGAGCATCACGCCGCGCCGAAGCTACTGAATGGATTCAAATGAAACTTGGCATGATTTGAGATCTTACTACGAGGTAGGACATAGGATACTTTTTATCCCGTAATCTAGCACGGTTCTTTTGGGAGAGGGGATTAAAGTCAAAATGGGTACTTGGTTATACGCTTGGTCCGATTTTATCAATTTTTCTTTATAATATAATAAATATTAGTAAGGGAACACTCATAGAGAGTTGTTATCAAGGTTTTGTAATCGATCGGGTTAAGCAACGTTAGGTAAGGTCATTAAATAGATGGTTGACCGTTTAACGCCATTTGAACTAAACGGGTCCGTGCTTCGGAGAGCAAGTAAAAAGTGGGTCCCAGTTTTTAACCGACTATAAAAAAGGAGGTTATGTATTCGACGCGAATGTCTGTTATTAAAAGTTTAGTTAACGTAAACATAGCGCAGGCGGAGCTGCGTGGGTCAGCTAGTATAGATTAAAGTTATATAGTGATTGTATGTTCAATTTCACATGGCGCTGTTCATAATGTAAATCACGCTAACATCGTAAATTATTGTCTAATGATATTCGATAATGAAAGTTCTAAGTTTTTCCGCATCTTTTATTGTTGCGACTGTAATACACTACTGGACTTGGGGAGTTTCATTAAAATTTCATGAACAAGACCCCCCCCCTGAGCCCTGACCTTGAAGCGTTTTTTGGGAGCGCTGTTCATTGTGTGTAGTGTGAATTGTAGTTGTACATTTTATTGCGTTAGATTAGATCATTTCGAGTAATTTTAGGTCTTACCTAATTAAAAATTTAGCAATTTCGTATTCTCAATTTCTACCTACCTATACAAATGTAGCCTTGGTGGTGCAGCGGACCTAACGGCTGGCTTTTAAATGAAATGAAATGGTATTTTTCCCTTGCCTATTTCTTTCCTAATCTAGTTTGGACTCGCTCGGGATTTACATATTTTAACTTTTCAAAGATATAATGTCATATTGCTATCAGCAAAGTACTTAGAACAATACAGAAATCTAATGAAATGTCCTGCGTGTACCGGACCGGCTTACCCCTTACAAAAATTGACCCTTCGCCACTGCCATATCTTATGCAAACTAAATGTCTGCTCAGTCCCTATTGTATATAGCGTAATAATACATATCTTAATGATTAACTGATCAGTCTATAATTACCCTATTCACATACAAAGGAAATTACGTGGTAATATGTGCAAGTAATGTTTCACTGCTTAGCCCCTATGAAACATAGCGTGATGTTTTATATACCAATTTATACCCCTACTTCTACAGAACACACCAGTGAAAGTCCTATCAAAATCCATCCACGGGTTTTCAAATGATACCTGGACGAACAGAACGACACAGACAGACAATAATTCCAAAAAAAATTGTTTTGGCCTCTATGTCGATAGTATAGTATAGACCCCCCACATAGAAATTTTGGAAAAATATTCAAAGTACAGAAAAAGTGCTCTTTGAGTTTTATTATAGTATAGAGGACAGCTAAGAATTGGTACAGTTTGTCTGCGACGGTTTCCCAACCGATTATAATATAGGTGTCTTCAAGGTGTGGCACCTTCTGGCCACGGTGACTGATCTTAATTCTGATTGATCAGGGATTCAGTCGCTAATTAGTCGAAATTAGTCGTAAAATTTGAGAATTAGTCGGTCCATGGTTTAAAAGTTATATGGGTACCCCGGTGGCCCTGCCAGGGAGGACTCTTTCTGGCAGGGCCACCGCTAGATCTCGACAACCAAAGCACCCCACGAAAATCTAACGACGCTCAGATTTAGTCGTTAATTAGTCGTAAAGTATTGGAATTAGTCGGTCAGTGGTTTAAAAGTTATAGGGGTACCCCGGTGGCCCTGCCAGAGAGGACTCTTTCTGGCAGGGCCACCACTATATCTCGACAATCAAAGCACCTTGCGGAAATCTGCCGGCACGTAGATTTAGTCGTTAATTAGTCGCAAAGTTACAGAATTAGTCGGCAAGTAAATAAAAAGATATTGATGAATACTTTTTCTCCATACATTGGGTACAGGCGAGTAGAAAATACTTTTGTATAACCTACTAAGTATGTGATGAAATTAAATATACTTCCTCTGGCGCCTCCGTGGCGCAGTGAGAAACCTCTTGCTTTGCAAAGAGGAGGTCTCGGGTTCGAACCCCGCGGGGGGCTGGGCAACAAATTTGTGTAGTTGGTCCTTACCGACTTGGATAATGCAGTCCGATCACCTGATTGTAAGGTAAGTTGATCCCGGGGTCGGATGGGTATGTAAAAAGTTGGTCCTGCGCTTGATCTCACCCCGGTCGTGCCGGTCTTCAGTCCCTTCAGATTGTGAGAGGTAAAAGGAAGAGACTGCACTTGTGTCTATGCAAGCACTTGTGCAATATTATATTTCCTGCGTATATGGCTGATCTTGTTAAAGATTGGTCGTTGTGGAAGTGTCGGCCAGGAGGACATTATTATTATTTTAAAGAGGTCTCCGTGGTCCGGCGCAGCGGGAAACCGCTTGCTTTGTTCACAGATTACAATCCGGCGGCAAGCAATTACTTTGTGTAGTTGTCCCTTACTAACTAGGACAATGCAGGCCCATCACCGGATTGTCTGGAGTTTCTTTTTATTTGGGACAATACACACCCGGTTATCTGATCCCAAACTAGGCAGAGCCGGTACTATGGAAACCAGATAACTAATACTTTCCCACCAAGTGTCTGGGTGTTTTATCTATAAATATATAAGTAAGTAGTTACAAAAAAATATAAGCATTAGAATCAGTTGTCTGGTTTCCATGATACAGGTTCTGTCTAGTTTAGGATCAGATGCCCGTGTGAAGATTGTCCCAGAATACTATCGTTATATTATTACTATCATTACCAACGTATATACTTTTTTGTAAATAAATACTCAAATAGATAAATAGCACCCAAACATAGGGTGGGAATCGAACCCACGACCTATTAGGTAGCGTCCAGGAGGTCTAACCACTAGCCGAACAGATCCTTCATCTGATGGACATGTAAAAATCCCCACTTGGTTATGTGAGTAAAGGACTCTTCCTTTACTCACATATCCAAGTGACAAGTGAATTAGACAGAAATAGGTACATCTCTATGTACTTCTGTCTACCAAAGCTCTTGTGCAATATAATGTTTCTCGCGTAGATGGTTGATATTTTGCATCTGTGGTCGTATTGGCCAGGAGAACTTTATTTTTTTAAGGTAAATAAGTAAGTATTAAAGTACTACGCATACTTTACCGCATAACCAGTAAGTAAAAAACCTGTCAAGTGTGAGTCGGAGTCGTGCACTGTTCCGTACCATGTTGACATTATAAAAGTTACTTTGTTATTCTTCTAACGCCCCCAGATATGAAAATATCAAAACCGCACAACTGTTTGTTTTTTTTTTAAAGTAAGTTTATAGAATTTAGATTACATTCCCTTTACTCCTTGACATTAAAAAAATATCTTTTTAACCAAGATACGACCATATCTGTAATTTCACGACTAATTAACGACTAAATCCACGTGCTGGCAGATTTCCGCAAGGTGCTTTGATTGTCGAGATATAGTGGTGGCCCTGCCAGAAAGAGTCCTCTCTGGCAGGGCCACCGGGGTACCCCTATAACTTTTAAACCACTGACCGACTAATTCCAATACTTTACGACTAATTAGCGACTAAATCCCTGTTCAATCAGAATTAAGATCAGTCACCGTGGCCCTGCCAGAAAGTGCCACACGTCTTCAAGGAGTGTTTTCTCGTGGAGGGCGAACTATTTCTCGTGGTCCCACTAAATAGTGGGTCCACGAGAAAACACAGTCTTCAAGCCCTTTCCCTGTTTTGTAAAGAAAAACAGGGTATAGAGTGAATAGGCTTTTAATAAGCTAGTGTGATTTACCGTCCTCAATTGCTTCGCCACTTTTCGCCCGGTGGGACTGCAGTCACGCAGTGGCTTGTATGTAATTAGTAAAAAAAAACCATAGTAAACATATCTACGACACAAGAAATATTCCTTGCAATTTATGTAAAAAACTATCTCTGAGCTAATTCTGATGACAGAAATTGTATGTACGTGAGCACAAAATGTTTAACTTAAGTATCTTGATAAGATTAGATCGGTAATATTTCGTATTGTTTGTATCTTTTAAGATCACCGCAGAGGGCGTAAGGGACGTGGAATAAAACACAAGAAAACATACACAGTAATTTAATTATATTATGTAAATATTATGTGTGTAATCAAAACTACAGCACCAATAAATATCTCATTTTCACAAAAATATCAAGCTTTAATTTCTAACATTTCATCAGTAATACAATGTAAAGGCAGTAGTTTACAACGGATCGGCCGCAATGCAATCACATCTCTTACGACACTATAGTGAGTAACACCCGTTTGTAGTCCCCTTTCGTATCGTCCTGCAAATCATTACATTGTACTTGTAACCCGGCTTATTTCCAACATCATGCCAAGCTTAACACAATTACACATATAAAAATAATAGCTTTCAATTAAAAATATAAATTTATTTTGCAGGATTAAGCACTAAGTGTGACTAGCACATCCTTGAAGTCACCCGTTAGGTCTTCCTGTAAACAATCGAAATAAAAGCCAACGCTTGTAAACATGCCAAATAAATAAACGAAACTGGCCCATAGCTTTATGATCTGATCACACTACGTGCGTACTTAACATAGATAAAATAAGAAAGATTAAATTATCACACTGTTAATTCTTAAGAAAATATCTTAAACTAAGGAGATAATCTCCGAAATGCAACATCTTGTGTGATTGTACTCGGTCGTTTACATTGACTCGTATTAATATAGTTTAATATTATAACACTCCACACTGCAACGTCGTTATAAAAGGACGCGCTCGATATACAGAGTGATATTTTATCGTTGCAGTGGCTTTAGTAACACATTGCGGATAGGAGTTCACCAAGGGGCCCTCCTAAGTCCTCCTGAAAAGATCGTAACAACTACTTGTTATACGATAACCAAATCGGTGCATCCGCGGTGAGACGGCCACCTCTACCACCATGCACGACACACGAAGCGTTAGCTACAGTGCAAAGAATTATGAACGTGAGCAAGGGAAGCAATATATACAGATCTTTACTTTTTAAAAAAATATACACCCCATGGATAACCTAACAGATATGGTACACTGTCCGATGGCTCAGACGTCTCGCCGGTAGCCAGTTGTATTGTGTAGTTGTTGGACGGCTTTGTGCCAGTGTACCTATACCCTAACACGGCCCTTATTCATTATAACCTCTAAGATTTTGTGATTAAATCTTGCACGGCGAAAACCATGTCAATTTCTCCTTACGGTCGTGGTTTATTCTTAACAAATGGCTTCGAAGACAAGATTTGAGCGCTGAATCTTAAAACGGTGATACAGAATTAGGAATCAGGCTAACCTAACAAATTGACAAAATATAACTTAGAATATTCGAGATAGGTGGTAATGATAATGCGAACGTTGCCATCCTGGGCCCACAATTTATTCGACAAGGGTCAACAGGGCCTTCTTGTAATCCCCGGAAGTGTCGTCCTGTAATCAAAACGGCCACTGTTCTAAACGCCAGTTGTAGGTACAGTGCATTAACATCGTCATTTTTAGTCGTTTTACAAACTTCCCATTTGTTAGCCAAACATAACAGACACTTTACAAATATTTCCGTTTAGTTTAGACGGGAATCAAATCACTTGGACAAATACGAATACTTATATAGATCTGTATAATCTTGATATAAATGAATTTTGGTTAGGATGTCGTGATTCTGTAGTGTCGATGGTTCCAACCCCCACTAATAAATGTTTCTGTGCACCTAGCATGCGTAAGAGATAGTTTCTGAAGCGAAGATTAGTTGAATTTTTCATTTCTAAATACTCAAGATATGGGTCAGTTTCATAAAAATTGTTGTAAATATAATACGAAGATAAATCTATTCTAGTTTTAGATGCTGTTATTACAAATGATAGTGATATGTTAACTTGCATGAAAGATGACGAGTCAGCACACATTTCTATAGTTTTGATGATCTTGATTAGTTTGGGTTAATAAAACTAGCATCTATTTGAATTGTTAGAACAAATGGTTATGAACTCAATATTAAACAGAAATAGCTCTGTGCATAAATAATAATAATTTGATTAAAAAAACGACAAAAAGTGACATCTATTTTACATAACATTCACATCATTATATACTTTTAGACTTTCGCGTTCCATTGTTAAACTTTATTTTTTCTTTTTTTTTTTTTTTTTTTTTACTTTATATTCACATCATTGCATCCACGCAAGTGCGTACGCGCATTGACCAGTGCCAGAGCCAAGATCCGGGTAGCCGGACGAATGCGGTCTATATTAAATTAACCATCAAAGGAACGTTGGTAAAGACAGTAACTGGGGCTCAGTTTCAATCCAATCGGTTCGTA
The DNA here is from genome assembly GCA_911728495.1 of Furcula furcula. Taxonomy (NCBI): domain Eukaryota; kingdom Metazoa; phylum Arthropoda; class Insecta; order Lepidoptera; family Notodontidae; genus Furcula; species Furcula furcula. The sequence continues at coordinate 12,017,201 of OU452261.1, read as the reverse complement.
GTCTTTCAGGACTATTTACAATTGTTAGAATACAAACAAAAATCCGTCATCGGATCGGGATTCGAGAACAAGAACTAGTGAATTGACCTACTGGCCTTGTGACCATGGCCTGTGCGCGTTCATACTTAGTATAAATATTTGGTTTTAGACTTTATAATTCAAGATCCATCAAATATAGTAATTCGAAGTGATTTAGCGTGGATATAATGAGGTATCTAAAAATGAGTCAAGTTATTTCCAAGATACACAAAACGTAGGTAAAAGAAAGTTTAATATCACTTACAGCGATCCAGTTCTCAAGGGGTTTGCCGTATTTATCCAGGAAAGCTTGCTTGATGTCTCCCAAATCGATTTCAGAGCGGCTTACGACAATTCTGATCAGTGTCTTGTCGTTTGTGCCCAAGCCCTTCATTGAGTAGTACAGGCGTTCAGCGAAGAAACCTACTTTGCTCTTTACGCATTTCACTAGAAAAATAAAAACGTTAAGGGTAACTTCCTGATCTCTTCGATTCGATTTGTGTCATGTTTTGTGTTTCGGCTGGAAATCAGACCTATGATTCTCAGCAGTATGTTGAAGTAGAACCTATACATTTGTATGTTTTAGTCAAATAAATATTAATTTACTCTTTCTAAAGTTTAGAAAATCCGGATGTAAAAATTTCCTATGTGTTGCTCTCCTAAACAAAAATCTCCGTGTTTATCTAACAAAAAGTTGAACGACTGATGCCAAGGTCAGCTGAGCGGTAACTTCCTGCTACACACGACCTTGCGGCGTTCAGTGATGACGAATGACGCGAGGTTCTAGTCACAAGGTAAATTCATTTTTGAGACTATTCGAATTTAGCCCGAGTTTCTAATCTAGCACAGAAATCTAACAATTGGTTTGAACGGCCAAACATGTATACCTATACAACAATCTCGATTGGTTTAAATTGATAGGCAGTTATTTGCACTCTCAATCACATAATTCCGCACATAAACCGGATTTATAAAGCTCTCAGACCATAACTCAAGGAAGCAAAGTGACCCCAGAATCAAGCGTTTCCTGGCTCAGAGCTATCTAACGAATTGTTTTGATTGGCCCCTACCACACATTTGCAAAAGTAACAGTTACTGGAAAGAGTTTTTATGTTTTTAAATATTTAAAACGATTTGTAAGTTTTGTCTGTATCAATGGTTGCTTGTGAATATAAAACTCAACGTGCAGTTTACTATATTTCACCTACCGATAGCAAGCATTCCCTTCTCAATGCTTCCAGAGAATTCCTTCTTGATGGTTTCCTCGATGTCTTTACCGGTCAGCGCCTCGTACTCTGCAAAGATCTGTAACACATTATTAGCTCCGTCAGAAAACTGTACCTAACAATGGGCCTTGAATAGCTAAGTGATTTTGCTCGAGCCGTCTGCAACCTCAATTGTAAAGTGATTCGTACCTAGGTACTCCTACTTATTATTCTTTGAAATGGTTAGTCATGAAGTGTGTTATGCATTGGCAATAGGTACTTATGAATATGAAATGTTTTGCTCGTTTACTAACATAAAAAAAAAACCTGTTCCATTTCACTAACCATTTACTGTACGTAATTAGGTAGTCGGTAATTTCTTAAAGGAATTAAGGTTAATGTTGGCCGTAAATGGCAATCACGGGTAATCCGGACATGAGTCCGTGTATTGTCGGACCGACAGTTGTTGTCGAGTCAAGAGAGTCGAACGCTAAGAGAGTAGTGCTCCAGCTTGAAGGACAGGAGAGTGATAAGCTCGATGACACCTCAGAGGAGCACGACCTTAGCTTGGGCTGACCCTTAGAGAGGACTAGCCACCATTACCACCACTGAACCATTGTTCTAGCTAGAGTATGACACAGGCGAAGTCGGAACGGAGTGGATCTCTCTACCAGGGAGGTTTAGGGGGTAGGTGGGGGTCATTTCTACCGCAGTGTCAGATATTCTGCTACCAAGCTACAATGCTTAAACTTCAGTGTGCTGGTGTGAAGGGCACTGTAACTGGTGACATTATCCGCTCCGTAACAAATATATATTGGGCTCGCCACCGCGACGAAGCGTGCCGCTGTAGTCATTTGTTTCATCCGAGTTTAATGAGACTAATCCCACCATTCATTCCCACCACTGTGACTCCTGTTAGCCAGGATCTACAGTGGTCACCAGTGGAGACACAAAGGTTTGAACCTCGGCGAGTCCCGGGGAAACGCTAAATTGTCTTGGAACCCGCAACAAATTTAATTAGTAAAAAGTATATAGGAGGAGTTAGAAAAATATACATCATGTAGTACATTCGAGTTTGTAAAACATCCAATGATCAAGAAGTAAGTCTAATCTTTTTTGGTACTTCAATTAGTTTAACGTATTAATTGTATGTCCTTACCTGTCTAAGTTGTTGGTAAGAGCGTGTGATAAGTATAGAGTTGAACACGGACTCCTCAGTTCCCCACTGGCCTTCGCCGGCGGCCGCTAGAGCCTCGGCGTCAGCCTTAGCGGCGCCCTCGTCAACGCCTTGGTTCTCATCGCGGTTGGCCATACACAGAGACACGCAAAGCCTCTTGAAGTGTCCCGATGTGTCACCCTTCAGATCTGATTCCAGGCTCTTGTTGTATACTATGAATGGAAATATGGAACGGTCAGTACTGAAGCCTTACTGGTCTACTATTGGTACTAGCAGTTGTATTTCCGGTCGACTTAGAAGTACAGAAACGTGCGGCTATGTATTAATCCTTCCATAAAAATATGTAATACACGCCGAATTCCTACTAATCCGTAAACGTCCTAAAATCTTGCGATTATTTTACTCTCAGTCAGTTGTTTATAAGGATCTAAACGGAGGATTCTAACCTCTCCCCGGTCGTGTCGGTCTCCCGTCCCATCGGATTGTGAGAGGTGTAAAGGAAGAAAGAGTGCTTGTGCACTATAATATCTCCCGCGTAGATGGTCGGTCATGTGAAATATTGGCCGCTGTGGTCGTATCGGCCAGGAGGACTTTAGAAGGATCTCCTAACCAGTGTAAATTATACCGTATACGTATGTGTAAATTATACCGGGACATGGCAACTTAAAAACCCAATTATTATCTTTTCAATTGGTGTCTCCCCTTTGTCATTCTACGGCGAATAACGAAACTCTTCTGGTGTTACCAAGAGTCGATGACTATGCATTACTTGGCATTTCGTACTGCTGTTACCTGAATTATAGAATTGAATGCGGATTTTAAGATTCATTATGTACCTAAATACCAACTCGAGATTTATAGTCGCTTACGCTTGGGAAATAGGTACAAGTTTAAAGTAGTCAGGCGGGATCGACTTTTTGGGACATTATGGTGTGCTGTTTGCTTTTTATTTTAATGTATGCAAGACAAGATATACCTATGATGATACCCATATAAAATAAATCGTTTTACACAGCTAATTCAAAAAGGTAGGTAGGTAGGATCTAATTCAAAGGTAATCCTTATGGTCTACTAGAGAAAATACTCCAAAGCTATTAAACTGCTTTGTTTGTGTTTGTTTTTTATGCATTATAGAGTAAATAATAGTCTTCCATTATCGTGATAAATTTTAAATTTAGGCTTATTTTTAGGTATACATTTGACACCAGCAACCATCGAATAAGATTACCACGTGTTTTGGTAACCGACCCCAAATGGCTAATCTCTACGATTTCCAACGCCTGCCGCGTATATTTTAATTAACGTTAATTAGTTTAGTTTGTGGATTGCAATGTTATAATAATTATGTTAATATAAACTTTTATTGATGATTCATTAGTACGCTAACGAGGGCCTGGTCGTCACGAAATGTTGACGTCATTGAATGCAAATATCCAGTCTCAATGCTCATGGCATTGCTGCAGGTAGCCTTACAATTTTAATGGTAATACCTACCTGCCTAACATACAGAGTGGTGACGACGGTATAGGTTTAATTGATACCACGAATAGGGTGTAATGTTTTAGGAGTGTACACAAAAAATCTATCAGATACATTCAATAGTTTAGGCACAAGATAACTTTTTCAATTTCATAAAATTTACACATACTGTGAATGCGTAAATAGTTCATTGAGGAACTCTGGAGAGTACTACTACTACTAAACGTTGTCACTCAACGTCATTCATTCATCACTTAATAGTAAACTCACTCTTTCTCTTTTACTTATTTTATCGAAATAAAAATGGCGTATGTTCAGTTTAGAGATTTATTCAGTCTGCATTTGCAGTCTAACAACTCGAAAGAAAAGACATTTACCCAAAGTGCTATGTTTTTCAAAGAAATCATGTTTTACAAGCCATGAATATCGATCATTTTCGGTGTTCGAAAATAAAGACATAAATACCTACTTTTTATTGGAATGCGTTTGGTTTGCACAATTAAGGTCACTAGCACATCACACCATACCATAATTTCAAGTATTTATGCGACATACACTTCACAAGATTATTATTATGTTGTAAGTTACGTAGGTACCTACTGTTTACATACAAGTTACAATTATTATTGTAAATTCACTTGTTAACCACAAAACTTAATACTCCGATTTATTTCCACATAATTTCGATAGGTATTACTTTTATTATGCAAAATTAAAATAAATTATTCAATGAATAATAAAATAATAATAATGGAACAAAATCAAATAAATAAAACTTGTTATTGTTACTAGGTTACTAGGCAACGTAGACAGAATATGACAAAGAGTATGAGGGGCAAACCACTGAGTAAGTAATTTCACTACGACTGTTACCAAAGAGGACATTACATTTACATATTACTGTTAGTAAAGAGTGCCAAAGAGGATCTAGTTACTACGTACTTAGCTAGTGTCTCTAGACTCTTCTTGCTAGGCTCCATGGCTTTAGGGTTACCCAAAGCCGCGTCCCCACCGGGTGCACGGGCTCGCGTGGCTATCTTACGAGCCAAATGTGTGCTCGGTGTGGCTGTAGCTCGGGGTTTTTCGGGAGCACGTTGCCTCGTCGAGCCATCGATTGTCGTTAAACAGGACGCGCTCGGAGGTGTCTCGTTGTGCGCTGTTCGTCCGGTGTGGACGCTAGTTTTTGGTTCGCGAGCCAGCTTTTACGGAAAATTCCATTAATTGTTCAAGTTTATCAACATAACCACATGAGCAGTCGATTCGTGTTACAATATCATATTAAACGTCTTTTTTAAAACGCAACAGTTTTCTTTTGTGTTTTTTAAACAATTAGCCACTATGAATGTAGCTGCAACAGATATTACGCAACTATCCATTTCGGATGCTCAAGGCCCCGCCTGGTTGTGAGCACGCCTCGGGGTTTCCGGGCAAACTACTGATGCTGACTCGCGAGCAGGCTGTCGCCCGTGCACCCGGTTTGAACGCCGCTATTGGCAATGGCATGGCATACTTATAGGTTTAACTCGCGTGTCGCCTGCGCGGTAAGAAGGGAGCGGGGGCGGGTAACGCTACACACGGAGTCAATAATCCAAAGATTTATCTCGAGATAGACATTGTTGGTAAAGAATAAAATAATAAGTATCTTTTTTTAACACGCTTTTATTAGCTTGACCTGTATGTATGTATGTATGTATGTATGATGGTAATGGAATCTTGCGATGCCATTTTGACCCACTTCTACACGTCCAAAATATTTGAAATTTTGCACATGTATCAAGGACCGGTGACAATACAATAATATGGTATCATCGAGCTGATCTGATGCTGGGGCTCGAAGGTGGATAAGAGAACCCTTGGATGGCTACTAGTAAACTAATCCAGTTTGTGCTCATTTGATTTGTTTTAAAGAGTTCTTTTCACTTTGACTATTAATGAGGACCTGATGGTGGAACTGGAGAAGGTGGGTGACGGAACCCTGGATTGGCTACTAGTAAACACATCGAGTTTGGGCTCATTTGATTTGTTTTAAAGAGTTCTTTTCACTTTGACCATTAATGAGGACCTGATGATGGAACAGAAAGGTGGGTAACGGAACCCTGGAATGGCTACTAGTAAACACATCGAGTTTGGGTTAATTTGATTTGTTTCAAAGAGTTCTTTTCACATTAACCATTATTCAAGACCTGATGATGGAACAGGAAGGTGGGTGACGGAACCCTGGATTGGCTACTAGTAAACACATCGAGCGTGGGCTCATTTGATTTGTTTTAAAGAGTTCTTTTCACTTTGACCATTAATGAGGACCTTATGATGGAACTGGAAGGTGGGTGACGGAACCCTGGAAGGACTACTAGTAAACACATCGAGTTTGGGCTCATTTCATTCGTATTAAAAAGTTCTTTTCAGTTTGACCATTACTGAGGGCCTGATGATGGAACTGGAAGGTTGGTGACTGAACCCTGGATTGGCTACTAGTAAACACATCAAGTGTGCGCTCATTTGATTTGTTTTAAAGAGTTCTATTCACTTTGCCCAATAATCAGAACCTGATGATGGAACAGGAAGGTGGTTGACGGTACCCTGGAATGATTACTAGTAAACCCATCGAGCTTGGACTCATTTGATTTGTATAAAGGAGTTATAGTCACTTTGCCTAATAACGTGGACCTGTTGATGGACCCGGAAGGTTGGTAACGGAACCCTTGAATACTACTTGTGAAGCTATTGACTTTTAGCGTACTTTCGACTGTTTAAAGGGTAAATACGTAGTGCTTTCTTAAACTCAATCAGATACCTACGCGTAATACCTAGTTTAGTAAAAATATGTTTTGCCACAACCTGCCTACGATTCAAGCTACGAACAAATCAATACTTGGACTAATTTTATCCGTAGTTTAGGCGAATATTGCTAAGACTAAAAAGTATAAAATAAATTACTAGTTTAAAAAACTAAAGGTACACGCTTTTATAAGGACTACTGCACTAAAAAGCAATAAATAAATTATCGAAACCGTTCTTTCTTTCTTTCTACCCCGTGCTTGTAATTTATGGATTATATTTATGTGTAAAAGCGTGGGGCGCCTTTTCTGAATAACAGCTTAACATTTCTGTAAAATTTCAAGAACGCTAAGTATTTGTATTCACATGACAATCATTTGTTATCATTTACAGAGAAAAGGCGCCCCACGCGTTTACACATAAATATAATCCATAAATTACAAGCACGGGGTAGAAAGAAAGAAAGAACGGTTTCGATCATTTATTTATTGCTTTTTAGTGCAGTAGTCCTTATAAAAGCGTGTACCTTTAGTTTTTTAAACTAGTAATTTATTTTATACTTTTTAGTCTTAGCAATATTCGCCTAAACTACGGATAAAATTAGTCCAAGTATTGATTTGTTCGTAGCTTGAATCGTAGGCAGGTTGTGGCAAAACATATTTTTACTAAACTAGGTATTACGCGTAGGTATCTATTTTTAAGTTTTACAAATATTTTATAATAGCTTCATAGGTACAAAATCATAAAACAATAATTAACTCCGTTTAAGAAATATTTAACCACAGATAAAATTTTTATAGGACTATTCGTCACTAATATTCATATCGCTTGAATCATCATCACTGTCTGTGTAGCTGTGGAATATGCATTGTATGCTATTTGTTTAGCTTGCTTGTTAATTTTGTTCGCAAAACTGGAAGAGCGATTCATCTTGAGATTTATCTTGGCAGTCGTATACCTTGTGCGTTTATCTTCAAGCGTCCGTAACAAAAACACCAACCGCGCGCTGCGAGCACAGCCAGCGCACTGCCGCACTTGACGTAAGCTCTCTGCTCCGCGCACCCCTTTCACCCATCCGCTAACATCTCCCCTCGCTCCCTTCTACCCCCTCAGGCGATGCGCGTATTAAATGGTCGGCCTATAGTAGTTACTACCAAAGAGAATCTATTTACTACGTACATAAGTTTAGCTAGAAACCCATTAGATTCTTTTTCGGATGAGCCACAAACAAAACTAGACCAATACGAGAAACAACGAGGTTTACGTTACCTACTAATGTCTGTCAAAACTGATGTAAATACCGAAGATTTGAATGAAATAATGCTTGTTTTGAACAATTTAAAAATTCTAGCTAATCAGGGCGAGTTATTATTACGAAAAGTAAGATCAACATCATCAGAAGATATCGTATGTGTCTCGAAAATCAGAGTATTGAGTGGTTATGTGTAGCAAGCAATTGAATTGTTCACGATGTGTTTGGTGCCTATGTATCACCGAGAGTGCGTGTCGCAATAGAAATACGCGCGCGCCTGGACTGCCGCCCCGCCGCGCCAGTTCGCATGTCTTTAATCCTTCCTCCAAGGGCCACACCGCCTAGCTTTGTAGGTACATGTGTGTGTGTGTGTACGAATGAAATCCTGTGACGTTGACACTCTTATCAAGTCATACCAGGTCATTAAGTAATCATTATACATGGTGTCACACGATTCTACGATTATTTTACTATTAACTTTGTTTGAAAAAAACACTTTTAGATTTTTGGTATTACCAATTATTTTATCATTTATATTTAATTTTAAGGATTAGTAGAAGCCGTGTTTTCATTTAAACCTATGCCCCCATCACCTCTCTGTATAGAAATGATTTTTGTAATTATCTTTAACTAGCTAAATCTACTAAATCTCCCTCATGTACTCCCCCGGTGACAAGCGGTGTGTGCGGGCGGGATTTACGTGCGCTTACCCCATCGCGTCGTTCAAACGATTTTGATTGAAAACTGATACACCGTTCGTATCAGCGATAGTACAAATCACAATTGCTTACAAAACAAAATTAAATATAGGTACGGTAAACGTCACGTTTAGATGATAATGAATAGGTTTGATCATAAACGCGATATACAAATTCAAGTAGGTATTATGTTTAATTAAAATGTACTCAACTTCCACTTCATAGATGGCTACTATAATGCGATCTACCATCAGAGTGTCAGATATTCTCATGTCAAGGAGCAATGTATAAACGGTTTATACATTGCTGTGTTCCGGCGCGACCGGTGCCATCTGGTCATACTACTGACTGGTCAAGGACGTAAACGGGGATTATCCCGTTTCAAAACGCGAACGTGGTCACTACGATGCTAATAGTTATCCTCCTATATATACGTAGGGTATTTTTATAGCATTATATTCCGCTAGAATAATTCTCCTTTACCAATTCGCATATATTGTTATTGTTAATTTCAATAAACATAAGTCAACTGATGACGAATTACAGGATAACTATGTGGAAGATAGCCTATGTTCCTATATCCATAACATTGGCTAATTTTACATTTTACAAAGGCGTTTGGTTAATGGCAAAGGACTCACTGGCCCATGGATAGACAGCTGGAGTACACTGACACACACAGTGCTCGTCAACTTGACAAAAAAAAAAGTTGTTTAAGCCCGGTAACCTCACCAGATACAGCACTCTTCACACCGGAATATTTAAATATTGCTGCTAAGCGCCTGGTACCTATCTACAGGAGTGATTCTTCTGTAAGAAGATTTAGCTCGAAAGCTAAATCCACGGCGAGATATCATTCGTTGAACTAATAATGACATACCTACGGTGCTGAGACGTGGTCACTTACGGTACGACTAGTCCACCAATTCAAGGTCGCGCAGCGAGCTATGGAGAGAGCTATGCTAGGCGTTTCTCTGAGGGATCGAATAAGAAACTAAGTAATTCGCCAGAGAACTAAAGTTACCGACATAGTTCAAAGGATTGACGGGCCTGTTGGTCTAGTGGTTAGTGACCCTGTCTGCTACCCAACAGGTCGTGGGTTCGATTCCCACCAGGTGTCTGGGTGTTTTATCTATATAAGTATGTATTTACAAAAAAAAAGTATATATGTATTAGTATCAGTTGTCTGGTTTCCATAGTACAGGCTCTGCCTAGTTTGGGATCAGATGACCGTGTGTGAATTGTCTCAGGATATTATTATTATTATTAGCAAGTTGAAGTGGCAGTGGGCTGGTTATATTTGCGGCAGAACCGATACTCTTTGGGGAAGACTGGTTCTAGAGTGGAGACCACGAACCGGAAAAAGTAGCGTAGGACGCCCTGTGACCAGGTGGAGTGACGATATACAAAAATCAGTTTGGCGGTGACTGGATGAGGTGAGCCGAAGACCGGGCTCAATGTCGTGTATTGGGGGAGCCCTATGTTCAGCACTGGACTGATGTTGGCTGATTATGATGACTTTTATATCTCACCATCTTTTCAGTTCGTTAAATGTTCTTACAGAATAGTTGCCACTACTGGACGGTCCTTTGCACAGGGGACCTAGGTAGTACCTATTTGTTGAAATATAGTGGTTTACTTACGCTGTTCGTAGAATGCAGATATGGTGCGGATGCCATAGTTGGACAGTGTGCACAGGATTTCAATGATGGCCTCCTCGTCAGTTCCGAGTCCTGATACGGCGTCGTGCAGCTCCTTGGCGTAGAAGTGGGGGAGGGGGGTCATGAGGGCGACGATCACGTTCTCCAGGTTGCCGCTTAATTCGCTCTTCAGCTCACTGATCAAGTCCTGAAACAATTAACTCATTAGACGCCAGTTGAGATGTGATAACTCCAACTCTGAAGTTCTAGCCGCAATGCTTTTTAACCGGTTTCAAAAAAGGAGGAGGTTCTCAATTCGTCGTGTATGTATTTTTCTTTTTAATTATTTTAGTGACGATAAAAGTGCCGGTTCGTACGCGCGGCAGCAGACGACGTGTTGCTACGCCACTACAGGTTTGTATGTATTTCTAAGAAATACCTTCCGCAGCGTCCGATACGTCGCACTACCGCAGACGACGTGTCGTCTGACCCTTGGAGGAAGGGTCCGACTGCAGATCAGTAGTGCCAACCAAACGAGACTTCCAACAACATCACAAAAAAATACAGACAGTTTATTGGCTGCCTGCCGTTTGCTGCAGCCATCTACAGTTACTTTTGAATTCATGACCTCAGCGTCATGTCGTCTGCTGCTGTTGTGTGCAGTCCGCTACGAACCGCGTTCGCTTGATAGTGGCGACTGGTCTTCCTATATTCAGCTGCACTTTACTGCCGCTCGTCACCCGAGACATTAGTTATTAAGTCTTTGAGCCCGGTAATTGCACCAGCTACGGTGCCCTTCACACTGGAATAAAGCAATGTTAAACATTGCTGCTCGACGGCACAATATTTGACACTGCGGTATTATATAGGTACCTGCACTGCACCTTTACAATGTAGGTCACCAGTAACGATATGAGACCGCTGCTGTAGCAGCGGTTCGGCATGCACTACAGTGCATGCCGAATTTTGACTAGATTACAAAGCAAGTGAAACGGCTTTTGTTAAATACACCGTTACTTCTTCTTACACCGTCACCGTTACACCGTCTTATTGTATACTAATATTACGATGTATCTCTGAATGGGGTAATCGAATCGAATAAAATCGAATTACAAGATTTCTTCAGTGATTTTTTAGTAGGATCCTGATTGATGCAATATACCTTCATAGGCGTATTAAACTATACATAAACATGAACATTTATAATTTCGTCTACGATATACACACTAGTGTAACAAATTACCATTGTAATAATTCAAATACGCATTAATTCTCTCGATCGGTGTTGATTAAACAATGTTCTAGCAAACTGCAGTGCGGTAGTATACTACCGTGCAACTGCAGTGCGGTAGTTTACCTCTAAACTATATACGGGGTGTAAGGGACATCGTACCGAAAACTGATACCAGGGATCCAGTACATGATTCTGAACATTTTAGTGTTGAAATTTTTCATCGGCTTTTATTAAATTTAATATCAATATTATTAATAATAAAGTTTTAAAATATTTTTTTTTCAAAAACCTAATTCCATATACTTAATATGAGGTAAATGTCCGGGATATAATATGCCCGCCCCCCGGCGGCGGACTTAAAAGCAATACACTGAGGGCCACCTGGTGCAGATCCCACCGGAGAACTCAGGTTCCCCTCTCATCTGCCGATGTGACAGCCATGGGAGTTTTAGTGGGTAAAAATCCCAAATATCTAGGTTGACTCCCCCACAGGATCCCGGGGACATATTAAACGTTTCCCCTGCCACCCCTTTAACTGTGACAATGGTGACAGCTATAATAAACCCCCGGCAGCGGCTTCAAAGGCCCTTGCCTTGCACTTAGGGGTACCCGGTGCAGCCTCCCCGATTTTGTGCGGACAGCTGTGGGGGGTAAACAGGGTAAGAAGACCACATACCGCGCTCGACCGCTCGCAGGATCCTTGGAGCCTATTCGAGGTCTCCCTTTGAGGTCACTTTGAGCACGGTGACAGTTCCTGGATGGCTAATTTTTTTTCGTGCCTCCCCACAGCTCCCGGTCGAGCCCCACAGCTCCCGGGGATCTTTTGAAGACTACCCCCGCGTCTATATATGTATTTCAAATTATACTAACATTATTGTTAGAATTATGTTAAGATGTAGGTAGCTAATTCTAAAACCACGCCATGTATAACAAGAAGATCTTGTTACGACTAAGATTAACAAATGTTTAACTACCTACCAATTAATATACTCCACATTAAAAACAAGGTGATTATGTCTTGAATCAACTTGTAGAACGATAGTGGAGAAGTGATGTAAAGGACTTTAAATAACGGACGCATCTCAATAGGATAACTTAAAAGTTACGCTTGTCTGTGTATTGCTATGTATATTTTTATGTGTTCAATAAAGAACAAATGGTAATTAGTACTGACATAAATAATAATAATAAATACAATTTAAATAAATCTATGAACTGATCAAACCGTCGTTAGGCCGTGTAAACATATGGTGATGAGGCTTAACCACCACAAAAGCGCAATAATAATGGAAGATAATCATACATACTTACATAAAATCACGCCTTTTTCCCGTAGGGGTGGGTAGGCAGAGCCCAAGGGCCGCTTTTCGCCTCCGTGAGAAACGAGACGTGATGGGTGGCGAACCACATCGCCGCCATTTTGGTTAGTTAAATTATTTATATGATTGACCATTGCGTTCTCACGAATAAGGAGGGAAAGGGAAGGATAGGTGTTGTGAAAAGGAAGATTGGCAATTTAGAGTGGGAAATGGGAAAAATAGGATATTACCGCCCAGGAGGGCAAGGAATGGGACAGTAATAGCTAGGGAAGCCGGGGTCGCATACCCGTATACTATACCACAACTACCGGACAGGTAAGTTGGGATGAGTATCCCATGACTTCCCATTTCCATGACATGAAGATAATCAGTACTGTTATAAATGGTTGAATGCATCAGGAGAAAGAATTCAATGGTCTTTGGACTATAATAAGAGTTATCAACTAAACAAATATATACTTACTTAAATACATTTGCGTTTCACTATCGAACGTTACAATAATCAGGAAATTACGCGAAACTTAAAACAGTTGTGTAGTGATTACCATTGCCGGTGTTGACAGCGTTTTGTTTCTTTCTGATTGACGACTTGATGCGTATTGGGGTTCGCTACATTCCGTTGCATTTGATTTTCTACCGCCACTATGCGCTGTTGCATGATAAATATTTTTTTTTTTTTTTAAATTGAACCGACTTCAATAACACTAAAAAGTATAAAATAATTTAAATATTAAAGAAGTTGGTGTTAGCGTCCTGCTGTGTATATTTGGCACCAACTTCAATAATATTTAAATTATTTTAAACTTTTTAGTGTTATTGAAGTCGGTTCAATTTTTTTTAAAAATATTTTATTATATACTTTTTAGTGATATTTTCATACATAAAGATTGAACCATCGAATACGGTAAAATGATCTAGGTAGGTTATGACATCATTATGATTTCACATTATCGTCTACATACTTTTACATAATCCATGTTTCTTCAGAAACTCAGAAACAATTTATCCGATCGTAATAAAATTGGCATGGAATCATCATAGTAGTTTACTCTCTCGAATAAAAAAAGAATCATCGAAATCATTTCATATTTATCAGAGAAATGTAAAGGAGAACATCAGTTTTATGGTTTTTACCAGATAAATTCCTCCATATCATTCATAGTCCTCCAGGAAGTTCTTATCCGGTTGTGATAAAATTCATACAGGTTCATTACAGTGGTTTCTACTTTCGAATAAAAAGAGAATCATTGAAATTGGTAAATATTTACCAGAGTTATGACCATTTTTGTCCTTAAAAAGCACCATAAAGTCATCGATATAGGCTTTCCTGCAGCTCTCAGTGCGCAGTCACCATTCTTGTTTTTCAGGAACTACTTATTACTAAGCAATAATTTTTTTATGGGACCCAATTAACGGATTAAAGAATGGATGGAAGAAAGATTTTTTCAAATCGGTTCATAACTGCCAGAGTTATGCGCAAACATACATAGAAAAATATATATACTTATATATACAGACGAATTGAGAACCTCCTCCTTTTTTGAAGTCGGTTAAAAAAAAGATGCCCCTCTCATGTGCCGCCGTGATAGCCGCGGGAGTTTTAGTGGGTAAGAATTCCCCGTTTGACGTCTCCCCAGTTCCCCCCTTACGTCTTATTGATCAAGGCCCGTATAACTTCCATACATTGGTTTTAAAGAAATGGTGGCCTGTTATTGTATTACGAAACCTTGATCCACCCAATTTGGGCCCTGCAGTTTCTAATAAAATTATAAATACAATTATCAAATCACAAGCTCAGAGATTCAACGTTGCAGGCTTAAACCTAAGCGTTGAGTACGTACTTTACCCATGGACAGACAGCTAACCACAGGCTATACGTACTTACCCTTTTCGCGCGTCACTTCCGACGAAAATTTGTTTATACATATTGCGTTACAAGTCAGCTACAAACATTATTTATGAAGAAATTCTATAATCAAAAGCTAAATTTTAAAATTTTCACTTCTTTTTTTCTAAACTGCACCCGTGTGAAGCCGGGGCGGGTCGCTAGTAATACATGTTTTCAGAAAGAGTAATGGCATTCATTGTTTCGACTTTAAAATGTTCCGTTGGCAATCGTGTTATGAGCTCGTTCAGTGCAACGCTCACATAATGTGATAATGTTTATGTGAATCATGTGTGCGTAATTAGTTTCTTGTAGTGGTGCTATGTGATCTTATTATATATCGATGTATGTGATTAAGTTAAAGTATCACTAAAGAAATAGGCTAAATGATTTCTAGAACGTTAAGACAACGAATGCTATCATTCATCAATTTGTCGACCCTTGTAAGTCGCAAAAACGTCAATAGCGTTGAGAAACTTAATTTTTCATCATCTTTAGCCGGAAGGCTTCTACTACTGAACAGACCCACTTCCACTTAGAACGCCATAATGAACGACATTTGGCCATATGCATGGTTGTACGCGAATTTAACAATGTTGTCGGTCCACCTAGTGGGAAGGCTACCTACACTGAGTCTTCCGATCCGATCTCGAGAATCTTTCCTCCCCATCAGGTATCGGTTCTTCGAGCGAGTATTCACCGATACGTCGGTCAGACTTGTTAATTAGCATTTTTGTACTCAGATCAGGCCCACTTAATTCTAGAAATTCTATTGCACATTGATCATGGGATCAAACGGATACGCACTGCCAGTAGTATCCCCAGACTAGAGTTCAATTCCTTCAGCATTAAGATATCGACAGGACGAGGTTGTTATTGTTGCAAAATATACCTACATACTACTTAATACATTATACCAAGTATATTGGTTGCTAGATACGAGTACTTCAAGAAGTTATATGTTTATACGGAGCGTCATAATGCAAACAGTCAATGATTAGATACCCACCACAAGCATCTGTGATAAATTAATGAAATTCCATTGTTTATTAACTGAATACAGCGAAGATATGTGTAAGAAAAGATGAGGACCATAGGTAAGACCTATAAGTTTTTATGTTGAATTTACAGGAAAGTATGTACCTACCTAAGTTTAGATAGTATATCGATGACCTAAGTAGTTAATTAAAAACGGTTTTTCTGATAAAGTTAATCTAAAATACCGAGGGGTCGGGCTGCATCGTGTGCTCAATTATGTAGATTTACAGAGCTATAATCTATAAGTACCTATAAATAAAAAATCGCCGAAATGTATGCACGCGCATAACTACCGAACGACTGTAACAAATCGGAAAAACAATTAAGAAAGTTGCGCAGATAATTACGCGGGCGGAGCCGCGCGGGACAGCTAGTGATAGATAGATAAGTTCAATTCAAGGATTCTATTCTTCTATTTATACATTCTAATGTAGGTTTTTTCTAAACTGTATTTCCAAACATTACATAGGTAGTTCAGGATTCTGTAATCATTATGGCAATCAATGTGTAATGATTCATTGCGACCTTATTGCGACGTATTAACGGGTAAAGTTTCGCCGCTGCTGAGAAGAATCATGAATCAACTATGACTAAGGAGACGGAAGACTGATTGTAGTCAGCGAGGCCACCGCCGTGACATGAACAGTTTACCTTTACCAGTTTCGCTTACAAGGTTCTATGGTACAAGGTTTAAAATTTTCATTGCTCTCGTAATTAACCTAATTCGTCTTTGTTACGTCATACAAGCCACAGTAGTTTAACTTCTTAATGCATTTTGACACGATGTTATTATGTAGAAGATATTAGGTACCTATAATATCATAAGTAAAGATTTTTATAAGTGCTCGAGTCAACTCGTGCGCGGGTGCTGCTTGGGGGGACTGGTCCGACTACTATCCCTTTGGCTTTTTAGTTTGTTGTACCTACTTTCGTCGTATTTTATTATTTTTTTTCCCTGTATTATTTGATCTTTTGAACGGCAAGACACACTGTCGCTCTGATCTAACTGTAACATGACACACTGTTTAAAAAAAAAAAAGTGATAAAATGACAAGCCCGCTGAGTTTCTTGCCGGATCTTCTCAGTTGAGGCCGCGTTGTGAACCGGTGGTAGCTTTTTTAAAAAAAAAAAAAAAAAACATGACCTTTCAAAAGTGCTAGCGTTAAGCCTATTTGAAATAAACTATTTTTGACTTTGACTTTGACTCGAGAGGAGGAAAAAGATTGTGTTTAATGTAAATCAATAACCTTTAATTGTGTTATTTTATTCCAACTTTATTATATGATATCAATAATGAGCCTTATCGTATGTACCTACAGTAAAAATAATGAAATAATAATTTCGCTTTGCACGCACTCAGAGCTGCACTGGTACGTATTTTGCCTTGAAGTCGCCTTACGGGGAAATTTTTAGAAACGTTGGAAATTTTTGATAGAACGTTGCCTTGCGTCTGCTGGACCGGAATAAATGGGGGCCATGCCATGAATTAAATATTGAACACTTCATGATATGCTTACTTAGTATATCGCCACAATTGGCTCTCTTTAACGAACTCGGTAGTCACGAAAACGACCGCTTTAATAATGTTCTCGGCATCGCTAGCGTCCAACTGCTTGCCACGGGCCGAATACTTGTTTACTACAGTAGTGTATAAAATCTCACCTTTCCATAGTTGGTCTTGAAGGTCTCTGCGATCTCAAGTCGCTGGACGATGCCGCGGCGGCACAGCACGTCGATGATAGCCTTCTCATCGGTGCCAAAGCCCTTCATAGCCTTGCGGAGGGTCTCCGCATCCGCGGCGGGGTCGAACGGCTCCGCCGGGTACACGGTGGGGGTGCACTGAACATTACAAACAATTGTTGACAACTCAAATCATATCAAATATCCTTTATTGTGGGCAACTACAAGGTACTAGGTGGTAGGTCTCTTGTGCAACGTCCGTTGAGTACGACGGCGATTTCGGGGGGCTACAAAGCGCCCCCAGACGGCGGACTCAAAGGCAAGGCACTGAGGGGCTTTTGGTGCAGATCCCACCAGAGAGCCAGAGGGTTTTAGTGGGATAAGAATTCCACATACTTAAAAAAATGGTCTGTAAAGGGGCAGTCCAGTCACTTGCCTGGTACCTAACAAGATCAGATATTCTGCATCCAATCAGAACAGTGTGTAAACATTGCTGTATTCCGGTGTGAAGGGCACCGTAGCTGGTTAAATTACCGGTTTATTTGTTGGGCAATGTGACTAGAAACAGTGCAGTTCAGCTGTCTTATAGGCAGTCTTATTTTACTAGGTGGTAGGTTCCTTGTGCAAGGAACCGTCCAGGTAGGTCCCACCGCAGTGTCAGATATTCTGCCGCCAAGCAGCAGTGTTTAAGTATTGCTGTGTCCCGGCGTGAAGGGCACTGTAGCTGGTGAAATTACCGGACACAGACTTAATATCTAATGTCCTAAGGGTCGGCAACGCGCTAGCGATTGTTCTGGTGTTGCTAGCGTCTATAGGCTGCGGTTACTGCTTACTATCAGGCGGACCGTACGCTTGCTTGCCACTTTGGTCGTATAAACAGGCGAACGACTTGCTTGTCTCTGAGATCCCCTGTGCATGAGATCGTTCTGGTATTAGATACCACCGCAGTGTCAGGTCAGATTGCAACCGCAAATTATTCATGTGCAAACATAGCTGTTCCGATGTGAAGTACAAAAACTGAGGTAATGTCATTTTATGAATTAATCATTGGACAATACATTACAGTGCCTACACAGAGTACAACATCGCGTGATGACATCATTAACAGCTAAATAGAACACTACATCTACAAGTAAGCAAAACAACCTATCCATAAAATGTCCATTAGTCTCTAGATAAGTAAACCTTGGCATAGTTTAGCTATGGGGAAAGCAAGGGTGGGATTTGCGCAATGCCCTTGGGAACACACCCTAATTTTCATGTACCTACCTATGATGTAGGTGGGTATACGGCATGAATAGCGCTCTAAAAGTTTTTGCTAATTAAAAGGTAATCTGGGTGAAAAATGTATCTACATATAGTAAGTACTTAATTATTTAGGCAAGTCGGTACTTTTAAAATATGGTCAATCCAGTCACATTGGGCAGATTAATTCATTTTAAAGTAAGTAAGTAGGTACCTAAGTATCTATTGCGCTTAGACTATATGATCTAAGCTATTGCGATTAGTAATGTTCCACTCATGTGTTTTCCACCTTGTTTTTAGCTTGCGCCTATCTAAAAACCTTGCCCCAAAAAGATGACATCATCTCGTGAGAATCCTATAGATTTGATGCATGGGTACCTACGTAGGTAGTTTTTGTAGGTGGTTAACTTACCTTGTAGGGGTAGTACTGTTGTCCGCTCATGTTGAGATTCCTAAACAACAGAGAAATGCGTTAAAACAGTTTCTATACGCTTTCACTAGTGCGCTAAATATAAAACTCAATTGCTATCAACGAGAACCGGCTTTCAATGAACAAACAACTACGCGCCGGTAAATATCGACCAACACTTCATTTACGAGCTAAAATATATATTTGTTTACACCATATGTTTTTTCTATAATATTATTATGAAGCGAAGCACGATTGATACTAATAATTGCAGCGGTAATATTATAAAAAATGTACGTACTTTATTTATTTCTGCGACACACCCAAACCACTACGAACTGAATTCCGAAATACACTCAACTCGAACGAATGAAGCTTGGTGAGGTCGGTCGGCAGTCGGCACTCTCGGCACCGTTTTTGTTCGCCCTCTCGCCTCTCGCTCCGATATCATGAGTCACAAACCTTTGGCTCACAATGACTGGGAGGTACCTAATTACAAATATGAATGACGGCACAGCTCTCTTAGAATTGCATGTTAATTCAATATCGTTATTAAGAACTTCTATACAGGTTGAATTTTTCAAGTGGGCTTGGATGGTCAAATCCAAAACTATATGGTACCTATCTCGAAAGCTTACGAGTTACGGGCTCGATTTTTATGAAAACTAATACTGAATCATTGGATTAACCCGATGATATATGAATATTAATTTTTCAAAACACCGCTGATGCAGTTTTAGTTTTCACAAAATCGAGCTCGTAACTCCTTTAGGATATTTTTTGCTTTTCCTTATAGTTTCGGATTTGGCCATCCACACCCACTTGTAAAAATTCACTCTGTATATTACATGTCAGGTTATGCTTTCTTTATCATAATAGGTCATATTAAATATCAAAGATTGATAAAATCTAAATAGTAAATACTTATCGTGTATTAACATGTTCATGATCATGTAAGTAAGTACTTATTATTATATATTATATTAGTAGGTAGGTACATAAATAAATACTACAATATCCTGGGACAATTCATACACGGTCATCTGATCTTAAATTAGGCAGAGCCTGTACTATCGTAACCAGACAATTCATATTGGAAAAAGATACTTATGTACTTTGATTAGCTAAAGTAGCTGACTCTCGCAGAGCTTCTCCCGCGCTTTTTCCGACATATCCAACAATATTGTTATATTTCAACCTTTGATTATATATACGTCTAGATACCTATTAGTCTTGTAACGTTACGTTAATAAGCATTGCAACCTCATAATTCGTGTGTGCGTGCAGGCCTCGTTGTACACTCGCGTCATCTGTTGTTGTGTGCGTGTTTGAGGATCTCCAGTTATAAATATTTTTCCCATAAATAGCGATAGCGTCGTGAGCTATGCATTGATATGTACTGTGTAAATGTGTAATTCCTTATAATATTCTTCCTTCCTTAAATAAAATAAAATAAAATAAAAGTACAATTAAATTAAATGGCG
This sequence comes from Furcula furcula, assembly GCA_911728495.1. Taxonomy (NCBI): domain Eukaryota; kingdom Metazoa; phylum Arthropoda; class Insecta; order Lepidoptera; family Notodontidae; genus Furcula; species Furcula furcula. The sequence continues at coordinate 11,996,660 of OU452261.1, read as the reverse complement.
TGTCCCTTACCATCAGGTGAACGTCTTATTTGCCTCATGACCAGGAAAAAAAATACTTCTAAGTAAGTACTACCTATATAAAAGTAATTAATTTATAAAATAATTTTATTTTTATTTTTATTAAATTAAAATTATTAATTATTATTATTAATTATTTTATTTTTATTAATGTTTTGGTCACTATCCGTAGATAGTGACCAAAACATTACAAAAATACAAAAATGAATTCAATGAAACGTAATACGTATATTACGTTTCATTGAATACATTTTTGTTAAAAGAAAAATTACCCCAAACTTAAGATATATTCCCCCATTATTACCTAGCAACACCAGTCTAGTCGGACAATGTACAAATTGTCGTAAAAAACAATCGAGTTTTTATAATAATCCTTTACAGAATCTTAAGACTTATGAATGGAAAATTAAGTTAGGATCTTTATTAATTTTACTTAGTTAATATTTTCACGATTTGATTACACAATTGGGCATAATTTTTTTTTTTGCGAGCACAAACCATCGGTACAGTTCAAGTGATACTAAACAACCAAGTATACCAATTTGATGTTTTGGTGTACCTGATATTGTTATGTGTTTGAACGTCGAACATGCTATCTAGACGTATATATAATCAAAGATTTCAACCAATTTTCAAAAACAGACCGACAGACGCGGCGAAGAACTTTGTTTTTTTTTTTAATATATGGTGATATTTGGTGGTGGTGCCCCCTATGGTGATGATAAGAACACCCAAACACAAGCAATGAACACAAATGTTTGTCGGTGTTAATAGAATCCACGTCTAGGGTAGCGGCCAAGATTACAACCACTCGTCCGTACTTAGTTGGGTCAATCACTTACATAGATAGATATTAATAATTTTTCTCGCAGACACAACCCTACAAAGGATTTTAATGTTTCGGATGTATTCATCAGAGATTCAGAAGTAAACACCTGATTATTACAATGCATAATTTTCTGATACTGGGAAGTGAATTTATTAAAGCTTAAACGCACTGCTTAAAATGTCAGTAATTCCATGATTATGTGGTTTTTGACTCATCCAACAGCTCTGTACCCCTGAGCCACGTAAGTTATTCGCCCGCCACAGCACAGCCAGCCAACGATGATGTCATCGAACGACGCGTAGCCGCCTAACCGCGCCGCGTCGTGTGCCTGCCGGCCGGCCTGCTGCGGTTATCCGTCGACTTTCACGTCGGTCAACCTGCCTGCTGCGCTGCAGCGCGGTGGTGTTGTGTTTATACGAGTAACCGGCACGCAAGAGGATTGTTGCTTACAAACTTTGGCTACAATGCAAACTTATAAATGTAAATATCGAAGCGTAGAATAGGCCTTGAATGTGACTTTACATGTGTTAATCGGTGCAAATTGCTAAAATTTGTTTTTTTATTTATTACATTCTAACTTAAACAGGATAAGTTGGGCATCCGCAGTATCCTCGTTAGTTAACGCAAAAGATGATTGAAACATGAGTTTTTGAGTATTTGTAGTACATACTCATAGGTACTAAGTACCTACCTATGTGGATTTTTTTATCCACTAAAACCCCGCAGCTGTCGCATCGACATTAGAGGGGGACATTGGGTTCACAGAATACCCCTCTGTACCTTGCCTTTGAACCCGTCTCAGATCTGGAACATTATAGCCCTTCGGGAACCGGTGATCGTGCTTCCGGGCCCCGGGGGTAGCAAGCTCGCCAGCCTCCGCAGTCACCGCTGTACTCGATGGACGTTCATACCCCAAACATCCAGTATTTGTAACTCCACAGAAATTTGTTTACCTATTAAGTATAACCTTGTTAATAATTTCCACTTAGTCGTAAAGGCATTTAATCATTATTTTTAACGTTGAATGGGTTCACAGTGAGTCATCGTCATCGATCTAAAAATAAATACCCTACGTAACTCTGACGTCTCATTAATATTATTATTATTCAGTTAGATGGGGCGTCGTTCAAGATCTTATTCATGATTCTTAGATCATCGCAACTGCGAAGGGTATCTACTGATTCATAGTTACTACGTCGTAAAGCCAATACAACAATGTGTGATAGATAATGATTCACCTACCCAATACGCGGTAAATCAAAAGGGTGAGGAAATGAGGGTAAGCTGTCGTAGATACAAAAACATAACAGGATGATATCATATAGAGCTTCTAGCTTCTAGGTACCACCTAGACCTACCGTCCCACCGTCCGCCCTTTACGGAAGAGTCCATTTACTTAGGTATCACCGCAGTCTTCGCTGCTACATTCTGCCAAATATAGCAGCAATGGGTAAACGTCTACATCACTGTAGATGAATAAATGCATCCTCTTTGTGATTGGACACTGATAACCGGTAGTGCAGCTGTCTTGGCAGGCGAGTCACTAAACTATCAGGGCCACTAAACTAGACTCTACCACCATTTTTGACGGGCCTGTTGGTCTAGTGGTTAGACACCCTGTCCGCTGACGAATAGGTCGTGGGTTCGGTTCCCGCCAAGTGTCTGGGTGTTTTATCTATATAAGTACTTATGTATTTACAAAAAAAAGTATATAAGTATTAGTATCAGTTGTCTGGTTTCCATATAGTACAGACTCTGCCTAGTTTGGGATCAGATGACCGTGTGTGGATTGTCCCAGAATATTATTATTATTATTATTTTTGACGGGCCTGTTGGTCTAGTGGCTAGATACCCTGATTGCTAACCGATAGGTCATGGGTTCGATTCCCGCCAAGTGTGTTACAAAAAAAAAGTATATAAGTAAGTATGTATTAGTATCAGTTATCTGGTTTCCATAGTACAGCAGGTTTGGGATCAGATGAACGTGTGTGAAATTTTCCCAGAATATTAATCAACCAGAAAATTACCATCTTTAAGAGCAATATTATTTTCTTCACCTTACTTTCTTGATAGAAAGTGACAGAGCTATAAACTACGTATATTGACGTCTCTACATTTTGTCAAATAAGATGATAATAATACTGCTATTGCTATTAGAGATGGTGGTAGAGGCCCAGGCGAAGACGGACTTGTCAAGGATCATTGAAATAAAACTAGGTACTTACCTACTTACTTTTACGGAGTTTATCGCGGTTTATTTTAGACTAGCGACCCGCCCCGGCTTCGCACGGGTGTAATTGAGAAAAAAAAGAAGTGTTTAATTTTAACTTACTGCCTTTGATTATAGAATTTCTTCAAAAATAATGTTTGTAGCTGACTTTTCGTAACGCAATATGAAAAAAAATTGTTTAGAAGTGACGCGTGAAAGAGCTACGCATTAGCATCCACCGCTTGCCTGCGACGCGAACAATGTCGTCGGTCCACCTAGTGGGAGGCCTGCCTACGCTGCGTCTTCCGGTACGTGGTCGCCACTCGAGAACCTTTCTTCCCCAACGGTTATCGGTTCTTCGAGCGATGTGACCTGCCCACTATCACTTCAACTTGCATATTCTACGAGCTATGTCGGTGACCTTGGTTCTTCGGCGAATCTCCTCATTTCGGATTCTGTCGCGCAAAGAAACTCCGAGCATAGCTCTCTCCATAGCTCGTTGTGTGACTCTGAGCTTCTCCAAAAGGCCAGCTGTTAAATACCACGTCTCAGTACCATATGTCATCACTGGCAACACACACTGGTTAAAAACCTTTGTCTTCAGGCACTGCGGAATTTCTGATGAGTAGATGTCACGTAGTTTCCCGAACGCTGCCCATCCGAGTTGGATTCTTCGGGCGACCTCTTTGTCGAAGAATTTTCAATTTCTTGACCGCCGTAATCAGTGTTGCCAGTGTACAAAAGAGAGACTACCATAAATTAGTGGTAAATTATTATTAAGTGCTGCGTAGATCGGACCAACAATAATTACTAAGAAGACCTGACGCTTAGAGAAAGAATCTGTCTACGACCTGAGGGTCATCATCATCATCATCATCAGCCGGAAGACGTCCACTGCTGAACATAGGCCTCCCCCTTAGAACGCCACAATGAACGACAATTGGCTATTTGCATCCACCGGTTACCTGCGACGCGCACAATGTCGTCTGTCCACCTAGTGGGAGGCCTGCCAACGCTGCGTCTTCCGGTTCGTGGTCGCCACTCGAGAACCTTTCTTCCCCAACGGTTATCGGTTCTTCGAGCGATGTGGCCTGCCCATTGCCACTTCAACTTGCAGATTCTGAGAGCTATGTCGGTGACCTTAGTTCTTCGGCGAATCTCCACATTTCGGATACTGTCGCGCAAAGAAACCTGAGGGTACACCGGCATAATTGTGACATAAGGACGTTCATCATATCATTCCTCCCGTGACCATGGGTGCTGCAAAGCATCTGAATTGAAACGTCGGTATAGTAAAATCTAAAATAAACCGCGATAAAATCAGTACAAGTACTTGCTTAGTTTGATTTCAATGTGTAGTATTCGCGTAAATAAAAGACAACGTTAAGGATAGGGTCGGCAAAAATCCCCATAAAAAGCCATAGTTCCTACAAATTTGCTAATGATTAGGTTCCAAGGACCTATTTCGATAATACGCTTTATACAGATTGTAAAAAAACATACAGCGTCCGATCATCATGGATAAAATACTATAACTCAGGTATTCCCAAACAGGGTTCCGCGGAACCTAGGGGTTCCGTAGAATAGTCATCAGGGTTCCACCAAAATGATTGATTAATGTGTTTCAATTAATATTACACATTCCTATATACAAAAAATGTTCTATACATTTGAGTGTTGATTTATAATCATTTGATTTGGGGTTCCATAAAATATAAGATATTAGGTTGGTGTTCTGTTATCTTTAAAGTTTAGGAACCCCTGTACTAACTAATTCGGGCGGCAGCAGAGCAGCGTACGCAGTGCTCCCCTACCCGCGTCTCATCCTTCACACCCCGCACGATTGCCCTGTCTAGACGGCTTCGTTGGGTGACTGACTGTTTGATTTATAGACTGATTCAAAAAGCTATCTAGACTGACTGTGACCATCGCTGTCTTATCGATTCTTGAGAATATTCTGAGACTGTATCAGCGGCACGTAATATTACGTGATTTAGAAAGTAACTACGCAAGCGCTTAGTCATTGTCGTAGTATACTGTATACCTATATAACCGATAAAATAGATGAAAAGGATGAAACAGATTTGGTTGGGATTTAAAAAAAAAATGATTTTTCAAATCAATAATTTGTAACTAAGTAAGTATAAATAAAGTAATGAGAACGTCATGATAATTATATCGGGATTTTAGAGAAGGTATTATCCAGTTTATATTACTTCCTTCCATAAACTACTCTACCTATTCTGATCTGCAGAGATCGGTTACCCTGTTTTTAACCGGCTTCAAAAAGAAGGTTCTCTATTCGACGCGTATGTATGTAATATTAATAAAAATGCGTAATATTAATATATGTTAGTCTATGTGAGCTTCTAAACAAATTTACCAAATTTTATGGATGTATGTATATATGTATGTAGGTTTGTCCGCGGATTTCTCAGAAACTACAAGTCCGATTTCAAAAATTCTTTTTGCAAAAGTTAGAGTATTTTTCAACTTAGGGTAGAGTATAAGTTTCATCAAAATCGGTCCAGTAGTTTAAGAGATATAAACTTTTTGTGTTCAGTAAGTTACTGTAACGTAGACGTTCGAGTTGCGTGATAGTGCTAATACCTATTTTGCTAAAATAAAAGTTACTAAAAAGTGTTAAATAAACTATTTAAAAAAAAAACCGACTTCAAAGTAAATTATCCAAAAAGCATAAAATAACGAAAATATATTGAAGTCGGTGTCAGCTCGTGATAGTCTTAGTTAACATGATGTGCTAGCACCGACTTCAATATATTTTCGTTATTTTATGCTTTTTAGATAATTTACTGTGAAGTCGGTTTTTTTTAAATAGTTTATTTTATGCTTTTTAGATAATTTACTTTGAAGTCGTTTTTTTTTAAATAGAGTATTCTTTTACAGGATCAAAAATTTAACAATAAATGTATGAACACAGGCGTGATGGCTGACCAGACGAAGACAATTGGTAGGGTTGAATGGCCAGCCATCGCTCCTGTGTTCACATTCAATTGTTGATCTTGTAAAGAAAAACAGGGTATACCTACTAACTTGTTTGATGTATGTATGTATCTTTATAAAACAGGCCCTTCAACGTCTGTCGATATATACGCTAACTCCTCCTAAACCACGCAACGGATTTTTAAGCAGTTCTCACCATCAGTTAGATAATTGTTCACTGACGATTTATAAGTATACAGGATGTTTGGTGCATCGTTTGCCAAATTGATTTGGCCGAAAGAAGAGGTCATTGGCTACCTCTTTGGGCCATAAAACTCATTAAGTACTTGCCACACCAGTTTTCTTTTACAACTTTATAATTTTTATCTTGAAAAATTCCAGAATTCAGCATTTGAGCTTAAAGTAAAATAAAATGTCTCCAGACAACGTAGACAGGCGCTGCAACAAACGGATGGTGTTCAAAATTAATTTTATTTCTTAAATGTACAGTTGTATGGTTCTATCAAATACAAAATTACTTGCAAGTAACATCTAGTTTTTTGTTTAATACCAAACAAAGTTTCTGAAAAAAGAAGAAGAAAGGTAAAAATCTAAATTGTTATAATGAAAAAACTAAAAGCAATCGGGAATTTCGAATTCTTTTAAAAACTTCTCTAGTCTATCACCTTTCCAACGGTATGAACTATGCCCAAAAAAAATTGTAGGTATTAACTAATTCGCAAAATTTGAGTATCGGGGGGACGTAGAATTCATAGAAAATAACACACTCGAAACAGAGAAAACTAACAGGTTTTCCCTCATTTTTGATTAGAATCCTACTACAACACCTACCTCCTGTACAATGGCATTCATCATACGTCTCTTTTTATCATTGGGGAAAGCCGCAAACTTAAACAGTTGTTTTGTTGAGTATTGTGAATATTTGTTTTAAATTCAATTAATTTAAGTTGATCGTTTTACAATGGCTACATTCTCTAATTAAGAATACGCTAACATTTTGATGGCTTAAGGAAGAGCCGATGGTGTTCCTCGTGAAGCACAAATAATTAACCAGGAGCATCGATATACGTAGTTTAAAACCTCACCACATATCACCAGGAGGGGGACGGGTTAAAAAGTTGCTAAAAAACATCATGTGATTAATGGACGACCCCTACCTAATGATTATGATGATGAACCAAGAGAGATTGTCAAGTGATTATCATAGTGTTGATTCTCGAGTCCTCCAGCAAATAAAATACGCGTAAAATGTATTAAGTACTTTCTCATTTTAATTTAAGCTTACATGCTGAATTCTGGAATTTTTCAAAATAAAAATTATAAAGTTGTAAAAAAAAACTGGTGTGGCAAGTAATGAGTTTTATCATCGATATAATATATAAACTAGATAAACATTCACGAACAAAATGACATCTAAAATATGGTCGCGGAGGTTGCAAACTTATCTGTGCTGGTGGCGGAAACGTGAACTAACGATTTTATAATGATAATGACTTGTAGTTTGACAGTTTCATATAGACAGTAGCGACACTCCTATCGGCAAAAGTAAATTTGTTATTATTTTGCTACAGTCTTCTAAAAAGACCCGTGAAGGCGAGGCGGGTCTCTAGTAATACATAACAAATATAACTCCAACGAACAGGAGTCGTAAGATAATTTCAATGAATTTATGACAAATAACATGCTGGTACTTATGGTTGTATAAAACATGATTTATTAGAATAATACATTTTATTGGAAATACACGGCTAGCAGGCAATCACCATTGTGACAGATACAATATATATAAATACAATAAAATTCTTCTGATCTAGTCTTCCAGGAAGAAATATTGGCCTGCTCGCTTTTGTTCAATGTCCTGTGAAAGAACATTGTTTATTAGAATTGTATAAATATTAAGGCGCCAGAAACAGTCGAAACAGTTGTGTGTATGATTGGAATACTAATAAAATGTTGGTTTCCATATTACAAAAATAAAATAGCGCAAACAAATCCGTGAATGTCATGTTAATACGCAAAAAATCAAAATAAGTTGTAGAAGAGGTACGAGCAGGAATGCTTGCTGCTACATAAAACCTATATTTGTTATTATTTAACAAAGTATCAATGTAATTAATTTCATAATTAGCACTACGGCCCAGTTGGATCTATTGTTCTTGCCCTAGCCCTTACTCTGTTGCTGACATATCAAAGACTTTTTTAACGTTTGCCACAATTGTGCCAGCTTGGAGCTGTACATAATCATCTGGTGTAAGATAGGCTACTCTCAGATGACTCTGTGGCGACTCGACATAACCTGATGGCGCCACATGTGGAAGCCTTGCAATGAAGCGAGTAGTATATACAACAAGATGGATGGCACCACCACCGAATCCTGAATCTCGCAACGTATGCTAACAATATATACAACATCCCGACAACTGTCAGGGGCTCCGGCCCTGATCGAGCATCACACCTTGCTCACTCGTCAGCGCCGTCGCATCGCGAGTCTACGTCTTCAAAACTCAATCTACGTCTTGCAAGGGCGTCACAGCCACACAATATGTATATCTCAATGATATATCTTTTCCACCTACACAGAATCTGCAAGCATTTAGCCTCATTCTGTGTAGGTACTCATTATTACCAAAATGGCCCGTGAGTGCACCCATTAGGTGCCTAATTTATAATCTGTAGAGGTTTAATCATTTAAAAAAGTAGAAGATACCTTGACTGAAGAATATTTGTTTATCCTGGGCCGGAAGTTGTTGGGGTCCCTTCGGAAGGTGATGCCTAGCAGTTCGAGGAAGCGGTTCATGCCATTGAGGAGCGACTGAGGTGCGTGAGCCGTCGCGTTTGAGGAAGGTGTACCCTCGAACACGATGACGCGGTCGGCCAGGTACGTGGCCATGATGAAGTCGTGCTCCACAACGAAGCCCGTGCGTTTCGCATGGAGGATGAACCTGACGATAATTCCTTTTTAGTTGCATCCGTTAAAAAAGATGCCGGGTCAGAATTGCATCCCATCTCCTCTCGTTGGGTGTCGTAAGAGGCGACTAAGCAGGAACAAGAAGACTTGTATTTATCTTCCACCTATACTGTGATCCCCAAGATGCCTGCCAAGCTAGAGATTATGGCAACCCCTCGTTGCACCCGTTAAAAAAGATGCCGGGTCAGAATTCAACCCATCTCCTCACGTTGGGTGACGTAAGAGGCGACTAAGCAGGAACAAGAAGACTTGGATTTATCTTCCACCTATACTGCAATCCCCAAGATGCCTGCCAAGCTAGGGATTATGGCAACCCCTCCCTTCTAAGGGGGACTTTGTTCAGTAGTGGACGTATTTCGGCTGCTGATGATGTTAAAAACTAGACTGCCACTTCAAATTGCACAACTGTAGAATATGCAAGTTGAAGTGGTAGTGGGCAGTCCACATAGCTCTAAGAACCAATAACCGTTGGGAAAGAAAGGTTCTCGAATGGCGACCACGAACAGGAAGAAGCAGCGTAGGCAGGCCTCCCACTAGGTGGACCGAAAACATTGTTCGCATCGCAGGCAACTGGTGGATGCAAATGGCAAACTGTTATTCATTGTGGCGGTCTAAGGCCTTTGTTCAGCAGTGGACATCTGCCAGCTGATAATGATATTAAAATCATCATTAGACCATTGAACTTGTACACTGCATTTAAAACATTATTTTGATGTGAGGGAGAGATCTACATCGGTGTTTTAAATATCTTGAAAAACAATACAACTAACCTTTTAATAACTTTAGCAGCAACTAAACGCTGTTCAGAATCGAGGTAGGCGGAAGGTTCATCAATTAGGTACACGTCAGCAGGCTTGCCAAGACAGAGCACCAGTGCCACTCGCTGCAACTCACCACCAGACAGGTTCTGAATCTCCTGGTCCATTATTTCTTCTATTTTCATTGGCTTCATCACATCAGTGATAAACTGTAGGGAAGAGAATATAATTATTATAATAATAATAATGTCCTGGTCGATGCAACCACATTGGCCAATCTTTCGCAAGAGGAGTTATCTACATAGCAGTTATTTTAGGTATAGTAAGTGCTTGCATAGTATAAGCAATGACAATTCCTTTACTCTGATAATCTGACTGGATGGAAGACCGACACTACTCAACCAGAGAGGCACAGGACTGACTTTTTATATGCCCATCTGATGCATCAATTATCTTAAATTCCAGAGGATGACAGATGACAAATTAAAGTCTATGACCTGATTTTAAATATAATAACATATCACTTACTGACAATAGTTGAAAACATAAGTCAACTAAAATAAAATTGAGAACCGATTTCTTTTTCAATACATGTATGACCAAATTTTTTAGCATAATTTAAGAAAATATTTGTTGAAATTTAAATTAGTTGATCTTGAAATTTAAATTAAACCTGTACAAACCTATGTTATATTTTGTCCATTTTATTATTGGTTTTTTGACAGCTCGAAGTTTATAGGAACGTAGTAAGTAAAGAAATAATCAATATCGAAAAATGTACATTTGATTAAATATTTTTTTGATTCCGACGACTCATGTTAATGTTTCAACCTTAAAAATTTGTTGTCTTTCTTTGATATATTATGCATGAGGCCCTCAAAATAAAATGAATGAAAGTTAATGTAAACAAGACTAAAGTAATGAAAACGCATTTATTTCTATCGATTATTTGTAATCTGTGGCATAGTAATTGATATGTGTGGCAACTCACTAAAGTGCGGTACGCGTCCATGAAGTACAATATTATTTCTGTGAATTTTGTAACTTTAATATTACAAAACTTTATGGGCGTCAGCTGTCAAAATACCAATAATAAAATGGACAGACTATAATTTAAACAATGTCTTACCTGTGGATGTATATAAGCATCTCTAATCTTGTCGTGCAACAGACTGCGCACAAGTCCCTGTGACTTTGGTGAAATCTTCTGTGGTTTATAACTAATGTGCAGTTGTGGCAGTGACCCCGACCCTGATAATAGCAATTTATAATAAACTCACTAATAAAAATATGATGAGCCTCCATGGTTTAATAATAATAATATCTTGGGACAATTCACACACAGTCATCTGATCCCAAACTAGGCAGAGCCTGTACTATGGAAACCAGACAACTGATACCAATACTTATATACATTTTTTTTTCGTAACTACATACTTAAATAGATAAATAACACCCAGACACTTGGTGGGAATGGAACCCATGGCCCATCGGGTAGCAGCCAGGGTCTAACCAACGGGTCCGTCATTTAGTTTTGGATATATTTGAATTTACATGATAATATTGGCACAGTTATGCAGTATTATTGTGAAAAGAAACTGCTAAGTGCTTTGTTAGAAACGAAAAATAAACACAAAGTCGGTAAATGTTTACGCCATACCTTCATTTGTAGCACAAGATTCTGCATGTTTTAGACATTTTTGGAACACAGGATGGAAAAACAAATCAAATAACTCAGTTCTAGCCATATTAAAGTTTGAACCAGCCTTAAATTAATTAAAAATACACTTATTGTAATACACCTATAACCTCATTTTTCCAGATGATGTTTACATCATTATGTAACAAAAATTCTCGTGAGATTCTAAATAATCACTGGCTTTTAAGTTTTTAACATTGAAATTACTTGTATTATTAACAAATCTGTTCAAAAATGAAATTTTTCTACAACAAAACCGAAGCCTTTTGACAACTTTCACAAACATGACATTTGACGTTGAGTGTTGCCATATCGAGCAAATATTTTCCTCCGAGTTTACGGATAATACATAAAAGGATAGTAGTTTTTTTGAAAAAAATTTTAGACTGTGTTTCGGAACAATATTTTTTTACAAATAATTAAACTCTATTGAGTTACGATACTATTGTATCGTAAGCAAATTTAAACCTTTGTAACTTCAGTGCTGAAAACCATTTTTTTATTATTATTTTTTTTGGGAATGATAGACGCTGTTGGCCGCAGATGGCCATTACAGCTTACACTAATAGTATAGTAGCCTCACAGCCGGCAGCCGTATTCGGCTACAGCGACTGCTTCAGACTCTTTATTGGGAGAGCTATTATGTATAACACATAAGTAGGGACCGGATTTACATGTAAATTTTAATGTAATTTTTAATTTCAATAGTTTTTGCTCAGTATGAAGTTTTTTATTTTCCATATTTTGGCATATTTCAAAGATAAGTCCATATTTTTACATAAATGAATATATTTCTGTAAAATGGGTAGCAAATAGATGTATGTATATGAAACAAAGTACTTACGATGAGCGTAGGTAAATCATAAAAAAAATGTTCATACACGGTAGGAACAATTTGCGAATGAGAAAAATATTTATTATTCTGTAAATGTGTCATCACAGTCACGGGTCGTTACAGTAAGCTATTGGCGCTGAATTTATTGTACTTTCCCCGTATTTACCTTATAAATACACCTTTAAAAAATCACTGTCGCGAATAGCGGTCCGTCAGATTCGAACCCACGACCTCCGGTTTGCAAAGCAAGCGGTTTCCCACTGCTCCACTGAGGCGACAACAGGAGACCAGTCACATACTGCGATGTTGAAAGATTATTCAGCCAGTACCAAACCTTATTTTGACCAAACAGAAAGACCTTGAATTTTCATCCATCTTTTCGTTAGGAAGCTACGATGCCACGGACAGACAGAGAGACAATACGCGTACAAACTTTTGTGCATTGGGGGTTAGAAAACATGAGATCTGTGTACTGCAACAACACAAATACTAAAAGAACTGCCATATACCTGAAACTTATGGTTCTTTTTAACTCCATATATTTCCATATTTTCGCTTTTTAGTCCATATTATCGTTTTTTTTAGTCCATATTATATGTACATATTTTGAAATTTTAAATATATATAAATCTGGTCCCTACTCATAAGCATTGATACAGGCACAAATAAGTTACATTTTTTTTACCTTCATCTGGCTCCAAATTGCCAGCCAACATTCTAATGAATGTGGTCTTTCCAGTACCATTTTCTCCAAGTAGCACTAAAATCTCAGAGTCTGAGAATTCTCCTTGATGGACCTTGAGACTAAAGTCACCCATCATTTTGGACATCTCTGGGTACTCATAATGATTCATTCTTTTTATCTGTTTGAATAGTAAATTAAAATAAAAGATGGTTAAAAGATTCGAGAAATTTTTTCTTTCTTATATATATGCAAATAAACTTACCTCTTCTTCCGTAGCTGATTCAGCGACTTTGAATACTAGAGATTCGGTTCTGAATCTCATGTTTTCAGTGGGCACAAACCCATCAAGGAATATATTAATACCTAAAACAATGCCAAAAATGCTTTAAAATGCAGATATTTCATCAATTATTTAATACTACACATTGACAAAGATCTTAGCCTATTGCGAAGAGGACGGAGGCGGGGTTGCGACCCACGTCCCTGTGAGCACAATGGCAGGTTCCCGGGGGGCTACAATGCGCCCCCCGGCGGCGGGCTCAATGGCAAGACATTGAGGGAGAGCTTTAATTATGTTAGTTTTAATTATGAATTATTCTTACCTTCTCTAACAGAGAAAGGCATAGTCACAACACCATAAGCACCAGGTACTCCATATAGACAGCAAATAAAGTCAGACAGGTAATCCAGGACTGACAAGTCATGCTCCACCACTATGATGAACCTGTTAAAGTTTAGATATTTCATTACATGTAACACTTAAAAAGTCAACTGCTCAATCCCTTGTACTCAAAGCAATCTCTATCTGCGAGCAGTAATGTCGGCTATGTTGGTGGAGGAATTGGCGTGGAGGGATTGTAGCCTCCGTCTCTGAAACCGTCATGTCCCAAAAGGCGGGTGAGGGCGGATCTCGCTCGTCGGGGGGTTAACAGAAATGTGACGAGGTATCCCTCTGCCTTAAAGGGGGCTCATGGGTCGCACACAGGGTGGAGGTTCTGTGCGGCCCCACTAAATGCGACATCAAGGCGTATGGGGCGACGCGGTGTAGGTCGCGCATCGTCGCGAGCAAAGCGTGGGTGCCAGAGGAGGCGTGTATTCTTTGCTCCTCCCGGGACGTGCTTTAGCGATCATCTGGCTAGGTCGAACAGTCCTCAGGGACTCTTCATAGGGGTTAATTAAGGCCACTGGGAGGATTTAAATGAGTAAAAATTCCACATAATCCGGCCTGGAACCTTCAACATTACTGGAGACAAGGTACCTTTAGAAAGTTTCCCAGAAGCCAAAAACGTATGTATGTTGATAATGTAGTACAACATAATAGTTGACAATATGAAATTCAAATGTTTTTATAACTCACTTGTCAGGATGAATAAGCGATCGAATTGTGCGGGCAGCATTTAAACGCTGCTTGACGTCCAAGTAAGAAGATGGTTCATCGAACATGAAAATATCTCCATTCTGAATGCACACCATAGCACAGGCAAAGCGCTGCAGTTCTCCACCAGACAGTGCAGCAATTTCCCGGTCACGGATGTGGGAGAGATCTAAAAGGATTTTTTATGTAGTCTAATTTATACTTTGTCTCTCTCACAACATAATATAATGACAGCTTTAAAAATTATTAAGATAAGAAATGCTGTAGAAAGTAATGAAAGAAATACACATAGTTTTGAAAAATATAAGCCTCCTTCAGGGGCAGTTGTGTAAAAACGACTATAAAATTGAATCCCTTACCCAACATTTTACAAATCTCTGTTTGATTTTTCCTTTCATCTTTTTTATCTAAGAGTTGAGCGACCGTTCCTTTGACAGCCTTAGGAATTTGATCCACATACTGTGGCTTGATGAGGGCTTTTAGGTCATCCTCTAGAATCTTAGTGAAGTAATTCTGTAGCTCAGAGCCACGGAAGTGAGACAAGATTTCCTGCCAGTCTGGGGGATCCTGTGAAACATGATTAAGCTTTGAAATCAAACTACTTATACAGATTTGATTTAACCTCAAATTTTCACAAAAGAACACCGATTCCTACTAAGGATGATTCGTTAGGCTATTGAAATCAAAAACATCTTAATTTCAATAGAGAAGATGGTTGGGTGTTACCACAGCTTGGGATCATGTGATACATATAATTAAATCAAACACCAAACAAAACACTGCACAGCCTCAAGATACTGTAAACTCTTACTGCGTAGATCGGACCAACAATAATAACTAAGAAGACCTGAGTGTACACCGGCATAATTGTGAAACAAGGACATTCAAAATCTCAATCCTCCCGTGACCATGGGTGCTGCAAAGCATTTGGAACATCAGGATAGTAAAAATCTAAAATAAACCACAAAAAAATCCATAAAAGTAGTTTGTTTTCAATGTGTAGTATTCATGTAATTATCAACATTATATTATGTTTGAGCTTATTTAATAACTCGGAGCCCGTTGGCTCGAATCGTAACAAGAAAAAACCGCGCAAAAAGAATAGGCCTGGGCTCCGAAGGGTTAAAGGTTTTTATCTTCCAACTTCCACTTGAAACACAAGGAATATGTTCAAGCTTTTTACACAATTATATCTTTGATTCTGAATAATAAAATTGTATAATTAAATATTACTTCTTACAGTATAGCGACCCAAATTGGGTTTTTGCTTCCCAGCCAGAATCCTCAATGCAGTAGACTTGCCGATACCGTTCTGGCCAACTAGACCTAGAACTTCTCCAGGACGGGGGATTGGCAGCCGATGGAGCTTGAATGAATTCTTGGAGTAACGATGAGTGGTATGCTTCTCCAAGTTAGATGGTACATTAATAATGGTAATTGCATCAAAAGGACATTTCTGTAAAGATAAGAAAGAATCAATTATTCAAGGTATTATTCAAGGTAAGAACAGATTCTATTAGAAAAAATCCATCCATATTATATGTTTTTAAGTTACACTAGAGAAGTTTGACAACATCTGTGGCATCATAGCACCCAAATGTTTCTATAAGCATGTTTGGTAACAGTGGCATGCAGTCCATACAGGCAAAAAGACTTTACCTACCCTATAATTGCTCTAAATGTCTATAATGTAATAAATAATCTGAGAAAAGTGCTTATTTGTCTACCCTGTCTTAAAAGTGTATGCACAACACTGTTTGGTAAAATAAATATGTTTTCCTTCTAGGCTATGTTTGTTAATTTTGTTGGTTTTTTAAAATTTAAGTAGGTATTTGTTGCCAAGTGGCAGCAATAACACATGTTTACATAATCAACAAAAAATGTTTACATTAATTACCTTGACACATATACCACATCCGATGCAGAGCTCCTCAGAGATAGTGGCGATCTTGTCGTTGGGGGTGACCTCGATGCAGAGCTTGCCCATACGCACCACAGGGCAGCTCTTCTTGCATTCCTGCCTGCATCTCTTCGGCTTACAACGATCCGCGTTCACGATAGCGATACGCGTAAGTTTGTCCGTCTCATCATGTTGTTTACTTCGAGACATAACTGTACACCAAAAACCACGATATATGAAATTAAAATCCACGGAAATTTAATGTATTTATTGAGAAAACTTTCGTTCGCTATGTGGCAGAGACATCGATATAACCTCAATGATAAACATATGATTTATTAATTACTGTGAAATATAAATTGCACAAGTAATTGTTGGTAGCGTCTTATGTTTGAAAATATACAGATATGCATGTAAAAAGTCTAAATACCTGATAAAAGCAAGCGAACGTTGGCGATACTTTGCCTACGTTCGCGTGTCCTTTTACCTCGAAATGTCAAAAGGAACAAACCATCGTGAACAGTGTTGCCAGCAGACAATTTAAGAAAGGGCCGAAAGCAGTGCTGGCAGGGGCCGATAAAGGCCGAAGTACGAAATTCTATTTGACGTCCGTCGAATTGAGGGGTGGGAAGGGGTGGCGGGGGGAGGTGTACTACCCCCCCCCCTTAAAAGGAAAAGGAAAAGTTGCGGCGCTCCCCCATTTCCGAGTTTTTTTAGTTTTTACTTCTGAGGAAACTTTCCTCATTTTATGAATTAAGATTATTAAATATGGGGGTCCACCCTTGTTTTTAGGGGAAGGGGGGAGCCCTCACCATCAGAACCGGTACTAGAAATCGGAAAAAAGCAATCTAAAATATATTTTTTTCCAAAATTTTAGTTTTTCTGTTTTACAAGAGCCCATCCTTCATCTTTATTTTTGTTTTGAACGTATGACTTATGTCTATTTCTTTTTATATAAAGTACAATATGCAACAATACCCAATACAATATGCAAGTTCAGTATGCTTTTACAATAGGAATTGGTCAACCGAACCTCAGAAACCGAACCAATGATTTCGATGGATGGGCTGACGGAGGCTTAAAGGCCGATGAAGGGCCGATGGCAGCCAAAGGCCGACATAGTTTCGAAAAGGCCGAGAATCGGCCCCCCAGGGGCCGATCTGGCAACACTGATCGTGAACATAGCAACATTTAGAGGTATATCGTTCAAAAACGTAGACAGAATATAATACAGACATATACCAAGCGTGCCGCCGATAAGGACAGAAAAATAAGTACATACTAAATTTAGAGTTGCCACGTAAGGGAAATTTTACCCTTTGTGTAAAGCAAATACGGAGGTTGTTATAAATTATATTTTCTTTCCTAACCAAAAACCACTTTTTTGACACAACATTTACTTTTCTTACATTATATCGTCTTAATCTATGACAGTCTGCAAAAAGTACGAAAGTGATTGTTATAATAATGTTCTCCTAGGCGAAACGACCACAGCGGCCAATCTTTCACAAGATCAGCCATGTACGCAGGAGATATTATAGTGCACAAGTGCTTGCGTAGACACAAGTGCACTCTCTCTTCCTTTATATAATAGGTACCTCTCATAATCCGCTGGGACGGAAGACCGACACGACTGGGGAGAAGTTAAGCGCAGGACCGACTTTTTACATGCCCATCCGACGCATGTGTGGCGTATCTCGGATCACGGTTTCGGAACGCCAAAGGGGCTGTCAAAAAGATGACAGCGCGCTAGTATCTATGGCAGAGACATGTTTTAATTATTACGATTACTCCACTGTATTATAAGTTGTTCTCTCTCAATTTGATTATAAGTGTTTATTACCAAAGCTCGGCGTTTTAATTTGACGGACAGGAGTCGGGCATACGTCCTATCGCAAATCCCGACACATGGATCATCTTACTTTACAGACAAATCAGGTCATCGGCCTGCATTGTCCTAGCCAGTAAGGAACAACTACTCAAATTTGTTGCCCTTCGCAGGATTCGAACCCACGACGGAGGCTACAAAGTGAATGTACACTTAATATCATATATGCTGTAGCTAAGGTCTATTCCACATTGTTCACCTGGGTGATATCACGTGGTGATTAAAGTGGCTAAGAGCTGTAGATAATTATTAGCCTCATACAAAAAAGTTAAGAGATAAAAACAATAATATGCTATTTCCCAGAGAGGTAGGCAAAAATTGGCTTTCTTATAACTTAATATAATACATACTATGGCCATTTACCGGGTAAGTTTTAGTAAATTTCTCCAATATACAAATCTATAGTACTAGTACTTGTCCGGTGAAGCTGTAATGGCCATCTGCGGCCAACAGTACTACTCATACAAAAATATAGTACTAGTATCTTGGGACAATCTACGCTTGACCAATGACCACCTGATCTCAATCTACGCAGATCCTTTAGTAAGGTAACCAGATAAATGATTACAAATACTTGTAAACTGTATAAATACATATTTAAATAGGTAAATAACACCCAGACAATTGTTCGGAATCCTTCGGAATCGAACCCATGTCCTATTGGGCAGCGGCCAGGTCCCTCAGATCGTCGAACAACCGTACATCGCCGCCGTCCGCGGCATGTACTGCTCGACCCACCCGACCCGATGTCCGTCCTCCTGGACCATGACAAAACACCAACACCGACAACGATGTCAAGAGTCGTAAACACATCAACACACAGACACCGGTCTCGCCGGCGAGGCCGAAGGGATCCGTACGCATGCAACCCCTCGCTGAGTTTCTTGCCGGTTCTTCTCAGCGGGGGCGCGTTGTGAACCGGTGGTAAACTCATTTTCTCTAAGCGGCAGCCCAAGCCGAGGCCGTGCCTCCCTGAGGTGCCCTTGTGCTAGTCGCTACCCAAACCTTTCTGGCTGGAGCGCTTTAAGCGCTCGTCCTCTTGTCCGGTGAAACAGTACTATTCCTACAAAAAAAAAAGTGATGATCAATAAAGCAAAGTGACTATCAAGCTTCAGTTGTCCACCAAACTTTGATGTCTACTGAAAGTGTGTTTGGTATGTATTGGTGATTCAAGTTAGGCAATGCCAAATGAATCATTTGATAGTTATTTAATAGTCACTTTGCTTTATTGATCATCACTTTAGTTGTCAAACGAGATAGGTACATAATAGGGGGGCAAATGAAACAAACTATTCAACGTCGGTACTATTTATTTATAATTCAGACAAATTTACCAATAAATTGTAACCAACAACATACATACATATATTTAAACAACATGCATATAGTAAAAGCACGATTAAATGTACAATGACCATTGTGCCGAATAATAAATAACGAATGAATACGTCCTGCGCAGCCTTGGACGAATTACTTGAGCGCTTACGTTATTTCTGAATATTTAAGAATTCGGGAATAACTTTTAGCAACCTAATTAATTATTTTTGTTGCTGCTATCCACAGTATACAAATATCCATATTTTCAGGAAATCATAAAAATAAATTCGGGAAATCTGAGAAATTCTTCGATGCACCCAGCATGTGGGATCGTGTATGATGCACTTAATAATAATTTACCACTTACTTATGGTAGTCTCTCTTTTATACACTGGCAACACTGATAATGGCGATCAATAAACTGAAAATTTTAGGTTATGGATGAAAAACAAGAATTTATCGATCTTACACGTAACTTTCAAGTAAAATAGTAACTAATTTAGAGCAATAAGATCTAAATAAGTCGTTTACATGTATTAGTTTCTAAATGTAATCTCTAAATTGGCCATAATAATTCACGTTTACCTGTGAAACGATACTCCACTAATTTTACGTTCACTGTCACTTTTACAGCCTGTAATACTGCACTGCACGATTCTTATGGGATTTCCACAACACACAGTAATGTCACAGTTAGTTTTTTATTGAATTTTAAGTTATTTATTTAATATTAAAACCACGATAAAATTGTCACGGAGCAAAGTGGGAGCAAACGTCAAATTTGTTTCGCACCCACGGCGCGGAAAAATCGAACACATGCTGAGGGACAAAAAATCATATACACTGTTTCTTTCTATCACACGTAACCTACATAAACGCATTCTTTTCTTGCGTGAATGAGAAAGAAAGTGTCCAGCCCTCTATTGTTTTCTTCCTCTAAGTTCAAAAATGAATAGGCGACATACAGACAGTAGGTAGGTACCAACCGGTCCCCTATTCTTTGCCTCTTCCCCCCGGACCACAGTCATGTGTTGACGTGTACAAACTCTGTGTAAGTTTATTTAAAACAATTTAATTAAAAATATTTATTGAAATTATTCAAGACACAATATTAGGAGTGCATAATCTCATAGAAGATAAATGAACGTGAGTATGCATCCCTCTTTAGTTTGCTGCGATCCTAGTATAAAGACTTCGCTAATTAGCTCGCTGCTTGCTAAGATTGGGGGTGTGGCCTAAAGCTCCGCCTACTTGTGCAGCTATAGCGCAGTGCGTTTGCGCGGTATTACACTGATTGCTTACATATGATCACCTAGTACAATGGAAGAGTATTTGGACCGATCTCTTTCGGATTCGGAAGTGATACAAACGGAAGTAACGCCACCAAAACTCGGTTTATCTCGTAACAAAAGGAAGAGGGAACATGAATTTAAATCTGAATTTGAAGATTTTAAGCGGGAAATAAAAAACATGATTACATCCTTCTTTTCGTCACAGGAACAGGAACTCATAAAAATATTCGCTACTCAGAAAGACATACAAAAAACTAACATAAACATTGAAAATTCTATAATACAACTGTCACTAAAACAGGATGATTTCAATAAGAAAATTGAATGCCTAGAAAAGCAGATAAAAGAAGACAAAAAGTGCATAGTTATGCTGGAGGATAGGATTGAAGATCTGCAGATGGCTAGCCGCAAGGCAAACTTTGAATTAAAAAATGTGCCTAAACAAATCAATGAAACCAAAGAGAGCTTAATTGATATGACTCTTACGTTATCAAAAACTGTAGGATGCTCTCTTGTGAAATCTGATATTAAGGACATCTACAGGGTGCGTGAAAAAAAAGGCAAATCTACGAACAATGCTCCAATCATTGTGGAAACATCTTCTTCACTGTTGAAAATGGATTTGCTTAAAAAATGTAAGAGCTTTAATATTAAAAATAAAACAAAATTATGTGCAAAACATCTAGGTATCCGTAATGCTGAAGAAACCCCTGTATTTGTGGCTGAACAATTAACAGCAAAAGGTTCTCGCTTATATTTCGTTGCTCGAGACCTGGCTAAAACTAGGGACTTCAAATTTTGCTGGACTGCATACGGGAAGATCTATGTTAGAAAAGATGAAAATTCCCCTATTATTCGTATTTTGAATGAAGCTCAAGTACAACATTTAAAAGCATGACTATTTATAAATTTATTTGCGGTAATTTCTAGAAATGTTAGTATTATTTTAAGTTTCTTGATTTTGTTTCTTGATTTAATTTTATATAAACTTCTTTCTATTATTATTAACCTTATAGAGTACGGGCTTATACATATTTTTATACAAAAGTCATACACATCTATTAAAAAATCACGTCATATTAAATCAGCAATTCAATATTATTACACGGACACAAAGACTCACATACACTTACACATGCAAGCATATATGCACTATTATACAGTCTTACAAAATGCACTTTCTCTAATTATAGCAAAAAAAATCTCTAAAAGCTTTAGATTAATGTATCGGCAAATCATAACATTAGACTGCAGTTTTTTTGATCAAAATTTTAATGGATAGTAATTTGAATAATCTGAATGAAATAGACACAACTAACATATCTGATGCACTACATTGCGATATTGAGGACTTGTTGAATCATATTAATGTGCAAGAGAGCGACCTTTCTGTGGTCTGTCAAAATATAAGAAGTATTTATAGTAATATTGATGACCTAAATTTGACCCTAACTAAACTAAAATTTAATGCAGATATTTTAATTCTGACGGAATGTCGTATAAATCGTAACAAACCAATACCCCGTCTCGAAAATTACAATACTTTTAATACCAGACACCATCTAAATCAAAATGATGGGGTTGTAGCCTATATTAAAAAATCGATTAAGTGCAAAGTTAGGGAAATTAAATTAGTACATGCCTCTTGTTTAGAAATCCTATTAGGAAATACGATTATTATTGGCATATATCGTTCGCCTTCAATTTCAAATGCTGATCTATTTATAGACTCTTTGCGTGTATATCTGGACACTATAAAAACATATGCAAACATAATATTAACCGGCGACATTAACATTAACTTAATACCGAAGTCAACAGAGCAGAGTATTGATCGCAATAAACGATCAAGTTATCTAAACATGTTATCTGTTTATGGATTATTACCAGGCCATCAATTACCTACACGTGAAGGAAGCTGTTTGGATCATTTTTTCTTAAAACTTGATCACAAGTATACTTCAGCACAAATAGCCGTCTTAAATACATCGGTAACTGACCACTTAATGATATTTTTGAAACTCTCGCAAAAAGTCTGCAGGAATTCCACGCCATGCAAAATCAAAACCGTAATTGATTATAAAGAGGCTTTTAATAGCCTAATGCAAAAAAATCTTAGTGGATTGCTTTTTATTGATGATCCTAATTTTGTTGCCGACTACTTAATTGCTAAAATTCAAGAGTCCCTGAATGAAAACACGAAACAAATTAATATTCCTAAAAACCAACGTATTATTAAGCCATGGATCACCCCGGGGATCCTACGCTGTATTAAAAACCGAAATAATATGCAAAAAAAACTTAGAGCTGACCCGTATAATGAAGTACTAATAATTACTTTTAAACGATATCGCAATTATTGTAACAATCTCATTAAAAAGCTAAGGCGCAAATACGAAAGAAATAAATTGGCGGAATCAGTAAAGTGCAATAAAATGTTATGGAAAACTATTAAAAATCTTACATATCTCTCAAAAAACAGCAATGATAATTTGGAATTATTAAATATTAAACAGTCAACTAATGACTCTGTTAATTTTATTAATGACTTTTTTGCTAATATAGGAAAAAATCTTGCAGAAACCTTTATATCTAATTCTAATAACTCTAGTAGTCAACTAAATAGCGATTGTCGACCCGTGCAGGCTAATCACCCATCTTCTTTGTTTCTATTGAACGCTACTACAGAGGAAGTGAGTAGTATACTTATGAACTTGAAATCTGATAGTTCGCCTGGGTGGGATGGAATCACAGCTCGCTTCTTAAAATTAGCTAAAAGTGAAGTTTTGCCAATAATCACTCACTTAACGAATCTTTGCCTTAATAAAGGAATTTTTCCCACCTCTCTAAAGCGGGCTGTAATCATCCCAGTACATAAGGGTGGGGATAAAACCGATATCAATAATTATAGACCAATATCGTTACTGCCTGCAATATCAAAAATAATTGAAAAAATAATTAATAACAGACTCTTAAATTACTTAGAAAAATATAACGTACTGTCTGAGTTTCAATTTGGGTTTAGGCGCAAAAAGTCAACAGAAGATGCAGTTCAGGCTCTCACTTCAAATATAGTTGACCAACTTGATAAGGGTAAAAAAAGTCTAGCTGTTTTTATTGACCTTAAAAAAGCGTTTGATACCGTTTCTGTCCCCCTGCTAGTGCAAAATTTAGAACGCGTAGGAGTAAGAGGTGTTCCTCTCGAACTTTTAAAAAATTACCTAGAATCTCGAACACAGAGCGTTAGGGTTGGGCAGTGTACCAGTGATCACAAAGATATAACTTACGGAGTTCCTCAGGGCAGTGTGTTAGGACCTACTCTGTTCCTTGTGTACATCAATGGGCTTTGTCAATTAAAACTTCATAATGGACATATTTTTACATATGCAGATGACACTGCTATTGTTTTCAATGGCTCTACCTGGAAGGATGCTCGAGAGACTGCTGAGCTTGGTCTGGCTAAGGTTTCTAAGTGGCTTAATGCTAACCTCCTGACTCTTAATGCCCAAAAAACTAAGTATATTTGTTTCTCTATAAATAACATTAAACGACCTGACGCAAACTTAGGCCTAAGAGTTCACACGTGTGATAACATAAAAACAAACACTTGTGTCTGCCCTGTTATTGAGAGAGTTAATAGTACCAAGTACCTGGGTGTTATTATCGATCAACGTATGTCATGGTATCCCCAGATCGACGCTTTATCTAGTCGTATTAGAAAACTAATCTGGATCTTTGGAAAACTTAGATACGTCGCTACTCCTGATTTGGTAAACAGAATTTATGTGGCTCTAGCTCAATCTGTAATGATATATTGTATTTCTGTATGGGGAGGCGCTTGTAAGACGAAATTCATTGAGGTAGAAAGAGCACAGAGAGCACTTTTAAAAGTGATGCTCTTTAAACCGTTCCGGTACCCGACTGAAACACTATATTTAACTTGTGGCAACCTTACTATTAGAAAACTTTATATCCTACACATTACTTTGAGAAAACATAGCTCCATCAAATTTGACAGTAATTTAAATAAAAAGAGGAGAAAGTTTAGTATAGCAACTACATATACTAACACTATTTTCGCAACCCGCCATTGCAATAAACAATCAGCTCTAATATATAATTTAATTAATAAAAAACTGAATATATATCTAATGAATAAATATGAATGTAAGAAGACTGTTATAAAGTGGTTATTGACGATAAATTATGATGAAACGGAATCTGTCATACGTGCTTAGCTACTTTAATGGAATCTATTGCATATATCCCTCAAACACACATACTCACACACTCTATCTCTCTTACACACACGCACACACACACATACACACAATTATCTAAACAAAATTGTGCCCGTTTTTGTTACTATCAATACTTCTCTTACCATTATAGACTTTTTTATTTTTTTAAGTCTTTGCTAACTACCTTGGAATCATATTTTAAGTTTGTATTTGTTGCATTTATTTTTGTTTCTATATGTTAACGCAACGAGAAGAGCGGCACTTCCTGGTACAGGTATTACATACTTAATAGGGGGTGCCCACGAATGAATGTATTTAATCACTTTTGGAGATGAAATAAATGTATTTTATTTTTTATTTTTATTTTTTATTCTTATCTATGCCGGTGCCAACGATCCATACGATCCCCAAGCAAAAAACTTATTCTGGAGGCCGTGAAGTAGTTCATGATCTAGCTTTGGAGTTTTATATTGAATTGCCTTATGAAATATCGTATAAACTACATAATAGGCGCATTTGAATAAATATCCATAACGTGTGATACAGGCGCGGTCGCAGCCAAAGTTTTTGGGGGGGTCATATTTGACGGGCCAATTGGTTTAGGCCAATAGGTCGTGGGCGTGGGTTATGTATCTATATAAATATGTATTTACACGCCCCCCCCCCCCTTTTTTAAAGATGCCCTGCTACAACCCCCACCAAACTTTGGCTCTGGCAGGCATCACACAACGTCCGCACACATAAGACCGACGAGAAGATTATCGAGCAGGAGGAAGAATTAGCAAGTTGCGTTGGGATATTTTGAGAATATCTGATATCCAAAGAGAGGGATAGGATACGATAACCCTTGATTGCGGCAATATGCTCTTCTTCCGAGAAGGAGACTAAAAATCCCAGGTTGGTGTTGGGTTTCTCGTCCGTAAGTCCCTCATTATCAGTCATAAAAGTCGATAGTGTGTCGAGCAGGGTAGCATAAACAGTATATGGTTATACTCAGAATAACCACTCGGTATCAGCACATGACGACGCAGCCTGACGAGAAAATAGTGGCTTTGTATGAGGAGATAGCATGAGCCATACATACCTCCAGAAGCATACTTCATCGTTATTATGGAGGGACTTCAACGCAAAGGTGGGCACGTGGAATGGCGATGAGTTGGAAGTAGGGTCGTATGGGTATGAGTGGCGGGACCAAAAGTGGCCAGGAGCTGGTCCAATTTATGGAGAAGGAAGGAATCAATGCGATGAACCTTCTGCAAGAAGCGATCATCTAGGAAGTGGTTCAGCCTCAATGGTTCAACCAAATGAGACCGACATCATCAAAACGTCCAAGAAGCACATATTCAATTATATCTCCGTGATCAGCAAGGTTTAAACTGGTAGCGATCACCGTATTGTAAGAGGGACATCGAATATAAATGTCAAGCTTAAAAGGTCTCGTCTAATGTCCACGCTTCGACCAGGATCCGCTTTAATCCTGAACCCCGAATACACAATCGTCTAGCCGAATGCATAACTGCGGACGAGTTAGACCATTGGTTGATGTAAACTGTCAACGCAGTAGGATCCAAGCTTTTTAGGACCCCACGCCACAGAAAGCTTCAGAATCTCTCCGATACAAGGAAAACCGGATTGAGATAAGACTGCAATCTTCAGCTAATATGACGGAATATGACGAATCCAATAGACGAATTTATAAATCACTGATACACAACTTGCATTCTACTAATACGGCATGTATTAAGAACTCAATTGAAACGAAGGCTCTCAAGTGTTTGCAAAGAATTCATATATTAAGTAAAGTCGAATGACCAAGCTGATAATCGAAGATGGTAATGCCATCTCATTGAGACCGGAAATATTGAGAGAGCTCGAGAGGTTTTATAGACAGTTATATACCTCGACATGGAAACCCATTTCCCGAACATCTCAGGACACCAGAGCCAAACTAACCTGATACTACACCGGGTACATCCGTCAACCTGTACGAGATTAGAATGGTTCTGAAACAGCTTTAGAACAACAAGGCGCCAGATGA
This sequence comes from Furcula furcula, assembly GCA_911728495.1. Classification (NCBI taxonomy): domain Eukaryota; kingdom Metazoa; phylum Arthropoda; class Insecta; order Lepidoptera; family Notodontidae; genus Furcula; species Furcula furcula. The sequence continues at coordinate 11,969,644 of OU452261.1, read as the reverse complement.
CGGAATTACAACTACTGAGAGTGGGTGGAAAACCGGTCATTTTATTATTCCAGAAGTTATTTAATTCCGTCTTACGGAGGTATACGCCAGTGATGACTTCCAACTGTAGATTGCATTCATACGCTTCGCCAGTTTATACAGAAGACCGAGGAGTATCGGCCATTATGTCTAGCGTTTATGGACTACCAAAAAGCTCACGATTCAATCAAAACCTAGGCGGTAGCCAGCGAAACCACATTGACGGTATATGGAAGGGTTGAAGTGTTTGCACAGCAACGCTACCATGTCGATCCGACTACAGAATGAGAGTACAAAATCAATCCGATTGCAGAGAGGTGTAAGACTTATTCCTCCGAAACTGTTCACGAACGCATTGAAAGACGTTTTTAAGCTCTTGGACTGAAATAGGGATTCGACATCGAATTCATATCACTCACCTTCGATTTGCCGATAATATACCTACTGAGGAGCGTTTTACAACAAGTTGGTCTTAAAATGAACACGGACAAGACGAAGATCATGGCTAATTAATGTCCATGTAGCACTCGTTCCGATAGTTATTAACGACACACTTGAATTTGTTAACCACTATGTGTACCTAGGACAGACTATCCGGTTAGGTTAATCCAACTTCGACAAAGTGGTTCATCAACAACAAGAACAACAGCAGCCGAAAAACCACGAAAAACCTTCACTGTTGAACAAAGGCCTCCCCCATAGAAGGGAGAGGTTACCATAATCCATCAGTACAAGTGGTAGGTAAACCAACAGAACGACGCTGCTGCCCGTCTTCTTGTTTTCCCATGGTCGCCTCTTGCGGACACCCAACGGGAAGAGATGGCAGGGTGCTGTTCTTACCAACAAAAAGACAAAGAGGTTGCCAGAAAAATATTTAGAGGAGCTAAATGAGCTAAACCTTTCAGTCACTCTTCTAACGTGGTTGCTCTCATCCTTGTTTTTCAAAATTATTTTGTAATCTATATTTTTGATTTAATTGTTTCGGTGTTTCAAAGAAGGAAGTTAAATTTGTCAATTTGACGTGTAAGATTTTGGGATTTGGGGGGGGGGGGGGTCATGACCCATACGACCCCCCCTCTCGGACCGCCACTGGTGTGATAAGTGTACGAATTATTATTTTCTGTCCTTATCGGCGGCACGCTTGCAAGACGTCTTGTTATATTCTGTCTACGACGCACGTAGACAGAATATAACAAGACATCTACATCTATCTGATATTTGTTCTTCCTATCTCCTAAGCCCTTTTGAAGTGAAACTTCATAAGCTTTTAATCTATTAATAATAAAAAATAACTTTGGGCTGATGTTACTCATGGTCCTTTTAGAAAATGCCTTTATTCGTACTTTACTCCTTTTAGAAAATGCCTATAATCGTACGTTAATGAAAAATAGACCGAAATATGCTTTGTTCAAATCTTGCAGAGTATAATAATAAAAAATAAATATGGGCTGATGTTACTCATGCTCCTTTTAGATATTACCTTTAATCGTACGTTAATGCAAAGTAGACCGAAATATGCTTTGTTCAAATCTTGCAGAGTATTAAAATTACTCCAACGAAATGGTTTTTTGTGGGCTTACGTCAAAAAGCTTACATTTACAACACTGGAGTATGCAACGCAAATAATATCTTGAAGCCAAAAAATTTGGCCTTGAATCATTTCACTTATGTTTTTTGTCTCTTTCATTAGGATGACCACGACGAATCTAAGTTTAGGATAAATACATACGGATTACGTATAAAAAAAATGAAAACGTAAGATAGGAATATATCACATAAAACGTATTTTATAGTAAGGGCAGCGTTCGGGAAATCGTGTGTTGTCAGTGATACCTTAAAGCACAGAGACATAGTTGTTTACTATTGGCTCATTAGAAAGCTCCAACAAGCAATGGAGTTAGCTATGCCTAAACATATTCATCCATCCTCCATTGCCTGTTCATTTCTGATTTTATCACGTAGCGAAACCTTGGGGTTACGTAGAAGAGCCGTATATGAAGTAGAGTACCCCTATAGCTTTGAGAATATTCTAGTTGAATTGGCAGTGGGCGGAGCACATAGCTGGAAGAACCGATGGCCGTTGGGCAAAAAGTTTCTAGATAACGACCACCGTCCGGAAAGTGGTGTGTAGAATGGCCCCTAACAAGAAGGTCCGATGATGGTATCACACGCGTGGCAGGAAAGGTGAAAGTCCGTTAAGTGTGGACGTCATTGGGGGAGGCCTTTGTCTGGCAGTTGACGTCATTCGCCTGATGGATGCAAGGATAGATTTTATAGAAATGAAAAACAACAATATAGTATATCATTTATTAACATTCATAATATTCATTATTATACAAGCCAGTCCGTAATCGAAAACATTTTACAGGGAAATTTCACTAATGTTTGTAAGCATTTAATCACAATCCTAAATCAAAAGGAATAAAATACACAGATTGAAGGGTTCTGTCTAGGATTGAAACGATTATTAATATGTCTGCAAGATATAATGCGATACCAAATAAAGACACACAGCGAGCTAGTTTTACAGAGAGAGAGTAGTGAACATAGATTACTAGCAAGAGACATTGGCATCGTCATGCCAAAGTCTTGACATATAGAATGACATCAGTCTGTAACGATGGTTTACACTTACAACAAAAAGCGGTTAAAGCGTTTGCTATGACTGTACATTTCTACGTAATTCTCCTTCAATTCCTTCAAGAAATATAACAACAATTATCATAATAATAATAATTGTTGTCATATTTCTATAAATGTAGAGTCCGGATTGACTGATGCAGCTCTGATATTTGATTGAGCTATACTTGTAGAAGAGCCTATGGTGCTAGCCTAAAATATAAATAAACAGTTATTTAAAAAGTATTTTTGAATGACTGGCTTAGAACCATTTCTTACGAGGAAGCAGAGTCAATTCTACATTTTTATTAAATAAAAATGCACTCTTAATTCATGTCTCACATTTATATACACACAAACATTTACACACGTAAACGCTCACGCACACACACGTAATATTACTACAATTTTTACAATATTTTTCTTTTGTCCCTACTGTATATTTTTAATTTTACTTAAGCTAAAGCTTATATGGCTATAGAAGAGCGGATCCGTTATACTCAAGTATTATTATGCTTAACTGAGGGATCCAACCTTGTATGTAACTATTTTAAAGTAAGTTAATGAAATAAACATTTTTGGTTATATTTTGATTACCTTATTCAAAGTTGACCTTAGCCAAAGTTGAAACACAATCCTGGTCTGTGTGGGTCATAGTCCCCTCTGTTTTAAAATGTAAGCTGCTGCTAATGTAAGCTGACAAATATCATGGATTAATTTATCCTTTATTGGTACATTGGCTAACCAAGTATTTCCTTTTGTAACACCTTTCGGGAAGCTGAAATATAAATATGATTAATATTTTGTTACTAAAGTCCAATCAATAATTCACTAGAGTAAATTGACATTAGCTAATGTTACTTTGTAAAATAATATTGCCATATTAACAGTAGTAGTGATGTTCCCATTCTATAGCGATGCAATTACTTGCTCAAAGTTAATTAATGAAAACATATCTAATACTAACAATAATTGTAATTAGAAATTATATTTAGTTGTCAATAGATGATAACTATAAATAAATCGACGGGCCTGTTGGTCTAGTGGTTAGTGACCCTGTCTGCTACCCAACAGGTCGTGGGTTCGATTCCCACCAGGTGTCTGGGTGTTTTATCTATATAAGTATGTATTTACAAAAAAAAAAAGTATATATGTATTAGTATCAGTTGTCTGGTGTCCATAGTACAGGATCTGCCTAGTTTTTTTTTTTTTTTTTTACTCCCTATAAGCCAGTGCTTGACTGCAGTCCCACCTGATGGAAAGCGGCGACGCAATCTAGGATGGTAAAGCACACTGGCTTATTAAAAGCCTATTCACTCTAGCTTTGAAGACACCCAGGTTATAATCGGGCGGAAAAACTGACGCAGGCAAACTGTTCCAGTCCTTAGCTGTCCTTATTATGAATGACGATGCAAATCGCTTAGTTCGGACTAAAGGCACGTTTACCACATAAGGGTGTGTGCGCGCCGTGCGTCTCGTTGTCCGATGATGGAAGGGGGATGGTGGAATCAAGTCATGTAATTCCTGCGCACACTCTCCAAAATGCATCCTGTAGAATACCGAGAGGCTGGCTACTCTGCGCCTGTGCTCCAGGCTTTGTAAATTGGTCTCTACTAACCCAGAGTTACCAATAAGCCTCTTAGCGCGCCTCTCCACTGAGTCCAAAGCTGAAAGATGGCATTTCGCAGCACCAGCCCATATGTGACTACAGTACTCCACACACGATCGGACTTGCGCTTTATATAACATCAAAAGCTGCTCCGGTGTGAAGTACCGATGGACCTTTGCAAGGACACCTAGCTTCCTTGCAGCTACCTTGGCCTTGGACTCAATGAACCGCCCAAAGTTGAGGTTTGAGGAAATTTCAACTCCCAACAACTGAAGGCGGTCGGTGTATTCCAAGGATACATTCTGAAAAGTAGGAGCCGAGGTGAAAGGACTCCGTTTGGCGGTGAAAAGACACGCTTGTGTTTTAGCGGCGTTGAATCGCACAAGGTTGACATCACCCCATTCGGAGACCGCCTGAAGTGTGCGATTAGCACGCTCTACCATCGCTACTCTTTCGGACTGGATCACATCCTTACTGGCCCGAGCACTCGGCATGTAGCTCTCCACAACAGTGCTGTCATCTGCATACCCATAGATACCGGGCATTAACAGGTCATTGATATGCAGCAAGAAGAGGGTTGCGGAGAGAACGGACCCCTGAGGAACTCCGGCATTAGTCGTCATCGACTCCGATGAACAACCGTCGACAACAACTCGAAGAGACCGATCACTCAGGAAGTCCTTTATCCAGCCTATCAGACCAGGCGATATCCCGTATGCTGGAAGCTTGCTCAAAAGGCTAGCGTGCCAGTTTGGGATCAGATGACCGTGTGTGAATTGTCCCAGGATATTATTATTATTATTAAATCTAGTGAAATTGACGAACAACAAGGCTGCATGGGCTATAATTTTCACCAAGTCGGTGGGAATAAGTTGACCTTGGCTTTACACACGCCGCGTCATATTATTCATCATTTGGCTTCTAATTTCTGGTCTGAGTGGACGAATGTTTCTTTTGCTCGCAAGTACTGACTAAGTGATCAATAGAATCATTTTGTCACTTCACTATTTTTTTTTTCATTAAAAACTGGTAACACAGTAAACGTCAGTTTACTCTAGTGAATTAATGATATGACTAAGTACTATTTCTATCAGGGCTTACTTTCCAGGCAGAATTTTGATACATGTTGGCTTTTTATCACGTAGCGTATATACCTAACCATAACTATTATTATGAAGATTTTCATTAATACATTTTCTGAATACAAAATCTGAGTCTAGTTCGCTTAATACTAAATATATAAAAATAATGTGTCGAAATTAAATTGTATTTCAGTTGGTACAACTTTGGTATATTTTACGTCTGTGGCGGCTATGGGTCCTCTTATTCTATTTTTGACTTTTAAACATTAAACTCATACTTATGTATAATTACGTATCCTTCTCGACTCAGAAAATCTTAATTTCAGTGTTAATGGTCACCCTACTGATGTAAAATGTTTATTTAAAATTAGATGATTATAGAGCATAATTGACAGAATAAAATAGGTATATCATCTAAATATCGCCACACAACACTAAAATTAATCATTATTGACTTGTTTTTAACATGATTCGGTCGGAGGTAAAAATGTATGAATACATTAAATACGATTATTATCGCAAAAATGCACTAACCTGTGAAACTTATTGTCCGAATTTGGCTTCCAAACACTTCTGCAATTGTGTACAACATGTTACAATGTTTAAATAGCGAATCTAATGAGAATACGGTTATATTTGATCTTTTAAAAACCCGAAGTGGTAGAAAAGATATGACGGAGCAGCCATATTGTCACAGACTACTATGATGCTACATATTGTGTTCAATGAGAGTTGCCATAATGTTAAAACGGCAGCTACCAACAATCAGGGTAGTGAAGGTTAGGAATATGATTTCTATATAATTTATTACTGACGTCCATAGAAAGTACTCAAGTTGACGTGGATGTAATTTTTCTTATAATTCATGTAAAGTCTGTCAGGAGAACCCCAACGGACGTTGCGAAATCTTGACTTATCACAATTCTCACAATCGGGATTGGGATTTTTTGTGTTAATCATGGCAATTTTAGTTAAAGTGTGAGAGGGATAAAAAACATAACTAAGGGTGAATGAACCTGTCTTCAATAATTTGTTCTAGGCTAAAAATCCATGTATATCTAAGATTCTTGGCTTACGTAGATAATTCGTAATTCTGACTTGCATTTATGGGGATTTTTTCAAATGATTGCAACACCTTGCTTTACTCTATGGTTCAATCAATCATTAAAATAGGATCGGCCTAATTATTGACAGTCACAGGGATGTTGGAAATGACAAAAAATATCGATATATCGATAATCGATATTTTTAAAATATATCGTTATCGACTTCGATATATCGAAACAAAAAATATCGATATATCGGGAACAAAATTGTATCTTATTAACGGAACAAAATAAAAATGCTTCTTGAGTGGCAATGCCTTACAGCTGTCTATAGAAAGACGTGTCGCTTACCATCAGATCGGAAATAAAGTCCACGAAGCAACTGAATTTCAACATAAACTTAATTATTTAGTCATTAAACTATTTAATTGAACTCAATCAAATATATAACAAGCAATGTATCACCGCATGCAACCAGAGATACTAAATTATTAACAATACCAACTAACGATCGAACGAAATATTTTTTGATGCAATCAAAGATAATGCCTGTGTGGTCTGTCTGTGGTAAGGGCTAGAGGCAAGACAAGAGGCATAAGATAAAAGAAGCTTACTGCTTAACTACCTTGACTACCTTGATAACCTTTCTTTTTGCTTTCTTTTTTTTGTGTAGTTTGTACAAGGATGGCTGGCTTCGTTGTAAAGAAATTACACTGATCTTGTGTGATGAAGGTCCAGTGCCGACATTTTACCGCTAAAAAAAAGTTAGGTTAAATAAAACACATCTGATTTTTTCCCAAAAAAAAATATCGTTTTTGATACGTTTTCGATACTAAATATTTTATATCGATGTAACGATATATCGAAAAATATATATCTGATGAAAATATTGATATAACGAAAGAAAAAATATCGATATATCGATGTATCGATATTTTTTCAACAAGCATAAGAAGTCACAGACGTATTATTATTAGGGATGATGCTTGACAGTCAAATTCATCTTAATTTGTAATGTTTTGATTGTTTCGTTTGATTTTTAATTTTGTTTTGGATTTGTTGAATGAATGTGATTAATTTGTCTTGTGTAATAAATTTCTTGAAACTGTACTTGTGTTGTAGTACTTGTAAATCATTTTGAGTTCACGGTGTCATTGAAGGACTTTTCAATATTTTTGCTTTTGGAATTAACTAACTGACTTCATTTTGTGTTAGTGGGGTTAATTATAACTGGGTTAAATTAAAGTAATTAAGTTTAAGTTCTTTTTCTATAATTACGAGATAGTGTGACCTTTTTTTGTGCACTACTGACGCTTTGGTGTTATTTTTAAAGTAAACTACCCAATTTAGAAGGATCGAATTAGGTACCTACCCATTGTGAATTAACTTATAGTGTGGTGTTCTCCTAAAATGCTCGGAAATCAGGGAAAAGGCACGGATAAGTGTGCCAAATGTGGTATAACATCAAAAGAAAACTCTTCTTTGACCTTTCACAGATTCCCTCTCCCATCCATGCAGACGTCTACGACGACTCTAAAGTGAGTTGATTTTGCTGTAGGAACAATAATTGGGTGGCTAGTCGCCACTTTCCACAAAACCATTATGTTAAAAGAGTTAAGAGAGAGAGTGTTAATTTGTAAGGGGAATATTTACTTTTGAAGATAAATATTTATGAGTTATTCAACAAAAGAGTAATATACCCCATCCATTATCCCAAAAAATAAAGGTTAAACAACTTGAGGTTATGTTGTTGAAGTAGTGTTTGTTTTTTCATTGTTTTTGCTAGAAATTTAAATGCTTTGCATTACAATTTGTCTAAAGTTATTATTTTATAACCTGAGTTCTGCGAAATCAGAATATTTCAAAGCACAGTTTTAAAATTGTTGATTCTTTGTTTACCTTTTATTTATGGGATAATGGATAGGGTATAGTCACAATGAATCTTTCTGTGGCTGAGGTTGGCTGCAAGATGCTGCGCAGTAGCTATTTTTGTGGTTTTGTATACATAAATCACGACTGTACTTGCACAATGGTTCGCCAACCTAACAGTTCAGACACACAAAGATCTGTTGTGACTACTGTAATATAGATATTGCAACATTAAATGATACCCTGAGTGGGTACGGTTTATTTTTAACACTGTATGTAATATGGTATTTGACTGTATTAAAAATATAGTATGAGCTGATGTATTTAAAAAGTATTATGTATTAAAACCTGAAAAATAAAGTAAGATGTTTTTATAAAATACAAATTATATCTGTTTTCTTGAATTTGGTCACATGATCGCAAACACTATAAATTGCCTATTGGTATGGTATAACGGGCTAGTTTCTGCAACTCCACGTCAAAGTGCAACGGACCGTAACTTCTAATGATGAAAAACTTTTTCCAGGGCTAGAGTTTGGGCAAAATATTGTTTTCCTGATGAAGATTGGAGTACATATGAATCATTGCTAAAGCTACACAAAAAGCATAAGATGATATGTAGCAATCATTTTGATGATTCATCATTTACCAGCAGTGCCAGAACAAGATTGAATAAGTTTGCGATACCAACTGAGGCTCAAAACATTTTGGTGATGTTACGAAATGAACCTGAACAGGAAGAACAAGAAACTCAAGTAAGTGTTTTTGTTAATTAGGAGAGGTTATATATCATCATCATCATTAGCAGCCGAAAAACGTTCACGACAGAACAACACCTCCCCCGTAGAAGGGAGGTGTTGCTATGATCGCCACGCCCGGCAGGCGCCTTGGGGATCGCAGTATAGGTGGTAGGTAATCCAATAGAAAGACACTGCTGCCCATCTTCTTGTTTTTCCTTGGTCGCCTCTTACGGACACCCGATGGTAGGAGAGCCGTGGGTGCTATTCTCACTGCGACACCCCACGGGAAGTTGTATAGCTAGCTCTGAAACTTTTGTAAATTACTTACTACTTTTGTAAATTAATTAAAAGAAAATCGCGGACACGAACAGTGTACCAGTTTTCAAATCTTTTGAACAACATGTGCGCTCACCCTGCCCGCACGTATTTTGGGCCACTGGGCCGGCACGTGCAAGCGATTTTCGTTCTAAAGGTGGTACAACGTTCGTGACTGCGAGACTACATAATTACATTATTATTATCTATTGAGGGGCTCCTTGGTCTAGTGGTTACACACCTTAGGCGCTACTGAATAGTTCGTAATTTTCGGGGCCCACCTCACGTTTGGGTTATCTATCTTTAAAAATATGTATTTATGTAAAACTAAGATACATGATCTTAGACTGGGCTTGGCAGTGTTTGGGAAATTACGTAGAGTATTTTCGTCGCCTATCCCATACAGTGGCGGTCCGAGAGGGGGGTCGTAGGGGGTCATGACCCCCCAAAATCCATATTCGTACATGGCAAAATTGGGTAGCGAATAGGGTGTCTAGGTACAAGACCAATGGGACCGTCAAATATCACCCCCCCCCCCCCCCCCCAAATCGTCGGCTGCTGATCCCACATCATCTGAAGACTTCTTCTTCAATCAGTGCATCCGACCTGTCATGACATACGGAGCCGAACGTGGACACTCACGGTAGGGCTGGTTCACAAGTTTAAACTTGCTCAGTAAGCTATGGAAAGGTCTATTCTCGGAGTATCTCTGAAACATCTAATCTGGAATGAGTTGGCCAGACAAAAGCCACGAGATTAGCAAGCTGAAGTGGCAGTTGGCTGGCCATATCTGCCGTGGACCGATAATCGATGGGGCGAACGAGACCGCGACTTGGCAAACGTAGTGTGGGACATCCTCAAGTGAGAAGGAGTGAAGATTATAATGTAAAGTAGTAGGCAAAAGAGGAAAGCCAAGGATCAAAGTCGGTAGCGTGCAGTTGGAGAGGTCTATGTTGTCCAGCAGGAGCAGGCTTAGCACGACTTGCAATCTTGACAGTTCGGTGTGGAGTATGACGTAGTTTTTAACACCGAAATGTCATTCTCTAAACCAAAATGAGAAATAATACGTCATTATGACGTCATACTCACACTAATAAAGATTTGCACATCGTGCTAAACCTTCAGCAGTGGACGATATGATGATTATTAACCCCCGACCAGGGGAGTTATAAGTTTGACGCCTATGTCCGGAAGTCTATCTGTCTGTCTATCTGTTTGTATGTCTGTATGTCTGTCTGTGGCATCGTAGCGGTCCAACCAGTGAACGGATTTGAATGCGGTTTTTTTATTTGAAAGATAATTTAAGCGAGATGGTTCTTAGCTATGTTTCATGAAAATCGGTCCAGCCGTTTGAAGACCATCAGCTCTTTTCTGAGTCGAGGTAGGGATATTTTGTATATATAATAGACATTTTTCATTACTTCTAATATTTCGAAAGATCTGAAATTTAGAATATATGTAAATCCGATGGTACTAAATAAAATGGTAACCTTCACCAGGGTCTGATGATGATCAGCAAGAAGGTGGTAACATGATCTTGGCTCCAATAAATGTAGACCCATCAAGTTTGGGCTCGTTAGGTAGGTCTCGACGAGTAGTTGCTAGAAAAATGGTGATCAGGATCTGATGATGGAGCAGGAAAGTGGTCATGGGATCACTGCACCATTAAACGTAGACCCACCGAATTTGGATTCGTTGGATAGGTTGTTGCGAGTAGTAGGTAAAAAAATGTTGATCAGAGTCTGGTGATGGGCGCAAGCATAAAGTTAGCATCAGAAACTCGGCTCCATTAAATGTAGGACCAACCGAATGATAAATCTATGGTTAAATCTTGACGAGTAGTTAGACAGATACTGATCAGGGTCTAATAATAGCACAGGAAAGAGTTCGTTTACCGTCGGGGGTTTTTTTTAATTTTTAAATTGATACTTGTTTTCTATTTGACGGGCCTGTTGGTCTAGTGGTTAGTGACCCTGTCTGCTATCCAACAGGTCGTGGGTTCGATTCCCACCAAGTGTCTGGGTGTTTTATCTATTTAAGTATGTATTTACAAAAAAAAAGTATATATGTATTAGTATCAGTTGTCTGGTTTCCATAGTACAGACTCTGCCTAGTTTGGGATCAGATAACCGTGTGTGAATTGTCACTGGATATTATTATTATTATATTATTATTTTTTAATGCTGTTCATATAATGTTTGAAGTAAATGCAATTTTTTTCCGTAAATCTTATTTCAGTCGTTTCTTTTCATATAATTAACGCCAATTTGTGTTGCCGTCCAAGTCGAAGGGGTTGTAATCAGACCAGTTGTCCTAAACGGTACCTGCGCACTTCAAGCAGTAGCCATCACTCCCTTCAACCATATCGAAGTTAATGTTAACCCGCCTGTGCAATGGCAATTCCTTTTTTTTTTCTAGAAATTGCTGGAGGTTTGTGTAGACAGTTTGGAGTCAGCAAGAAATGCTATAGCCGGTGGCGCGGACGAATTGGAAGTATGCAGCTCTCTCACTGAGGGTGGTCTGACACCCTCAGCTGGACTCGTTAAAAAAATTATTGAAGAGGTTGGTAGTTCATTATTAATATTAGTTTTTAAAACAAGTGATGCACACAAGACAGTTACATTTTTTACTCGGATTTTTATTTGTATTGTTCGCAGGTAAAGAATCACTTGCCTGCAGTTGACCTGTCGAGTATTAAATTAAACACCAGCTGCGAAGTTAATAAAGAGGTAAATACTTGGAATGACATTATTTCTACGTCCAGCTACAGCCGTATGCAGTTACGCTACTTTTAAAGATTCTAATTTGTCACGTGTTTTATTTCAGAAAGTCAAAGTGAACGTAATGATAAGGTGTCGCACAGGATCTGATTTCTGCTTTACAAAAGACGAAATAGAAACAATGCTATCAGATATTGAAATTCTCAAAAGTTTCGGTGTAGATAGATTTGTTTTCGGCGCCCTTACTGAAGAACAACGAATAGACGAGGCAAGCTGTGCCAGAGTCGTTGAGAAAGCTCACCCTATACCACTTACATTCCATCGTGCCTTTGACGTTTGCAATGATCCCATAACAGCAATAGAGACTATCATTGAATTAGGTTTTAGTAGACTTCTAACTAGCGGTCAAAGAGATTCTGTGAATGATAGTAAAGCATTTGAACTAATACGGACTCTACAAACTAGATATGGTGATAAAATAGATGTTATGCCTGGAGCCGGTGTAAATGCGGATAATTGCAGACAACTTACTAATTTGGGATGCAAAATCGTGCACAGTTCGTGTAAAACAATAAGGTATCTGCCGGTGCTAGAGAATAGTTTGAGCATGGGGACCAGTGATAGCGAATTTGTTTATGTTGCGGATGAAAATATTGTTACAATTCTGAAAGATAATATTACGTAACAAAATGAGGCCTATAAATCTATAAATAAAAGTAATATATATAGCAAGACACCTTTTTTATTTCTTCATGATTCCTTTGCCTAAGCTGTAAGAAATTTCTTTGGCAATAAGCTGTGCCGTTCGTTGTACTATTTTGTATTCAAGTACATGTTTAAATATAAGTATGTATGTATGTATTTCTTTGGTACGGCTTGATGAACTTCAACTTATAACATCCATGTATTTAGATTCTAAGTTGTGACATAGGCTAAATATTTTTCCAAAAATTTAATATAGCGTCCGTCAGCGTAGGACGACTATGGACGCTAGCAACACCAGAAGAATTACGAGCGCGTTGTCGTCCCTTAACACATTAGATATTTGCAGTGCCCTTCACACCAGACCACAGCAATCTTTACACATTGCTGCTTGGTGGCACAATATCTGACACTGGGGTGGTAGACCTGGATGGTTCCTTGCACAAGGTACTATCGCGGACACGAACGGTGTACCAGTTTTCAATCAAAATAATTTAACGACGCGACGCGGACGTTACGTGCGGTTACCTCGCCCCTTAGAGAAAGAAACCAATAGAGAGCTGGCACTTTCTTTCTCATTCGCGCAAGAAAAGGATGCATTTATATATATTATATGTGATAGAAAGAAACAAAGCATATGATTTTTTGTCCCTCAGCGTGTGTTCAAAATCTGGCGCACCTACGGTGCGTTTTCTTCGAGTACTCATGAAATTTTCTAGTTCACGACCTAGCTTTGGAGTTTTAAATTGAATTGCATTATGAAATATTGTTTAAACTACATAATAGGCGCATTTGAATAAATATCCATAACGTGTTTTAAGTGTACGAATGATTATTTTCCGTTATTTTCTGTCCTTATCGGCGGCACGCTAGCTAGATGTCTTGTTATATTCTGTCTACGCCTCGCCCGCACGTATTTTGGGCAGGCACGTGCAATCGATTCGTTCTAAAGGTATCTAGAGTGAATAGTTGGCTAATAACATCGATATTATATCGATGGCTAATAAAGAAGCGTGAAAGAGATAGGTAGATAGGTACATAAAGCACAGACTATTAGGATAACATAAAGTATAAAAGTATCTGTTAGTAGGTACTGTTACAAAGGAACAAGTCTCATAAGACTTGTTATACACGACGTAAGATAAATCTATTAAACGTTTCCCTTTATCAGAAAATTCGCCTGTTAGCGTTGTATCCGACCAACATCGTTAAATTCTATGGCCCATTTATCATTGCGACGTATTCCAGAGGAAAAATGTCGGCCCGTCAGCGTTTAATGATGCTATTACGGAGCCGGGGAAACAATATCAGAACAGAGCTGAACGATCTGTAATTATTGTGATAAGTGAGACTCTTTATTATGAGGAATACTTTTTAATAGGTTGGTAATGATGCGTTCGAGACGGTAGCCGTTTTTGTTTCAATAATATAAACCTGTAATGAAAGACATGCGGGTAATATAATGTTCTTGCTATTGGGTGGGCGCCGTAGCGCAGTGGGAATCCGCTTGCTTTGCAAGCCGGGGGACGCGGGTTCGATTCTGGCGGGGAGCAACAACTTTATATCGTTCTACTGGCCAACAAAATGCTGGCCGATCACGGATCAATTAGCTGTAAATTAAGATGGTCCATGCGTCGGATGGGCATGTAAAAAGTCGTGTCGGTCTTTCGTCCCATTATAAATTGTAAAAATAAAAGAAGTAAAAGTTTACATTGGTGTACAAGATCAGATGGAGATATTATAGTGCACAAGTAGTTGCACTCTTTCTTTGTATAATATTACAATCTGATAGGTGGGACTCTTGGTCTACCGCATTTCTTGGTGCAGACTGACATTTTTTAGGCCCATCCTACGTCTGGATCTTTCTACTTTTCAGACAATCAGGTGATCGGTCTATTCCGTTACAAATTTGTTGTTCCTGCAGGACCTATTTAAATTTCAACCTCTGGGTTGTAAAGCGATTCGATTCACGCTGCGTCACGCATGTGAAAGCGCAAGATAAACATACTTACATTTTTGTACAGAATTTGGAAGGCGTCCAAATTCTCATTCCCAGGTTCACAAGGCGCCGCGTGTTTTTTAAAACCCGTAGTTAAAAGGTTATAAGTAGATAACGATAATTTTTTTTTCATTTATTCATGAAAAAACAAATGGTTACAAAAGGTTGATACAAAATTAAACAGCGAGAAAAATTATAAGATAATAGCAGTACAACTGTACTTCTTATACCTTCATATGTTAGCACAATTGCTACCTACTATTCGTCCGTAAGCATTGCTTAAATTATTCCCTTTTCGTTTTTATTTATTTTTGTATAAAAAGATTCACGTCACGTTGTTTTCCTGTTTTACGAGTTTTACGACCGGCTCCAAATGCTGTGTACACGGGGTACATTGGCCTTTCGTATGTTCCCTTTCCCCTTCATTCTGATAAAAAAAGTTTAACATTTTTACTAATAAATCTGTTTACATGGTTTTTCTCCCAACATGTTTACGCATCGCAATTTTGGAGATTAGTTTGCTTAATGGTGTGTATCTAAGATTCTATTGACTTCAAAATACGGAGAAAATTTGTCTACATCATGGATGATTAATGATAATTTACGAAAATGTCCAAATGGGGAACCGTGTAGCCCCGGAGCGAGACGTCGCGATCTTTTCAACCCGCCATCAATCATAGGGGTTTTAAAAGAACACTCTGGCCTTGAAGGCTCGATCCTAATTTTAACATGTTTTACAAAATAAACATTGGACTAATAATACTTCGACATGGGTTGTGTTTTTTAAGTAATTTATAAACGCTGGAGAGAGGGGTGCTACTATTAAGTTTGTATCCCGGTTCGAAAACATCGTAGATCCGGGGCTGGTGGGTCCTTTGTGCAAGGGCGCGTCTAAGTAGGTAGACGCAACCGCCGTGTCATATTTTGCCGCCAAGCAGCAGTGTGTAAACATTGCTGTGTTCCGGTGTGAAAGGCACTATAGCTGGTGAAATTATCGACACAAGAGACTTAACGACTAACGTCTAGGGTGACGAGTGTTAATGCAATGGGTCTATAGGCAGGCAGGTCTTTTTTGTCTCGTCTATAAATAAAATAAATACTTACTTAAATAAATTAGATATGCCACAGCTATTTATTGAACCTGAACCAATGATAATAAACCATAGATATGTTACGTTACTTACTTAAATTAATATTTTTTATTAAGTAATATTTTTTCATCTTAGTTGGTACTTATAATATCCCTTGCTTGTTATTTACTTTCGTGCAGTACCTACTTTGTGCATACCTATTTTCTAAATACGCAGAACGGCATTTGACTGACTTGATTTTCAAAGGCACACGTTGACACGTCAAGTTGTTCGTTACGTTGTTGGTTGCCGACGCGGAACTAACTGCTAGTTTATACAAATGGATGAAAGTCGTGTCTTCACTTTTCGTGCGCTAAAGGCATAATACACTGTATGTTAAGTATTCTTAGAGGATTTTAAAGAAATTATACCAAGTAAACAAAGGAAAAGATTTATTTCAGTGAATTCAAAGTGTAGAATACTTATTATAATCTAGACCGACCGTAAATCTATGTTATATCTAAGGTACAAAATAAGGCTATGTCGTGAAATGTGAATATGCTTAATTTAAGGCAGTTTTGCGTACCGTGCACCATTACACTACTATTTACATCGACTTATTCTAATATAGAGACGAGAATTGGTCGATTTGCACGTTTTACGACTAGATAAAGCGTATTTAATTCACGTTCAAGCAAAATATAGATTAGATTTAAAGTAAAACAGCCGTGTTAAGGCAATTAGAGTAGAGGACTTACTGCCGAACCTACAAACATTAGTTAAAGTAAATGATCATTAATACATTTTTTCAAATCGGTTTATTTTGACACACTAACTGCCGCACTCACAAACCCCATTTAACTTTAATTCTAATTAAGTCTCTTTTTAAAAGCTATTTATTTCGACTGTCGGAGCCATTATTATTAATTTCGATTATTGAATACGAGATAATTGTTATCTCTACTCACTATCATCGTATTATGCATTAATTGGCTTCGAGTGTCGAAATAATAACGATTTAAAAATATGGATTAATCATCATTAACCTTAATTGAAGTTTGTAGGTTCGGCAGTAAGCCCATTAATAATTAATACACAGATAGTGAGTAGACATAATAATTATCTCGTGTTCAATATTGGAAATTAATCATAAACGATTCCGACAGTCAAAATAAATAGATTTTAAAAAGTGACTTAATTAGAATTAAAGTTAATTGTGAGTGCGGCAGTTAGGTTCATAGTTAGTAATAAACATTTATAACGGTCTTGATGAGACGCACAAAAGACAATCTGTACAATACTTCAGTACATATATAACACATTATTTACGGCAATCGAATCTCAATAGAAGGTGTTCTGCTTCTATTCCGGATGTGAATGTAAACGTATTTGATAGCTTAATTTAGGCTAATTAACATAATTTTAAACGATTTTGGGTACGTATATCTTCTAATCAACAGTATCTATCAGTGTTCTTTATTCGTTCATTAGTCTGCATCACTAACTGCTCCTAATCTTAGGTAAATGAGGTGTTCTTAAATAAAATTGGAGTCGAAAAAGATTAACTCCACAAAGACAATTCACTTAACTCAACCATTTTAATCTTAGGTTTTAACAATGAGAAATAAGTTTTTCGATGTTTATTACAGGCTTTCATCATTAAGACACATTAAAAAAAGCAATAACTAAAGTATTAAACGTAGTATTTTGAGAAAAATTTACATTCTCATATAAAGTCTATTAGGTGTATAATATCCATCGATATACTATACCAACTAGATTTGCTGTCACGACCCGAAAAGTGGTCACGAAAATAAGAGCTACGGAGACGGCTGTCGCTCAATTGTCTGCAATTATTATTGAACCTTATTTTATAGTATGTAAGTTATCTTTTTATATGAACATATTATTGTTTTGCGTGTACGTGTATAGTTGTAATCGCGACCACATTTTCGATGTCATTTTGTTCGTGACAGCTAATCTAGTTGGTATAGTATATCGATGATAATATCTATTTATTTTAGTGGGGATATGATGGAACCAGGAAACGTTTGGCATCATAATCCCTCATACCTAAAATAAGACTTGTGATGTTATTTGTTTAGCGCCATCTAGGTAGTGCCATTACAAAGTGAACCTTGATAACTTGCAAAACCCTACAGTCAGGCACCGCACTTATACGTAGGTTGCTCACGATCTCACCAACGATTTAGTACCTGATAGTTATATAAACCAATCTTCTACCTAAGTATATCAATTCAGACTATAACTGAATGCCTATTGGTCTTCTTGTCCGGTGCGTAGGGCTCTAGTTTCGCTGGTTCAGTGTTGAGGGCGCTGTAGTCGACGGGGAATGGCGGCTGTGGCAAGGAGCCCTTGGGCGGGACCAGCACCCACTGGCCCGGCCCGTTGGGGTTCTTGCCCATCAGCCAGTTGGTGAAGCAGTGCACGTATGTGCCGTAGTCCAGGATGAGGTAACCGTTCTGTCATTGAATAAATTCATTGTCAATTTGATTTGATTGTACCGCTCCTAATTACATTAGGTAAGGTCAGTCGATAGATGGGTGACCGTTTAAGGTACGCGTCCATTGGCACGCGCCGGACGCACCGCACGCACGGCACGCAACGGATTTTAGTTTGCTTCGTACGATTTTACATAGCGCTGGACTGACTAAAATCCGTGGCGTGCCGTGCGTGCGGTGCGTCCGGCGCTGGCTAATAGACGCGTACGTACCTTTAGTGGAATTTGAACTGAGTAGCCAAGTAAAAAGTCTGTTCCGGTTGTCTCTATCTAGATAGCAGTCGTTAAGCCAAATCAAAGGTCAGCTTGAACAACTTACACCAGGATGGATTGTGGTTGACAATCCATACCTACATTAGAAAAATATATATATTTTTTTATGTACTTAATTGACGATATAAGCATACCTTGGTAAGCGCCTTAGATGATTACAATACCATTTCTTACCGGTACATTAGATAGGTACCCAATCTTTTTCCAATAATTTATCTAGTTGCAAAATAATTCCGTTCACGTTGTTGCTTTTTGGCCATTATAATAATAATAATAATATCTTGGGACAATCCACACACGGTTATCCGATCCCAAACTAGGCAGAGCCTGTACTATGGAAACCAGACAACTGATACTAATACTTATATACTTTTTTTTGTAAATACATACTTAAATAGATAAACAACACCCAGACACTTGGCGGGAATCGAACCCACGACCCATCGGTTAGCAGGCAGGGTGTCTGCCAACTAGACCAACGGGCCCGTCATCGGGGTCATCGGGGTCGTCATTATATCGATGTTTTTGGCAGAATTTGTATAAGTACCTACTTAGTTGGTGGGTACTTCCCTGGGCAGACTTTTAACCATTTTTTTTTTTTTTTTTTTTTTTGACGCGGGGGAAATCTTCGAAAGATCCCCGGGAGCTGTGGGGCTCGACCGGGGTATGTGGGATTCTTACCCACTAAAACCCCCGCGGCTGTCGCATCGGCACATGAGAGGGGAGACCCCAGGGCTCTCCGGTGGGATCTGCACCAGGGGCCCCTCAGTGCCTTGCCTTTGAGCCCGCCGCCGGGGGGCGCATTGTAGCCCCCCGGGAACCTGTCACGGTGCTCACGGGGACGGGGGTCGCAACCCCGCCGCCGTCCTCCTCGGAGTCGCCGCCGTACTCAATGGACGCTCAAGGGGCCCACACCCCGAGCGTCCAGCGACTCCGAAGGTTGCCCATTGTTTATAGCCCCGGGCTCAGGGCTGGGGAGCGAGACGTTGGGCGGCCGCTTGTGGCGGCCTGCGCCTTCGTCGCCGAGCAGGATCAGCGCGTTCGCGTTCCCGCTCGGCGGCCTCCTTCTGGGACATGACAGTCTCACAGAAGGCGGCCATCGCTCCCCACGCCGCATCCCCGGACAGCATAGCCGACACTACGCTGCCCAGGGAGAGGTCCGATCCGATGACTGCGACCAGGTCTCGACGCTCCAACGACCACGCGGGGCAAGCCTCCAGCGTGTGTTGGGCGGAGTCAGACTGGTCGCAGTGGAAGCATCTCGTCGTCGCTTCACGTCCGATCTTATGCAGATAATCACCGAAACAACCGTGACCGGTGATTATCTGCGTAAGCCTATAGGTGAGTCGTCCACTCCGTCGCTGAATCCAGGCTTCGAGAAGCGGCAGGAATGCCTCAACGACGCGTTTGCGCGCTATGTGCTCCGGCTGGAGCCGCTCGCGCCACGTCGCGAGAGCGATGTGTCGTTCCTGCCGCTTTATAGATTCGAGCGCCACCGGCTCGCCTCCGCCACTCTGGCGGGCGATGCGGATCCGGTCATAAACCCTCGCATACATGCCCGCCAGGATGTCTAAGGGCGGAAAGCGTGCCAGTATGGTCGCCGCCTCAAAGGACACCGTTCGGTATCCTCGTGCAATCCGCAGTGCCATCCTCCGCTGGACGCTGTAGATTTTCGTTCTACAGCGTCTTATGGCCAGCCTCGGCGCCCAGATGGGCGCCCCGTAGAGGACTACGGACTGCACGACTCCGGCGTAGAGGCGGCGAACTTCCTCGCTCGGCCCCCCGAGGTTGGGGAGCAGCCTGTGCAAGGCCGCTGCAACCCTGTCGACTCGGGGGACCAGGCGCTCGAAATGCTCCTCGAAGCCCCAGCGACTGTCAAGGGTGAGACCAAGATATTTCATGTGCGGCCCCACCCTGACTTCCGACTCACCCACACGGACGCGCAAGTTGGGCGGTGGTTCCCGGCTCCTAGGCAGGCCGTGGAACCACAGCGCCTCGGTTTTCTGAGGCGCTATCTCCATGCCCAACTCGCGTATCTTAGCGACGACGATTTCCGCCCCAAGCTCGGCGAGCTCTTTGGTCCTCTCGAAGGTGTCCCCACCGGCCACGATCAACGTGTCGTCCGCATAGCAGACGACACTTACGCCGGCGGGGAGATCGACACGCAGAACCGCGTCGTAGGCGAGGTTCCATAGCAAGGGGCCTAAGACTGACCCCTGCGGAACCCCTCGCTCCACTTCCCTCCGGATCCTCGTACCGTCTCGATCCACGTACAGAATGTACCTGTCGCGCAAGTAGTCCCTGATCAGGGCCTGCAGGTAGGGAGGCACTCCATGGTAGACCAGTGCCTCCCAGATCGCATCCCAGGGCAGGGAGTTGAAGGCATTGACAATGTCGAGTGACACCGCCAACGCCACGCCACCCCGGGAGACCGCCTGATCCGACAGGGCGCGGACGCGAGTTATCGCATCCACGGTCGAACGGCCCTGTCGGAAGCCGAACTGGCTGTCGGCCAGATCGGGACCGACGCGCGACAGATGCCCGCTGAGACGAGAGGCAACTATTCTCTCGAACAGTTTGCCAACCTCGTCCAGCAGACATATGGGACGGTACGCGGAGGGAGAATCCGCGGCTCTGCCTTCCTTCTTGATGAGGACCAAAGTAGCCTCCTTCCAGGCCCTGGGGAACGTAGCTTCACGGAGGCAACTAGTGAATAGCTGCCTCAGCACGTCCCCCAGGGCAGCCAGGCTCAACACCAGCACCCTACCCGGAATACCGTCGGGTCCGGGCGCGGTGTTTCGGGCTCTCAAGCGGCCAACGGCCCAGTCCATCTCCTCTATGGTCACCCCCAGATCGTCGCGCCATTCGGGCAACTGAAGGGGGTGGACTGAGGGACTTGGGGCAGACTTTTAACCAACCCTAACCCTAAATTGCCCTACTATCATATGCAGGGCCGTCATACATAAATAAAGATATAGTAGAATAATTATCGTCCCTTTTTCCTGTAACCACTACAAGCATCCGCCCATCAGACATTTAACCTGAACATTCCGTGTCATAGAACACTAAATAGTCATTAATAGTAATTTGTCGTGTACTAAATATGCGACACTCACGCTAGTCATGCGATCGTATGCAGTGTCGATGATCTCTTCGACCCTCGACGTGTTCAGGCCAATCACGGAGCGGTAAAAGGCTTCCAGCGCTGGCTTTGTTATGGCACCTGTACCTGAATAGACAGAGAAGGATTTAAAGTAAGAATAAATATAAGCTAAATCGATCTTTGTTTTGGATAAATAAATCGGGTGCAAAGTTAAAACCAAATCACGTATGTTTCTCTTCACAAGATCAAAAATTTAACAGTAAATATATGAACCCAGGTGTGGTGGTCAGTCAAAGACAATTGGTAGGGTTGAATAGGTCACATTTGACCCTACTGGCCTTATTTGGCTAGCCACAGTGTGTACATACATTTATTTCCATTTTTGATCTTGTGAAGAAAAAATATATATGACAGACGAATTGAGAACCTCCTCCTTTTTTGAAGTCGGTTAATAACAGGTTACACGTTTGCAGAAAGAACATGTGTAGGCAATTTTTTGGTCAATTTTTTTGGGACATTCTTTAAGTCTTCACATAATGTAGTAACAATAAATTAGTATCAGTGGTTGGTTGGCTATATTAATCTGCAGCCGATTTTTAAATAGGTAGCGATTGTAAAAAAATTGACGCTATCCAGTTGCGATAGCACGACAAGCCAAATATATAACATTTTTACAGAATTCCGAGTGTAGGTACTGGACTAGGACTCAACATAGCGCAGCATTTGTGTATGACAATGTTTGATTCTAGTAATAGCTTTAGGAATAACGACGATAACTTATCCATTGAGTATGGCGGCGATTCCAAGGAGCGCTCCAAGGCTCGCGTTAATTTCCGATTAAAATAAAGTTTGATAATGGAACGCGAAAGTCTATAAGTATAGACTTCAAGGAGGACGGCGGCTTGGTTGCGACCCCCATCCCCGTGAACACCCTGTCTGGTTGCCAGGGGGCTATAATCGCCCCCCAGCGGCGGGCTCAAAGGCAAGGTACTGAGGGGTTCCTGGTGCAGGTCCCACCGGAGAGCCCGGATGTGCCGATGCGACAGCGGCGGGGGTTGTAACTCCAAGAACCTTTTGAAGGTTTTCTCCGCGAAAAAAATGGAATAGCGAGGTATCATAGAGCATATTTATATGCCGTATAAACTGTTTGTACATGTCTAATAATTGATTCCATGTTAGTCTGCGGTTAAAAAAACGAGTTGCTCTCTTTTACTATAACGTCGGCTTAGAGTGTAAACCTGCCAAATCCATTTTTTATCATTTCTGACTTATTAATACCGTTCGAAAGAGAAAGAGACGCCGCATCGTCCAAACAAATCGGCTACTTATATCTAAGACTGTAAGTGTAAAAAAAAAGTGTGATGAGTAAAACTGCTAAATTGAGTCACTTCAAATATTCACAGTTAAATCCAGCACCACCCCTATTTTGTATTGCGGTGTTGCCGCCGTTTTGTTACTCCGCTACAAAATAGTATTTTTCGTGTTCTAATACTTGTTGACAGATATTTGCAAAGGTAGATAGGTACCTATTATTTAAACTCAGTTTTATTTTAGATGAACTCATTGATATTTTTGTAAAAATATGGTTTGAAACAATATTACCAACAACAATATTAACAATATTACCTATAAGTAAAAATAGGTCATGGCGATCTTAAAGCTGCAGCAAAAGGTGAGCTAAACGTGACCACAACTTGAATCAGTAGCACATCACCCACGGAAGTATTGTCAATTCGTTAGAATTTTATGGAATAATCGATCATCGAAACTATCGAAAATACTATTACGTAAATTATCCAAATACACAAACAAAACTAGAAATTAATAAATCACATTTCATTATTACTTCTAAATTAATTCTGTGTCACTTTTAATTGTCGATTGCTTCGTAGGTATCGTATCCATTACTTATAATATCATTGGTTTGAAATACAATACCTAAACTGCTCCTGTTGCACTGTTAGCAGTTTTTTATAGACTATTGAACAGTTTTGAGACCTTGCTAGTATTGTTTATGTCTACTCTAAACAATTTCTTGGAGATTCACCCAACTTTAAAAGTACATAACATCTCGATTGTTAATTATAACAAAATATTATTTTTATTTATCAACCAAATGGTTACCTAAAAGTTTAATGTTTTGGACAATAAGTACCTATTTACTGTGCTCTCTGTTACAGATGCCATTAATTACGTTTTAACGATATAATAAAATAACGGTCATCTGATCCCAAACTAGGTAGTGGCTGTACTAGGCAGATACTAATACTTATATAGGAACCTTTTTTGTAAATACAATATACTTAAATAGATAACACCCAGATACTTGGCGGGAATTGAACACACAACGTATTAGGTAACAGCCGGCAAGGGTGACTAACCACAATACCAACAGACCCATCAAACCGTTGTTCCTCAACAGTAACTAAGTACGCGTAAAAGTAATAATAAAGTACTTCTTTATAAAACCAAAAATTACGTTTAATTATTTAATTAATCAATTTATTTTGTTTATATGTATGATTGTTTTTATTTATGGAAGTCTAATTGAATGAAAACTTAATTATATTTCTTGATTATACTTATTTCCTATAGTAACGTACTTCTTTATTTAAACCAGAAAACCTGCTAAATTACATCGCAATGTACAACTTAAACATAATAAAACCTGCTATGTCGCAAAATCGCTTATAAACCAGTAAATACAAAAAAAATATTTATTAATTTATAGTTTATAATAGAATATTACATAATGAATCACCGATATTTTGGGTTTGGTTCATACGCTAGAAATATAAATTATAAGAAGTTTTTTGTCTGCCCTGTAAAATTATGTTGAAGTTAGTTAGCAGGTTTACACTTTAAGCCGACGATTAATAGCAAGAAAACTGAAAACTTTTATGTTCCATTCCCTCTTTTTCCATCCCAAAGTTGCCTGTAAAAAATTGCTCATAGCGATAAGGCCGCTCTTTGTAAATATTCAATTTTAAAGTTTATTTATGAGCTTTATTTTATATGTAAGTTTGTGTGTACAATAAATATCTATCTATCTGAAAGAATTTCGTAGGAATAAAAGGAAGTAGAGTCAACGTGATCCGTCCGGTTTTGGCTGGAAACGCCGCGGCGAGTGCCAAGTTTTAAACCCTTCCAGTGTAACCCGAAGCTTTTTATTCGCATTTTCAGTGCACTTGTTAGGTTATAAATTCAGCTGTTCAGAATAAATTGTACCACGGACATTTGGTGTTCTCATATTTTTCCATTTGTCGGCTTAATTTATTTCATCCACATTTTCTTTGTGCTGTATCTACCTACTAATAAGCCCGGTAGGCTTGGTGTTATAGACAGCTTTGAAACAAAAGGCTTCTATTCATAAAATGTTCTCAATGACGCTCTCAAGCTAAATAGCAATTGGGATCATGATTAGGATAGAGTCTTAAGATCCCTGTTAATTAGCAAGACAGATCCCATACAGATTTAATGAATGTCAATCTAGTAATCTCCAGAGATCTCATTAGGACGCACAGATAGAAAGACGGCATTGGGCGTCAACGTGCCTTCTGCGCCTACAGCCTTGCAGCAAGCTTTTGCAGTCCGTACAGGTAATTTATTTCACACAACGGGCGCACCACGATTAGCGCCGAATTGTTTTGATATTTAGATTTCTGTGGTCCCAATAAATTCGTATCTACGAGACCTCTCCTAGTCCGCTATGCTTGACATTTTGATGTTACTGATTTCGTACCTGATGTTACTGAGTGCCTGAAGACAAAGGTTTTTAACCAGTGTGTGTTGTCAGTGCTGACATATGGTACTGAGGCGTGGTCTTTAACAGCTGGCCTTTTAGAGAAGCTCAGAGTCACACAACGAGCTATGGAGAGAGCTATGCTCGGAGTTTCTTTGCGCGACGGAATCCGCAATGAGGAGATTCGCCGAAGAACCAACGTCACCGACATAGCTCTCAGAATCTGCAAGTTGAAGTGGCAATGGGCAGGCCACATCGCTCGAAGAACCGATAATCGTTAGGGAAGAAAGGTTCTCGAG
Organism: Furcula furcula; assembly: GCA_911728495.1. Classification (NCBI taxonomy): domain Eukaryota; kingdom Metazoa; phylum Arthropoda; class Insecta; order Lepidoptera; family Notodontidae; genus Furcula; species Furcula furcula. Next base: position 11,943,917 of record OU452261.1, on the reverse strand, counting down.
TGGCGACCACGAACCGGAAGACGCAGCGTAGGTAGGCCTCCCACTAGGTGGACATACGACATTGTGCGCGTCGCAGGTAACCGGTGGATGCAAATCGCCAATTGTCGTTCATTGTGGCGTTCCAAGGGGGAGGCCTATGTTCAGCAGTGGACGTCTTCCGGCTGGTGATGATTTCCTACCCCTACTAGCTTCTACTGTGTTACGGCAGTGGTGTAAGTAAGTTTAGGCGGTACAGTTATAACGCCCTTACAGCGGTAATAGGCTTAAAATAAACTGCTAAAACATTAAGTGCCTACGTAATATTATCAGAAATAGTCCATTAGCAAAAGGTTCAAACAGAAAATCGTCATTAATATTAAAAGCGTCTCCATAATTACGACAGTAATTAACTCCTAAGTTCGTTATAAATCGCAAGAGCCGCGACCCTGACTCCGGCACACAGGAACATTTCATGTAGAACAATTAACTTGATTCACGTGCCCTCGGGGCAGAGTAGACCGTCACTCATGATCTTAGGGTTACCAGATATAAAGTGAAGTGCTTCACAAATGGAACAAATTTTAGTCGAATTCCTTGAAAATAATATTAAGCCCTTAGTTTAGCTAGTCAGGCTAGCCCGGTCTTTGAAGTCCTAACCCTTGACCTGCCTATCCACTGTAGCAATCGTCTAATATCTAAATCCATCGTTTAGTTAAGTATAGTATAGGTAAGCGAACATTTAGACAGGCGGACTTTATTTATTTTGTTTATTTATTTTATATTTTGTTAGTAAACAAACAGCATTAATACAAAATGATCTTATCCAACTAAAGTAAACTTTACTTTACAACTTTGAAAATTTACTCGAAATGCAATACACCCCTATGCTATTCCGACAGCATTGAACGAGTAAACAAAGTCAGATATTTAGGCTTGGAAATTGATCAAGGGCTCACTTTCAGGGAACATATCTGTATAGTAGCTAATCGAACTCGTAAACTAATATACGTAATGAAACTACTGCGGAATTCAGCTGACAAATCAACTCTACAGCTGGTGTATTTTGCGTTATGCCAGTCTATCATAAACTATGGCATTACAGTTTGGGGTGGGGCCGGATCCTCTATAATGATTGTCGCTGAAAGAGCGCAGCGTTCGGTATTGAAAGTTATGCTCAAAGCATTTCATGTATCCCACAGCAGCCCTATATGCAGAAGCTAAAGTACTCAATGTTCGTCAGCTATACATTCTCAGAAGCTGTCTAACTGTACATCAACGAATATGTACACTACCAAATTACGATAATCTTAAGAGTAAACGCGTATACAAAATTCCATGTCCGAAAACTAAGTCTCGGTTTGCGCAACGTCATCCAAAGTTCAGGCAGTCCTTCATATACAATAAAGTAATCAAAAGTTGTGATGTAAAAGAATGCACCACAAGAAAAGCTAGACACTTATTAACGAATTGGCTCCTTTCACTTTCATACGTAGAGACAGAAAACATTATAAAGATAGTAATATAATATTATAATTAAGGGGGTAACAACGGTAAAATTGCAAAAATAGCCTTAGTTTAAAGAGTTCGATGGATCAATCCGCTATTGCATTGGCTATGAAAATTATATGTACTTATACCTCAGATCGTCAGCAAACAGTTTTATTGATTAGATATTGGATTAAATATAATGTTTTCAAGCAATATGTATTTAAAAAATGTACTACGTTGGATATGAATTGTGTTAGCGTTCAATATCCGTTCATCGGATAGACGTCAAACTTGGACTATAAAAAGCATAATAACCTATTCTACAATTTGTATTGATTACATTTCTTAATTTCATTCATGTTTTACTAGAAATTATAGAAAAACCACGTACGAGATGCATTTCCCCTTGCAGCGCCCCCGCGATCGCCTTCCACCAGTCTTTCGTGGACTGTTATGGAGGGTGGACGTGCTCGAATTTTTTTTGCCAAGACGAATTTAATTTAAATGATTTTGAACATGTTTTTAATTAAGATATGTTACATATGGTATAATTATAACATTATAAATCATTTCAAATGAATTCTATACTTCTATATTTAATTAAAGATATTTTTATAGTAATACCATATTTTTGGTTCATCATAGAATATGCGAAAGTATCGTTGCCAAGTATTATGCCTAACTTTTAAAGCGTATCAGAGTTATAATTATGATCTTACTAATTGCAATCGTATTTAATACTGTGTAGGTCGACAAAATGACATACATTACGATATCCTATACATTATGATTTTTTTTTTGTTAAAACATGAACGGTGTTATTATTACTATCATGTTGGTTTTTGCAACTTAGCAACGAGTCGAGTACCTGGGTGGTGAGCGACACGCTTACCTACGGACAGTTGCATTGGACAGTTGCTCATCTTTTGAGACATCTGGATGGTTAAGTTGGAAGGGTACTCGTGTGCTATCTAGGTGGCGCCACTTTAATCTTAGATTTCTTCCGCTATGTAACATAAGTAGAAGGTCACTGTAGCTGGCAAAAAAACTATCGGACCAAAAGGCTATAATTATAGTTTTGGATGACAGGGACAGGAAGAGACTTTTCTATGGGTGGGTGCTTCGATTACTATCAGGTAATACCTTGTTACTTAACTAAGTTGCGTAACAATAAACTGTTGGTGTTGTTGGCAGGCACGAGAAAAAATACCACCGCGTTAAAATTTTACTTATTCTAAAACCAGATTGCTTATTAGAATCAATGTAAATTAAATATCTAAGTGTGCTAAAGAATAAATAAAATAAAATAAAATGTCAAATGCTCCGCGTAGTTCAAACCCCGCGATGGGTACAGAACTCAAGATGAAGTTACGTTACGTATCACCTTTGTCGCTTGCACGTGCCAGCCCAAAATACATGCGGGCGGGGGTAAGCGCCCGGAACGTCGTCGTCGCCCGGATCGCGGACACGAACGCTATACCAGTTTTCAATCAAAAACTATTTTGATTGAAAAATAGTATAGCGTTCATGTCCGTGATAGTATATAATATGACGTTACACTAAAAAAGACTATTACTGAATTCGTGCGTTCAAACAAACAGTGCTACGGATTCCTTTGGCAGCCACGTATATTGAATAACAACACAGGTCCGTTGATTTTGTAGTTTGCTACCCTGGCCGCTGACCTTAAGGTCTTGGGGTCGATTCCCACACAGAACAAACATTCATGTGCGTGAACATAATCTGTTTGTCTTGGGTCTGGGTCGTTTTTACCTGTACTTAATTATGGAAAAAGTTAAGTATCTTATCATAGTTTCAGTTCGATGACCATTACGGAGTCGATCACGGAACTCATCATCATCAGCAGCCGAAACGTCCACTGTTAAAGAAAGGCGCTCTCTCCCTTAGAGTTGTCATAATCCCCACGCCTGGCAGGCGGTTGATGATCGCAGATAGGTGGTAGGTAATCCAATAAAAAGACGCTGCTGCTCGTCTTCTTGTTTTTCCTTAGTCGCCTTTTACGGACACCCTACGGGAGGAGATGGATGGGTGCGCTATTATTCTTATCACGGAACTAATTGTCGTAATAAAAATAATTTATGATTTTTGGGTCTGCACGACTTGGGTCGACGTTGGGTATCTGGTCTTGAGTAAGGTTGGAAGCTAGCAAGCTTCCAAGATTCGGGTACTTGTGCCGCTCTTAAAGAGAATATACGCATTAGAATAAGAAACATTACAGTTACACGCTTCTTTAATAATACCGCTAGCATCTCATCAGGGCTACTGGCATGCATTGCAGCATCTTAAGTCACTCTCTTTGTCATACTCGAACATCGCAATCAATCATCAATTTGGTTTCAGTTCATTTTTCCAGGGATCAAAAAGCTCAAACATCAGATGGATGTTTATTGGTTAGAGAATTTGGAACTAATTTAGGAAATATGTTAAAAAGGTCCCTTTTTAGAAAAAAACTATATTTTGAAGGCTCTGTTAAACGCTTTCGTTTTGACTTGCAGAATAGAAACCTTAGAACTTTGTGCATAGTTTAATTTCAAGTATGCTTACAGTAATCACGGCAAGACGCTGCACAGTAGCTATTTTTATGTTTATGTATTCAGAACTCACAACTGTACTTGCGCAATGGTTCGTCAACCCTAACTTCAGACACACAAAAATCCGCTGTAATTGTAAGTTATAAGTAGTACGAATGTATATGGATTTCGAATGGCAGGCACAATGTATTAGCTGGGTCGAAGTGCGTTCCGGTTGTAACCGGACCTAATAACCACCAACAATAGAATAGAAGTATGTATAAGTCTCACTAGTCAGGCATTGACCATTCTATAATAGACGGACTGAAACTTTGATATGAATAAGAATAAGAATCATTTATTTGCGTAGAATACAGATTTTGAATATGAAAGAAGTTTGGAATATGAAATGCAATAATCCGTATCCTGATGCAACACGTCAACTACGTTACCATTGCAAGTGGTTGGGTTGTCAGATTGTAATTAGGTGGCACGCCAAGGTATAAATCAAGATATAAAACAGTGGATTAGGTATCGTTATTAAACTGCATCATTTCATTCTATAACGGAATAGGCAAAATTAACAAAACTCCATTCGACATATATTATTATATCTGCATATTTTTAGTCTATGATTTTTCAAATGTAATATTCATATTTGCTGGTAGCGCCCTCTACGATGACAACTCTCGGTCGGAGTGGCCAGATTCTCAAGGTCATTGGCGCATGTTACCCCCTTAATTTTACGGTTATCTTCGACTGATCCGCGCACACAACCGCACAAACACACACTCACACACACAAACACACACATGCACACAAACAAGCACATACTCACAACACATATATTTAAATCCCTATTATGTCTGTTTAAATTTTTATCTTTTTCTTTTTTCTTAATAATGTATACACTCATACAATATTTTAGTCTGTCGTCTCAAAATGCTTCGGAATTGTCAACGGATCCGGGTCTCCACGAGACAGGCATTTCCTAGTGTGGGGACCACAAGCACAACTGAATATCTTGTAATGATTGATTTGATAAATAAAGCATTATTGTATTGTATTGTACATAAGCCAATTATAGGTTTACCTAGAGTACTAAGAATAATAATAATAGGAGAGACATGCTAAGTAACAGCTGGAACGTAGCAAATAGTTACAATTTTATTACGATTAGGTATATTGAAAAAGTAAAAAAATTAATGCACGATTTTTAAGTGTGTGTATGTGTGTGTGATTAAGCAATGATATTAGAAGTAAACTTTTAATATCAATGGAATTAAGAGTGAAGGTAAGAGAAAACTCAAGTGTTCATTAGATACAATAAGTCGTACTTATCTTTGTAATATCTTGAACACTTTTTCTTAAATAAATACTGGAAGTTTAATTCATATAATGATAAATACCTTAACAAAGAATTATTTAAAATTAAAGTAAGACATATCAGGATTCTAATTATATATAACTACCTACTTATATTCCGCACTTCTCTGTTTAAACAACGTCAATACTTATCGCTTAATCAAAGAAATTCACTTGAATCTCTGCGCCTGTAATAGACGAATATTTAATGTTTTATAAGTTAAAAGCAACAGTGAAGAGCAGTAACAGCTCACGGGGCGAGCGCTTGCCTTGGAAACAAGGTGCGCAGGTTCGAACCCCGGCTCGCACCTCTGATTTCTTTAATTAATCATGTGCGAATCGTCTTTGTGCGATTGTTACTAGCTTTCGGTGAAGGAAAACATCGTGAGGAAACCTGCATGTCTGAGAAAGCCTAACTAGCTTGCGAATGACGTGTGAAGTCCGCCAACCCGCTTTTGGCCAGCGTGGTGGACTATGGCCTATGCCCCCTCACTATGAGGGGAGGCCCGTGCCCAGCAGTGGGACATAAACAAGGGCTGGTATTATTACTATTATTAAGTTAAAAACCGGTAATGGTACAGGTCGCGTCTTTAATAAATTAATAACTAAAGTAACTCTTTATTAAAGTTTAATTTCGTAGACTAGATTTGGGCGTGCAATTTTTTTTTTTTTTTTTTTTGGGAATGATAGACGCTGTTAGCCGCAGATGGCCATTGCAGCTTCACCGGACAATAGGAGGCGAGCGCTTGAAGCGCTCTAGCCTTTACGGCAGAAGTAGCGACGAGCACAAGGGCACCTCAGGGAGGCACGGCCTCGGCTTGGGCTGTCGCTTAAGAGAGGGCTGAGTTTACCATCGGAGGGTCGAGCAGTACGTGCCGTGGTCTGCGGCGCGAGTCAGAAGGACGAGCGTGGAATCTGAAAATGGTCATCAATCAAGAATTACGGCACAGTGCTGCAAATAAGGCGGTGTAATCACTAAAACGATCTCTTCCATACCATGTGGCACCCCTAACGTAGGTTAAGCAGCAGCGTCAAATTAAGCCCGTCTATCAACCCTTCGGCAGATGTCACCGGTATACACACACAATATATTAACGGAAACAATGCGGTCCTGTGTCCTAATATTGTATGGAAAAATATGCTTCCACGCGTTGGTTATTGTACCAGCTTTTACCCGCGGCTTCTTTTACGTGCGTTTTTACGGTATAAAAAGCCTACCTATGTCATTCTTCAGCCCATAAAGTTTGCTAATAATCACGTCGTTCCGTGGCACCTTACTGCGTGAAAAAGGGAAAACCCAATCCACAAATGAACTATAAACATTAGTACGGAGCGATATTATTATTTTAAGGAGGGGGGGGGGGGGGGAGATTATGATTATTATCATTATGATTGATAATTTTGCACGACTCTAATTACTGTGCTAAATATTGACTATCACGCCTGTCCTGAATGTATTCCAGATTGCTGAGATTAAAACATTTTAATATCTAAAATTATAAATCACAAACAAATAACCTACATAAACTATTGTAAAAATTATAACTATTATTAGGAATTATAGTTGTCGTCAAATAAATTGTGGGTAGGAAGGATAGCCGAACGCGTATATAAGTCACTGCTCTAGCGGCATCGTGGTCATTCGTTTCCCAGATCTCATACAGTGCGGAAGTCTTAGTGAAGTAGCTGCGTCATAGTGATTACAATGTATTCCTGTTACAGGAGTGTGGTAATAATACTTCAGAGGTATGTTCAGTTCTTGTTATACTAAGGTGGTCCAGAGACAATGGTTTCTGGACAGCTTCTCTTTTTTTTTAAGTAATCCTACCTAGGATTGCTAATATCAGAAGTGGGATTGGATTCTGCCCTATACTCTTCGCATTCTGATGCATTTTGTTATATTCGTTTCCATTATTTTCATGTATTGTTTTTCACGAAAAAAAAAATACATATGCGGGTAGTTCGTGTTTTTAAAAAAATATTAATGATACCCACGGTACGGTCATGTTGGAACACGAATAGGATAAGGATTATTACGATCGATCGTTAGATCAATCGATCATATGTAATACTTCAGCTTACAGTTGTAATAGTACTGTTGGTAGTCCAGTAGTACAGTAAACATACACGATGGTTGAACGATCGAGTCAGTGAATCTATTTAGGTCTATAGTGAGTTCGTTCGTAGAAGTACCAAAGGACAGGCAAAGTCTAGTGTTAAGGCTAGATTAGTACAAATGAACTAGATGGATTTATTTCGTTGGTTCGTATTATTTTAAGCAGTGGGTTGATTTGAGTTCTGACTGCTAGTTATAATAAAGTGCGATTACTAATAAATCTGCCAGTAAAATTGTATTTCGTTAAGATGTTTTGTGGTTAATCTTGATGAGTCATTGCAATTTGTAAAGTGTTGTTTTGGCTTATTGTTTATTTTCTCGGTCGATGACTAATAATCGTATTTGAATTCTGGTTCGATCTGGATACGTGTTTTGAAGGAAGGCCGAGCGGTTACTGTCCGGTCGGTCGTACGGGCCTAATATATTGACGAGTGCTGATTGTGTCTGTGTACTTGTTGATTTAACTATGTACCTACCTGATTTTTACATCAAATTTTTAATTCGGTTTCTGTAGTTATGTTCACAGAATGTGTAAGTGCGAGTCGCCATGCGCAACGGCGATTGTGGCGTTACTGGCTGCATTGTGGCGCTGGCGGCTGCTGCATGAGTGGCCATGCCACCGTTTGGGTGGCGTTGCCACCCAAACGGTGGCATGGCCGCCCAGATGGTGGTTTGGCCGCCTAAAGGTGCAGTGGCCGCCCAACGGTGCAGTGGCCGCCCAACGGTGCAGTGGCCGCCCAACTGTGCTGTGGCAGCCCAAAGGGTGCCGTGGCAGCCCAAACGGTGCCGTGGCAGCCCAAACGGTGCCGTGGCAGCCCAAACGGTGCCGTGGCAGCCCAAACGGTGCCGGGGCAGCCCAAACGGTGGCGTGGCAGCCCAAACGGTGGCGTGGCCGCCCTAACGGTGGCGTGGCCGCCCTAACGGTGGCGTGGCCGCCCTAACGGTGGCGTGGCCGCCCTAACGGTGGCGTGGCCGCCCTAACGGTGGCGTGGCCGCCCTAACGGTGGCGTGGCCGCCCTAACGGTGGCGTGGCCGCCCTAACGGTGGCGTGGCAGCCTATACGATGCGCTGTGCCGTGGCGTTGGTCGGTACGCCGTGGTCGTGGCCAGAGATCGAAACAAAGAAACAACTACTGGTTTAATTGTGTGGTAATAACAGCCGCACTGACGTGAGTTTTGCATATTTTGTTGTGCTTTTCATCAGTAGTTGACTGTATGAGCTTATAAATTTACTAGTAGTGATAATAATTATCCCGAATTCAAATTTATGAATCTTAGTGAGAAAAGCAAAGCTTGCCCACCGATAGTGGTCTCTTAGTGTATCATTGTAAAAAAGCTAGATCCTTATAACTACTTTCGTGGTCCTGGAGCTTGTAGTACGCGCAGGGTCATGCCACAGGTTGGCCACTGACTAGCCGTGGTGTATCCGGCGTATTATTGATAGTTCGGGTTGAAATATGTTTTTATCTGGAACCGATTCACACACGCAAAGTTATGTCTCACGTAGATCTCTAGCGAGTCGTGAGGTGGCACTCCGCGAAGGGACCTGCCCCGGGTGGTTGGTACAGTTATCAGTTTATTTTATACCCTTGTGCTTAGGGTGAGTTAGGTGAGCTTAGCTTTCATATCTGTCCGTAATAGGGGGGCATTGAGCTTCGGTTCTGCCTGGACATGCAAACTTGGCGCCTCTGTCCGTGATAAGAGGGCATTGAGCTTCGGTTCTGCCTGGACATGCAAACTTGGCGCCTCTGTCCACGATAGGGAGGCATTGAGCTTCGGTTCTGCCTGGACATGCAAACTTGGCGCCTCTGTCCACGATAGGGAGGCATTGAGCTTCGGTTCTGCCTGGACATGCAAACTTGGCGCCTCTGTCCGTGATAGGGGGCATTGAGCTTCGGTTCTGCCTGGACATGCAAACTTGGCGCCTCTGTCCGTGATAGGGGGCATTGAGCTTCGGTTCTGCCTGGACATGCAAACTTGGCGCCTCTGTCCGTGATAGGGGGGCATTGAGCTTCGGTTTTGCCTGGACATGCAAACTTGGCGCCTCTGCCCGTGATAGGGGGGCATTGAGCTTCGGTTCTGCCTGGACATGCAAACTTGGCGCCTCTGTCCGCAATAGGGGGGCATTGAGCTTCGATTCTGCCTGGACATGCAAACTTGGCGCCTCTGTCCGTGATAGGGGGGCATTGAGCTTCGGTTCTGCCTGGACATGCAAACTTGGCGCCTCTGTCCGTGATAGGGGGGGCATTGAGCTTCGGTTCTGCCTGGACATGCAAACTTGGCGCCTCTGTCCGTGATAGGGGGGGCATTGAGCTTCGGTTCTGCCTTTCTATCTACCTATGCCATCTATCTATGCCATCTATCTATGCCATCTATCTATGCCATCTATCTATGCCATCTATCTATGCCATCTATCTATGCCATCTATCTATGCCATCTATCTATGCCATCTATCTATGCCATCTATCTATGCCATCTATCTATGCCATCTATCTATGCCATCTATCTATGCCATCTATCTATGCCATCTATCTATGCCATCTATCTATGCCATCTATCTATGCCATCTATCTATGCCATCTATCTATGCCATCTATCTATGCCATCTATCTATGCCATCTATCTATGCCATCTATCTATGCCATCTATCTATGCCATCTATCTATGCCATCTATCTATGCCATCTATCTATGCCATCTATCTATGCCATCTATCTATGCCATCTATCTATGCCATCTATCTATGCCATCTATCTATGCCATCTATCTATGCCATCTATCTATGCCATCTATCTATGCCATCTATCTATGCCATCTATCTATGCCATCTATCTATGCCATCTATCTATGCCATCTATCTATGCCATCTATCTATGCCATCTATCTATGCCATCTATCTATGCCATCTATCTATGCCATCTATCTATGCCATCTATCTATGCCATCTATCTATGCCATCTATCTATGCCATCTATCTATGCCATCTATCTATGCCATCTATCTATGCCATCTATCTATGCCATCTATCTATGCCATCTATCTATGCCATCTATCTATGCCATCTATCTATGCCATCTATCTATGCCATCTATCTATGCCATCTATCTATGCCATCTATCTATGCCATCTATCTATGCCATCTATCTATGCCATCTATCTATGCCATCTACCTATGCCTTCTACCTACTTTTTTTGTTGTCAGTCGATGGAAGACACCCATGTAAAGCCATGCAAACATGGTTTTGGAATAACCATGACCTGTTCTTACATATCGTTATTCTTATAACAGGTTGCGTCAGCGGGACCCACGCTGACTAGACATGCGTAAAGACTAGAGACCGATGTAAAGCTTAGTGGCATACAAGGTATCGGTTGCGCAGGAAGAGACCTGATTAAAGCCTATGATTATTTGTTTTCTGTAATTATTACTACTTCATAACTTGACTGTGTTTATGTGAGCGCTTATTGCTCGCTGCTTATTCTGTTTTTCTTAGCCGCGTGCCATGACATCCAGACAGCTGCAGAGCGTGTCCTAGCGTGACCTGTTCAACAGCGAAGATCTGCGCACCGGGTATGACTGCCTAACTGGTGCCATGCAGTGGGCGCAGTCAAAGAAGCACAAGGATATGAGTAACAGCACTAACTTTTTTCATGTTTTGTGCAGGACCAGCAACCGCTCCTAGGCGGTGCTCGTGCCAGCCTAAACTCCGTGATTTCCTGTGAACAATGGATCCCCTTCGTGTTGCTCTCGGGAAACAGCGAGCCCGAGTACGTGCTCATGTCAGGAGAGGCCGTATTAGGAATTATAGTTGTCGTCAAATAAATTGTGGGTAGGAAGGATAGCCGAACGCGTATATAAGTCACTGCTCTAGCGGCATCGTGGTCATTCGTTTCCCAGATCTCATACAGTGCGGAAGTCTTAGTGAAGTAGCTGCGTCATAGTGATTACAATGTATTCCTGTTACAGGAGTGTGGTAATAATACTTCAGAGGTATGTTCAGTTCTTGTTATACTAAGGTGGTCCAGAGACAATGGTTTCTGGACAGCTTCTCTTTTTTTTTTAAGTAATCCTACCTAGGATTGCTAATACTATAAATAAACACAATAATAACTAAGAAGACCTGAGGGTACACCGGCATAATTGTGACATTAGGACGTTCAACATCTCAGTCCTACCGTGACCATGGGTGCTGCAAAGCATTCGAAACGTCGGGATAGTAAAATCAAAAATAAACCGCGATAAAATCCGTAAAAGTACTTAGTTTGATTTCAATGTGTAATATTCGCGTAAGTAAAAGATAACATTATATAAATAAAATTTAGGTAGGTTCCTGAAGCTGGTTTCAGACTACGCTATACTATTGTGCTATCCTATAATATAGCAAAGAAGGACCTAATGCTATACTATATAGCATGACGTTCACATTACGCGATATTATAGCAAGCATTTATATTATATCGCTCGTTTCGCTTGCGGGACGGCTGGGGGTGAGGGAGGAAGAAGAGGGCGGTGCGTGATATAGCACAGCATGAACTCAGCACATCGCACCAATTTATAGCGTATAGTAAGCGAATAAAATATAGTACAGTACAGTGTGAACGTGTCCTTAAGCGGCTTTCAGACTACGCTATAATATAATAGCATATAGTATATAGCTCATAGCACAACAATATCACGCACCATACATTGTTAAAGGATAATAAGAACGAAAAAACCTTTTTTTTAGTCATTCATTCAAGGTAAAATAAATAATTACAAAAGCTGCTTCCCTCGCTAGCATGTTTGAATTAAAAGATAATTAAAGTTATAAGAAATTATTTAGGTAGTACCTACAGTAATTTAGATGTACTAGGCACGACACGAAACTATTTTTTTTAAATGCTAATTTTATATGCTAATAAAGTCTCACACTAAAGTGATTCGATCTTCCGTCGACGAGATTGCTTACACTCGTAAAACTAACCGCCGGCACAAAATTAAGCCCATCGATCAAACTGTGTCCGCGTGGTATGGTATTCGACAGACATCACCCTTCTATACCGATTATAGTAAGTATATTAATTAACTAGCTGACCCGTTGGTCTGACGTTGCGTGTCGCTGGATTTTATTCTACGTGGAACTATTAACTGAATTTAGTCCCTCGGGGGTGGAGCCGGCCGCAGTTCGTTCGTGTCAGATTAATCCCGTCTATCAACCTGTCCATTTTGGTACACATCTATTTTATTTATTACCTCTGAAGGGTAAATATAGTGAGCTATTGATGTCAGTGTAAGGTATCAATAAAATATCAGGTGTTATCCATCGTGTTCACACATCAGAAATAAGGGAAATGTAAAATATCACTGGGAAATGTGCTATAATCGCAGTTGTAGGTTGGTAGGCTGGTGTTTTTATATGCGCAAAACGATCACAAATCGCAGAGAGCACGCTAAGTCGTCGTCTTGTTGTTTTATGAACTAGTACTTTATGCTTTGAGCGAAATAGTACTTTTAGGACAATTGAGACTTACGACATAAATTAACCCGTATGTACTTAAGCAATATGTTGTCCACAGCAGCTTTTTTACATTTTCTTTTCAATGGCACTTCTCGCGTGTTTCTATAATCCGTGGTTATTTCATTTTTAGATTTCTTGCTGATCAGCCATCTTGCCATTTTATCGACTAACACTTTGTAAATGAAAGACGTTATTTTTCGTTAATCCGTTGTTACCTTACAACTATCTCGTTCACACTATCTTTCAATCTATCTAATTACCCTTTCACTCACAGCGTCCAATCCTACTTCCATCTCACTCACTCTCAGCTCTTACGTTCCTGATCATTACTTCATTCAATATTTCTGACATGCATACCTACTCGCGTTCCATGCCTTATAACTTTTTGTTAAAAAAATTGAAGAACTTACCTGTTCTGTCAACCACATGGAACAATATCTTGCAGAGGTATTGAAGGTATAAAGGTAGGTCAGTAAATCTCTTCATTTCACTAAGATGCAGGGCCCATCGCGCTAACCACCCCTCCAGGGTTGTCCGGCCTGGTATGTTGATCCCGCTAGCTTCAGGACCGCAAACTCTTCTATAGTAAGGAAGTTCTCCCCATCTGTTTAAAGAAATACGATGTTATATTGATGATATTTACGTATATGATTGACTTATTCAATGCTATACCGAAAGACATTAAACAACTACCGAACATCCCATTTAGAAAAAAAATTAGGGAGTGGTTTTAAATAAGAAAAAGAAATTGCTCTAATAACGAACTTTTTACAATAAAACCATGATCGATAATAGTGGGAAGTGATGGAAAAAGCGCGAGTGAAGCTCTGCGCGGGTCAGTTAGTAATCAATAAGTGTTTCTGATTTCTGATATTTACGCTAATATTAGACATTGGAATGAATTTAATTTGACGGTAAAATCCGTTTAATTTCAAAGTGTTTCCTAAGTTTAATTATTCATGGCTTTGCGTTGTTTTTGATGCCACCAAACTGACCTGAGGTCTTTTAAAGACTGTCATCAACTTTAATATTTTCTTCTGGCAGGATCGTGCGGGTATTAAATTTATTTACACAAGTCCGGTACATGTGCGGGCATCGTAAAAACTGCCGGCATTTTCATGAAATGTCAGTTGTGGGAATATACTGCCTACAGAATTGCATATTACTTTACCAAGTGCTCATATTTTTTGGCCACTTTCATGACACGTCAGTAGCGTTTATTTTTATGGGATGCCATAGCGACGAGGATTGTGCCAGAAGATATGACAGACTATTTTAAATCCCTTTTGGATTCATGCCTTTTGGTATCTTTATTGCTGTAATAAATTCTTGTAGAGATGACCTCAAGTCGCCCTTGAAGTTTTGAGGTCAATTCCGTGAGTCTGTTTTTAACCCGGATGTAAAAGGGGACGAACTAACAAATAAAAAATAACTCCTTTAAAGTCTGTTTTTGTGTCTGGAATCGTAGTGTCCAAAAAACAGACTAATTTATCTATCATCATCATCATCATCACCAGCCGGAAGACGTCCACTGCTGAACATAGGCCTCCCCCTTCGAACGCCACAATGACCGACAGTTGGCTATTTGCATCCACCGGTTACCTGCGACGCGCACAATGTCGTCTGTCCACCTAGTGGGAGGCCTACCTACGCTGCGTCTTCCGGTTCGTGGTCGCCACTCGAGAACCTTTCTTCCCCAGCGGTTATCGGTTCGCCGAGCGATGTGGCCTGCCCATTGCCACTTCAACTTGCAGATTTTATGAGCTATGTCGGTGACCTTGGTTCTTCGGCGAATCTCCTCATTTCGGATTCTGTCGCGCAAAGAAACTCCGAGTATAGCTCTCTCCATAGCTCGTTGTGTGACTCTGAGCTTATCCAAAAGGCCAACAGTTAGGGACCACGTCTCAGTACCATATGTCATCACTGGCAACACACACTGGTTAAAAAAACCTTCGTCTTTAGGCACTGCGGTATTTTGGACGAGAAGATTTCGCGTAGTTTCCCGAACGCTGCCCATCCGAGTTGGATTCTTCGGGCGACCTCTTTGTCGAAGTTGGACCGACCTACCTGGATAGTTTGTCCTAGGTATACATAGTGGTCAACAACTTCGAGTGTATCGTTCCCAACAATTACCGGTACGGGTGCAACATGGACATTAGACATGATCTTCGTCTTGTCCATGTTCATTTTAAGACCCACCTGTTGGGAAACGCTACTGAGGTCGCTGAGCATCGTATTGAGGTCCTCCAGCGACTCTGCCATAATGACTATATCATCGGCAAAACGAAGGTGAGTGATGTATTCGCCATTGATATTGATGCCGAATCCGTTCCAGTCCAAGAGCTTGAAAACGTCCTCCAATGCGTTTGTGAACAGTTTCGGAGAAATAACGTCTCCCTGTCTCACACCACGCTGCAATGGGATTGGTTTCGTGCTCTCGTCCTGTAGTCGGATCGACATGGTGGCGTTGCTGTACAAACACTTCAACACTTCGATGTACCTATAGTCAATGTGGCACCGCTGGAGAGATTGCAATACTGCCCAGGTCTCGATTGAATCAAAGGCTTTCTCGTAGTCCACAAACGCTAGACATAATGGCAGATTATACTCCTCGGTCTTCTGTATAATCTGGCGGAGCGTATGTATGTGGTCTACGGTGCTAAAGCCTTTTCGGAACCCGGCTTGTTCGGGAGGCTGGAAGTCATCAAACCTGCGTTCGAGACGGTTCGTAATGACTCTCGAAAACAGCTTGTATACATGGCTCAGGAGTGAGATAGGTCTATAATTCTTCAATAAAGTGTTATCACCTTTTTTGAAGAAAAGAACCACCACACTCCTGTGCCATGCTTCTGGCGTTGTACCCTCGAGTAAGACGGAATTAAATAACTTCTGGAGGACTAAAAGTACCGGTTTTCCACCCGCTCTCAAAAGTTCTGATGTGATTCCGTCTTCACCCGGCGCCTTGTTATTCTTGAGCTGTTTGAGAGCCATTCTAATCTCGTACAGGCTGATGTCTGGGATGTCCTCAGTGTAGTGTCGGGTTAGTTTGGCTCTGGTGTCCTGAGCTGTTCTATCAATGGGTTCCCGTGTTGAGGTGTATAACTGTCCGTAAAATCTCTCGAGCTCTCTCAATATCTCCGGTTTCGATGAGATGACACTGCCGTCATCGATCCTCAGCTTCGTTATATGGCTACGCCCAATAGACGAATTCTGTGCGAACACTTTAGAGCCTTGGTTCCGCTCAATTGCGTCCTTAATACACGCTGTATTATAGGAACGCAAGTCGTGTCGCATGGATTTCGAGATTCGTCTATTGAGTTCAGCATATTCTGATATATCAGCTGAAGATTGCAGTCTCATCTCAGTCCGGTTTTCCATTAGCTTAATGGTTGTATTGGAGAGCTTTTGAGGTTTTTTACGGCGTGGGGTCTTATAGAACTTGGACCCCACTGCGTGGACAGTTTGCACCAACCCATTGTTTATCTCGTCCGCAGTTTCGCAGTCGGCGAGGCACTGGAAGCGATTATGCAGTTCAAGTTGAAAGTCTTCGGGGTTCTGGATTTGGGCGGATCCTGGACGGAGCGTGGACTTCATCAGACGAAACCTTTCGAGCTTAACATTGATATTCAATGTGCCTCTAACAATACGGTGATCACTCCCGGTTTTCACCCTGCCGATCACGGAGACATCATCGAATATGTGCTTCTTGGTCGTCATGATGAAGTCGATCTCATTTTTGGTTGAACCATCGGGGCTTAGCCACGTCCACTTCCTGGATGGTCGCTTCTTGAAGAAGGAGTTCATCGCATAGAGTCCCTCCTTCTCCATGAAGTCGACCAGCCGCTGGCCCCTTTGGTTCCGCTGCCCATACCCATACGACCCCACTCTCAACTCATCGCCATTCCGAGTGCCCACCTTTGCGTTAAAGTCCCCCATAACAACGGTGAAGTATGTTTTGGAGGTATGTATGGCTTCTGCTATCTCCTCATACATAGCCTCTACTTCATCGTCAGGGTGTGCCGAGGTCGGCGCGTATACCTGTATGACCTTCAGCGAATACCGATCGGTTATTCTGAGTATAAGGTACGCTACCCTGCTCGACACACTATCGACCTTTACCACGTTGTTAATAAGGGACTTACGGACGAGAAACCCGACACCACCCTGGGATTTTCGATCTCCTTCCCGGAAGAAGAGCAAGTTTCCGGAATCAAGGGTTATCGTATCCTGTCCCTCTCGTCGGATTTCAGATAAACCCAAGATGTCCCAACGTAACTTGCTCAATTCTTCCTCCAGCTCGAGAATCTTCTCATCGGTCCTAAGAGTGCGGACGTTGTGTGTTGCCAGGGCCAAAGTTCGGTGGGGGTGGTAGCGGGGCATCTGCCGGAGATTCTTCGCACCCCCTGCTCGACCGTAACCCCGCCCGCTACCAAGGCGAGGAATAGAGGAGCTGCCGGGGACTGGGGGCCGTAAACAAATACTATCAATCATTGTGGGGCGGGGGGGGGTTGCCATAATCCCCACGCTTGGCAGGCGTCTTGGGGATCGCAGTATAAGTGATGAGATGACAAAAACAGAAGGCGCTGCTGCCCGTCTTCTTGATTTCCCTAAGTCGCCTCTTACGTACACCCAATGGGAAGAGATGGGGGGGTGCTATTCTTACCCGGACACCCCACGGGGATTTATTTATGATTTATCTATATAAGTATGTATTTACAAAAAAAAAGTATATAAGTATTAGTATCCGTTGTCTGGTTTCTATAGTACAGGCTGTGCCTAGTTTGGGATCAGATGACCGTGTGTGAATTGTCCCAGGATATTATTATTATATTATTATTATTTGAATGCAGATATTTTATTTGAACGGTTGACTCTCTTAATCGAAAAAGGTAGTTAAAATTCTGTTTCCTCGAAATAATCATGGTTTATCTAAATTTATTGTTCGCAACTGCGATCACTGCACCGTAATCAACATGAACAGTTTCGATTCCCAATCCGGGTACGGCTATTGAGTATGTCAGGAGGTTCTCGATAGTAATAGCTTCGCTCCTAATTAAGGGATCAAACAAAGCCGGCGAAACAAAGGGTTTAATTTAGCTTCTGGGCAACACATTATATTATTTACTACTTGTTTACTACATTTTCGTTCATAATGCGGCACAATGCGTTAGCCTTTGGGGCCTTGCCGGTTGACTGTAATGTAGTTTTCAAGCATAGACTGAATAGGTTTTTAATAAGTTAGTGCGCTCTAACATCCCTGCCTGTAGCGCTGCTTTCCATTATAAAGGATGGCAGACAAGCACTTACTTATACTATAAAAAAAAAACTAAGAAAAGGGACATAAAATACACGTATTAGTATGTACTTATGTACTTTCATTTGGAAGTAAGAAAATTATAAAATTGCGATAGACGGCCGCCATATTTAATCATTCGAAAATATATAGCCTATTTCACTCCCACGAATCGAAAGACGTGTCGTTAGTCAAAATCGATAGGCTGTAGGCCGTGCTCTAGGCCGCGCCAAAGATGTAGACAGGCATACTCGTACATTTTATATACATACACTCGAAAATCATCGGCCTTTTTTTGGGCCCTTTTCTTGGGCCCAAAAATAACGCAAAAAAAATTAGGGTATCGAGTTGCATTCTCGATTTAAATGATCGAGAATCGTCGAGTGTCGTTATTCAAGCGGGCAAGAATAGCACCCTACCATCTCCTGCCGTTTGGTGTCCGTAAGGCTCAATTCACACCAAGATGTCAGCGGCCGTCAGCGCAGTTTCAGTGTGAAAGAATTTTAAACTTTATCTAAAATACGTAAAAAAAGCGCGTTATTCAAGCGATACTGGTCAGTATCGCTTGAATAACGCGCTGCCGGTCGCTGCCATCTTGTTGTGAATTGAGCCTAAGAGGCGACCAAGGGAAAACAAGAAGACGGGCAGCAGCGTCTTTCTATTTGATTACCTACCACTATACTGCGATCCCCAAGACGCCTGCCAAGCGTGGGAATTATGGCAACTCCTCCCTTTTAAGGGGGACGCCTTTATTTAGCAGTGGACGTGTTTCCGCTGTTGAGGTAGTGTCGTGACGGATTAGCCAACTCACTTGGGCGGTAACGGGTTGATAAAATGCTCGATGAACTCCCTTTTCACCTCCAGAAGTATGTGGAACTCCGATGAGTTGACTGACCAGTCCGCAAAATGCGCCAGTTTCTGTAAATTACGATGCGAAATTAATTATTCATAGAAATAAAACTACTTTTACGGAATATATACAAAACCAAGCAAAACACTGCACGGCTAAAAGATACTGTAAGATCTTACTGCGTAGGTCGGACCAACAATAAAAACTAATAAGAATTGAGTGTATCTACACCGGTAAATTATATCAGTATAAATTGAGTGCAAGGACGTTCAACATCTTAGAGACACTTGTCTCACCAGCGAGGCCGAAGGGTCGTACGCATGCGACCTCAACGACGTGCATCACCCCACTGAGTTTCTTGCCGGTTCTTCTCAGTGGGGGCGCGTTGTGAACCGGTGGTAGAATCAGCCCTCTCTTAAGCGACAGCCCAAGCCGAGACGTGCCGAAACCGTGCCTCCCTGAGGTGCCCTTGAGCTCGTCGCTCCTTCTGAGTGCTATAAGCGCTCGCCTCCTATTGTCCGGTGAAGCTGTAATGGCCATCTGCGGCCAACAGCGTCAACATCTCAGTCTGTCCGTGACCATGGGTGCTGCAAAGCATTGGAAACGTCGAGAAAGTAAAACCTAAAATAAACAGCAATATATTCCCTAAGGGCTCACAAATAACTGAGAATTCGCATCGCATCGCAAATATCTGCGAGAAACAAATGAATTTTTGTACTTATCGAAAATTCATTTGTTTCTTGCGATGCGTTGCGAATTCGCAGTTATGTGTGGGAGCCCTAAAAGTAGTTTTATTTCAATGTGTAGTATTCGCGTAAATAAAAGACAACATTATAATTCTCTTTCATTCCGATCTCGGCGTTAATGATGCGAGGTTTAAATGAAATAATGTTGAATTTTAGGACCTGTTATATTTGCGTCAGTTGTCCGTCCGTTTGTCGGGAAAAGGGTATCATATTTCTGTTGGGTTAACTCGACTCAAAGGCAAAGTTTAATTCACTTTGCTAAAGTTGAATTCTGTGTTTTACACTGGTTCAGCGTGTATGTATCATATAGTTATTTGAGTAACGTTATGTATCTATCCCTTTTGGACTTTTATCAAACGGACTTGATATGTATTTCAACAGTATGAGGTCTCAATTTTCTTAAAACTATAGAGTTGCGGTTGACAGATTTTTGCAGCTCTCATTTAGGAACGGTTGCAGTTTATATACTCCCTGATGTGGTGATACTTATAAGATTGTATATTCAACTTAATTACGAAACAAGTAAGACGTTCGTACGCGATACCTAGCCTATAGACGCAGATCACCGTCGATCGTCACCCAAGACAGAAGCTATAAACTCTTGGGTCCTGTAAGTTCACAAGCTACAGTGTCCTTGACGTCGGATCACAGAAATGTTAACAAACTTGTCGACAGAATCTGACACTGCGGTGGTGCCTAACTGGACGGTTAATTGCAACAACCACACACAAAACATTGTTTTACTGAAACATCATCCAATTTTAGTGATATAGGGCAGGGATTATCACGTAAAATTGAAACTGCGATACATTAACTTTTTTTTTTGACGCGGGGGAAATCTTCCAAAGATCCCCGGGAGCTGTGGGGCTCGACCGGGGTATATGGGATTCTTACCCACTAAAACCCCCGCGGCTGTCACATCGGCACATGGGAGGGGGGACCCCAGGGCTCTCCGGTGGGATCTGCACCAGGCCTTGCCACCCTCAGTGCCTTGCCTTTGAGCCCGCTGCCGGGGGGTGCATTGTAGCCCCCCGGGAAACAGTCACGGTGCTCACGGGGACGGGGGTCGCAACCCCGCCGCCGTCCTCCTCGGAGTCGCCGCCGTACTCAATGGACGTTCTAAGGGCCCACACCTCGAACGTCCAGCGACTCCGAAGACATTACACTTACCGGCGCACTCACAAACGCTAATTAAAGAATTTTAACGAATTTGAAATTCGATTTTCGTAGACGTTTATGCTTAAGTTCCATTATTGAGTACAAGGGAATATCTCTTCTAATCTGTTTCTTAATTTCAATCGCTTCTTTAGTTAATCTCGGTATATATAATTCCGAAACAACAAAGTGATACTGTTAGTGTGATTTGTCGTGATTTCCAATCGAGTTCGAGTTCCAGTAGTAGTCGTAGCAAAAGACTGAGAAAGGGGGTAGACAGATTTGTCTGTTCCTAATTTATTATTTCACCCACCCGCATCAGACAGTTATCCCGTGATCATGGCGCTTGCAACAGCGTCGAAATATCGGAATGAAACTATTAATCATCTTGGCAGTAAGCCCGTGAGTCAAAACATGATTGTTTTGTTTAAATACATAATGGACAATAATATTATATAATTATAATATTATATTTTTTTGAATAATAATGAAACGTCTAGTTTGTGTGACGCAAACGACAGGTTAATAGCCTTTTCAATAGCCAATTATGTCGTCTAGACTAATTTTAGTTAATTATTGGTCTTTATATTAAATAGTGCATCATCCCGGAAGACGTTCACTGCTGAACAATGGCTTCTCTCTTAGAACGCCACAATGAACGACATTTGGCTATTTGCATCCACCGGTTACCTGCGATTCGCACAAAGTCGTCAGTCCATCTAGTGGGCGGCCTGCCTACGCTGCGTCTGCGTCAAATGGCAAGCGGAATTTAAATCTAGTACCACCAATTACAATGCCAGATGATACCATCTTCTGTAAAACGTAAATAATATCACAATTTTGATACCTCCTACCTCGAAGAATTGGTCGAAGTCCTGGTCGCAGATGACGTCATCGCGATCGTGGTCCAACAGTTCGGTGAAGAATAGCGTCATCTTGTCCGTCTGTATTGCGCTCAACTGGGCGACTGGCTGCTCGTCTTCTAGCTCCAGGCATTCCAGATCTTCGCTGCACCGGTTCACCCATGTTGCTATTGATGAAATAACATTACTAAAATATGTTTTGTATAATGGTGCAGACCATATAACCAGTGGGACAGACCATATGCCATGCACTGAAAGCTTACTCATAAGGCTAGCATACCAGTCCTATCGAAGGCTTTGAAACATCATGGGAGTCGTTGAGCGCTTCCCCATTCTTCTCTAGCCTCACCACAAAAAAGAGTCAGTTGTGTGGTTGCCGTACAGGCTCAGCCTATAGTTTGGGATTAGATGGCCGTGGGCGGCTTATAACATGATATTATTATGCCTTTTTTTGTAATTCTTTCGTATGTTCGATCAGTTTTGGACTGCTGCAGTAGTTACATTTAAAATTTATTTTTTTAACGTTACAATGTTTCGTCATCATCATCAGCAGGCAAAATATCCATTGCTGATCAAAGACCTCCCCCTTAGAAGAGAGGGGTTGCTATAATCCCCACGCTTGGCAGGAGTCTTGGGGATCGCAGACATCGCAGTATAGGTGGTAGGTAATTGAATAAAAAGGTCACCCAGCGGGCGGAGATGGGAGGGCGCTATTCTTACCCAGACACCACTGTTTTGATTGTCCCTATCGAGATGCGTTCTTTTGACCATTAAGCAGATTAGGTAAGTATATCGGTATTTCTATAGAAAGCTTCATTTATCTACCTAAACAGAGGATTTGCTGCCAAATGGCCGTTCGTGTACCAGCGTATTTTAGTCTCCGGAGGGCTTTTACCAAGTCTTGCTATATGTTGAATGTCTAAATTATACCACGTATGCAGTCTAGTTGGGAAGGCATTGTTTAGCTTTTTTGTTCAGACATTCCAAGGAGGACTTGGGAGATAATGTGTACTATGCATGTATTACCGAGTTACCCAGAGTTATAAGAGTATTTGTGGGTATGATATATACACTTCTGTATCACTCAACGAGAAATTAACGTCTGTGGATCTGACTAAAAAGCCTTAATGGTTAAGGTCCCAGTAATAACTGCTGACAAGAGCCATTTTATAAAGTAACCAACTCCTGTAAATCTGAGCACGATTTTCAAATATCAACTTTTAACGATAAAATTCAGGGCAAATTTAAATTCGGGGTGGCTCCATGATAAATCACCGGCGCACAATCCTCTCGACGGGACGCGAAGGTTACTTATTATAATATAGGCACTATAGGCAGTAAGATTTCGCGCGTGTGAGGCCGGCCGTATTATTACGTCGCACTGCGGAATCCATTGTCTTTTGACGAAATCTCGAATTGGCAGACACGTACCCGTCCTCTTTAATGCAAAAGTCTTGTCTGGATTCCGGATTTAACTTTTTGTTGGGTAAACACGGTATCATTTGGATGTTGATTTGGTAAACTACTTTCAGGGGTATTTGTCTTGATTTGTCTACTCTTTCCTATGTTGTAACTGTCATACAGTTATATTATTAACTAGCTGACCCACGCAGCTCCGCCTGCGCTATTTTTACGTTAACTAAACTTTTAATAACAGACATACGCATCGAATAAATAACATCCTTTTTTATAGTCGGTTAAAAACTGGGACCCACTTTTTACTTGCTCTCCGAAGCACGGACCCGTTTAGTTCAAATGGCGTTAAACGGTCACCCATCTATTTAATGACCTTACCTAACGTTGCTTAACCCGATCGATTACAAAACCTTAATAACAACTCTCTATGAGTGTTCCCTTACTAATATTTATTATATTATAAAGAAAAATTGATAAAATCGGATCAAGCCTGTAACCAAGTACTCATTTTGAATTTAATCCCCTCTCTCAAAAGAACCGTGCTAGATTACGGGATAAAAAGTATCCTATGTCCTACTTCCTAGTAAGATCTCAAATCATGCCAAGTTTCATTTGAATCCATTCAGTAGTTTCGGCGTGATGCGCAGCCGTGATACAGACAGACAGACAGACAGACAGACAGACCAAAATTAAAAAAAATATATTTTCGGCGTCAGTATCGGTTATAGAATGCCCTCCAAATATAATTTTCAAAATATCTTCAATGTACAGAATTGGACCTGTTACAGTTTTATTATAAGTATAGATTATTTACATTAGTAAAATTCATATTAAATACATTTTTTCAAATAAAGTCTACTAATCGTCTATATTTAATACTAGCTGACCCGTGCAGCTCCGCCCGCGCTTTTATTACATTTTGCTCCCCTTTTCTCCCTCCTCCCTAGATTTATCTCTCTCCATATCTCTCTCTCTCTTATAAAAAAAATCTAATTATATGCTCTTTCTCTCCTCTCTCTTTCCCCCTCCCGCTTCTGTTTCCGTCACACTCCCCCTCTTCCTACCCTGTTATCCCCGCTCTGAACCCTCTCCCCCTCTCTCTTCTACGAACTTGCTCCTTCTCACTCCCCCCTTACTCAACCTAACTCCCTCGATCTCTCACCCCATCGCCCCCTTCTCGAATCCCCTCTCCCTCTTTCTCCTCTCGTGCACCCTCCTCTCGTTCTATATATCCTCGTCAATCATGGTATCAGCGGCATTAAATATACTTTATGACCTATTCTCAGACCTCCCCGATATGCACACATAATTTCATACATGTCGGTTCACCCATCTATTTAATGACCTTGCCTTATGTAGCTTAACCTTAACCTAGCGGTATGAAATATACTGTATGACCTATTCTCAGACCTACCCGATATGCACACTTTCATACAAATCGGTTCACCCATCTATTTAATGACCTTACCTAACGTTGCTTAACCTTAACCTACCGGGATAAAAATTATCCTATGTCCGTTTACTGGTTCTAAGCTACCTCCCCACCAATTTTCAGCCGAATCGGTTAGGCCGTTCTTGAGTTATAAATAGTGTAACTAACACGACTTTCTTTGATATTATATAGATTAAAGTTCTATAGTTATTGTATGTTCAATTTCACCGATAGATGGCGCTGTTCATAATGTAAATCACGCTAACATCGTAAATTACTGTCTAATGATATTCGATAATGAAAGCTTTAAGTTTTCCGCATCTTTTATTGTTGCGACTGTAATGCGTACATAATCTGGTTTGGATCCGCTCGGGATTTACAGATTTTAACTTTTCAAAGATATAATGTCATTTTTACGGGAGTGATCACCGTATTGTTAGAGGCACATTGAATATCAATGTTAAGCTCGAAAGGTCTCGTCTGATGAAGTCCACGCTCCGTCCAGGATCCGCCCAAATCCAGAACCCCGAAGACTTTCAACTCGAACTGCATAATCGCTTCCAGTGCCTCGCCGAATGCGAAACTGCGGACGAGATAAACAATGGGTTGGTGCAAACTGTCCACGCAGTGGGGTCCAAGTTCTATAAGACCCCACGCCGTACAAAACCTCAAAAGCTCTCCAATACAACCATTAAGCTAATGGAAAACCGGACTGAGATGAGACTGCAATCTTCAGCTGATATGTCGGAATATGCCGAACTCAATAGACGAATCTCGAAATCCATGCGACACGACTTGCGTTCCTATAATACAGCATGTATTAAGGACGCAATTGAGCGGAACCAAGGCTCTAAAGTGTTCGCAAAGAATTCGTCTATTGGGCGCAGCCAAATGACCAGGCTGAAGATCGACAACGGCAGTGTCATCTCATCGAAACCGGAGATATTGAGAGAGCTCGAGAGGTTTTACGGACAGTTATACACCTCAACACAGGAACCCATTGCCAGAACAGCTCAGGACACCCGAGCCAAACTAACCCGACACTACACTGAGGACATCCCAGACATCAGCCTGTACGAGATTAGAATGGCTCTCAAACAGCTTAAGAACAACAAGGCGCCGGGTGAAGACGGAATCACAACAGAACTTCTGAGAGCGGGTGGAAAACCGGTACTTTTAGTCCTCCAGAAGTTATTTAATTCCGTCTTACTCGAGGGTACTACGCCAGAAGCATGGCACGGGAGTGTGGTGGTTCTTTTCTTCAAAAAAGGTGATAACACCTTGTTGAAGAACTATAGACCCATCTCACTCCTGAGCCATGTATACAAGCTGTTTTCGAGAGTCATTACGAACCGTCTCGAACGCAGGTTTGATGACTTCCAGCCTCCCGAACAAGCCGGGTTCCGAAAAGGCTTTAGCACCGTAGACCACATACATACGCTCCGCCAGATTATACAGAAGACCGAGGAGTATAATCGGCCATTATGTCTAGCGTTTGTGGACTACGAAAAAGCCTTCGATTCAATCGAGACCTGGGCGGTATTGCAGTCCCTCCAGCGGTGCCATATTGACTATAGGTACATCGAAGTGTTGAAGTGTTTGTACAGCAGCGCCACCATGTCGATCCGACTACAGGACGAGAGCACGAAACCAATCCCATTGCAGCGAGGTGTGAGACAGGGAGACGTTATTTCTCCGAAACTGTTCACAAACGCATTGGAGGACGTTTTCAAGCTCTTGGACTGGTACGGATTCGGCATCAACATCAATGGCGAATACATCACTCACCTTCGTTTTGCCGATGATATAGTCATTATGGCAGAGTCGCTGGAGGACCTCAATACGATGCTCAGCGACCTCAGTAGCGTTTCCCAACAGGTGGGTCTTAAAATGAACATGGACAAGACGAAGATCATGTCTAATGTCCATGTTGCACCCGTACCGGTAGTTGTTGGGAACGATACAGTCGAAGTTGTTGACCACTACGTATACCTAGGCCAAACTATCCAGTTAGGTCGGTCCAACTTCGACAAAGAGGTCGCCCGAAGAATCCAACTCGGATGGGCAGCGTTCGGGAAACTACGTGACATCTTCTCATCAGAAATTCCGCAGTGCCTGAAGACAAAGGTTTTTAACCAGTGTGTGTTGCCAGTGATGACATATGGTACTGAGACGTGGTCTTTAACAGCTGGCCTTTTGGAGAAGCTCAGAGTCACACAACGAGCTATGGAGAGAGCTATGCTCGGAGTTTCTTTGCGCGACAGAATCCGGAATGAGGAGATTCGCCGAAGAACCAAGGTCACCGACATAGCTCGTAGAATATGCAAGTTGAAGTGGCAGTGGGCAGGCCACATCGCTCGAAGAACCGATAACCGTTGGGGAAGAAAGGTTCTCGAGTGGCGACCACGAACCGGAAGACGTAGCGTAGGCAGGCCTCCCACTAGGTGGACCGACGACATTGTTCGCGTCGCAGGCAACCGGTGGATGCAAATAGCAAATTGTCGTTCATTGTGGCGGTCTAAGGGGGAGGCCTTTGTTCAGCAGTGGACGTCTTCCGGCTGGTGATGATGATGATGATGATGCTATCAGCAAAGTACTTAAAACAATACAGAAATCTAATGAAAATGTCCTGGGTGTACCGGACCGGCTTACCCCTTACAAAAATTGACCCTTCGCCAATGCCATATCTTATGCAAACTAAATGTCTGCTCAGTCCCTATTGTATATAGCGTAATAATACATATCTTAATGATTAACTGATCAGTCTATAATTACCCTATTCGCATACAAAGGAAATTACGTGGTAATATGTGCAAGTAATGTTTCACTGCTTAGCCCCTATGAAACATAGCGTGATGTTTTATATACCAACTTACACCTTGACTTCTACACAACACATCAGTGAAAGTCCTATCAAAATCCATCCACGGGTTTTCAAATGATACCTGGACGAACAGAACGACAGACAGACAGACAGACAGACAGACAGACAATAATTCCAAAAAAAATTGTTTTGGCCTCTATGTCGATAGTATAGTACCCCCACATAGAAATTTTGGAAAAATATTCAATGTACAGAAAAAGTGCTCTTTGAGTTTTATTATAGTATAGATAAGTAGGAATGCCGCAGCTCATACGCTGTTTTAGAAAAATTGAGGATGACTTTCAAAAAAAGATTTTTTAAATAACGATTTCTAAAAAAATATACAAAACAGCAAAACTGAGTTATCGGGTTCGATTCGATTCTTTTCTAGTTGTGTAAGATCTTCTATTTACTCTGAGCGAGCTCAGAGTTAGTATAAAAAACAAACCTCTCAGAACCTCTAACATAGAGCTTTTGTCTGGGTGTCCTCACGATTATTCCTTCACAAAACTGCCTAAAATTTGGTATGGGGCTACACGACATTGAATTGGATCATTCAAAGTCAAAGTTCTTTAATAAGTACGGGCCCCTCAGAGGAACTAACCCAAAAATAGTTTATTAAAAACTACAACCGGATTGTAACGCGGCCGCTAAAGAGAAGATTATCCACTAAACTATCATTGCTAAGTAAAAAAAAAACATAACTCACTCGAATCACGACCGTTGCAAATCTTGACGTACATTTTAAGCAGTATCGCGCTCTACAATGCCAGTTCTCGCGAATTATTGCAATATATACGTAAGCACAGTCGTGTGGTCACGATAAATTAGGAAAAGCTAATCCTAAATGAAAACAAGTGACGTATCATTGTTATCATATCAGAGAATGGTTAATGTAAAGGCGTTATTACCAACCAAAGCATATCGTATATCTTTCTTTAATTAACGCCCACAAAATTTAATACAGTTTACGCTTTTTGGCCACCCAGGTTGGTTATAGGCTTGGTTAGACACCCTGACCGCTACCTAATAGGTGATCATCATCATTATCACCAGCCATAATACGTCGATTGCTGAACATAGGCCTCCTCCTTCGAACGCCACAATGAACAACAGCTGGCTATTTGCATCCACTGGTTACCTGCGACGCGTACAATGTCGTCAGCCCATCTAGTGGGAGGCCTACCTACGCTGCGTCTTTCGGTTCGTGGTCGCCACTTAAGAACCTTTCTTCACCATCGGTTATCGGTTCTTCGAGCGATCTGGCCTACCCATTGCCACATCAACTTGCTGATTCTGAGAGCTATTTCGGTGACTTCAGTTCTTCGACGAATTTTCTCATTCCGAAGTTTATCGCGCAAAGAAACTCCGAGCATAGCTCGTTGTGTGACACTAAGCTTCTCTAATAGGCCAGCAGTTAGAGACCATTTCCCAGTACCATATCATCACTGGTCATCACTGGCAACACACGCTATGTGTACCTAATAATAGGTCGTGGGTTATATTCCCACTCAGAACAAATATTTGGATGAACATGGAGTTACATGTTATGTTCGGCAGTGGACGATTTCCGGCTGATGATGAAAATTATTATGTCTAACAAAAGTAACGGTTAAATGTAACGGTTTTTAAGTTGTAGGTCCCTTCTGGAAGGCACCTACCCTCAACGGTAAGCGTTGTTATGTTCCAGTATGAAGGGCACTGTAGCTGAAAAAATTACTGGGATTGGCAGTGCATATAGCTGTCTAAAGACAGGCGTGATGCTTATCTTCAAGGGAACGCTCGAACGTCTTGCCGTATTATTTTCCAGAAAAAAAAAGAAATAAGAAGTAATTGTTAATGTGTTTGAGTGTACGTAAGTACAATCAAAAGTAATTCTATTCATCACCTATCTTAAATAGAGCAAATGGGAATTCCATTTTATTTCTGAAAATAGTTGCTATGCAGGATATCGTAGATAAACTAATCGTATGTAGGCATTATTTTGGTTGTGACGTATAATAATGATAAACAGATGTATTTGTGATAGGCGTGGCACACTGTGACGTCATTGTAGGTTGATTATAGGTCATTATGAAGTATCAGTAGGCAGTAGGTAACTTTAAGTTGATAATATCTTATGACAACATGTATGTAAATATTGTGTAAGTGCTAGGAGGCACGGCACAGCTATTCAGACGTAGTATGTTTTAATTTTTGATGTTGACGTTGATTTGGATAATATATTAGAGATATTTTGCCGCCAAGCAGCAGAGTGAAATTGCTGGTTTCCGGTGTAAAAGGCACTGTAGCTGGTGAAATACCGGACACAAGAGACTTAATAACTAATGTCTCGGGTGACAGGTAATGCACATATTTCAAAATTTTAAAGAAAAATGTGTATTACAGTACTTTTTTTAGCTTTTGCTTTACAAATCGGAGGTCGCGGGTTCAAACAACTTTGTGTAGATTGTCCTTACCATGGTGGTTTTATTTGAGACGTGTTCCTTAATTTTTCCATGAAAATATGTTCAGCCATTTATTGAGATTTCTATTTCTTGTATCCCCGAAACATTTATTATATTTTATTTATACTTATCGTAAAAATGTTAACGTAGCAAAATTAGATTAGAAGCGAGAACGGAACATTGCAAGAGTTTAGAAGTGACCTGTTATTTCTGTCAGCTATAGTATTTGAAGTCGTAAAATGCGCTAGTACCCTCGTATTTTTCGCATTCAGACAGGGGTTTTCAATAAAGTTGCCTCGAATCGTGCTCGAACTTCCTGATGTGTTTACGTTTTAAAGATTTGAATGGGACTCTTTGAATGGGACTCAAAGACATAGTGTAGGAACTATGCGCATGCTTTTGAAGTAAAGATTGAAAATTTGATGGTCAGGTACTTATTTATAGAACTGCATTTTTTTTCAGCTTAATGATATCATCAGCAAGACTTTCGCATTGCGTAGCGACATGCCTGCCTATAGACAGCTGCAAATCATTGCAGCTCGAGACCCGAGAAGTTATTAAATCTGGCTTGTGGTGGCTTGCCCATTGCCACTTCAACTTGCAGATTCTGAGCGCTATGTCGGTGACCTCAGTCCTTCGGCGAATCTCCACATATCGGATTCTGTCGCGCAAAGAAACTCCGAGCATAGCTCTCTCTATGGCTCGTTGTGTGACTCTGAGCTTCTCTAAAAGGCCTGCAGTTCGAGTCCACGTCTCAGTACCATATATCATTACTAGCAACACACACTGGTTAAAAACCTTCGTCTTCAGGCACTGCGGTATTTTGGACGAGAAGATATTGCATAGTTTCCCGAACGCTGCCCATCCGAGTTGGAGGGAACCACCGGAACGCACTTCGACCTAGTTGGATCCATTGTGACGACCCTTACTCTATTGCTGACGTATCGAAGTGTTCCTTAATTAAGATATGCCACGATTGCGTCAGTTTGGAGTTGTACATAACCATTTGGTGTATGCTACTCCCAGATTACTCGATCTACGTCCAGCAAAAGAGTCGCAGCCACACAGTATGTGTAACATTGAAGAGAACCCCTTACATGTTTATATTAAAAATCTAAATGTAGCTGAAACAATGGAAATAGATTAAAATATGTATAAATCTCCCGATACAAGAAAATGAAGAGAACTCAAACAGACTTTTACCAAACACGGCTATGAATCCTGATTAAATCAGGTTTAAAATAAAAATAAAACACATTCAAATCCATTAATTCCTTTGAGAGCAACGATGCTACAACAGATAAATTAAGCTAAACACAGATCATAATAACAACCCCCTTTTTGCGGGACATCCTATATAAACAACATAACTACATCACAACGGGATATCTACTCAACTCCCTATATAAATCGGTCGGGACAAATGGATGGAGAGCCTATCCAAGGGCCAATGGTACAAACTGTTGCTGTTGATGACTAAAATTCGTATAGGCATAGAGGTAGGCGAAGTGAATAAAAACTGAGAAGCCAAAAAATATGATTTTTCAATTACGTGAGCCATTTATTCATAAGTTGCGATACAAATAATAAAATTACAAACGTATTACATTGAAATCTACTCAAGAGGTACTTTGGGAGGTCGTAAGTTTTGAAAGTAACCAGGATTTTGATTACTTTTTGGACCTTTTTGTTGCTTGCTTTTTAGTTCGTTTGGTCACTTTGCGTGGGTTTGTAGCCACTTGCAACTTCACGCTACGAATTATCATGCTCTTGTATCTGTAGAATCCTTCCTCTTTTATATTACTTGGTCTCGTGTCATGTCTCATGCTCTCTTCGGGTGATGTCGCTTTTTGCTTGGCTTTTGTAATTTTCTGTTTATTTTGCTTTGTTTTTTCATTATCTTTCCCTTTTGTCTCCTTACTCATTATTTCGATTACTTTATTCGGTTGCTGTGGCCTTCGTAAAAATCATCGTGGCAACCTTGCAACCTACGGGATTCCGGAATTCTTTGTCAATGTCATATAATATGACATATTTTATATTTCACGTTGGTTTTTTCTTTAAAATCTAGTCTACTGCTACTGCGATCTTATTGAGTTTGTAGTTGCATGAAAACTTTTGGAATGTTGGACCATGTTTGGTTCTTATTTAGTTTGTTGAGTTGAACGCGATATTCAATGTTTTAGAACTTATTTTCTATTGCGTTAGATAGTCACTTTACTCGAAAATATACAATGTTTATTTAATGATATTATAATAAAGTGAAATCTTCAGTAACATACAAGTTTCTTACGTGTAAAGAAAACTTTTTGAATCTGTAAATTTTTAACTAATATTTATTGTGTTTTCTGTTCATCAACGGTCACAAAACCTTTGTTACCCAGATTCTTCTTAAACTTAATACACATAATTTATTTCCGAGGAACTAGTGTACTTTAACAGTAAACGTAGGAAAATAATCAATATGATAAAACGGAAGTTATGCGTGTTAGACTCTGTAGCTTGGCCGCAGCCCGCGCCCGCACAAATCACGCCATCCCAACCATAGTATTTTTTCTTTCAAGTATTTCTTTGTTACAACCCGGACGGCAATAAACGCTTTCCGCTAAAAAAATAAAAGGGGTAAAACAAACTTGCTTATTTCATTGTTTGCTTAAAACACAATGAGGATGAATTACTTAAACGAATTTCAGTCCATTTAACACGATCTTGTTTATATTACGTTTCTATGATGTATGGTTTCGGTGATTGAGAGATAGTCGTTTATTTTGGTCCGTGTAATTTAGTAACTGGCGTGCAATTGAAGAATCCTATGCTATGTCCAGCACTGGACAGATGATGACGATGATGATGATGAATTTAGGACAAATTCCACAAATACTAAACCATACCATGATATAATATCTGTTGCACTTGTAAAATTAAACGTAACATGAAAAATATCAATCTAAAAGTTTTTTGCCTACTTACCTAATAAAATACCGGGACATAAAGATGAAAATGTTATTAAAATTACAAGGGCCGCAATACCCAGCAAGTAATGTGAAAACTTATTTTCCATGAAACATTCTTGTTTACAAAGGGATGAGTTTAGGAATATTTTAATAAATGCAATATAAAGCAGCATTCCCAGCTGTTATTTTACTTGCTAAAAATCAAGAGATATAAGTAAAATGCTCTAGTTTTGCGGGAGCTTTTCGTGGTGCTTTATTTCTCTTAGGCCTAGAAATAATACCCAAATTCAAAACAAGATTCGCCAAGCTCTAGCTTAGAAGAAGCTTCCCGTCGTGGCTTACCCCTCTTATATCTACAAATAATACCCAGATGCAAAACGAGATCCATCTGGTTCTAATTTGAAGGGATTTTCCGTTGTGCCTAACTTCTCATAAATCGCTATTTTAGCTGATTTATGTGTAGTTGAAATATGAAATGGTGGATCGGCAAAAATAGCAATATTTAAAACGGTATCAGCTCCAATATTGGGCTTTGCAATCATGAATAACTGAAGGCATCAATTATTGTGTGCTGACGTGGTTAATTCCATTTATCCTATGAATATGAAAATGTACAATAGAACAGAGTGAACTGTGATTTTGAGTGCTGAACTGATTTAACGCAGTCTGTTGTTGAAATATGATAATCAGCATTATGTATGCAGATTCGTTTGAAACGGGATGGGTAAGGATTCTGTTCTGGCGGATCGTATGTTCCGAATTCCGATGCATGAATTTTGATAGTAAATTGCTAAGAAATGTTATTGTCAAGTGTTCTAGAACTAGGTATGTGACATTTAGTAAACGTAACGATAATTATAATACTGTCTGGAACAGGCCACACACGGTCATCTGATCCCAAACATGTGAGAGCCTGTACCTACTATGGATAACAGACAAATGGTACTAATACTTACTATATATCCGTACTTTTTTGTAAATACATACTTACTTAACAAATAACACTTGATGGGAATCAAATCTACGACCTATTGGGTAGCAGCCAAGGTGTCGAACCAGACCAACAGGCCTGTCAAACGATGTATGCACAAACCGTAAAAATATATTTTGCCCCATTGGGGCAAAACACTATCTATTATATCTTTTTATTTATCATATTATTGTTTTGCCCTCCTGTACAACGATAAAAATTAATATAGATAAGATATAAGTACTTATTATCTATACTATATCTATGAATGACGTGCTCTGACGTCACGCTAGTAGCTACATAATAAATATTATCCAATTGAATAATCTCAATGGATTTCGAGCTGATTAGCGATATTATCAAGAGTTTGTTGCATGTTTTAGCAAAAAGTTAAAGCGAATATTTATAATTAAGAGCGTTATTGTACCTAGAATAGTTTAATACCGTGAACATTGATTTAATTACGTGGTGTTTTCCGATTTTATTCTTTCCTATTATTTCGCCGATTCTTCAAAGAAATGTCAATGACTTCAGACATTTTATTGCTTTCAGAGGCATTCTTGGCCAAGCCTATTTTGGTCCTCCTTTTCTAGATTGAATTTTCTAAGTGATTTACTGCTAGTCACCCGATTTGCAACGGAGGCAAAAGATTTTATATATTTTCACAACTTTTATTATTTTTATTGCAAGTTCCGACAAAATTTAGAGTTACCTGGAACTTACCGAGAGTGAAATTCAGATAGATCTTTACATTGGTTCTAGCTTACAGTATTTACAAAAGTCTATTAATAGAGCCAAATTGTTATGTACTATACTTAATATGGTGGTTAGAGTAAGCAATATGAGTATACGTATTAAAAATTAAGTTTATATTTGTGTTTTTTTTGCCTACCCATTGCCACTTCAATCTGCAAGTTGAAGCGGCAATGGGCAGGCCACATCGCTTGAAGAACCGACAACCGATGGGGAAGAAAAGTTCTCGAGTGGCGACCACGAACCGGAAGTCGCAGCGTATAGGTAGGCCTCCCACGAGGTGGACATATGTCATTCTGCGCGTCGCAGGTAACCGGTGGATGCAAATAGCCAATTGTCGTTCATTATGGCGTTCGAAAGGGGAAGCCATTGTTCAGCAGTGGACTCTTCCGGCTGGTGATGATGATGATAGTGTTTTTTTTTTAAATAGAGATTTAATTGTTGTTTTATGTTTTGTTTGCTTTATATTTGTAGCTATATCGGCTTCATAAATAAATAAATACTTTGTTGTAGTGAAATTATTTGATAAATTCTAATAAATGATCACGAAGGGTAAATTTTCTCTTCCAGGAATTAGTGAATTAATAAAAGAGAATATTCCAACAATTTTCCGGATGGAACTTGACTCTGGTCAGGGTTTAGTTGATGTAAATAATTGTCATATTTTCCTGAGGAAACTATGGGATAGCGGTCCGAGGGTTTCACGACCTTTAATACAAGTAAAATTTGTGTACAATATCCGTACGACTAGGTATTATTTCAAACTTTGTTTGAGCGCAATGTATTTATGAACACTATAATTATTTTCGTACGAATACGTGCCGGATTACGTTGTTAATGCTAGTGTGGCAATAGTTTAATACGTATGTTAATACTGGCTAACTGCAATTTGTCACACCACAGTAAAAACATCATAATTCGAACGTTTTGTAGGGCCAATTTAATAGATTACATTTGACATTTGTCAGTTTCTTTGTTGTGTCTGTTTCTTTTATCATTAATACAATACATATGCTATCGTAATTGACAAAAGTTAAGCAGTTGTTCAACAGCAACTTCCAAAAAATTAATAATATTTTATGCCCGCCGTTACAAGGTTACGTTGTTATATTTTGATGAAGTGTAAATTGTGATCTATTAAATTGGCCCTACTTTAGTAAAACTTAATTCTCCTTACCTACAAGATATGCTTTGTGGAGCAACTTTACAAGTCCTTATTTTGAGGTGTATTAAAATGACAGGTAAGTTTTGCCTGTCTAGTATTAGTAGTAATAATCTAATAATTTTGACAGTTTCAGGGTACTGCTGCTGGTCACCTAAGACTCGCTGTTAAGACACTTTAGCCCAGTAACTTGATCAACTACCTGGATGGTTCATTGAACAAAGGAGATGTTCCATTTTGGGCCAACACTATGTACACTACATGGAAAAATAGGAAAAACATAGGAGAGTTTCATAAAAATACTTATAAATTAATTTGAAGTACAATTGTACATAAATGATTACTTATGGAGTTATTTAATATGTCCACCCTGTTTTTAGGGCAGCCATGACAGTTGCGTTTGACGTTGGTTTACTACTTGACAGTTAATGCTATAGGTGACTTTCGTAATAGATTGTTTACGCATTTAGTACATATTGTATTTTGGAGTTTTTAGTGATTATTTATGTTTACGGACATTAATTGACTGTTTCTTTCTTGACACGGGGCTTTACTGTATTGATTATCGCCTGTGATTTGGATTGGAATCCGTCCGTCAAAATCAATATCCGTCAAAATGACATTTTAGTTACGTATTTCCGATCCATCATATTATTGTGTGGTGTTGGTACAGTAGTATTATATTCTCTTTGGTGTTGCTCTCCTTGACCAAGATATGTTAAATGTACAATAAAACGAAGCAATATATAAAAAAGAGAACATTACAAAACAGTTACTATATTGCATAGTTATATATTCATATAGTGTACATGGTGTTGGCCCAGGCTCCATACATTTCTCGTAGCCCGGTGTACTGGTGGACGCCGCAGATCGCGCAACTGCGCGAGGTCTGCTGGCGAAGCCGCCGAGAGTTCACCAGGGCGAGAAGGCGAAGCCAGGCTCTACAGGGCATACCGAGTGGCCACCAAGGCGCTCCAAAACGCCATCAAGAGCGCCAGGGACCAGTCCTGGGACGAACTCCTCGAGGGACTCAACGAGGATCCGTGGGGGCGCCCGTACCATATGGTGCTGGGCAAACTACGCCCATGGATGCCCCCGGTGACGGAGACTAGAACCGGCTTTGCTGGGACGTGTGGTAGACACCTTGTTCCCGGCAGGTCGGTCAAGTCCCTCAGTCCACCCCCTTCAGTTGCCCGAATGGCGCGACGATCTGGGGGTGACCATAGAGGAGATGGACTGGGCCGTTGGCCGCTTGAGAGCCCGAAACACCGCGCCCGGACCCGATGGTGTTCCGGGGAGGGTGCTGGTGTTAAGC
Organism: Furcula furcula; assembly: GCA_911728495.1. Classification (NCBI taxonomy): domain Eukaryota; kingdom Metazoa; phylum Arthropoda; class Insecta; order Lepidoptera; family Notodontidae; genus Furcula; species Furcula furcula. The sequence continues at coordinate 11,906,723 of OU452261.1, read as the reverse complement.
CTGGCTGCCCTGGGTGACGTGCTGAGGCAGCTATTCACTAGTTGCCTCCGTGAAGCTACGTTCCCCAGGGCCTGGAAGGAGGCTAGTTTGGTCCTCATAAAGAAGGAAGGCAGAGCCGCGGATTCTCCCTCCGCGTACCGTCCCATATGTCTGCTGGACGAGGTTGGCAAACTGTTCGAGAGAATAGTTGCCTCTCATCTCAGCGGGCATCTGTCGCGCGTCGGTCCCGATCTGGCCGACAGCCAGTTCGGCTTCCGACAGGGCCGTTTGACCGTGGATGCGATAACTCGCGTCCGCGCCCTGTCGGATCAGGTGGTCTCCCGGGGTGGCGTGGCGTTGGCGGTGTCACTCGACATTGTCAACGCCTTCAATTCCCTACCCTGGGATGCGATCTGGGAGGCATTGGTCTACCATGGAGTGCCTCTCTACCTGCAGGCCCTGATCAGGGACTACTTGCGCGACAGGTACATCCTGTACGTGGATCGAGACGGTACGAGGATCCGGAGGGAAGTGGAGCGAGGGGTTCCGCAGGGGTCACTCTTAGGCCCCTTGCTATGGAACCTCGCCTACGACGCGGTTCTGCGTGTCGATCTCCCCGCCGGCGTAAGTGTCGTCTGTTACGCTGACGACACGTTGATCGTGGCCGGTGGGGACACCTTCGAGAGGACCAAAGAGCTCGCCGAGCTTGGGGCGGAAATCGTCGTCGCGAAAATACGCGAGTTAGGCATGGAGATAGCGCCTCAGAAAACCGAGGCGCTGTGGTTCCACGGCCTACCTAGGAGCCGGGAGCCACCGCCCAACTTGCGCGTCCGTGTGGGTGAGTCGGAAGTCAGGGTGGGGCCGCACATGAAATATCTTGACCTCACCCTTGACAGTCGCTGGGGCTTCGAGGAGCATTTCGAGCGCCTGGTCCCCCGAGTCGATAAGGTTGCAGCGGCCTTACATAGGCTGCTCCCTAATCTTGGGGGGCCGAGCGAGGAAGTTCGCCGCCTCTACGCCGGGGTCATGCAGTCCGTAGTCCTCTACGGGGCGCCCATTTGGGCGCCGAGGCTGGCCATACGACGCTGTAGAACAAAAATCTACAGCGTCCAGCGGAGGATGGCACTGCGGATTGCACGAGGATACCGAACGGTGTCCTTTGAGGCGGCGACCATACTGGCACGCTTTCCGCCCTTAGACATCCTGGCGGGCATGTATGCGAGGGTCTATGACCGGATCCGCATCGCCCGCCAGAGTGGCGGAGGCGAGCCGGTGGCGCTCGAATCCATCAAGCGGCAGGAACGACACAACGCACTCACGACGTGGCGCGAGCGGCTCCAGCCGGAGCACAAAGCGCGCAAACGCGTCGTTGAGGCATTCCTGCCGCATCTCGAAGCCTGGATACAGCGACGGAGCGGACGACTCACCTATAGGCTTACGCAGATAATCACCGGCCACGGTTGTTTCGGTGATTATCTGCATAAGATCGGACGTGAAGCGACGACGAGATGCTTCCACTGCGACCAGTCTGACTCCGCCCAACACATGCTAGAGGCTTGTCCCGCGTGGTCGTTGGAGCGTCGAGACCTGGTCGCAGTCATCGGATCGGACCTCTCCCTGGGCAGCGTAGTGTCGGCTATGCTGTCCGGGGATGCGGCGTGGGGAGCGATGGCCGCCTTCTGCGAGACTGTCATGTCCCAGAAGGAGGCCGCCGAGCGGGAACGCGAACGCGCTGATCCCGCTCGGCGACGAAGGCGCAGGCCGCGTCAAGCGGCCACCCAACGTCTCGCTCCCCAGCCCTGAGCCCGGGGCTATAAACAATGGGCAACCTTCGGAGTCGCCGGACGCTCGGGGTGTGGGCCCTTTGAGCGTCCATTGAGTACGGCGGCGACTCCGAGGAGGACGGCGGCGGGGTTGCGACCCCCGACCCCGTGAGCACCGTGACTGGTTCCCGGGGGGCTACAATGCGCCCCCCGGCGGCGGGCTCAAAGGCAAGGCACTGAGGGGCCCCTGGTGCAGATCCCACCGGAGAGCCCTGGGGTCCCCCCTCTCATGTGCCGATGCGACAGCCGCGGGGGTTTTAGTGGGTAAGAATCCCACATACCCCGGTCGAGCCCCACAGCTCCCGGGGATCTTACGAAGATTTCCCCCGCGTCAAAAAAAAAAAACAAAACAAAAGGCTCCATACATTTCTGGAACAACTCCTTTGATATATCACCGCGGATTCAGCTTTAGAGTTTGTTAAATGTTCTTACAGAATACCACTACCGTACAAACTACACTACCTTTTTTTTTCGTGGGGAAATCCTCATGGGTTCCTGCACCGCCACGGGTGGTGGCAGTGCAGGTTATGTTGGAATCCTACCAACTAAAACCCCACGGTGTCCTCATTCCGCTTTTTTGTGGCATTCGGTTCCCGCCAGCGGTCGTCTGCTTAGCGGGGAACTCCTCCTTGTCTGTTGGTGTACAAAGCCCACATACACGTCCACGGGTGTATAAAACCCTCGGACTCCTCCGGCAGGTGGGCCGGGACACTTCAGCACGCTTTCCTACGCGAGGGCAATTGCTTGCTGTGCGCAGCCAGCAGTCCAACCGTACAAAGTACCTACCTGGACGGGTTCTTGTAGTACCTGGCTGGACTGGTTCGTAAACTACCTACCTGGACGGTTTCTCGTAGTAAATTCCTGGATGTCGTCTTGTTACTACAAGACGACTTTTTGTAGTATCAACCAAGTTAGCTTTCTGTAGTATCAATCTGGACAGCTTATTGTATAAGAAGTTACTTACTCCAAACATGCACGCTCCATCCTCTATGTTTATCGTCTTCACTGTGCCCGGCGGCCTGCATCTGAGCCTCAGCAGCTTCAGCTTCAGGCAGCGTCCTCCACCGCTTCAGCAGCTCCTTCGTCTTGTCCTTCGTCTTGTCACATGCTTGCCGCCAGTTTGTGAAGTACTTGCGAGAGACCTTTGGGCTCGAGAGGTTCGATATCTTTGAGTCTTGCCTGCGGACAACGTAGAATTTTAGCGAGTCGTTATTTAACAGATCTCATTGATTGATCGGCCAGTTGATGCAGTGATTAGGTATCTTAGCTACTATCCGAAAGGTCATAGGTTCAGTTCCCACCTACTTCGAATAAATATTGACATGCATGTTTGTCTTGTATCTGGTGTTGTGTTGCATGTCTTTTATGGTTGCCAGAGATTAATGATTAGGTACATGATGGTCAAAACATTTCCTATTTTGCCTTGAAATCTTTACTTTTATTATGCGGTTTTGATTTTTTCTTTTGATTATGTCACTAGATAAAAACGTTTAGACGAACTGAAATCCTTATATTTACGTACATCAATACATCTATAATGTTGTCTTTTATTTACGCGAAATTAAAACAAATTAAAACCTAAAATAAACCACGATGTATTCCGTAAGAGTAAATCAATTACAATACATCTACATAGTATATTTGAACGACAAGTTATCGAAGAGCTATCAATTTTAGGTGACAGCCGGTTCTTAGTTTGGCTGCATTTTTTTTTTGAGTTTTTTCTTTGCATGTACTATCGCGGTTGTGAAAGCTGTAAGGCGTTTTCAATGAAAATCGTTTGAACGATGTTACGTGCGCTTACCCCGCCCGCACGTATTTTGAGCCGGCTCGTGCAAGCGATTACAGTCCTAAAGGTAACAGCTTCCGTGACCGTGAGAGTACTGAAACATATAAAACATAAGACTGAAACTTAATCTTGTGCAGCTAGTACGATCTAGCATAATTTGCAAAAAATAAGATAATATGAATAATAATAAATAATAATGCCTTAAAGCTTGTTATTTTAGATTCTAAGCATATAAATATCAGAATATACCTAAACTACGTTTTGAGAGAATATTTTAACAATGGAAACCCATGCTTGACAGCCGTATAGTTGGAAGATTTTCATTTTAATATCGGAGGTGGATAATATTACCGTTTGACTTAATAATTCATTCGCCAGCGTTATATTTATTCCAAGAAAACACAATTTCCATATTTTAAAATACACGCGACAATTTACCAGGACAATTTACATTCGACCCTTGATAACGTCAAAATTACTATATTAAACAATGCTAGACTATCTTTTACGTGTATCTAGTTCGCAATGTTCCAAACTGTGCCTAATCGAGTTGGAATCTCGTTAATAAATCATGAAGGTTAGCTAGCATGTAAACTGCTAAACTATGTTATCAAGATGGGAATATATATAGATTATACAGGGTTGTCCGTGCACGGCCGGTGATGGAAATACATATTATCATCTTCATCATCAGCAGCCAAAACACGTCCTCTGCTGAACAAAAGGCCTCCCAATTAGAAGGGAGGGGTTGCCATAATCCCCACGCTTGGCAGGCGTCTTGGGGATCGTAGTATAGGTGGCAGGTATTCCAATAGATAGACGCTGCTGCTTTTCTTCTTGTTTTCCCTTAAGAGGTGACCACTTATGAATATCCAAAGGGAGGAGATGGGAGGGTGCTATTCTTACCCGGAAGCCCCACGGGTTGGTTTTTAGATAAGGAACCGAAAAATAATTTGTGATGTCAGGTTTTGCGTTATTTAATTAACACCTTGTTTAAGGGATCTTTACGACTTATATTAGATGTTCAAGTATACAACGGTAATGCCCGCTAAAAATTGGATTAGCTTGACTGGGGAAGTACCGTACAGAAGAAGACCAGACGAACACAATTCGTGTTTTTTGCTGCCGGGTACAGATATCTCTACATAGAGTTTTTTTTCATAAACTGGGGGTCGATCAAACTGTCAGTTTATTCCGTAAATTTCACTAGTTTTTGATAGTTACCGCTAGGGGCGCTGGAGCTTACCGCTAGGTGGAAATGTATGGAGAAAACCATCGATATCTATACATATTATAAAACAAAGTCGCTCCCGCTGTCTGTCTGTCCCTATGTATGCTTAGATCTTTAAAACTACGCAACGGATTTTGATGAGGTTTTTTTTAATAGATAGAGTGATTCAAGAGGAAGGTTTATATGTATAATGCATGCATAATATAGTAGAGAAACACTGATAATTTTAGAGGTTTCTAATATGATGTCGTAAATAAACTCTTTTTTTTGCGCTTACATTGCAATCGCTGGCTGAACCCTACGAGATAGATCAAAATAATGTACTACAGTATTGTACACCATAACAAGGTCTACAAAAAAATTCACGATAGTATACGTTTATCTCTTAGGGATAACCCACAATAAACAATTTTTATCCTTTACTTTTTATGAGAAATAATTATTAGATAATAAATTGTTGTTAGCATTAATTTGTCAGAATCAGAATCAGAATCGTTTATTTGTAAACCCTTCTTCAATACGGGAATTGCTGAGAATAGGAAGTAAAGTATATTTCATGTCACTAGGTTAAGCAACGTTAGGCAAGGTCATTACATAGATGGGTGACGGCGGCGACTCCGAGGAAGACGGTAACGGGTTTGCGAGCCCCGTCCCCGTGATCATGGTGCCACTTAGAGGAGATACCACTGGAGAGAGCATGATGCGCTAACCCCCTCTGGCCAATTTTTGTTCATATGGTCAGGTCATTCTTTATTTGTGTGCATGTATTTTTGAATGTGTTGCGAGTTTACTATAGTGTGGGTATGCGTGAAAGTGTATCTGTGTGTGTTTACTTCGCCTCCCGCACCCCGCAAAAGTGCCACGAAAAATTTGTTCGGGGAATCGACGCGATACTAACTCCTTTGGTACTTTCTCTGAGTGGTGCCAGGTTTAAGGGGGCTATAATGCGCCCTCCAGTGGGATCTGCACCAAATACCCCTCATTTGGTGCAGATCCCACTGGAGGGCCCAGGTCCCCCCTCTTATATGGCGATGCGACAGCTGCAGGGGTTTAAATGGGTAAGAATCAAAGATACCATGATTGAACGAGAGGAGGGTACAAGAGAGGGAGAAGGGATTCGAGGAGGGGGTGATGGGATAGGGGGATTAAGATTGAGAAAGAGGGGTGTGAGGGGGAGCAAGGTGGGAGAAGAGAAAGGGGGAGGGGGTTCAGAGAGGAGACAAAGGGAAAATGAAGAGGGGGAGTGTGATGGGGACTGAAGCGGGAGGAGGAAAGAGAGAAGAGCGAGAGAGCATAAAATTAGATTTTTCTTCTAATAAAGAGATGGAGAGAGAAATAAATCAAGGGAGGAGGGAGAAAAGGGGAGCAAAGTGCAATAAAAGCGCGGGCGGAGCTGCGCGGGTCCGCTAGTAATATATAAACTAGATTTGGTGTCACGGTTCAAAAAGTGGTAGCGAGAAATAGCGCCCTTGTGTCGCTATTTCTTTACAAGCCACATCTGACAAATTTATTTTTGCCGATAGGAGTGTCGCTACTGTCTATATGAAACTGTCAAACTACAAGTTATTATCATTATAAAATCGTTAGTTCACATTTCCGCCACCAGCACAGATAAGTCTGCAACCTCGGCGACCACATTTTAGATGTCATTTTGTTCGTGAATGTTTATCTAGTTTATACTTATATTATATGGATGGAGAAAACTGATAATTTGATCTAGCTAGTAAACTATCAGAGCTCATATTAAACGTTGACGTTTTAAGGGACGGCTTAAGGCGAATTTAGGGAGTCTCTTCCTGTCGTACCGATATCATTTGTTTGGCAATCACTCGACTGAAGCGACGGCGTGGCGGCTAAAGGGAGGATCTTCCGACCCAGCGAGGTGTGATACTCGGTTAGGGCCATAGATGATACTTAATATACGTCAGGGTCGAAGACCACGACAGTTACTATTGATGTCGGGATGTTGTATATATTCTCAACGTTTGAGAAACTTCGCTTGCGAGATTCAGGATTCGGAGGTGGCGCCATCTATCTTGTTGGATGTGATACTATTCGCTTTTCATCGCATCGGTGTACCACATGTGGCGCCATCTGGTTATGTCAAGTCGCCACACATAATATAATGTTATGGATGAGGAGAATGAACAAGAATCGACTTATGTATGTGATAATACAATGGTTGTTGGGCTCGGTTTTAGCTACTTAGCTACAGATTCGAAGTACCGTTCGCATCGATCTTGATATTATGGAACGTGATGGATTACACGATAGTTATTAATGACTTAGGTACCTTGTCATTATACCGATGAAGATATTAATGCGATTAAATGTAAGTAATAATAATTAATCAACTCGCGTAATTCACGTAATGATGACATGATAATTTATCATCATCATTTGTTTTTATTTTCCCGACGTTCCTGCGTACATTAAACAAATAATAAAGAAGAAGTGACACCATGATTATTCATTTCAACACTCCGATGAGCGTGGCTCCTGCAAATAGGGTTGCCAAATATTGAGTACATTTCCCAGACATAAAAACTCCGGGGCTCATGAGGACTGTCGCCTAGACTGCTCAATGTTGAAATAAAAACGTCCAAACCATAAAAAAAATAAACCACGATATAACCCATAATAAAATCTTTTTTAAAAAAAATTGAACCGACTTCAATATCACTGAAAAGTATAAAATAATTTAAATATTATTGAAGTTGGTGTTAGCGTACCTGCTGTGTATATTTGGCACCAACTTCAATAATATTTAAATTATTTTATACTTTTCAGTGATATTGAAGTCGGTTCAATTTTTTTTAAAAAAGATTTTATTTTAACCTTTTTAGTGATATTTTCATATATAAAGATTGAACCATCGAAAACCGTAAAATTATCTAGGTAGGTTATGATCACATTATCGTCTACATAGTTTTACATAATTCATGTTTCTTCAGAAAATAATATCCGGTCGTAATGAAATTTGCATGGAAACATCATAGTAGTTTACTCTCTCGAATAAAAAAAGAATCATCGAAATCGGTTCATAATTGTCAGAGCAATGTAATGGAGAACATCAGTTTTATGGTTTTTACCAGATAAATTCCTCCACATCGTTCATGGTCCTCCAGGAAGTTCTTATCCGGTTGTAATAAAATTCATACAGATTCAATACAGTGGTTTCTTCTTTCGAATAAAAAAAGAATCATTGAAATTGGTAAATATTTGCCAGAGTTATGACCATTTTTGTCCGACCGAGCGAGTCCGAGCGACTAAAACGTCATCTATATAGGCTTTCTTGCAACTCTCAGTGCGCAGTCACCATTCTTGTTTTTTTAGGAACTACTTATTACTAAGCAATAATTTTTTTATGGGACCCAATCAATGGATTGAAGAATGGATGGAAGAAAGATTTTTTCAAATCGGTTAATAATTGCCAGAGTTATGCGCGAACATACATAAAAAAAAAAAAAAAAAAAAAATATATACAGACGAATTGAGAACCTCCTCCTTTTTTGAAGTCGGTTAAAAATAGTTCCATTTGAAGTATACGCGTAAATAAAAGGAAACATTTAACCAAGTTTTCATTGTTTTCAATGTAGGGTTTGCAGAAAATATACCTACTATGAAACACCAGTTACCAGTGTAAATTTCAATTAATCCAATTTGGGATTTAAAACCTACAGTGGGAGCTGCCATTCGTGCGGACAGAAAGGCGGCGTCATTTGATTGAATTTAATATTTTTAGATTGCGCGACAGCTTCAACAGCATCCTGCGTTCGATAGCGGTGATAGCCCACTTGTCTGAGCAATGGTCAGCCGGACCAAGTCATTAGTTATTACTACGTACTAACATAGTAAGGCTACGAACTAACATTGATAGTACTAGGCTCTATAGCGTAGGGAGAAACCGCTTGCTTGCAAATCGGAGATCGTGGGGTTCAAATCCTGCATAGTGTGACCAGATTAAAATTGATCATTATGCTAGCCAACCTCTGAGTAACCTTTTTGAAAAAATGCTAAGATTCTGCTAATCTATTTTATATTATGTTATTTATAATAAATTAGTTTAAAAAAGTGAAAAAATGACAAGCCCGCTGTTTCTTGCCGGATCTTCTTAGTTGACGCCAAGTTGTAACCCGGTGGTAGCTTTTAAAAAATTGGCCATTGAAAAGCTAGCGTTAAGCCTATTTGAAATAAATATTTTTACTTTGATTTGACTTTGACTAGCGGGTATTATTATACCTTTCAAAGGTTTCCCTAGAGCTTTCACTAGCCCTAGACAGGCGGCGTTCTTTCCTCACTCCCGCATCTTCACTAGGAGATTTTTCCGGCGGTAGCTTCAACTCCTTGTCGGGCTTGATGCTGGAGCGCGAACTCTTGGCGTCGTCCACGCTGTCTCGTTTGCTGGGCGGCTTCACGGGCGACAGGCTGCCGGGCTTTTCACTCTTCTTCACCTCCATACTGCGGGGTGAGCTGACATCGTCGCCGGCTCACTGGAACAAAGAAACCACGGTATTAAAGCTAGATATTTTCACTAGTTGGTAGGTTTCTTGTGAAAGAAACCGTCCAGGCAGGTACCACCGCATTGCCAGATATTCTGCCGCCAAGCAACAGTGTATAAACGTTGCTGTGTTCCAGTGTGAAAGGCACTGTAGCTAGTTAAATTACCGGACACAAAGACTTGATATCTAATGTCTTAAGGGTCGGCAACGCGCTAGTGATTCTTCTGGTGTTGCTAGCGTCTATAGCTGGCGGTGACTGCTTACAATTAGGGGACTTCAGGGGAGTCGGGCGCTTGCTTGCCACCTTGGTACCAAGTATAAAAAATGATGTAATTGGAAATTTTAAGAACATCTACTGGTGGTAATTTATAAATATGAGTTCCTTTGACCACCTTCGTGCACCGTCATGTTAGCAATTTGCAAGACAAGTGCTGCCCCCTGTGTTGCTAATGTCCTTTACTTTAGCAACACTGGGGAGCAGTTGGCGAAAGGACGGATTTGACAGTGACAGATGGGGATTCAGAATACGAATGAGGCGGGAAACTTATGAAGCAGAACGAATCGGGAAAATACAAAATACGTCTTATTGAAAATCGAATCGAGTCTGTCTGTGATACAAATACATTTAACTGCTTATATCGGCCTTAGAGCAAGCAAAATTTTCATCAAAAACTAGTTACACGTGTAATAAGTCAGTAGAAACATGCGTTCTATTTAGACAAAAATATTTTTGAAGGAAATATGCCTTATTTTGTGATGTGATATTGTAAATATCATATAATTAAATTAGTAAATGCGACTATAGAGTAGTTTGTATATTTATTGAAGAAATTAATAAAGGTGGTAGTTTGTAAATAGTGATGTCAATTTTTGTTTGAGAAATTTCTCCCTCCGCTCTTTGTAACTTCATTATTTTCCTCTCCATCCAAAGGTTGCCTGGAAGAGATAGTTTTTAGCGATAAGGCCGCCCATTGTTGCATGTCTTATTAATTTGTATCTTCTATTATCCGTTTGTTTGTGCGCAATAAAGATCAGTCTATCTATTTAAGGTGAAAAGCATCGATATATTATTTCAACTACATATATAGATGGTGAAAAGGAAAAGTTTGCCTAATGGCATCCGCGCCATGTTAAACTGCAAACTTAGTACTGTGCAACCCGTCTATTCTTTTACATGGACTGAGGACAAATTCCTATGAATATTACCAGATCTGCATAATGGCGTTCAATAAAGCTATACATAAAAGATAGCCATGCTATCGTTTTGACGAGGCCTTTAAGCAGATAAAATCAAATGGGAAATTTTCAACATCGTTAACTCCTCGATATAGGTCAAGTGTTTGAGATAAATAACAAGACATTATGAAAGTGGGTACGTTTACATTTTTCTACTCCACTGATATATAGTATCAAATACAAAAGGGTGACATTAAATAAGAGAGGCAGGGCAAAGGCATCGCCTGCTTCAAATTGGAGTAGCCTAAGCCTAACTAGGGAAGTATCTACCTCTTTTTTTTATTTCGCGGGCGTAACCCCTATATAGGTCTCCGGGACCTGTGGTGGTTAACTGGGGTATGTGGGATTCTACCCACTAAAACCCTCACGGCTGTCGCATTGGCACATGAGGCCGCAGGGCTCTCTGGTGGGATCTGCATCAGGAGCCCCTCAGAGCCTTGCCTTTCAGCCCACCGCTGGAGGGCGAAGCTGCACTGCTGAACAAAGGCCTCCTCCTTAGAACGCTACAATGACTGGTTTTGTTTGATTTACGGTACGGCAGAAGACTTATTTTCAGGCAAGTTGTATTCAATTTATTTGAAACGTCATTATCTATCTAAACTGCCTTACCTGAAATATCTAATTCATTTATAATAAGCTTAAAATTAAACCCGAAAATGGTGCGAAATTAAGCCAACCAAATTAATAATAACGCACCTTGCCCGGCTTAGACCGCTAAGAATAATAAAGTAGGTGTCTTTTATTGCAAGGTTTATTCAAGTTTTATTAAAATAATACACAAGCTCGGTGCGGGGAGATTGTGCTCTGAATTATTGATAGTTTGACGTCATGTTGGTGTCCTCCGTCCGGCCCAAGTGGGATTAGTGAGGGTTGCTATTCCTAATATGTACACAAACTTTGACTGTATCAAAATATCGCATTTTAGTTTAACAGTTTTAGGTAGTAGTTCTATTCATGTATAAAGTTTTACCCATGGGGTATCCGGGTAATAATACCACCCTCCCATCTCCTTTCGTTAAGTGTCGGTAAGATACGACAAAGGGAAAACAAGAAGACGGGCAGCAGCGTCTCGCTATTGGATTACTTACTACCTATACTGCGATTCCCAAGACGCCTGCCAAGGGTGGGGATTATGGCAACCCTTCCCTTCTAAGGGGGAGGCCTTTGTTGACTTCTTTCGGCTGCTGCTGATTCTGCATATGTATCAAGTTTTTTTTTATTCAACATAAGCTAGCGCTTGACTGCAGACCCACCTGATGGAAAGTGGTGACGCAATCGAAGATGGTAAAGCGCACTAGCTTATTAAAAGCCTATTCACTCTAGCCTTGAAGACACCCACATTATAATCGGGCGAGAAAACCGACGCAGGCAAACTGTTCCAATCCTTAGCTGTCCTCAATATAAACGAAGAGGCAAATCGTTTAGTCCAGACTGAAGGCACTTTCACCACATAAGGGTGTGTATGCGTTTTGGCCGTTTATTGATCTGAACGGTACAGAACTTAGTTATTGTATAAGTCGGAGTAAATCGCTGATTTAATTTATGATAGAAAGTATAGCGTTGGTTATGGTTATATTTATTAGAACGAGGGAAATAATGATGTCTTCAAAACTGTAACGTACGCGTAGAAGTGGGAGGGTGCAACCCTACGAGTGAGACGCGTCGAAGTTTGTGTGAGTAAAACCTCTAGAGAGAGAGACGAGATTTCTTAAGATTTTATAAAAAAATATTTCGCAAGTGACCCAGTTCCTGTGTGTGTGTGTGTGTATGAAGACATTTAACGAAATGCGGTTATTTTATGCTAATTTATTTTTAACGTATTTGATATTACTTATAAAAAAATATTTTCCACTGAATATTAAATCTACGAAGCCGTTCCTAGGGGAGAGGCAGTTTTTAGCAGAGGACGTCTACCGGCTGATGATTTCCATTTCCGTTACTATATTGTAATAAAATTGGAGTATTTAAATCACTTCGCATCTAAGTTGGCATGTAATGTATTTTATTTTATTTTAATTAATTAATGATGTATAGTTATACTTACTGTATTATTTTATTGTAAATTGCAATTCAATTAATAATTATTAACTTTTTCACTAATATTATTTCATTTTCTTTTTATTTTGAAATAAAACAATTACCCCTATTGTTTTAAACCACTTTGACATCTTGCTTCGACATCTTTTATGATTTTGTCTGTATAATTCTAATTCTAATTATTTTTAATTGTAATTTTATCCATGTTCTAATAAAATGTTATATTTGTAAGATAAATTAATGCATGCTGTGGTCCTCTATAATTAAGGATACATGTGACATCATAAGTATTTTATATTGTTTTGAATAATTGAGTTATGTGATTCTTGTTGTGGATACTAATTAATAAATAATATTAACGTGTGACGTGATTTATTTAGTTACTAGCTGACCCACGCAGCTCCGCCCGCGCTATGTTTACGTTAGCTAAACTTTCAATAATACCTATACATTCGCATAGAATACAAAACGTCCTTTTTTAAAGTCGGTTAAAAACTTGGACCCACTTTGTACTTGCCCTCCGAAGCACGGAGACGTTTAGTTCAAATGGCGTTAAACGGTCACCCATCTATTTATTTACCTTACCTAACGTTGCTTAACCTGATCGATTTCCAAACCTTGTTAAAAACTATCTATGAGTGTTCCCTTACAAATATTTATTATAATTATTGTACGATCTGGTAGCCGTACAGAAGTATTTACAATGGTATGTAAATAATAGAAAGAGTTAAGTACAGATAAATGGTTTATTATAAGCACTTAACCCTAAATGGTATGGAATGGTTAATGGTTATGAGCACACGCGAACCGATTGGCTATCAAACGTGAACTGACTGTGAAATCGTTGCAATACTGCATCTCGGCGTAAATGATGACACAGCGCAACGTAATGCACGATGCTTGCACCGTACATGCTCCCACAGCCGCAGGGCAGGTCGCGCCGACGGCGCCGACCCCGGCGTTGGCGTCGCTCCGGCGGCGGGCGGGCGGCGCGCGCGGCATCTGCGCACCGCGCCCGCTGCGCCCGCAGCGCACACCACTCCCACCAGCACGTAGATCACGACGTAATGGTGCACGTCGTGGTACGAAATGCTCCTTACCAGGCTCGGCTGTGACTGCATTTGTCTTATTCTAAGACCTATACCCGTCAGCTCGTCTTCTGAACCGTCGACCGGAAATTCTGGTTTCAGAGCCGCTAATGGTCTTAGTTCGCTCTAACTAGATAGATCGATGTCCTGTTTATACTGTTCGGTGAATTGGTCATCGAGTACACCGAACAGTCCATGTGCAATATTACCTACGACATTGAGAAGACCGCGGCGCGTTCGCACGTGCTCGCGTGGGAACTGCTGATCCGACATTACATTGTTGTAATGATCCAGTTCACTATAGCTATGTCGTAATTGCAATAAAATTGATTCACAATGCTCCTTTCTTACAGACTTTGTACATATAGAATCTAAATGGTTTATATAATTAAATAATAACTTATTTCTTTGCCAATAGGGCTGTAAATCGTAGTATACGACTAGATTCCATTCGTCCCGAACAAAATGCACTGTAGACATTTTATCAAAGTATAAATTCTGACTGTTATTTAAATTCATAATATTATGCGCACATTGGATCGGTGGCATAAAAAATGTAAACAGCATGAGTGCCATGGTTATGAAATGAAATATTCCTTTCCTGGGCACACGTCTGATTCTTGGTTTTACTGTCTCCTCACTCGTCTGGTTGGTTTCTTGGTTATGCTGGTCAAGATTATTATTTATCGGTAAAAGGGATAACTTAATAATCGGCCTTTTAATGGTCCCGTTTTTGGTTTTAACGGACACCACCTGGACGCACCCATCCTTTCCAGGATGGAGCTCCTCTACTCGACCTAGAGCCCACTTTCCCGGTGGTAAATTATCTTCATGAATTTGGTTATGGTTTCTATATGATTATTTCATCATCTACAAGCTCATATTTCCGTGCATCACGTACTAAAATATTTTGGTTCTTCTTAAATAAAACTATAATGTGTATATATCCTAATTATTAATGTATAATTTTGCAGAAATGCTATTCGTATTCGTATAAAATACTTCTATCACGTAGTCGTCCCCATGGCATAGTAGGCCTGGTGCTTTCACCGCATTCTGTGTGATGCGTTATGGTGTGGCTAATGGGTTTACAAGGAGACGCATGGTATGGTACGAACCGTCTACGTCTTCGATGTAATTTAGGCTTTACTTCTGTAGCCATACTCGACACAAATACATTTGACTTCTGTGTATGGTTATTTGTCTCAGTCGGACTCTTACTGGTAATTGGTACCAAGGTCACATAAGCACTGTGCAGCAATGTATTATGCTGATCATTGCAAAATCGACACGTTTTACTTGAATCACACGTATTTCCGTGATGGTTTATTAAACAATTTTTGCATAGATGGTTATTCTTGACTAGGTCAAGTTTGTTTTCTGGCCCCAATCTTCGAAATGCCTTACATTTATGTAATGCATGTTTGCCCTTGCAGAATATGCACTTCCGTGTTGACGCAATACTTGTAGGCTTAGTTACCGAATGATTTATTGATGGTCGATATTGAGCTTTATTATCCATAGAATTATTATTTGGTAATTTGTAGGTCACTGGTTTTTGGACTTCACTACATTGAGGATGGTATACAGTTGGTCTCACTGAATCTTGCTTGCGGTTTGCAGACTCCAATGACGTAAACTTGGTCTCTAGAAACTTAAGGAACTCTGGTATGGTCGGTAAGTCCCTAGGGTTCTGGAGCGATTCAATATATGCCTGGTGCGATTCAGAATCTAGCTTCTGTGCTAAAATATAAACAATGACTGGGTCCCAATTGGTAATGTCGACCCCCATTGCCTTAATAGCGTTAAGACACGCGTTGGTGGTGTCATGTAATTTTTTCAAGAGCGCAGCAGATTGTTGTTGAATGTTTGGTAAGGATAAAAGCGTATGAATGTGGGAATTGAATATAGCTCTCATGTTACTGTATCTGTGGCTTAATATGTCCCAACAAATTTGGTAATTTTCGGAACTAATACGCAAATGTTGAGTCAATTTTTCCGCTTCTCCCGTGAGCTTGCCTTTGAGGAATTGCATTTTTTGGGCATTTAGTATGGACTGATTATTGTGAATGGTTTCACAAAATAAATCTTTAAACGACATCCACTGCTGGTAATTCCCGCTGAAGGTTGGTATCTCCACTTGCGGAGTAGACTTCTCGCGGTACGAAACCGAACACATCTTACGGTTAATTGCATCTTCGATGTCATTATACCTCTTTTCATATGTAGTAAATGCCTGCTCATATTCCTCATTATCAAAGAGATTTTCGCTATCGATATCCCAGTGTAATGAATCGATAGCTGACCACCTAGACTGGATACTTCGCAGAATATTTTCCAATTTCCACTTCTCGGAGATAATCTCTAAATCGACAGCCTCTATGGTACGAGAAAGCGCTTTAAAATTACTCTTCTGCTTCCGAAGCATTTCTTCCACCTTACTGCTGATACCTCGACTGGTTACTTGAGGCATCAACGTACTGGATGTACCTGCTTGGCCAGGGGTAGAAGGAATCATCTGCTGATCGGATAGCCTGGTTAGTGGTGTTGCTGGTTTAATTAATGGCTTATTTGATTCAATAGGCTTATAACTAGAAATGAGACTTTTAACGTCCTGGTAAAAAGTGAACGCCTGCTGGTAAAAATTCTCATTAAAATATTGATGGTCAGCACCTTCGAATTCAGCACATAATCTGGTATGATTAATCTTAAATTCGTTCCAATAGGAATCTAAAGTGCTAAGCCGTTTTTCAATGTAAGCTGGT
Organism: Furcula furcula; assembly: GCA_911728495.1. Classification (NCBI taxonomy): domain Eukaryota; kingdom Metazoa; phylum Arthropoda; class Insecta; order Lepidoptera; family Notodontidae; genus Furcula; species Furcula furcula. The sequence goes on along the minus strand of OU452261.1, from coordinate 11,890,273 downwards.
GTTTTACGCTCCGGTCCGTCCTTTTTGAAATTACTGCGAATATTCTCCATGGCGGCCGTGATTTGATCTTGAGTGGTCTAAAGATCTTGCATCTTGCTAGACATCGTGCGTGGTTATATGGTTAAAATTGTAAATATGGAAAGATCTTACTCAAAGACTGGCTCTTGGTGACCTGGTTTGTCCTGGAGAGATTCGATCCTGGTTTTTCGTCAGCCGAAGTGGTTTCTTCACTTAACGATGGTTATTAAAAATGGTTGTTGGTAAATGGAATTGGTAGGTAATTGGTAATGGTAAATGGTAAAGGAAGCTGGTTTAGCCGTAAGTGGGATACACTGACACTAATTGTTCCTGTAGCACTCGCGTAGATCCCGCCTTACGGTTTAAGGCTCGAAGGACCAAAATGTACGATCTGGTAGCCGTACAGAAGTATTTACAATGGTATGTAAATAATAGAAAGAGTGAAGTACAGATAAATGGTTTATTATAAGCACTTAACCCTAAATGGTATGGAATGGTTAATGGTTATGAGCACACGCGAACCGATTGGCTATCAAACGTGAACTGACTGTGAAATCGTTGCAATACTGCATCTCGGCGTAAATGATGACACAGCGCAACGTAATGCACGATGCTTGCACCGTACAATTATAATGAAACATTGTTAAAATCGGATCAAGCGTATAACCAAGTACACATTTTGAATTTAGTCCCCTCTCCCAAGGGAACCGTGCCGAATGTCGGGATAAAAAGTATCCTATGTCCTACCTCGGAGTATTAACTCAAATCATGCCAAGTTTCGTTTCAATCCATCCAGTAGTTTCGGCGTGATGCTCAGCCGAGATACAGACAGACAGACAAAAAAAAATACATTTTTGGCTTTAGTATCGGTTATAGAATGCCCTCCAAACATAATTTTCAAAATATCTTCAATGTACAGAATTGGACCTGTTACAGTTTTATTATAAGTATAGATAAGTAAGTACCAATATTTATCACAAGACGCTAAATATATTACTTGGACAGCAGAAGGTTATTACTTCAGCGACGTAGATAATACGAGTATGCACATGAAAAGAAAACGCAAGCAAATTACAGCATAGTAAAGTATGTAATTACTTACTTACTTTTTCAATGATCCTAAAGAATTACTAATGGATTATTTGATCCCGACATACAATAAAGAAAAGAAATATTGATCGATAGTCGTCAATTATTAACAGCGAGCGAAGCATGTCCCTCGGGCAATTTGACATTGTAAGTTCATGCTTCGGATCGACGCTGAGATTTACTCTGAACTTATATTTACCAGAATATTTTTAACAGTCTTGTTTATTCTATACATATAAAATCACTTGTCCTGACTGACTGACTGATTCATCAACGCACAGGCCAAACCGCTTGACCTAGAAAGCTGAAATTTTGACAGTAGGTTCTTCTTATGACGTAAGCATCCACTAAGAAAGGGTTTTTGAAAATTCGACTCCTAAAGTTACATGGGGTGTTTTCTTTTGTATGAAACTTTTTATTTTATGGTTCGATTGACTTATAAATTACTGAAAAGATTATCTAAATAAAATAAATCAATACGTGTTTCGCGATTTTTCAAAAACAACCTTAACGCACCCCGTTAGGGGTTGGTAAACTTTGTAAAAAAAAAGCGGGCGAAGCCGCAGGGAATTGCTAATCTATAGTAAGCCTTGACGTCGTGGGGTGTCCGGGTAAGAATAGCACCTACCCATCTCCTCCCGTAGGGTGTCCGTAAAAGGCGACTAAGGGATAACAAGAAGACGGGCAGTAGCGTCTTTTTATTAGATTAACTAACCTGTAATGCGATCTCCAAGCCACCTGCCAAGCATGGGATTATGGCAACCCCTTCCTTCTAAGGGAGAGGCCTTTTTTCAGCAGTGGTTTCGCCTGCTGATGATAATGATGCCCATAACCCTACCTGAAGGTAGCTGATGATGAATTTGTAGATGGTAGAGCGCAGGGGAGAAATGGGTAAAGGAAGTCATCTAGTCTTGTAAAAATCCAGTATGCTTAGTATTCCATGCAGTTCTTATCCAGTTGAGAAGACTTCAGAGGGAGCAATGAAAGGCGCGAAAGGATACTGTCTTTCCATAATTTAAGGCAAAACTCAGCGACCTCGCGATGAGGATTCAACGAGGGATACAAACCTTATAAACAAATTCTGGTCACGTTTATAACTACAAAACTAAAATACCCATACATACCACACGTGCTGAGTTTCCTACCTACCTGGACGGTTCCATGCTCAAGAAGCCTATTGTTTTGCTGTCGGGGAGGACACCTTCAAAAGGTCCCCGAGACTCTGTTGGGGTCAACTGGGGCGCTTCGGCCGTCTACAGAACCGGAGTTTCGGAACTGGTTCCGATCGAGGCATTTTTTTTTTCTTTTACGTAACCACCTGGTGGTTCACCCAAAAATGGATATTTTTTGTTAATTAGCAAAATTTGAAACTTAATAGGATTCATTTGTTTCTTTTCACCTTTTTTTTTAACGTGGTACTAGGTAATTGCTAATTGGAAGTAACCCTATATAGGTATATGTACTAACTGACACGCGCAGCTTCGCCCGCATTTTTTTACCTGGACTACAATTTTCAGTTTCTGGTATATATATTCTTCTCCCCCCTCTTCTCTCTCTCTATTCCTGTCCCCATCTATGCTCGTAATTTTGATAAAGACTTCCGTTGTTTTTGATGATGCGTGCAAATAGTGTAATAATTTTTTCCATACAAACTTGACTAACCTCTAGCGCAACCGCGCGCGGGATATCTTTCTTTATTTTGTTCGGAAAATATTTTCAGTGAGCTTCGAGTCAATCGACTCGTAAAGTTTCGAATACGATGACACCCTATTTGACCCACTTAGGGATTAAATTTCCAAAAATCACGTCACTCATGGTATCCTCCTTTATATTTCAATACTAGCTGACCCGCCCGCGCTGTGTTTACGTTAACTAAACTTTCAATAATATACACACATCAAAAGTGTCTAGGGATCAACATATATTTTTGCAATAACTTTTCTCCTGATTGATATTAATTAAAATTTTCTTTAAGGATTCATCAAATAAAGTGTTTTCGTTTGTCACAGTAACGATAAACCAAGTCACCTTTGCATTAATAAAGAAATTTGCCATTTTCCTAATAAAGGGATTTTTGACATTTGAACCACTAACACATAAGTTCGAAAAAAAGACTGAAATAACAGTTTTCTTTAAAATTTTATTGGGTAACTTAAACAATTAATAATCCGTGTTTCTACCGCGAACACTAACAACACAAGAACATCGGTTTGGCATACTCAAAATGAGTTCATCCAAATCACGCTGTGGAATGGCCGCCCATGTTCGTTGCAACAACAAAAAAAGGTCTTCTTGCGACTGGATACCCTTCATTATTCGGCAGAGCTCTTCTCTGTAGCATATCCCATGCATGCTCAATCGGGTTCAAGTCTGGCGACTGAGCAGGCCAGGGCAGGACATTGATGTTAGCTGCGGCGAGAGTCTGTCTTACAACTCTTGCGGTGTGCGGTCGTGCATTATCATGCATTAACTGAAATAAGGGACCGATTTGCACTTGTAGAGGAACGATGACGTCTGATACAATCGTCTCAGCATAAATTTGAGCGTTGAGGTTGCCTCTGATCCAAATCAACTCAGTTCTTCCGCCGATCCAAATACCCGCCCATACCATGATGGTTCCACCACTATAAGGATGGACTTCCTGGCAGGATTTTAATCGCTGTTGGCGTCCAGGGGTTCTCCAGTGTCGTATACGTCTTGTATCCGGTCTCATACCAAAACGAGACTCATCAGAAAAGCACACGAAACGCCATTGTTCTTCTGCCCATTTTTATGCCCAAAAATGCTTGATCCCTAGACACTTTTGATGTGTGTAAATTCGCATAGAATACAAAACCTTTTTTAAAGTCGGTTAAAAACTTGGACTCACTTTGTACTTGTGCGTTATACGGTCACCCATCTATTTAATGGCCTTACCTAACGTTGCTTAACCTGATCGATTTCCAAACATTGTTAACAACTATCTATGAGTGTTCCCTTACAAATATTTATTATAATTATAATGAATAAAATCTTTTTTTAAAAAAAATTAAGCCGTCTTCAATAACACTGAAAAGTATAAAATAATTTGAATATTATAGAAGTTGGTGTTGGCGTACCTGCTGTGTATATTTGGCACCAACTTCAATAATATTTAAATTATTTTATACTTTTCAGTGTTATTGAAGTCGGTTTAATTTTTTTTTTTAAAGATTTTATTTTAAACTTTTTAGTGATATTTTCATACATAAGGATTGAACCATCGAAGACGGTAAAATGATCTAGGTAGGTTATGATCACATTATCGTCTACATAGTTTTACATATTTCATGTTTCGTCAGAAAAAAATATCCGGTCGTAATTAAATTTGCATGGAATCATCATAGTAGTTTACTCTCTCAAATAAAAAAAGAATCATCGAAATCGGTTCATATTTGTCGGAGTAATGTAATGGAGAACATCAGTTTTATGGTTTTTACCAATTAAATTCTTTAATAATAATAATAATAAATAGTTTTAAAAAATTGTAATTAATTGTAATTAGTTTTAAAAAAATAAATAAATGGAATAATAATAATATCTGTCAACCTGTCAAAAATGTCACACACAAATATTATTTTCTAGTGTATATTTTTACATTTATAACAATCCAATATACTTTAGAGTTATTTTAAATCACCGAGAATAAACCAGTTGAACAATATAAATAAAAATTCATGCTGAAAACCTATTTGGACTTCATAACATATTTTTGGAAAACCAAAATACAAATGACACCCGACAATTTTTATATGAACCAATATGGACAAAGTAACGATATACATTGGGATTTGAAGAACATTTATGTTGACACGGAGTAAAGTAGCACAACTAAGACCCCCGGATTCGTCGCCTTCCTCCGCCTCGCAGCCGCCTGCCCCCAGCACAGATGGCACGCCGCCGGCTGCAGTAGCGTCGAGCGAGAGCGACGAATATTTCTCTCCGCCGTCGTCGCCACCACCTGTACGTCGGCGGAGAGGCCGGCCGCCGCGGGAATTGGGACGTTTGGGGCAACCGGCTCCGAACAGGGTCCTCGCCCCCGGTGGTGTAGTGCGGCGCATGAAATGGACCTCATCTATAAACGAGAGTGTCATGCGCGCCTACTACGAGGCTACAGAGGGGGGAACTAACCTCACTGCGTACCGCGACCGGATGCTGTCTCTGTTCCAGGTGCTTGAGCCAGCTGTCAACGTCTCGGCGCAACGACTGTCCGATCAGGTACGGGCCATTCAACGTGGACACATGTTGGATGATACCGTGCTTGATCGGCTACGCTCGGTGGTGCAAGGTAGTCGTGTCGCCCCCTGTATACCGTCGCAAGCTGTGGCCCCTGTGGTAGATACCGCGCCGGCGCCGCGGCTCGCAGCTAATAGCGACGATGATCGGGACGATACGACTACCAACGTAAGTACCCAGTATATTAATTTGTTGAGGAGTACTTTGGAGGATGTTGTTCGGGAGTATCGGACCATGCCTCAAAGCCTTAGACCTCGCTTGCCCCGTTTGCCTATGCACAAACGAAATAGAGCGCTTGTGTGTGCCTTAGATTCACTACTGTCAAGTTACTTTGACAGTAGTGAAGACCTTGCCGATGCCCACTCTCTCCTGTACTGCGCGGCCATGACGGCATGTCGCGTAGCTCGCGTCAAGTTACCTAATACTGACGCAGCTACGCGACCGAGACCTGCTGTACCGGCTTGGCAGTGCAGGATAGAGCGACGCATTGGCGAGGCTAGGGTACTCATTGGCAAGCTCACCTGCTTCAGGGAGGGCAATACGCGCCCTAGGGTGATGCGCTTTGTGAGACGTGCATTCTCGGGGACCGGCATCGGTCCCCGCGAATACGTTTCGCGTATCACAGAGCGCATCGACTTTCTGAAGCAGAAAGTTTGTGCATGGGCGAATCGGATACGCAGGTATAGGGCACGTGTGGACCGATACTCTCAGAACAACATGTTCCAAAGGGATCAAAGGTGGGTGTATAGATCCTGGGAGCGACCTAGCCAGACAGGTGGTGAGGCGCAGCGGCCGGATGATGACGCCATGATTAGGTTCTGGCGCAACATCTGGTCGGTGCCCGTCACTCACTCCGAGGGTGATTGGATCAGGGATGTCGAACAAGTTTGCGAGCCTATACCAGAAATGGGGGCCATTACCATCAGGCCCCAAGACGTAGCCGATGCAGTCCGTCCGTTGCCTAATTGGAAGGCACCAGGACCAGACGGACTGCATAATTTCTGGCTCAAATGGTTACGCAGCTCTCATGCTTGTTTGGCATCTCTGTTTCAATCGGCCGTAGAGTCTGGGTCGCTGCCGGATTTTTTGACTACAGGAATAACCCACCTGCTCCATAAGACCAATAGTACCACGGACCCGAAGAACTATAGGCCAATCACGTGTCTGCCTACAGTTTATAAAACTCTTACATCCATTCTGAGAGCAAAAATCTACAGACATGTTGAGGGCAACTCGATAATGTCTGCGTCTCAGAATGGATGTAGGAGTGGGGCCCGTGATACTAAGGAGCTACTCCTCATTGATATGGCCATCTGCCAGCAGGCTCGCCGGAACCGGAAGGATCTGTCGACATGCTGGATAGATTATAAGAAGGCCTATGACTCTGTGCCCCATACATGGCTTATGAGGGTGCTGGAGTTGTATAAAGTCAATACAACTCTACGCGCCTTCCTGGCGTCGTGTATGAGGCAGTGGAGAACGGTCCTTCTCTATCCGGGATCTCGACAGACCCTTGGTGACGGTGAGCCAATAAGGATAGAGCGGGGTATCTTTCAGGGTGATAGTCTGAGTCCCTTGTGGTTTTGTCTGGCCCTGAACCCTTTAAGCACTCTCTTAAAGAGTTCAGGGCTAGGTTGCCGGTTGCGGAGAGGTGGTCAGGTCATATCTCACCTGCTTTACATGGATGACTTGAAATTGTTTGCCCCCACTGAACTCCAACTGATGGGCCTGCTGAAGGTCACAGAAACCTTCAGTAATTCTATCAGGATGGAGTTTGGTGTGGACAAATGTGCAGTTATGCATGTAAAGCGGGGGAGATTGGTTGAGTCTAGGAGCGTACAGCTCTCAGACTCTACCGATCTGAGGACACTCTCTGCAATCGAAACCTACAAATACTTGGGTATGTCACAGGCGTTGGGCATCAATGAGACTGACATGAAACAGTCGTTGCGGGAACGCTTCCTGGGCCGCCTGAGAAAAGTACTTAAAAGTCTTTTGTCGGGCGGAAACAGGGTGCGAGCCTACAACGGTTGGGTCATGCCAGTCTTGATGTACTCCTTTGGCATACTCAAGTGGACTCAGACTGAATTAGACACCCTGGATAGAACAGTTCGTACACTGTTAACCACATACCGTATGCATCATCCTCGCTCTTCAGTGATGAGGTTATATATCCCACGGAAGTGTGGTGGTCGAGGCTTTTTAAATGCCAAGACCCTACACAACCGTGAGATATGTAATCTCAGGGAATATTTCCTCCACTGCGGCGGAGAGATGCAAACGGATGTGGTTGCTGTGGACAATGGACTGACCCCTCTATCCTTAGCCAAAGGGAACTGGCGCAAGCCTGTGGTGCTCACCACTGGTGATCGCGAGGCGGTATGGCAAAGTAAGGAGCTACACGGAAGGTTCTACCGGGCTCTTCATGGGCCCGATGTAGATTTCTCAGCCTCCGTGGCCTGGCTACGATTCGGTGACCTCTTTGGGGAAACCGAAGGTTTTGTCTGTGCAATTATGGACGAAGTTGTGATGACGAACAACTACCGGAAATATATCCTAAGGGATGGCACCATCGACATTTGTCGGGCATGTCATCGCCCTGGTGAATCCCTGAGGCATATTATTTCCGGTTGTTCGCGTCTCGCAAATGGTGAATACTTGCACAGACATAACCAAGTGGCCAGGATAATCCACCAGCAACTTGCTTTGAAATACCGCCTTGTGACGTCAGAGGTACCGTACTACAGGTATGTACCAGAACCAGTTCTGGAGGATGGCCATATCACTTTATACTGGGACCGATCTATCATCACAGACAGGACTATTGTTGCCAATAAACCTGATATTGTGTTGATAGATCGCACCGAGCGTCGTGCAATGATTGTAGATGTCACTGTCCCTCATGATGAGAACCTCGTGAAAGCGGAGAAAGATAAAGAATGTAAATATCTTGATCTTGCGCACGAGGTTGTCGACATGTGGGACATTGATAGGGCAATCATTGTACCCATAGTCGTTTCCGTCCATGGCCTAATGGCCAAGAGCCTCGATAAACACCTCAAGAGGCTCACGTTAGACGGCTGGATCAAGGGCCAGATGCAGAAGGCAGTGCTCCTGGAGACGGCGCGCATCGTGAGAAAGTTCCTCTCTCTGGAGCCCTAACCACCGTCTGCTAGGACCCTGTTCCCGCAGCCGGTTGGAAGCCGTTTTTTATATTTTTAAATGTATTTTTTTTTTTATAATCTATATTTAAAAATGTAATTAATGTAGTTATATTTAAAATAAATGAAATAATAATAATATCTTGGGACACATCCAATTCCCCCACATCGTTCATGTTCCTCCAGGAAGGTCTTATCCGATTGTGATAAAATTCATACACATTCATTACAGTAGTTTTTGCTTTCGAATAAAAAAAAATCATTGAAATCGGTAAATATTTGCCAGAGTTATGACCATATTTGTCCTTAAAAAGCAACATAAAGTCATCTAAATAGGCTTTCTTGCAGCTTTCCTGCGCAGTCACCACTATTGTTTTTCAGGAACTACTTATTCGGAAGCAATAATTATTTTATGGGACCCAACTAACGGATTAAACAATGGATGGAAGAAAAATTTTTTCAAATCGGTTCATAATTGCCAGAGTTATGCGCGAACATACACAGAAAAAAAATATATATATACATATATTCAGACGAATTGAGAACCTCCTCCTTTTTTTGAAGTCGGTTAAAAATTGTTAAAATCGGAGCAAGCGTATAACCAAGTACACATTTTGATTTTAGTCCCCTCTCCCAGGGAAACCGTACCGAATGTCGGGATAAAAAGTATCCTATGTCCTACCTCGGAGTATTAACTCAAATCATGCCAAGTTTCGTTTCAATCCATCCAGTAGTTTCGTCGTGATGCTCAGCCGAGATACAGACAGACAGACAGACAAAAATAAAAAAAATACATTTTTGGCTTTAGTATCGGTTATAGAATGCCCTCCAAACATAATTTTCAAAATATCTTCAATGTACAGAATTGGATCCGTTACAGTTTTATTATAAGTATAGATAAGATTAGATGATTTGATTTCCTGGTTAATAACTTGGTAAGACCAAATGTTAAAACAGAAATAAATGTTCGTGTTTACTTTATAGTTGTATGATTATTTCTAATATACAATGGGGTTAAGTACCTACCTAGTTATTGGTTAAATCCGTTTTATAGTTTTTCCGCGAAACAAGCATAAACATCCATCTATCCAAACTTTAACGTTTATTATATTGGTAGGAGTAGGATTATACCTTCTGTTATAGACCTGTCTGTGTACTTCAGTTATGATCACGGCTGGTGGAATACGATAATTACTTGATCGGAACCAGTTCCATACAAGTAAATAAAAAGCCTCGATCGGAACCTGGCCTGGGATTCTTAGGCTCCGGTATCCCTCACTGCCTTGCCTTGCCTTTAAGCCCGCCGTGGCCAGCTAGGGGGCCCATTTTAGCCCCTGTCACAGTACTCACGGCGAAGGGGATCGCAACCTCACCGCCGTCACCTTCGGAGTCGCCACCGTTATTTATCCCAAACGTCCAGCGACTTCGAAGATGTACAAAAAACCTACCTAATAAACAATTTAAAAAAAAAAAAACCGACTTCAAAGTAAATTATCTAAAAAGCATAAAATAACGAAAATATATTGAAGTCGGTGCTAGCACATCATGTTAACTAACACTAGCACCAGCTGACACCGACTTCAATATATTTTCGTTATGCTTTTTAGATAATCTACTTTGAATTAAATTATTTAAATTGTTTATTATTTTAAATCAGGTATGTAATTGTTTAATTGTTTATTGTTAATTAAAACGATATTTAAACCAGTTACATTAATTAACATAATTTCATAAATATACAGTTATAAATAAATACTGATGTAGTGTAGTGTACTGTAATGTAGTGATTTCATAGAGTTTATATATTAAAAATAGTGTACATGTTTGTTTATAGTCCACTTAGACAATGCATAGGCAGATTGATCTGTCACAGGCGCAGATGTCGATAAGTGCAACTGACGGTATAGTACCTATTGTCATGTACCTATTTATGTATTTTGTGTCAACTTAAAATTGCCCATTATGTATTGTTTTCTTTTGGTTCGGTAACTTAATTGTTTAGTCATTTTGGTTTTGTTATTATTATTATTTTTTTCTTTATTTATGTTGGCTGAGTGGGCAGTGGGTGTGTGTTTGGTGGAGGGTTCGTGGAGTCACCAGGGGTTCCAACGGAAGATCAGTGCGGCTTGCGTGCAAGCCGCTTTATGCTGAGTTGGGACCCATTCGTGGCAAACTTAACTTAATTAAGTAATTTATGTTGATTTGTGTTGGCCATGAATAAAGTTTTTTCTTCTTCTTTCTTCTTCTTCTTCTTTGAAGTCGGTTTTTTTTTAATAGTTTATTTAACACTTTTTAGTGACTTATTTTACCAAAATAGGTATCAGCACTATCAAGCAACTCGAACGTCTACGTTACAATAACTTACTGAAAACATAAAAAGTTTATATCTCTTAAACTACTGGACCGATTTTGATGAAACTTATACTCTACCCTAAGTTGAAAAATACTCTAACTATTGCAAAAAGAATTTTCAAAATCGTACTTGTAGTTTCTGAGAAATCCGTGGACAAACCTACATACATACATACATACCTACATACATACATACATACACTCATAAAATTTGGTAAATTTGTTTAGAAGCCCACATAGACTAACATATATTAATATTACGCATTTTTATCAATATTACATACATACGCGTCGAATAGAGAACCTTCTTTTTGAAGCCGGTTAAAAATGGTAATTGGTGCTTTCATGCCGCGATGAACAATGTTCTATTGTATAGTTATATTAAAGCAGTCTATCCAGCCAGTATTGTATACATTTTAGGTATTCCGATACACAACCTCGTGTCTCATTGTTAAGACGTAGACGGGTGAGAGATGAGGCTTCGTTAGTAATATTGTTTGGGGCACAATCCGATACAAACAACCTTATTAGGTCGCTCATTAGATCCAATGTTTGAACGTGCTTATATTTTATGATGAATAAAGATCAGAATAATTTTTTTCTTGTGTTTTTAAATAGGATAATATATCTTTATTTTTGCGTTAGTCTAAAATAGCTGTTATATGAATGTCCAGATTACTCGAGTCAAAGGTATGTTGTCTCTTGTACATATTTAAATAGATTCCAGGCAATGATATATTATATACAAATATCATTGATAGCTAGGTATAGCTAACTACAAGTGACACAACTTTTATCGTGCGTTAGTAGGGATATAACATATCTTAAGTAAAATATCATTGATTCCAGGCAAAAATATTACTTATTAATTATAGAAGTAAAAAAGTAGGTTGTTTTAGGATGTCACCTAATAATTAATTATAACACAACGCCCACTGGCGTCAAGAACACAACGCCAGGGTGGCATCAATAACACAATGCCACGGTGGAGTCAGGAACACAACGCCACAGTGGCGTCAAGAACACAACGCCATGGTGTCCTCAAGAACAGAAAACCAGGGTGGCGTCAAGAACAGAAAGCCAGGGTGGCGTCAAGAACACAATGCCAAAGTGGCGTCAAGTTGAGAACTGAACCCAAGGGTGGCGTTACTTGTTTGCGATCTTCTATAAGATATGTGGCTATATTGAGATACTGCTGCAGTGGGGCTACTAACATATTTAACGAGCTATCCCGCTTCGTCCTCCTCTTAAAAGTACTCAATAAGCATTGTTTGTTAAACTTTGCGAAAATATTTTTGTTGTATGCTGCATGCTGTATGAGTTTGCTTAACGTGCTATCGCACAGGCGACCAGGTTTATACACAATCCTGTACATAACCCACCTGCAACAATCCGTTCCGTTTAATTATTTAAACTTCATATAGATAGATAAAATGCTTTATCTTCTTCTTAAATGAATATAAAAAACTCGTATCACGGTGTTTGTGGTCGTACTCCTCCGAAACGACTCGGCCGAGTTATACCATTTTTTTTATGTACATTACAGTAGGTGTAAGAAAAGGTGGTAAAGTATATTTAATATATCACCGCATGATATAAAAAAAGCGCGGGCGGAACTGCGCGGGTAAGTTTTATTATAAAAATACAAGATAAAAAAAAATGTGCGTGCGTGGAGTCCCTCCGCGCGGAAGAAGTGAAACTTCACTCTCGCTCTGTACTGTACGACACTGTACAACACTGTACGATACCGTACGTCGGTCGGTCGGTTGGTCCGAGTCAGTCTGAGTCGGTCCGAGTCGGTCCGAGTCAGTCCGAGTCAGTCCGAGTCAGTCCGAGTCAGTCCGAGTCAGTCCGAGTCAGTCCGAGTCAGTCCGAGTCAGTCCGAGTCAGTCCGAGTCAGTCCGAGTCAGTCCGAGTCAGTCCGAGTCAGTCCGAGTCAGTCCGAGTCAGTCCGAGTCAGTCCGAGTCAGTCCGAGTCAGTCCGAGTCAGTCCGAGTCAGTCCGAGTCAGTCCGAGTCAGTCCGAGTCAGTCCGAGTCAGTCCGAGTCAGTCCGAGTCAGTCCGAGTCAGTCCGAGTCAGTCCGAGTCAGTCCGAGTCAGTCCGAGTCAGTCCGAGTCAGTCCGAGTCAGTCCGAGTCAGTCCGAGTCAGTCCGAGTCAGTCCGAGTCAGTCCGAGTCAGTCCGAGTCAGTCCGAGTCAGTCCGAGTCAGTCCGAGTCAGTCCGAGTCAGTCCGAGTCAGTCCGAGTCAGTCCGAGTCAGTCCGAGTCAGTCCGAGTCAGTCCGAGTCAGTCCGAGTCAGTCCGAGTCAGTCCGAGTCAGTCCGAGTCAGTCCGAGTCAGTCCGAACCAGTCCGAGTCAGTCCGAGTCAGTCCGAGTCAGTCCGAGTCGATCCGAGTCGATCCGAGTCGGTCCGAGTCGGTCCCAGTCGGTCCGTTTCGGTCCCAGTCGGTCCGAGTCGGTCCGAGTCGGTCTGAGTCAGTCGGTCAGACACTGAACGACACTGAATGACGCTTTCATAACCTTAAGAGCGCTTTCATAACCTTAACAAATTTAACGCTTAACTTTAAACAAATTTAACGCTTAACGTTGAACGCCCAACGTTTAACGCGTTAAGTGATAACATTTTTGGAATCGCTTTTTTTTTTTCCTTCTGTGTCTCCTTCTGGGGCAGTCGGGCAAAATAATAACATCAATAAAGCAAATGTTATAATGGGCGGCCTTTCTAATAATAATCTCTACCTTTGATTTGATACAGACGATATAGAAATATGTCAATCAAAACGCAGAATCTTATAAGCACCATCTGGTTTTACCGAAACTATACCTAGGTACTAAGATAAAGCGAATGGGAAGATAAGTCTGTGTAATAATAGGCATGCCAGCTTAGAGCCAGGTCAGACGCTTGACCTAGCAGCTCATTCAGTATTAAAGCTTATTGTCTTGCCGCCACGCGATGAGGTCCGAGTAGTGTTGCCAGATACAGGCTTATAATTTTCTAACATTTCTAGAGTTACAAACGGAGTTGGACTTTAACTGTTGGACGGACTGTAATATTTAACTTTACAAGGAATTTTAGAGCTTTTGTTTTGAAGGGAAAAGTTTTCGTTACGGTCACGGCATACTTAGCTTCGAAATCGTTACTTTGAGTTAAAAATAATGATTTTTTATTTCCTAGAAGATCTATAAAATCTTGAATCTCATTTCTGACGATGTAGGTACGAAGTACTTGCCTCTCAATATTACTTCAAGCTTTTTTGAATTGCCTAAACTAACTTTTATGGAATACATGCATGATGGTTTATTTTTTATTTGTACTAAGTATACAGACGTTTCGAATGCTTTGAATTCGTGGTCAAACGTTCAATGTCCTTATGTCACAATTATTACGGTGTACCCTCAGGCCTTCTTAGTTATTGTTGGTCCGAATTACGCAAAAAGAGCTCAGAGAATCTTGAAGCATTGTAGTTAATACTACAATGCTTCAAGATTCTTTGACTTATTTGTGAAAATCGTAAATATTATACTTACAGTAGGTATCGAATAATAGAAATTGATTAGTAATGTTTAACGTATTAGTTAATAATAATTAATAATTGGTATTATTGAATTGATAAATAATTTATAAATAGTAATAATAAGTATAATTTGCATGCTTGTTGGCCGAATATGGAGGTACTATGCTAAAATGTAACATCAAAATGTAATGTTTTTACCCATATTACGCAAATAAAATTATTTGATTTGTAGTGTTATGGTTATTTTTTAATTTAATTATTTTAATCACAGTATCTCAAGCCGGTGGCCCAGTCACCTTTATCATCCGGGCAAAACAATTACGAACAATCAATTTGGTAACGAACAAATTGACTGTTCGTAATTGGACCACCAATTCCCATTCAAAATACAATAAGATTACCACATGAAAATATACAAAAAATATTTTCAGCTATGACAAAGCCGGAGTCGTGATGGCCGTTAGGCTGTTTATTCAAATAAGAATAAACTATTTTTAAAAAAATAAAAACCGACTTCAAAGTAAATTATCTAAAAAGCATAAAATAACGAAAATATATTGAAGTCGGTGCTAGCACATCATGTTAACCAACACTAGCACCAGCTGACACCGACTTCAATATATTTTCGTTATTTTATGCTTTTTAGATAATTTACTTTGAAGTCGGTTTTTATTTTTTTAAAAATAGTTTATTTAACACTTTTTAGTGACTTATTTTACCAAAATAGGTATCAGCACTATCACGCAACTCGAACGTCTACGTTACAGTAACTTACTGAAAACATAAAAAGTTTATATCTCTTAAACTACTGGACCGATTTTGATGAAACTTGTACTCTACCCTAAGTTGAAAAATACTCTAACTATTGCAAAAAGAATTTTCAAAATCGGACTTGTAGTTTCTGAGAAATCCGTGGACAAACCTACATACATACATACATATATACATACATACATACATACATACATACATACACTCATAAAATTTGGTAAATTTGTTTAGAAGCCCACTTAGACTAACATATATTAATATTACGCATTTTTATCAATATTACATACATACGCGTCGAATAGAGAACCTTCTTTTTGAAGCCGGTTAAAAAAATAAACTGCATCTCGGAGTTCTCGTTCCGGAAGCCGGTGACAAATGTGTTGGGGGAAGGTTTTTGTTGAGACTACACGAACGTGAAAATGGCACCCGTTCGTCAAACGAAGGGTCATTATCTTAAAAGCTTAAGATGATGTGATTTGTTGCTGTCGTCAACTTTGGGACTAATTTTTTTTTTAGATTTTATTTTGGCCGTCGCGGTCGGTTGGCGAGGCCCGGAGTAACGTTTTTTTTTGGAACGAGAAAAAAAAATAAGAAAGATATATCATCATTATCAGCTGAAAGATGTACACAGGTGAACAAAGGCCTTCCCCTTAGTGTCGCCGCACACGGGCCACCGGCCACAACCACAAAACGCAGCCACCGACCTATTTCCTGCGGGCTTAGCACGATTTGCCAAGACTTCGTAATCTTGACAGTTCGGTGTGGAGTATGACGTAGTTATCGACATAGAAACGTCATTTTCGGTATTAGCTAGGTCGATAACTACGTCATACTCCACGCCGAACTGTCAAGATTACGAAGTCTTGGCAAATCGTGCTAAGCCTGCTGTTGTTTTCATACATTTTGCATGGACTCGACGCACACTGTAAGCGCCGGTGGTCGCCACACGCCGCAAGCACGAGTTAAAAAAAGTAGCGGCCACCGACCACAAGTGTCCAACATGGACCACAAGTGGCTGTCGCGCGCATCAGCTTCTTTTGTAGCCGCTTCTAGCTTCAAGTGGCGGCGATTGTGGATGTGGCCGGTGGCCCGTGTGCGGCGACACTTAGGGTTGCCCTAATAATCACGCTTGGCAGGCGTTTTGAGGATTCCAGTACAGATGGTAGGTAATCCAATAGGAAGACGCTGCTGCCAGTCTTTAAAGTCATTTAATCATCATAGTTCAATATTATCTATTGTGTAGTAGTTTTATTTTTTCTTTAGAATCTCGCTGTGTACACTTGTTTCTGTCCTCGTTTTTCTTCATTTTCTCTCACTCAAAGGTTTGCTGTAAGAGAACTCATCATCCGTGCTATTGTTTTAACGTATTGTTTTTTTTTTTATGTGTACAATAAAGTATTAAACCTATCTTCTTATTTTCCCTTAGTCGCCACTTACATCACCCAAAATGGGAAGAGATGGGAGGGCGCTATTACCCGGACTCCCCATAAGCCTGAGAAAGATAAATATAGAAGGATCTTAAAAATCATAGGTATGCAGGTTTTATTTTCCATATGTTTATTCACTGATTGATGATTGTTGATTGATGATTCAAAAGAAAGTATTTAAGTATGTATTAGTTTAATTTCAATTTAGCTTTTATGTTCACGTTCATGTAGGTCTTATGAAGGTTAATTAAGTGTAACATCACGTAATTTGTAGGTAATAAAAAGGAGGTTTAGTACATGCGCCGAGTCGACCTTCACGGCAATAGAGCCCGTGGGAACGCTCCCTCGTGAATACCACCTGATAATGGGGGGCAATAACAATAAAGGGAGGGAAATTGAACAACTTGACGGAGCCTTTTTATAGGTCATTGATGGAAAAGCCTTATTGAATAGGTACGTTGTGTACGCAAAAGAAGCTAGATCTCGAATACTGATGAGGCGGCGTTCTGCTTTGTAGATTTAAACTGTATTCAATACGGGTTTGTTTGGGTATTCAATGTTCTTTTCATTTGTATACGCTGAAAACCTTCAACGCTTATACTGAGCTTGCTACACAAGACTGTACCTAATGTTGCCACAAGTTTCTCATTTAAACAACAACATTTTTGAGTGCTCTACATTTTTTTGTATAGAAAACGTATGACGACCCATCGGTTAGCGGACAGGGTGTCTAACCACTAGACCAACAGGCCCGTCAAAAAAAAATGCGTATTAAGAATAAATTTTAACCTCAATTCATTTCCTCAACAGGATGTAAGTATTTAGGTATTTCTGGTCCTTGCGTGTGAATAACCAACTAATTAGGAACTTTCGTGTATCTCGTTTAATAAAGCATACGGTTTTACAGAAAATTTGAATAATGTTTCCTCGAGTGCGTAAAAAATTGAATTGAGAAAAAACCATCGCGTGATATGTTTAATGGACCGCTGTTGTCAGAGTGTTTGCGGCATCAGTTATGTGTTACGTTAAGGTATGGATTGGTTTCTACCAGACCAGTGGAAGTTCACGTCAGAACCATACGTTCAGCAGTGGATGACCATACTCCAAAAGTGAGAGAGATAGATTAACTTAATGATTATTTCTATGCGCGATCGTTTGACTGAATACATACACAAATGTATTTCATTTTATTTCAATAATGAGGGTGGTATCAGATGGTTAACTCCGACTGATTGCCAAGTTGGCGACAATATAGAAAAAAGTTTTCCCGATAGAAATCAAGGGAAAAGTCAAAGCTTTTATTGCCTTTGCCAAAGCAAAGTTACACAATTGATTCCGACAACGGCACCACTTTAATGACCTTTTGCCTTTTCCTTGTGTTTGAAACTTTGTTTCGTTGTAAGTAGTTGATAATTCTACGAAATACATACAATATTCGATGGTAATCTAGTGGGAGTATGTAGGTTTGTCCGCGGATTTCTCAGAAACTACACTTTTCAGTAAGTTACTGTAACGTAGACGTTCGAGTTGCGTAATAGTGCTGATACCTATTTTGGTAAAATAAAAGTCACTAAAAGTGTTAAATAAACAATTTAAAAAAACCTACTTCAAAGAAAATTTGTCTAAAAAGCATAAAGTAACGAAAATATATTGAAGTTGGTGCCAGCTGGTGCTAGTGTTAGATAATGTGTGCTAGCACAAACTTCAATATATTTTCGTTATTTTATGCATTTTAGACAAATTTTCTTTGAAGTCGGTTTTTTAAAATAGTTTATGTTACTTTACTGTTAGACAATTTATTCGCATCGAGAAAATATTATTTCATCATTGTTTATTCGGTATTCACCTGCAGGGGTATTAACCACTTTTTGTTTAATGCATAACATATACGACACCTATTAATTGTACTTATACGACTATTTAATACACTAAACTGCAGCAACTACTGACGTAGTTAGTTGGCGTAGCAGTTAGACCAATTGCTAAAGGTCACAATACCTGTGACCCGTTCGTTTCATAACTTTATTTTAGTGACAGGAAACCAGGTCAACTTCTAATTTGAGTGCAGTCTTTGGCGAGCTAATTCTATCCAGACTTATTTTTTAGGGCAGTACCAACTTATTTATTTATTTAATTAACCATGAAAAATTACTTAGGACAACGCCTGGCTTAGAAGAGAAAAGGAAACAAGCAGTATTGAGTGTACTTAATAGTTTTTTGACCATGTGAATGTCGAGTCTATCCAGCTCCCCGACAACACGGACATAGTGAGATGACTGAAAGAGACAAAGCTTTTTAAGTTAGTTTAAGTGATAAATTAGGAGTCGTGCAACGCAGTGTAGAACACAACAACAAAGTGTCTTCGCCTTAATAGAGACACATTCTTAATCTAATTTAATTTATTTGTTTTGGTATGACTAATATTATCTACTGATTAGCCTTAGGGCTAGATTGTAATTTATATAGTGCAACCTCATAAGGGAGCAGCATTAAATGCAAAAAAAAAACAAAAGTTATTTTCTATTAATACCTATTAGACAGGTACCATTAGCTATTAAAATATATTTCTTGCTGCTGTTATGTAAATTTGTCTTCCATTAAGCTTATTGTGGCGTCGCGCGTCGCTCGCGTTGGTGAGTTGCGGAAAATTTTCAATTAACTCGAGAGATTCGAGTGCACTGTGTCACGTTATACCTGCGACGCGGCAACGACGCGCGTCGCCAGGATTTACAAATATATCCATTCCCCTGATAGCAATACGTGACGATGATTGGACTCTGACAATATATTATTATGTCGATGTAAATCATTTAAAGTACTACATAATATGTAAAATGCTAATTGCATAAATAGATAAATAATGCTAATCAACGTTTAGCATTTTGCCATTACGATTTTGGTCACTAGAGGCTTTAAATTATACTTGATGGAAAAGATGTAAATCAGTTTGTTTCTTATGTCCGAGTTGTTGTTGACATATTTTTCTTTTAATTAAGTACCAAGTTGTGACATATTTGTTTTTAACCGACTTCAAAAAAGGAGGTTCTGTATTCGACGCGTATGTATGTAATATTAATAAAAATGCGTAATATTCATATATGTTAGTCTATGTGGGCTTCTAAACGAATGTACCAAATTTCACGAGTGTATGTATGTATGTATGTATGTAGGTTTGTCCACGGATTTCTCAGAAACTACAAGTCCGATTTCAAAAATTCTTTTTGTAATAGTTAGAGTATCTTTCAACTTAGGGTAGAGTACAAATTTCATCAAAATCGGTCCAGTAGTTTAAGAGATATAAACTTTTTATGTTTTCAGTAAGTTACTGTAATGTAGACGTTCGAGTTGCGTGATAGTGCTGATACCTATCTTGGTAAAATAAGTCACTAAAAAGTGTTAAATAAACTATTTAAAAATAAATAAAAACCGACTTCAAAGTAAACTATCTAAAAACTATTTTTAAAAAAATTAAAACCGACTTCAAAGTAAATTATCTAAAAAGCATAAAATAACGAAAATATTATTGAAGTTGGTGCAGAATATACACAGCAGGTACGCTAACACCAACTTCAATAATATTTTCGTTATTTTATGCTTTTTAGATAATTTACTTTGAAGTCGGTTTTAATTTTTTTAAAAATAGTTTATTTAACACTTTTTAGTGACTTATTTTACCAAGGTATCAGCACTATCACGCAACTCGAACGTCTACATTACAGTAACTTACTGAAAACATAAAAAGTTTATATCTCTTAAACTACTGGACCGATTTTGATGAAATTTGTACTCTACCCTAAGTTGAAAGATACTCTAACTATTGCAAAAAGAATTTTCGAAATCGGACTTGTAGTTTCTGAGAAATCCGTGGACAAACCTACATACATACATACATACATACATACATACATGCACTCGTGAAATTTGGTAAATTCGTTTAGAAGCCCACATAGACTAACATATATGAATATTACGCATTTTTATTAATATTACATACATACGCGTCGAATACAGAACCTCCTTTTTTGAAGTCGGTTAAAAAGCATAAAATAACGAAAATATTATTGAAGTTGGTGCAGAATATACACAGCAGGTACGCTAACACCAACTTCAATAATATTTTCGTTATTTTATGCTTTTTAACCGACTTCAAAAAAGGAGGTTCTGTATTCGACGCGTATGTATGTAATATTAATAAAAATGCGTAATATTGATATATGTTAGTCTATGTGGGCTTCTAAATGAATTTACCAAATTTCACGAGTGTATGTATGTATGTATGTATGTAGGTTTGTCCACGGATTTCTCAGAAACTACAAGTCCGATTTCGAAAATTCTTTTTGCAATAGTTAGAGTATCTTTCAACTTAGGGTAGAGTACAAATTTCATCAAAATCGGTCCAGTAGTTTAAGAGATATAAACTTTTTATGTTTTCAGTAAGTTACTGTAATGTAGACGTTCGAGTTGCGTGATAGTGCTGATACCTATCTTGGTAAAATAAGTCATTAAAAAGTGTTAAATAAACTATTTAAAAAAAAATAAAAACCGACTTCAAAGTAAATTATCTAAAAAGCATAAAATAACGAAAATATTATTGAAGTTGGTGCAGAATATACACAGCAGGTACGCTAACACCAACTTCAATAATATTTTCGTTATTTTATGCTTTTTAGATAATTTACTTTGAAGTCGGTTTTTTTTTTTTAAATAGTTTATTAATTGCATACATTTGCGTTAAATTGAATACATAACCTCCTTTTTTTAAAGCGTGTTAAAACTGGGACTCACATTTTACTTGCCCTCCGAAGCATGGAAACGCTTAGTTCAAATGGCATTAAATGGTCACCCATCTATGTAATTACCTTGCCTAACGTTGCTTAACTTGATCGACTGCCAAAAATTGATAACAACTGTCTATGAGTGTCTCCTTATTATTATTTTATTATAATTAATTATAATGACAAATGGATAAAATCGAACCAAGTATGTTTACTTTCACTTTAATCCCTCTCCCAATGAAACCGTGCTGAATTACGGGATAAAAGTACCTCGTGTGTGTGTAGTAGTAGTACCTCGTAGTATTAACTTAAATCGTGCCAAGTTTCATTTGAATCCATTCAATAGTTTCCGCGTGATGCGCGGCCATGATACAGACAAACAGACAAAAATTAAAAAAGAATACAGTTTTGGCTTCAGTATCGGTTTTAAAGAATGCCCTTCAAAAATAATTTTCAAATATCTTCAATGTACAGAATTGGACCTGTTATACTTTTATTATAAGTACCAATAGATGCAACAATAAAAATCCTCCTCTCTCCTGCTTCATAATCTTAAACATCCTACACTATTACCAAGTAACCTATGCTATAACATTGCTAAGTATATGGACCGGACTTCCTGTCCATAAAAATGTGTTTAAGAAAATATTTAGTCCCGAAGCTTAAAAATCCCCAGCAAAGCTCGAGCAAGTCGTTAGTATTTAATAAAGTCTTCAACATAATTTCAATCGCGTAAATATCGCAGATATAAAAATGACAATCTGAAGTTCAGCGCGTCACCATATTATTGCCTTTTTATAGAGAATCTCCACGACAGTTCTCATCAAAAATTTACTAGACTCGGCCATTTATTCTGCCGACAAAAAATGTTTGCATCAGCAATGAAAGGAGTAATTTAATATGATTTTTTATAGCTCTACAGACGCTCGGCAATGATATTTTATACAATAGATATGCCATTAGCGCACGAAAAGTGAAACAAAGAAATTCATCCAAATTGGGTGAACTACCAGTAAGTCACGCGTCGGTAAAATGTAACGAACGTGACGTGCATTTGAAAATCGAGTAAAATGCCTTCAGCATGCATGCGTATTTAGAATATGCACAAAATACTGTACAAAAGTAAATAATACGGAAAGGTTATCATACCTTAACTACGAGTGTACCTATATGAGAAAATATTTTATTTATTAACATGAGACAATATTTGGCGCACATTAGTAGGGATATAACATATCTATGGTTTATAATATCATTGACGCTCTGTATTTACGTGGGTGTAGATACAGAATAATAACATTAAGCCAAGCTACAAGTAGGTCGCAAGGCTGAAGCAGTCTGACAGTGTCTCATTCAGTATTCATGTTATTGTCCTGCCTTGGTGACACGTTTCGGGGACGGTCTCACAGCACCTAGGATTTTCCTAATAGGTAGGTAGTTAGTATATAGGGGGGATCTTTTTATTCCTACCCGGAGGGAACTGGAGATATTAAGTTTCGAAAACTCGCTTGCCACACTCGGTAATCGGTCCGGCTAAAATCCGCAAGCATAACACCTATATTTTTATTTATAGCATCAATTGATAGGATACCATCGTTGTTTAGATTTCATGGTTTTTTAACCATGTTTGTTAGAGAGATTTCATCCTTATACTTAATCCATTCCATATCTTTGTCCATCCACTTTGTATTGAAAAAAAACTTCTAAATATTTATATCGTAAGCACAAATTGATCTTAACGATTGATGATTTCTGATACTTACGCGAATATTACACATTGAAATGAAACTAATTTTACGGATTATATCGCGGTTTATTTTTGATTTTAATTTGCTTGGGATCCCGTGATAAACATAGTCAAATCCAAAGACAAGCATTCCACTGCAAGACCTCAAGATACTGTAAGCTCTTTCTGCGTAGATCGGACTAACAATAATAATTAGAAGACCTGAGGGTACCCTAAGACAACTATGACATATGGACAGCTACCACCTCAGTCCGCCCGTGACCATGAATGCTGTAAAGTATTCGAAACGTCGGGAAATTAAAATCAAAAATAAACCGCGATATAATCCGTAAAATTAGTTTCATTTTAACGATTGATGCTATGTAAAGGTGTTATTTTTTCAGATTTTAGCCAGTTCGATTACCGAGTCCGGCAAGAGAGTTTTCGAAAATCTGAATTGGTTTCTTCTTATCTTAAAATAAAGGAATGTTTCCTTTCAGTAAAATTTGCTATATCCAGTACTTTCTCTCCGGGTGTGGTTTATAAAATCCTGTATAATAGAACTATATATTTTCTGGAGCAATAGACATTCCGCGATTGCACCTGTGGGTGGGAGGGGGTGATGCATATACATTTATGACGTAGTCGGAAGCGTACCTAAGCCTTAAATGGACTATCAGGAACTGAGCATAGTCAAGTTACGATGGGATTAACATATTGTTACATATTGTATTTACTTTGTATATACGCAAAGACTGGTGTCTATTAACCGAGTTTAAACTTCTTAAAAATTTAATATTTCACTTTTAGAGAAATATCGTCCTTCCTCAAAGGTCTAATCTTGGTCTAACTAATCGGCCCGTCATATCTTATCTATGGTCAAACACGTGCATAAATTCAGCAAATAAAGATATTAAAAAATAAATTAACCATTGATGGCTATCTTGTATACTGATGTACGTAAATATTAATATCGTCCCTCCCTGTAAGTAAATTTTTAATTACGGTTGTAGTTTTGTTTTAGGTAGCGTCGTGTCAATCTGTGTCCATTACCCAAATTAAACATTCATGTAGGTACGATCTACCCAAAGTCACGGCTCGACAACGTTGTAATTACGTTAGCTTGTATTTTTTTAATATCATGTCGTAAATTGAAGCTAAATGAATAAAATATAAATTTCATTCGGCACGCGGAACGGCAATATCGATCCAATTTGCAATAGACCTGGCAAAAGAGATTTTTATTTTCAAACATGAACTGTGTCGATTTATTTTTATTATTATATTTTAAATGGTTTATGGAATGGAACATAACGATTGTTACAAAAATCAAATATGATTTACCTAAATTGTATTGGAATTGGTTACCTACCTGTCTCTTTAAATAATTTAACTACATATGTTTTTACATATACGCAAGTATCAAGCGCAGGATCAACTTTTTTCATGCCTATCTAACGGATGGACTGCTATATTTTTTAACCGACTTCAAAAAAGGAGGAGGTTCTCAATTCGTCTGTATATATATTATTAGCAATCCTAGGTAGGATTACTTAAAAAAAAAGAGAAGCTGTCCAGAAACCATTGTCTCTGGACCACCTTAGTATAACAAGAACAGAACATACCTCTGAAGTATTATTACCACACTCCTGTAACAGGAATACATTGTAATCACTATGACGCAGCTATTTCACTGAGACTTCCGCACTGTACGAGATCTGAGGAACGAATGACCGCGGTGCCGCCAGTGCAGTGACTTATATACTCGTTCGGCTATCCTACTACCCACAATTTATTTTATGAGAGCTTCATATTCCTAACACGGCCTCTCCTGACACGAGCCCGTCCCCGGGCTCGCTAAATATTGACGACTGTTCCCAGAGAGCAACACGAAAATGCAGACTCCACCATCCACCGTTCACAGAAAATGCCGGAGTCTAGACTGCAACACAGCTCAGTTACGTTGACTCGTCCTGAACAAAACACAACATCCAAACAAAGTACGCACATAACAGGAAGCGCATAAGGGTCGTCCCGCATCACAACGGTTTTTTAGCCCTTCTCAAACATTCATCTTAAAATAAACAAATTAATGGAAGTCTAATAAAATAATAAATTTGGTCCTGTTACTCGTATCTTGGTTGGGCTCACTGCACAGTCTTGGTGACTGAAGACATAGATATCGTGTAAATTTTAAATTTAGTCAAAACAGAGCACTGTCAAAACATTCAACCGATACCTAGTGCGTAACCAGGCTTTAAATCGGTCTCTAACAGGTCACCCCGAAACCTAAGTAACGTACAGGCTTTACACACGTCTCTAGTCAGCGTGCGCCCCGCTGATGCAACCAGTTACCCTTACGGCATGGTCACCTCAACTTCATGGTAAGACAATAAATAAAATACTTCCCAACGCAAAGACGAAGACATGGCGACAAACACCAGTGCGAAAGTCAGCTTGCTGATCAACACCAACATGGTCCCATAGCACACGCTTCGGCACACCGCTCGTTGATGCATCACATCACGTCATGACAGGCGCCCAATAGTCTGAATTTTCATACTGTGAACAGAACATTAGAACGCAAGCATCTCCGCTTGCTTTACACCCGCAGCACCTTTACGGCGCAACCTCAATCACAAATTTGGTCAGTGACACTAAACTAGGCAACGACCCCTTGTCATTTACGTATTTCGCAACTTTAGTCCATTTAAGAACACTGCCAGACCTGGGACTCGAACCCAAGACTTACCGACTACAATACCATGGATGTATGTCAAATAAAGTTTCAGTTATCTGCAAAAGTATGCTACAAGCGCACCAAAAACCACTTTCGCTGAGCAAGCCTCCACCGATCGTTAAGTTTTACTCTGAACACCACTTGTAATTAATACAATGTTACAAATATACATGTCGTAAATACAAATGTTTAGAGTATTGCTCCCACAGTCTACTCCTGACTCAATAAACAATTTAAAAAGAACATACCCTCCATTTGCTTGCCTTTACCAAGTAACAATGTGCAACTTACGCCAATGCGGCTGTCATTACCACAGTCCAAACTGCAGCTGATTTTCTTACTTCGGTGTCCACTCATCTTGACCACGGCGCAGCGACCTACGCCATTGTGGAGCGCAGCGACCATCGATAGATCGCACTTCGGTCCCGACGAATAACGCCTCCGTGTGTATGTCAGAGCCCTCAGGATTACCGAGACAGTGACCGCAGTATGTCTCACAATACCTAAAATATGATATGTCAGAGCCCACAGGATGACCGAGACAGTGACCGCAGTATGTCTCATAATACCTAAAATATATGTGTCAGAGCCCGCAGGATGACCGAGACAGTGACCGCAGTATGTCTCATAATACCTAAAATATGATATGTGTCAGAGCCCGCAGGATGACCGAGACAGTGACCGCAGTTTGTCTCAAATTAAATGTTTGTAGTGGCAGAGCCCGCAGGTTGCCCGAGACAGTGACCGCAGTTTGTCTCAAGATTAAATGTATGTCAGAGCCCTCAGGATGACCAACGATGTAAGCGGTAGCGAGCGGTGGCACGGCGCCACAGTCGCGTGGCGGCCCATCGCCACCGTAGTGTGGCAGCCCATAGCCACTCATGCCGTGGCCCATCGCCACCGTCGTATGGCGGCTCAGCGCCACCGTTAGGGCGGCCACGCCACCGTTAGGGCGGCCACGCCACCGTTAGGGCGGCCACGCCACCGTTAGGGCGGCCACGCCACCGTTAGGGCGGCCACGCCACCTTTAGGGCAGCAGCTCTGCGTTTAGCGCTCAACACCACTCGTGTAGCGGCGGCTAGCGCTACAATGCAGCCACTAATGCCACAATCGCCCTGGCGAGTCGCACTTAGACATTCTGTGAACATAACTACAGAAACCGAATTAAAAATTTGACATGGCAGTAAAAATCAGGTAGGTAGTCAAATCAACAAAAACACAATCAGCACTCATCAATATATTAGGCCCGTACAACCCACCGGACTATAACCGCTCGGCCTTCCTTCACACAACATATTCAGATCTAATCAGATTTAAACTACGATTATTAGTCATCGATCGAGAAAATAAGCCAAAACAACGCTTTACAAATTGCAATGACCAAACATCTTTAGCAAAATACAATTGTACTGCGAAAATTATTATCAATCGCACTTTATTATAACTAGCAGTCGGAACTCAAATTTACCCACTGCTTAAAATAATACGAATCAACTAAATAATAAATCAAAACCAAGTACTGAATGTTTAAACCTGAGGTTTAAACACACCCACACAACATATCTAAATTTAAGCAAGGTCTATTATTTTTTTGAGAGCACATTCCAACATTAAAAGAACACCATTAATTAGATCGTACTAGAATGTGACCATTAAAAACTTTAAATATCAGATTCTTGTTTTTGTGACCACTATCACCAATAATATTTTACTAAAAATCACTGATGTATAAAATATCATTGACTATCACCATCAAAGTCCTTGACAATACCGACATAAATTGTACAATCTGTAGGCATCGCTATTAATTTTTATTAGAACATCAACTACCCGCATATGTATTTTTTTTCTTCTTGAAAAATAAAAACATGAAAATAATGGAAATGAATATAACAAAATGCATCAGAAAGCGAAGCAGATAGGCTAGAATCCAATCCCACTTCTGATATTAGCAATCCTAGGTAGGATTACTTAAAAAAAAAGAGAAGCTGTCCAGAAACCATTGTCTCTGGACCACCTTAGTATAACAAGAACAGAACATACCTCTGAAGTATTATTACCACACTCCTGTAACAGGAATACATTGTAATCACTATGACGCAGCTATTTCACTGAGACTTCCGCACTGTACGAGATCTGAGGAACGAATGACCGCGGTGCCGCCAGTGCAGTGACTTATATACTCGTTCGGCTATCCTACTACCCACAATTTATTTTATGAGAGCTTCATATTCCTAACAATATATATATATATATATATAATTTATTTTTATGTATGTTCGCGCATAACTCTGGCAATTATGAACCGATTTGAAAAAATCTTTGATTGGGTCCCATAAAAAAATTATTGCTTAGTAATAAGTAGTTCCTGAAAAAACAAGAATGGTGACTGCGCACTGAGAGCTGCAGGAAAGCCTATATAGATGACTTTATGTCGTTTTTTAAGGACACAAATGGTCATAACTCTGGCAAATATTTACCAATTTCTATGATTCTTTTTTTATTCGAAAGAAGAAACCACTGTATTGAATCTGTATGAATTTTATTACAACCGGACAAGAACTTCCTGGAGGACCATGAACGATGTGGAGGAATTTATCAGGTAAAAACCATAAAACTGATGTTCTCCATTACATTGCTCTGACAATTATGAACCGATTTCGATGATTCTTTTTTTATTCGAGAGAGTAAACTAGTATGATGATTCCATGCAAATTTCATTACGATCGGATATTTTTTTCTGCAGAAACATGAATTATGTAAAACTATGTAGACGATAATGTGATCATAACCTACCTAGATAATTTTACGGTTTTCGATGGTTCAATCTTTATATATGAAAATATCACTAAAAAGTTTAAAATAAAATCTTTTAAAAAAAAATTGAACCGACTTCAATATCACTGAAAAGTATAAAATAATTTAAATATTATTGAAGTTGGTGCCAAATATACACAGCCGGTAAGCTAACACCAACTTTAATAATATTTAAATTATTTTATACTTTTCAGTGATATTGAAGTCGGTTCAATTTTTTTTTTAAAAGATTTTATTAGACAAAAATGACAGCCTGCATTGCCCTCTCCATTACGGAACCACTTCACAAAGTTCTTGCCCTTATGAATAAAGAGAAAAATCACACTATATCTCCATCTCTACAGACAACCTCCCATGATACTCTATTAGTTAAATTAGATAATTATGGTATACGTGGTCCTGCTTTCAATTGGATTAAATCTTACCTAGATTCAAGGCAACAATATGTACAAATTTCCAAAACAGGTGAAGATAAAACAATTACTGAGTACAAATCCCAAAATAAAGTCAATTGTTTTGGTGTTCCGCAAGGAAGTGTCTTGGGGCCACTTCTTTTCCTATTGTACATAAATGATCTTCCTGATGTCATATCGCATCCGTCTATATTGTTTGCCGACGATATTTCGGTTGTAATTGCTTGCAATAATACTATTAGTTATGAATCAGATATAAATGAAACGATAGAACTAATTATTAATTGGCTAAATAGTAATAACCTTAGTGTAAACTTAAGTAAAACAAAATATATACAATTTCACAATACAGGTAGCACACCAAAATCACTTGAAGTAAAGTACAATAATGAAAAAATTGACACAACACGTGAAACTAGTTTCTTGGGTCTAATTGTTGACGAATGTCTAAATTGGAAGTCCCACGTCGATAAGGTGTGTACTAAAATTAATAGATTTATTTATGTCTTACATAAGTTACGCAAAACCTCAACAATAGAAACCACCCTTATGGCACATCACGGCTATGTAGCCTCTGTACTTAGATATGGTCTCTTAATTTGGGGAAACTCTACAGATATTAATAGAGCTTTTATATCTCAAAAAAAATGTGTTAGGGCTGTGTGTGGTATTCCAAACTATGAATCGTGCAAACCGCTATTTAAGTCACTTAAAATACTGCCACTTCCATGTATGTACATTTATGAAGTAGCTATGTTTGTTAAACAAAATTTTGATTTGTTTACAAAGGCTAAGGAAGTCTACCCAAGAAGCACTAGACATTGTAACAAATTAGTACTGCCATACAGGACGCATACAGCTTTATTTTCCACGAACTGTTATGCCATGTGTGTCAAAATATATAATGCTATACCTCAAAATATGATCAATTTACCAATTAAAAAATTCCAAATTAAAATAAAATTATGGCTGCAAGAAAATAATTTTTACTCAGTTAATGAGCTATTAAATTATAAGAATAATAAATTATAAAATATATTGTAATAAGAATAAATAATATTAATAATAATATTATAATGTATGTCTAATTAAATTTTTACTTATTAATTTTAACAAATGTTATTTTGCATTGTTTTAGGAATTATTTATTTAAATTAAGTTTGACTGATTATTTTATGACAGTACCAAAATTTAAATGTAATAGCAAACTTATCCGGTTATTATAAGTTTACGTTTATATAAAATGATTTGCATGCTATTTAATGGCTATTATGGTGATACTCATGATGACAATCAATAACTGTACCTAACCCATATTATTGCAAATAAATGAAATTGAATTGAATTGAATTGAAAATTGAACCTAAAAAGAAAAGTCATTCGTATAGTCTTCAGTTATTGATTCCGTTGCGTAGACCAAAATACATGCGAGTGTTCCGCGTGAGGAATACTGATGAGGCGGCCTGGGCTATTTGCCTTTGTTCTTTTGCCCTCGCCTAAATAGGAGTTCCCGTAATGTCGTGACAGTTATAGAGGCAGTTCGGAGATAAACTTGTTTGTTGAGTTTGTGCTTTCAATTTTACGGGATACCGATTATGCATAAGCAAGGCGTAGGAATTTGGTCAAAAAATGTTAATAATATTTTACGCCCTGATTTTTCTAAAGATTTAATAATCATGTCGAGCTGAAGAGAATGTTCATTTGATGGTAAGCAACACGCGCACCCACACACAGTTGTACAGCGCGCTCGTCACCCTAGGTAACTAGTTTTTTTTTATTCCACCAAGGTGGCAAGCAAGCGTACGGCCCGCCTGATGGTAAGCAGTCACCGTATCCTATAGACGCTAGCAACACTAGAAGAATCACTAGCGCGTTGCCGACCCTTAAGATATTAGATATTTGTGTCCGGTAATTTCACCAGCTACAGTGCCCTTCACGCCGGAACACAGCAATGCTTACACACTGCTGCTTGGAGGGAGAATGTCTGACACTGCGGTGGTACCTACCTGGACGGTTCCTTGCACTAGTCTCTTGAGTTCAGTAATTTCTCTAGGTATATTGAACAGCATTGTTTGACGGGCCTGTTTAGTGGTTAGACACCCAATACAATAAGTCGTGGGTTCGATTCCCACTAAGTGTCTGGGTGTTATTTATGTAGATATGTATTGACAAAAAAAGTATAGTATTGGTATCAGTTGTCTGGTGTCCATAGTAGACTCTGCCTTGGGATCAGATGACCGCGTGTAGATTGTCCCTAGGTAACCTACAGCGTAATTTTCGTCCCTTCCTCTTCCCTTTTTTGTAAGAAGACAAGGGAATTTCCCTTGTGCAAGTGAAACATTTGAACTAATCGAAAAACTATTTAAGTGTAAATAAATAACTTTCACACTTTCTTGTAAAATAAAATAAAAACAAATTCTTTGTACTGTGTACAATAAACATTTTTTTTATTATTTTTAATATTTCAACGTCCCATAAACTGCAGCGTCTTCAGAAATTTCCTGTTCTCTGAGTTTGACACGATCCTGTTTTTGTCTACAGCAATTGTTTGAATAGCTATTAGTTACAGTCGGATGCACCCCAAGACTGATCTGTAGAACGCTGCGATGAATAGAAAACGGCGAATCGTAATTAATCGTATTAATTATTGTTATAGCGTGCATAAATGCGATGGCAGCCTAGTGGCTAAATTATTGGCACGAATGGGCTATGGGGCCCTAATTCAATATCGTTATAATATAGTTAGTTTAACATAATGATTTCTGATACTTACGCGAATATTACACATTGAAATGAAACTAATTTTACGGATTATATCGCGGTTTATTTTTGATTTTAATTTCCCGACGTTTTTATGAATTTATTACCAACGTGTACAATTGATGGCTTTTTTTATAAACCACTTTAAATATTTTTGAAGAGAAAACTCCTTTAGCGGCGCTGTGATGCTGCACTTTTTGTGATGGGGAAAAAAAATTTAAATTCGCGTCAGGGCTCGTGACCGTAAGACCTGATCGAAAATTCGTAAGACGTAGGTGGCGCAGGGCGCTTGCGCCAATGTTCGTGTGTGTTTACACAAACACACAGCGTGCCACGCGCATCCACGTATCCCTCCTGACCCCATGACGGTCCTATTGGACCGGGATGCGCCGACCCCTCCCCGACAACCGTATGCTACACTAGCTATCAGACACCGGTCTCGCCGGCGAGGCCGAAGGGTCGTACGTATGCGACCGCAACCACGTGCATCACCCCACTGAGTTTCTTGCCGGTTCTTCTCAGTGGGGGCGCGTTGTGAACCGGTGGTAAACTCAGCCCTCTCTTAAGCGACAGCCCAAGCCGAGGCCGTGCCTCCCTGAGGTGCCCTTGTGCTCGTCGCTACTTCTGCCGTAAAGGCTAGAGCGCTTCAAGCGCTCGCCTCCTATTGTCCGGTGAAGCTGCAATAGCCATCTGCGGTTAACAGCGTCTATCATTCCCAAAAAAAAAAAAAAAAAGCGCATCCATGTATGGTGACTGCTGATGGCTCGACCGTCTATGTAGTTAATGTAAAATAATTGTAATAGTTCTGAAGTGTTAAATTTTTAATGTAATATAAATTGTCATGTTTGTGTACGATAGCGCATATGAATAGTGTAGTTTACCACATAAATGATAGTAATTTTATACTGATAATTAAAGTAATTCGTACAAAATTATTCCCTAACCATTCCAAAATATCAAAATGCACAACGTTAATATTCAAGTTTTCACTACTGCCGGCACTCCCGGAGTGCAACCCGTTGTTTTTTTAGGCTATGCTGAAGTCGTTTTTTTGCAAGACATGAGTGCGGCAGACTCGTCCAATCCAGCTGACCAGGATTCGCCACTCCGAGGCCCACGCAGGGCATTCCTGGAGTGTGTGCTGGGCGGAATCCCAGTCATCGCCACAACGATGGCAAGTCGCCGTCGCCTCTCACCCTATCTTATGTGATGCGTCCCCCCCCCCCTTTCCGTCGCAGCCAGGCTTCGAAAACCAAACCACCTTACGACTTGGGCTAGCTAATACAAGTAGAAGAAATGAAATGTAATTTAGTTGGAATGGGCTTAGCCATTACCAAGGATACTGGCCATTACTCTATTCGATAGTCAATATTTTATTTCTGGCACCACCGAATCACAAAGCAAGAAACTCAGCGGGCTGTCTTTTTTCTTTATATCAGATTTTTTTATTTAATTTTTAATTATTATTATTATTATTTTTTTTGTCACTATCAAATAATGAGCGCCAGTGTGCGCTGATAAAACAAACAAATATGACAGACCAGAAGAACAAAAAAAAAATAATAAGACCTGAGGGTGCACCAGGATATGCACCTCAGTTACAGGGTCTATAATCAAGGGAGGACTGAAAGTATTCGAAACGTCGGGATGGCAAAAATAAACCGCTCCATCTATTCTTATAAAAAAACTGTAACAGGAACTGTTTTGAACTAAACGTCTCCGTGCTTCGGAGGGCAAGTACAAAGTGGGTCCAAGTTTTTAACCGATTTAAAAAAAGGAGATTTTGTATTCTATGCGAATGTAGGTATATTATTGAAAGTTTAGTTAACGTAAACACAGCGCGAGCGGCGCTGCGTGGGTCAGCTAGTACTCCATAAAAGTATTCCATAAAAGTATCAATTCTGTAGTATTTGCGTAAAGACCGACCAAAAGGTCAAAGGAAAATTAATAATTCCGTTTTTCGTAGCTCCGGTACCTATCAAAGAGTTTAATATATTTTCAAAAGTAGCAATGAAGTTCAAACACACGGGGTAAATTCATTAGGCTTTCTGCACGTCAGAACCACAAAGCCACAATTAGGACCAGTATGGGGCTGTGGGCGAAGGATTCATTTATCATTCCAATACGTTAGGGTCAAGATTAATCTTTTTTTTATGACACCCGTTAGGCAAAGACAATTTTACGTTCGATTCCGATAGGCTTGTTGGTCTAGTGGTTAGACACTCAACTTACCACCCAATAGGTCGTGGGTTCGTTTCCCACCCAGGGCAAACATTTATGTAAAAAAACAATGTTACCAGATTTCTGGTTACTATTGTACAGTGATGACATATGGTACTGAGACGTGGTCTCTAACGGCTGGCTTAGAAAAGTTCAGAGTCACACAACGAGCCATGGAGAGAGCTATGCTCGGAGTTTCTTTGCGCGACAGAATCCGAAATTTGGACATCCGCCGAAGAACTAAGGTCACCGACATAGCTCTCAGAATCTGCAAATTGAAGTGGCAATGGGCAGGCCACATCGCTCGAAGAACCGATAACCGTTAGGGAAGAAAGGTTCTCGAGAGGCGACCACGAACCGGAAGACGCAGCGTTGGCAGGCCTCCCACTAGGTGGACAGACGACATTGTGCGCGTCGCAGGTAACTGGTGGATGCAAATAGCCAATTGTCATTCATTGTGGCGTTCTAAGGGGGAGGCCTATGTTCAGCAGTGGACGTCTTCCGGCTGTTGATGATGATGATGATTGTACAGGATTTACCTAGTTTATGAGCAGATGACCGTGTGGGACACACAACGAGTTAGGTATGAAGAGAATAATTCTCGGAGTTTCTTTGCGCGATAAAATTCAAGATGAGAAGGATTGCCGAAAGATTTAAGTCATCGACATAGCTCTTAGAAAACTGCAAGTTGAAGTGGCTATGGACAGGCCACATCCCTCGAAGAACAGATAACCGATAAGGAAAAAAGGTTCTCGAGTGGCGACTACGAACCGGAAAACGAAACGTAGGCAGGCCTTCCACTAGGTGGACTGATGATGTCGCAGGCAACCGGTGGATGCAAATAGCCAATTATTGTTCATTATGGCGTTCCAAGGCCCCTCGCCTATGCTCAGCAGTGGACGTCTCCCGGCTGGTGATGATGATGATGATGTTCATTATCCCAGGGTGTTTATGCTTCATTCATAATGTTAGGTATACGAATACAACACGAACGTGTTTCAAAAATAGAGAATTCATTTGTGTGTCGGTCCTTTGAACGGTTTCAGGCACAAACTGGAAACACATTTCAGGCATGAGCGATCGTATTGGTATTGGTTTTGCAAACCATTGCAATGACTACCTCATCCATCAATTCTATTCGGTATAGTAAAAAATAAGCCTACCTATACGTATACATATAGGGTGGAACAAACGAACGGGACATGGAGGAGAAGTTCATTAAATCATTAAGATCTTAAAATTCACTAAAAGGAAACAATCTATTATATTTTTAATAATAATTACTATCTCCATCCAAAGTGTTTGGTTAACTATTCACGGGGAATAATAGGTAAACACCTTGAAATGTAATTAATTATAATTCATTGGCGGAAGGCAAGCTAAGTACATAGGACGAACGGAATAGCAGAGATAGATACATATAAAAATATTGCCATACATAATTTAGGGTTGCCCTTATTATAATATAAAAACTCCTGATAATTTTATGTTTGTTAACACAAAGGTTGCATGGAAGGGATAGCTTTTAGCGATAAGGCCGCCCATTGTTGCATGTCTTATTAATTTGTATCTTATTCTTCTAGTATCTGTTTTTTTTTGTGCGCAATAAAGAATTGTCTATCTGTAATAACTTAATTAAAACATTTTTTTTTAAATAAAAGCTTGCAGTAGCCGGGAATCGAACCAACTACAATAGCAAAAAATAAAATGTCACCATTTTATTGAACTAATGGATAGGGTAAATGATAGGGATAAAGAAATTATCTGGAATAGACATTGTATTTTAAATTAAATGAAGTCGGTTAAAAAGGCCTCAAAATTTAACATTTCAGTAGAATTAACCTGAAGGACACGTAGTCACCAGACACATTAGTGGAACAAATGTATAAGAAGAAATGTTTCATTGGACAATTTGATTGTTGTACAATCGTTATATTAATACGTAACGTAGGTACGCAAATGTAGCGAAATATATAATAGTCAATTTCTCTTTTTTATAACCAACATAAATTTATCAACAACATATTTTTTTAATGCTATGATCTTATTAACTGGAGAGCATTTAAATTTGAACTATGACGCTGCAAACACGAGAGATGTAAAACACTCTATAATTTATAATACGAGTACTTATATAACTTATCGATGGCTCCGTTCGAGCAAAATTACATGCTAATTTATCTTGATAAAATTGAAGTTTCAAAAAGGCCAGGCTTTTATATTACAGAGGGTAGGTATGTTTTATATTTTGTTAGGTATGTACTTATAGTGTTGTGTTAGTTCATAATGATATTGTTCCATCCATTGATGTCTCGTAATTTATGTTTATACATACTGTTTTACGCCATCACCGCTACAAACAGACACGTTTCCATTGGCAATGTCATTTAACCGCAATCACTATGTTTTCCTTCACAACATCGTGAGGACACCTGCATGTCTGAGAGAGCCTAACTAGCTTTCGAATGACGTGTGAAGTCCGCCAACCCGCACTTGGCCAGCGTGGCGGACTATGGCCTAAGCCCCTTCATCTTGAAGGGAGGCCCGTGCCCAGCAGTGGGACATAAATAAGGGTTGGTATTATATTGCTCTCAGAATCTGCAAGTTGAAGTGGCAATGGGCAGGCCACATCGCTCCAAGAACCGATAACCGTTGGGGAAGAAAGGTTCTCGAGTGGCGACCACGAACCGGAAGACGCAGCGTTGGCAGGCCTCCCACTAGGTGGACAGACGACATTGTGCGCGTCGCAGGTAACCGGTGGATGCAAATAGCCAATTGTCGTTCATTGTGGCGTTCTAAGGGGGAGGCCTATGTTCAGCAGTGGACGTCTTCCGGCTGATGATGATGATTATATTACTATTATAGACACTTAGTGGGAATCGAACCTACGAACCATTAGGTAGCAGCCAGGGTATCTAACCACTAGACCAACGGGCTAATAAACGATTCATTTAACTTTTTTCTACCAACCCCTAACCTTATTTTAGTTTCTAGTTACGATATATATTTCACATAAAAAAATAGCAAGCTGCAGTCAAAAATGCGGTGCTATGAAAAAAAAACTAAAAAAGAATTTTGACTGACCTCTCCTTTCATACTCATACGTAGCCGAATTTCATTTATTTGTTGGAATTTGGGTCACCCTCTAATTTGAACTCGCTTTGGCAAGCTGATACTGCCAGTACATTTTGTTTTCTTTAAATTGCATTGCTGAAAAGATAAATGCAGACTGCGCTGATAGTTCGGGTTAGTTTTTAAGCGTTAAAAATTCTTGTGAAAAAGTTTCTCTAAAATGGAGAGTTAAAGTTCTGCAATTTCGTGACAGTCAACGCTTTGGCGACCAGGAGTAGCGATCTCGAAGATTTGGTACAAATACTTAGGAATAGAATTACTTAGCCGTATTTGAAGGCGATTTCTTATTTGACAGAAAATTTAATTTTCCAAGTACAAATATTTAGTAGGTAGGTAAAATTTTCATTAATTCTTAACTGACTATTGCACTATTTAAATGAAACCAAAGGCTTTAGGGTTATATGTATTTTTGAATTGATATAGGCTAAGACTGAGCATTTCAATTCCCGTGATTTAAAAGTAAAATGTAGCCACTGCAACTACAGCCTATAAAATATTTATGTTCAGTATCGAAATGTCCCGACAGTCAAGTTTCTAAAAGCCGTCACGTCAAGTGAAAAACTTTGAAATATGAACTTTATATCGAGTGGCATAAATATTTTTTTTCTTAAATTACGTGAAAAGAGTATGCGATGTGTTAGTCGCGGTTTGTCCAAGCCTCTAAAATTTACAGAATTCTGACCACCTGCGGCTTACTTTTTCGATGGGTGTGCGTTGCCAACTCGCGGTTTGTTGATAGTAAATTGAAAGTTGGATAATGATTTTTGAAAGTTGGAATTGAGTTGGTATAAAGCCGATATTTGGTGCGGCGTTCTTAAATTAGATTAATGCACTACGTAAATTCTGCGATTATTTTGAGTTACGCGCGCCAATATAAAAATTCAATTGAAATACGTACCTACATATCGATGGCTCCTACGTTAAGTATCGTATGTCAAAAAACATGATTTTCATGTTTTCATTGATTCGTAATTAAGGTGTTATTTACTTTTTAATCCCACTAACAGAATTTTCAAAACGTGAAAAATGAAAAAGTTTTTTCCCGTATAATGGCGTATGTTATTTTTGTGGGCGCCGTAAATAATTGTATTTACTCTAGCTATATTATACGGGGTAAAGGTGCACGGGAGTACGGATGATCGGCGAATCGTATCTATCACTTACCGGCTTGTACGTGGAAATTACGCTCCGCTCGCACGGCACGAATTCGTTTTACCATTTACTTAATTTAAATCACTATATAAGATTGATAATGAGTAAAAATAAATCATTTTCGTATTTGAGACATAATTCAAGAACTCAAAGATTCTGTGATGTTCCTTTTGTGGTTGTATTGTATCGTTGTTGTTAAGTGTTTAAGTTTTTTACGAAACTATGTCAAAAATATCGTATATAACAAATACAATTTAGTACGTTGCTTTTTGGTTATCAAATTATATCGTATGTAGTACTTACGATTTTGTACGCTGCCAATCGAATCAATTATTTTATCGTATGTACTACGTACGACTATTTACGTGGTATTTTTAAATCTGACTTTTATCGTATGTGTTATTTACGCTGATTTACGTTGCAGAATTGGATATGGTAAGGTTAACATACAATAAATTACGTGGTAATTGCAAAAAAAGTAAGGTAATGGCGCCTATGTTGGACGCGGACCAGCCATGGACATTTCTTGAATTTACCTCCAAAATTAAGCAAACACGCAGTATTTTTTTTCAAATGTTAACACCGATCAATTGTGGCAATATTTTAGCTGTCATAACACCTGTTTTTGACAGCTGACACCCATTTTGATTGCGGCCATAACGGTTGTAAGTTACGCGGTGTCATTTGGTGTCGGGAATCGTAATTTATTATAAGCATCGCGATGCAAGTAAGTACATTCAACATCTTATTTTGTGTAAGGTGTATCGTCGTTGTTGATATTCATATTATTTTGTGATTTATCAATAGTAATACATTACTCGAGCGGTAACAGCTCAGTGGGCGAGCGCTTGCCTTGGAAACAAGGTGCGCAGGTTCGAACCCCGGCTCGCACCTCTGATTTCTTCAATGAATCATGTGCGAATCGTCTTTGTGCGATTGTTACTAGCTTTCGGTGAAGGAAAACATCGTGAGGAAACCTGCATGTCCGAGAAAGACTAACTAGCTTTCGAATGACGTGTGAAGTCCGCCAACCCGCACTTGGCCAGCGTGGTGGACTATGGCCTAAGCCCCTTCATCTTGAAGGGAGGCCCGTGCCCAGCAGTGGGACATTAACAAGGGCTGGTATTATTATATTATTATATTATTAATACATTACTTTTATAATATAACCCAAAATGTCATTGTCATACTATCCCTAAAATTACCGGTGTCCATAACTGGATATTGTTTAAGCACGTACATCCAATCATGGACAGAGTGTCCATAAAGTGAACTTCCTTATTTTTATTACTTTTCATGTATCATACTTCTGTTCTCGTATATCTTCATGTTTCTCTAGAAATCTGCAATAAATTATTAGTCTATCCAATAATGGACATTCTGTCCATGACTAGGTGTCTGTAATAGGTTCAACGTATTTGTAATAGATACTAATTTATTTTCAACCTAGAAATGGCACCAAGAAAAGACTACACAAAAGAACAAATGGCCAAGGCTATCGAAGAAGTAAGAAAAGGAGAGAAAATATATGTTGCCGCTACAAGAGACGGAGTCCCAAGGATAACATTACACAGTAAAGTCACCGGGAAAACCCCTATTGATTGTCATCTAGGTCCAGCTACTGTACTAACATATGAGGAAGAAAGGATACTTGTGAGATGGATAACCTTTATGGCTGAAAAACACTTCCCTGTGCTGTGACCAAAGAACAATTGCTTGATAGTGTCCAAAAAATTAAATTCGAAAAAAAAATTAGATTCCTGTCCGTTCACAAACAATCGGCCAAAAAAATTCAAAAAATATCAAAATTCAAAAATTTTTATTTCAAATAGGCTTAACGCTAGCACTTTTGAACGGTCATTTTTTTTTAAAAGCTACCACCGGATCACAACGCGGCCTCAACTCAGCGGGCTTGTCATTTTTTCACATTTTTTTTTAAAACAAAGTTTGTCTTTTTACAATTAGATCAGCACCAGCGACAGTGTGTCCTGCCGTTCAAAATATCAAATAAAATAAAAAATACGACGAAAATACAACAAACTAAAATGCCAAAGGGATAGTAGTCGGACCAGTCCCCCCAAGCAGCACCCGCGCACGAGTTGACTCGAGCAGCAGCCTATACCCTAACTCGACACATCTATTGTAATTAATCAATTCTTACGGATTATATCGCGAATTATTTTAAATTTCCCGACGTTTCGAATGCTTTGCAGCACCCATGGTCACAGGCGGACTGAGCTGATGTTGCTGCGCTCTATTTATTCTGTCATAATTTTTAGTGTACCCTCAGTTATTGTTGTTGTTTTTATTGATGTACCCACAATTCTTATTGGTTATTATTGTCATTGGTCCGACCTACGTAGTAAGAGCTTACAGTATCTTGACGCCGTGCAGTGTTTTGTCTAGTTTTGGATTTAATTATATTTATCACAGGATCCCAAGCTGGTGGTAACACCCAACCATCTTCTCTATTGAAATTAGGATATTTTTTGATTTCAATAGCCTCACAAATCATCCTTGGATGGAATCGGTGTTCTTTTGCGAGGATTTGTGGTCTATCAAATCTGATATAATGGCGGGTGCGATCCTGAACGTGTTCACAAACTGCAGACTTTGTACAGCGTCGGTGTTTCACATCAGCTATGTGCTCTGTTTTTATTGCACGAGTTTTTATTGCACGCTTTGTTTGCCCAATGTAGGAGAGCCCACAGTCACAATCGAGTTTATAAACTCCTGCATCTTGTAGAGGTATGTGGCATTTGACAGGTGGTAAATATTGACTAATCTTCTTTGGTGGCTTCTAATAAGTTTTGATTAAAGCCCGCTTCAATATTTAAAAGGATTGTTTTTTCCTCTTAAAAGGTTTGTTTTTTCTTATTTGTGTAAGGACAACATTATTAGATTGTTCTCAATGGAAAATAACGTGATTTTTGAGACTGATTTTTCAAAAATAGTAGTGATTGACTTTTATTTTAAGTTCGTGTCTTATTATGACCTAATTGTTTTTGAATAATATTTGTGCAAAGAAGTTCTAGAGTATTGTTTTCATATATATGACTGATATTGATAATAATGTTAAATTGTTTTTTATTCAAATAACATAGCTGACCGGTTGGCTTAAAGACAAGCATTTCGTTAATAACGAATACTTTTTCCTTTATTTGATTATTAATATTGCCATAACTAACTGTTCATAATTAGGGGTCCTACACTGGATTAGTACTGTCCATTGATGGCTGTTCATAATTAGATAATGTCCATAATTGGGGGTCCTACACTGGATTATTACAGTCCATTAATGGTGTCTAAGTAGGAGTGTTGTTTATTTATAATATTTTATTGTACTGAGGACTGAACTGCAATTAAACATTAAATACTGATTGAGAAAAGAGCTTTTCATTTCCCTCCAAATCCCAAAGAATGTATATTGAAAAATGAAGAAATTACAAAGCAAATACAACAAAAAATCGCTTATACTGTCCATGACTGGTGACTTTACCTTACTGTCTTTTGTTACTTTTTTTTAAATTTTAGAGTCTCTATTGCCATCTGGGACTCATTTAATGGAAATAGAAGCACTTTCTTAGATGCCGTAAGAAGATATTTCTCAAAAACTACCAATACTGCCAAATAACAATTCTGGTAGGTAAACATTTACTTATTAAAATACTTTGTGTTAAGTTTCTAGGATCTATGAATGCTGTATGATTTACATAAACATCTTTATAAAGTTTTTTTTTCAGATGAAGATTTGATAACATTTAGAAGTTTTTAACCATCGAAGTTCGAAGAAGATGAAGTAAGTGCCATGCAAGTTTAGTCACAGCTTATGCCAGATTTAAATAAAACCACACTTGAAGCTAGTTTGACCTATACCTTGGATTTTAATAGTTCCGTACTAGTTATCACGCCACCCACCGTAAACAGTAACACTCCTCATTCAGAACGAAATGACAATGGTGCAGAAAATATATTTCAGGACCACTCTATTAAGAAAAATAACCCGGGAATCATACAAACACCTCATCCCTTATCCAGGCTGTGAATGTTAGTCCTTTGGACACAGATTGTGAGAATGTTTTTGTTGG
The DNA here is from genome assembly GCA_911728495.1 of Furcula furcula. NCBI lineage: Eukaryota > Metazoa > Arthropoda > Insecta > Lepidoptera > Notodontidae > Furcula > Furcula furcula. The sequence goes on along the minus strand of OU452261.1, from coordinate 11,847,862 downwards.
TAATGTAATTTTCTGTATTATATATTATATAATGTAATGTTTCTCAGATGTTATGTCGAAAAGTGTGGGAGTAGTTGCTACAGATGTAGGACGGTTGTGGGACTTATTTTAATTTGGGGTTACTTCCACCACTCATTCCCACCACTGTGAATGTCAGCCAGGATCTACAGTGGTCACCAGTGAAGACGCCGAGGTTTGACCCTCGGCGAGTCCCGGGGTAACGCAAAATTGTCTTGGAAACCGCAACAAATATAATTATAAAAGTATATAGGAGGAGTAAAAGAAATATAAATTCTATTTCCCTCCTTTGCAAAGCGGGAGACAAATAACAATCACACGGATTGATATAACCTCAGAACGAAAGATTCTTACAGGTGCACGAACCCTTGTTAGTCCACCTGTAAGGCACCACGAAAGTTATGAGATTTGAAGAGATCTATATTAAGCTTTCTACTATTAAACTTGTTTCCAATAATAAGTATGGCGGAAAGGCTTCAAAGCACGAAAATGTTCCATAGTCGCTACAAGGCCCGAGTATACAACTCCGCATGTTATTTCCAAACTATTCAACATACTCGTAACATGGTGATGGTGTTCACTGTTCAGAGGACAAAAATAAAGAAATTAAACGTACTTTCTGTAGATCCAAATAGACTTCATGTAATATAGTATGATCTAACAGATCTCAGAAAGCTAATACCAGACGAATGACAACGAAATGAAAGCGATGTTGTTGTGGGCCTACTTTACAATAAGCTGCATATATCTAAATTGAAACAAACGTTGAAAAGAACATAATTTTATGTATTATATCCCAGTTTATTTTTTATTTTAATATCCCGACGTTTTGAACACTTTACAGCATTCATGGTCGCGGGTGGACTGAGGTGGTAGTTGCCTATACGTCATAATTGTCTTAGGGTACCCTCAGGTTTTATCATTATTATTCTTAGTCGATCTACACAGAAAGAGCTTACAGTATCTTGAGGTTGATATAATCCGTAAAATTAGTTCAACTCATTTCAATAATAAACGATGATTTAATGAGTTACAAGAGGTGTAATTCCAGCTATTCATCACAATTTTTACGCCAACCTCCCAGTGGAGTCAAACTGCACACATTGACTCGGAATGATTCAGATTAAGGATTTTGTTTTAGAATTTATATTATAAGGTTTCAACTTACTTAAAAAGAATTTATATATTATAAAAAGAATTCGTTCCGTTCTGTTGATTTGTTTGTACTAATTCTGTTATTTTTTTTTTTCGGTACGCATTTTTATTTCTTACTTTTGTTGTCTAACTGTGATTAAAGGTATAATGTCAGTATTATAGGTTGATGTTTCTGTTTTTTTTTAACTATAAGTAATTATTTTATGATAGTCAAAGCTATTTTAAAAGTTTTTCTATGTCCAATAATAAAGCTTATCATACGCTCTAATAAAGTGTTTGTTTAGGTATTTGTAAGAAATTTTATTTTACCAAAGAAATATTAAGAGCATTATTATTTTCAGGCAATCGTAATTACGTTTGTAAGTTTTATTATTGTTTTAATTGTGTTGATTTTTCTGCGAGAGTTAGAGCTAGTGAGTTACCTACTTTGTTGTCAGACCTCTAAATAAAATATTTTAAAAAAGTAATTTAGATTCAGTTCAGTTGTTTTATTTATTATTTAAATATTTTGTTGACCTAATCACCTATTTCATTTAATATGGAGAAAGTAAAATATAGTATGTCTCTTAATGCCAAATTAATGTCGATGTAAAACATCGTAAGTAAAATATACGATATTTTCTGCTTACTGAATTGCAGCGTATGTAATCGTAAGTAATACTTACGATATTTGTATACTGCAGATTTCCATCGTATAAAAGCGTAACAACGTTATCTCTAAAACGAATAATTATTAAACGTTTGTTTTCATACTATTCGGTAAAATAAGGCATTTTCTATGTTTGGTACAAATTTCAGCCAAATAGCTTCAAATTTAAAGAACAAGCGTAGAAAAATATCTTAAATTCGCTCTCCTGTAAAGTGCGGGTTTTGCACATACGATACTTAACGTAGGAGCCATCGATATATGAAGAAGAAAATTAAGTTATCCACTTTCAAGTGGCGTGGAGTTCTTGGATAAGTTAGCTTGCTTTATGACTTGTCATCGTGATGAAGTTGAGATATTACTATCATCTCCATGCATTTTGGTGCCAGTTATACATTTGGGAAATTCAAATTACAATTATTTAATTCAAATAGGCTTAACGCTAGCACTTTTGAACGTTCCATTTGTTTAAAAGCTACCACCGGATCACATCGCGGCTTCAACTGAGAAGATCCGGCAAGAAACTCAGCGGGCTTGTCATTTTTTTAAACAGTGTTTGTCTAGATACAAATAGATTAGCAACAGCGACTTTCTGTCTTGCCGAGCATAGATAAGAATAGTATATACTGCTTGCCGAGAGATAAAACGAGAGAGAAAAAAAATGAAGAAAATATAACGAACTGAAAGGCCGAAAGGATAGTCGTCGGACTAGTTCCCCCAAGCAGCCTTTGTTGCGTTATTAATAAGCTAGTCATATTCCACCCAGGGCTGCATCTCTACCATCCGATAAGAACGCAGTTAAACACTAGCTTATATTGCCAAAATAATATACAAGATGTCCCAGAAAGGGTATATCAAGCCAAAGGGATTGATTGTAAAGACCTCGAATATGATGTCAAATACTGCAAAAAAAATTATTTTGAATTTCATGCCATATGGATTAATATTGTCTTTAAACTGTTTCTAAACAACACTGTGTTGTCAACAACATCGTGCCTACGCCTATGGACACACTGTGTTCTATTGACTTTGTTCTTGCCTTGTGACATAAGAAATTCATAAATTTTCCGTTAACCAAAATTATTTTACCGTACTGCACTGAGACTGTTGATTTTTTTATTATTTTATTTCACAAATTGATTGCTTTTGTGTTACACAATCCACCATAACCCGATTATACCCAATTATACCCGATTTATGGGATAGTTTGTATAAACCAAAAACTTGCAAGGTAGTGCGATTCGCGTACTAGACGTATTTGTGGACCAGTTAATTTATGCAGTCAGCTTAGATTCCTGAATATTGCAGTGGGGACTGGTTGCATATTCATCGGCTCATGCAACCGCAAGTAATGCGCGTTGGAGCAGTATTGGGATTCCAATCGCTCTGTTAACCATAGGTTTCGTTACAATAGTGTAGCCTCCTTGGTATAGTGGGAAACCGCTTGCTCAAACCGCTTGCTCACAAATAAGAGGTCACGGGCTGAAATGCTGCCGGGAGCAACGATTTTGTGTTTCTTACTGGTTAGGACAATACGGCCGATACGGTCATTGTCTGGAAAGTAAGATGATCAATGCTTCTAATAGGCGTGTAGAAAGTTGGCTCTGCGCCTGACCGCGTCCCGGTCGTGTCTGTCTTTCATCCCATTGGATTGTGAGAGTAAAATTTTTTTTTTTTTTTTTTTGGGAATGATAGCGCTATTAGCCGCAGATGGCCATTGCAGCTTCACCGGACAATAGGAGGCGAGCGCTTGAAGCGCTCTAGCCTTTACGGCAGAAGTAGCGAGGAGCACAAGGGCACCTCAGGGAGGCACGGCCTCGGCTTGGGCTGTCGCTTAAGAGAGGGCTGAGTTTACCACCGGTTCACAATGCGCCCCCACTGAGAAGAACCGGCAAGAAACTCAGTGGGGTGATGCACGTCGTTGCGGTCGCATACGTACGACCCTTCGGCCTCGCCGGCGAGACCGGTGTCTGATAGCTAGTGTAGCATACGGTTGTCGGGGAGGGCTCGGCGCATCCCGGTCCAATAGGACCGTCATGGGGTCAGGAGGGTCGAGCAGTACGTGCCGTAAGTAAAATAAGTGCGCATGCATTTGTGCACTGCAATGCTAGTGCTTAGATGGCTGATCCTGTTTGGCCACTGTTGCCGTATTTGTCTGTAGTTGCTGCTACATAAATTTACAAAGCTGTAGGGTGTCCGGGTAAGAATATGATCCTCCCATGAAGATGGGAGGGTGCTATTCTTAGCAAACGGGAGGAGTCCCGTTGCGTGTCCGTAAGAGGCGACTAAGGTAAAACTAGAAGACGGGCAGCAGCTTCTTTCTATTGGATTACCTACCACCTATACACACTGCAATCCCCAAGACGCCTGCCAAGCGTGGAGATTATGGCAACCTTACCCTTCTAAAGGGGAGGCCTTTGTTCAGTAGTGGTCGAGTTTTGGCTGATGATGATTAAAAAATTGACAAAATAAGACAATCAGTATTCATATTATTTTTAATTCTTAATTAATTTTAGTCAATTTATAAATAGAGATTGAATCTATCAATATTATTATACTATGTATGTATAGGCTATCTTTATTACGGGTAAAACTAAGTAGATACGCAAAATAGACTAGTTTATGTTACGACTTTGTTTGTCCAACGTGGACAAACACTGGATAGTTTATGTTAGCAATGACGTCAAACTTGAAAACTATAGGTATGGCAATGAAATCACCCTGGTGTACGCCTTCATGTCTAGTGAAGATAAGTCACGATCTAATAAAGCAGAAGAGATTTTTTAAATTAATAATATGAATTTATTTACTTGAATGTACAAAAATTACTCTTTTTCTAAATATAATAAACAGAGTTAATAATTAAAGTTGTGCATAAGAGTAGCGTTGAAGGCTGTGTGCTACAGCCTTCCGCCCAAACTAGACTATTAAAAGTGAGGGAGTCCAGTCTATGTATTTAGATATACTGCTGAATAAGTTAAGTTTCAGTTTCAATATTAAAACTTTCCCAAAGGCCATTTCTATAGACAAAAAAAAATAAAAGTATACATTTCTATAGACTCTATATATTTAACCTCTTTGTTTGGAATTCGACGGGCCTGTTGGTCTAGTGGTTCGACACCCTGGCTGCTGCCCAATAGCTCGTCGGTTCGATTCCCACCAAGTGTCTGGGTGTTTTATCTACATAATATTTCAAACTCAAATAGATTATTTACAACAAAAAGTATATGATTATTTAGTTTGGGATCGGAAGACGGTGTCCTGTGTCCTAGAATATTATTATAAAAAGAAATATAAAGTAGTTACCAGAAGAGTATTTGTATAGCGAAATAATGTAACCAGCACGTGAGGGCTATTGTGTATCTTTAGCCACCCAAGTGACTATTAAGCTTCAGTTGTCCACCAGACTTTGACGTCAACTGAAAGTATTTTAGTATTGGTACTCAAGTTAGACAATACGGAATGAATAATTTGACAGTTATTTGTTGGTCAGTTGCTATAGTGGTCATCACTTTAGTTGTCAAACGACATACGTAATAGATACTCTGGACATAGATATAGATTTACATAGATAACGCAAATGCATGTATTTCGCGTGTCCGTACCTCGACGAAACGTCGGGGTTGGTCCGCGCGCGTCTGTTGTTGCAGCCTTGCAGCGGGTCGGCCGCAATAACCAAAAAAAAAAATCGGCGGGGCATGGGCATCGATGCCATCGGTGTCTTTGAATCGGTTTGGAGTTCCCGTCACTAAATTCGGCCGTGACGTCACAGAAGGTGTTAAAAACTTTGTTCAAAAGTCGGCACGCTTGGTTTCAATACAAATCGTGATACTTGCGTTATCTATGTAAATCTATATCTGTGAGCCTGGCTTAGTTTACTCGAACAGTGCGAATCAAGCAGGTGGGTGCTCTAATAGCTTAGTAAGAGTATACCTGTTATCTGAGAGAGTAATCCGTTTGATGCGATGCTTCAGTGGGCGTCCGTCCACTACCGTGCAGTCTGTTAAGCTTGCAACTTTGATGGTTGAGAATGGGTTACGAGTTGTAAACACGTATTCTTCAAATTTATTGCCTATTTAATAGTTCATTCGGGCTTCCCAGCATACACAAAGTTTGTTTAGGTGAGGCGTTTAGTATGAGGAAACCTTGCAGATTAAACTTGTTGTGTTGAGGGTCGAAACCGCTTCGTCAACGTTACGTTAGCTTGAATGACTTAGCTTCAAATAGGACGCGCGCCTCAACAAATTAATTAAGTACTTTCAGTAAAAACGTTCAAATTGCTTAAGAGAGGTGGTATACAAATAGTTATTTACATATTGTTTAACAGAGATGAGATACTCATAGCTAGTTATAAGCACATTTCTGCAAACGATCAGTTGTAAGCAACGCCAGGCAAACTTAGTTCGTAGAATGGTAACAATTTAGTGGCCTTTCGATTGGAGTTGTACATAATCATCCGGGGTAGGGCAAGCTATTATCAGTAAACTTTATGGGCTTTTTGGTAATGACCATATTATATCGAAACGATAAACTTCTGCTACAGAAATTATTGTAAATATCAATGATATTATGAGTAAAGACTTGGTAGATAACTTTATTCTTTAATAAGACAATAGGTTCTTAACTTTTTAGAATAAGGCCTTTTACAATATTAATTTACAATATCAATCAGCCCTACCATCTATTATTTATATTGACGCAACAGAATTAAAGTTAGGCTGTGGCAAAACTCCAACAATTTGTCAAGTTTCATTCTTTTGGCAAACTCCGTGAAACCTGCTATATAATTCAGTTTAAAACAAACAAATCGAAAGAAGTTTACGTAATAAAAGTTCTTTTGTTTCTTTATCATTACGAGTCTATTTTTTTCAATGTCTTATAGAAGCAAAGGCGGACAAAAAGTCAGTTACATTCCAAAGTAAAATTATCATTTTGATTTATTACGTCTTAAATTCTAGACTTTTGAAAGAGCTGAAACAGTTCAATGTAGGTACTTGTGTATTCATGAACTGTTATTTTTTTAATTGGATGTGCGAATGTTGAGTATTTCCGTGCCTATCTCACTTAGTATTTATTTTCTTTATACATATTCATTTTATACCAGCACACATACTTAATTGTTAACACACTAGTGTAATCACTATCACTAAATATTATAAAACAAAGTCCTCCACCGTGTCTGTCTGTTCGTAATACATTCAAAAGGTACTTAACAGATTTTCATGCGGTTTTCACTAATAGTTAAATGATTCATGATGAAGGTTTAGATATATTTGTGTATATTGGTTAAAATATAACAATAATTATTGGAAGTGTCGGAAAAAGCACGGGCGAAGCTCTGTGCGGGTCAGCTAGTGTCTATATGACGATGTGGCAACACGACACAAGCAGATGGCGCCACAATTACCACGCGACCACAGCGACGCGAGGACAAGCAAGCAGTATCACATACAACGCGATAGATGGCGACACCTCCGATCCTGAATCTCGCAAGCGAAGTTTCTCCAACTTGGAGTATATATACAACATCCCGACAACAACTGTTGGGGGCTTCGGCCCTGGCCGAGCATCACACCTCGCTCGGTCGGAGGATCCTCCCTTTAGCGCCACCGTAACTTCGCCAAATCTGGTGACCCCGACGTGATATTGACGCAGCCTTCGGATCGGACAACAGCACAGCTTCGCCATCGTTCTCTCCCCACAGCAGCAAGCAACTCTCCAGCTTCAACCAGCGAGTCACAAGCCAGCCAGTATCCCGGCCTCATCGGACGACCACCGCATGCAGCTACAGAATGCAAGCCTGGTCAACCTTCGGCCACAACTTGGCACAGCACCCCTGCACTACGGCCGGTCCTTGTAAGAAGAGCGCATTTCTCTCACCGGTACGACTAGCAGCCGCCAGCCATACGCACTGCACACCTTGACTCACTAAGGACGACGCAGCATCAGCCCCGACTCACTGGGACTACGCACCGCAGTTCCGACTCACTGGAACTGCATCCACTGGCACTGGCATAGCGACTGGAGCGAATGGACGAGCTGGCATATGAAGACAGTTGATCGACTTCCAGTCTTCGGGGGGGAGTGATGTGGCAACACGACACAAGCAGATGGCGCCACAATTACCACGCGACCACAGCGACGCGAGGACAAGCAAGCAGTATCACATACAACGCGATAGATGGCGACACCTCCGATCCTGAATCTCGCAAGCGAAGTTTCTCCAACTTGGAGTATATATACAACATCCCGACAACAACTGTTGGGGGCTTCGGCCCTGGCCGAGCATCACACCTCGCTCGGTCGGAGGATCCTCCCTTTAGCGCCACCGTAACTTCGCCAAAACAGAATATTTGTCACTAGGTAATATGTCTTTGAAACATGTATATTGTCTACATCGTTATCATCAGCCGGAAGACGTCCACTGCTGAACATAGGCCTTCCCCTTCGAACGCCACAATGAACAATTAGCTAGTTGCATCCACCGGTTACCTGCGACGCGCACAAAGTCATCTGTCCACCTAGTGGGAGGCCTACCTACGCTGCGTCTTCCGGTTCGTGGCCGTCACTCGAGAACGTTTCTTCCCCATCGGTTTTCGGTTGTTCGAGCGATGTACTATCGCGGTCACAAGCGGTGTATCACCTTTAGTAAGAGCACGTAACGTCGTTCAAACGATTTTGATTGAAAACTGGTGCACCGTTCGTGTCCGTGATAGTACATTGGAAAGGCACCCAAAACGGTTTATTAAAATTAGAAGACAGTGTTTTATTACTCCATTTTTAGGCCAGTTTAAATTATCTATCTATCTATACTATAATAAAACTCAAAGAGCACTTTTTCTGTACATTGAATATTTTTCCAAAATTTCTATGTGGGGGTACTATACTATCGACATAGAGGCCAAAACAATTTTTTTTGGAATTATTGTCTGTCTGTCTGTCTGTCTGTCTGTCTGTCTGTCTGTCTGTCTGTCTGTCTGTCTGTCGTTCTGTTCGTCCAGGTATCATTTGAAAACCCGTGGATGGATTTTGATAGGACTTTCACTGATGTGTTGTGTAAAAGTCAAGGTGTAAGTTGGTATATAAAACATCACGCTATGTTTCATAGGGGCTAAGCAGTGAAACATTACTTGCACATATTACCACGTAATTTCCTTTGTATGTGAATAGGGTAATTATAGACTGATCAGTTAATCATTAAGATATGTATTATTACGCTATATACAATAGGGACTGAGCAGACATTTAGTTTGCATAAGATATAGCACTGGCGAAAGGTCAATTTTTGTAAGGGGTAAGCCGGTCCGGTACACCCAGGACATTTTCATTAGATTTCTGTATTGTTCCAAGTATTTTGCTGATAGCAATATGACATTATATCTTTGAAATGAAAAGTTAAAATCTGTAAATCCCGAGCGGATCCAAACTAGATTATGTATGTATTACAATCGCAAGAATAAAAGATGCGGAAATCTTAAAACTTTCATTATCGAATATCATTAGACAGTAATTTACGATGTTAGCGTGATTTACATTATGAACAGCGCCATCTATCGGTGAAATTGAACATACAATAACTATAGAACTTTAATCTATATATTATACTAGCTGACCCGCGCAGCTCCGCCCGCGCTTTAATTACATTTTGCTCCCCTTTTCTCCCTACTCCCTTGATTTATCTCTCTCCATCTCTCTCTCTTATAATAAAAATCTAATTCTATGCTATTTCTCTCCCCTCCCGCTTCGGTCCCCGTCACACTTCCCCTCTTCCTCTCCTCTTCCTCTCTCTCTTCTCCCAACTTGCTCACTCTCACTCTCCCCCCCCCCCCCCCTTGCTCCACCTAACTCCTCCGATCACTCACTCCATCACCCTCCCCTCTCCCTCTCTTGCACCCTCCTCTCGTTCTATATATCCTCGCCAATCATGGTATCAGCGGCATAAAATATACTTTATAACCTATTCTCAGACCTACCCGCAAAATTTCATACATATCGGTTCACCCGACTCTCGTGCACGTAACTCAGAGGTCCTCAGATTTTGTTGTGCAAGGCGTTGCGAACGTTCGACACTCGACTCTCGTGCGCGTACCTGAGAGTTTCTCTGATTTTATTCAGCAAGGCGTTGTGCACGTTCAGGAGAAGATTCTCCCATACGACGTATTCTTACTGCCCGTGCTTGAGAACTATGTTTATAAAGTTGAGACCTGGCTCTCTTAGGCATTTTCAAATGTTTAAAAAAATGCTAATAGCGTGTAATATTCTAACTCTGAAAAGAACTGTTGTTTAGCCCTGAAAAGAACTGTTGTTTAGCCCTGAAAAGAACTCTTGGTTAGCCCTGAAAAGAACTGTTGTTTAGCCCTGAAAAGAACTGTTGGTTAGCCCTGAAAAGAACTGTTGGTTACCCCTGAAAAAATATCTGTTGGTTAGCCCTGAAAATAACTGTTGATTAGCTCTGAGAAGAACTGTTGTTTAGCTCTGAGAAGAACTTTTGCGTAGGTGTAGTTTTAAGAAAGAAATCTAAAAAAAATCGCACGAAAATTATTAGACTTCGCGCACGACCGCTGCGTAGGGAGCCGACCTCGCATCCATAGATGATACTTAATATACTCGCATCTGAGCCGCGCGGGTACCTTACTCATAGATCTAAACTCCCCTCCCGCATGCGCACCCCCGCCTTGGTGACGCTCACTTCGCAACGGGCCGTGCAGCAGCAATCTTTTAATTTATAAGCAGTAATATTTTAACTTCGCCATAACTTCAAAACCAAATGTCCAATTTTAATCATTCAAAGACCAAATATTATCTACATAAACTGTACTTAATGATGAAATAATTTATTTTGATAAGGATTAATAGCATGAGTAAAATAAATGCGTTTAAATGTAGTCCAAACAAATTCAAGATTTTTAAATAAAAAAATGGTTGTTGGGCCTCACTCGACATAGATACGCGCGTGTGCCGCTGACTTTTTTGTAGATATTTATAAGATCTACAATAATTAGAACATTTTATGGTTCTATCTTTTATAGTTTAGGCAGCGTACGCAAAATAAGTAACTTTTCTGGTTGGTTTTTTACACCTTGTGTCCGAAAAAACCCAAATATCTTACGGAACCCTATTTTTTTCCAAAATAAAATTTAGCCTATGTTACTCGTGGATAATGTAGCTTTCGAATGGTGAAAGAATTTTTAAAAACGGTCCAGTAGTTTTTGAGCCTATTCATTACAACCAAACAAACAAAGTTTTCCTCTTTATAATATTAGTGTAGATCAAAGAAAGTCGTGTTAGTTACACTATTTATAACTCAAGAACGGCCTAACCGATTCGGCTGAAAATTTGTGGGGAGGTAGCTTAGAACCAGGTTAAGCAACGTAAGGTCATTAAATAGATGGGTGAACCGATTTGTATGAAAGTGTGCATATCGGGTAGGTCTGAGAATAGGTCATACAGTATATTTCATACAGCTAGGTTAAGGTTAAGCTACATAAGGCAAGGTCATTAAATAGATGGGTGAACCGATATGTATGAAATTATGTGTGCATATCGGGGAGGTCTGAGAATAGGTCATAAAGTATATTTAATGCCGCTGATACCATGATTGACGAGGATATATAGAACGAGAGGAGGGTGCACGAGAGGAGAAAGAGGGAGAAGGGATTCGAGAAGGGGGCGATGGGGTGAGGGATCGGGGGAGTTAGGTGGAGTAAGGGGGGAGTGAGAAGGAGCAAGTTCGTAGAAGAGAGAGGGGGAGAGGGTTCAGAGAGGGGATAACAGGGTAGGAAGAGGGGGAGTGTGACGGAAACCGAAGCGGGAGGGGGGAAAGAGAGAGGAGAGAAAGAGCATATAATTAGATTTTTTTTATAAGAGAGAGAGAGATATGGAGAGAGATAAATCTAGGGAGGAGGGAGAAAAGGGGAGCAAAATGTAATAAAAGCGCGGGCGGAGCTGCACGGGTCAGCTAGTTCCATAATATAATAATCTAACATTAAAATAACTTTTAATCAAAGCTTCACTCTCCAGTGAAGCAGGGGTAAGTTACTAATTTCTATCAAAACTACTTACAGTAGGTACTCTAGTACCTGAGTAGGTACTCATAAAGGTAGTTGTAACTTTGGTTATTAAATTGGTATGTGTAACTAAATTACAGCTGGCCAATTCAAACTTTATATGTATTAAGTGGGGTGGACTATTGTGAGGGATCCATTTCGTAATAGTTGCGCGATTGGGTACCTTCCATAGTTTAAGATAATTATAATATAACTACTCTACTGTAAGTACTTTAACCTCAGATGTTAGAAACAAGGAAGATGGTTCACGATCGTAAGTTTATGCGCAAAATGATCATAAAACTCAGTGAGCACTATAAAAAAAATACTACTACTCGGTAACAATAACTTGTTGATTTATTATTTGGCAGGCCTGTTGGTCTAGTGGTTGAGACAACCTGGCTGCTATCCAATAGCTCGTGGGTTCGATTCCCTCCCTGTGTCTAAGTGTTATTGATCTATCAAAGTACATATATACATAATTACAAAAAAATATTAGTGTCTGCGCTGGTTCTAAATATACACAGTAGGTACGTCAACACCAACTTCAATAATATTTAAATTATTTTAAACTTTTTTTAAAGAAAATCTGCATATTGTGGACATATTTATAGAAATGAAAAGTACAAATTACTAAAATTAATAATTGAAGGCAAAATTAAAGGGAAGAGAGGGCCGGGTAGAAGAAGGATGTCATGGACTGGAAACATAAGAGACTGGTTGAAGGTGGAAGACAAGGACAAATTAATTCGCATGACTGCTGACAGGGAGACATTTCGACATATGGTCGCCGACCTCCAGGATGGAGATGGCATGTAAAAGAAAGAAGAAACATTTTTTAGATCAATAACACCCAGTCGCTTGGTGGGAAACCAACACTCGACCTATTTCGGTACCCACTATACATAGGCAACTCCTAGTGTGAGCACCAATGAATGGTAAACAATTTTCATAAGTCTTTTCAAAATCGGTCGAGCCGTTTCGGAGGATTGCGAACACTAACCGTGACACGAGATTTTTATATATTAGAAGAACATTTAAACGAGTCTAACGCTTTTTTTGTTTTGTTGTATGGTTAGTGGCCATTGATATACATATATATATCTATATTGAAATTACTGGCTAACCTGTTATCAGAGTTGCCCTTAGGCCTCTGACTTTGCTTAACAACTACTGTCTTGATAAAAAACGGGACCGACATTTTACGTGCCCTTCGAAACACGGAGATACTTAGTTCAAATGCAGTTGCATTTGAACTAAGTATCTCCGTGTTTCGGATACTAAACGGTCACCCATCTAAGGCTGATATTGCTAGACGTTGCTTAACTCGTTGCATCTCTGGAAAGCAAGTTAGAGGGTCCCGCGGGCCGCCTTCGGTTTCCACTCGGCCGATGAAGATACACCGAGGTGAGGCCTGACCGACTCTCTGAAGCACTCGGGTCCATGGTGTCATTACGCACTAAAAGCTCGCCATAAACTGCCCTGCGGGTCATCATCATAATCATCAGCCGGAAGACGTCCACTGCTAAACTTAGGCCTCCCCCTTAGAACGCCACAATGAACGACAATTGGCTATTTGCATCCACTGGTTACCTGCGACGCGCACAATGTCGTCTGTCCACCTAGTGGGAAGCCTGCCAACGCTGCGTCTTCCGGTTCGTGGTCGCCACTCGAGAACCATTCTTCCCCAACGGTTATCGGTTCTTCGAGCGATGTGGCCTGCCCATGCCACTTCAACTTGCAGATTCTGAGAGCTATGTCGGTGACCTTGGTTCTTCGGCGAATCTCCACATTTCGGATTCTGTCGCGCAAAGAAAGTCCGAGCATAGCTCTCTCCATGGCTCGTTGTGTGACTCTGAACTTCTCTAAAAGGCCAGCCGTTAGAGACCACGTCTCATCACTGGCAACACACACTGGTTAAAAACCTTCGTCTTCAGGCACTGCGGTATTTCGGACGCCCTGCGGGTATATTATTATTATTATTGGGCTTCAATCATATAAAAGGTTCATACAACTAGAGTAACCATTAGATTAATTGCAACGCATACGAGTGAAGTCGATTTCTAATTAACTAGAGAGTTCGGCTGGGATTTTTATTTTCACTGAACCATATTTATTATTGAAACATTTCCAAGTTTTTTGTTTTCCCTATCACAACACCAGCCGAAAGATGTCCACGGTCCAACATAGTTCTTCCCCTTTGAACGCCACAATGGACGCCACGAAGGAATGCTAAGCCAAAAGAACTAACCTTTGCCTCTTTAGCTGATGACAGCGCGATATCTCGGATTCAGAATCTGTGCGCTTCTTCCATAGCTTCACCTATCACCGGGAACATAAAAGATAAGCAGTAGCTTATATGAAGAAAAAAACACCTTCGAATCAAATATGTACTTAGAACAGCATCAATCTTTTAAGCGAGGCCATATATCCCAACTTGCATGGTAAATTGAACTCTTGGGGATATGCGGTTCGGCTACGCCGATACCCAGGGGTAATGAGGGGTTATAATAAAATAAATGTACGGGTAACTCTGAAAGCCTTCGGGAATAATGTTTGTAGGTCATCGAGGTAACCGTGCGTTATTAATACTGTTGTATACACGAGCGGTCACTTGAGAAACAACGACGATGTGATTATGCAGATCTAAGCTCAGTTTCCTTTTTAACGACACTAAGCGTTATAGTTAAAAAAATCCCGTTGTTGTTGTTTGCGACCTAAAATATAGACGATGTATTACCTGTCCAGGCGCGGATACAGCTGGTAAGAGGTACAATTTAACCCCTTTTAGTCTGGCAAAAATTAAGCTTCACAAACAGACCCTCCCGCAAAGGTCGAGCAGTTTCTGCTCCTAGCAGAAATTGCATAGGGCAAAAGTTTTCAACCTAAACACAGCTCAAGGAAAGGCCTGGCCTTGCCTTGACCATAAATTAACATATGAAACATTTGTGGAGTGTGGAGTTCGGACAAAGACTGGGTGGGTCGCTCGCTAGTAGTAGTAATATAAAAGTAGTAGTAATCCAAGTTGTCTGCTAATACAGAGAAACGCATATACGGCTTAACTAACTGTCTCAATTATGTTTTAAACTCTGGAACTTTAGTCCACATCTGGCCTCTACAGTTTCATTACGTGAAATGAGGACGTTAGCTCCGGAGAGTGCCATAAAAACAAATGTATCTTATCCTATACCAGGTCTACAAAACGTAGAAGTAAAAAGCCATAGTACCTATAAAATATGTACCTATACCATCTGTGCCTATACTGATTTAATAGAGATTGAGAAGACATCTTGGGCATGTGGTAAGATTGTTGTTGAAAAGGTGAGGCTTAACCTATTTTTTAACCGACTTCAAAAAAGGAGGTTCTGTATTCGACGCGTATGTATGTAATATTAATAAAAATGCGTAATATTCATATATGTTAGTCTATATGGGCTTCTAAACGAATTTACCAAATTTCACGAGTGTATGTATGTATGTATGTAGGTTTGTCCGCGGATTTCTCAGAAACTACAAGTCCGATTTCAAAAATTCTTTATGCAATAGTTAGAGTATTTTTCAACTTAGGGTAGAGTACAAATTTCATCAAAATCGGTCCAGTAGTTTAAGAGATATAAACTTTTTATGTTTTCAGTAAGTTACTGTAATGTAGACGTTCGAGTTGCGTGATAGTGCTGATACCTATCTTGGTAAAATAAGTCACTAAAAAGTGTTAAATAAACTATTTTATAAAAAATAATAACCGACTTCAAAGTAAATTATCTAAAAAGCATAAAATAACGAAATATTATTGAAGTTGGTGCAGAATATACACAGCAGGTACGCTAACACCAACTTCAATAATATTTCGTTATTTTATGCTTTTTAGATAATTTACTTTGAAGTCGGTTATTATTTTTTATAAAATAGTTTTTTAAAGTATACTTGAATAATGATTCAGGAATCTCGAAGATGTAATACGATATGATATTCAGGCGGTGTTCGTGACACACTGTAGCTAGGACCGCATCGGAAATTGCGTCAAAGCGCGATAGCGAAGCCGTTAGCAGGTAAAGGTAAATCGTCCGGACATCCGGTACGGAAGAATAAAGATTTGAAATTTATGGTATTAAAACTTTAGAATTACAATATACTGTCGCGTAGCGGGTGTAGTGGCCCTACGAAATGAAAATCAGGAGAGAAGAATAAAAGAACTACATTTAAAAAGAAAGGCACCACGGTGTAACGTCACAATATATATACAGTAATCAAACAAACTTATTTTATTAAGTATTTTACACTAATCTGTTATATTAACTAAAAAATTATCCATTTTTAATTTAAGTTTAACATTCGCACAAAAAAAAATAACACTCTACCTACTCCTGTCTGTCAGTAGCTCATTATTTTTACGATTATAAAACATACATACAAGTCTTTTAGAGGCCTTCACATACCATACCGATTGAGCTCCATCGTTTGTTTCAGTTTCAATCATTCGTGCGGCGCGGCGTTAAAGAATGGAAAATACATATTTAATAATACGATTTTACAATTTGGTATTACCCAAAGCATTCCCATATCGTATAGGTAAGTATCACTTTATATATTATGTACATGTAGTAGTTTAGTACATACATGTAGTACATGTAGTAGTTCATGTAGTTGGTCATGGGATACTCATCCCAACTTACCTGTCCGGTAGCTGTGGTATAGTATACGGGTATGCGACCCCGGCTTCGCTAGCTATTACTGTCCCCATCCCTTGCCCTCCTGGGCGGTAATATCCTACTTTCCTATTTCCCACTCTAACTTGCCAATCTTCCTTTTCACAACACCTATCCTTCCCTTTCCCTCCTTATTCGTGAGAACGCAATGGTCAATCATATAAATAAATTAATTAACCAAAATGGCGGCGATGTGGTTCGCCACCCATCACGTCTCGTTTCTCACGGAGGCGTAAAGCGGCCCTTGGGCTCTGCCTACCCCTACGGGAAAAAGGCGTGAATTTATGAAGTTTTTATGTAGTAGTTTAGTCGCTGGACACTTTATTCTTGTGACAATGAACTTGAAAATACTCGTCTTCGCTGCATATTTTTGCCCAAATGCCTTAGGAAGCGGGTTATGTTTTTTGTAAGTATGTATGTATGTTTATGACTAAGACCTAAACATCTTGATGGACTGCGAGTTATAATATGTCGTTAGATTCGTCTTAGTAATGGGAGTGACATAGGCTATATATTTTTCCTAACAAATTAATATGGCATCCGTTAGCCGCCATTTTGTATTTTTTTTAAACATCGATATGGGTATCAAATAAAAGGTCTTAACGAGATGAGTTGAAGTATACAAACATGTCCCAAGATGTGTGTACGTTTTATGCATGTATAATGTAATTTAAGCCCATTTTGTTTGTTCGCAGTTGGGCAATCTGTGCTTTTATAATTTATACTTCTGAAGTATCTACTATCGAATTTTTTTTCTGTCTTATTTGATCTTTTGAACGGCAAGACACACTGCCACTCTGATCTAATTGTAACATGACACACTGTTTAAAAAAAAGTGATATAATGACAAGCCCGCTGAGTTTCTTGCCGTATCTTCTCAGTTGAGGCCGCGTTGTGATCCGGTGGTAGCTTTTTGACAACAATAAAAAAAACATGACCTTCCAAAACTATTTTTGACTTGACTTAGACTATCGTCGAAAATACTTTAGTTAATAAAATAATAAAACAATTTTTATTTCAAAACACACATTCTTTTGCGTTATTTTCCATATAATATACTGAGTGATACATGAAAACATCCATCCATTATTAAAACTAATATCACGAAAATTGCGTCCTCGGAACATAAAGTGCGTTTGGCTGTTAAAGCTCGTAACGTTGTTTGGTTTATGTTGTAGTAGATAAGCGAGGCAGGAAATGTTGGAGATACTTTGACTTCACATCAATTGCGAAAGTAACTTTAATTTTCAGCATATATTTACAAATTTCAATTTTATTTGATTTTGGATTTTTCCTATTTTAATTTAGGTAAACGATCAGTTACTGTCCAGCCCCCGAGAGAATGCGTTCCTGACGTCTGTCAGTTGCTCATGACTAGTGATGGGAAATAATTAACGCTATTATTTCCTGATCGAAGAAAAAAGTAACATAAGTTTCAATAATTGTTTGTTTGGATTCTAATTTGTGAATGTAATAAAGAAATTAAAAATGCAATAATTATTATCTTCAGCAATATTGATTACCATATCAGAAAAAATATTTGTGACTGGCAAACAAACTTTAATCAGATTCCGATTCGCTTGACGAGGTGCCGTCTTCGTCCTCATCTTCGCCGTCCATGTATTATTATATTATTAACAAAGATAGTACTCATTCTGATACCAGACATATAAAATAACTACTGATATTACGCTACTTACCTTCGCGCATTCGTTTCGTGCGCAGGTTTGATATTATTAACTTTATTATTACATTATATTATAAATAAAAAAAGAAAGAATAACGAATTCTACATATTTACAGCATAACTAAAAATAACGTTACAATTGTCCGATATTTTTGGCGCATCACTTCAAAAATACACAGTTGGGGTATCCTTGTAACAGCGTAGTATGGATTTAACCTACAATTAACAAAACAAAGTTTTCTTATTTTTTCAACATGAAATTTACCGCAAAGCAATAACATTTACTTTTAGTTCACATAATTATTTATTTTCTTATGATATTTGTTCGCTAGCAGGGCAAATAAACAATAACATTTTTTTTGTAAAT
Organism: Furcula furcula; assembly: GCA_911728495.1. Taxonomy (NCBI): domain Eukaryota; kingdom Metazoa; phylum Arthropoda; class Insecta; order Lepidoptera; family Notodontidae; genus Furcula; species Furcula furcula. The sequence goes on along the minus strand of OU452261.1, from coordinate 11,829,237 downwards.
GCAACGCCACGTCAAAGTTACATCGTCCGTTTCATCATGACCTGTCAGGAACGCATTCTCTCGGCGGCCGGGGTAGGTATAGTTAAACATCAGGCAGTGGACAGGTTTAGTGGCAAAATATTTTTATGTTTTATACCCACTCATTTTAACAGGTTCGGAGTCGTAAAGGTGTTGACATTAATATGCAGATCAGCACTATTATAACTGTGAGCTTTCCGTATGCAGTGAGCAGCTATGCTATGAGCCATGATGGCCGACCTAAAGCCCGTCTCGTTATTACTGTTTCCGTATTGTTTCTTTCGCAGGAGGAATTGAAGGAACACTTTAATAATTGCCAACTTCCACGAAACATCGAATAGTTCTCTCTTCTTTGTTTCATGGACAAATGTTAAAACGGATATCAAACCTCGCCGTGGATATCCGGTACCTACCTAGATACGTAGTAGTGTAGTAGTATTAGTGTTACTATACAATACTACCTACGTACGTAGTATTTATACGTAGTAGTGTAGTAGTATTAGTGTTACTATACAATACTACCTACGTACGTAGTATTTATACGTAGTAGTGTAGTAGTATTAGTGTTACTATACAATACTATCTACGTACGTAGTATTTATACATAGTAGTGTAGTAGTATTAGTGTTACTATACAGTATGTAACAACGAAATTCAATCCGTAAAACTGATTGATGGATAGGTGAAGTATAATATAATGGTACACTTTATACTTTTTTTTTACTTTATTCATGCTTTCCACTATATTTTTAATTAGAATACAGAATATTATTACTAGAGATTTAAATGGATATCAATAAATTTATGTAACCACAGAGCAATCTCTGTAACTAAATCTCAAAAAAAGTCATAAGCATAATTAATAGTAGTAGTAGTAGTAATATCCATATTACTATTACAGATAAAGTGACTAGCATGAATAGTGACAAAAAGTGTACCACTATATCATACTTCACCACCTACCCATCAACCAGTTCACCAGTTTCAACCGGTTTGAATTTCGTTGTATTACACCCTGTATAGTAACTATAGTACTATTACTATAATAGTACCGCCAGTGTGGTAAGAGCGACAATCCAATTATTTACATAACTTTCAATGACAGTGTCTCCGAGAAATCTCACAGCATTGATATTCTTAGTGCATGTTTGAAACATCCGACTTTTGAATTTCCTTTTACAGTCGTGGAAAGGAAAATGCAAATATTTTGTATGGAAAAGGTTCCTTATTTGTTTGAATGTTTAGAATGGATAAGATAGTTTTCTAAGACACTTAATTCCGAAATTTTATCATAAATACATTATAATAGTAAAAATGTATAAAGACACACTACATTTTCCATGCCAAACAATATTTGATACAACTCGGTGTTCAAAGACAACGGAACCAGCAACCATCACGTATTGCAAATCTTTTGATACATACGCTCATCAAATGTGAATTTCCAATACAGTTCCCTTCAATAAAAATATAGCTACATAGTACAGGTAAATCTCTTACGGGAGGGGTTTAGGTATACTCATAAAACAACGCAGTAAATAGTTATGAGCAAAATCATGACCCCTCCCTCCAATCCAGCACAGTATTTTATGAGCAACAGTCCAACCTAACAGGTATATTCGTTCACGCCTGCAATAATACGAAGAAATATTCAAATTGATAGAATATTGTATTTCAATGGAGTCATGAATATTATATTTTTGGGATTTCATTCATAGTCTAATTATTATCCTGTACATGGTCTGGGCAGCAGTGTCTTTCTATTAACTGCCAAGCGTAGGGATTATGGCAACTGCTCCCTTCCAAAGGGGAGGCCTTTGTTCAGCAGTGGACCTCATTAAATACGTAGTACGTTTTCAATAATGTTATTGGTATATGCGCTGATTTGGCAGCTTTAAAGCTTTTTGCCAAAACCTTTACACCTGTGGCTTGTGGGTTAATTACACGCAGAGGGCTATCGACGCACTCCGAGCAGTACAATGATGCCTTCAGGGTGATGTTGCGGCTCCCTCGATACTGTAGTGCGTCTGCCATGTTTGCGCTGGCTCACACAGATGGTTAACATGCTGTAGTGCGCAAACGTATTGCATCACAGTTGCACTCATTGATGCGTACATGGCGTGGGAGTAGAAACACCATGCTGAAGGTTTAGCAGTATAGAAGTTATAATGAATTATTTGCTCTGGTTGATATTTTTCATTTATCAAAACCGATGTTTAAATCACAAGTACTTAGTAAATTGAATGAACCTTCAGCTGCTTTTCGTACATAATATTTATATTGTAACACATATCTTAAATATCTCTCAAAGATTTCATAGTATGAAGATAGCTAAAGTAACTATTGTCTTCATTGTTTTCCTTGATCTTCGTTTTACGCTGTATCGATGCACTTACTTACCTTTTATTATATAGCTAACTACATGTAACACAGAGCAAAACCACATCTATCTATCTATATTACTATAATAAAACTCAAGGAGCACTTTTTATGTACATTGAATATTTTTCCAAAATTTCTATGTGGGGGTACTATACTATCGACATAGAGGCCAAAACAATTTTTTTTGGAATTATTGTCTGTCTGTCTGTCTGTCTGTCTGTCGTTCTGTTCGTCCAGGTATCATTTGAAAACCCGTGGATGGATTTTGATAGGACTTTCACTGATGTGTTGTGTAGAAGTCAAGGTGTAAGTTGGTATATAAAACATCACGCTATGTTTCATAGGGGCTAAGCAGTGAAACATTACTTGCACATATTACCACGTAATTTCCTTTGTATGTGAATAGGGTAATTATAGACTGATCAGTTAATCATTAAGATATTTTATTACGCTATATACAATAGGGACTGAGCAGACATTTAGTTTGCATAAGATATGGCATTGGCGAAGGGTCAATTTTTGTAAGGGGTAAGCCGGTCCGGTACACCCAGGACATTTTCATTAGATTTCTGTATTGTTCTAAGTACTTTGCTGATAGCAATATGACATTATATCTTTGAAAAGTTAAAATCTGTAAATCCCGAGCGGATCCAAACTAGATTATGTATGTATTACAGTCGCAACAATAAAAGATGCGGAAAACTTAAAATTTTCATTATCGAATATCATTAGACAGTAATTTACGATGTTAGCGTGATTTACATTATGAACAGCGCCATCTATCGGTGAAATTGAACATACAATAACTATAGAACTTTAATCTATATATTTTAACAAAGAAAGTCGTGTTAGTTACACTATTTATAACTCAAGAACGGCCTGACCGATTCGGCTGAAAATTGGTGGGGAGGTAGCTTAGAACCAGTAAACGGACATAGGATACTTTTTATCCCGGTAGGTTAAGGTTAAGCAACGTTAGGTAAGGTCATTAAATAGATGGGTGAACCGATTTGTATGAAAGTGTGCATATCGGGTAGGTCTGAGAATAGGTCATACAGTATATTTCATACCGCTAGGTTAAGGTTAAGCTACATAAGGCAAGGTCATTAAATAGATGGGTGAACCGATATGTATGAAATTATGTGTGTGTTAGAATATTGTAATATATAATATACGTAAATATAGATAGTAATAATATGAAAGTAGTTTTATGACTCTTTTCGGCATGTTTTGCCTTGGCAATTATTATTGTGGGTAGACATTGCCAAAGCTTTAGACAAAATAATGTTCTCTTACTACAATTGCTTGTTATTATCAGTGTTAAATAATTAATCATAATGTAATTATTCATTTAGTCATTATCAAATTATGTCATGGAATGTTCTATCAATTAATTACTGTTTATGAATATTATTACTTAATATTAGTAAAGAGAATGACTGTCGCCCCGCCACGTCAGTGGATGGAGGGGTACTTGTACATTATATATCAAATGGCTATAAAAATACGATGTAACCTTTAGAACGGACAGTCTTCAATAATCTTCGACAGTATTAAGGAATCTAAGCAATAACAGTCTTGAAAAAGTGTTCAGTCCGTAACATAGACAGTAATCCTAGTAGTGGGTTGTAGATCGACGACGGAACTCTGAAAGTTAAGTACTTTGTATATCATGTTGTAATAATAACTTGTTGTGTTTGATGTCACTATGATATTGTCATAATTTATATGTTAACGATTAATAAGTCATTTAATATATGACTTGGATGGCGAAGGCTGTGGCAAGGGGAATTGGAGGTGGCCACATAGGGGGTAACCCCTATATTTTTATATAGTTTCCTGACATTGTAAAGATACTAATATTTTAATGTTCATTATATTCCTATATCATAATATTCTTAGAACATATTTACTATCTGTGATTATATCTGAAATAATGAGGAATAATTGTAATGATGGTTGAATAAATCCATGTCCATTAATATTTATTGCTTTTCTGTTAAAATTACCTACCTCCAAATAATTAATATCTGATACTTTAGTAGAGGGTACTTTTGATATAAAGTACCCTACATTATTCACAATTAATATTATAACTTATATCACCATTTTTACTAATAACTTACATAGCTTTTACATACCCATATACTATACTATGTACATGTAGCATTAACCACATTCTAACATCAGAAGTGGGATAGTCCTACTACCATTGTCCTACTGCCATTATTAATACCTGTATTAATTGTTTTCAGTACATATGGATTTTGCAAAAAAAAAAAAACGGGAATGATAAGGCAAAAAAGTGTTGCTGATGTAGCCGCAGATACTAATGGTAACCGCAAATTGAGGCTGAAAATGGTGAAAATAGCTGTGAAGTAGTTTGGTCCATAACTACCCGTTGTACATCCGTAAGCAATTTTATAATATTGTCAGAATAACCGAACGGTTTAAATTAAGAAATGTATTTGAAAATATAATGTGTATTCAGAGTAAACCCCATTTGGCAAATAGTGATCAGTTTAGTTTTAAAATTAATGTTTCGGATGACCACCGTACAAGGTCATTTATCTTAATGTTTAAAATAATTGTATGTTTTATATTATCGCTTGTTAGCTATTGCGAACCACTGGTCGGTCTGTTACTTGGTGTCTGTTAGCCTCACCGGCAGTGGGTGAATTTGTGACTGACATGTCTATGTATTTGGCAAATATTCGCAAATAAATTATAAAACTGAAATTATTATAAGCCGCTGTAAGTCAATTAATCTCACCGGTTACTGGTGGAATATGATCAAAAAATCTGTGTTTAGCATATGTTTCAAAAAATAAAAAATGAAAAATTAAATAAAATGTAGGTACCTACCATGTAATATTCACAAAACAAATCCTAGAAATAATATATAGTCCGATTCTCACTGGTAGCAGGTGAATATGATTGACAGGTTTATGTATTTGAAAAATATTCACAAAAATCATTAAGTAAATGTAAGACCCTGCTGGTCAATATTAGGTGTCATTTGGTCTCGCCGGTACCTGGTGAATGTGATTGACACATAGATCCTAAGTATTAAAAAAATATTTGTAAATATCGGATTCAGGGATCCGTTGGTCGACCATTTACTTGGTATCAGTTGGTCTCACCAGCAGCGGGTGAATGTGATTGGTATGTCTATGTATTTGGCAGTATATTTATGTATTTGGCGGTATGTCTATATTTGGCAATTCCTTGCTGATTAATACTGTATTTAGCAAGTTTTCGCTGATTAATCGTTGTCAATTGAATATTGGATTAATTGTTTTACATAATGCACTTGTTCTGCTTTATCTACATAATTATATCCTTGTTTTGTTCTTTATAGATGTATACTTACTGCTTTTTGATTTAAGTAAGTTCTTATTTCATGGAACTTTGTCTATAAGTAAAAATTCTTTACCTTTTGTATGATGAAATAAAATAAAATAAAATGAAATAAATAAATTGAAAATAAAAAAGATTTATGAAATGAAATTACTTAATTAAATAAAAAAAATAAAAAAAATAAAAAATGAATTTAAATAAATTTAACGAAAATGAATTAAAATAAATTTAAATAAAATGAATTCAAATAAATTTAAATAAAATGAATTAAAATAAATTTAAATAAAATGAATTAAAATAAATTTAAATAAAATGAATTAAAATAAATTTAAATAAAATGAATTAAAATAAATTTAAATAAAATGAATTAAAATAAATTTAAATAAAATGAATTAAAATAAATTTAAATAAAATGAATTAAAATAAATTTAAATAAAATGAAATGAAATAAAATATATTGAAAGAAATTGAAAAACTTTGTGAATACTCTTGTAAATCTAAATAACAGTAAAGACAATATGCAATGTGTATTCTATTTTTAACTTTGGTTTGGTAAATGCAGATACCAATTTTAACTCCTAAATATTTTTCTTAGCTTGATGAATAAATAAATAGATTCTTCATTTACTACAAAGTTAACAAAAAGATGATGTACGTTAAAAATTCTGAAGTACTAAATAGTATGAACTTCGGGGACGAAGTATGGTCAGTCTGGCCGTAATATGGTATTTAGTTACAGATAACTATTATTGGGATTCATTAATAAACATAAACGAAAAAAAGAAAAAAAAGAAAAAAAAAAAAATTTTTTTTAATAAGGTATTTAAGTAGTTACAATAGGGATAACTATTAGTGTGATTCATTAGTAAACCTAAGAAAAAAAAATGCTTTTTATATTTAAATTATACTTAATAGTTTGGTGTGGTAATTTCAAAAATTAAATTACCTATTCTAATTAGTTTTTGCAAAGTAATTGAAATTAAAATATAAAAGTTGAAATTAAGATTTATTTCAGTGACAGATAAGTAGGTTAATAGATACAATACAATCTAACGTTGTAGAATAAGCGAGGAAACAATTATATAAACTTATAATAACTTTATCATATTATTGTAATTGTCTAAACATATAGTACTTACTGTGTATATCTACGGTAAAAGTATATACCTAATTGTAATTAGTAAACATTGTCAAGACTTGCGAATGGTGCTACTGCTGATATTATTGGGGCAGGTCTTGTAACTGGTGCGGATCCTTGTAACTGGTACAAATCCCTGGCAATGATGTGGATTTTCGTACTGGTACGGGTCGAGTTACTGGTACGGATACTGCTTCTTGTTTAGATACTGTTTTTCAGTTTCTTGTGCTGTTACAGGTACTAGTACTATGTACATATTCCAGATTTACTTCCTGATTTTTATTACTTCACTATATTATATGAAAAAAATATTGTGTTTATTAATTGTTTCAAAATATTAATCAGTAGTTTCTAGACTATATTGTAATAGGATCAGCATTAATGTAGATACGCCATTCGTATATCTTTAAGAAATGTTTTAATATTATTTTAAGATTATAATTTACGTTTGTAAGTATATTAAATACAATAACATGGTTCAGGAACATTCGAACTTGGCTACAATAGGAGTAATCTTTAAGTAACTTATTTTAAAATGAAATAATATCTTGGTACTTCGTGGACGAAGTACATGTCAGTATGGCCGTGTTAGAATATTGTAATATATAATATACGTAAATATAGATAGTAATAATATGAAAGTAGTTTTATGACTCTTTTCGGCATGTTTTGCCTTGGCAATTATTATTGTGGGTAGACATTGCCAATGCTTTAGACAAAATAATGTTCTCTTACTACAATTGCTTGTTATTATCAGTGTTAAATAATTAATCATAATGTAATTATTCATTTAGTCATTATCAAATTATGTCATGGAATGTTCTATCAATTAATTACTGTTTATGAATATTATTACTTAATATTAGTAAAGAGAATGACTGTCGCCCCGCCACGTCAGTGGATGGAGGGGTACTTGTACATTATATATCAAATGGCTATAAAAATACGATGTAACCTTTAGAACGGACAGTCTTCAATAATCTTCGACAGTATTAAGGAATCTAAGCAATAACAGTCTTGAAAAAGTGTTCAGTCCGTAACATAGACAGTAATCCTAGTAGTGGGTTGTAGATCGACGACGGAACTCTGAAAGTTAAGTACTTTGTATATCATGTTGTAATAATAACTTGTTGTGTTTGATGTCACTATGATATTGTCATAATTTATATGTTAACGATTAATAAGTCATTTAATATATGACTTGGATGGCGAAGGCTGTGGCAAGGGGAATTGGAGGTGGCCACATAGGGGGTAACCCCTATATAAAACTATCTGTGATTATATCTGAAATAATGAGGAATAATTGTAATGATGGTTGAATAAATCCATGTCCATTAATATTTATTGCTTTTCTGTTAAAATTACCTACCTCCAAATAATTAATATCTGATACTTTAGTAGAGGGTACTTTTGATATAAAGTACCCTACATTATTCACAATTAATATTATAACTTATATCACCATTTTTACTAATAACTTACATAGCTTTTACATACCCATATACTATACTATGTACATGTAGCATTAACCACATTCTAACATGTGCATATCGGGGAGGTTTGAGAATAGGTCATAAAGTATATTTAATGCCGCTGATACCATGATTGACGAGGATATATAGAACGAGAGGAGGGTGCACGAGAGGAGAAAGAGGGAGAGGGGATTCGAGAAGGGGGCGATGGGGTGAGGGATCGGGGGAGTTAGGTGGAGTAAGGGGGGAGTGAGAAGGAGCAAGTTCGTAGAAGAGAGAGGGGGAGAGGGTTCAGAGAGGGGATACCAGGGTAGGAAGAGGGGGAGTGTGACGGAAACCGAAGCGGGAGGGGGAAAGAGAGAGGAGAGAAAGAGCATATATTAATTAGATTTTTTTTATAAGAGAGAGAGATAAATCTAGGGAGGAGGGAGAAAAGGGGAGCAAAATGTAATAAAAGCGCGGGCGGAGCTGCACGGGTCAGCTAGTTATTAATATAAGTGAACCTATTACTATTACATTAATTGTCGTGGAACTCAATTTTGGCTTAGTGTACCGTTAAAGACACCTATAATTGTTTTTATAAAAAAGCTGTAGAGTTTCCTAAATAAAATAAAAATAAATAAAATAAAGTAAGCCAGAATGTCCAATTATGAGGAACTGGGTACATTCACATGTGTAGTATCCGGTGTGTCAAACAGCGCAAGCAGGTACTTAAACTAAAATGATGTATTAAGTAAGTAAATTTTGTCTAAAACCTATTATGGATCTTGTCTGTGTCTGAAATAAATGTACTTTTTTTATTTATTTTTTTAGTAGATTTTAGTAATACACAATTTTAATGTTAAGCCTGTCATTGTGTGTTTAGGGGGGGGGGGGGGAGTTGCCATAATCCCCACGCTTGGCAGGCGTCTTGGGGATCGCAGTATATATGAAGAGATGAATCTCAAACAGAAGACGCTGCTGCCCGTCTTCTTGATTTCCATTAGTCGCCTCTTACGATACACCCAACTGGAAGAGATGGGGGGATGCAATTCTAACCCGGCACCCCACGGGTTATTGACCTATTTTTAATATACTTATACATTAATAGAAATTATAGCCAGGCATATTACGATATATTTTCTATAGAATGCGGACACCTCCCGCGCCGCTTTTTTCGAGAACCTGTTCATTTGATTTTACGCATAAGATCTTGCCGCTCCCGCGCCGCCGCTGCCGCCTAAGTGGTAGGAACCGTCCAGGTAGCTAGTGTCCAGACAGTACCCGCCATTCTGCCGCCACTCAGCATTGTGAAGCACTAGCTGGTGAAATTATCGGACACAAAGACTATATGACTTTTTTTTTATTAATTTGTGTCTTATTCTTTTTGTATCTGTTTGTTTGTGCGCAATAAAGAATTGTCTATCTATCTATCTATCTATATCTAATGTCTTATGGGTCGGCAACGTAGTAGCACAGGTAGTAGTGTTTCTTCTGGTGTTGCTAGCGTCTATACCATCATGCGATGTTTACCATGCTGCGGTGTTTACCATCAGGAGGCGTACGCTTGCTTGCCACTTTGGTAGTATAAAAAAAGGTTGATTAAAAAAAAAGCCTTCTAATTATATCTTTGAAAAAGAAAGCAGTTTTTATCGCGAACGCTGAACATTCATCGGAAAAAAAACAAAGTGAGGAAAACAAACTCGCAAACAATCAAATTCCGTTGCCGTACCAGTGCCGTATTACAAAATACCGATACAAACAAACATGAAAATATTTTTCGATGAAATTAATTTAACTTTTAAATATGCCGCGCCTGTTACAAAAGCGAAACTTTATTCGCCTAATTATAAGTTTTTGGTGAATTATAATTGGTCAGAAAGTATCGAAGCACCTGAGATATTATCCAGGTGTGTTTTGATAATCTTCTTTTTTCTTTATAAAAATGAATAGCTGTCCGTTAATCTCGCTAAAACTCAGAAACGGCTTGAACGATTTGAATAATTTTTGCTTTGTATTGTTCGCTCTAATTTTGGGGTGGTTTAAAAGAAAAATACTTAGTTTGGGTTACCACGCAAAACGTGGGTGGAGCTGCGCGGGTCAGCTATTAATAATAATAATATTTCTCTAGATTACACACAAACTGTAGTGATGCCTGTATTATATTGGCCTCCTGGCCGATACGACCACAGCGGCCAATTTTGTACAAGATCAGCCATCTACGCAGGAGATAGGTAATAATAATTGTGCACAAGTGATTGTGTAGGCACTTTCTCTTCTTTAGCTCTCACAATCCTATGGGCCGGAAGATCGACACGAGGTCGACGTAGGACCTTGTGGAAACTGCTGACCATTTGGATAGAAGCCGGCGACTCTAACCACTACACCAAGAGTTGCGTCAATTGATAATATGTACAATCACGTTTACCATATCTCTTAGCACTTTACTTTTACGACGTTGAGCAGGTGGTAATGGTTTATGACTCTCTTTAAACGAAATATACTTAGAACGGCCTTAGATAAGGCTACGAGTACTTAGAGAATTACGAGTATGATCTTAATGGGTACACTACATAAATACGAAAAGCTCGGAATAATCCGACAGTCAAAAATACGAATTTCAAATTACCGACTTTCATAATTCCGAATGGTCCAAAATTCCCAATATAACAACTCCGGTTCAAATTCATTCTATAAGCCATCCTATTTTTTAAAATTACGATACTCAAAATATTGAGTTTCAATAGGTCGAATAACAAAGTCCTTGACTTCAAGATTACTTGTAGTCCTTGTACATATACGTTCCGGTCTAGTCGCACAAGTTTAGAGAGGTTTTATAGAGAAAACAATATTATTGTCTCCCTCTCAACCACCCCGCTCCAGCAGAACGGCAGACACCTCATTCTTGTCCGTGCGCTCACGGCGTTCGCACGAGTTCAAATACAAAAGATCTTTGAAATCATAAAAAAAAACTAAAAAAGGAAGTCATAAAACTAATAGTGGAACATTGTTCGTGTCGCTGTTAACGAAGATTTATACTCTCGAGCTAAAGTGTACCCTTTGAATTCATTGGGAATCACTAATGTTTATTATCCGTTGAATTCTTCGGATATTATTGTGCCCATGGATGAATTCATCCATGATTGTGTCTAAATATCATCCTGCCTGCCTGCTGCTGCTGCACTGCTGTACCTCCTGTACCTGCGAAGATTTCTACGCTCGAGCTGAGTTTGTGTACCCTTTGCATTCATTGGGAAGCACTAATTTTTATTATCCGTTGTATTCTTCGGATATTATTTTGCCTAATTATCACAATGTCCTAAATATGACAATTGGATTCATCGCAAATCGTGCAGCTTATCTGTTGTAATCTTCAGATAATGCATTTTTTCTTCGTGTCCTAACTACCCGCATTATTTACTACAAGTAAGTAAGTATGTCTATTTTAGATAAAAGCGAATAAATATTCGCTGGTGTTGTACCCACAATTATGATTAAAAAAAAAAAAAACTATGCAGATACCTAATGGTATTCATTGGTCAAATGTAAGCTTCGCGCTGAAACGGGATTTGTGCTCGAAGGTGCGGAGGCAACAAAGCACGGTAACAAATGTCACATAATAGTCCCTGATCAGATGAGATTTTTGTTCGTGAGGCGGAAGGAATCTCTAACGAAGTTGATTCACTTGATTTTATCCACTATACATAGGCAACTCCTAGTGTGAGCACCAATGAATGGTAAACAATTTTCATAAGTCTTCAAAATCGGTCAAGCCGTTTCGGAGGATTGCGAACACTAACACCGTGACACGAGATTTTTATATATTAGAAGAACATTTAAACGAGTCTAACGCTTTTTTTGTTTTGTTGTATGGTTAGCTCAGAGAAAGTACCAAAGGAGTTAGTATCGCGTCGATTCCCCGAACAAATTTTTCGTGGCACTTTTGCGGGGTGCGGGAGGCGAAGTAAACACACACAGATACACTTTCACGCATACCCACACTATAGTAAACTCGCAACACATTCAAAAATACACGCACACAAATAAAGAATGACCTGACCATATGACCAAAAATTTGGCAGAGGGGGTTAGCGCATCATGCTCTCTCCAGTGGTATCTCCTCTAAGATGGTTAGTGGCCATTGATATACATATATATCTATATTGAAATTACTGGCTAACCTATTATCAGAGTTGCCCTTAGGCCTCTGACTTAACAACTACTGTCTTGATAACAAACGGGACCGACATTTCACGTGCCCTCCGAAACACGGAGATACTTAGTTCAAATGCAACTAAACGGTCACCCATCTAAGGCTGATATTGCTAGACGTCCAATATTATTATACTTGACTAACGTATATTTAAATAAAATAACTCAAATTCCTATAATAATAATAAATTAATGAATAAAATAAATGTACCCAAACCGAATTTATTTATAATAATTAACTTTTACAACTAAGCCCTCTCCCTCCCATCTTTGCCGTGCCCGACAGGGTCCATATTGTACTATCTTTAATTTTTTACCACCTTTGTAACATATGGAGAGCAAATAAACGATTATGATTATGATTATGATTATGACGTTGCTTAACTCGTTGCATCTCTGGAAAGCAAGTTAGAGGATCCTGCGGGCCGCCCTCGGCTTCCACTCGGCCGATGAAAATACACCGAGGTGGGGGCCTGACCGACTCTCTGAAGCACTCGGGTCCATGGTGTACTTACGCACCAAAAGCTCGCCATAAACTGCCCTCCGGGTATATTATTATTATTATTGGGCTTCAATCATATAAATGGTTCATACGTTCATACAACTAGAGTTACATACCATTAGATTAATTGCAACGCATACGAGTGAAGTCGATTTCTAATTAACTAGAGAGTTCGGCTGGGATTTTTATTTTCACTGAACCATATTTATTATTGAAACTTTTTCAAGTTTTTTGTTTTCCGTATCATCATCGATAACACCAGCCTTGTCCACGGTCGAACATTGGTCTTCCTTTTTGAACGCCACAATGGACGCCACGAAGGAATGCGAAGCCAAAAGAACCGACGTTCGCCTCTTTTGCTGATGACATCGCGATATAAAAGTAGATAGTATCGCGATATAAATATAAAAGTAGTAGTAATCCAAGTTGTCTGCTACTACAGAGAAACGCATATACGGCTTAACTAACTGTCTCAATTATGTTTTAAACTCTGGAACTTTAGTCCACATCTGGCCTCTACAGTTTCATTACGTGAAATGAGGACGTTAGCTCCGGAGAGTGCCATAAAAACAAATGTATCTTATCCTATACCAGGTCTACAAAACATAGAAGTAAAAAAGCCATAGTACCTATAAAATATGTACCTATACCATCTGTGCCTATACTGATTTAATAGAGATTGAGAAGACATCTTGGGCATGTGGTAAGATTGTTGTTGAAAAGGTGATGCTTAACCTATTTTTTTAAAGTATACCTGAATAATGATTCAGGAATCTCGAAGATGTAATACGCTATGATATTCAGGCGGTGTTCGTGACACACTGTAGCTAGGACCGCATCGGAAATTGCGTCAAAGCGCGATAGCGAAGCCGTTAGCAGGTAAAGGTAAATCGTCCGGACATCCGGTACGGAAGAATAGAGATTTGAAATTTATGGTATTAAAACTTTAGAATTACAATATATTGTCGCGTAGCGGGTGTAGTGGCCCTACGAAATGAAAATCAGGAGAGAAGAATAAAAGAACTATATTTAAAAAGAAAGGCACCACGGTGTAACGTCACAATATATATACAGTAAACAAACAAACTTATTTTTTTAAGTATTTTACACTAATCTGTTGTATTAACTAAAAAATTATCCAGTTTTAATTTAAGTTTAACATTCGCACAAAAAAAAATAACACTCTACCTACTCCTGTCTGTCAGTAGCTCATTATTTTTACGATTATAAAACATACATACAAGTCTTTTAGAGGCCTTCACATACCATACCGATTGAGCTCCATCGTTTGTTTCAGTTTCAAAGATTCGTGCGGCGCGGCGTTAAAGAATGGAAAATGCATAGTTAATAATACGATTTTACAATTTGGTATTACCCAAAGCATTCCCATATCGTATAGGTAAGTATCACTTTATATATTATGTACATGTAGTAGTTTAGTACATACATGTAGTACATGTAGTAGTTCATGTAGTTGGTCATGGGATACTCATCCCAACTTACCTGTCCGGTAGCTGTGGTATAGTATACGGGTATGCGACCCCAGCTTCCCTAGCTATTACTGTCCCATCCCTTGCCCTCCTGGGCGGTAATATCCTACTTTCCTATTTCCCACTCTAACTTGCCAATCTTCCTTTTCACAACACCTATCCTTCCCTTTCCCTCCTTATTCGTAAGAACGCAATGGTCAATCATATAAATAAATTAATTAACCAAAATGGCGGCGATGTGGTTCGCCACCCATCACGTCTCGTTTCTCACGGAGGCGTAAAGCGGCCCTTGGGCTCTGCCTACCCCAACGGGAAAAAGGCGTGATTTTATGTTTTTTTTTTATGTAGTAGTTTAGTCGCTGGACACTTTATTCTTGTGACAATGAACTTGAAAATACTCGTCTTCGCTGCATATTTTTGCCCGAATGCCTCAGGAAGCGGGTTATGTTTTTTGTATATATGTATGTTTATGACTAAGTATTTCTTTGGCACGGCCTTCAACCTAAACGTCTTGATGGACTGCGAGTTATAATATGTCGTTAGATTCGTCTTAGTAATGGGAGTGACATAGGCTATATATATTTCCTAACAAATTAATATGGCAACCGTTAGCCGCCATTTTGTATTTTTTTTAAACATCGATATGGGTATCAAATAAAAGGTCTTAACGAGATGAGTTGAAGTATACAAACATGTGTGTACGTTTTATGCATGTATAATGTAATTTAAGCCCATTTTGTTTGTTCGCAGTTGGGCAATCTGTGCTTTTCAAATTTATACTTGTGAAGTATCTACTATCTATTTTTTTTTCTGTCGTATTTGATCTTTTGAACGGCAAGACACACTGTCACTCTGATCTAATTGTAACATGACACACTGTTTAAAAAAAAGTGATAAAATGACAAGCCCGCTGAGTTTCTTGCCGGATCTTCTCAGTTGAGGCCGCGTTGTGATCCGGTGGTAGCTTTTTGACAACAATAAAAAAAACATGACCTTCCAAAACTATTTTTGACTTGACTTTCGACGATAGTCTACTATCGTCGAAAATACTTTAGTCAATAAAATAATAAAACAATTTTTATTTCAAAACACACATTCTTTTGCGTTATTTTCCATATAATATACTGAGTGATACATGAAAACATCCATCCATTATTAATACTAATATCACGAAAATTGCGTCCTCGGAACATAAAGTGCGTTTGGCTGTTAAAGCTCGTAACGTTGTTTGGTTTATGTTGTAGTAGATAAGCGAGGCAGGAAATGTTGGAGATACTTTGACTTCACATCAATTGCGAAAGTAACTTTAATTTTCAGCATATATTTACAAATTTCAATTTTATTTGATTTTGGATTTTTCCTATTTTAATTTAGGTAAACGATCAGTTACTGTCCAGCCGCCGAGAGATGCGTTCCTGACGTCTGTCAGTTGCTCATGACTAGTGATGGGACATAATTAACGCTATTATTTCCCGATCGAAGAAAAAAGTAACATAAGTATCAATAATTGTTTGTTTGGATTCTAATTTGTGAATGTAATAAAGAAATTAAAAATGCAATAATTATTATCTTCAGCAATATTGATTACTTACCGTATCAGAAAAATATTTGTGACTGGCAAACAAGCTTTAATCAGATTCCGATTCGCTTGAGGAGGTGCCGTCTTCGTCCTCATCTTCGCTTCCATGTATTATTATATTATTATCAAAGATAGTATTCAATCTGATACCAGACATATAAAATAACTACTGATATTACGCTACTTACCTTCGCGCATTGGTTTCGTGCGCAGGTTTGATATTATTTTATTTTTATTTTATTTTATTTAGGAAACTCTACAGCTTTTTTATAAAAACAATTATAGGTGTCTTTAACGGTACACTAAGCCAAAATTGAGTTCCACGACAATTAATGGAAGGTTCACTTATAGTAATAATGTGGTTTTGCTCTGTGTTACATGTAGTTAGCTATAATATAATAAAAGGTAAGTAGGTGCATCGATACAGCTCAAAACAAGACAATAGTTACTTTAGCTATCTAAATACCATGAAATCTTTAAGAGATATTTAAGATATGTGTTACAATATAAATATTATGTACGAAAAGTAGCTGAAGGTTCATTCAATTTACTAAGTACTTGTGATTTAAACATCGGTTTTGATAAATGAAAAATTACATTATATTATAAATAAAAAAAGAAAGAATAACGAATTCTATACATTTACAGCTTATCTAAAAATAACGTTACAATTGTCTGATATTTTTGGCGCATCACTTCAAAAATACACAGTTGGGGTATCCTTGTAACAGCGTAGTATGGATTTAACCTACAATTAACAAAACAAAGCTTTCTTATTTTTTCAACATGAAATTTAGCGCAAAGCAATAAGATTTACTTTTAGTTCACATAATTGTTTATTTTCTTATGATATTTGTTCGTTAACAGGGCAAACAAATAATAACATTTTTCTATTGTAAATGCAACGCCACGTCAAAGTTACATCGTCCGTTTCATCATGACCTGTCAGGAACGCATTCTCTCGGCGGCCGGGGTAGGTATAGTTAAACATCAGGCAGTGGACAGGTTTAGTGGCGAAATATTTTTATGTTTTATACCCACTCATTTTAACAGATTCGGAGTCGTAAAGGTGTTGACGTTAATATGCAGATCTGCACTATTATAACTGTGAGCTTTCCGTATGCAGTGAGCATCTATGCTATGAGCCATGATGGCCGACCTAAAGCCAGTCTCGTCATTACTGTTTCCGTATTGTTTCTTTCGCAGGAGGAATTGAAGGAACACTTTAATAATTGCCAACTTCCACGAAACATCGAATAGTTCTCTCTTCTTTGTTTCATGGACAAATGTTAAAACGGATATCAAACCTCGCCGTGGATATCCGGTACCTAGATACGTACTACTACCTAGATACGTAGTATATATACGTAGTAGTGTAGTAGTATTAGTGTTACTATACAATACTACCTACGTACGTAGTATTTATACGTAGTAGTGTAGTAGTATTAGTGTTACTATACAATACTACCTACGTACGTAGTATTTATACATAGTAGTGTAGTAGTATTAGTGTTACTATACAATACTATCTACGTACGTAGTATTTATACATAGTAGTGTAGTAGTATTAGTGTTACTATACAATACTACCTACGTACGTAGTATTTATACGTAGTAGTGTAGTAGTATTAGTGTTACTATACAATACTATCTACGTACGTAGTATTTATACATAGTAGTGTAGTAGTATTAGTGTTACTATACAATACTACCTACATACGTAGTATTTATACGTAGTAGTGTAGTAGTATTAGTGTTACTATACAATACTACCTACGTACGTAGTATTTATACGTAGTAGTGTAGTAGTATTAGTGTTACTATACAATACTACCTACGTACGTAGTATTTATACGTAGTAGTGTAGTAGTATTAGTGTTACTATACAATACTATCTACGTACGTAGTATTTATACATAGTAGTGTAGTAGTATTAGTGTTACTATACAGTATGTAACAACGAAATTCATACCGTGAAACTGATTGATGGATAGGTGAAGTATAATATAATGGTACACGTTATACTTTTTTTTTCACTTTATTCATGCTTTCCACTTTTTTTAAAATTAGAATACAGAATATTATTACTAGAGATTTAAATGGATATCAATAAATTTATGTAACCACAGAGCAATCTCTGTAACTAAATCTCAAAAAAAGTCATAAGCATAACTAATAGTAGTAGTAGTAGTAATATCCATATTACTATTACAGATAAAGTGACTAGCATGAATAGTGACAAAAAGTGTACCACTATATCATACTTCACCACCTACCCATCAACCAGTTTCACGGATTGAATTTCGTTGTATTACACCCTGTATAGTAACTATAGTACTACTACTATAATAGTACTGCCAATGTAGTTGGTAAGAGCGACAATCCAATTATTTACATAACTTTCAATGACAGTGTCTCCGAGAAATCTCACAGCATTGATATTCTTAGTGCAAACATCCGACTTTTGAATTTCCTTTTACAGTCGTGGAAAGGAAAATGCAAATATTTTATATGGAAAAGGTTCCTTATTTGTTTGAATGTTTAGAATGGATAAGATAGTTTTCTAAGACACTTAATTCCGAAATTTTATCATAAATACATTATAATAGTAAAAATGTATAAAGACACACTACATTTTCCATGCCATACAATATTTGATACAGTCGGTGTTCAAAGACAACGGAACCAGCAACCATCACGTATTGCAAATCTTTTGATACATACGCTCATCAAATGTGAATTTCCAATAAAGTTCCCTTCAATAAAAATATAGCTACAAAGTACAGGTAAATCTCTTACGGGAGGGGTTTAGGTATACTCATAAAACAAAGCAGTAAATAGTTATGAGCAAAATCATGACCCCTCCCTCCAATCCAGCACAGTATTTTATGAGCAACAGTCCAACTTAACAGGTATATTCGTTCACGCCTGCAAAAATACGAAGAAATATTCAAATTGATAGAATATTGTATTTTAATGGAGTCATGAATATTATATTTTTGGGATTTCATAGTCTAATTATTATCCTGTACATGGTCTGGGCAGCAGTGTCTTGGGATTATGGCAACTGCTCCCTTCCAAAAGGGGAGGCTTTTGTTCAGCAGTGGACCTGATTCGGCAGATGAAATGGTGTTTGTAAATGTAAATACGTAGTACGTTTTCAATAATGTTATTGGTATGTGCGCTGGTTTGGCAGCTTTAAAGCTTTTGCCAAAACCTCTACACCTGTGGCTTGTGGGTTAATTACACGCAGAGGGCTATCAACGCACTCCGAGTACAGTACAATGATGCCTTCAGGGTGATGTTGCGGCTCCTTCGATACTGTAGTGCGTCTGCCATGTTTGCGCTGGCTCACACAGATGGTTAACATGCTGTAGTGCGCAAACGTATTGCATTCCAGTTGCACACATTGCGTACACATTGCGTACAGGAGTAGCAACACCATGCTGAAGGTTTAGTAGTAAGCCAGAATGTCCAATTATGAGGAACTGGGTACATTCACATGTGCATGTACCCGTTGTGTCAAACAGCGCGGGCAGGTACTTAAACTAAAATGATGTATTAAGTAAGTGAATTATGTATTTTCCCATTATGGATCTGTTATATACCTATTTTTATTATCATCATCATCATTATCAGCCTACAAAAGTCCACTGCTGGACATAGGCCTCCCCCAATACACGCCATTGAGCCCGGTCTTCGGCTCTCCTCATCCAGTCACTGCCAACTGCTTTGCGTAAATCGTCACTCCATCGGGTCACAGGGCGTCCTACGCTACGTTTTCCAGTTCGTGGTCTCCACTCCAGAACCAGTCTTCCCCAACGATCGTCGGTTTGGTATTTTTATTATACTTATACATTAATAGAAATAATAGCCAGGCATATTACGATATATTTTCTATACTAAATTTCGAGCAACCGCACACGGAGCTATAATATATATTTCTGCGATATGTCGTCAAGACGTCCGCTACTGAACAAAGGCCTCCTTTGGGGATCGCAGTATAGGTGGTAGGTAATCCAATAGAAAGACGCTGTTGCCCATCATCTTGATTTTCCTTAGTCGCCTCTTACGGATACCCAACGGGAGGTGATGTGAAGGTGCTATTCTTACCGGCACAACCCACGTGTATGTCTACGGTATATTAATATAAGACCGCCTTAAATTGTCACTCTGCAATTTTACTTTTCCCTTTTAAGCTGTATCTTCTCTTTTGGTGTACAATAAAGGATATATACTTTTAGACTTTCGCGTTCCATTATCAAACTTTATTCACTTTATTTTTTTTTTACTTTATTTATTTAACTTTATTCTTTTTTTTTTTTTTTTCATTAACTTTATTCTTTTTTTTTTTCTTTTTTTTTCTTTATTGCGTTAATTCCCGATTAGAATAAAGTTTGACAATAAAGGATATTTGTATTATATTGTATATATATTATAACTTGGTCTGTGACAGGCTTCATATGTTAAAAGACCGCTGTCCGATCACTGATGGTATTATTGGTTGTATCAATGCAATTAAATGTTCAGTTTCTCATATATCTTCCTAATTCATGCCAGCAATACGAATCCGAACTTTTATTCTTCTTACATTACTGCCCATTTATCCATGCTAATAACCATGGATAGAGGATGTGCGGCAGTACAATGCAGCTGTCTATAACCGGTGTGTAGCTAACACCAGGCGAACGTCGTGCAAAGTCTTGTCACTAGGAGGTAGGTTCCTTGTACAAGGAACCGTCCAGGTAGATAGTGTCCAGACAGTGCCAGTCATTTTGACGGCACGCAGCAGTATGAAGCAGTAGCTGGTGAAATTATCGGACACAAAGACTATATCTAATGTGTTAGGCCAACCACTTAGTGGTTGGCCACAGTGAACGCGGGTTGACTTGAGCCTAGCGCGGGCGCGGCGGCGGGCGCGCAGGGTGGCCACAGTGACGCGCGGGCTGTTGTGGCGATAACACTTATTGCAGGTGTCGCAAACCTTTTATGAGGATTCTGTATTTTTTACTGGATAAGCCAATCCTGAGATGGGAGGCGTTGATCATAAGAGATGGTGTGCTGGGTGCGCACGAAATAACTAAAAACAGTTAAATAGTCCCAGATCGGTGGAAAACGACTCGGGTTGTACCAGTGCCAAAATGTTCTTCAGCTTCTAGTGTGGAAAGTTATAGGCCAGTAGCGGTCTTGTCGACTCCAGCAAAAATATTTGAGTCTGCGATACAAAGAATCATATTCGCACAGGTACAGGTTCAATTGTCGGAAGCGCAGCATGGATTTCGGCCGGGGAGAAGCACCGCCAGCAATCTTATGACCCACATGACTAATGTTATACCAGCAGTGGATGGTGGGGGACAGGTTGATGCTGCTTATTTTGATTATAAAAAGGCGTTCGATTTAGTAGATAATGATTTACTGCTGAAAAAGTTAGCAGGGTTCGGTTTTTCCACTCGTATGCTAGATTTTTTTGCTAGCTATCTAAAAGACAGAAAACAGTACGTAGAATATGCAGGTTACAAGTCGAACTTGTACTTTACGTGGTCTGGTGTAAGCCAAGGTAGTAACCTGGGGCCCTTGCAATTCCTACTAATGGTAAATGATCTACCAAAAGCTGTAACAAACGCTAAATGTCTTTTATTTGCCGACGACCTAAAGCTATCTCTTACGGTGGAAAATAAAGATGACTGCGAGACGCTGCAAAGGGACATAAACAACGTGGTGGCATGGAGCAAGCGCAACAAGTTACAGTTTAACACCGATAAGTGTCAAGTAATCACTTTCTCTAGAGCTCGCACTCCCATTACTTTTAATTATATGATAGAAGAAGTGGGCATGAAGAGGGAAACAGAAGTCAAAGATTTAGGGGTTCATCTAACCTCAATGCTAACGTTTCGTGAGCACATTACCAAAATCTGTAAAAAAGCTTACAGGAACTTAGGTTTTACATTACGTACGGTACGGGGGTTCAATAATATTACAGCAATAATAACTTTATATAATACCTTAGTTAGAAGCCAGTTAGAAGGTAATGCGATTATTTGGGCTCCGCATGAAGTAAAATATAACCTTATGCTTGAAAAAATACAAAACAAGTTTGTTAGATACCTTTATATGAGGTTACATGGGGTCTATCCGTTCTACCCTTTAATGTATCCCACATTGTTTGTTTTAGGAATGGTGGGATACAGTGAGCTGAGGGTAAGGAGGGAGCTTGCACTGGTCATGTATGTCGTGAAAATTCTTAAGGGAATTATTGTTAACCCGGAGGTACTGGCACAAATAGGACTGTACGCGCCGGATAGATACGTGTGGCGCCGTCGCCGGCCGCAGTTGTTGGCGGAGCCCCGTGCGCGGACTCAATTACTGAGACAGGCCCCACTAACACGAGCACTCCGCACTTTAAATATAATATCTAATGAGGTAGACCTATTTTGTTCTGCTCTGAGTAACTGATATAATATTATTTACTTTATGTTATAAAAATACTAGGGCAAATACCTAGACTGAATGTATTCAATTGGAATTTAATTTATTTGTAAAGTGTTTTTTAATGTGTGTTTAATAATTTTATTAATTTAAGTAATTTGAATGTAATTGTAATTTTAATGAAATGAGACACTATTGTATTAGGGTAACCTGTAAGGATAGTGTACTTATGGCAATAAATAAATAAATAAATAAATAAAAAATGAATGGAGATTTAAAAAAAAACATATTAAGAATTGAAATTGTAGTCAAAAAAGTATATTTTATTTATTAAGGGACATCAACAATATACATACTATACACTTACAATTTCAAATGTCCATGAAAACCTTTTTTATACATGTATTTAAAGTTATTTAATAATAAAAAAAATACTTAAAACGAGCGACAAGACCGAAATGGTTTGATACCCCGCCAGCCGCGCGATCGGTCGCTTGTTGACTAGGCCCGCAGTGTGGCCAGAACGAGCGGATAGGAACGTTTGAAAAGTACGCCCTCTAACTCGCTCAAGCCGGTCGCGCTAGGCTCCCGCCTTCACTTCAGTGTGGCCGCAAGCGGCGGTTTCATATGTTTGATATTTCGCGCCCGCCGCCGCCGCCGCGCTAGGCCTGCAGTGTGGCCGACCACTTAAGGGTCGGCAATGTCGCAGTGATTCTTCTGGTGTTGCTAGCGTCTGTAGGCTGCGGTGACTGTTTACCATCAGGAGGCGTACGCTTGCTTGCCACTTTGGTAGTATAAAAAAAAATTGATTAAAAAAAGCTTTCTAACAAGAAAGCAGTTTTTATCCCGAACGCTGAACATTCATCGGAAAAAACAAAGTGAGGAAAACAAACTCGCAAACAATCAAATTCCGTTGCCGTACCAGTGCCGTATTACAAAATACTGATACAAACAAACATGAAAATATTTTTCGATGAAATTAATTTAACTTTTAAATATAAACGCCTGTTACAAAAGCGAAACTTTATTCGCCTAATTATAAGTTTTTGGTGAATTATAATTGGACAGAAAGTATCGAAGCACCTGAGATATTATCCAGGTGTGTTTTGGATAATCTTCTTTTTTTTTTTCTTTATAAAACTGAATAGCTGTCCGTTAATCTCGCTAAAACTCGGAAACGGCCTGACAGATTTGAATAATTTTTTGTTTTGTTTTGTTCGCTATAATTTAGTGGTTAAAAGAAAAATACTTACTTTGGGTTACCACGCAAAACGTGGCTGGAGCTGCGCGGGTCAGCTATTAATAATAATAATATTTCTCTAGATAACACACAAACTGTAGTGATGCCTGTATTATATTGGCCTCCTGCCAATTTTGTACAAGATCAGCCATCTACGCAGGAGATAGGTAATAATAATTGTGCACAAGTGATTGTGTAGGCACTTTCTCTTCTTTAGCTCTCACAATCCTAGGGCCGGAAGATCGACACGAGGTCGACGTAGGACCTTGTGGAAACTGCTGACCATTTGGATAGAAGCCGGCGACTCTAACCACTACACCAAGAGTTGCGTCAATTGATAATATGTACAATCACGTTTACCATATCTCTCAGCACTTTGCTTTTACGACGTTGAGCAGGTGGTAATGGTTTATGACTCTCTTTAAACGAAATATACTTAGAACGGCCTTAGATAAGGCTACGAGTACTTAGAGAATTACGAGTATGATCTTAATGGGTACACTACTTAAATACGAAAACCTCGGAATAATCCGACAGTCAAAAATACGAATTTCAAATTACCGACTTTCATAATTCCGAATGGTCCAAAATTCCCAATATAACAACTCCGGTTCAAATTCATTCTATAAGCTATCCTATTTTTTTAAATTACGATACTCAAAATATTGAGTTTCAATAGGTCGAATAACAAAAGGCAGACTTAATGATAATAAAACATCAAAAATACGAATTAATAATTTCATTTTGAGTGATAACTGGATTGGATCTGGAGCACGGCTAGTCACTGTTCTGACTTGACACCCAAATGATTCACCAAATCGGAATGTAGTTTTTCGGACCGAAAATCCATCGAGCATTTAATTTTTTATTTACTTAAGAACATCGGACAACAAAAAAATCGCATTTACCACTTTCGGCAAAATAATTTCGTGATTTTTATTAATAGACATTATAACTCTTATAACACCAGCCCTTGTTTATGTCCCACTGCTGGGCACGGGCCTCCCTTCAAGATGAAGGGGCTTAGGCCATAGTCCACCACGCTGGCCAAGTGCGGGTTGGTGGACTTCGCACGTCATTCGAAAGCTAGTTAGGCTTTCTCAGACATGCAGGTTTCCTCACGATGTTTTCCTTCACCGAAAGCTAGTAACAATCGCACAAAGACGATTCGCACATGATTAATTAAAGAAATCAGAGGTGCGAGCCGGGGATCGAACCTGCGCACCTCGTTACCAAGGCAAGCGCTCGCCCACTGAGCTGTTACAGCTATCACTACCTAGCTACTGCTAGTGTAGTCAGGCTTGTGAAAATCGGAATACTTAAATTCGGAATAAAATATTTCGAAGTAATTCGAAGTTTTTTTTTTTTTTTATTTAATTACCAAGACATATACAAAACATTCTTATTAATTACAGTGCCACTTAAACCTCTAAGGTTTGTATGTGACACAAAATTCGTTCACGCTTATACAATAAACCACGCCTTTATATAAAACAAACACATACTTACTACATATTTTAAATACACAATACCGTAGCGCACAACTGTACTACATATTTCAAATAGAAGAATTATAATTGTGATAGAAAATTGAAAATCAAACGAACTCACCTGAGTGAAGTTCGATGATAATTATGCAAGCAGTTTCATTCGAAGCGATTTGTTTACATATTGTAGGAGCGCCACCTAGCGTCAGCCCTGCACGGATTTTTAGAGGGTAGATTTCTTTTTTTTTTTTTTTTTTATATACCCTCGTCTCTTACTACTTTCCTTCCTGAACGGCCCGGTTGGCATCTTTAAATCATTATGTTTAGAGCTATACCTGCATAACTGCATTAAATTTCGCATTTTATTGTAGCATAGGGTAGGGTGA
Source organism: Furcula furcula (assembly GCA_911728495.1). Classification (NCBI taxonomy): domain Eukaryota; kingdom Metazoa; phylum Arthropoda; class Insecta; order Lepidoptera; family Notodontidae; genus Furcula; species Furcula furcula. The sequence goes on along the minus strand of OU452261.1, from coordinate 11,803,566 downwards.
GAATGAAATATTTTTAAAGGGTGGGTTTGTATAAATCGCTTCGAATGAAACTGCTTGCATAATTATCATCGAACTTCACTCAGGTGAGTTCGTTTGATTTTCAATTATGCATAGCAGTTTCATTCTTTGCGATTTGTTTACATATTGTAGATGTTTAGAGTACCCACAAAATAAAATGCGAATTTTATAAAATCTTTTTGCAATAGAAAAAATACTGGTAAGTACATATTAACATTAATTACTAGTAAACATAAATGACTAAATACATCATATGTTTTTTGCATCAGTACGAAAACCATTTGCTTGTTGCAGGTTACCTAAGGAGAACTGCATAACCAAAATCATTAGGATTAATATCAATAATAGGTATATTGCAAAACTTAGTAACGTAGTATTTAGTACTGAAGAGGCATTGGATTATCCCGGTCATCGATATAATATTTATAGTATTTTATTTCTGGTATTCCTTGATATGAATATTGTCTCCAAGTCTATTGGAAATTTGGAAGTAGATGATACACATATCACTCGACATACTGCAAGTGCCTCCGTGGGGCTATACATAAAAGATATTTAGACAGAGTTAGGTGCACTAAAAATAGAAGTAACCCCGTAACTTACATACCCGTATAAGGAATACCTATTAATTTTTTCCATTTACCAATTGTTTGCGATGAAACTTTGATTCTGAATATATAATACCCTTTACTTATAAACTTGTGTTTTAATTAAGTATGTATGTTTCCAGACATCTTGGACCTATTTCAGAGCAAGTCTCAAATAAAGGTAACCTCAGAACTTGCTGGACAGAGTTAGGTTTTTAAATCCTGATTATTCATAATCAGCCATATCTTGGTGCATTCAATTCTAACATCTTTTAATTTGATTAAATATTGATGAAAGTTTGTATATAATGTGCAGTTTCTGAAGTCAACAAAGTTGCAGTGTTTTTTGAGAGAGCTTCCGAGTCCAGTCCAGAATTAATAGATAAGATTTCATGTTACTATACCTGGAACTTGTATCAAATATCTCAGAGATAGAGAGAGAGAGACCACGGTCTGAATCAGTCCTGTAATTATAATTCTTATTGATCCATACACTCTTAACCTTTACTTACAAGTATCGTACCCAAGATACATTAACCAAATCTCCACTATGATAGACGATAGCATATTTTTATTAGAATTTGCCTGAAAGCTTCGCGGCAACTAACGTTAAAGTTTTGTCAAGGTTGTGTCTGTAAGAAGAAATTGTAAGTATCAGGTTCAACAGATGTAATAGATCTGGCGCAAACGTTTTTTTTTTTTTTTATAATATTAAAAATGTAACAAGGTTGAAACCCCAGGTTGAAAGGCCAGTAAGGTGACACAACACCTTTGGATTTCGCATTAATGGATTTTTGAATAACCTTTGCTATAAGGCGAATGGTGGAAATACGTTAAATAATCTATCTTTGCAAGAAGTTGTAGTCTTCTGCCGAGTATGTAGCATTTAGTCACATATAGAACAAATCTTTAATTGTATCTGCTCGCAAATCAATGAATATCGGAAAGTCCAAAAAGTGACTAAGTAGTGATTTCACTTTGGGCAGTGTCCAATCTGTATCCTGGACACTTTTGAGTGATAAATGATAGGCTTTAATTAATGTCTACGTAGAATACAAAAATAATAATAATAATAACTATTAGTTATTCCACGCATTTCGCACCATTGCCAGATATTAAATCAAATTATTATTTCATCATCATAGTTCTTACTAACTAAATAGCCTATACCGCAGTGGATAGCAGTTTTATTACAATTTATTTTTTATATTTTTTTTTTTTTTGTCCTATATATTTTTTTTTATTTATGTCAATAAATTTATGCAGACCGGTTTTTTTATTATTATTATTATTTTATTACAATATCCATCCATCCATCAAGTACTTAGAGCTCCAGCGAATAGGTTTAGGTATATTTCCAAAAATAAAACAAATTTGTTGATGTGATTTTTACAATTTGGTTCTTTGGTAACTAGAATTATCTGCTTAAAGTACCTATAATGTACTTATTGGACTGCGGGATAAGCGGAATAGCTTACAAGTGGTACCAGTTTGTTTAACTTGTTGTAAACTAATTATTATTATTTTTATCATCGACGAAACATAAAATAAAAACCTATGTACTCTCGCGGTCACGAATGGTGTACCACCTTTAGGATGATAATCGCTTGCATGAGCCGGCCCAAAATGCATGCGGGCGGGATAAGCGCACGGAACGTGTCGTTCAAACGATTTTGATTGAAAACTGGTAAGCGTTCGTGTCCGCGATAGTACATCGCTCTTTAAGTAGGTACACAGCTACTTATAGTAAAGTTAGTAATGAATTTCAAATTTTTAGTAATAATAAGTATTCTTGGTCATTCCACACACGGTCATCCGATCCCAAACTAGGCAGAGTACTATGGAAACTATTAGAAATCAGATAACTGATACTAATATACTAATTCATTCCTCTTCTAAGTTTTCTATATGATTTTAATTTGGTGTGCAACTGCAAATAAAGAGTGTTCTATTCTATCCCTTAGTATGAAATAATATATCCTTCACATTCTGACAATGATCTTTTAATACAAAATAGATCAATGAGGTAAATTACTGAAATAGATTGATAAACCTTTCATAACTGGTCTTCCATAACTGGTTTTAAAATTCTGGTCGCAAACATAAGTTTATTGTATACAAAAATAATTAGGTAAACAGTTCAATTGATAAAGATTATTTTATATCATAGGTATTATTTTACACACCTTTGTGGACAAGTACCCTAAAATAAGCATATTTTAGGTCTTAAGATGTCCTTAACAATATTTACGTAATGATCCAAATGAATTTGCGCTTGTTTAGCTTAGAATAAACATTTGGAATATCAGTCCGATACGGGATATATTAAAATGAGATAGATATACTAGATATGCCTTATATCCAAGCCAAAAGACATATTTTGTCATCAGTAATATTTTGATCAATTTCCTAGAAAATACTCTAGCCTACCGGGACCGGCCGATTTCGTACCTGGTAACGGTAGACGGCCGGCGATCGTTAGGGGTCGAAAAACGTTGTTTTGCGCCTGCCCCTGAAAGTGGTTGGCTAGTCGCTGATTGTTGATTTGTTTAGGCAACTTTTAGATACGATTTCTCCAAACAGAAGATTATCTCTACTGGACTCGATGAGAGTCTGTTTTAATATTGAATTTATAGAAAATATGACAAAACTGCGATTTCTAGATAAAGAATAGTGACTTTTACAAAGTATACGGCAGGCCCCACTCAATGGCTTCATAACTTTTGCATCGATGTTTCCCTTGATATAACAATTTCTGTTAGGTACCTACTGTACGTAAATTGAGATCGGAAGCCTGCACATAATCGCAGTTACGCAGAATGAATAATCCTTCGTTAAGTTACCTTTCAACTCCTTTGGAAGGCATTTCAGAAGAACATCTTGCCATTAACGAGCAATGTATCTATGTATAGACGGCTCAAAAGCAGTCTGTGCCTTAGGGGACATCGCCAAACAACTGAAGAAGGTTATCGTTAAGTTCCAACTGCTTCCCTAAATTGTCTTCAACCATCGCTGGTTGCCGCGGTAATTACAGGGTTGGCTGCGACGCGGGCTGAGGCTCGGTCTGCGGTAAGGCCGGCAATTATGGTCCTATTTGCAGTAACGGTGGATACAGCTGAGATAACAGTGTATACGGAACCATCATCATAATATAATTCATATATTTGCAGGTCCGACATGAATGTAATCTTGTACTTGGATATTGAACTACCACCATAATCACAGTTTACATTGGGGTATCTGTGACAATTGTTTTTTTTTTTTTTTTGACGGTACCGGTCCATGTAATAAAGCAGTATGCCTCACTTTTATTAAAAGCAGGCCCCCAAGAGGTAGACCTCTCGCATTATAATAAATGATGGTAGGAGTCCATGAAATAATGCAGTAAAGCATCACTTTAATATTGACAGAGGATACCCAAGTATGGTAAACTCGCATCATGATAATTATGTGACGATAGGAGTCCTTGAAATAACTGCCTTATTTACCTTACATTAAGAGCATTAAACGGCAGTACGCATCACTTCAACATTGACAGAGGATACCCAGGTGTGGTAAACTCGCATCATATTATTTATGTGACGGTAGGGGTCCCTGAAATAAGGCGGTACGCCTCACTTTAACATTGACAGAGGATACCCAGGTGTGGTAAACTCGCATCATATTATTTATGTGACGGCAGGGGTCCCTGAAATAAGGCGGTACGCCTCACTTTAACATTGACAGAGGATACCCAGGTGTGGTAAACTCGCATCATAATAATTAAATTGTGCAGCAAAGGCTGCCAGATTTGCAATCATTTGCAACTAGTACGTAATTTTTGATCAAGCTTGTGACAGTAACCGCCCAGGTTATAGCAGTACGCATCACAGCATTTGAAAGAGGTAACCCAGGTATGGTATCCTCGCATCAAATAATGACCAAAAACTAGGTAGCATATGTCGTAATTTTTGATCAAGCTTGTGACAGTAACAGCCCAGGTTATAGCAGTACGCATCACAGCATTTGAAAGAGGTAACCCAGGTATGGTATCCTCGCATCAAATAATGACCAAAAACTAGGTAGCATATCTCGATCCTCGTGAAGTCTGACGTATTTCTTCCTCCGTTTTCTCTTCCGTCCCATCTTTAGAGCTTGGTTTTCAATTTACTATTATATAGATTATTTATTATAGAATTTTTATTTTCAGAAAGAATTGTTATTAAAATTAACTATTATTAAGTAATAATTTTAAATTGTTCAGGAGACGTGCGAAGGCTTGAGCACGGAAACGCAGAATGATTTAAAGATGCCAACCGGGCCGTTCAGGAAGGAAAGTAGTAAGAGACGAGGGTATATATAAAAAAAAAAAAAAAAAAATCTACCCTCTAAAAATCCGTGCAGGGCTGACGCTAGGTGGCGCTCCTACAATATGTAAACAAATCGCAAAGGATGAAACTGCTATGCATAATATTCTTTAAGTTTTAATTTCATATTGTTGACATTAATAGTACAGCGTAAGGGGGTAGGTAAAGAATTTATAAGTCGGGGAACCAGATAGGCCGTCGTCCGCTCGCCGTAATAGTTATTAGCTGCGGTGGTAACCAGTTTATTTTGTGCTGCATGACGCGTATATATAGGATGATTTATTCTTCTTTGTATTTTTAAATTAAAAAATTGTTCTTTTAACAAACTCAATTTAACTTTGTCATGTACTGGAAGGGTGCGGCAGTGCTTAAAAATGTAGCTGTCATCTATAAGTTCGGATCTAACTTTTGATGAAACGATCAACTTTAGGATCCTCACTTGTAACCTGAATATGTTGTTCAAATAAGTCTTAAAAGTGCGACCATAGCTAGACAAGCCGTAAGATACGATCGAATCGAAAAGCGCATTATACAATAGGAGTCTAGTTTTATATGGGAGTCTTTTCTTTACAACATAAAATTTGGCTAAGACCGCACGAAGTTTATCACATATTCGTTCAATATGAGGACCCCAATTAAATTTATCATCAATAAGTAATCCCAGATACATGTGAGTGGTTACTTGATCAATAGATGGGCAATTGGAGTGACATTGCAATGGATTGTTATGTAAACAAAAGTGCGAATGAGCTACAATTTTGAATTGCCCAATGTCACTTTTTAGGTATGGGGATTTTATATGCATGAGCTTTGTTTTTTGAGCGTTTAGTACGAGTCCTGCATCATGACACCACATACATAGATTATTAAAATCATTTTGAAGGTCTTTAACGATTGTTTTAAGGTCTTTACCAGCGATAAGAATGCAAGTGTCGTCAGCGAATTGGTACGATGTACACTTCTGAAATATATTAGACAAGTCATTCACATATGCCAGAAAGTGTAAAGGGCCATACACAGAACCTTGGGCCGTGCCGTAGGTGACAGAAACTGAGTCACTGAGACTATCAGCGATCTGGACCCGGTATTTTCTATTTTTTAGGTAATTAGTGCACCAATCATATAATGGCCCTCTTAGCCCTGAGTCTTTTAACTTCGTTAATAGGATACTATGGTTTAGGGTATCGAAAGCACGTGAAAAGTCAATGAAAAGTGCCAGTACATGTTTACGTTCATTAAGAGCTGTGTTTATGTAGTCTGTAAAATTTGAAAGGAGTGAAGTAGTGCTTTTGTTTCGCTGAAATCCATATTGTGACTCGCTAATTATTGAATTATTGTTATAAAATGTATGAATTTGATCACAAATGAATTTTTTTTTTTTTTCAATTTTTTTATTTTTTTTTTCAACTGTTGGGGTGTTCCGGATCTTAGCACTGTAGCAGGCAGTAACTGATTATTATACAGGGTGTAAAGGACATCGTACCGAAAACTGATACCAGGGATCCAGTACATGATTCTGAACACTCTAGGGTTGAAAATTTTCATCGGCTTTTTCATGAATTTCCAAAAAAAAAACACTTTTTAAACAAAATTAGTTTAATATCATTATTGGACTATTGGTATAATAACAAAGAATAATTTTAATTTAAAAACAATAAATTACTTATTTGTGGAAAGTTTATTTAATTATTTATTTATTTATAACAGTACATAGGCAATTAATTAACAGGCAATTAATTATTATTATTTTAGAAAATTAGCAATGTAATTTAAGAAATAAATATTATTCCGCATATATTAATTACATGCTCGAAAATTAATAAGTCAGTCATTTGTCATTTTCCATATAAATGATTTCTGTAATGTTGTAACGGACATTATTTGACATCAAGGACAGTGGGACAGTGGTGCGCTTTTGGATTTTCATACATATATGAAATAGTGGACGGCTTAATAAAAGTACCTAATGATAAATAATAATTGTTTAAATATTTATGTTAAAATCTTTTCATTGGTCAGTTCACAATAAAGTGTTACAGCGAAAAAGCTTATCTCCTTAAAATCAAATAAATGAAATTGTATATTTTGTAAAATTGAATGTCTCATTCTGAAACAAATAAAATGTTTCAAAAAATATACAAAAATTAGACTAAAATAAGAAATACATTGAGAAAGTGAGATTACGTTCGCACAAAAATACAACAAAAGCCTATCATCCCAGCGATTCCATATCATAGTTTGTAGTATTCATTAGTTTGTAGTACCTATCATATATGCTTCTTGTGCCTTTCATCCCATGGGGTGTCCGGGCAAGAATCCCAATGAATAAGAATGGTCTTATACCGCGTACAGATTTGCGTAATGTAGCATGTAATGTAACACGCAATGAAATAATTTGCCGTCCACATTGTCGCAATGTATCATGCAATGTAACAGAATTCCTATAGTGTGGACGGCTTGCGCGCACGAACCGAGCTCACAACGAGCACGAACAGAGCATTTCAATTCATGCGAGTCGGCGCGATCCGTAATTTGTCTGTTTTTTCGCTGAACTCAAAGAAGCGCGCAGAATGCGCAGAGCGCCAATGTGGGCGGGTTGTGTGTGTCTGTACGTGCGCGTCTGTTCTCAACAGACTAAGCCATGTTCGCTGCGCGCATGCCGGAAACAGATGCGAACACGTACATGCTCGGTTCGTGCGCGCCCTGCGTCCACAATTGTGAAATGCTCCTTACATTGCATGCTATATTACGCAAATTTGTACGCGGCATGAAGACGTAAGGTAAAAACAGAAGACGGGCAACAGCGTCTTCTGTATAATATATACACTGCGATCCTCAAGACGCCTGCCAAGCGTGGGGATAATGACAAATCAAACAAACCCCTCCCCGCTCGAAGGGGGAAGGCTATGTTCAGCAGTGGACGTGTTCTTACTGATGATGATGGTGACTTTGTTGCAATTTACAGGGCACATTTCTAGCTATAGGCGTGTTACAGTCTAGATGTAAAATGTCTTATACCTACCTCTTGAACTAAATATAACGTTATACCTACGTTCAGCTTTCTGGGTCAAGGAGCTAAGCTAAGAAAAGTTAGATTTAGGTGAGCTAGAGTCATTCGTTTGTATTAAGACAGATCAAATGGAACTAAAACGCCAAGGCAATAATTAAGAATGGTGACTCTAAGTACCGGGATAGATGATAGGTACTAGATAACGACCGAAATCAAAAAAAGGTTCATTAAATATTACAGGCCACCTTTAATTGTAATGAGGCCTATAATGAGCCAATTAAATGGTTATAAAGCAGTTTTAAGTGGCTACAAATTTAACATTCGTTTGTTTAGCCGTTAGATAATTACTGCCGAAACTACAAACGTCAATTAGAGTTAGTAATACTAGCTCATAATAATGTCCCACTGTTGGGCAGGGGCCTCCCCCCAAGATGAAGGGGCTTCGGCTATAGTCCACCACGCTGCCGCTGGCCAAGGGCGGGTTGGCGGACTTTATACGTCATTCGAAAGCTAGTTAGGCTTTCACAGACATGCAGGTTTCCCCACGATGTTTTCTTTCACCGAAAGCTAATAACAATTGCATAAAGACGATTCGCACATGATTAATTAAAGAGCTGCGAGCCGGTGTTCGAACCCCGCACCTACTTTCCAAGGCAAGCGCTCGCCCTCTGAGCTGTTACTGATTTTAGGGTTAATGTTAATTAATTAGAGATTTATAATACAGCTTTTGAAATTGCATTATTTCGACACTCGCAGCAAATAATAAGTTGATACTCAGCGTGATCGATTATTTCGTTATCTATACTTATAATAAAACTGTAACTGGGCTAATTCTGTACATTGAAGATATTTTGAAAATTATGTTTGTAGGGCATTCTATAACCGACACTAAAGCCAAAAATGTATTTTATTTTATTTTTGTCTGTCTGTCTGTCTGTCTGTATCTCGGCTGAGCATCACGCCGAAACTACTGGTGGATTGAAACGAAACTTGGCATGATTTGAGTTAATACTCCGAGGTAGGACATAGGATACTTTTTATTCCGAAATCGGCACGGTTCCCTTGGGAGAGGGGACTAAAGTCAAAATGTGTACTTGGTTATACGCTTGCTCCGATTTTAACCATTTTTCATTATAATTATAATAAATATTTATAAGGGAACACTCATAGACAGTTGTTAACAATGTTTGGAAATCGATCAGGTTAAGCAACGTTAGGTAAGGTCATTAAACAGATGGGTGATCGTTTAACGCCATTTGAACTAAACGTCTCCGTGCTTCGGAGGGCAAGTACAATGTGGGTCCAAGTTTTAACCGACTTTAAAAGAGGAGGTTTTGTATTTTATGCGAATGTATATTATTGAAAGTTTAGTTAACGTAAACACAGCGCGGGCGGAGCTGCGTGGGTCAGCTAGTCATTAATAAAAGATAAGTATAATCGGCTCTGAGAGAGAATGGCTTAATAAAAAATTGCGATAACTGATGATTGTGAGTGCACTAGTTTGAGAGAGATAGGGTACAGCGGGGCTTCTGAGTCGCTGGACGACTGGAGTGTGGGCACTGACTGAACGTCCACTGAGTACGGCGGTGACTCCAAGGAGAACGTCGCAGCGTCGGGATAGCGACCGGAGTGCTCACGGGAGCACTGTGACAGGTTCCCGGGGGTTATTTCGTCCCTCGGAGGCGGTTAAAGGCAAGGTACTTGGTGCATATCCCACCGGAGAGCCTGACTGACAAAGTATTAGGCTATCCCTATGCTCTTAATGAACTATTAACCTAATTGGAACGCATCTTATTATCAGATAGTGTCTAAGCAACAAATACCCGCAACTTTTTATATTTATTACTACTGTCAATTCATTCAACCATCACGAACACATTATACTTACATTTGTTGGAAACGGGCGTTTTATTAAAATCACAAGATAAATTCCCTAATTCCGACAAGTTGGCGACCGTTTGATCATTACGAGAACTTGCAATCCAAGGAAGATCGAAAGTACAATATTATAATCGCCGCGGCCGATAATACTAACCGAACGGCAATATTCAAAAGACTTGGATCGACAACGGCGAATTTTGAATTGAAGCGAAGAATAAAGGATTAAAAGGAGTTGCAGTGTGTGACAAGTGGGATTCCAAAAGGGAGGTTTGCCCGTTCCTTAAACTATCCTTATTTTCCCAATCAAATTCGTCTAGCGTGCTTGGGTTCAAAGTCCATTTTTTGTTTGCATTTTTATCATATTAGCGTTTTGCTCTGATTTTTACGACTTGTTCGATGAATTATATTATATGCACGTAAATACGTCATATAATCAATAATTTACCCAGTCCTTTGGCATTTGATTTCATAAATTAGTCACGTATTATATTAACCACTTAACTACGCAGTTCATTTATACGTTTACCTACATAACTTTATCTCCACAGCTACAGCAACTTGGTTGCTTCAATCACAGTGCAAGCTGCTTATATGCAAACTATTTACCTCAAACGACTTATATCCGTAACATTTTAAAAGTCTCCTATTGCATTCTACACACATCAAAAGTGTCTAGGGATCAAGCATTTTTAAGCGGATTTCTTGAGATTGAGATGTGGCTTTGTAATAAATTCATGATTTTATAAATTTATATGGATCCTTTTTGGTGCATTTCATAATTTGAATCAGGAACTGTGAATCAAATTCGAGTAAAATATGAAAATCAGCTGTCAATATTTTCCCTATAAAAACATACAACGCATTGAAGACATTATTAGTGCTACTGTTTCCCTACTACTGATTAAAACCAACGTTATTATGGAGCGGCGACGTCATTTAAGCAGGGAAGAAATGCTCAGAGCCGTGGGAATGATAGAAGCTGGTTCCCGGCAACGTACTGTGGCTTTAGCTCTGAATACAAGTCAGAGTGTTATCAGTCGACTTTGGACACGTTACCGAAGCACTGGTACCGTGGCTGAGCGCCATGGAGGACGGTATCGCTGCACCACACGGAGACAAGACCGATATATTCAAATCTTAACTCGAAGAGCTCCAACAATAACTGCCATGATGTTAGCCGTGAGGCTTCATCACTCTTCAGGGAACTTAATTAGCGACCAAACAGTCAGAAACCGCTTGCATGAAGTGAACCTTCATTCCCGAAGACCGCTACGGGTACCACCTATAGCAATGCACAATCGTAGGATTCGATATCAATGGGCTCTTGAACACAGAAATTGGGCAGAAGAACAATGGCGTTTCGTGTGCTTTTCTGATGAGTCTCGTTTTGGTATGAGACCGGATACAAGACGTATACGACACTGGAGAACCCCTGGACGCCAACAGCGATTAAAATCCTGCCAGGAAGTCCATCCTTATAGTGGTGGAACCATCATGGTATGGGCGGGTATTTGGATCGGCGGAAGAACTGAGTTGATTTGGATCAGAGGCAACCTCAACGCTCAAATTTATGCTGAGACGATTGTATCAGACGTCATCGTTCCTCTACAAGTGCAAATCGGTCCCTTATTTCAGTTAATGCATGATAATGCACGACCGCACACCGCAAGAGTTGTAAGACAGACTCTCGCCGCAGCTAACATCAATGTCCTGCCCTGGCCTGCTCAGTCGCCAGACTTGAACCCGATTGAGCATGCATGGGATATGCTACAGAGAAGAGCTCTGCCGAATATGGAGGGTATCCAGTCGCAAGAAGACCTTTTTTTGTTGTTGCAACGAACATGGGCGGCCATTCCACAGCGTGATTTGGATGAACTCATTTTGAGTATGCCAAACCGATGTTCTTGTGTTGTTAGTGTTCGCGGTAGAAACACGGATTATTAATTGTTTAAGTTACCCAATAAAATTTTAAAGAAAACTGTTATTTCAGTCTTTTTTTCGAACTTTTGTGTTAGTGGTTCAAATGTCAAAAATCCCTTTATTAGGAAAATGGCAAATTTCTTTATTAATGCAAAGGTGACTTGGTTTATAGTTACTGTGACAAACGAAAACACTTTATTTGATGAATCCTTAAAGAAAATTTTAATTAATATCAATCAGGAGAAAAGTTATTGCAAAAATATATGTTGATCCCTAGACACTTTTGATGTGTGTATATAAAACATTACCAATATAACTAGTACATTAACTAGTAATTAATCCCCACATAATAACCGGAGAAATCGTTTATAATAGTGTAATTAATCAATAAATAATATAAATTCCAGATTATTCAATCAGACGACAAGTGCAATCGATACATAGAACGAAATAGTGCACTGTTATCTATCGGCCGGTTTCGACCGTGATTAACCTGCCGATTGTGCTTATCTGTGTCGGAGGACTGAACAGCTGTTTCTAAGGTTTGCAGCGGATAAAGGTATATATACATTTGAGTTTTTTGCCTCCATTGCAATGACTAGCGCAGATAAGAGCGTAAGAGCTTAAAGCAAAGAGATCTTCTATAAAAGGGAGGTTGACTACTTTTGAAAAATATATTGATGAGTTAAAGTCATCAGCCTCTATCTGTAAAATTAAATGCCATGAAACTAAAACACGATTAAAAAAGTTAGAGGGTCTTTTTGAGGAGTATGATCTGATTCAAACAAATATAGAGATTAAGTTAGATAATCCAGAAAATGAAACTGAGAGAGAATCGAGTGAAAATAGGTTTTATAAAGCTATTGCTAACGCTCAAGATATTATAGAAAAATTTCTTAAGGCTGAATCCGATGAGTTAAGTTTGTGTGCGAATACGACCAGCCAAAAAAATAATATTAAGTTACCTCAAATTAAAATTCCTTATTTTGACGGTGATGGAACAAAATGGCTAGAGTTTCATGATACATTCACTTCTTTGATTCATGATAATGATTCTATTGCAAGTATTAATAAACATCAATATTTGAAAAGTGCACTCACCGGTTCAGCTGCCTCTGTGATCGCATCCCTAGAACTCTCGAGCAGTAACTACGACATTGCGTGGAAACTTTTATGTGATCGTTTTAATGACAAACGTAAGTTAGTCTGTACTCACCTTAAGTCTTTATTAGAAACAACTATAGATACCACGAGCACTGCGACGGAATGTTATCTACGTTTTTTGGCCGATCATATTGCTAAACATTTAAGGGCGTTAAATACATTAGGTAAAGAAACTGATAACTGGGATACTATCATTATATATTTATTTGCAATGAAGTTAGATAGCCTTACTAGTATGAAATGGGAGGAATATAAAGGGTCGTTGTCCAATATGCCTAATTTAGAAAACTTTTATACATTTTTACGTATGAGAGCCAACGTTCTCGAAGCGACGACGACGGCCGCAAGTAGCAGGGAGCAAGCTTCTGAGCAGCAGCAATCGCAAAAACATCAGCAGTTGCAGCAATACAAACGAATGAATAAACAGCAAAAGTCATTTGTAGCTGCTACTTGTGAGACTAATATCAGCAACGTAAACTGTTCTGTGTGTAATGGGGAACACTTAATCTACTATTGTGAAAAATTTTTGGCGATGTCACCGAAAGATAGATTTAATTTAATTGCAAAGAAAAAACATTGCATAAACTGTCTTCGTAGCGGTCATTTAGCCCCACAATGCAAAGCTAGATCTTGCAAAGTATGCTCTCATAAACACAATTCATTAATGCATTTTGACAAACCTACAGTAGAGGATAAGTCTTTGATTGCTAGTCCAGTTTCACTTTCAACATCTAGTTCAAATCAAGTTTTATTATCGACCGCTATTGTTAAGGTTTGGAACACCAACTCCAACGAGTTTATAGAAGCGCGCTGCCTGCTAGATTGCGGAAGCCAGTCGTCTTTTATAAGTGAACATTTAAGAAACAAACTACAAATCCCAACTGAAAATATTAACTCTGTCTGTGTAACAGGTATCAATAGCATTTCATTTGATGCATTGAAGCGCTGTAACATTAAAATACAGTCACGCACAAACACATTTAGCACCACAGTCAATGCGTTTGTAATTAAAGATATTACGGGTTCACTACCAAGTCAGGAAATTGATATATCAAACATAAAGCTGCCTAAAAATGTAACATTAGCTGATTGTTCCTATTATCTACCTTCGAAAATTGATTTACTTGTTGGATCAGATTTGTTCTGGAATATATTATGTTCGGAACAAATAAAATTAGGTAAAGGTTTGCCTATATTACAAAATTCTATGTTTGGGTGGTTAATATCAGGTCCAGTCATGTGTAACAAACAAACTAACAGTAATCAAAATACATTGTTTTGTAATTTCAGTCAAGAGATTAGAATCCAGTTAAATAAGTTTTGGGAACTCGAAGAAGTGCCTCAAAAGCCCGTTATGTCTCAGGAGGAGATTGACTGCGAAAAACATTTTGAGCAGCACACTCGGCGGCTTGAGGACGGGAGGTTTTGCGTCACGTTGCCTTTGAAGGCGGACCCTGGAACATTAGGTGATTCTTATTATATAGCTAGTAAGAGGTTTCAGTCCTTGGAGCGACGTTTTCATAGACAACCTGACGTAAAAACTCAGTATGTAGATTTTATTGATGAGTACGAAGCTCTCGGTCATTTGTCAAAGATTGAGAGACCTAAAAATGCAGTATTTGAAAGTACAAGATGTCGAGTGGTATTTGATGCTTCATGCCAGACCACTTCAGGTCTCTCACTAAATGATATAATGATGGTTGGACCTACTCTTCAAGATGATATTTTTTCGATATTAATTAGATTGAGACAACATACATACATATTTACAGGAGACATAGAAAAAATGTACAGACAAATAATGGTTGAGGAATCACAAAGACATTTACAGACTATATTGTGGCGTAAAAGCGAACAAGAATCAATTAGTTATTTACAATTAAATACCGTCACTTACGGCACGGCGTCCGCTCCATACCTCAGTACAAGATGTATAATTCAACTAGCGATCGAGTGTAATGATCCGTTGATAAGCAGTATTATGAGGCATGATGTGTACATAGATGACGTCATTACAGGTTACTCTAGTGAAGTAGAACTAAATAATATATACATAGGGGTATCTACACAGCTAGCATCAGCTGGTTTTAATTTGCGAAAGATAAAAAGCAATTCACAGTCATTATTACGTCTAGTATCAAATAGCAGTAAAGACAATTTACAAGAAAATTTAAAAATTTCAAATGTGACAAATACTTTAGGTATTGAATGGGACCCTAACAGTGATACCATTATTATTGCTGTGGACAAATCCACAAGACGTTACGAACAATACGATCGGCCTCTTACTAAGCGTATAGTTTTATCAGTGTCATCATCTATTTTTGATCCACTAGGACTAATATGTTTATGTGTCATAACTTGTAAAATTATTTTACAGAAACTTTGGATGCAGAAGATTGGATGGGATGATGAAGTTCCTAAAGATATTGCAGATATGTGGCACAAAGTCATTCAAAATTTAAAGCACGTTGAGCATCTGTCCATCCCATGCCAAGCTGTCTGCCCAAATGCTATTCGAATTGAAGTACACACATTTTCAGACGCATCAATGAACGCATACGCAGCGTGTGTCTATATACGTTCAACTGATGCGCTAGGACACTTATCGGTATGCCTTTTATGTGCAAAATCTAAAGTAGCTCCCCTCAAAACATTAACCATACCAAGGCTCGAATTGTGTGGAGCAGTTTTAGCCGCCCGTCTATCAAAAAAGGTAACAGAATCACTGCGCTGTTCGGTGGAACATAAGTATTTTTGGTGCGACTCATATGTTGTACTGGGCTGGCTGAATACTCCTCCGCACAAGTTAAGTGCGTTTGTGTCACATCGCGTTGCTGAGATAAACGAATTGTGTGCTACTAATTGTGAATGGATGTATGTACCGTCCGTATCGAATCCCGCCGATCTCGCGTCGCGTGGAGTGTATCCCGAGGAGGTGTCAAACCTTTCGTTGTGGTGGGATGGCCCTGCATACCTGCAAGGCTCTCAAGAGCAGTGGCCTGAACAGCAGCGTAGTGACAATACACAATCACAATTACCGGAAGTGCGAGTGCACGTTACAAATATTGATATGAATCCGAATTCAATTATTGATTTTAAACGATTCTCAAGTTTCATAAAACTTCGTCGTACATTAGCGTATGTCTATAGATTTATTACAATAACCAGAAAAAAGGTACATGTCATCGGACCTTTGACTGTAGAAGAATTAGAGTTCAGTGAGTTAAAGCTGGCCCAGTTCTCACAGTTAGAAAGTTTTACTATTTATAAAAATAACTATAAATCATTACCAGCCTTGCACAACCTAACGCCCTTCGTTGAAGAAGAGACAGGATTGATTCGCGTCGGCGGAAGGTTAGATAATTCGAATTATAGCTTTGATAAACGACATCCCATTATTTTAAGTAGCAAACATTATTATACAGAGCTACTTATGAGTTATTTTCACAGGAAATTGATGCATGCAGGGCCGCAATTGCTACTTTCAGTCGTGCGAGAGCAATACTGGCCGATCGGCGGCCGATGTTTAGCCAGGCGAGTATGTAACAACTGTCTAAGATGCAAACGACTGAAAGGAGCAGTTGCAAGGCAAATTATGGGTAACTTACGTTCTGTAAGGATATCACCAGGATCTGTTTTTGAGATAACAGGAACTGATTTCGCTGGACCTTTTTTAATTCTAGATAGAAAGGGTCGCGGCGCCAGGCTAATAAAATGCTATCTCTGTGTGTTTATTTGTTTTAAAGTTAAAGCGGTTCATTTAGAATTGGTAAGCGATTTGACGACAGAAGCTTTTATATTAGCCTTGCGACGCTTTATATCTCGACGTGGCAAACCTCGCGAGATCTTTTGCGACAACGGCACTAATTTCGTCGGTGCCAGCCGAGAAATTGCTGCTCTTGTTAAAAATTGCACAGATGCGGTGTCTAGTTTAAGCGATGAAGGCATCAAATTTAAATTTTCACCAGTATATTCTCCACATTTTGGTGGACTTTACGAAGCAGCTGTGAAGTCAGCCAAATTTCATTTGAAAAGGGTAGCAGGTAACGCTCATTTCACATTCGAACAGCTTGCCTCTTTATTCTGCCAAGTTGAGGCAATTTTGAACTCAAGACCGTTAGTCCCTTTATCCCCTGACTCAGATGACCCTTTAACCCCTGGGCACTTCCTCATAGGAAGACCTCTGACGTCACTACCTGCCCCTGATTTGCAAGACGTTAATCCTAGCCGTCTCCACAAATATGCTCTCATAGAACAGGCGAGGCAGCATATATGGAGCCGATGGAGTCGCGATTACATCTGTGAGCTTCAACAGCGAACGAAGTGGCAGAAGAGACATCCTGATATCAAGCCAAATCAACTGGTTCTCATCCGAGATGAAAGCAGCCCCCCTATGAAATGGCCATTGGGAAGAATCGTGACCGTATTTAAAGGATCCGATGGTGCCTGTCGGCTAGCAGACATTAAAACAAGCAACAAGGGAATCATCAGACGAGCAATCGATAGAATTTGCCCTCTCATCGATCTTCCATAACTGAGGAACTCTCTTAAGGAGCTGTCCTCTTTTTTCCTGGCGACTGAGATGAAGCAGCAGTCCTCATTTTTCAAGGAGGCGGAGATTGTCTAAGCAACAAATACCCGCAACTTTTTATATTTATTACTACTGTCAATTCATTCAACCATCACGAACCCATTATACTTACATTTGTTGGAAACGGGCGTTTTATTAAAATCACAAGATAAATTCCCTAATTCCGACGATTCCCTAATACGAATAACGATAAGCACTAACTTAACTTGCTTTCGCAGCAAAACTTACAATAGGTATTTATTTATTTATACTTCATGCCCATAAAATGTAGTCAGTTAGTTCATAGGTTTTATCTTATCATGACCACTGACCATTATATATCATTAGTATAGCATAGCGTAGCACCATATTCATTTATAACTGTTTGGTTTGGTACTAATTTGTGTATAGTTTGTTTAGAAGTTATGTTTAAAATTATTAACCATAGATATGTTATCCCTACTAATGTATGCCAACAATTGTGACCCATAATTAAAATATTTTTTTATTTATAGTTATGATATGATGTCCCTTTCTTATTATCTAATGTACAGTACTTTATGCATTTTCTAAATACGTATGGCGGGTAATTACTTGATTTTCAAATGCACAAATCACTCACGTTCGTTACACTTTAGTATCTATTGTATAATATATTTGTTCTACCCTAAAATTAGCTGTTATATTTTATTGATCTTTCTTTTTATTTTTCTTTTATTTTTTTGTTTATTATTATATTTTATGCTTGGCATTCCGTGATGCCAGTTTTAGGTACTGCGAGAATACCAGCGCTGCGCTATATACACTATAGTGCAGCAACATGCTGAGGCAGAGCCCTGTTTGTCCACACACAATTACTGAAGATCTGATATTTTGTTATTTTTATATTTGTGTTACATAAGTGTTGGGCAAATAAATGGTTTTCTTCTTCTTCTTCTTCTTCTAACTCGTGTAAAAGAGAATAGTTATTAAAAAGAGGTACAAAATTTACAAAGTTATGCGTGAATTGGGAACATCCTCCTTTCTTTTAGGTCAGGTAGTAAAGCGCAGAAAATGTTAACATTTCCAGACAACATTGTGTAATAAATAAAAATAACAAACCTAAAAACTATTATGCCGCGTACAGATTTGCGTAATGTAGCATGCAATGTAACACGCAATGAAAGAATTTGCCGTCCAAATTGTCGCAATGTATCATGCAATGTAACAGAATTCCCATAGTGTGGACGGCTTGGCTTGCGCGCACGAACCGAGCTCGCGTCGCGATCCGCAATCGGTCGGTTTTTTGCCGAACACAAAGGGGCGCGCAGAGTGCACGGAGCGCCAGTGTGGACGGGTTGTGTGAACGCGTGCGAACCATTGAAGAAAATAGACTTAGCCATGTTCGCCGCGCGCATTCCGGAAACAGATGCGAGCACGTACATGCTCGGTTCGTGCGCGCCCTGCGTCCACACTTGTGAAATGCTCCTTTCATGTTACATTGCATGCTACATTACGCAAATGTGTACGCGACATTATAAGCTTCTTCTACAGAAACGATGTACGATGTGAAACAAAAGAAATTAACAATCTTAAAAAAATACTTGAAAGCTTTTTATACAATGAAACAAGTCACGAACAGTTGTAGCTAATAATAAGACCGGGTTAGTTGGTATTTCTTGCTAATCTCCGTAAATAAATCATGACTTGCTTTGCACCCGCTACTAAACGATAGATTGCGTGTTCCTAACATAGGTAGGGATCGTTTGAGTTCACCTTCCCTATGAACGAAACAATAATTTCTTAACAATACTAAAGAAAAGATTCGTTTGAATAAAAAGTACCTGTTACAAGCAAGGATATTTAAGTAACTACCTACCTACTGTACCTGCTTAGGAAAGATTAGCCATAGTTGGCAAAAAATCTCTACAAAACTTGTTAGCAGTCATTAGAATCTTGCGAACAGATATTATCCGACAAAAAAAAAAAAATAATTTGCCTAATTTCGTATTGCGGTATTACAAATGTCACTATATTAAATTTACCCAATAAGACTTTAGTTTATTTTCATAAGTATTTTGTATATTACCATCGAAAGAGATCACAGATACAGGCGCTAAACTTATATATAGGATATGCTGTTCTGCGTCGGGTTAGGAATAATGAAATGAATCTTTAAAAAAAAACCGCTTGAATCTCTACGTCAAACGTCAGATTCTTTTTGTAGGCACAGATCAAAGGAAACCAACTTATTATTCTCACTCAGCCTGCAGCATCAGAATCTCAAAGTGCGGATAGCAAAAATATATCCCAGGAAATGGAGAAAACTTTCACGGTCGGAAGGGAATTTAGATTTTTAGTCGACCCTTGCCTTCCGTCCGCAATATAACTTAAAGGGACGGTGTTAATTCCAACTTTCGCGACCCAACTTTGGGACTAATACTGGAATTGAAACATAACTCAAGGAGTTTAAGTGAACGAGTTCATTAGTCTAATTTCTTAGATCGTAGTGAAGTAAACTTGTCAACGAATTTCTATGGACTACCATTTAGAGATTGATCATTTACAACGATTGTGTAGATATACCTAATTATTTATTGAATTAAATAATTGCTGCTATGGTAGGGCTCGGCTAGGGCCGGGTGTTCGCGGTTGGGGCCGACTTGTCGCTGCCCGCCGTGATACAATCCATGGTGAGCAGCGAGAGGTCGTGGTCGGCGGTTCCTTCTGCGAGTGAGTAATGTCGCAGAAGGAGGCAGCGGAGCGGGCCAGGGAGTGCGATCCTCTCGCTGACCCGCGACGCAGGAGGAGGCCGTAGCGAGGTAGTGCGGGCAGCGGAAACGGGGGAACTGCTGCCTGCGCGCAGTGATTTATCGCCCTCGCGGAGGATGGCGTGCCGTAGTGTCTCGGCACGCCACCCGGTTGTGAGTCTGCGGGCCTTCTACACCCGCAGACAGGTCCGTGGGCTTTACACCCGCGGACGAGGAAGGGCTGGGGAAGGAGCGGCCGCTGACGGGACCCGGACGAGTACCAAGTACGTTCCCGGGGCCCGTCGACACAGCGGGTTGAGGACACCGTGGGGTTTTAGTCGGTAAGAGACCGACATAACCCGCGCTGCTACCCCCGTGGCGGCGCGGGTATCCTATGAGGATTTCCCCACGTCAAAAAAAGGGCCGTGTTGTCGGCTCAGAAAAGCATCATCCCCATCTCTTTCCTTTGGGTGTGGTAAGAGGCGACCAAGGGAAATTCAGGAGAAGTTGACGGGCGGTAAACTGTGATTATGACCTCGTCCAAGGAGGAGCCCTATGTTCAGTAGTGGACTTCGTCCGGCTGGTGATGATGATGACCCTGCAAGCGACCGTCCGTCCAAATAACTACCATCGCACTATCAGATAGTCATCGGTAAACTAGCGGTGTGTAGGCATTGCTGTATTGTAGTGTGAAGGTAAAATTACCGTTATTTTTACCGTTGTTTATTTCAAATAGGTCAAAATTATCTCTTTCGAATTGTCATTACTTTTTGGTAAAAACTACCACCAGACCTCAACGCGGCGTATACTGTGAAGATTCGGCACCCACCACCAAGTATAAGTACATCACCCGTATTCACAAACGACACTGGACGGACCCTCTACTGTTTGAATACTTGAATAATTAGTCAATGATTTAAAGTCAATATTTGGCCAATCACAGCACCGCATTCAATACTTTTTATTTCGCACAGCAGAGGTAGAATACCATCGTGTGTTGTTTATAATGCCTGGGCCTTAATTTTTTATGACCATTTTCATATTTTACGCTCTTAAATCTTGTCTAAGAAACCATTTTTGTATCGTTTTAACAAAGTTACTTTGTTTTGAATTTTGAAAGACAACACAATAACGTCTATAACCGTTTATTAACATTAAATATTACTGTATTGGGATATGATATTGAAATAGATTTCCCCGTGGGGAGCCCGGGTAAGAACAGCTGCCATCTTGGTGTGAATTGAGTCTAGGGGAAATCAAAGAAGACGGGCAGCAACGTCCTTCTATTGGATTATCTACCACCTAAACTGTGGTCCATCTACCACCTAATCCCCAAGCCGCCTGCCAACCGTGAGGATTATGGCAACCCCTCCCTTCTAAGAGAGGGGGGGGGGGGATTTGTTCAGTAGTGGACGTCTTTTGGCTGATGATGATGATGATGAAGATTTAGCATGGCAAAAGTGGTCACAGAGAATTAGAGCCCTGGTAATCTTATTCTCAATGCCGATATGAATATTATGGGGAATCATTCTTGTCATAATAGAGGGTTAAGTTGATTGTCCAGGGTTCACCCGGCGATCATAAATTATTTTGCCAATACGGAAGGCTCTTTCTGCGCAGCGCATATGTCATAAATAAAAGTCTGTAATAGCAAGTTATTATTGTGCACATAAATCAAAAAATTGTTACTTTTTCATACCGGTACGTTATTGCGTTACACATCATGCGAAAAATTGCCTCACGATGATAAAATGTGAAAAATGTCTTGTTCTGTCTGTATAGAATAACGTATCACAGGAAGATTACGCACCTTTAAAGTTAAATTTTATGTGCCTGATATTACTCTCTCGTAAACATGTTATGTTACACCCCATATTATCTTACATTATGTAAACGGTAAACCACACCTGGGTGCTTACCATCACCTGTAATAGCAATATTATTATCACCTTACTGTCTCTATAGAAAGTGACAGAGCTATAAACTATGTATATATTGACGTCTCTACCTCATTTCATGTAAGATGATAATAATACTGCTATTACTGGTGGTGGTAGAGGCCTTGATTTGAGTTAACTCTAAAAATATTAAATATTGTTTTGTTTGCCCAGTAAGCAATTTATTTTCCAGACGAAATTACAAAGAATGTCACTCAGTCCAGAATTCTGAACTCTGTGTGACACTCCACGATCGTTTCTTACTGATTTAATATCTATATGATATATATTTTAATGTAGTTATACTTGTTTTATGCCAGAGTGATATATGTAATGCATTAGTAGGCCTAAAATTTAATAATTGAGAGTGCATCTATAACTCGAGAACCACAATAGAATAACTTTGTTTAAGCGAAGCACAACTTCGTAACATATCGTATCACTAATTCCCGTGTTTCTTTGATAAAACTGTTGCTAACTCCCAACTAGTAACCAAAGTAACTAATATGAGAAACATACTGTTATTATACGTAGAACTTAATAATACGTTACGTACGTGTTTGCGGTGCAAATATTGCACAGACAAGACACAGAAGAATTTCTCGTACATATATAAGTATATGTATATATGCATTTGTATTATTATTATTTTTCTTATATCTTTATATCTTCGCGATGTGTTTTTCATCTAGTAACCAGACAAGCAAGACGTTTACCTGACGGTAAGTGACTATGCAGACAGCTACACTGCACTGCCGCTCGTCACCCGAGACATAAGTTATTAGGTCTCTTATGAGCCCCCGGGACGTGCTCTAGCGGGCGCCTGGTGCTGAAGACAACATCATGAGTTGGCGAGATCCAAACGGGTGCTCAGATCAGAGTCCGCGACCGCGAGTGCTCGGTCATTCCCGCCGACGGTGGTGGTGAACCGTGCAGTGCAAGAGAAGGCGCCACCGCGCCAGTATCCCGCTATTCATCACCGGGGAGGAGGAGACGCTGATCGTACAGCCGTCTCACTCTTCCCTTTCTCCGCCTGCGGAGCGGCGCCGCGAGGGGATCGTCCTCCCGCGTGCGCTCCGTTGCCTCTTTCTGCGAGATCACGTCCTCGCAGAAAGAGGCGATCGCCGACCAGGCCGTCTCGCCCCCCAGCATGGACAGAACCACGCCGGGCAGCGAGAGGTCCGGCCCCACCACCGCAGTCAGACCGCGGCGCAGCTCAGACCAGGCCGGGCACACCTCGAGGGGGTGCTGTGCCGAGTCCTCCGCCACGCCGCAGTCGTGGCACGCGGCGGCCTCCTCCCTCCCAATCCGATGCAGATACGACCCGAAACATCCATGTCCGGTCAGCACCTGCACCAGACGGAACGAGAGGAAGCCGTGGGGCCGCTCGAGCCATCCCTGAAGGACTGGCCCGAGCGCGTCCAATGTTTGGCGGCCGAAGGTGGCAGAGGCGAGGTCCTCAGTCCAATGATGGACGATTGCGGCCCTCGCCTTCCGCCGGACGGCCTCCCGCTCCTCCGCGGCGGGGGGCGCATTGAGCGCCCTACGCCGCGCCGACCACTCGTACACCCTAGCCAGCACCCACGCCTCGATCTCCCAAGGAGGGGTGCCGGCCAGGGCGCACGCCGCCGCGAACCCCACCGAGCGGTAGGCCCTCGCCACCCGCTGTGCAATGGCCCTTTGGAGCCTGCGGATGGCGGAGGCGTTCTCCCTCCTGTGGAGAGAGTCCGCCCAGATAGGGGCCCCGTAAAGGGCCAACTCAACCTCGACCTACGGTGAACTGGTACCTTTTGAAGGTTGCCTCCCCAAAAACAAAAAAGGGCGCTTCACACCGAACCACAGCACACATATGTTTGTCATGGTTGGGAAGCGAATCTAAGTCCTCTTTTGTAGCCACTTGGGCGCCGCTGCGCTGTTTATTTGATCTTTGGACGGCAAGACACACCTGTCGCTGATGCTGATCTAATTGTAACATGACAAACACTGTTTAAAAAAAATGGAAAAATTACAAGCCTGCTGAGTTTCTTGAGAGAGTTCCGCTCTCAGTTGAAGCCACTTTATGATCCGGTGGTAGGTATGAAAAAAAAAATACCGTTCAAAAGTGCTAGTTAAGCCTATTTGAAATAAATGATTTTTGGCTTTGACTTTGATCGCGAGGGTGCCAGGGGGAGCGTGCATCTCAGCTCCCCCCGGGGCGTGCTCTAGCGAGCGTCTGGCGCTGGTGAGACCTTTGCGAAGGTCCGAACGGAGTGCCCAGAGTCGATGAAGGCCACCGGGGAGGTTTTGGTGGGTTAAAATCCCACATAACCTGGCCTCGGAGACCTAGGCCCGTATTAATAAACCTATCTCAGCTGAGATTCGGCACTTGAGTACGAACTTAAGTTGCTGACTTAATTAATAAATGAGTATTGAGTCAAAGTTTAAGATGCTGGCCTCATCTGAGTTACTGTTGATTAATAAACAGAACTTGACATTTAAGTGCGCACTCAATCATTGTATTAAGTTGCTATGAGCTGAGTGCAGTCAGTTCGTGACTTAAGTGAGTGCTTAGACAATATACTTAAATATATTTTTAGGTTAGGTTATGAAATTAATTATTAATTACAAAAGCTAGGCTATAATGATGATATTTTTTGGATATTACAATATCGTTTGTCGGAAATGTATATTATTAGAGACTCCTCGAATCTAAACTTCCCCTTCCCTTCGGATCACTGTGAAGTGTGGACGTGTCTGATTTGCTTGTAGATTTGTTATTTTGTATTTTTCAAATTAAGTATAGTTAAATAATTTAATGAAATATTAGGAGTGCATAAAAAAAAGTGAATGTTCTATACAAGTAATTACAAGTGGCAGCGCACACATTATCTTTTTGCGTGAGGACATCCACGCACATAAGTAAGAAACGAATTATTACGGCTGTGTGTATATTTAACGAAGAAGACCGCACTATTGCAATTTGTGGCAGTGAGCAAAGGATAGGCGTAATCGCAATTGCTTGCTTTAAAGAATTACCTTGTATAAGGAGAAGCTCAAGTTAGGCTGGCGGACACGAATATTGTTCTAAATCCTCGATACACGACCAGTTTATAGACCCCTCAAGTAATTACTTCGGTCAGACTTACTATTTCTACTGCTGTGAGCCTGGTAGTTGTGCGACCGATACCAACTCACCATGCCTCTTCGACGTTCACCAACATTATCGACAGTGGGCGCTACGTGCGACTCAGATACTCCGTCGGAGCGAAGTGGCGGCAATGTAAGCGCGCGCCCTAAGCGTAAGCGCGAACGGGAAGATGATATTATTGAATTAAAAACAGAAATGAGAGAACTTTTTTCATCATTATCGGGCATCGTCGAGCAGCGGTTCAACGAAATAAAACATCAGAACGAAGAGCTTAAGACAGATTTAAAATTTATATCTGATAAATACGATACCGTTCTTGAAAAAATCAAACAATTAGAGGAAGAAAAGGCCAGTGATCGAAAGTACGTTACATTTCTAGAAGGAAAAGTGGAAGAATTGGAACGCAAAAACAGGTCGTCAGGACTGGAAATTCGTAATGTACCTAAAATAATGCAGGACGATAAAGGAAGGGAAACAAAAGAAAGTATATGTAATATAGTCAAGACTTTGGCAAAATCCGTAGATGTTGACCTCCAGGACAGTGAAATTAAAGATGCATACAGAATTAACACTAGTAAAGATATTGCTAAACCCATTATCGTAGAGTTGACTAGCGTTATTAAAAAAGAAAGAATTCTCCAAGCCATTAAGATGTTCAACAAAACTAAAATAAAGGGAGAAAAACTAAATACTACGCACCTGAATGCACCTGGTACTGCCAGGCCCATCTTCGTATCTGAGACCCTAACCTTTAAAGCTAATAAACTTTTTTCATTAGCTCGAGAGTTTGCGCGAGAAAATGGATACCTCTATTGTTGGACTTCCAGGGGACAAGTATACCTACGCAAAACAGAAGGTCAGCCCTTCCAACGTATAGAAAATGAAGCAGATTTCGCCAAAATCAAAAACAAGTGTTGACTAATTTCAATGCTATATTACTATATTCAATGTTATTTTTATATTATATCATATTGCACGTCCAATCAACACTATATTATAATGGTAAACTTTGCATGTAGATATATGTTTATAAATTTAGTTATTATGCTAATTGTATCACTATTGTGTTTGTGTGAGTGGAGGAAGTTATTCCTAAAGAATGAAGCTAAAGCACTTACTATATCAAATTTTGCAACCTTATATTCACCTTATAAGGAAAAAGGTATTATAACTTATGATGCTAAGAGCTTAGCCCTTCCTTCGTGGCAGTCTGACAATATTTTTTCAATAGAACATAATCCCATACAGCCTATTAACGGAAATCCCAAAATATATCGCAGCTCAGAACTCAAATCATTACTTCTTATAAAGGCGAATAATATATCTTTAATCACTAAACATTTCAGAATCTTAAAACATACTAAATTATATTATAATAATAAATTAGCGTCGTTATTGTTCAATAATAATATTTACGTTAAAATTCGATAGTCATTTCGATAACAATATAAACGGTATTGATGACCTCAGTGTATCAGAGTCGTATAAATGTGATCCTGAAGATTGTAGATACCTAATATCTCCGAGTGGTCAGGATCTTAAAATAATAACACAAAACATACGTAGTATATCTGCAAATATGGCTGGTCTCTTAACACTTCTAAACAGGATAGCTATTGACATGGACATCATCGTGCTCACTGAATGTTGGCTGTCCCGAAATCCTACTGTTCCTATAATAGATGGATATGATTATTATTACACCAACAAAACCATAAATCAGAATGATGGGGTGGTACTCTATATGAATAAAAATATACAAAATGTTGTTGTGTTTGAGCCAGATATTACAGATGCTAGTTGTATAATAGTTCAAATTGGAAATGAATTGTGTATACTAGCAATTTATAGGTCTCCTTCAGCAAAAAATATCACGAACTTTTTGAACTCTTTAGATGAAATTTTAACTAATAATACCAGATTTAGTAATATTGTTATAATCGGCGACATTAATATTGATATATCCGAAGGTAATTTAGACAATAACTCCGGTGACTATTTAAACATAGCTGCGTATCATGGCCTATTACCAGCACATACACATCCAACTCGTGATAAAACTACCTTGGATCACGTTTTTTTAAAAACAAAACTAAAAGCTATAACTCTGGTGGTGAATTCCCTAGTAACCGATCATAATTCTGTTATATTAACTCTAATTAAAACGAAGTTAACTTATGGTAGTAAAACTAAAACAAAAATTGATTATGTTACTCTGGATAACGAAATTAATAAAATAGATTTTTCGAGTATTTATACTTATACTGAGGTCAATTTAGCAATGGAATACTTTACTAAATCTATATCTAGAGCTATACAACTCTCGTCTAAAACTAATATAGTACCACATCGTCTCAGAATTCTCAAGCCGTGGATTACCAACGGAGTCTTAAGATGTATACGGAACAGGGATAGGATGCACGAGAAAGCTAAATGCTCACCTCAAAATGAAGTTCTTAAGCTCACATACAAGCGATATCGTAACTACTGCAATGATTTGCTAAAAAACCTCAAAAGAAAATACGAAAGTGATAAATTAACTGCAGCTAAATCAAACCCAAAAAAACTTTGGAATGTAATTAAACAGGTGACTAATACAGCTAAATCCAATAAAGTACCTCATAATTTGGTAAGATTATGTGATACACCTACAGAGTCACTTGATCTTATTAATAATTATTTTGTTAACATAGGTAAAGAGATAGCAGCTAATGTTGTTAGTATGAGCAACACCTATACAAATATCGGTACAAACCTAGCAACTGCGTCAACACGTTGTGGCTCTCTTGTATTTTTATTAACAGACGATATGGAAATTGAAAGTATAATTAAATCCCTAAGAGTAGACTGTGCAATTGGCGTAGATGGTATATCAGCTGGCATATTGAACAGATATAAAACTCACTTGATACCTCCCTTAACGTATCTTTTTAATTTATGTATATCGACTGGTGTCTTTCCCGACTCCCTTAAAAAAGCTCTCATTCATCCTATACACAAGTCAGGGGATGGAGACTGTATTAATAATTACCGACCAATATCTGTGCTGCCTGCCCTTTCTAAGATCCTAGAGAAAATAATGAATAACCGTCTCAAAAAATACCTCGAAAATAACAACTTGCTTGCGAATCAGCAATACGGTTTTCGTAATAATAGATCCACTGATAAAGCTGTTCATGAACTCACCAATCATATTGTTGAAGCGTTAGATAAGGGTAATAAATGTATTGGTATTTTTCTAGATCTGGCAAAAGCATTTGACACGGTCTCCATCCCCATACTTTTAAAAAAATTAGAAGGTATTGGTGTCAGAGATAATCAACTTAAACTATTCCAGAGCTACTTGTCCAATCGTAAACAATGTGTTAAAATTGGAGATTATCAAAGCGGCGAACTCTTGATTGAACACGGTGTGCCGCAAGGTAGTATCATTGGACCTACCTTGTATCTAATATATGTTAATGAGATGTGTAAAATTCATTTAGAGAATGGCAGGCTGTTTGCCTTTGCAGATGACACAGCGTTGATTTTTATTGCAAACTCATGGGAAAAGGCATTTCAAGGTGCTCAAGTGGGCTTTGATAAAATAAATAAATGGCTCTCAGATAATTCTCTGGCACTAAATGTGGAAAAAACTAAGTTCATAACATTTAGTCTAAGAAGTCCTAAATTGAATGATATTAGCAAATACACTATTATAGCACATAATCATTGTAATGCAACAAATAAAAGACAATTGTGTAATTGCCCTAAGTTAGTTAAAAGTACTTCTACTAAATATTTGGGAGTAATTCTAGATGAAAGACTCAGTTTTGCTCCACATATTGAGCTATTGACGGCTAGAGTACGGAAACTTATTTATGTCTTCAAAAACTTAAGATACGTAGCTCATCCGGACCTAGTGAGAACAGTGTATTTTGCATTATGCCAATCCATATTGTCCTACTGTATTTCTTCTTGGGGAGGTGCGTGCAAGAGTCATATGATTAAACTTGAGCGGGCACAGAGAGCAGTTTTAAAAGTAAGCACATTTAAGCCAATCCGATTTCCAACTAAGGACTTATATCAGTGTTGCAAGGTATTAACTGTTCGTCAACTTTTTGTACTTGAAATACTTCTAAAACAGCATAGTGCAATTTCTTGGCCACCACCACCTTCAATCTCACAGTCGCGACGAGGATTTAGAATACTTCGACCTTATGATTGCAAAACCTCCTTTAGTAGAAGATTTTATTACTATTTGGGTAGTTTCTTATATAATAATGTTATTAAGATATTGGATATCAACGCAAAATCTAAGTATCAAAGTAAAAAAATAATAGTAGAATGGCTTATGCAACTGACGTACGAAGAAACAGAACGTTTACTTCAGCCTATGCAATGAATTACCATTATACATCGGTACCGTGCACTTACTTCTCAAGCCTAATATTAGTAATACTTCCACCCGCATAAATGATTAGATACAAATATAACAAAATTACAACTCACACAAATAGTACAGTATAAACTTTCTTAGATCATATGTAACAAAAAATACTCAATACTCAGTTAGCGTAATACACAAAAGTTCTAATAAATTAAATTACTCGTATATATTAAGTAGTACAATATTAATGAGCGCTTTATATATTTGTGACATGGAAGGTGCTGGTGCTTATAGTACAGGGTTTCCCTAGTTTAAGTACCAGCTGTACAATTATTGGAGTGATCGCACTTTTATGTCTTCTGTATTACTATTCATACTTTATAATTTAATTCTTACCAGATAAGTTTACCCAGCTATATGTATGGTTTATGGAGCATAATAAACATA
Organism: Furcula furcula; assembly: GCA_911728495.1. Taxonomy (NCBI): domain Eukaryota; kingdom Metazoa; phylum Arthropoda; class Insecta; order Lepidoptera; family Notodontidae; genus Furcula; species Furcula furcula. The sequence continues at coordinate 11,773,458 of OU452261.1, read as the reverse complement.
TTATATTATTATTATTATTAAACTAATTATCGATAAAAAAATATTTTAATGAATTTTTGTAGGTTTTGGAGGTAAACATATTGCATGTAAATTCAAAATACATCAGCATTACAGCTTTGCGCAAAATTAACATCATTATAACTCATAACTGCTACTAGAAAAAAGAACATAAATAAAACAGGGTGTCTAGACGGGCTTTAGTTAACGAACTTGATAAAACAATACTCTGTGGATCAAACTGTCAGTTTTCCCGCTTTTCTCCAACATTTCACACCAGCGCCTCTACCGGTAACTATCAAAAACTAGTAAAATGTAACAATGTCGTCAATTCCGTGTGACGTAACGCTCTCAGAATACTCAGATCAGGCTCTCAAGTAGCTAACTGTAAGTTGCTGCACCTAAAACAATACTCATTTGAGATGCTGTTGATATTCGTTTATTAATAAGTGACGATATTAAGATGCTGCCCCCATCTCAAGTGCGTATCATATGATATCGTACTTAAGTGTCTACTTGAGATCAGTTTATTAATACGGGCCCTAGTACCTTTTGAAGGTATCCTCCTCGACAGCAAAAAAATGGGTATCTAACAATTTCCTCAATCAGCCCACTATCATCATCATTAGCCGAAACACGTCCACTGCTGATCAAAAAGCCTCCGCTTAGTACGGAGGGGTTGCCATGATCCCCACGCTTGGCAGGCGGCTTGGGGATCGCAAGGATAGGTGGAAGATAAATCCAAAAGAAAGACACTGCTGCCCGTCTTCCAGTTCTCGCTTAGTCGCCTCTTACTACACCCAACGAGAGGAGATGGGGAGATGCAATTTTAACCCGGCACCCCACGGGGTCTTTATATTGATATTTTTCAACCAGCCCGTCTATTAAATAAGTATTCATGTTACCTATGGATACAGGCGTAATATATAATATATTTGCCATCATGCCAGACAGAGGAACGAAGTCACGCACTTTTTTTATTGGCCGACCAAGCCCATTTTCCTTCGAAAACCTCCCTTTCCATTTTATACATTATGAGATCGAATTTCCGTAAGATAAACAGACATTTTGTATACATTACGGTTATGACGGACTCATGTTATTTTGCGAAAGAGTTGTTTACTATAAATTTAATTTTCTTATCATTTAACTGCCGCGCTTACAAATGTCAAGAAGCGTTAATTTCCTTTGTAGAAATTAATCAGTTTATTTAGAGCTGTCTTTAGCTTATGTTCCAATATTGAGAGATAATGGTAAACAATTTTCATGTAAGTATATAATTGTAAACTTTTATGAAAAATATAAGTATACTTATATATACTAGCTGACCCACGCAGCTCCACCTGCGCTATTTTTACGTTAACTAAACTTTTAATAACAGACATTCGCATCGAATACATAACCTCCTTTTTTATAGTCGGTTAAAAACTGGGACCCACTTTTTCCTTGTTCTCCGAAGCACGGACCCGTTTAGTTCAAATGGCGTTAAACGGTCACCCATTTATTTAATGACCTTACCTAACGTTGCTTAACCCGATCGATTACAAAACCTTGATAACAACTCTCTATGAGTGTTCCCTTACTAATATTTATTATATTATAAAGAAAAATTGATAAAATCGGATCAAGCGTATAACCAAGTACCCATTTTGACTTTAATCCCCTCTCCCAAAAGAACCGTGCTAGATTACGGGATAAAAAGTATCCTATGTCCTACCTCGTAGTAAGATCTCAAATCATGCCAAGTTTCATTTGAATCCATTCAGTAGTTTCGGCGTGATGCGCAGCCGTGATACAGACAGACAGACAGATAGACAGACACAAGACAAAAATTAAAAAAATTACATTTTCGGCCTCAGTATCGGTTATAGAATGCCCTCCAAATATAATTTTCAAAATATCTTCAATGTACAGAATTGGACCTATTACAGTTTTATTATAAGTATAGATAATTGATATCTCAGTATTACTTGGCTTCATGTGTATATACCTAATTATAATCTGATTTCAACCACTAGATAAGTGATAATTAACACTAATTTACGTTTGTGTGTGGCGGCAGTTTGATCGTTCGTTTAAAAAGTATGTTATTACTTTTTTCTTAATCATTTCTTTAAATATTTATAATTTTCTAATCGCAAAATGTTTTCATTTTTGAATGTGTCCTATATTCCCAGTTTTCCTAAAACCAACTCAAGGGCTTAATGTATAAGGTAAAGATAACACGCAACATAAAACTCTAATGAGTTTTGATATCGAATCGTTTGAAATACCATTGATTTTTTACAGCGAGCATAGCGTTACAATTTAATATTGAATAAATAATAACCATACCGTTACTACCCCACATCAAAAAAAACGTAATACCTGAAGTTTATTAACCCCGATATCATTACAATGATTACAATAGCATAGATTACAATGAAGTAGGTTACAATAGTTGATGTTTGAATGTTTTGTGGTAAAATCGATATGCGGGTTGTAGAAGAATCGTGACCGAGTGGCACGGCAACGCGATCGATATCTCCACCCTAATATAGAATCACGATTCACCTGTCAACCGACAATGTATTACCTATATATTTGTTTATTTTTCTACGTTATTTTAATCTATGGGTATTTGAGCTACATATGCACCCGTACGATAGAAACAAATCCTAGTAAAGGGTATGTCGTGTTGTATGAAATTCTTCATTCAATTTTTTTTTATTTGTAATTAAATATTGTGCATTTTGTTTTTTTTTAATTGTTAAAATATCGATGGATTCTGGTGGACTTTATTTGTAACGATTTTTTATTGTATTTGACACTCTCATTCTAAAATAATATTATTTTTATAATCCGGTTTACTAGCTGATAGGTTATTTGTGCACGGGACCGTTCAAATAGGTACCAATGCAGTATTAGATGTTCTGAAGCAAAATAACAATAAGGTAAACACTGTTGAAAAATAATTATCAAAAAAAATCGTGACTACATATTTTTTTTTTTATGTTTAATCCTATGATACTTGCGTACTTAATACCCATATCTTGTCAGAATTACACCCTATCCTAGTGAGGGGAAATTGTTAAAGCAAAAATACTTGTATAAAAATAAACATGTTGTAAGCAAGAAGTTTGGATATTGTAAGCCCAAGAGTTGACAATACATAATACATATATCAATTATTTTTTAATGTATGTTCGCGCATAACTCTGGCAATTATGAACCGATTTGAAAAAATCTTTCTTCCATCCATTCTTCAATCCGTTGATTGGATCCCATAAAAAATTATCGCTTACGAATAAGTAGTTCCTGAAAAAAAAAACAGAATGACGACCGCGCAGGAAAACTGCAGGAAGGCCTATAAGATGACTTTGTTTCGGTTTTTAAGGACAAAAATTGTCATAACTCTGGCAAATATTTACCGATTTTGATGATTATTTTTTATTTGTAGGAAGGAACCACTGTGATGAGTCTGTATGAATTTTACCACAACCGGATAAGAACTTCCTGGAGGATCATGAACTATGTGAATGAATTGTGATAAAACTGACGTTCTCCATTGCATTACTCTGACAAATATGAACCCATTTCGATGATTCGTTTTTTTATTTGAGAGAGTAAGCTACTATGATGATTCCATGCAAATTTCATTAAGACCGGATAAATCGTTTCTGAAGAAAACTATGTAGACAATAATGTGACATAATCTATCTAGATCATTTTACCGTCTTCGATCGTTCAATCTTTGATTGAAAAATATCACTAAAAAATATAAAATAAAATATTTTTGAATAAAAAAATTGAACCGACTTCAATAACACTGAAAAGTATAAAATAATGTTAATATTATTGAAGTTGGTGCAGAATATACAAAGCAGGTACGCTAACACCAACTTCTATAATATTTAAATTATTTTATACTTTTCAGTGTTATTGAAGTCGGTTCAATTTTTTTTTTAAATATTTTATGATACAGTAAAATCAAACTATCGTTCAGTAATTTTCGTTTGTTAGCGAGGTAAAATTCGCAAAACGCCGGACGTCAGCATCCGATTGTTTGTACGCTTCGGCGTCCAATCGATTGATTGCTGAATACAACTCTATACGTCTATGTACAGCGGACCTCTAATCAAAATTTATTGCTTTGAACTTTGAAACAGCAATGGAATTGCACCCTAATTGATCAATGTTCTAAACGGGTTAAATTCGATTTGACCGGAATCGGCTTATTGAATTTTGTTGCTAAATTCAATTAAAATAACTACGGATCCAGTTTACGTTGCTCATAATTTGCTACCCCTTCAATTTACTTTAAACGTTATCAAAATGTGTTCTACTTAATTAGTGTTTTCTGTTATAAATTTACGCAAATACTCAAACTACTTTTGATTAAAAAATATTATTAATTATTTTGATTTTACATCAATCAATCAATCAATCAAAGTATTTATTGTTTTCATGTATACAATAAAGGTGTTAAATGTTAGTATGTAATAGTAGCGACATGAAACCCTGATAGGGCACAGCATTTATAATTGAGTTTATTTAATATTAATTATTGATATTAGGAAATTATAGGTTCAATATTGCATTTGTAATTATATTAGAATTATATTAGAGTAAATGTTTTTATTGAAATTATATTGAATTATTTTAATAAAGAAAGTAGGTAACAACACTAGTTATAGTAATAGCAGAAGATCATCCTTATTTACATAATAACTATTTAAGTATTTACTTAAAGTTTATTTACTAATATTCTTATACTAAGTAAAAAACTTAATCCAAGTTGTCGCCGCACTGGGAGGGTAGGGTACCTAAGAGACTGGCGGCATTACCCCTTTGTATGGCCAAGCTTATACGTTGACAGAAAAAAGCTACCAGCCCGACTGTCCCCTGAGACTTCGAAAAGTTTGGATGAAATATATTTCACCAAACTCTTGGTCTCATGAGGCGCACGGTTTGCGCCCTTTGCGGTGGAGAACATGGGGTCTCTACCGCAAAGGGCGCAAATATAAAGCTGATTTTTAATTTATATTTTAAAGTAAATATTACCAAGCCAAACAAGATGATGAAGATTTACTAGGTGGTAGGTTCCTTGTGCAAGGAACCGTCCAGGTAGGTACCACCGCAGTGTCAGATATTCTGCCGCCAAGCAGCAGTGTGTAAGCATTGCTGTGTTCCGACGTGGAGGGCACTGTAGCTGGTGAAATTACTGGACACAAAGACTTAAAATCGAATGTCGTATGGGTCGGCAACGCGCTAGTGATTCTTCTGGTGTTGCTAGCGTCGATAGGCTGCGGTGACTGCTTACCATCAGGCAGGCCGCACGCTGGTTTGCCACCTTGGTAGTATAAAAAAAAAGAAAAAAAATAGATCCTTTGTCCAAGGCACCGTGCAGGGCCATTGTAGTGTTTTTTTTTTTTTTTTGACGCGGGGGAAATCTTCGAAAGATTCCCGGGAGCTGTGGGGCTCGACCGGGGTATGTGGGATTCTTACCCACTAAAACCCCCGCGGCTGTCGCATCGGCACATGAGAGGGGGGACCCCAGGGCTCTCCGGTGGGATCTGCACCAGGGGCCCCTCAGTGGCTTGCCTTTGAGCCCGCCGCCGGGGGGCGCATTGTAGCCCCCCGGGAACCTGTCACGGTGCTCACGGGGACGGGGGTCGCAACCCCGCCGCCGTCCTCCTCGGAGTCGCCGCCGTACTCAATGGACGCTCAAAGTGCCCACACCCCGAGATTGTAGTGTAAGTTAACTACAGCCAGTCAGCAGTGTAAACATTCCTGTGTTCAGATGTAAACAGCACTGAAGCCGGTGAAATAACGGGCTTAAGATACTTAATAAATCTCGGGTGCCGAGCAGCAGTGCCATGCAGCGCTCGTCTTACTTGTTTCGTTACATATCTGAATACATAAATACAAAAATTTTTCGAAAATTATTCACTTTCATCACCGGCTCAAACGTCTACCGCTGGAGAAAGGATCCACACGTTTGGCAGGCGTCTTGGGAATCGCAGTCTAGGTTTACACCTAGACCGACCACCGGCTCACCGGACCGGCGGCTCGGTTTCACCGACTCCACTTACATCGGTCTTTCTATTGGATTATCTTACGGTAATCCAATAGAAAGACGCTGCGGCCCGTCTTATTGTTATCCTTTAGTCGACTCCTACGATACCCAACGGGAGATGGGTGGGTGCTGAACCGGACACCCCACGGACAGTGTTCTTCACTCATTCAATCTCACTCTATTCTTCACTATACCATTCAAAGTCAAAGTCAAAATATCTTTATTTTGTACAGGCCCTGGGGTTTTTGGTACACAAGTCCCTTTCTGACAACATCGTAGAAATCTCCAGTGTGTCAAACAGGGTAGCATTCCTTGTAATTAAGCTTACCGAGAGGTACAGCCTCAAGGTTGTACAGGTGTATGCACCGACTTCGGCGCACTCGGATGATGAAGTGGAGGATATGTACGAGGACATATCAAAAGCCCTATATGATACCACTCGGGCACACTACAATGTTGTCATGGGGGATTTTAACGCTAAAGTGGGAGTACAAAATTGCAGTGAATCGGTAGTAGGATCCCATGGGTTTGGCAGTAGGAATCATAGAGGGCAAATGCTTGTCAACTTCCTCGAGAAAGAGGGGCTTTACTTAATGAATTCTTTCTTTAAGAAACAGCCTCAAAGGAAGTGGACATGGCGCAGCCCAGATTCTTTAACGAAAAATGAGATTGACTTCATCATAGCGGACAAGAAGCATATATTCAGAGACGTCTCAGTGATCAATAGGTTTAACACTGGAAGTGATCACCGACTTGTCCGAGGCTCTCTGAATCTAAATTTCAAGCTAGAGCGTGTCCGGTTGATGAAGTCCAGGCTCCGACCTGACCTGTTTCAAGCCGCTACAGGATCTGAAACCTTTCAGTCGAACTTGGAGAACCGATTTGCTGCCGTGGAAACCACAAACGACGTCGACCAGGCCCTTGAAAGTGTGGTTGGAATCCTCAGGGAAGAAGGTACGAGACTTTTTGAAATGCAGCGTACAGACAGGAGTTCGAAGCTTTCAGAAGAAACACTAAAGCTAATGAAGAGACGACGTGATAACCCACCTATCACTTTATCAGAACATCGGGCACTCAATAAGAAAATAAGTAAAATGGTACGATATGACCTTCGATGCTCCAACACACGCTCCATAGAAAGGGCAATTGAGCAAAACCGAGGGTCAAAAGTATTCATTCAGTCATTAGGGAGAAGCCACCTGAATAAGTTGACCACAACAAATGGGGAAGTCGTCACTTCTAAGCCGGAAATTCTCTCAGAAGTACAAAGCTTCTATAGCCAGCTGTACGCCTCGCATGCATCTCGTCCTGATTCCAGAAATGAGGATCCCAGAGCCACGTTGATCCGCCACTTTACTGAAGACCTGCCTAAAATCAGCCTAGACGAAATCGAGATGGCTCTTGGGCAGCTTAAAAATGGAAAAGCCCCTGGAGAGGATGGAATTACAACCGAGCTTCTTAAAGCAGGGGGAACACCGGTGCTGAAGGAACTCCAGAAAATCTTTAATGAAGTCCTCTTCCATGGGAGTACTCCAAAGGCGTGGAGTAGAAGTGTCGTAGTTCTTTTCTTCAAAAAGGGTGATAAGACCCTCCTCAAGAACTATCGACCTATTTCCCTCCTGAGCCACGTCTACAAGCTGTTCTCAAGAGTCATCACGAATCGTCTTGCGCGAAGGCTCGATGAATTTCAATCTCCCGAACAGGCTGGGTTTCGAAGAGGATATAGCACTATAGATCATATCCACACAATGCGGCAGATAATACAGAAAACTGATGAGTATAATCTGCCCCTATGCTTAGCATTTGTGGACTACGAGAAGGCATTTGACTCTGTTGAGACCTGGTCTGTCCTGGAATCCCTGCAGCGTTCCCAAGTTGATTGGCGATATATCCAAGTGTTGAGATGTCTGTATGAAACTGCCACTATGTCCGTCCAAGTACAGGGTCAGCCGTCTGAGCATATCTCTATGCATCGAGGTGTGAGGCAAGGGGACGTGATTTCCCCCAAATTGTTCACAAATGCATTAGAAGATGTGTTCAAGACGCTGGACTGGAAAAGGCGTGGAATCAACATCGACGGTGAGTGCATCTCACACTTGCGATTTGCGGATGACATTGTCATTGTGGCTGAAACGTTGCAGGATTTACAACAGATGCTGAACAGCCTAGCTGATTCTTCTCAATGTATCGGTCTCCGCATGAACTTAAATAAAACCAAGATAATGTTCAATAAACATGTTACACCGGAACCGATTTCAGTACACGGCAGTGATCTCGAAGTTGTTCAGAAATATGTCTACCTCGGGCAAACATTGCAGTTGGGGAAGAACAATTTCGAGAAAGAAGCCAATAGGAGAATACAGCTGGGCTGGGCAGCATTTGGGAAATTACGTCGAGTATTTTCGTCACCCATCCCACAGAATCTGAAGACAAAAGTCTTCAATGAGTGCGTCCTACCTGTTATGACATACGGAGCCGAAACGTGGACACTCACGGTGGGGCTGGTCCACAAACTTAAAGTCGCTCAGCGAGCTATGGAAAGGTCTATGCTTGGAGTTTCTCTGAAAGATCGAATTCGGAACGAGGTGATCAGACAGAGAACCAAAGTTATCGACATAGGCCACCGGATTAGCAAGCTGAAGTGGCAGTGGGCTGGCCATATCTGCCGTAGAACCGATAATCGTTGGAGCAAACGAGTTCTTGAGTGGAGACCGCGAGTCGGCAAACGTAGCGTGGGACGTCCGCAAGCTAGATGGAGTGACGATATACGTAAAGTGGCGGGCAGAAATTGGATGAGAAAAGCCGAGGATCGTAGTCGGTGGCGTGATATTGGAGAGGCCTATGTCCAGCAGTGGACGACTGTAGGCTGATGATGATGATGATGATGTACAGGCCCTACTGAGGCACTTACACTAAAATCATTTTTACAAACTACCACCAGATCGTAACGCGGCCGCTACTGAGAAGATCCGGCAAGAAACTCAGCGGGCTTGTCTTTTTTTTTTTCATATAAATGTATTCAAAACAAAACGTTATACCCTAGTAAATATGATACAAGAGACAAAGGAAAAGTTTAATAGGGTCACAGAAGTGTGCCTTACCTGCGAAAACTTTCAACTGAATTGCCTCAGCTGAGCAAAGCGCCACAACAATTCCGAAGGATAGAACAATTCATATTATTCTTCTAATGTAACTTGTACTTGTATATCCAACATTTCTACAACATTGTAATAAACGCAAAATTCAGACAACCCAACGTAGTTAAGTATATTTTTTTTTTTTAATTCTCGTCAGCAGCCGAAAAACGTCCACTGCTGAATAAACGCCCCCCCCCCCCCGGAAGGAGGGGCTGCCATATAATCCTCACGCTTGGCAGACGTCTTGGGGATCGCAGTATAGGTGGTAGGTAATCTAATCGGAAGACGTTGCTGCCCGTCTTCTTGTTTTCCCTTAGTCGCCTCTTACCCAAGGCATGGAGATGGGAGGGTGCTGTTCTTACTCCACGGGTAGTAAAATTAATCTAGCACACTATTCATGTGTATATTTATCGTCAAAGATTTGTCTTTTTTTAGTATTATATCTTTTATTAGTTTATAACTTTATACGTGTTGTATGGGCTCGCTAGCGGTTATTAACCTCTTAACGCCTCTATATGGAACATAGGCTCCCCTTTGGAACGCCACAATGAACGACAATTGGCTATTTGCATTCACCGGTTGCCTGCGACTCTCACAATGTCAGCAGTTCAGTTTAGGAGGCCTGCCTATGCTGCGTCTCCCAATTCGTGGTCGCCACTCGAGAACCTTTCTTTCACATCGGTTATCGGTTCTTCGAGCGAAGTCGCCTGCCCATAGACTCGTTATGGTAAATAAATAGAAATATGGTAAACATTAACTAATATTACTCACACGAGTGACATATATCAGCAACATCAACAATTAAGAAAAATTTTTTTTTTTATTCCAATAATTCTAGCACGTTACCTGCTAATTTTGTATGGTGCGAACCCCGCCGAGACGTAGCGCAGAAAAAATCCAAGACCGCACATCCAGTTTAAGTCCACATATTTATTAATAGCATTATTAAAAAAACTTAATTCTATTTTTAAATTTAATATATTACACACTAATTTACGTCATACTGTCGACACGAGAAAGTTACGAAGTGTTTTTGACTGTATTTTCAGCGAGACGTGTGGGCAAGGTCCGCCGCATTCGGAGACTGCCGGGGCCGCCTGAAACTGAAACACGCCAAGTTCCGCAGGCCTGAATGCCTGTAAGCGGCTTCGCAGTTATTAGTGTAAGGGTATAAAGCAGGGGGTGGAAAGTACGGTTATAATATTACATTGTATCATTAAGAGGCTACATGCTAGTTTACATATAGGTCGTTTCTTGCTATGTCTAATATTTGAAGAGAAAAAATTTAACGTTTTTTGTGATGAAAAAATTGGAGTTATTGTGTACTTTGTCTTAATCATACCAATTACCATGATTAATGAGTCTAGCTTTACTTGCTAGATTACAGCTTCTTTCCGTGAATTTATTTCAAAAGAAGTGCTGTTTTAGTTTCCAGCTGTTTTTGTTAAAGATTATTTTTGTAATTGGATTTAACCTACAATTCTCTAAATAATATACAAGCATAGATATATAATACTTTAGTGTTCCACCATTATAAAACATACATACAAAAAAAAAACAGTAAAGCTAAATTTAACAATGTGCGTATATGAGCAATGTAACGGTATTTCTTTAATGGTAAATATCAGCCAAAATTTTGACGCCCATTCCGTCATTAAAAACATAGCTAAGAACCCTAACTTCTAATCAGCTTTCAAATAAAAATGTATACAAATTAGTCCTTTTGTTTGAGAGATACAATGCCACATAATAAAATAGGTATGAAACGTAAACACCCCTCTTTTTTGCGTTGGGTTTAAAACAAAGTCGCTATTCGCGACTGTTTTTTTCACTTACTTCTTAATTATACATAAAAATATACTTAGAATATTTTTAATGAATCCTTTTATGCTTAGAACTTTCTGTAAAGATTTGGCACCCGAGGGTTGTCAGTTTGTTATAAAATCAGAATCTTTTCCATTTTCAGACCTCTAACCTTTTCCATTTCGAACCACCATCATCCTTCAAGAAATAAAACTGCCAAAAATCCTCAACGTAATTGAATTACTTTTTTTATAATTCCAATTTCCTTTTTGGTAAAGACGACGATGTATTAACTTGGTGGATTGCTCGAGGCGTGTGCATTTGAGTGATTTTGCATGGCCTTGCAGGGAAAGCGTTTTCCTTTTGGGTACCTACATTTAAATTCATATCATTGCCTTTGGGTGATCCGGACGATCTTTTGTTTGCAATTGAGAGACTGAATAGTTATTCGATTCATGAGATACGACACTGTGGGTTCATTTTAGGTTATTTCTCGTGGTCCCATTCGTCCTGTGCAATTTTGGCTCATGGCGGTATAGGGAGACATTCATTCTTAATAGAACTCAATTAAGAGGAAATTTCAAGATAAAATCTATAACCAATAAGTACTCTAAGTTTAGCAGTAAGGCTAAGCTCCTATGTTATTTATTTATAGACGCAACGGCGTATAGTAGTTCTCCAGTTCTCCTCACAGACCAAGCCGTGGTCATACTTCCCAATGAAGGTTACTGTTAGCTGCAGAAGGCCATGACAGTTCATTGGAGTCCAGAACTCGAGCCTGAAGGCTAGAGGAGTGACGAGCTCGAGGGCACCTTTAGGGAGACCAGGATGTAGGTTGAGCTGTCGCTTAAAGGGACTCTACCACCGGATCACAACGCGCCCCTCACTGATAAGATCTAGCAAGAAACTTAGTGGGATGTTGTGGTTGTGAGGTGCTATTGCTTCTGACATGCTCATCGGTCCCCTGCTATTAAAGCCATAGTGCCAAAAGTGCTCGCCTCTTGTCCGGTTAAGCTGTCCAGGCCATCTGGAAATAACAGTATTCTTCATTCCTGTATCAGATGTCGTCGTGGTCTCTATTAAAAAAAAATGCCTGATGTTAATAATTGTTCTAGTTTTATGTCTATTACTGGAATAAAATACACATACTCACATAAAAACACACACTATTTTTTATAATTTTAGTACCTACGTAAGAAATCTATAGGTACTTATAATAAAACTGTAACAGGTCCAATTCTGTACATTGAAGATATTTTGAAAATTATATTTGGAGGGCATTCTATAACCAATACTGAAGCCAAAAATGTATTTTTTTTTAATTTTTGTCTGTCTGTATGTATGTATGTCTGTCTGTCTGTCTGTATCACGGCTGCGCATCACGCCGAAACTACTGAATGGATTCAATTGAAACTTGGCATGATTTGAGATCTTACTACGAGGTAGGACATAGGATACTTTTTATCCCGTAATCTAGCACGGTTCTTTTGGGAGAAGGGATTAAAGTCAAAACGGGTACTTGGTTATACGCTTGGTCCGATTTTATCAATTTTTCTTTATAATATATTAAATATATTATAATTAGTAAGGGACACTCATAGAGAGTTGTTATCAAAGTTTTGTAATCGATCGGGTTAAGCAACGTTAGGTAAGGTCATTAAATAGATGGGTGACCGTTTAAGGCCATTTGAACTAAACGGGTCTGTGCTTCGGAGAGCAAGTAAAAAGTGGGTCCCAGTTTTTAACCGACTATAAAAAATGAGGTTATGTATTCGATGCAAATGTCTGTTATTCAAAGTTTAGTTAACGTAAAAATAGCGCAGGCGGAGCGCGGGGTCAGCTAGTACTTACATAAAAACACACACAATTTTTTATAATTTTAGTACCTACGTAAGAAATTCATAATAAACTCTTAGCATTGTATCTAAATACATACCTACACTAATCACTAGTAGCTTTGCGTAAAAACTCTCCACTGTTGTCACAATTTTGCGCCCATTCGTATATATCAACGTCAAATGAGGATCTATACAATGGGAATATTTGCAGACGAATAAATATTGTATGTATATAATATATAAAGTTCTTTTTATACCATATCCCTACCAAACTGTAAAGCTTTAGTATACAATAGGCCGCACTATAGATGATTCTTTGATGAATATACTGCTCTTCCGAATCACGCACGTACTATTGTCACATACAGACACATCAATCATAAAGAATCACATTTTTCATATCTACGAGGTATTTCTCATTCAGTTTTGTTATTTTCATAGTATACTGTGCTTATTCAGCAGCAAAACGTAAGAGCGATGTCATTGCCTGTAGCAATTGTGTCGGCGCCAAATTAGTAAACAATTGTAAACCCGTTGTAGTGTATTTTTTGTACTTTATTACTAAATCATCAACCGGAAGACGTCGACTTCTGAACAAAGACCTCCCCGTTAGAACGCCACCATGAACGAACAATTGGCCATTTGCATCCATCGGTTGCCTGCGTCTTTTACAATGTCGGCAGTCCACCCAGGGACTGGCACTACGCTGCGTCTGCCGGTTCACGGTCGTCACTCGAGACCCTTTTTAGGGTTCCATACCTAAAAGGTAAAAAAGGAACCCTTATGGCCTGACTTCGTCTGTCTGTCTGTCACACCTATATATTCAGGAACCACTGATGCGATCGATTTGAAACTTAGAATAGTTTTAGATCTTACTTACCCGACCCCATCGTAAATGGAAAAAAGATTTTATGTTCTTCTAATGGGGGTCGAGATGGGACTTCAAAATTTCATAGTGAGACTATTATATCGAGTGGGGTAGGTATCTGAAAGGGCTTCATTTGCACATTTTAAGACAGATTTTTGTTTTGGTTTATGTCACGTCGTTTTTGGCTTATAATCAAAAATGTAAAAAAAATACCGTTCCTTTCTTATCTCCGAAGTTTGTGCAGGAAAAAATCTGAAGTAATTATAGGAAATACATGTCTATCTATATTTTACAGGAAAATAAAATCATATTTGTAAGTAGTATAGTTGTTTTTAGTGTTAATCCTTAAAAAACTCGACAAACAAACTTAGTTTTGCGGTTCATTGTTTTGCTATCTGAGGCTTTAGGCGATTAGTTTAAATGACTTTAATAGGTTTAAGAAGGTATGTAACTCTCGGTGCGCGAGTCTGACTCGTACTTTACCGGTATTTTTGTTATTCTACTTCCAAATCCTGATTACTCACTCATATAAATACTGTGATCTGTATCTGCAGGAATAAGTATGAATTTTGAAATACATTTTAGTGACAAGAATGAATAGGACGTTTATTAAATGGAAAGCAACGCGCCTGCCCATGCATGTATTGCTCAACTGCCTAACTAGCTTTCGAATGAAGTGTGAAGTCCGCCAACACGAACTTGTGCAGCGTGACCAGCGTGGTGGACTATGCCTAAGCTCTTTCATCATGAGGGGAGGCCCCCCAACAGTGGGACAAAAACAAGGGCTGGTATTATTGCTATAATAACAACACAATACAAATTTAGCTATGCGACGGCGGCGGTTGCAAAGGGAGGATCCTCCGACCGAGCGAGGTGTGATGCTCGGCCAGGGCCGAAGCCCCCGACAGTTGTTGTCGGGATGTTGTATATATTCTCCGAGTTGGAGAAACTTCGCTTGCGAGATTCAGGATTCGGAGGTGGCGCCATCTATCGCGTTGTATGAGGTACTACTCGCTTCTCATCGCGTTATACCACATGTGGCGCCATCTCCATGTGGTTATGTCGAGTCACCACAGAAACGATCAAAATTTTTTAGGAAGTTTAATTTTTTTAAGTGCAATGCCAATATTGCTCTTATAAAATTTGAACTTCATAAAAAATTGTTACATTTTCTTATGTTCTTATTACACTTTCTTATTTTATTTAACATCTGAGCTTCACGTTGCGGTCGTCGTCAGTCTATGTCGTACGCATCTCATTATTAATTCATATTCATGCAAATCCCAGGACATTTTCTGAACCAGATAGAGCGGGGTAAATGAAAACCGACAGGATACGCCACTCGGGGTAGATAAATTATGATCATTGCGTGACCTTTTGTAAAATAATGCCTCAAAGAAATGGAGATACTATCCTCCTGGCCGATACGACTAGATACGATCATAGAAGGCCAATCTTTCACAAGATCAACCATCCACGCGGGTGATATTATAGCGCACGTTCTCTTCCTTTACTCTAACAATCCGACGGACGAAAGACCGACACGGCAGAGGGAGTTTATGCGCAGGACTGACTTTCTATTCCCAGCCGACCAGGGAACATCTTACTTTCCCGTCAATTATCTGATCCGGCTGTATTGTGCTAACTGTCATTGGGGTAATAAGTAGGTAGACTCGCAACGCGCTAGTGATACTTCTAGCGTTGCTAGCGTCCATAGACTGCGGTGACCGCTTATACGAGTACTACAGGCGGGCCGCATGCTCGTTTGCCACCTTGGTTATATATATAAAAATAAAACAAATATCATCGATGACCATTTATTAAAACAAGCCTACTTTATTAATATTTTAAAATTAAATTAAGACTGTCCTGTATATTATTTGAACTGTGGCCTTCTGGTATACAGGCTAGTAGAGCTAGGTCCTTCGGAGTCTCTGGGCACTAGACGCCAATTGAGAACATACGTCGCCGTACCGGCGACTCCGAAGAGGACGGCAGCGGGGTTGCGACCTCAGTCCCCATGAGCACCGTGTCTGGTTTCCGGTGGGCTATAATGTACAAATGGCGGTGGGCTCAGAGGCAAGGCACTGAGGGGTTCCTGATGCAGATCCCACCGTAGAGCCCAGCCCATCTCATGTGCCAATTTGACAGCCGCGGGGGTTTTAGTGGGAAAGAATCCCACACATCCCGGTTGCCCCCACAGGTCCCGTTAAATTGGAGAAAGTTTCCCCGCCAGTATAAAAAAGAAGGCCTCGTGCTGAGTCTACAATGTAAAACAACATATTGTAAACCTTTTTGTTAAAAATAACATTTACTAATTTATATTTAGTACTACTGTTTTGCAAGTCCTGTATTTTTCCTTACACAAAATAATTCCTAAACCCACACAATGAAATTTTAAAGTAATTCGTTTGTAATGTTGTTCAAACATATTTCTTGAACAATGAGAAGTCTTTGTTTTTCACATTACTGAAAAGGGTAAAAGTCCTATTCATTAAAGCCGTGTACACACAACCTCTATGTTTGAAATAACTAGATCCAAGAGAAGATAATACAATGTTTTTTTATTAAATTGTTATAAAGTTTCGAACATTTGATCTTTAGTACGATTTATTTTAGTTTACGATAGAGGCCCAAGGGCAGCGTGAACAACCCTGCAACCAGGTTTTTTTACTCACTATATGCCAGTGTTTGACTGCAGTCCCACCTGATGGAAAGCGGCAACGCAATCTAGGATGGAAAAGCACACTGGCTTATTCACTCTAGCTTTGTAGACACCCACATTATAATCGGGCGGAAAAACTGCAGCAGGCAAACTGTTAGCCACTAACTATACGACAAAAAGAAGAACTAGGTGGTTTTTATACCATAAAAATAGTTTGCACAGCGGCGTCAGTAACTACTTCAATGATTTAAGTCAATTTAATAACATTTTTGTACAGCTTCGCATTACAAGTCCGCCCACAACTTTGCATTCCGTAGTATATATTTCTTTACAGTCAAATAAAATCATAATCGGTTCTATCGGCGTCTAAAATAAAATCATAGCTCACCCTCCAACCACTGCGCCGGTTGAAATTCGCAGCGGGTATCATAAACTGAAATGAAAAGCAAACTAAACCTCCCGCGGGGAAAAATTCACTCAAAAATGAATTTGCTCAGTGAATTCAATTAAAATGGTAATTAAGAAGCGGGGACGATATCTATATAGCCACGTTAGCTGCCGTGGATTCATCTCGGCTGTGTCGTGTCCTGGATTGCGTCATATTGTTCACCACTTACTTTTTACATCTGAAACGAGATTAAACGAACGAACCTTCTAATTTTGTCTGTAGTCAACCAAGTTACGGTAAAGGTTGTTTAACATTTTTATGGTAGACTATTCGAAGGGTAGAATCATATTGGTATGTATATACTGGAGTCGAATGAATGAAGATATACTCCTTATCGATATTTATTATCGTAGCTTCTTTGGCATTGGTATTTGAACTGAGCGTCATGTGCTTCAAGGAGCACGTTTAAAGTCGGTCCCAGTTGTTGTTGACGGCATTCGTTAAGCCAAATCAGAGGCCTAATCGCAGCTTAAATAACACTAAGTTAGATACAATAGGATAAGTTAGAACCAAGACGTTCCAGCCCTGAGCCCGGGGCTATAAACAACGGGCAACCTTCGGAATCGCTGGACGTTCGGGGTGTGGGCCCTTTGAACGTCCATTAAGTACGGCGGCGACTCCGAGGAGGACGGCGGCGGGGTTGCGAGCCCCGTCCCCGTGAGTACCGTGTCAGGTTCCCGGGGGGCTACAATGCGCCCCCCGGCGGCGGGCTCAAAGGCAAGGCACTGAGAGGCCCCTGATGCAGATCCCACCGGAGAGCCCTGGGATCCTCCCTCTCATGTGCCGATGCGACAGCCGCGGGGGTTTTAGTGGGTAAGAATCCCACATACCCCGGTCGAGCCCCACAGCTCCCGGGGATCTTTGGAAGATTTCCCCCGTCAAAAAAAAAATAAAGAACCAAGACGTAAGATGAGCAATAACGTCACGTAAAAGCAGTTTACATTCAATAATATTAAAGGAGACAAGAAACACAGGAAAGGTTGTTTGTTACAAGGATACTGCTTATTTCTGAAGAAAATCTTATATTTTTACCAAGAGATGCATAGACCGTAAGTATTTACTAAATTGTTTAGTATTTTACGGCTATATTTGCATACATTTTTTAGTATTAAATATGCGTTCCGCATTTCAGTGACGTTATAACGTAACGACATTGCGTTGTTTTTATTACCTTTTACGTGCTATCTGCTCATTAAATATGCAATTTTAATAAAATGGTCGTTATAAAAATAACTGTGGTAGCAATAATGTGTGTAATTATTTTAATGATGGGCCGTTGGTATAGTGGTTAGATGTTCAGGTTGCTGAAAAAGTCTGTGAGTTCGATTTCCAACCAGAAAGAACTTTTGATGATCATGTGATCATGCACACAAAACATGCATAGCATTTTGACAAGAAAAAAGACATCTTTTGTCTTGTCCAAATGTTATTTATTCCAAAAAATGTATCTGTGAGTTCGATTTCCAACCAGAAAGACCTTTTGATGATCATGTGACCATGCACACAAAACATGCATAGCATTTGGACAAGACAAAAGACATCTTTTGTCTTGTCCAAATGTTATTTATTCCAAAAAATGTATCTGTGAGTTCGATTTCCAACCAGAAAGAGCTTTTGATGATCATGTGACCATGCACACAAAACATGCATAGCATTTGGACAAGACAAAAGACATCTTTTGTCTTGTCCAAATGTTATTTATTCCAAAAAATGTATCTATATTGTTACGTGCGGGTGGGTAATTAAATGCCGATTAACGTAAAAGAAGATTTTATTCCACGTACACTCACAATGTATACACTATACGGCACAGTATACACACAAGGCACAGTAGTCCGAGTCGCACAGTACTTCTCAGTAGTCCAAAGTCTTCGCAAGGGTCGCTGGTACAATTCTCTTCGATCGCTTCCTTAAGATGTTTCCGCTGTCGCTTGTAAACACAAACTGACTGGGCGCCTCTATGCGTCGGCTTATATACCTAAATTAACAGAGGGGTGGAACTCTCTCGAATGTAGTCGTAAGTACTTGTATAGTCTAGTACTTTCGAGCCGATACAATAGCGGCGTGACCTTCGATAATGAACTAACAATAGGCGGGGGCAGTGAACCGAGCGCGAGCGTGTAGGTAGGTACATACGTACTTGCTGAATTGGAGGGAACTACTTACTATTGAGAATTCGAGATCTTTCGGTACGAATCGATAGTAGACCTATAGACTAACAATGCGTTTTGAGATCATTGCAATTAAGTAATAATTAACGGAGTAATTAACACTTTTATGTCCCGGTCGTAACACTACCCCCCTCTTAGTTATGCTCGTCCCGAGCATCATTATCTCCATGATAACGTGCCAATCTGTCCAGGTGAACTATCTTAGGTTTGCCTCGGGGTCCCTTCTTGATGCGGTAGGAGTAGGTGACGTTGTTGATCCTTGTAATAACGATCCTTTACACCACACTAACTTCCCTTCATCGAAGCCGTTGGTATTGGCGTTCCAATCGTCGTGGGTCTTCATCCTTTCCCTGGTCACCAGGCTATTTTCCCGTACCCGTTTGTGCACTTCTTCCGGGCCAACAGTTTGCGACTTAGGTTTTCCTTTACTTCCAGTTTGTGATCTTTTTGCGGCACACACCAAACATTTACGGCACCAGTCTTCGACATCTTTACGGTATCGCAGCCAGTAAAACCGCTGTCTCACATTCACCAGGGTTTTCTTGACTCCAAGGTGCTTACCAGATACACCACTGTGAACCTGCCGTAAAAGAGGGGGCACCATAACCCGTGGTATCAGTACTTGCATGACTGTTTCTTTTCCATTGCTGGACTCCCATTTCCTGCACAGCAAATGGTCTTCTAAGACTAAGCTGTCCCACTGGGCCCAATATTTTTTTGTAGTTGCGCTGCAAGCAGACACATCCTTCCATTGCGGTTTGCTCCCACGTTGCTTCCAACGCAGTATCGGTCCAAGGTCATCATCCTCTGCTTGTGCCTTCTTCATATTGGTCCCAGTCCACTCGTCTTCTGAGCCATGCGTCCTTATAATCCTGACTTCTTCTCGGACTTGGGGTGCAGCATATAAGGCACTTTTCTTTTTCCGGTTCGGGCACTCCAGCTGTATATGTCCCCTTTTCCCGCAGGTATAACACAGGGGCCCAAAACTCGGACGTCGCGAGATACCGAGTCGACGGACGGCTACAACCTCACTTACCCTATGTGCCTGCGTATCTTGCTTCAAAGGTTCGACCTGTATCCCAATACTTGAAAAACTTTTGGTCTTCTCTACAGGGCAACTCTGTTTTATGTGCCCCCTTGCTCCAAACCCATAACAAGTGGGGACATACCGGGGCCTTGTCTCATCCGGCACTACTTCCTGGATCTTATATAGCCGAGTGTCCCGTCGTACAGCTTCCACTTCGAGAGCATGGGCCAGAGCGCTCTTCAAAGTCGAATGATGGCCCAAACGAACAGCAGCTCTGACTTCCGCGTCCCGTATGCCGTCGACGAATGCTTGCAACAGCGTCACTTCAACTGTCGCCGGTGCCGAAAAGTACGCACGACGAACCAGCCTTTCCACTTCAAGCGCCCACTGTTGAAGGCTTTCACCAACCTTCTGTGTACGCTCGCGGAGTTGTGCTCGGTATACGTGTTCCAGGTGACCCTCACCATAACGCGTATCTAATGCTTCTAACAGAGCTTCCAACGTCCGTCCTTCATGTGGCAGGTTCTCTAATATGAGCAGAGCGTCCCCTCGTAGTGCCAGCACCAGGGCCATGAAGGATTGGTCATCACTCCATCCATTCCACTTGGCCAGTGTCTCGAACTGGTAGCGGAAGGCTGTCCACGACGAAGTCCCATCATAGTGCGGAAGGTCGAGTTTCGCTGCTGATGGTGATGGTGAAGCCACGGCTAGTGGTTGGCGAGTCTCTAGTTTCGCTAACTTATTGGTTATCACATGAAAACGGTTGTCATGCTCATCAATCCGGCCTTCCAGGTGCTCGGTCTTAAGAGTAACCTCTTTAACCTCAGTTTCCAGCTTGGTGACCTTTTCGCCTAGTATGGTAATACCAGCGTCAATCTTTCCCAGAACAACCTCTTGGTTGGCCTGGATAGCCTCCTGCGTAGCCTGGATGTCACGGCGGGTAGCCTCTTGGGTAGCCTGGATGTCACGGCGGGTAGCCTCTTGGATAGCCTGGATGTCGCGGCGGGTAGTCTCTTGGTTTGCCTGGATAGCCTGCTGGGTGGCCTGGAGATTTACCTGCATACCTTGGATAGCAGCCAGCAGGGTAGAGAGATTTACCTCTGTCGAGCTTCCCACTGGTGCAGTACCTGATGTGGTAGCGGTCTCAGGCTGGGACTCCTCCTCTTGACCACGCCGACGTGCAGCATCCATCTCTACTTGTCTCCTTGTTCGCGGAGTACGCGCTTCTTCTTCACGCGGCAGAATCGGCATTCCGCTTCTGACACCAATTGTTACGTGCGGGTGGGTAATTAAATGCCGATTAACGTAAAAGAAGATTTTATTCCACGTACACTCACAATGTATACACTATACGGCACAGTATACACACAAGGCACAGTAGTCCGAGTCGCACAGTACTTCTCAGTAGTCCAAAGTCTTCGCAAGGGTCGCTGGTACAATTCTCTTCGATCGCTTCCTTAAGATGTTTCCGCTGTCGCTTGTAAACACAAACTGACTGGGCGCCTCTATGCGTCGGCTTATATACCTAAATTAACAGAGGGGTGGAACTCTCTCGAATGTAGTCGTAAGTACTTGTATAGTCTAGTACTTTCGAGCCGATACAATAGCGGCGTGACCTTCGATAATGAACTAACAATAGGCGGGGGCAGTGAACCGAGCGCGAGCGTGTAGGTAGGTACATACGTACTTGCTGAATTGGAGGGAACTACTTACTATTGAGAATTCGAGATCTTTCGGTACGAATCGATAGTAGACCTATAGACTAACAATGCGTTTTGAGATCATTGCAATTAAGTAATAATTAACGGAGTAATTAACACTTTTATGTCCCGGTCGTAACAATATATTTGTATCATTTCATCCCCTTCTCCCCCGGACCTTTGCACAGAGTAGATGTGTTTAGTGCAACATATTTTCGGTTTATTATATTATTATTTTTGTAGAAATTATTTTAAATTAAATAGTGAACTATAATAGGAGTGCATAAGTTCGCTGGATCTGTGACTGCAACGGCCGTACGTCATCGGTGAGTGCTGCACATGTAGACGTGCATGCTACGCACGCACACATTCACGTCGCACGTAGCTCGTGCGCACATCGACCGCCTGAACGCTCTGCGCGCCTGGTACTCGGGGAATACGTTCACTTACCTGCTATCCTGTACGCTCCGCCTTACCGCATCGCCCGCTCCGCTTGTTGGACACCGCAATAATGCCGCTTAAACGCACACCGCCTCCTACATCTACTGTTGATGCCGCGAAGCCGCTTACGCACTGTAAGTCTGACTCGAATATTAGTTCGCCTACGGTTGCCAGTATCGCTATACCTACGATCTCTCGGGAACATACTACGAGCGATCCCAACATCACTTTGCGAAAGCGCAAGAGGGAAGACGAGATAACTCGGACAGAAATATTAGACATGTTTTCTGTATTGAAAAAGGAGCAGGACGAAAAATTTTCGGCCCTGATGAAAGAGGTTAAAGGTGGAATTAATAGCCATACCGAACAAAATAAAGATATTTCATCCTCAATTGAGTTTCTTGGTAAGAAATATGATGAGATGATTTCGAGAATTAGTACCCTAGAACAAGAAAAAAAGGCAGACCGTAAATACATTCAAGCTCTGGAGACCCGCCTGGAGCAGATGGAGCGCCATTTATGCAGCGCAAGCTTGGAGGTACGAAATGTTCCCAAAAAGACTGGAGAGACTAAGGATGACTTAAAAAGTATCATCACCAATGTTAGTACCTCTCTCAGTGTGCCCTTGCAACTAACGGAGATACGTGATGTATACCGTTTAAACTCGAAGAACATTAACAATCAGCCAATTATTGCCGAGCTATCTACCGTGGCATGCAGGGATAAAATTATCAGTTCTGTAAAGGCATACAACAAAAAATATACAACGAATAAATTTAGTACTTCAAATTTGAAAATTGATGGACCTAACAAACCAATTTATGTGTCTGAGAGTCTGACTCCCCAGACTAAAAAAATATTTTTCTTGGCTAGGGAGTATGCTAAAAGAAACAACATTAAATACTGCTGGACGTCTCGTGGAAGAATCTACCTAAGACGAGCGGATGGAGCACCACTCATTAAAATAAATAATGAAAACGACATAGAAAATCTAGAAAACAAATGACTACCTGCACACATTTGTTATTTTCATATTATATTTTTTCTATTTATTTTTTTGTTGTTAAAATTTGTAAATGCAAAGAAATCAATTACAATGTTAGAACAGAAGCACTCAACACAATTACGTACACATTTACACATTCAAGCTACACAACTTCACGACACTTTTACAACTTACTCATTATTGCTTAGTAATTATAATCACTGCCTATTATGTATCTTGTACATATACATTACATTTTTAAAAACTATAGTAGACATGCGTTATCTTAATAACATTATTATGCATAGTAAAATTATTTCGTTTGAATTTCCTAGTTGGTCTTATATTCTTATACACACATATTATATTTTATACATATTTTATAAACCAAACTCAAATATACACTGCACATTAGTATATTCATACCGATATAATGGATGACAACTCCTTTATTAATACAGAAGTGGAGAAATGTAATCAAATAGAATGTTTTAGTGTCGGTGACGCAAACGAATGTCTCTCCACCTTGAAGCCCGTAGTTAATAGTAGACGCGTTCTGTCCGTTTTAACTCTAAATATTCGAAGCATAAAATGCAATTTTGACTTATTTGTATCCTTCATATCTAGTCTTAATCTAAACATAGATGTCTATGTTTTGACTGAATGCTGGACTAAGAACCTAATTTCACCACCCAATCTGGATAATTATAATACATTTTGGACTAAAAATAACTTAAATCAGAACGACGGAGTGGTTGTTTATGTTCGTAACGATATTAATGCTTCTTGTATTGAACCATTATTCTCTGAAGGTAATTGTCTTATAATTACTATCATGCCAGAATATACTATCCTTTGCTCATACCGGCCGCCAAGCTTTAGAAATACTACCAAATATCTAGAATCACTTGATAATACCATTAGCAAAATATCCACTCGAAATATTATTTTTACTGGAGATATTAATATAGATATCCTGCCAATCAATCTGTCACCATCCTCACAAGAGTATTTAAATATATTGGCAATGCATGGGCTTAGACAGGGAATAAACCTTCCAACTAGAATGACTACTTGTATAGATCACTTCATGGTTAAGAGTTGCGATACGTGGAAGACATTAGTCTTCGAGCAACCGCTTACTGACCATTCCCCTATCTTAATCTATATCAGTGGTGCTAACATTAATAAACAAAATTTAACATACTACAAACACTCTGTGGATTATGAAGCAATAAAGGTAGCTCTGTCAAAAGAATCGTGGCAGGAACTTTATCAGACCAGGGACGTAAACTTGACCACTGAGTTGCTAACAACTAAACTTTTTTCTTTAGTAAATTTACATACGCGGTCTACGAGAACCGCTAAACGTAACCAACCACTAAAACCATGGATTACAAAAGGAGTGGTTAGATCAATTAGAAAGAGGGATAGGCTCCACATGAAAGTTAAAAAGGCACCGGATGATGATAATGTAAAAGATATATATTTAAGATATAGAAATATATGTAATAAAATAATAAAAAATTTAAAGATAGAATATTATAAAGATAAATTTAAAAAGTATAAGGGTAAGATTAAGCAAACATGGAATGTAATAAAGGAGGTATGCAACATAACAGATGCAAAAGTTAATTCAACAGAATTACTACAATTAAATGATAGCCCAAATTTATCTCTGAATACGGTTAACGCCCACTTTACATCCATTGGTAGTACTCTTGCTACCTTAACACTAAATAAAATGAATACCACTGAACGAGAACTCGCACATAATTCAAAGTCTTCGAACTCGCCAGTTCATTCGATGTCCTTCACTCCCACGGATCCAGTTGAGATTAGAAATGTTATACTAAGCCTTAAAGCGAATAGTGCACCGGGTTGCGACCAAATCACAACAAATATTCTTAAAGAAAATATAACGTATCTTGCTGAGCCTATTACATATCTGTGTAATCTGAGTCTTGAAACAGGAAGATTTCCATCGGCGTTTAAAAAAGCCATTGTATGCCCGATCTTTAAGACAGGGGACAAAAAGAATCCGACAAACTACAGACCCATCTCTCTCTTGTCCTCCTTATCTAAGGTGTTGGAGAAAATAGTTAATAAGAGAGTTATGTCGTATCTTGAGAATAATAAACTCCTCAGTCAGAACCAGTACGGCTTTAGAAAAGGCAAGTCAACTGAGGACGCGGTTCTCGATTTAACTAGCAAAATTACGACTTACCTGGATAACGGAGACAAGTGTATGGCTGTGTTTTTGGATTTGCAGAAGGCATTTGATACCGTTTCTTTTCCCATATTATTGACTAGATTGGAGAACGTCGGAATTAGAGGCTTAGCTCTTGACTGGTTTTCTGACTACTTAACTGGTAGAACGCAACAAGTGAGGGTTAAGGAATTCTTAAGTAACGACGCGAAGTGCACATTCGGTGTTCCACAAGGTAGTACACTTGGACCAACACTTTTTCTAATCTACATTAATGAGCTCTGCTGTACTACCTTGCCTGGTTTAGATTTGCTTATGTTTGCCGACGACACGGTTCTACTCGTACACGGAAAAACTTGGGGTAAAGTCGAAGCTTTGGCTGAGGAATGTGTAACAGTGTAACGCGCTGGCTAGAAAATAGTCTTCTTTCGCTTAACACCAGTAAATCGAAATATGTGTGCTTCAGCAAAACATCTGTTGGTGACCCTGGTGGTAGCATATCACTTAAGATGCATAATTTTCCATGCAATCGAGGTACACAATCGGAGCATTGTGATTGTCCAATAATATCACGTGTTAGATTTATAAAATACTTAGGCGTGCATATTGATGACAGGCTTAACTGGAGCACACACATAACGACACTAGCTTCTCGTTTACGTAAACTTATTTATGTGTTCAAAAACTTACGATCAGTAGCTGAGCCATATTTAATACTACAAACCTATAGAGCCTTATGCGAGTGTATAATAAGATACTGTATTTGTTCATGGGGAACCGCTGGAAAATCTTATCTCATCACTGCAGAACGTGCACAGAGGGCTCTCCTTAAAGTGTGTCTTTTCTTACGTTATAGACACCCCACAACAGATTTATATAAGAAAGCAAATGTATTAAGTGTGAGGAAACTTTTTATATTCGAAAGCATACGACGATATCATAAAAAGATTGTCCCTAAATTACCCGTATCAACGAGACGAGTTGATTGTTGTCCGATTCCTAGGGTAAAATCTAGGTTTGCTCAAAAGCAGTTTCAAGTTGTTGTACCGCACTTGTATAACATTTTAAACAAAGAGGTCAAAGTTAAAAGTTATAGTGACAACCAACTAAAAAAACATTTAATTACATGGCTAGAAAAATTGGATTATGAAGGTGTAGAAAAAATGTTAAATGATTTTCATTTCTAATAATTGTTATTCATACTTACTTAACTAGGTATATATTTCATCTTAAATAATATAGTAAACCTTTTATATACGCAGTGGCACGACAATATTCACAACATACACACACACCCACCCACACACACACACACACACACACACACACACACACACACATACACATACTGCTTTGATTTCTGTTCTTTGATCAAAAAGTAGAGTAACATTTGGATTTGTAACCTAAATTTTGTTTTTGCTTAAATTTGTAATTTTAATATGATAAAAATGGCATAATACTTAATATATCTATAAAAATTGGGAGAAGCCACTGACTCCCGACACACAGTTTATAACTAGTTCGGGAGGCTATGGATTCACATTATCTTGTGTCAATTTATTATGTCACAATAAATCATTCTTATTCTTATTCTTATTTCTGTTTGCCAAAATATGTGTCTAGCTATTCTAAGATTGGGATCACATGATCGTGTTTAGATTGTCCCAGGATATTTATTGTAATATTTATCATGCAAGTTCTTAAGTATTATTTATTTAGACGTACATATTGCAACTAATATCGATAACCGTTGCTGAAGAGAGGTTTTAGAGTGGCGACCACGAACCGGAAGGACGCAGTCTAGGCCGTTCTCCCACTAAGTAGACCGATATTGAATGCAGCGGGCAACCGATGGATGCAAGTGGCTAACTGTCGTTCATTGTAGACTTCTAAAGAGGAAGCCTTGTTTCGCATATAAGGGCGCACTGAAAACCAGCGTCGGTGGTCACGCAAGACCTTCGGCTTTAGCTGAGTGCGTCCTTTTGTAACTGATATGGATGTGTGTGTGTGTGTACGTCTGTTTTGTTTGTTTTTTTAAATATTTCTTTGTGTTGTTTGTCATTTTTTGTTTATACTTCTCGTTGTTTTGTTATCATTATCTATATCAGTCCACTAAAATTATCTTTCTTACTTTCTTTCTATCGCCAGTGGATGTCTTCCGGCTGATGATGATGATTAACCATCGGTGGTTGATACATGTTTTAAATCACTGAATCATGAAACATTTTCCCAACCATCTTTTTTTTCGTTTTCGTGGGGGGTAACCTTCGATAGGTCCCCGGGACCTGTGGAGGTCAAGCGGAGTATGTGGGATTCATAACACCCCTGCGGCTGTCGCATCGGCACATGAGAGGGGACCCGGGCACTCCAGTGGGATCTCAGTGCCTTGCCTTTAAGCCCACCGCCAATACATGTAGCTCCCGCGGATACCTAACACGGTGCTCACGGGGACGGGGGTCGCAACCCCGCCGCCGTCCTCCTCGGAGTCGCCGCCGTACTCAATGGACGTCCTAGGGACCACACTCCAAACATGAACGACTCCGAAGGATATTTCCACAATCATTTGTGTAAGGTCTTGGAGTCGTTGACACCGGGTTTTTTTTTTTCATATCGATAGTAGATGGTGCTCTTCCATCCATGGCTGTATCTCCGCTTACCATCAGATGTGATAGCGGTCAAGCTTTTATTTGAAAAAAAAACTGTATGTACATTAGTATTCAAAATTATAAAGTTTTTGCTTCAGCGTAGTTAATACCGGTCGGTCGTGTATACCGCTACTTAGCCACTTCCGAATCACGGCAAAGTACGTTTTTTACCTCTCGAGTGCATTGACTGGAACGGCACGAAATAAAGTAATTGTTGTCGACAACCAATCGCAGGCCACAGCCTGCATCGCGGTATAGTAATTTCCTTTCACGGTGGCATATAAGCGGCTGAGATTGTTTGTGTTTCGGGGAGTCCGATGTTGCTGAAAAGACCGGCCGTGGCGAGGGGCCGGACTATATCCTCGCTATTTGTCATTTTCAAACAGTAGAGAGGCCTCTGCTTCGTGTATCGTTTGTTAATATTAATCTCCCGTAGTTAAATTAACTGTATGTATGCGTTAAGATTAGGGACCCTCTTCTTCACCGTTACCCGGTCGGCAGCATGTTTGACTTCCTTTTGCCATTGTATATCAACTTTATTTTCACTTGAATTGAACGGTGGGAAGGGCACTATAGCTGGGAAAATTACCGGACACAATATTGGCTTAATATGTATCTATAATGTCGTTATTATCGGCCATGCGCTAGTGATTCTCCTGGTGTTTCTAGCATCCATAGGTTACGGTTACGGCTTACCATCAGGCAGGCTGCATACTTGCTCGCTACTTTGGTAGTATAAAAGAAAAAAAAAGCGTGTTAAAAACTATTCCCACCAGGCTAAGTTAGACCAAGTTGCTCCATCGGCTCTACACCGTACCATAAGATAACAGATTTTTTAAATTTTATGCCCCGATAGCCAGTTGTAACCATTGTTCGAGAAATGAAGAGTTGGTTAAGCAACGACAGGCCAGCTCAATCCTTCGATAGGTGACTGTTTACTAGTATTTGAAATGAGCTTCTTCGTGCTTCGGAGGGCAGGTAAAAGTTCAACAGCTCTAAGACACGACGCATCAACATCACCAGCAGCCGAATGACCATGGAATCTCCCTTAAAAAGGAGGGGTTGCCATAATCCCCACGCTTGGCAGGCGGCTTGGGGATCGCAGTATAGGTGGTAGGTAATCCAATAGAAAGACGCTGCTGCCCTGTCTACTTGTTTTCTATTAATCGCCTCTTACGAACACCCAACAGGTAGATATGGAAGCGTGCTATTCTTACCCGGACACCCCACGGGGAACGACCCATAAATAATAATATAATAATAATAATAATACCAGCCCTTGTTTATGTCCCACTGCTGGGCACGGGCCTCCCCTCAAGATGAGGGGGCTTAGGCCAAAGTCCACCACGCTGGCCAAGTGCGGGTTGGCGGACTTCACACGTCATTCGAGAGCTAGTTAGGCTTTCTCAGACATGCAGGTTTCCTCACGATGTTTTCCTTCACCGAAAGCTAGTAACAATCGCACAAAGACGATTCGCACATGATTCATTGAAGAAATCAGAGGTGCGAGCCGGGGTTCGAACCTGCGCACCTTGTTTCCAAGGCAAGCGCTCGCCCACTGAGCTGTTACCCATACGAGACAAAAAATACCGGCAACTATTGTGTTTTGTTGGTCGAGCGGTTCAACGATCATCATCATCATCATCATCACCAGCCGGAAGACGTCCACTGCTGAACATAGGCCTCCCCCTTCGAACGCCACAATGACCGACAATTGGCAATTTGCATCCACCGGTTACCTGCGACGCGCACAATGTCGTCTGTCCACCTAGTGGGAGGCCTACCTACGTTGCGTCTTCCGGTTCGTGGTCGCCACTCGAGAACCTTTCTTCCCCAGCGGTTATCGGTTCGCCGAGCGATGTGGCCTGCCCATTGCCACTTCAACTTGCAGATTTTAAGAGCTATGTCGGTGACCTTGGTTCTTAGGCGAATCTCCTCATTTCGGATTCTGTCGCGCAAAGAAACTCCGAGCATAGCTCTCTCCATAGCTCGTTGTGTGACTCTGAGCTTATCCAAAAGGCCAACAGTTAGGGACCACGTCTCAGTACCATATGTCATCACTGGCAACACACACTGGTTAAAAACCTTCGTCTTTAGGCACTGCGGTATTTTGGACGAGAAGATTTCGCGTAGTTTCCCGAACGCTGCCCATCCGAGTTGGATTCTTCGGGCGACCTCTTTGTCGAAGTTGGACCGACCTACCTGGATAGTTTGTCCAACGATGCCGATGGTAAATAGTTCTTTACGATAGGCTTATCATGTCGTAATGGAAAAACCAGAAAATTAAAATTTTGGTGTGAAGTACTGAATATCAGAGGCAATCGTGATCATGATATAAATCTGTGATTTGCATCATAATGCGAACGAGATGCAGGATACGTCTAATAGGAACTTTGATAATCAAAATTTGATCAGAAACATAAACGTTCCAACAACGATTTCCAACTTTCAATTTGCTCTACTATATTTTATGCATTTTTGCTATTTTTCATTAGAGCCGCTGGTATCAAATGCATGTAGAGTATCTTATTTGCTAAATTGGTAAACTTTTATCTACAAAATAATAACAGCATGGGGTTTTTTAAATAGGGAGTTAACAAATTTCTACGGGGTCGGCAACGCGCTAGTGATCCTACTGGTGTTGCTAGGGTCCATAGGCTGCGGTGACTGCTTACCATCAGGCGGGCCGCATGCTTGTTTGCCACCTTGGTAGTAAGTATAAGAAAAAGAAAAAAACATTCCAAACAAAGTAGGTAGGTCACGCATGACCCTCAGCATTGAGGTATCCACGCAAGGGTGGGATGGATAGGATAAAAACTATGATCGCCGTAACTATTGTAACTGTTTTAATAAGGGGCCTTATTAAAAGTACATGTAATATTTAATCATATGCTCTGTTTCTTTCTATTACATGTAATCTATATAGGGTTACAGGAAAAGTCGTGCTAGATCCGTTAAGGGCGTGGAGTACCCATCATTTCTGACTTATTTCACTATGAAACACCCCACCCTAAACTTAACCCTTTTCCAGATTTTCGACTATAAATTTTTTATTGAAAATTGCCGATTTTCAGGCTATTAAATTTTATTTTGTTTAAGTTAAGTTTAAGTTTTTTTTTTTTTACTTTTTTTTTTATTTGGTTAAGTTACCTCTCTTCTATCATTCCATAGTATAATTGTAAAAAAAAAACGATGACGGATACGTGAATAGCGTTTACAGGATATCACAGGAAATGTTTTTATGCAAATCAAAAACGGAAATTTCCGACACTTCGGGTCAGCCTAAACGGATTTACTACAAAATTGACATCTAATGCATCTCCTATTTCTATTTCCGCAGGGCTCCATGGATATAATTATAGCATCCATTAATTACGTTACTTTAGTTACGTCATTGCAATATACCACCATACGGACGTTACGTCATCAATTATGTTTTACTAATGAGTCGGTCGCCGCCGTGACATTAATTATTGAACATCAGTTGCCTATTATGCCTACTATTTGGTAATGTAATATATGCTGCGACATTTTGTCACAACAAATGCAATGCTTTAGGATAATTCATCCAAGTCTTTACGATGTAGGCAAAAAAATAAAGTGGGAAATTTTATGGTCTAGCGGCCTTGTGTTCCTGCAGCAGGCGCGGTTCCAGCCTAAAAAAGCATTCGTGGTCCCGTGACCACGAATGCTTTTTTAGGCACGCAGGATGGCCGTCCATCCTAATATCGGCTTGAATTTTTCAAATGGGCGTGGGTGGCAAAATCCTAAACTATTGGAAAAGCGAAAAATACTCTACAGGATATTATAGGACTCAAGGGCCCGATTTTAATGAACCTTAAAACGTTTTGTAAAATCAATATTCCTTGCCAGGAATCGAACCATGTGTGTTTGTGTGTGTGTCTGTGTGAGTGCGTGCGCGCGTCCGTGTGTGTGTGTGTGTATGTGTTCCCTAAGTAAGTCCAGCTGGGCAATACTGATACAGTGACTGGGCAGAATTGTTACAGAGTCGCTTGTGAATATATACAGTCGTATAAAGATAAATAACACCCAGACCGAGGCAAACAGACATGCATGAGCACAAAATGTTTATCTTGTGTGGGAATCGAATCTAAGACCAATTGGGTACCAGCCAGAGTGACTAACCACTAGACCAACAACAGGCCTGTCAGTCATTTTACATCCGTATGATAAAATAATAACTACAGTACTTTATTGACATTTTTAAGATACCTCTGTAGATATGGGTTTCAAATATAAAGGCTTGTGTAGCTATTGGATATTATCTGTACTGTAGTACACTTCAAGCGATGTATAACATATTGTATTTATGCTTCTGCGTTCTGGTTCATTATACTCTAACGTATAAACTAGAACCTCGCGTTTTCGGTGGTACCGACTTGCGTCCAGATCTGCACAATTATTTGGTGCAACTTATTATTGAGTTACCAGAGAATTATGGCCAGGTAAATTGCAGTGGTTCCGTGATATCAGAACAATGGATAATAAGTGCAGCCCACTGCTTCACATACGATATTCACGATATTCTAGTGGAACAAAGTATAGAAGGCGACCAACGGACAGTGGCACACGAAATATCCAAAATCATAATTTATCCCGGCTACGTTAAAGGTCAGATATCACGATCAAACTTGGAAAAGGATTTAGCTCTTTTGAAAGTGAAAGAGACGATGAACTTTGATAATTGGCTACAGCCCATACAGTTACCGGTGCAGCCTGCTAAGGACGGTCAAGAGGTAATAATTGCCGGCTATGGGAAAGCGGAGAGTGGAAAATCTAAGCCTAGAGAAGGAAAAACCGTTGTAAGTCTGTGCACATATGCTATGGAATTTAAACTGATATTCACTTGGGACACCGTATGGGCAGGCGTTGGAGACTCCGGCGGCGCCTTGATTTCCAACAATACTTTGTTCGGTGTAACTTCAAGCTCTTGTAAATATGAAGATAGTCTGGAAGATTGTTTGACTATTTACGTGGACGTTTTTGAGAATTTGGATTGGATTGAGTCAGTTATGAAAAGTTAATATTTAAAAAAAAAACCGACTACATAGTAAATTTTCTAAAATGTATAAAATAGTGACTTTTATTTTAGCAAAATAGGTATCAGCACTATCACGCAACTCGAACGTCTAGTTACAGTAACTTACTGAAAACAAAAAAAGTTTATATCTCTTAAACTACTGGACCGATTTTGATGAAACTTGTATTCTACCTTAAGTTGAAAAATACTCTAACTATTGCAAAAAGAATTTTAGAAATCGGACTTGTAGTTTCTTAGAAATCCGCGGACAAACCTACATACATAATAATAATATAATAATATCCTGGGATAATTCACTCACAGTCGTCTGATTCCAAACTAGGCAGAGCCTGTACTATGGAAACCAGATTACTGATACTAATACATATATACTTTTATTTTTTTGTAAATACATACTTATATAGATAAAATACCCAGACACTTGGTGGGAATCGAACCCACGACCTGTCACTAACCACTAGACCAACAGGCCCGTCATACATACATACATACATACATATATAAATACATACATACATACATACATACATGCATACATACATACACTCATAAAATTTGGTAAATTTGTTTAGAAGCCCACATAGACCAACATATATTAATATTACGCATTTTTATTAATATTACATACATACGCGTCGAATAGAGAACCTTCTTTTTGAAGCCGGTTAATAATCACATCGACTTTTACGTTTATAATTGCATTTAATTTATCTATCCTTAAGTATCACATTTTATACTGATATTGTTAAAAATTGGGCCTATTGGTTTAGAGATTAGACACCTGGCCATTACTCAATAGTTTGTGGGATCTCTTCTTATCTTGTTACTGGGTATTATTTTAGCTAAACAGTGTTCAAAAGCCCTGTTCAATCACAGAGGTTGTAAATACTTGTTCAATACATACAAAATAAAGAAAGAGACATCTTTCTTTCTTTTGTTTATATTTGTTTAGTCTCTCATTGTGGCGACTAAATAATAATAATAATATCTTGGGACAATCCACACACGGTCATCTGATCCCAAACTAGGCAGAGCCTGTACTATGGAAACCAGACAACTGATACTAATACTTATATAATATTTTTATTTTTTTGTAAATACATACTTAAATAGATAAATAACACCGAGACACTTGGTGGGAATCGAACCCACGACCCATCGGTTAGCGGACAGGGTCACTAACCACTAGACCAACGGGCCCGTCAACAAACATATTTAAATAAGAAACATATTTTCTTTTTAAGTTCTTTTTCTTCTAAATTATACTCTTGATGATTAGTGATTTCTTTGTTCCTCTATTCTACATCTAGATTATAATTCAAGAATATGCTAATTACACCATAATATTAAAACAAGTGGGTCGAATGCCCAATAAAAGTTTATATTCCATGAAAACAAATGTTCAGTAACTGAGAACATTTACATGATTATGGCACGTAGCACTGGATAGAGCTCTGGGTGAAGTCTCTTAAAGCGATGTGAATATTTAGGAAACTAACAAAGACCAAAACTTTTAGCAGTTAAGTTCCAGCTGTCTAGGAGTAAATCATTCAACAAATATGATTTCGAGACCCCATATCTATACTAAGGGGGAGGCCTATGTTCATCAGTGGACGTCTTCCGGCTGATGATGATGATATCTATACTTATAATAAAACTGTAACAGGTCCAATTCTGTACATTGAAGATATTTTGAAAATTATATTTGGAGGGCATTCTATAACCGATACAGAGGCCGAAAATGTATTTTTTTAAATTTTTGTCTGTCTGTCTGTCTGTATCACGGCTGCGCCATCACGGCGAAACTACTGAATGGATTCAAATGAAACTTGGCATGATTTAAGATCTTATTACTAGGTAGGACATAGGATACTTTTTATCCCGTAATCTAGCACGGTTCTTTTGGGAGAGGGGATTAAAGTCAAAATGGGTACTTGGTTAAGCTTGGTCCGATTTTATCAATTTTTCTTCATAATTATAATAAATATTAGTAAGGGAACACTCATAGAGAGTTATTATCAAGGTTTTGTAATCGATCGGGTTAAGCAACGTTAGGTAAGGTCATTAAATAGATGGGTGACCGTTTAACGCCATTTGAACTAAACGGGTCCGTGCTTCAGAGAGCAAGTAAAAAGTACAAAACCCTTATAACAACTCTCTATGAGTGTTCCCTTACTAATATTTATTATATTATAAAGAAAAATTGATAAAATCGGACCAAGCGTATAACCAAGTACCTATTTTGACTTTAATCCCCTCTCCCAAAAGAACCGTGATAGATTACGGGATAAAAAGTATCCTATGTCCTACCTCGTAGTAAGATCTCAAATCATGCCAAGTTTCATTTGAATCCATTCAGTAGTTTCGGCGTGATGCTCAGCCGAGATACAGACAGACAGACAGACAGACAGACAAAAATAATACATTTTTGGCTTAAGTATCGGTTATAGAATGCCCTCCAAACATAATTTTCAAAATATCTTCAATGTACAGAATTGGACCTGTTACAGTTTTATTATAAGTATAGATTTCACACACTGTCCGGTTTGTAAAGTACCTAATAATTATTATAATTATTTTATCGGAATATGTGAGATTCCTGTTAGATATGCGTTTAAAATATAAAGGGTTTGTATAGGTAGTGTCATATTATTTTATACTGAGTTGTATACATGAAAAAATGTATTACATAATCTATTTGTTGTTTAGCGTATTAATTCGTTCTACTCTAACATATAAACTAGAATCTCGCGTTTTCGGTGGTACAGAGTTGCGTCCGGATTTGCACAAATATTTGTTCCACCTAATTCTAGAACTGCAACAGAATCAAGGCCAGGTAACGTGCAGTGGTTCTGTGCTAACACGACAATGGATAATAACAGCAGGTCACTGTTTTAAAGACGTTTTTGAGGATATTCTAGTGGAGCAAAGTATAGAAGGCTTTCAACGGATAGTGGCATACATCCAGGGTACGATAAATATGAGCAAGACGTGGAATTGGGAAAAGGGAAAAGAAATAGGGAAAAAGATTTAGCTCTTATGAAAGTGAAGGAGACTATGAACTATGATTATTGGCTACAGCCCATACAGTTACCAATGCAGCCTACTAAGCTTGGACAAGAGGTGACAATTGCTGGCTATGGTGAAGCAGAAAGCGGTGAATCTAAGCCTAGAGAAGGAACTACGTTTCTAAGTCCATGTGCTCCAGGATTTAAACTGATATGTACTATGGACACAGTGCGAGCCGGCCTTGGGGATTCCGGTTTCCAATAATAATTTGGTCGGCATAACTTCAACCACGTGTAAATATGCAGATGTCCTGAAAGTATGTGTAACTATTTACGTGGATGTTTTTGCGTATTTGGATTGGATTTTTTCAGTTATGAAAAGTAAGAACCGTTTCAAATGATAGAGCACCACTTATGTAGTTAAATAATTTCTGGGTTGATATTTGTATTTAACTAGTATATTATATATATTTATATGTAAGTAAACTTATTATCGTGGTTTATTATCCCATAAACCAAAACTAAACCTTCCAATTTTTATCAAAACTCTTATTCAGTCCATTCAAAGGTTATCTACAAGAGGTTTCCGTATGCGATAATACAGCCCACAATACTTTTTCTATTCTTGTAGTGTCCGTTGTATATAATGTATATATATAATAACTAGCGACCCGCCCCGGCTTCGCACGGGTGTAATTGAGAAAAAAAAAGAAGTGAATAATTAAAAATTACTGCCTTTGATAATAGAATTTCTTCATAAATAACGTTTAAAAGAAAAATATGCCTGCCTGCTCTCACTCACTCAGTCCCACTCAGTCCCGGTCAGTCCCGCTCAGTCCCGGTCTGTCCCGCTCAGTCCCGGTCAGTAACAGTCAGTCCCGCTCAGTCCCTCTCATCCCGCTCAGTCTCGGTCAGTCCCGCTCAGTCCCTCTCATCCCGCTCAGTCTCGGTCAGTCCCGCTCAGTCCCGGTCAGTCCCGGCCAGTCCCGCTCAGTCCCGCTCAGTCCCGCTCAGTCCCGGTCAGTCTCGCTCAGTCTCGGTCAGTCCCGGTCAGTCCGAGTACCACACCGTACCACACCGTACCACACCGCACCACACCGCACCACACCGCACCACACCGCACCACACCGCACCACACCGCACCACACCGCACCACACCGCACCACACCGCACCACACCGCACCACACCGCACCACACCGCACCACACCGCACCACACCGCACCACACCGCACCACACCGCACCACACCGCACCACACCGCACCACACCGCCCAACACCGCACCACACCGCACCACACCGCACCACACCGCACCACACCGCCCAACGCCGCACCACGCTGCACCACGCCGCACCACAAAGCACCACACCGCACCACACCGCACCACACTGCACCACACCGCACCACACCGCACCACACCGCACCACACCGCACCACACCGCACCACACCGCACCACACCGCACCACACCGCACCACACCGCAGCACACCGCACCACACCGCACCACACCGCACCACACCGCACCACACCGCACCACACCGCACCACACCGCACCACACCGCACCACACCGCACCACACCGCACCACACCGCACCACACCGCACCACACCGCACCACACCGCACCACACCGCACCACACCGTACCACACCGCACCACACCGTACCACACCGTACCACACCGAACCACTCACACACTCACTCACTCACTCACTCACCCACTCGGCCACTCGCCCACTCGCCCACTCGCTCACTCGCCCACTCGCCCACTCACGGACGGCATAGGAAGTCGCATAAGAAGTTTCACTTCAAAAACCTGTCAACGTGCTCAAAGTTTCGGGGACCACGGGTAGACCTCCAATAGGCTTCCAGGATCCTGCAGGCGGTCGACCGCGGTGTGTGGGATTCTTACCCTCTAAACCCCCCACGGCTGTCCGCAAAAAATATGGGGCTGCACCGGGTACCCCTCAGTGCAAGGCAAGGGCCTTTGAAGCCGCTGCCGGCGGCGCATTATAGCTCCCCGGGAATCTGTCACCGTTGTCACAGTTAAAGGGGTGGTGGCACGTTTAATATGTCCCTGGGATCCTGTGGGGGATTCTTACCCACTAAAACTCTCGTGGCTGTCACATCGGCACATGAGAGGGGGTTCTCTGCTGGGATCTGCATCAGCTGTCCCTCAGTGCATTGCCTTTGAGTCCACCACCGGGGGGCGGGTATATTATATCCCGGATATTTACCTACTTTATAATATATGGAATTAATGAAATTCTCTAGTACTTGATTGTTAACTATGTATCTCTTTAGGTTTAGTCAATGTAAGCTATGTAAGTATATTTACTTAGATAAAACTTAAAACCTTCAATGAAAAATTATCTAACCGATGGTGAAAATCGCTACGTGGTTTAGGAAGTGCTATCCGATATAGACAGACTCGGATAGCGACTTTGTTTCACATTATTTAAAGATACTTTGACGTCGTTGGTCCCCAACACCAGCCAACCTATAGAAAAAAACCCTGACTGACAGACAGACAATAATTCCAATAAAGTTTTGGCTTTTTTTATATCATACGTACAATAGGTCCATGCATATTGTATTCCTACCCAAACAGACATTTTGAAAATATATTTTCATTATTTTATTTTTAGTTTGTTATATTTGCGAAACAAACAAATGATACCACTTATTACTAAATATAAGATCCAATAGTACAAAAATCAATTCAGTTTCCACTAATAACTAAATCATAACATTAGAGAGAAGTTAACTACGTATGCATGATTTTAAATTTTAAAAAAATATTAAATATAAAAATATATTAGAGATAAAAACTGCCGGAGTCAATATGAGTTAAATATTTAAAACATCGAATCTTATCTTAATATAAATAAAAAAATCAAAACAAAGTTTAAAAATACAAAAAGAAAAATCCGCACACGGGTAGCGAACCCGGACAGTCCGCACTTAGAGGACGCTTCCGTAACCACTTGGCCAAGGAACTTTTGTTCTATTTCTCGAATTATCGTATCTTATTGTGGTAATATATTTGTACCGCCATCGGTTGAGTAATAATACTTCTTTTTTACCCTGTAAAGGGATAAATTATAAAAAATATGAAATACAAATTCAATTAATTTTCTTAACGAATGTCTGTGCAAAATTTCAAGTCAATAGGACCAAGGAATCGCGTTTTCCCATACAAACTTTGCCCCCCTTTTTCACCCCCTTAGAGGTTGAATTTCGTAAAATCCAGTCTTAGTGAGCACCTTTGTCCTAAAAGGAACCCCCATGCAAAATTTGAGACTTCTAGCACTTGTAGTTTCTGAGATTTCGTGATGAGTGGGTTTTTGCTTACTCTTTTATATAATAAGAAGATATATTTGTTATGGTTACAAGAAAGAGTTAATAAATAAATAAATTAATTATCACATCAAGGTGTACTTCACTTTAATTTTACTCAATTCAATTGTTTATTTTTATCTCCTAATCCCATTTTAGGCTGATAATATCTTTATAATAATAATAATACCGCAAATAAATACCGTCCGAAATACCGCAGTGCCTGAAGACGAAGGTTTTTAACCAGTGTGTGTTGCCAGTGATGACATATGGTACTGAGACGTGGTCTCTAACGGCTGGCCTTTTAGAGAAGTTCAGAGTCACACAACGAGCCATGGAGAGAGCTATGCTCGGAGTTTCTTTGCGCGACAGAATCCGAAATGTGGAGATTCGCCGAAGAACCAGAATCTGCAAGTTGAAGTGGCAATGGGTAGGCCACATCGCTCGAAGAACCGATAACCGTTGGGGAAGAAAGGTTCTCGAGTGGCGACCACGAACCGGAAGACGCAGCGTAGTTAGACCTCCCACTAGGTGGACAGACGACATTGTGCGCGTCGCAGGTAACCGGTGGATGCAAATAGCCAATTGTCGTTCATTGTGACGTTCTAAGGGGGAGGCCTATGTTCAGCAGTGGACGTCTTCCGGCTGATGATGATGAATAATAATAATATCTTGGGACAATCCACACACGGTCATCCGATCCCAAACTAGGCAGAGCCTGTACTTTGGAAACCAGACAACTGATACTAATACTTATATACTTTTTTTTTTGTAAATACATACTTAAATAGATAAACAACACCCAGACACTTGGCGGGCATCGAACCCACGACCCATCGGTTAGCAGGCAGGTTGTCTGACCACTAGACCAACGGGCCCGTCAATCGGATATTTCTTAGGACGGGTGACAGTAAGGCTCCCTGTGCCGCGCCAGTATAGCCAGTCCGCACAAAGTTTGGGCATTATTACAAGGCATACGAGGCCACACAAATAAAGCCCATTTTTGGCTACTCCATTCAGTGAGATAGACAGTATTTTTTAAACAGGTGGTCCTTTCATAAACGTATCACCACGGTGATGTTTTTGTATTTCTATCTTGTTCTTCTATTCTAAAAAAATCTCGAATTCGATGATTTGAGAAAATGTTAAATGTGCCATAGTGATAAAGCAAGTGGGTTGAAAGCCTAATAAAAGTTCATATTCCATGAAAACAAATGTTCAGTAACTTAGAACATTTACATGATTATGTCACGTAGTACCACTGAATAGAGCTCTCTGAAGTTTCTTAAAGCGATGTGAATATTTAGGCAAGTGGCAAGCAAGCATGCTGCCCGCCTAATGGTAAACAGTCACTGCAGCCTTTAGACGCTCGTAACACCAGAACATCACTAGCGCGTTGCCAACCTTTAAAACATTAGATTTTAAGTCTTCTGTGTCCGGTAATTACACCAGCTACACTGCTGCGCGGCGGCAGAATATCTAGCTGTTGGTACCTGGACGGTTCCTTGCACAAGGTACGTACTAACTAGTAAAGTACAAGGTTGTCCGATGTTATGCCACCACACCGCAGTGTCATCATTTTTTATTAATTTTTACAAATTAAAGGAATGAGTTGTCCACTTTATACATAAAAATTACAGTAAGAAGTGAGCTTGGAAGACTAGATTGGGTAAATATTAATTGGATAAAATGTACTTGCTCCCTAGACACTTATATTTTGTAAGTCTAAGTACAGTTTTTTATCGACTGTACATAGACATGACCAATGTCGTATTTGGCGAATTTCAAATTTAGACAAAAAGACGATTTGACGAACTACCAATTTGACCAATATCAAATTTGACGAATTCTCGATTTGACTAATATAGAATTTGACCAATATCGTGTGACCCAAAATTACAGGGCTTAGACGGTACGACTAATAATAAGTAGTAGGGCAATGTAACTGTTCATATTGTGCACGCATATTTCTTACCATCAGGTGAAAATTATAATCTAGTAGACTAGTGGTAAGAAGACACTCTGGCTGCAATACCATAGTTCGTGGGTTCGAATCCCATCTAAAGCAAACATTTGTGTGCACGGACATGTCTGATTTCCTTGTGACTGCATGTTTTTTATCTTTCATCATCATCATCCACCAGAACATGTCCACCGCTAAACATTCTGGAATGTGGAACGGGGTCTTAGTCGCCCCGTACGCATCTTACTTGTGGTGTGGCTAAGAAAAACTTCTCTGTCGTGCGGCGGGCGTAACTTCAATTTGGCTCAGTTTAGAAAATTGATGAATATGTGTGTAATAGATGTATGTATATCATTATCTGTGGCAATAAATGCTTTTTCTTTCTTTCTTTCTAACATGTGGTATTAAACCGTGATATTACGTGGTATCTACTTTATAGGGAGTCACTTTGTTGACCTAGTAGCGCACTGAAAAAAATAACGAATCCATCAGCAATTTTAAATATACCTGCCAAAAATATTTTAGTTCTTAAAACGTTACGGGGCCCAATAGGCCCCTGCCGGCACAGTGAGAGTTTTAGTACGGGGAGGTACGCGTCCATTGGCACGCGCCGGATGCACCGCACGCACGGTACGCAACGGATTTTAGTTTGCTTTGTATGATTTTACATAGCGCTGCGTCCATTATCCGCGCCGCCCGCAAACACCCTGTACGGCAGAAATGGTAAGTAGAATAGAATAGAATACTCTATAATTGCACACCAAAGTAAAACATACAGAAAACTACCTACAGATAAATCAGTGACACAGTAAACGTGTTAATAGCCGCGTCTTCACCGGACGCACGGGTTCGCGCCGCAGTCTCGCGAGCCAAATATGTGGTCGGTGTGGACTGTGGACGTGCCTTGGGGTTTTTCGGGCGCACGTTGCGTTAGTTGATTGAACCAGGTGGTAACGCGGCTAATAGTTTCTTAGGATTAGCTGTTGGCTGTCTGACTTAACATTTTCAAAGTTGGGCGTGGAATAATATATCTTCACACATACACCTGAAACGTTTGGTCACAGTTATTGACCACACATTTTTACATTAACTGATTTTATACAACCCAAGTAGATACAGCTGACGTCTTGGCAACGTAGTCACTAAAATGTATTTTCTTTTTCGATAAATTTGAACCCTCCTTCAAGAGAATTATCAAACACAGTAACTTAACAGTATCGTAATATTCAAATTATGAACTCAAAACCAGAGTACTGGTTTTGATGACAAACTTTATTCATATTATGCCTCTTTAAAAAAGTTCTCCTGAACAAAACAATGCTTTGACATAACTTTTTTTCTATTCTAAAACACCCTAGTTTTTTTTTTATCTGGGACCATACTGACAAGTTTTCAGTTATTCTTTCTTTTACCGAACAAAGAAATTACATATCGAATTTTTAAACCGATCTAGTAGGCCGTGACTAATCTAGTACGCCACGATACATTCGTCTTTGGTGGGACACAGTTGTACGCATGCGCATAGGCGTTAGTAGAATGAATTGAGCGCCATAGTATTATTTGTTTTTGTATGGTATTTTTGTGGTTTAAAATTGTATTTCATGAGTTTAGATAAAGTAGTGAATGAAACCGCACATAATTAGGTATTAATACACTCGTGTGATATTATTATAAACACACACTCGTGTATTAATATAACCCCCTATTGTGCAGCAGTTTCATAAACTACTATAAAGTTTTTGCTAATAAATAGCTTGTGAACAGCAGCAGTGGATTCGTTATTGCTTTTGTGACGCCTTTACACCGAGGCATTATACTGGCTGACTGGTTGAACGTATAAACTTTTATTTTTTTTTGAAATAAATACCTTTATATAACAAAGAAAACCTTAAGTAAATAATGCGCAACCTTGCACTAGGTGTCTTCCGTCCTTGGAGTAGCTGGACGTACGGGGTGTGGGCCCTTAGAACGTCCATTGAGTACGGCGGCGACTCCGAGGAGGATGGCGGCTGGGTTGCGACCCCCGACCCCGTGAGCACCGTCACGGTCCGGCCCCCGCCGTATATTGGCCCATACGGTAATTGCCCTACTTTGTATGGTTATTACGGTACTAATTCCCATTCCCACCGTTCAGGATCTGGAAAACATCTTACCATCAGATGGAATCGCGGACATGCACTAGCTTCTATGCATACAAATAAAGTAATAAATTCACAATTTATTGAACCTATAATATTTGAAGAATTTTCGGTTATGCATTTCACACCTGTTAGGTATTTAAAGTAATAATTATTATGACTATTTTATCGGAATATTTGAGATACTTGTTAGATATACGTTTAAAATATAAAGGGTCTGTATAGCTATTGTTATATTATTTCATATTTAGTTGCTTACCTGCAAAGATGCATTACTTATTCTATTTGTGCTTCTGCGTTCTGATTCATTCTACTCTAACATATAAACTGGAACCTCGCGTTTTCGGTGGTACCGAATTGCGTCCTGATTCGCATAAATATTTGGTCCACCTTATTATAATGAAGCCAATGAATGAAGACCTGGTAATTAGTATGTGCAGTGGTTCTGTGATATCAAGGCAATGGATAATAAGTGCAGCTCACTGCTTCACAAACGATGTGTACGATATTATAGTGATTCAAAGTATAGAAGGCTATCAACGGACAGTGGCGCACGGGATATCCAAAATCATAATGGTTCCAGGGTACGATAAATATGAGGAAGATGTGGAATTACTAACGAATAGGGAAAAGGATTTAGCTCTTTTGAAAGTGAAGTTCATGGTGAACTATGATCGTTGGCTACAGCCGATACAGTTACCAATGCAGCCCACTAAGCTTGGTCAAGTGGTAACAATTGCTGGCTATGGTAAAGCGGAGAGCGGTAAATCTAAGCCTACAGAAGGAACTACCTTTGTAAGTCCGTGTGATCCGGGATTTAAACTGATATGTACTTTGGACACCGTGCGGGCTGGCGAAGGGGATTCGGGTGGCGCCTTGGTTTCCAATAATAATTTGGTCGGCGTAACTTCATCCGGTTGTACAGATGCAGAAGTATGTGAAACTATTTACGTGGATGTTTTTGCGTATTTGGATTGGATTATTTCAGTTATGCAAAGTAATTAAGAACCATTTAAAATGATGTAGTGTGTTTAAAATGATACACCTTGTAATGTTACTCTTATCCAGTCCATCCAAAGGTTGTCTGGAAGAGGTCACCGTAAGCGATAAGACCGCCCACTATAATTTCTCTATTGTTTTAATATCCGTAGTATATATATTTTTGTTATGGTAAACAATAAAGAGTTAATAAATAAATAAATTCATTATCACATCAAGGTGTACTTCACTTTACTTTTACTCAATTCAATTGTTGAATTTTTTCTCCTAATCCGATTTTAGACTGATAATATCTT
This sequence comes from Furcula furcula, assembly GCA_911728495.1. Taxonomy (NCBI): domain Eukaryota; kingdom Metazoa; phylum Arthropoda; class Insecta; order Lepidoptera; family Notodontidae; genus Furcula; species Furcula furcula. The sequence continues at coordinate 11,728,665 of OU452261.1, read as the reverse complement.
TAATCGGATTAATCTTAGGACGGGTGACAGTAAGGCTCCCTGTACCACCAGTACAGCCAGTCCGCACAAAGATTGGGCATTATTATTACACAAGGCATACAAGGCCACACAAATAAACGCCTTTTTTTGGCTACGTTCTTCAGTGAGATAGACAGTATTTTTTTAACAGGTGGTCCTGTCATAGACGTATCACCACGGTGATGTTTTTGTATTTCTATCTTGTTCTTCTATTCTAAAAAAGTCTCGAATTGTCATTCGATGATTTGAGAAAATTTAATGTACCATAGTAATAAAGCAAATGGGTTGAAAGCCTAATAAAAGTTCATATTCCATGAAAACAAATGTTCAGTAACTGAGAACATTTACATGATTATGTCACGTAGTACCACTGAATAGAGCAGTCTGAAGTTTCTTAATGTTATGTGAATATTTAGGCAAGTGGCAAGCAAGCATGCTGCCCGCCTGATGGTAAACAGTCACCACAGCCTTTAGGCCATAGATAAGAGTATATTACTTAGAAATAGATAGGTAACTCCCACGTCAAAACGTGCCCCCTAACACCAGCGCCTCCAGCGGTGTGATTTGAAACTTTAATAGCCTCGAGAATTTTTAATAAAAAAAATAGCTAAAACTTTGTAGTATTCGATATAAATTACGCGGACGTCAATAGTATATGCATTAAGGAATGAAATAAAAAAAGAAAAATGATTTCGAACCCCATCCACAGCCCCACCCATGGGTTGGGGTTCGAACCCGCGCCCCCTAGACTTCGTATTAATTTAATTCCAACCTATTTACTGCTACCGCTGTAAGTCATATGACGTCAGATGCAGTACAAGGGATAGGACCATGAGGTTGATACCACTGCAGTGTCAGATGTTCTGCCACCATCCAGCAATGTGTACATTTACATTTCCGTGTTCCAACGTAAAATGCACTAATAATAATAAATAATAATACCAGCCATTGTTAATGTCTCACTGCTGGGCACGGGCCTCCCTTCAAGATGAAGGGGCTTAGGCCATAGTCCACCACGGTAGCCAAGTGCGGGTTGGTGGACTTCACACGTCATTCGAAAGCTAGTTAGGCTTTCTCAGACATGCAGGTTTCATCACGATGTTTTCCTTCACCGAAAGCTAGTAACAATCGCACAAAGACGATTCGCACATGATTAATTAAAGAAATCAGAGGTGCGAGCCGGGGATCGAACCTGCGCACCAAGGCAAGTGCTCGCCCACTGAGCTATTACAGCTTAAAATGCACTATATTTGGTAAAATTACAGGGCTTAGACGGTAAGAATAATAATAATCAGCAGGGCATCAGGTGAAAATTATAATCTAGTAGACTTGTGGTAAGACACTCTGGCTGCAATGCCATAGTTCGTGGGTTCGAATCCAATCTAAAGCAAACATTTGTGTGCACGGACATGTCTGATTTCCTTGTGACTGCATGTTTTTTTTTTCATTTTCATCATCTACATTCACCAGAACATGTCCACTGCTAAACACTCTTGAGTGCGGAACGGGGTCTTAGTCGCCCCGTACGCATCTTACTTATGGTGTGGCTAAGAAAAACGTACAATTCTCTGTCGTGCGCCGGGCGTAACTTCAATTTGGCTCAGTTTAGAAAATTGATGAATATGTATGTAATAGATGTATATCTAAGATGTGCTATTAAACCGTGATATTACGTGGTATCTACGTTATACCGAGTCCCTTTGATCTAGTATCGCAATGAAAAAATAACGAATCCATAAACTATTTCAAATATACCTGGCAAAATTGTTTTAGTTTTTAAAACGTTACGGGGCTTAATATGCCCCGTGCCGCCACAGTGAGACGGGGTCTAAAACGGCGTCAGGAATGGAAAGTACAGATAAATCAGTGCCGCCGTAGTGAACGTGTTAATAGCTGCGTCTCCACCAGGCTTACGGGCTTGCGGGGCAGCCTTGCGTGGTCGGTGTGGACGTGCCTCGGGGTTCTTCGGGCGCACGGTGCCTCGGCTAAGCGTGGCTCGACCGACCACACATTTGCGCCAGGTGGAAACGCGGCTAATAGTTTCTTAGGATTAGCAATTGGCTGTCTGGCTTAACAACATCACTTATCGTCATAACCATAATATTATCTGTTTTGTATACAATATTATGTTTGGTGGTTTAAAATTGTATTTCAGGATTATAGGTATTATTACACTCGTGTGATACTATTATAAAACTCGCCTTGGGCTTGGTTTATAAAAACACACTCGTCTATTAATATAACCCCTAGTGTGCAGCTGTTTCATAAACTAAAGTCGGTGCTAAAAATAGTTTTATTTTAGTAGGAATAGTACTGTTGGCCGCAAATGGCTATGACAGCTTCACCGGAGAAGTACTAAAAAATAGTTCGAGAACACCAGCAGCGGCTGGCTAGCATCTGTGTCATTGAATGCAGAAACTTATATTGGCATTGCAGGGTCTGACTCTTTGTTGCTTTTGAGACGCCTTTACAACGAGGCATTATACTGGCTGACTAGTTGGGCGTAATTTTTTTTAATGAAATAAATATCTTAAATAACAAAAAAAACCTTAAAGTGTGTTCCGTCGTCATGTAGAATTTTACAAAGGAAAGAGATAGCCGACCGGAGCATTGGAAACAAGTAAATCATCGTCATCAGCAGCCGAATACGTCCACTGCTGAACAAAGGCCTCCCCCTTAGAAGGGAGGGGTTGCCATAATCACCACGCTTGGCAGGCGGCTTGGGATCGCAGTATAGGTTGTAGGACTTGTAGGTAATCTAATAGAAAGACGCTGCTGCCCGTTTTCTTGTTTTCCCTTAGTCGCCTCTAACGAACACCCAACGGGAGGAGATGGGAGGGTGCACAGATATGGGTGTTATTCTTATACGGACACCCCACGGGTAGCCTAAACAAGTAAATAGACAGATGTTAAAATTTATCGAAAATCTGAATAGAGGCACTCGCAAGTTCGTGTCCATTTTCGATTGGTAATTGTGTCAAATATTAAGTAGCTAGTTTATTACATACTAGCTGACCCGCGCAGCTCCGCCCGCGCTTTAATTACATTTTGCTCCCCTTTTCTCCCTACTTCCTTGATTTATCTCTCTCCATCTCTCTCTCTTATAATAAAAATCTAATTCTATGCTATTTCTCTCTCCTCCCGCTTCGGTCCCCGTCAAACTTCCCCTCTTCCTCTCCCCGTTGTCCTCTCTGAACCCTCTCCCTCATCTCTCTTCTCCCAACTTGCTCCCTCTCACTCCCCCCCCCTGCACCACCTAACTCCTCCGATCACTCACTCCATCACCCTCCCCTCTCCCTCTCTTGCACTCTCCTCTCGTTCTATATATCCTCGTCAATCATGGTATCAGCGGCATAAAATATACTTTATAACCTATTCTCAGACCTACCCGCAAAATTTCATACATATCGGTTCACCAGACTCTCGTGCACGTAACTCAGAGATTCTCTGATTTTGTTCAGCAAGGCGTTGTACACGTTCAGGTGAAGATTCTCCCATACGACGTATTCTTGCTGCCCGTGTTTGAGAACTATGTTTAGAAAGTTGAGACCTGGCTCTCTTAGGCATTTTCAAATGTTTAAGAAAATGCTAATAGCGTGTAATATTCTAGCTCTGAAAAGAACTGTTGTTTAGCCCTGAAAAGAACTGTTGTTTAGCCCTGAAAAGAACTGTTGGTTACCCCTGAAACAATCTGTTGGTTAGCCCTGAAAAGAACTGTTGATTAGCTCTGAGAAGAACTGTTGTTTAGCTCTGAGAAGAACTTTTGCGTAGGTGTAGTTTTAAGAAAGAAATCTAAAAAAAATCGCACGAAAATTATTAGAATTCGTGCACGACCGCTGCGGGAGCAGACCTCGCGTCTGAGCCGCGCGCGTACCTTACTCATAGATCTAAACTCCCCTCCCGCATGCGCACCCCCGCCTTGGTGACGCTCACTTTGCAACGGGCCGTGCAGCAGAAATCTTTTAATTTATATGCAGTAATATTTTAATTTCGCCATAACTTCAAAACCAAATGTCCAATTTTAATCATTCACAGACCAAATATTATCTACATAAACTGTACTTAATGATGAAATAATTTATTTTGATAAGGATTAATAGCATGAGTAAAATAAATGCGTTTAAATGTAGTCCAAACAAAATTCAAGATTTTTAAATAAAAAAATGGTTGTTGGGCCTCACTCAACATAGATACGCGCGTGTGCCGCCGACTTTTTTATAGATATTTATAAGATCTACAATTAATTAGAACATTTTATGGTTCTATCTTTTATAGTTTAGGCAGCGCAAAATAAGTAACTTTTCTGGTTGATTTTTTACACCTTGTGTCCGAAAAAATCCAAATATATTACGGAACCCCATTTTTTCCAAAATAAAATTTAGCCTATATTACTCGTGGATAATGTAACTTTCGAATGGTGAAAGAATTTTTAAAAAAGGTCCTGTAGTTTTTGAGCCTATTCATTACAACCAAACAAACAAAGTTTTCCTCTTTATAATAATAGTGTAGATATAGGAGTCCAGTATCGTGTACTGAGCGCCCTGTATTAATACATAGGTCACACTAAATGTTTCCGGAACTGGCCACTTACATAAAAAATATAATCTATCTATACTTATAATAAAACTGTAACAGGTCCAATTCTGTACATTGAAGATATTTAGAAATTTATATTTGGAGGGCATTCTATAACCGATACTGAGGCCAAAAATGTAATTTTTTGAATTTTTGTCTGTCTGTCTGTCTGTCTGTCTGTCTGTCTGTCTGTCTGTCTGTATCACGGCTGAGCATCACGCCGAAACTACTGAATGGATTCAATTGAAACTTGGCATGATTTGAGATCTTACTACGAGGTAGGATATAGGATACTTTTTATCCCGTAAACTAGCACGGTTCTTTTGGGAGAAGGGATTAAAGTCAAAACGGGTAGTTGGTTATACGCTTGGTCCGATTTTATCAATTTTTCTTTATAATATAATAAATTTTAGTAAGGGACACTCATAGAGAGTTGTTATCAAGGTTTTGTAATCGATCGTAAAGCAACGTTAGGTAAGGTCATTAAATAGATGGGTGACCGTTTAAGGCCATTTGAACTAAACGGGTCTGTGCTTCGGAGAGCAAGTAAAAAGTGGGTCCCAGTTTTTAACCGACTATAAAAAATGAGGTTATGTATTCGATGCAAATGTCTGTTATTCAAAGTTTAGTTAACGTAAAAATAGCGCAGGCGGAACTGCGTGGGTCAGCTAGTATATAAATATAAGCTCACATTACAAACATTTATAAAGAATTTAAAATAAAATAAATAATAGTATTTTTTTCTTATTCATTCCGGAAACGCATACGTGGGGTGGTAACCCCACCCCACGTATGTCCAAGTAATAAGTTCACAATTTATTGTATAATATTTGAAGAATTTTTGGTTATGTATTTCACACCTGTTATCTAAAGTAATAATTATTATGACTATTTTATCGGAATATTTGAGATACCTGTTAGATATGCATTTAAAATATAAAGGGTCTGTATATCTACTGCTTTATTTCATATTGAGTTGTTTACCTGCAAAAATGTATTACATATTCTATTTGTGCTTCTGCGTTCTGATTCATTCTACTCTAACATATAAACTAGAACCTCGCGTTTTCGGTGGTACCGAATTGCGTCCTGATTCGCATAAATATTTGGTCCACCTTATTATAATGAAGCAACCGAGTGAAGGCCCGCCAATTAGTATGTGCAGTGGTTCCGTGATATCATGGAAATGGATAATAAGTGCAGCTCACTGCTTCACAAACGATGTGTACGATATTATTGTGTTACAAAGTATAGAAGGCTATCAACGACCGGTGGCATACGGTATATCCAAAATCATAACTTATCCAGGATACGAGTACGTTGAAGATTTGAATTTGCCAGCGAACATCGAAAAGGATTTAGCTCTTTTGAAAGTGAAGTTCATGGTGAACTATGATCGTTGGCTACAGCCTATACAGTTACCAATGCAGCCTACTAAGCTTGGTCAAGTGGTAACAATTGCTGGCTATGGTAAAGCAGAGAGCGATAAATCTAAGCCTACAGAAGGAACTACCTTTGTAAGTCCGTGTGTTCCGGGATTTAAACTGATATGTACTTTGGACACCGTGCATTCCGGCCTTGGGGACTCCGGTGGTGCCTTGGTTTCCAATAATAATTTGGTCGGCGTAACTTCATCCGGTTGTGAATATGAAGGTGTCATGAAAGTATGTGAAACTATTTACGTGGATGTTTTTGCGAATTTGGATTGGATTATTTCAGTTATCAAAAGTAATTAAGAACATTTTCAAATGATAGAGCACCACTTATATATTGAAATATTTTCTGAGCTAATAATTGTATTTAACTAGTATATTATATTGTACATTTATACGTATAAGTAATCTTATTCTTCATCATCACCAGCCGGAAGACGTCCACTGCTGAACAAAGGCCTCCCCCTTAGACCGCCACAATGAACGACAATTTGCCATTTGCATCCACCAGTTGCCTGCGACACGAACAATGTCGTCGGTCCACCTAGTGGGAGGCCTGCCTACGCTGCGTCTTCCGGTTCGTGGTCGCCACTCTAGAACCTTTCTTCCCCAACGGTTCTCGGTTCTTCGAGCGATGTGGCCTGCCCACTGCCACTGTGCAGTAAACTTATTACCGTAGTTAATAATCCTATAAACCAAAACTACACCTTCCAATTTAACTCTTATCCAGTCCATCCAAAGGTTGTCTGGAAGAGGTTTCCGTAAGCGATAAGACCGCCCACAATACTTTCTCTATTGCTTGAGTATCCGTAGTATATATGTATATATATTTTTGCTATGGAATACAATAAAGAGTTAATAAATAAATTAATTAATTATCACATCAAGGTGTACTTCTCACTTTACTTTTACTCAATTTAATTACTTTTTTCTTCTAATCCCATTTTAGACTGATAATATTATATTAATCGTATTAATCTTAGAACGGGTGACAGTAAGGCTCCTTGTGCCGCCAGTTATAAGGCATTTTATCATCATCATCACCAGCCGGAAGACATCCACTTCTGAACATAGGCCTCCCCCCTAGAACGCCACAATGAACGACAATTGGCTATTTGCATCCACCGGTTACCTGCAACGCGCACAATGTCGTCTGTCCACCTAGTGGGAGGCCTATCTACGCTGCGTCTTCCGGTTCGTGGTCACCACTCGAGAACCTTTCCCATATTCCTTTATAAGGCATCTAAGGTCACACAAATAACGGCCTTTTTTTGGCTACGTTTTACAGTGAGTTACTTACCCCGTCAACATTTTTAAACAGGCGGCTCTCTCAAAAAACACGTATGCGTACACCACACTGCAGTTTTTGTTTTTTCTATCTTGTTCCTCTATTCTGAAAATAAATATCGAATCGTCATTTAATGATTTGAGAAAATGTTAAATGTACCATAGTGATAAAGCAAGTGGGGTGAAAGCCTAATAAAAGTTCATATTCCATGAAAACAAATGTTCAGTAACTGAGAACATTTACATGATTATGTCACGTAGCACTGGATAGAGATCTCGGTGAAGTTTTTTTTATACCGATGTGAATGTTTAGGGAACTACCAAAACAAAAAAAAATGGTTTATTCCTCGTAGTTCGTTTGGTAGTCCGATCATCGGACAAACGGGAATTTATTTTCTGTCAAAATTCCCGTCTGTCCTACTGGCTTCCGCGATCGAACTTTTATATTAATTTTGTGTAAATATTCCTATTAGTTATACCGGCTGAATGAGGCAGCTTCAGACGGAATTACAAAGCATCCCAATATGATGGAATGCGCGTGAAAGCGCAATACTGCGCGTTCTTAATTTTTTTTTAACAGAAGTACTAGGGCAACAGATGGTACAAGGAGGCTTCCCCTTTCGTGAGTGAGACACCTAGTGTTATCAAACTGTGACTACTTACTTTCAATATTTATACCAGAAGTACCAGGGTAAATTGCAGCTCTTCCAGCATGCAGCTGTTAACTCTAATATAATTCAAGGAGAGCGCATATTATAGAATATTAACCCCTTATTAATTGTCTACTTGAGGCGGCTTCGGGTGGCGGGTCACCCCCTTCCCTTCAATATGGTTGAGGGGAGTGATGGCTGCTGCTCGAGTCACCTCGTGCGCGTGTGCTGCTTGGTCTGAAAGGCCAAAGGGATACTGGTCCGACTACTATCCCTTTGGTCTTTTAGTTTGTTCTATTTTCGTCGTATTTTTTTACTCTCTCTTATTTGATCTTTTGAACGGCAGGACACACTGTCGCTGATACTGATCTAATTGTAACAAGACAAACACAGTTTTAAAAAAGACAAAAAATGACAAGCTGAGTTTCTTGCCGGATCTTCTCAGTTGTGATCCGGTGTAATCTTTTAAAAAAATAATAATTTGAATTTGTATTTGAAATTAGACTTTACACAGGAACACATAAATATATATACACTGCTTATTATATCAATGGTCTGATTATAGGTTCTTCATACTTTACGATCAGATGACCGTGTGTGGTTTGTCACAGAATTTCGCCCCGGTCATCATCATCATCAGCCGGAAGACGTCCACTGCTGAACATAGGCCACAATGAACGACTATTGGCTATTTGCATCCATTCACCTTCGACGCACAAAATGTCGTCTGTCCACCTAGTGGGGGGCCTGCCTACGCTGCGTCTTCCGGTTCGTGGTCGCCACTCGAGAACCTTTCTTCCCCAACGGTTATCGGTACCTGTACCCAAACCCGCCGCGGCTGTCACAGAGGCACAAATTTTGCGAACATAAAAACTTATGTTGACAATTTAATGGCGAGTTGTCGCGTAACGGTGTCCTTGTTTCTAATTGTTTGCATTTACAGCGGCTGAGCTTACTCAACACATACGAGTAATTGTTCTTTGTACAAACATTCAGAGCTTTTAACTGCATAGGTTTATTTTAGAATTCACTGCAGTTATAAATATAATAGAAATATGTACACAGGGCTACACATCTAGTTACCGTACATAGATATCTAGACACTCTATATAATGATAAATAACTATGCTACATACAACACGGATAATTTTATTGTTAGAAAGCATCGATATACTATACCAACTAAATTAGCTGTCACGAACAAAATGACATCGAAAATGTGGTCGTGGTTACATATACTTACACAACTATACAACTACACGTAGCTAGAAATTGTAGAAAATAGTTTTAAATAATTCGGAACGTCGGACTAATAGAAGCCTTCACATGTAGTAATAAAGTCTAATTCTGTATGCAGTAATGTTGGCACATAAAACTTGGCACATAAAAATTTACATCGGCGACAAAGAAAAATCAATAAAATCGCCAAAACTATACGAAAAAAAGTAGTTGTTTTGACTTAAACAAAAATGTACTCATTTAAAAGAAAATCTTAACCACTATAAAATAAGGTTCAAAACAGGTGTGTTTCCATTGTGTGTGTACTGACTTACAAACTTATCCGTGCTGGTGGCAAAAATGAGAACTAACTTTTTTATTATGGTAATGACGTGTAGTTTAACAGTTTCGTATAGACAGTGGCAACACGCCTATCGGCAACATTAATTTTGTCAGTCTCGGCATGGCAGTTGCGAACTACTAGCGGAGAAAATATCAAATAAATAATTTTTATTTCGTATTATAATTATATCTTACTTATATTTATTATTTAAACTAGTAGCAATAAGAACACGAAACGAAAAAAAAATTCTCGATCTGCAATTTTAGTATTACGATAAGTATTTGGACAGTTTATAAACGCGCAATAAGGAATTTCGATACGTCCTTACGTCCTGTTCTCGGCTCGTACTAATTTGAAATAGAGCGACAGCCGTCTCCGTAGCTCTATTTTCGTGACCACTTTTCGGGTCGTGACAGCTAATCTAGTTGGTATAGTATATCGATGTTAGAAAGGGACTGGGCATCGCCCACTCGGTGCGTTGGTAGCCGACCAACGCACTGAGTGGGCGAAATAACAACAACATATCGCACCCTTTCGCGCGATTCGCAGCGTTCAACTTCTAATAGTTCAAAGTCAAAACAGTATAGGTTCATGTGTCGCCGTGTGTACGAGTGTATTTTTTTATTGGTACGGATTTGGTTACTTAATTATATTGCTTAAGAATTATATTATATTGCTTAAGCCAGGATCTACAGGGATCAACAGTGGGATCTGCAGCTGGAGCCCCTCAGAGCCTTGCCTTTAAGCCAACCGCCGGGGGCGCATTGTAGCCCCCCGGGAATCTACCACGGTGCTCACGGTGACGGAGGGTGACAACCACACCGCCGTCCTCCTCGGAGTCGTCACCGTACTTAATGGACGTATAGGGCTCACACCCGAAACGTCTTTAAGAACCATTAAACCAACCGCAGGCCTGTCACATACAGAACGGGCGCTTAATGGAATACGGGGTACTAGTACAGGCTTTGATAGTTTACGAGCTACATTAAACTGTCAGTTTTTCCCATACATTTTAGTAGTTTTTGATCGCTACCACTAGGGGCGCTAGTATGAAATGTATGGAGAAAACTGACAGTTTGATCGAGCTCGTAAACTATCAATACTCGTACTACTAGACTCCCTGGTAATCATCCCATAAATTGAAATTAAACAGCACTGCAATGATAATTGATAGTGTGGCGACTCGACACAAGATGACGCCACATGTGGTACAGTGACGCGAGGAAGAAGCGAATAGTACTACATACAACAAGACAGATGGCGCCACCGATTTCTGAATCGTGCAAGCGAAGTTTCTCCAACTCGGAGAATATATACAACATCCCGACAACATCTGTCGGTGGCTTCGGCCCTGACCGAGCATCACACCTCACTCGGTCGGAGGATCCTCCCTTTAGCACCGCCGCATTGCATCGCTAAAATAGCATGACAATTTGGGAAAATGATGAAATCAGTAACTGCAGTTCCTAGCACACCGTAACACATCAAGAATTACCAACACGCTGCGGCAAAATACCCTACAAAGCGGTGGCACGAATCTGACGGTCCCAACGGTGAACGTGTTTCTCATGATTATTACGATTACGCAACGTAATAGCCGAATTTTATTGTCATAGTCTTCCCATGGTTTTCCGACGAATAATAAAAGTGAGCAATTTTTCAGTCTAATTGTCCACCACAATACATACGCAACATTTTTACATAACACCACTCTACAGAACACGCGCACACACACATTACATAATGGTGTATGCACCCATGTGTTTAAAACTGCGAGCCGCGACGTGCGACCCAATTTTTGGGCGGATAATTACGTATTGTGATACTAATGCATGCATTTACTGGCAAAATTGATCGTGAAAGGATAGGGAAATACTTGAAGTAAGGTACGAGGTTGACGAGTATTGGGCCGTTTACCTTACACAGTGGCGTGCACATACTTTTATGACAGGCTTAGCAAAAATCTCCATGACAACGACTTTTTCAGCCCTTTTTTTTGTTCTCACTTGTATCTCCCCTAGCTCCCCGGGACCTGTGGGGGGTCAACCATGGAATGTGGGATAAGCATCCTACATACCACGGTTGATCCGGTTAAGTGGGTAAGAACCCACTAAAACCACCGCGGCAGTCGCAATGGCACATGAGAGGGGGGGCGGGGGCTCTCCTGTGGGATCTGCAGCCTCAGTGCCTTTGAGCCTGCACCAGCCGTGGGGCGCCTTATTACACCTAAAACTGTCTGCACGCTAAACACACCCGTACTATGGCCGTGTACGTGCTATCAACTTAACAGGCAAAACAAATATTTTCTATGAAACTGTTTGAAGTAATAATAATAACCTGTTCTGGAGGATGGCCGTATCACCATATACTGGGACCGATCTATGATCACAGACAGGACTATTGTCGCTAATAGGCCTGATATTGTGCTGATAGATCGCACCGAGCGTCGTGCAATGATTGTAGATGTCACTGTCCCCCATGATGAGAACCTCGTGAAGGCGGAGAAAGATAAAGAATGTAAATATCTGGATCTCGCGCACGAGGTTGTCGACATGTGGGACATTGATAAGGCAATCATTGTACCTATAGTCGTTTCTGCCCATGGCCTAATGGCCAAGAGCCTCGATAAACACCTCAAGAGGCTCACGTTAGACGGCTGGATCAAGGGCCAGATACAGAAGGCAGTGCTCTTGGAGACGGCACTCATTGTGAGGAGGTTCCTCTCTCTGGAGCCTTAACCACCGTCTGCTAGGACCCTGTTCCCGCAGCCGGTTGGAAGGTGTTTTTTATATTTTTAAATGTATTGTGTTTTATATTTATATTTAAAAATGTAAAGAATAATTTAAAAAAAAAATATATATATAATAATAATAATATCTTGGGACAATCCACACACGGTCATCCGATCCCAAACTAGGCAGAGCCTGTACTATGGAAACCAGACAACTGATACTAATACTTATATACTTTTTTTTGTAAATACATACTTAAATAGATAAACAACACCCAGACATTTGGCGGGAATCGAACCCACGACCCATCGGTTAGCAGGCAGGGTGTCTGACCACTAGACCAACGGGCCCGCCCGTAGAGTATTCTATTCTATTCTACTTACCATTTCTGCCGTACAGGGTGTTTGCGGGCGGCGCATGCCAATGGACGCGTACCTCCCCGTACTAAAACATTTACTGTGCCGGCAGGGGGCCTATTGGGCCCCGTAACGTTTTAAGAACTAAAATATTTTTGGCAGGTATATTTAAAATAGCTTAATTATTGCTCGGGAAGTAAAACCACCAGGGATCATAACAATAGGTTTGCCACTAAATATGTACGTACGATTTTAACTCTTGTGACTATGTGTTATACAATAAAACGGTAAACGCTTATCTATCCCATAAAAATAATTTACATAACTTTTAATTTCATTTATACTAATAAAAATTACATAAATTAGTTTACTTCCGCGTAGAAAGTTATTAATAGGCCTGTCATGTGAGTGAGAGCTACGTTATTCAACCAAGCTGTTCACATCAGGTCCAATCTGTTGCTATGGAGATCATCACCTGGTATTTTTAATACCTAGGCCTTTTACACTCCAGTGCAATTTTATTAGGACTGGCGACAAAGGTAATAAAATCAGCACAACCGCCCGAGGCCATCTGCCCGTAGCGTGGGGTATCTGAGTAAGAATAGCTGCCACCCATCTCCCGTTGGATGTCGTACGAGACGTGTACCTAAGGGATAACAAGAAGACGGGCAGCAGCGTCTTTCTATTGGATTACCTACCACCTATACTACGATCCCCAAGACGCCCGCCAAGCGAGCGGATTGTGCCCTCCCCCCCCCCCCCGTTGTTTAGCAGTGGATGTCTCTTGACTAATGATGGTGATGATAAGTAACGTAAAATCAACTCTAGTGGTTGTTCCTATCAATAATTTACATGCGAATTCAGAAACGTTAAATATTGGAGTGCCCAGTCAAATTTTAATTGTTTATTTAATTGACAATATTAGGCAGCCAGTCAAATAGCCCATTAGCGTTTCTGGAGACCCTAAATATTTAACAGACTGTTATGAATATCGCCGTTAACGTTTAACGTTTCTCGTCACTGGCAGATAAATGAAAATAACCGTAACAGTTGAATTTCAGGCCAGAGTGTTGATAAGTTAGTTTATATTCCATTATAGACTAGAAACACCGACGACATTGTTCGTGTCGCAGGCAGGCGGATGCAAATGGCAAATTGTCGTTCATTGTGGCGTTCTAAGGGGGCCAAGGGGGGGGGGGCTTTGTTCAGCAGTGGACGTCTTCCGACTCGGCTGACAATGATTATTTTTCAACACCTTCTTAAAGTTATGTCCCTACTAAAGCCATAAAATGTTTTCAGTTTTGATCGTCGAATGGTGCAATTCCGATTGTTTGGAATCACCCAGGACCAAAACAAGCCATACCCTCTTATAATAAGATAAAACAAATAGCTAGCTAGTAGCTAGAGGCTAGTGTATATCTTGATAAATTCCAGAGTTAAATGGTTATCAAAAAAGTTAGATTTTTATACAAGTTTAAAACTAAATGCCCGGGTAACACGTGGCTGTCCCTGGTTATTGATAAAGTTAGACCAACTAGCATTCGACCAACGCCCTATATACACCTATTTTAAGTGTTATAGTTTTTTTAGCAAATCATAATAACTATACAATCAAGTCTACAGTGATCGGTGATCGCACATAATAATGAGTCCTCTGGCTCCCAAATTAGGTACCTTGACTAGGGATTCAGGTTTTCTTTCCAATGGTACATAAGTATAGGTCCTAATAAGACAAGAGCCGTAGGTGCAGGCACTGACTGCTTATAGCTTGTGAAAAACCCTACTATCCACTTTCTGTTTTAACCTTCTCCGCAATTAAACACCAATTTTGTCCGACTAACTGCTTAGACCTAATTCTCAACACCATTTCTGAATGGGTAATCAAATATTCATTACTTGATGTTGAATGCTTCATTGGGTTCGCGAAGGTTATGTTTTCATAACGATTTTATGGTTTTCAAGATTATTTCGCGACTGTTGAAAAAAAAAATGGCATTCGCTCGCAAGTCTCCACGTTATTCACAGTGTCTGTGCTGCGTGTTAATATCTCAGTTTAAACATTTAAATAATAAAAATATTCGATATGTTGGTTAAGTGGTCTATTCTTGCGTTGTTGTGTTTCGAAATTGTATTGGCGAAAGGTAAGTTTCGACATTAATACTTTTAGACTTTCGCATTCCATTATCAAACTTTATTTTAATTAGGAATTAGCGCGATTTACCATGGATTTACCTTATATTTTGACTTGACGTTTGGGCTTGTGTAACCCGGTCGAAACGTTAAGCCAAAATATAAGGTAAATCGCGCTAATTCCCGATTTTAATCAAGTTTCTGATATTACGTTCCCTTATGAAACAAATGTTTCACAATTTTATAATTTATTAAAGTGGTATTGATAATTGTAAGGAAATAATTAGAGTGTATTTAAGTGTTAGCAATACTTGAACTTACCTGAGGTACCGTAAGTATCTTTATTGACTAACAAAGAGGCGTATTTGTACCCGATTACGGAAAAGGAAGGGGCATGCGACTACGGCTACAACCTGCACAATACTGTACCTACTTACCTAACATGTTGATTGAATTGTGTTGAATAAAAATATTATCTTATTTTTTACTTTTCAGATGATTTTTTCCGTAGTCGGGTTTTAGTTTTAACTTTATTTTTATTATATTTTGAGCATATATAACGATGTAGACCTACCAACAATTTAATCAGTGCGTTTATACATTATTGCGGAAATCGTTGCTATTAATTGCTCACGTAAAACACTTTCAATTAATTATTTTTAGAAACACAAGTCATTGTTTATATTATGAATGTAACTCGAGGTTTCGACTGTTGAGGTTTGTATTTCATCAACTGTTGACGATAGGTATAACTAGACATTTTAGATAATAATAATAATATACAGGGACAATACACACACGGTCATCTGATCCCAAACAAGTTTGGGCTCTACCTAAGTAGAGCCAATACTAGTACAAGAACAAACTACTACTAAACTAATAATAATACAACTAGTTTAGGCTCTACCTAGGTAGAGCCTATACTATAGTAACCAGACAACTGATACAAACACTAAGGTATATCCTTATTTTTTTAAGTAGGTACTTATTTAGATAAATAAAACCTAGACGCATGGTAGGAATCCAACACACGACCTTTAGGGTAGGGGACAGGGTGTTTAACCACGAGAACAACGGGCCTGTGCTTCCAATACTTCATGTCATAGCCATGCTAATATAAAACAAATTGTTAAAAAAACATACATTTATTTACGCTCAGGTACAGTATTATACGTACTTATTAGGCACAGTTTGTGAAGGGAAATTGAGATTAATACCAGCAATTTGGCCTGAATGACGATGTCTCATAACGATGTGGTATTTTTTCTTATAAAGGGAAAAAAGAGACGCTCAAAGCCACAGTTTTATACAAATTATCTACATTAATACACGTTACTTTACGATTTTTTTGGGAAGTACCAATGAAAATGACGCAGAGCTTAAAAATATAGAAGGGAAAGAGGAGCACTTGAACTGAGCGTCTAAAAAAGTCAGAGTCCTAAGGGCTTGAACAACTCTGACTCAGGTTGGTCACTAACCATACCATAGGTAATCAAAATATACCTACTGAAAAAATTGGCCTGTGCACCCGCCCATCTCCTACGGTTGTATGTCCTAAGAGGCCACTAAGGATAGGCAATAAGATGCGAAGCAGTATCTTTCTTTTGGATTAAGTATCACCTATACCTACTGCGATCCCCAAGAGTCCTGCCAAGCGTGGGGATTATGGCAACACTTTCCTTATTAGAGGGAGGTTTTTGTTTAGCAATAGACGTTTTTCAACTGATGATGATGACAAAGAAAAATGTATACCTATTTATTGTTGACCCGCGTGAGAAATCTGAGAGAGAGGCATGAAACTTTCTTTAATCTACTATCTGTATTGATATTGGTCTGCATCGAAGTCAATGACCTCTATACATATTTGCGTTTGCTGCAAGCTGAACCGCAGAAAACTGCCACTTTCGACTGGCGGTATCAATAAAGTCATCATTTAGCCTCAGGGCTGAGGGAAGACTATCGTTCGTCCCTGTTGCTGCCAGCGGAGCGATACCTCTAAAGCAGGGTCTTATTTCTTGTGCTGTTAACAAGATAGAACCGAGCTCACTGCACACGGGGTTAAGTAATTTGGTAACCCAAGTACTCTCTCTTGAGGAGTTAGGGTGGGTCGCATAAATCCCGTCCATTGAGTACGGCGGCGCCTCCGAGAAGGATGGCGGCGGGGCTGCAGCCCCCGTCCCCGTGAGCACCATGTCTGGTTCCCGGGGGGCTATAATGCGCCCCAGGCGGTGGGCTCAAAGGCAAGGCACTGAGGGGCTCCTGGTGCCAATCCCACCAGAGAGCCCGGGGGTCTCTCTTATGTTCTGATGTGACAGCCGCGGGGGTTTTAGTGGGTAAGAATCTCACATACCCCGGTCGAGCCCCACAGCTCCGAGGACCATTTTTTTTATGAGTCTAATCCCACCACTCATTCCCACCACTGTGGCTCCTGTAAGCCAGGATCTACAGTGGTCACCAGTGAAGACACCGAGGTTTGACCCTCGGTGAGTCCCGGGGAAACGCTAAATTGTCTTGGAACCCGCATCGAATTTAATCAGAAATGTGAACAGGAGGAGTAGGAAAGACAAATTCCACTTCCCTCCTTGGCAAAGCGGGAGACAAACAACAAATTTATAAGCCGGTTTAACAGCAGAATTGAAGACTCTTACAGACTGAATAACGATTTAGTCCATCTGCAAGGCACCACGGATTGTACTAAACTTAAGAGACCTATTTGAGCTTTACACTTGGTTATGATAATAGGTATGGCAGAATTGCTTGAAAGCACGGAAATTTTCCTTCGACGACACAAGGTCCGAATAATAAATAGCTCCAGTTGATGTGATTTCCAGATTATTTAACATGGTGTGACGTTCGTTTTGCCAGAGACTACACTCCCAAAGTATATGATGAGCAGATTGTTCGTACTCATTTTTCGCCGTGGAACACTGGCACAAAGGTGAATTTACTAATTTGAACGAGAATAATTTACTTTTAAAGTTGCCATGGCCTGTCATAAATTGAGAAACGGAATGGACATTCGGAAGAAGTAAAGCTGACGCCCCTTGAAGGACGCATCCTATCTAGCCTGCCACTCGGACAAAAGATGTTTATAGACTACAGATGGTGGATTAATCTCGCGATTTTTACACGGTCACGCGTCGATAAGAACTCTGTGTTAATATTCTCACGAGTACAATAGTATAGTACCGCCCGTCTTTGTACCTCTAAATTGATTGGAAGTAGATAGGTACGCCTCAAAGTACCGGTAATGCCTCTGTACTGACCGCTCTGTATGCCTTACACAAAAATATCAGTGCGAGACGTTGACTCTGTAACAGTTTACGTCGTGCCGCCCCTACTGTAGCCCTATCCGCCCAGACTGGTGCTCCGTAGCACATACAGCCTAGATATGTAGCTCCGTAAATGTTCCGACAGCCCCGGGGGGTTTTTAGTGGGTAAAAATCCCACATACCCCGGTCGAGCCCCACAGCTCCAAGGACCGTTTGAAGGTTTACTGCGCGAAATAAAAGTCGCATAAATCTATTTCCACTCGTACGCAAAATACGCGCTTCGTTGTGAAGTTACGGAAACCAGCCCCAAGTAATGCACTTTCATTCACAACAGCATTATCCTCACAGGTGGTATTGTGGTGAAAAACAAGCTTAAATTGTTATCAAGTCATAATTGGACGAAGGACAAAGTTTCGCGTTTATTTTGAAGGTGGTGCCGTTATCTCGTTCAACTCGAGCGTAACTCGCTCAATGTCTTCACTAACTTAGATTTTAAAGTAAACACTGGCGTAACAAAGTTTTCATGTTTTCATAAAACAGATCATAAAACAAATCTGACCCTAGTGGTTGGTAGAAATTGGTTGAGGAGCGCCGAAGATCGGGCTCAGTGGCGTGCCTTGGGGGAGGACTATGTCCAGTGGATTGATGTGGGCTGATGATGATGATTGATCCTGAAACTGATGTTGTTTTGAGACTTATACTCAACGTTGTGATTAGGTGGTAGTTTTATATATAAATGTCAAAGTGCTATTTTTTGGCCTACCTGAAAAAAAAAACAATTTTATTTTTCACAGTCAGAGCTCCTTTGTGGATGAATAGCGTATGATAATGTTTGAAACTAAATTCTTTTGTGACTGTGATATATGAATATTTTGCCTCCTTTTAAGTATTTTATTAGCTTGCTGTTTATAGCTCTATATTTTCTTAAGTTGTTTTTATTTTTATAATTGACTAATTTTATTATTGCATCGATATATGTAATATATAAACTAGATTTGGTGTCACGGTTCAAAAAGTGGTAGCGAAAAATAACGCCCTGGTGTCGCAATTTCTTGACAAGCCACATCCTGACAAATTTATTTTTGCCGATATGAGTGTCGCTACTGTCTTTATGAAACTGTCAAACTACAAGTCATTATCATTATAAAATCGTTAGTTCACGTTTCCGCCACCAGCACAGATAAGTTTGCAACCTCCGCGACCACATTTTAGTTGTCATTTTGTTCGTGAATGTTTATCTAGTTTATATATTATATCGATGAATTAATGTGACTAAATTAATAGTTTCTGCATAGTATATACCAGAATTTTTATCGGTATTTATGAACATGGCAATGATATTGGTTGAGAAAAAGTCGACAAGCAAGCATTCGCTAAAAGCTATGGATATAACATCTTATCGAAATTTTAAATTTAATCTCAGCCAATGATATTAAATACTATAGATATGCCATTAGCGCACGCCAGATGTTCAGCGAGTATCCCCCAACTGGGTTTTGTAGCAGTTAGTCCCACGCCGTCCCGCGTAGTCAATGCAGCATCATGACGTCTATCATTAAAAATTGAAAATGCCGTCCTGCGTATTTAATATGTGCACAAATTACCAGGCAAAATTAAATAAACAGTCAGGGATAATATAGCACATGTAACTTAGAAAAAATAATTTGGTTTTGTAAAGTATTTCAAATTTTCTTAATAATATTGTAAGAAATAATTGTAAAATTGAATGTGTCAGTTGACAAGATGACACTGACAAGCGTTTAACCAACGCTGACAACGGAACGCACAAAATATAGCCATCTCGTATTCTCTTACTTTTCTCGTTATGCATCTGTCCTTGTCAGACTATATGTAGGAAAATGTATAGCTAGGTATAGCTAACTACAAGTGAGACAACTTTTATTGAGCGTTAGTAGGGATATAACATATCTTTAGTAAAATATCATTGATCTCAGCCATGATATTATTATGTTGTAATTTTCACCGTCAAATTATGGTAAAAATTGACAAGTGAGCCGTGGGTGGTGGGCGCTATACTTATGATACCGCTTTCTGAAAACAAAGATAATGCAATCTAGAAAAGAAAATTGATTTTATTTCTATTTTGATACTTGATATGTTATATCGATATATTAAGACATAAACAAAATGTTGCCGACATTTTTTATTCAATAATAATAACTGAGATTTCATTTAAAAGATAGCTTTTAGTTTCAGTCATGTTACATTTCATGTCGGTCGGGATGGCTTGTTGGCGACCGTGTAGCCAGTCCTTTATTTATAACTTGTTTTTCTTTAAAGACCACACATCACATTCATACATTTATTGCTAAGATTTTGATCTTATAAAAACGGGGTATACGTTACTTAACCTTGTGAATTAGCTACGGGGCTCAGTATTTGTGTCAGTCTTAATAATATTAATGCTGCCATAGCTAATTAGTTACCTTGTCATATATTTTTTTCTAACAATAAAAGGTTATTAAAGCATACGAACCTTGTTTTAATTATTTACATAAAAATAAAACATCTAACATTAAATCTAATCGGATTTCATCCGATGACATTGTTACTTTTAGGCTTCATTTTAATATCATTGTTTGTAGGATATACCTACTTATTTTTATTAATCTAAATAAGTACGTTTGATTCTTTAATTTTACATTAAATAGCAAAAGGAATATTTATTACTAAGTAGCAAAATGGAACGTTACTAAGGAATTATTTTATGAATGAAATAAATAAGGACCTAAGTTTTTTGGTTGGTTTAATTTTTGTTTACAACCCAAAGTTTGCAATAGAATCGATTAAATATTTATTTTAAATATTTAATCGATTTTATTGCAAAATATCATAAATATTACGCTACATGAATAACTAATGACTTATTAGGGCCACTTGATTGCACTGGTTTCAATTAAATTACGAAATAGTTCTCCAAACCCAGTTGATATTGAACAGTCAGTAATGTCTGCTAACCCATTACGGTCGTCCTGTTAAAGTCCTTTAAAAGTAGTGCCATTGCAAAAAAATATTTAAAATAATTGAAAATTGCATTCGAATTTTAAATAAACAGGTGCTAAAATGAATTTAACGAAATTGTGTTACATTTGGACGGTGTTCACGTTACTTCTATTCGAGTGTCTGTTGGAGGTATCGACGCAGAAGACTTCGTTAGAGTTGCCAGTACAATTATTCGGATTTCCATTACTTATACTGGCCGTCAGACTAACGAATTTCATGAAGAGGTTGTCTTACGCTTTGAATACAGGTATGGCGTACTCATGTAATCATAATCATAATATATTTATTTGCATATAAACATGGTATAATAAGATGTTACAATTTGTATAAAGTACATACATGTTTTTGCTAGAATTGTACATAGCATGCAAAAAAGAAAAAAACACTTCATGTCAATTAGTTCTTTTACGCTGTTAAAGTTTTTTTCAAGTAACCAGTTAAGTAAGATATACTTAATTTAATTTGAAAATTTCTAGAGCTAAGAGCTTTTAATTGACTAGGTATTTTATTATATATACGAACACACATAGCTACACAGCTCTTGTTATATTTACTTAGTCTAGGAATATAATCGAATACAAGTTGATATGGATCTCTCCTATTTCGAGCATTGACATGGTTCGCGGTTTTAAATAGCTCCTTTTTGTACGAGTATAAGTAACATTAAAACTTTTAAACAGTAACATAGAAAAATAAAATGAATGGCACAGTTAAACGGACAATTTATTCTGTGTGATTATGCAATGTAATATTTTAGTGGGATTGACCCACAAAATATTGCGTAAGTAATTGAAGAGAATGAAAGTGTTGCGTTCGGTCTCACGTTACATAGAGATTTTGCAGTGTTATCTGTGTCTCTGACTAGTTTGGTTCATTCACTAACGGTGGTACAGAACGGACATTCGATATTCAAAATTTAAAAAAGTAAATAGAGGACTATTGAACTCTATGCTAAAATCTTTTTAAAAAAACATGAAGTGGTTTAGAATAGCTGGTGTTTTATTTACTGTATCGTATCTATGTGAATATGTGAACAGCCAGGAGACATTTTACGACTTGCCTGTGCAGTTAGTTGGATTCCCTTTCATAATTGGCAGCGTCAGGCTAACCAATTTCTTGAAAAGATTCGCATACTCCCTCAGTCCAGGTGGGTGGTATAAATATAATAATAATTATGTCTAGGCTTGAACGGGCCGGACGCGGGGATTGTTGGTCTAGTGGTTAGACACCCTGGCCACTACCAGGTCGTGGGTTCAATTCCCACCAAGTGTCTAAGAGACATTTATCTATTTAAGTAAGTACTTATGTATTTACTAAAAAATATATAAGTATTTGCATCAGTTGTCTGGTTACCATAGTACAGGCACTGCCCAATTTGTGATCAGATCCGGCCCTGGCTCGATTCTCCCAGGTCCTAATTGTTAAGTATTATCATAAGCAAAATTAAAACCCCTTAAACTAGATATCTTAATAATATTTTTTTAACAGTTTGTGTTGTGTAAATAACCAGTTCCATTATAAAAAAAGGGGAATATTTCGTCTCGGTTCTATTTATCCAGCCTTGGGGCTGTTAAGCTTTTCCAGACTAAGCGAATCAATTATTGGTTAATTTGGCTGGAGTTCGTGTTCATGACAGGTACAAAAAAATAATTTCTTTTTTAATTTGGCAACATTACACGGTTGAAATTGATGGGTAAAACATGAAAGCAATAATAATTGGAAATGTTATGTTAAGTAAAGATTACAATCTTGTAGGATAATGCCCTCCCGAACTACTGGTCGGGTGTAACCCTACTGGGATACAGCTGACGATCATTCACAAGATCAGACTAATACGCAGGAAATACTATTAGTACACAAACACAGGTTCATTCTCGGTTCGTTTGCTCTCACCATCCAGTGCGACGGAAGTCTGCCAAACCCGTGGAAAAATCAGGCGTAGGACCATAGATGATACTTAATATGCGTAGGACTGACTTTGCATATCCAATGCAGAGATCATCTTGAATATCCTCAGAGTAATTAGAATAGAGCTAGTATCGCGTCGATTCGCCGAACAAATTTTTCGTGGCACTTTTGCGGGGTGCGGGAAGCGAAGTAAACACACACAGATACAATTTCACGCATACCCACACTATAATAAACTCGCAACACATTCAAAAAGATACGCACACAAATAAAGAATGACCTGAAAATATTATGATCAAAATTTGGCAGAGGGGTTAGCGCATCATGCTATCTCCAGTGGTATCTCCTCTAAGTGAATATCAGAAAGTCGTTAGGGGTTAAGTTCCTTGTGCAGTGGACTGTCTACTCGAGTAGGTAAAGTACGCGACAAGTCGACATGGCAATCGGGGTATGTGTTGAGACTTGGGGGAGGGGACACCTTACTCGGGCGATGTGTGCGTGTGCGGGGTGTGTCCACCCCGAGTGCCATGTCTACTTGTCGTTATTACTGTTGCTTGGCGGTAGTATGTGTAAATATTGCTCTGTTCCGGTGTGATGGGCACTGTAGCTGGTGAAACCGAATACAAGAGACTTAATAACTAACGTCTCGGGTAACGAGCGGCAGTACAGTGCAGCTGTCTATAGGCAGGCGTTTCGCTTATCTTCAGTCAGACATTTTGCTTGTCATTAGGTTAAATAAAGAAAAATCAAGCTTCAAATTATAATAAATATTTGTAAGGGAACACTCATAGACAGTTGTTAACAATGTTTGGAAATGGAGCAGGTTAAGCAACTTTAGGTAAGGTCATTAAATAGATGGGTGACCGTTTAACACCATTTGAACTAAACGTCTCCGTGCTTCGGAGGCCAAGGACAAAGTGGGTCCAAGTTTTTAACCGACTTTAAAAAAGGAGGTTTTGTATTACATGCGAATGTATATTATTGAAAGTTTAGTTAACGTAAGCACAGCGCGGGGCTGCGTGGGTCAGCTAGTTATTAATATAATTGAAACTAGTGGTTCTTACCTACTGGTTAATACCAGTAAGTAAGAACCACCTACGCAATATGTAAATGAAACTAATTTTACGGATTATATCGCGGTTAAAAAATAAAAAAAAAAAACGCGTAAAATTAGTTTCATTTCAATGTGTAGTATTCGCGTAAATATCAGAAATCATCACCTACGCAATGTTGTTGCTTCCGCATAATTCACTAAGTATCTCCAATTTGTAAAGCTCGTAAGAAGTAAACATTGAAGTTCAAGTAATTCTAAGTAGTTTTTGCCTGAATGACCCAGGAGGAGGGCTTTGTTTTGTTGTACGTATACTATATGCACATTATGTAAGTCTGTCTATTTCTTCGGAACGATCTACATTCTAAACGGATTGATGGACAGTAACTTATAACATATCGTTAGATTCGTCTTAGTTGTGGGAGTGACATAGGCATAATTATAAAAAAAAATGGTGACTAAATGTATGTGTAATGTAATTTAAGCCCTTTTTGTTTGTTTGCAGTCGGGTTTTTTGTGCTTTTATAATTTGTACATAATAATTCTCTTCTTGGCATCTTGGCTAGGAAAAAATTGACGTTTTTAAATTGTATTTTCGTATGTTCGCTATTTATGTGTTAGTTAATATCAATTAATTCTACATTAGCATCACTTATTGGTTCTAGAACCAGTAGTAAATGCAAATTAACGGTTTGTGCGTTACTCTGTCACATTAGCAGCGCGTTACGAATAAACACTGGTTAGTAGTTACGTCCAAGAGTTACGAGATACTGTCAGTGGCAAGTGAAATGTAGGTTGTTTGATAGTAAGTTTAGGTTAGTATAACTCCATGAGTTTGCAAGTGACGTAGTCTCTCTTAGATGAGTAAGTACGATGGAGTAGTTATTACAATTTTTTACATTATTTCAAATTTCAATTTCGAACGCTTAACAGCATCCATAATGTGCACGGGATGATATAGTTGAATGGGGATCTCCCCTTCTCTCAGGTCTTCTTATAAATTATTATTAGATAGATCTACGTAGAAGTAGCTATGTAAATGCTTGTTTTTGTTTTAATTATATTTATTACAGTTATTAGTCCACCCATTACTTTTGTTTATTAAAATGAGGACTTTAAGATAAAAAACAGTTTTACGAAATATATTTGTTAGGAATCGGTGTTAATTTGCAAGGATTTTTTGTTTGTAAAATGTGAAATAATGGTTTACAGTTTTTATACCTATGATGAATGGGTCACCTACTAAAAAATACACACATCAAAAGTGTCTAGGGATCAACATATATTTTTGCAATAACTTTTCTCCTGATTGATATTAATTAAAATTTTCTTTAAGGATTCATCAAATAAAGTGTTTTCGTTTGTCACAGTAACGATAAACCAAGTCACCTTTGCATTAATAAAGAAATTTGCCATTTTCCTAATAAAGGGATTTTTGACATTTGAACCACTAACACAAAAGTTCGAAAAAAAGACTGAAATAACAGTTTTCTTTAAAATTTTATTGGGTAACTTAAACAATTAATAATCCGTGTTTCTACCGCGAACACTAACAACACAAGAACATCGGTTTGGCATACTCAAAATGAGTTCATCCAAATCACGCTGTGGAATGGCCGCCCATGTTCGTTGCAACAACAAAAAAAGGTCTTCTTGCGACTGGATACCCTCCATATTCGGCAGAGCTCTTCTCTGTAGCATATCCCATGCATGCTCAATCGGGTTCAAGTCTGGCGACTGAGCAGGCCAGGGCAGGACATTGATGTTAGCTGCGGCGAGAGTCTGTCTTACAACTCTTGCGGTGTGCGGTCGTGCATTATCATGCATTAACTGAAATAAGGGACCGATTTGCACTTGTAGAGGAACGATGACGTCTGATACAATCGTCTCAGCATAAATTTGAGCGTTGAGGTTGCCTCTGATCCAAATCAACTCAGTTCTTCCGCCGATCCAAATACCCGCCCATACCATGATGGTTCCACCACTATAAGGATGGACTTCCTGGCAGGATTTTAATCGCTGTTGGCGTCCAGGGGTTCTCCAGTGTGGTATACGTCTTGTATCCGGTCTCATACCAAAACGAGACTCATCAGAAAAGCACACGAAACGCCATTGTTCTTCTGCCCAATTTCTGTGTTCAAGAGCCCATTGATATCGAATCCTACGATTGTGCATTGCTATAGGTGGTACCCGTAGCGGTCTTCGGGAATGAAGGTTCACTTCATGCAAGCGGTTTCTGACTGTTTGGTCGCTAATTAAGTTCCCTGAAGAGTGATGAAGCCTCACGGCTAACATCATGGCAGTTATTGTTGGAGCTCTTCGAGTTAAGATTTGAATATATCGGTCTTGTCTCCGTGTGGTGCAGCGATACCGTCCTCCATGGCGCTCAGCCACGGTACCAGTGCTTCGGTAACGTGTCCAAAGTCGACTGATAACACTCTGACTTGTATTCAGAGCTAAAGCCACAGTACGTTGCCGGGAACCAGCTTCTATCATTCCCACGGCTCTGAGCATTTCTTCCCTGCTTAAATGACGTCGCCGCTCCATAATAACGTTGGTTTTAATCAGTAGTAGGGAAACAGTAGCACTAATAATGTCTTCAATGCGTTGTATGTTTTTATAGGGAAAATATTGACAGCTGATTTTCATCTTTTACTCGAATTTGATTCACAGTTCCTGATTCAAATTATGAAATGCACCAAAAAGGATCCATATAAATTTTTATTTTATTTATTTTATTTATTTTATTTATTTTATTTATTTTATTTTCTTTATTTAGGCACAAACAGTCATTTAACAAAAAGTAAGTAACAAATTAATTATACAACATAAGTAAACTTATGACGAAGACCTAACAGTGCCCTAGAAATTGTAATATAAAACAAAAAGAACATAAAATTGAGCTCTGAGTGAAAAGAACAAAAATAAATATTATATGATGATTAATATCAAAACAGAGGTGAAACAGCTGTAATAGAAAACAGGAAATGTGAGCGAATTAAATAATTTCGTTATACATTTATTAATAACAATGAGAATTTTGGTATTTAAAGTACTTTCGGATTCTCTAGATAGCTATGAGAAGGTACTTAGAAATACTGATAACTTAGTTTTAAGAGTATTTAAAGAGTTACAGAATATATCTAAATCTGAAAATTTATTGTTATATGTGTTTAAAGATCTGCATATAAAACTATTGCGTGTATAATTTTTACGTAGTCGTGGTGGCACAAATATGTTCAATTTACGCGAGGGACGCACAGGTAATCGAGCTGATGATATGAAGTTAATTTTGGATAACAAAGACGGCGAGTCGATTTGATCATTTAGAAGTTTAAAAAGAAAAACTATGTCAGACAGAGTACGTCGATTTTCCAATGATAGTAATTTAAGTCGTTTGATAGAATCATTGTATGTGTTACTCAGGTTGCAACGATAGTTAATTATATTAATGAACTTTTTTTGGACTTTTTCTATGCGTTGAATGTGTAATTTATAGAAGGGGTTCCATATGACACTACCGAAATCCAATATAGATCTAACAAAGCTGATATAAAGTATTTTTAAGGTAATGATTTTTTTGAAAGGTTTGGTAATTCTGGTAATAAATCCCAAGTTCCTAAAAGCTCTTTGTATGATACTATCAATGTGATTGTTAAATGTGAGCTGACTATCCATCACAATTCCCAGATCATGAATTGTTTGTACGCGTTTTAATCTTTTACCCATTAGATTGTAATCGTGTATAATATGTTTTTTTCTACTGTAGGTAATTACCGAGCATTTATCAAGGTTTAGATATAATTGGTTTAGTGTACAATAATCTAATAGGATGTTAAGATCATCTTGGATTTTGTGACAGTCATCAACAGTAGTGACTGTTCTGTATAGTTTCATATCGTCTGCATATAGTAGAAAATTGGAATTTACAAGAATTTTACTAATGTCGTTTATGTAAATGGAAAATAATAAGGGACCGAGGTGAGAACCCTGTGGGACTCCAGAAGGGATTGGCAAAAAGTTAGAACAGAAACCCTTAACACATACTGCCTGACTTCGATTTCGAATGTATGACTCAATCCACCTTAATAAAGTACCATGTACACCAAGAGTCTCCAGTTTTTGTATAAGCAGAGAATGGTTAATTTTGTCGAATGCTTTGGAAAAATCTGTGTACACAACATCCACTTGAGCGTTATGATCCATTGCGTTTGAAAGAAAATCGACAAAAGTTACCATATTTGATTCTACACTTCGAGATTTAATAAAACCATGTTGTTTGTCAGTTATATTATGATGAACTGAAGATGCCAGTTGGTTAGTTACAATTTTTTCTAATATTTTCCCAAATACACATAATTTTGATATCGGACGATATTGTGTAATAAGTTCTATTTGATTATTTTTTGGTATTGGGGTGATTAGGGCCTTCTTCCACGCGCTAGGGAATATGCCAGTGGTAAGTGATTGCCGGAAGATAATTGATATTGGTTTAAGTAATTCTTTTGCGCACTGAGAAATTAGTATAGGTGCTATTCCATCGGAGCCAGCACCTTTCTTTGTGTTAACTTGTTGCAGTTCTTTTAATATTATGTCGTCATTTATGTAAATAGAATTTATATCAGTAACAGTGTGAGTGTTAGCGTTGATTGAAGCTGTGTTAGTTGTACTGTAACTCATATTTGGTGGCACAAAAACTGACTGGAAATACTTGTTAAATGATTCACAAATCTCGTGTCCATCAGTGTAAGTTTGTCCATCATAAACAAGGCTATGAGGTATCTGGGAGTTTAATTTCTTTGATTTGACATAAGACCAAAAGTAATTCGGATCGTCATTGATTCTATCTTCTGATAACTCTAAGTAAGTGTTGTAACAATGCTTTTCCATTTTTTTCATTCTAGTTCTTAATAAAGAAAAAGTTCTGTAATCTGATTGGTTTTTATAAACTTTCCATTTAGTGTGATATTTAAGTTTTTCATTGTTTAGTTTTATTAATGGCCGCGTGTACCATGGGGGATACCTAGAATTGTGACCAGAGGTAGTGAGTGTAGGTACGTGTTTGTCAATAATATTATTAAGAATTGTATAGAACTTGTTAGTTGCAGACTCAACATCTAAGTTAAATAATAATTTGTCCCAATCGACCGCATTGAGATCTTTTTTAATTGATTCAAAGTCTGATTTGTAAAATATTTTTCTTTTACATTTTAAATTATGTTTTAATGATACTGGTGATTGTAAGGGTAAGCTGATATCAAGTGATTTATGGTGAGTGTCTTCAGGGGTCAGTGGGTTACCACATGAAGATGTTTGTAAGTGAAGAGTACAGAATACCAGATCTAGCAGTCTATTATTGACATTCAACTCAGAGTTAAATTGATATAATTGTGCGAGGTTCATAAAATCTGCTGTAAGGGAGGACAATAAATCGTTGCCAGTTTGTACTACCATACTAGCGGAAATATCATCATATTGCCATATAGCGTTACTTATATTAAAGTCCCCTAATATAAGAAAAGTGTCACTAGGATGTAAGTGAATTATACCAGTTACTCGGTCATAGAAAGATGTAACAGATTTTTGGTGGGAGGGACCATGCGGTATGTATGTGCAAAGTATATTTAAACAGACAGTGTGATTACTTGATAACCGCGGAGCGTTGTCTGCATGCAGAGTCTTTGAGAGGTGGTCACACAGCGGTACGCTAACCCACAGTTCCTCAGCAAGCGGCGGCGCCAGGTTACTCGTGTGGGCAGTCGCGTTAAGGCCAGGTATTCCTGTAAAAGTAGGCATTTAGCGCTGTCCCGGGCTGCGCGCGAAACACTTCATGCGTACACCGCGGCAGTGAACTCGTGTCACCCCGCCAGCGACACAGTATAGCAATAAGCAGTAGGATAATTTTATTTCAATTTAGATATAAATTTTTTATGATCAAATTTCGTTTATACTAGTGATAAATTAGAGTTTCGTAAATGGATGAAGTAATCTTTCTATTTGTGTTTAGTTAATCTGTTTAAATTTTTGAATTATTATTCATGTATTTTGGTATCCATTATTTTTTTTTTATTTCGTAAATAATTATTAAAATAAATAATAAACACCAATTATTATTATGTGATCATATTTTTTTTTCATAATTATTTTTCTTATGGAAAGTAGCTTAACTTTATAGACTAACTATCCACCGGAGAAGATTGCAATGTTTTTAATTTCAAGGCTATTTGTTTTGTGATTGTAAGTAACTTTGGCAGAAATAGAATAAAGGGTATCAAATCAAACAAATTATATATGTTTAAAATATTATTATGTATAATCTCAAAATTCTTTATAATTAATTTCTCGTGTCTTTGGACCCTGTTGCAAATATGATTGTGGATCAGGAGATGATAGGGCTATGGACTCCACAGATTTAACATTTTCCATTTGTGGTTCATGTGATGGTAAGGCTGGGGAGTCTACAACATTTACATGTTCTTAGTAGAAGTAAGCATTTTTAAATTATTTAAGAACTCTTCTTCTGCTTTCTTTAATTGGAGTGGAGACTGAGCTCGCTGGACCATAGTCGTGATGCTTCTGATTAAGTTCTTTTAATTTTCGATTCGTTTTTACTGGGTGGTCTAATAATGATTTCTGATATTTACGCGAATACTACACATTGAAATTAAACTAATTCTACGGATTATATCGTGGTTTATTTATGATTTTAATTACACGACGTTTCGGATACTTTACAACTTTCATGGTAACGGGCGGACTGAGGTGGTAGCTGTCCATACATCATAGTTGTCTTCGGGTACCCTCAGGTCTTTTAATTATTATTGTTAGTCCGATCTACGCAGAAAGAGCTTACAGTATCTTGAGGTCTTGCAGTGGAATGCTTGTCTTTGAATTTGATTATATTTATCACGGGATAATATCTTAAAGCGAGCTTCAATAATAAAGATTTATTGAAACTAAATATTTACAGTTTATTTACAAACATGTACACTTAAACTAGGTAAAAAACTTCCTCAAAATCGCCGCACTAGGAGGGAAGGGTACCTAAAAGACTGGCGGCACTATCCCTTTGTATAGCCAAGCTTATACGTTATTAGGTGGAAGTGTATGGGGGAGACCTTTGCCCAGCAGTGGGATACAACAGGTTAATAAAAAAAAAATACGTTGACTGAAAAAGCTACCAGCCCGGTGGTCTCCTGAGACTTCGATAAGTTTGGATGAAATTTCTTTCACCAAACCGTGCGTCTCATGAGACCAAGGCCCCATGGTCTCTACCTCAAAAGGCGCAATTAAAACATTTTTCAAGCCACCAAAGAAGATTAGTCAGTTTTTACCATCAGTCAAGTGCCATGTACCTCTACAAAATGAAGGAGTATACAAACTGGACTGTGATTGTGGGCTCTCATACATCGGGCAAACAAAGCGATCAGTAAAAACCCGTGTAAAAGAACATATAGCTGACGTTAAACATCGACGCTATACGAAGTCTGCACTCTGTGAGCATGTTCAGGATCGCACCCGCCATTATATTAGATTTAACAAACCCGAAATCCTAGTTAAAGAACAGGGATTCCTGCCAAGGATGATTCGTGAGGCTATTGATATTAAAAAACATTCAAATTTCAATAGAGAAGATGGCTGGGTGCTACCACCAGCTCAGGATCCCGTGATAAATATAATCAAATCCAAAGACAAACATTCCACTGCAAGACCTCAAGATACTGTAAACTCTTTCTGCGTAGATCGGACTAACAACAATAATTAGAAGATCTGAAGGTACCCTAAGACAACTATGACGTATGGACAGCAACCACCTCAGTCCGCCCGCCCATAAATAAACCGCGATATAATCCGTAAAATTAATTATAATTCAACGGGTGGTCTAACTTTAACTTCAGTTTTTGTGCCCTCCTTCTTTCAATTACCTTAACTCTATCTTTAGCACTTTTATTTAAAAAAGCTTTTTGTATTGCTGAAAGTGCGGATTTGCAGTTAAAAGAAACAACAGCGGCTGAGCACCTCCCTTGGTAACCTCCTTTCAGAGCAAAATTTGTTTGTTTTCCACCAAAAAACTTGGCAATGACACTATTAAAACACTTCTTCGACTAAGCTGCGTGATTTTGCAGCAACGTTTGAAACAATCGCGTTTATCCTGAATATGAATGTTGAATTCTAGATCTTTGTGAGCTCTTCGTTGTGATTTTATCCTTGGTACAATAATACTCTTGGCACATTCTATAGTCGCCGAAAGCATATGCTACACAGTTTATAATATCAATGTGCAGACTTGATATTGCTACATTGCAAGGACGTTCAGAAGCTTTATGGTGTTTAATACATTGTTCAATTGATTTCCTCATCGTCAAAATTTTGACATTAGTAAGCATTTTAAGGTGTGATAGAACATATTTTGTGTCTGTTGTGTCTGACAACAGAAACAAAATATGTACAAGCACGTACGTTTTTTGCAAAAGTTACGCAATATATGATTCCGACATTCAATTTTATCTACAGTTACATTTTCAGACTCATAGGGTCTGGCTTTGAGGATTGCAGCGTAAGTAGAAGCATCTCCGTCTCTTATCATTCGCTCATAGATGATGCCATACATTGGGATCGACGCTTTAAATCCTTCTACAATTATTTCTGTTTCCATGGCACTTGAAGAACCTTCATAATTTTTAAAGCATTTGTGTTGCTTTGGTGACGTATCTTTGTGCTCAGCTCGAGCGCATACCAACCAATATTTATTTTTATTATCGATATTGATAAAAATATTTTAAAAAGAAAATTGAAACGACTTCAACTGAAAAGAATAGGAAGAAATGGTGTTAGCGTACCTGCTGTGTATATTTTGCACCAAATTCAATAATATTTAAATTATTTTATACTTTTCGGTTGAAGTAGGTTCAATTTTTTTTAAATATTCTATTTTATACTTTTTAGTGATATTTTCATACATAAAAATTGAACCATCGAAGACAGTAAAATGATCTAGGTAGGTTATGGTAACATTATCGTCTCCATAGTTTTACATAATTCATGTTTCTCCAGAAACTATTCATCTGGTCGTAATGAAATTTGCACTATGATGATTCATAGTAGTTTACTCACTTGAATAAAAAAATAATCATCGAAATCGGTCCATATTTGTCTGAGTAATGAACTTCAGTAGTTATACTGATATTCATATACTATGGCACTACGACCGTAAGTTTTAGGCATGATTACATAATCTTTGTAGTGCATTATTTTTATTTGTTGTTTTTATGGCTATTCACGACTGTTTTCGCTAGCGTTTTTTATTGCTCATTATCAATAACTTGCAATAATAATATAAATTTGTCTAATACTAATTGATTAGAGAACAAAATTGTCGCGGAAAAAACTGACACAGGTCCGTCGTCCGTAAGCGCTAGGGCGCGACCACAGAACACTATTACTCAAGAGGGCGCGACTGTTTGGGTCTGTCGAGCCGCCGCGTTCGAGCAATTAGTAGGTATTTAAACATAGTAATTAAAAAAAACATTTTATCGTTTCAAACTATGCGAATTTGTCTAGAAATATTTAGTGGCTTTAATTGAGTACAAAAATTAAATGTAAAATATCAATAGTTTAGTCATAATATCGAAAAAACATTACAAAAAGGGGTAACTTTGTGATTTTTTTTTATCGAGTGAAGTTTATTAGATCTCGTACCTGAATGCGACTTTGACTAAACAAGATCCTTAATTAATACATATCTTATTTTCAGAATTTATAACTCAATTTTCCACGTCTCAGATGGTTTTAAAAAAGTCAAAAACGCGGTGTCTGCAGGAATACCTAGCCTTAAGCTCGCGACGCACGGCCACGATAACACCGCCACCGCGAGTCTGCCCACTAGCCCCATAATCGCGGTCGCATCTAAATACCACATATCGGTCGTCAAAATACTCAGAAGTATAAAATGAATCACTGAGCCACGTCTCAGTGATGCAAATTATATCATAATTGTTATTTAGTACGTTAGTTAGAAAGTTAAGAGATTTTGTGCGTAGTCCCCTCACGTTCTGATAATAAATGGATAAGACATCTTTAGAAATCATTGTAAAGGACAATAATAATATTATTTTTAATTGACAATATAGTTACCATCACGACCACTAAAAAGTAACAATAACTTAATAATGTATACGTAATTAATTTGATATTATATGGATTAAAGTTAACTTTTATTCTGTAAATACTGTTATAATAATAATAATTCTTTAACAACTCTTTGTAGACAACTTTCATAGTGATAGTTTGTGAAAAACTGAAAAGAAATATTACATTATATACTTTATGATTATTAATCATGTGTGATAAACACCAATACAGTTCTGATAGCCTAAGTCATTTTATTTTTACAAGGTCTGTTTCATTAGCAATGTGAATTACTCTAGAAGTGTCACTTTTACGAAGAAATATTTTACAGTCATTGAGCCATATATATTTATAACCCAAATCCTTTCCAAGTTTACGTGCACGTCCGTAGATAATTTTATTATGTGGCGCCAGGTGATCGTTGACATACACAGAATTTGCCGGTCCATCGATTCCCAAGTCAGCAACGGAGAGACCGCGTCTAGCGCGGACTGCAGCCAATAACTCGTTTTTCCGCTTACGTTGGGTAAAACGCACAACAATGTTAGGAACTAAAGAGGTTCTCATGGTGCTGGATGCGTTGTCCTGGGCTGATGTGCTCGGGGTTGCAAAACGCCTTACCCGGTGTATGTAATCCACGTCCGTGTCGCTTAACAGGAAACCAACCTTAGTAGTTAAATTGTGAAGGATATTATATAAGTTTTCGTTTTTTGTAAATGGCACGCCAGTCATTTCCAGGTTATTTAATCTGCCATTTTGTTCTGTTATTAGTTGTAGTGATGACATTGTTGCGATGGGTACACTTGCCTCACTAATTTCCTTTGATAAACGGTTAACAGTCGACGTGTTGCAATCATTTATTTTGCTCAAATTAGCCAAATCGTGACGTAGCTGGCTTTGTTCCTGCTGCAGGTTACGATAATTATCTTTTAATTCGGTTATATCCGTGCGTAGGGTGGTAAATTCGTCACGCAATGCTTTAAAGTTTTCAGTTTGCTGTCTTAACATACCTTCAAATGACGAGTTCATGCTTTGTTGAAATTCCGCTAACGTATCACGTATTTCTTTACGATATCCAGTAATAAATTTATAAAATCATAAATTTATTACAAAGCCACATCTCAATCTCAAGAAATCCGCTTAAAAATGCTTGATCCCTAGACACTTTTGATGTGTGTAGTATCATGCGACAGTTCATACTTGGTCATCTGATCCCAAAGCAAAGCATAGCTTGGTATTATGGCAGCCAGACCACATACACTATGTAAATAAAACAAACGAACATACATTTTTATAGTTCCATACCCAAAAGGTAAAACTGGAACCCTTATGGTCTGAATTCGTCTTTCTGTTTGTCAAACCTATATATTTCAGGAACCACTGACGCTATCTATTTGAAAATTGGAGTAGTGCGAGATCTCACCTACCCAACCACCACGCACATGAAAAAAAAATTATATTATTTTTTTTTTAATAGAGATTGAATGATCCATTCGTTAAAATTTCAAAGTATATAGAGTGGGGTATCATATGCGAGGGCTTCATTTGTACATTTCAAAACAGATTATTATTTTGGTTTATGTCGCGTAGTTTTTGGCTAATCATCAAAAATGTCAAATAAAAAAATACCGTTCCCCGAAGTTTGTGGAGAGTGAAATCTTAAATAATGATGTAATACACGTCTATTTATATTTTACAGAGGAGTTTATATCTAGCACAGCACAGTTAGTATTGAGATAAAGTCTTAAGTTTAAGTTAGATCTAATTGAAGTGGCATTTCCACAGCCAAAGCGCTAAGTCCACGATTAAACAGTAAATACAACTTGCTTCACTGCAGTGCAGCACAGAAAATTAGGTCATTTGCAGTCTCCACGGAAACTTTAACTATAAAGATGTTAACTAAGGGAAATAATTAATTTAATTAGCTAATAAATAAACTGTCATCATTATTATCAGCAGTCGAAAGACGTCCACTGCCGACCAAAGGCCTCCCCCTTAGAAGGGAGGGGTTGCCATAACCACCACGCTTGGAAGGATCGCACTATAAGTGGTAGATAGTGCAAGAAAGACGCTGCTGCCCGTCTTTTTGTTTTCCATTAGTCACCTCTTACGGACACCCGACGGGAGGAGATGGGACAACACACTTTAACTACTCGTAAATACAGATCGACCAACTTATCTGTATGGGTGGTGGAAATAGGAACTAAAATATTCTCATGTAATTAACAGTCAGTTTGACGTATTTGCATAGATAGTGGCGACACTGACAGCGCACAGATAAGTTTGGTACACTATAGTGAACGACACTATGTAGTGATAAACCAGGCTGTGAATTTACTGCTATCTATATCCATTGACTGAAGTTTTGGCTTCAATAATATTACCTAATTTTTTAACAATTTATAATAAGCTGAATGGTTTCAATTCGTTCGATTGATGATAGCTGTAACAGCTCAGTGGGCGAGCGCTTGCCTTGGAAACGAGGTGCGCAGGTTCGATCCCCGGCTCGCACCTCTGATTTCTATAACTAATCATGTGCGAATCGTCTTTGTGCGATTGTTACTAGCTTTCGGTGAAGGAAAACATCGTGAGGAAACCTGCACGTCTGAGAAAGCCTAACTAGCTTTCGAATGACGTGTGAAGTCCGCCAACCCGCACTTGGCCAGCGTGGTGGACTATGGCCTAAGCCCCTTCATCTTGAAGGGAGGCCCGTGCCCAGCAGTGGGACATAAACAAGGTCTGGTATTATTATACTACTATTTTAGTAAGTTACTAAATGGCAGTGTGACTTTTAGTTATCTGGTAACTATCGAATATAATACGGGCTCTGCCTAGTTTTGTAAGTAGGTTGGCTAATTCCATGTATGGTCTTATCCAGGATATTATTTTCCAGGGTATCATGCCTACTTGGCTCAACCCATACATTTGTAAAATTATTTTTCACCAAATCATAAACTATTTCTTATTTTGTATGCTATTTAATATTTTTTTCTTTTTATCCAGAGCCCAATTTCCCAGCGCTCGGAACGAGATAGTAGAATGTACTTCAGTTATCCTTAGGGAGCAACGTAACTTAGTGTTACGGTTGTTTTATTTATGCAAATGTAAAGACAGTAACAATACTTACATTATTGAACACATATAAAAATTAAACTTTGTTAGTTATGTAGTAATAATAATCTGGCACAATCCACAAACGTTCATCTGATACCAAAATAGGCAGAGCTTGTACTATGGTAACCAGGCAACTGATACAAGACTTATATACTAACTTAAGAGTACTTATATACTTTTTTTGTTATCTATACTTATAATAAAACTGTAACAGGTCCAATTCTGTACATTGAAGATATTTTGAAAATTATTTTTGTAGGGCATTCTATAACCGATACTAAAGCCAAAAATGTATTTTTGTTATTTTTGTCTGTCTGTCTGTCTGTATCTCGGCTGAGCATCTCGCCGGAACTACTGGATGGATTGAAACGAAACTTAGCATGATTTGAGTTAATACTCTGAGGTAGGACATAGGATACTTTTTATCCCGATATTCGGCACGGTTCTTTTGGGAGAGGGGATTAAAGTCAAAATGGGTACTTGGTTATACGCTTTGTCAGATTTTATCAACTTTTCTTTATAATATAATAAATATTAGTACGGGAACACTCATAGAGAGTTGTTATCAAGGTTTTGTAATCGATCGGGTTAAGCAACGTTAGGTAAGGTCATTAAATAGATGGGTGACCGTTTAACGCCATTTGAACTAAATGGGTCCGTGCTTCGGAGAGCAAGTAAAAAGTGGGTCCCAGTTTTTAACCGACTATAAAAAAGGAGGTTATGTATTCGATGCGAATGTCTGTTATTAAAAGTTTAGTTAACGTAAAAATAGCGCAGGCGGAGCTGCGTGGGTCAGCTAGTATTATATAAGTATACTAGACATATTTATTCACACAGATTTGGGAAACGAACCTAGTAGCTAACTAGCGTTCTGTGTTTTTGAAGTGAAAACTTCTTTAGTGGCGCTGTGCACTTTTTTCTGAAGGGGAAAAAATATTAAATTCGCGCCAGGACACGTGTCCGTAGCTGATCGAAAAATTGTAAGGTAAGACGTAGGCGGCGCAGGGCGCTTGCGCGAATGTTCGTGTGTGTTTGTGTTACAGCGTGCCACGCGCATCCATGGATGGTGACTGCTGATGGCTCGACCGTCTATGTAGTTAATGTAAAATAATTGTAATAGTTCTGAAGTGTAAAATTTTTAATGTAATATAAATTGTCATGTTTGTGTACGATGCATATGAATATTGTATTTTACCACATAAATGATAGTAGGTACTTTTATACTGATAATTAAAGCAATTCGTGCAAAATTATTCCCTAACCATTCCAAAATATAAAAAATGCACAACGTTAATATTCAAGTTTTCACTTCTGCCGGCACTCCCGGACTGCAACCCGTTGTTTTTTTTTTATATTTAGAATTCGTAACCTAAAAACAATAAGGGTCCAATTGTTGCTTCCATAACGGCGTACTTGCAGACACTTCCCCACACTTGAAGATTGCTCACATTGATCACTCTTGCGTGCCCTCTTGACATCAAATGATGGAACAAGGAATACATAACTCGATGTATTATTATCATAGTATCAGGCATGTTATACCGATATACTTGTATCGTATCCCTTATTACGACTTCTCTTTAATTGAAACAAGTGCAAAAAAAGAATACTTAAAATGAACTAGTGACGTAAGTATATGTTGAATATTAGGTATTTAATACGCCAACCTTCCGATAGACATTTCCACACAATGTTAAAAATTGTATCAAACAAAACCTATTCGCAGAAAGATAATAATAATAATATTCTGGGACAATCCATCACAAACTAGGCAGAGTCTGCACTATGGCAACCAGGTAACTGATACTAATACTTATATACATACTTACATAGATAAATAACACCCAGACACTTGGCGGGAATCAAACCCACGACCTATTGGTTAGCAGCCAGGGTGTCTAACTACTAGACCCACAGGCCCGTCAACAAAAATCTATATCTCTCGGTATTTACTTATAGTTATGTAGTTGCAAAATAGATAAGTGATTTCAAAATATATTAGGTATGTAATGACCTTTCCTAATGCCTGACATTTTAACGTTTGACTTGCAAACCGCAAGCAGCCTGTCTCATTTTGTCCAAAGTAATCTGGTAATTACTTAGTTATTGCAATATCATAGTTATTTGGAGGGGTGATAGTGAAACATCAACCTCTTCACCGGGCTTGCACTCCTAGTACTACACGTTCGCGGTCGGGCTAGTGACGTACCGGAGAGTGCGTACGCGTGATACTTGCGCGTGTGTATCGCCTACTTTCAATGTTATGATTGAAGACGCAATAATTGTGTCAGTAATTACATAAATATTGAGAGCATAACTATAAAAATAGTAATTTGAAGATCGGAAAAATAAATAATATTTTATTTAAAAAAATAAGAAAAATGTATTTTTAAAATAACAACTTTATTATAATTTTATGCGTTAATTTATTGGCTGGTGTAATTTTAGAGAA
The DNA here is from genome assembly GCA_911728495.1 of Furcula furcula. Taxonomy (NCBI): domain Eukaryota; kingdom Metazoa; phylum Arthropoda; class Insecta; order Lepidoptera; family Notodontidae; genus Furcula; species Furcula furcula. Next base: position 11,688,974 of record OU452261.1, on the reverse strand, counting down.
ATATGTAATCATAATTGTTTTTTTAATTTGTTTTAGTTTATTAAACGAACTTCTTTGACCTGCAATACAAGATTATTACCTGTTCCCATTAATAATTACGTTATGAAATACTAGTTCAATGATATAATAATAATGGTTGAAAGACGTTGAGCATAGTCAGTAACGTGTGTTAATTAATCCACTAAGGTCGTAGTGCTTAGAAATATTACTCCCGTTTTTCTTTTTAATTTTTATATTACTAAATCTTATAAATAAATTCACTTTTTAAATATATTTTTTTAAGCAGCAAAATATAAGCACAGGTTTTTAAAAATGGAACTTAAAAAAGTGTGTTACGTTTGGACTCTGTTGTCGCTGGTTTTGTTTGAGTGTGTGATGGAAGGTTCCAGTCAACAGACGTCTTTTGAGTTGCCAGTGCAATTGGTGGGATTCCCATTCATTATATTGGCAGTGCGACTGACTAATTTCGTGAAAAAAATGTCTTACGCATTGAGTCCAGGTAAAATACATAATATATTATGTCTAAGTAGTTTGTTTTTTGTTACGTACACTTTGGTATTTTTTCGTTTAAAGATTAAATATTTTTTATTTATATTTGTTATTTAGGGAAATAAATTTTGACTTGATATCCGACACGTAGAAAACCCCCGTGGGGTGCCGGGTTAGTATAGCATCCCCCCATCCTTCGGAGTCGCTGAACGTTCGGGGTGTGGGCCCTATGAACATCCATTGAGCACGGCGGCGACTCCGAGGAGGACGGCGGCGGGGTTGCGACCCCCGTCCCCGTGAGCACCGTGACTGGTTCCTGGGGGGCTACAATGCCAAAGGCAAGGCACTGAGGGGCCCCTGGTGAGATCCCACCGGAGAGCCCTGGGGTCCCCCCTCTCATGTGCCGAGGCGACAGCCGCGGGGTTTTTTTTTTTTTTTGGTATAAACGACACAGCGAACGAACGTCAGCAAGAGGTTTATTCGATAAGTAATATAAAAACATTGTGAAAAAATATAATTAGTTTCTGACTAAAACAAAAAACAAAACAAATTTGCGCTAATAATCGTTGGCGATAAATCCGAAAAATATTATTTAATTGTTTGAAGTATATTTTGTAAAATATTATTTAGTTGTGTCCCGGGAGAGAGCTTTGTACAGGGCAGGGGCAGTTTTGAACATTTACAAGCCTGTTCACAAATTAAAATATCTAATTTTAGTGGGTAAGAATCCCACATATCCCGGTCAAGCCCCACAGCTCCCGGGTATCTTTGGAAGATTTCCCCACCGTCAAAAAAAAAAAGCATCCCCCCATGTCCTCTCGTTGGGTGTAGTAAGAGGCGACTAAGCGAGAACAGGAAGATGGGCAGCAGCGTCTTTTTCCTTATTTATCTTCCACCTATACTGCGATCCCCAAGCCACCAGCCAAGCGTGGAGATTATGGCAACCTCTCCCTTCTGAGGGGGAGGCCTTTGTTCAGCAGTGGACGTCTATCGACTGCTAATGATGAATGATGATGGGTTGTCCCATACTCGTCCTATGACTACAGTTGGTACGACTTTATATGTAGGTACGCAAAGTTTTTATGCTTTTGTCATAAAGTCATAATATCGTTAATCGTTTATTACGTTAACCACTAAAATAGAGAATGCAGTTTAACGAGTTTTCATGCCGTAAGTATACTCGTAATTTATGACGTCAGTTATTGGCAAACTGTCGAATGCATTATGAAGTTGTATACTTACTTACTATAGTAGAGTATAAAACGGATTTTGAAATTAAAATAACTACAAGCTTATGTTTTGTTTGGTTAACAACAATCGTAATTATAGTTATTGGTATAATGTTAAACATCTAGTACAAGTTATGTGTGTGATGCTAGTATACCTACATTTATGTAGAGACAATTAAATATTTTTCATTTCTTACTGACTGTAAAATTATGAACTTTTTTTTAATTAGAAAAAAAAAATGATTATAATATTATTTAAGTAATCAATTTAGTTCATTCAAAATTCCCTGTAACGAGTATTGAATGTAGAGTAAATTCTCAGAAAAGGAGATGTTCCATTTTGGTCCAACACTATGTACACTACATGGAAAAATAGGAAAAACATAGGAGAGTTTCATAAAAATACTTATAAATTAATTTGAAGCAGAGTACAATTGTACAAAAATGATTACTTTTGCAGTTATTTAGTATGTCCACCCTGTTTTTAGGGCAGCCATGACAGTTGCGTTTGACGTTGGTTACTACTTGACAGTTAATGCTATAGTTGACGTTTCGTAATAGATTGTTTACGCGTGGAGTACATAATGTATTTCGGAGTTTTTAGTGATTATTTATGTTTGCGGACATTCATTGACTGTTTCTTTCTTGACCCGGGGCTTTATTGTATTGATTATAGCCTGTGATTTGGATTGGAATCCGCAACAAGTTCAATCGCAGGTATAGTCAGTTGTCAAAATGACATTTTAGATACGTATTTCCGATCCATCATATTATTGTGGGGTGTTGCTACAGTAGTATTATATTCTCTTTGGTGTTGCTCTCCTTGACCAAGATATCTTAAATGTACAATAAAACGAAGCAATATTAAAAAAAGATAACATTACAAAACAGTTACTTTATTGAATAGTTATATATACATATAGTGTACATGGTGTTGGCCCAGGCTCCATACATTTCTGGAACAACTCCTTTAGTAAAAAATTTTGGCTGGTGAGCTATGCCTTAAATAACTTCGTGGCTTCTCGTAGCCTTTGTGGCACAGTGGGAAACCGCCAGCTTTACAAACCGGAGGTCGCGGGTTCGGATCCCGCAGGGAGCAACAACTTTGGGTAGTTGTTTCTTATAGGCTAGCAAAAATAGTAATAGACTAATAGTATATAGTTTTTCTGTAAAATAAAACGATCCATGCGTCGGATGGGCATGTAAAAAGTCGGATTGTGAGAGGTAAAAGGAATTGAAAGTGCACTTGGGTCTACGCAAGCACTTGTGCAGTATATCTCCCGCGAAGATGGCTGATCTTGCGAAGGATTAATTAATAATAATACTATACGACCACAGTGGTCGTATCGTATTATTCTAACATGACTATATTATTGTTCTGATAGTGTGTCATGATGGAATGCTGGCTGGTGAAAAATTAAACCTAAAAATATATAATTAAATTGCTTTATAGAATCAATTTAAGGGATAAAATATGTTCAGATATTATACCTAGATAATTAAACTGCATTTCTACAAATGATTCTATTTTTTGTGAAAAAGAAAAATGTTTTGTTTGGAACTAAACTCGCGAAGTAAACCGAGGAGGCAATTAGGGGCTGCAGATAATAAAGGTAGTTTGTCAACTAATGGCAGTGAAATTGTAAAAATAGTTTAGATAAAAGGCTTGCTCCGCAGACAACTTAATGATTCATTAAGAGGTTATACAAACAAATGCCTACAATGTATTTTTTACTCCTTTGTGTTCTAATAAATTTTTACTATTTTTTTGCATTATTATTGCTCACTACCGTACTTACGTATTTTGTTTAAATACGAGTAGTAGGTATCTACATTAAAACTCTACCTTTACTTTTTATTGATGTTTTTTTTGAAAATCCAATGGGGGACAAGCCGAGTGTGTGGGATTCTTACCCACTAAAACCACCAGTCAGTGTCTTGCTTTTGAGCCCGCCACTGGGGAGCACATTATAACCCCATGGTGCTTAAGAGGACGGAGTCGCAACCCCGCCGCGCCTTCCTCTTTGCCAGAGTGTTTCCAGTGCCGGACGCTCGCTAAAGCACGACAGATATGCATGCTCCCTCAGCACCCTCGCGGTGCTCACGACTATGGGTTACTACTATGAAACACTACTTTAGTAGCATAAAATATCCCTAAATCGCATCGTTTCTCTTTTCAGATACATATCGTTCCCGCAACCGTCGGGAGCTGTCGCTAGCCAGCGAGCCAGCGGAGCCGTTTGACGTGATCGAAGTGGAGAAGTACATAGTTGGCGAGTTTGGAGCGCGCGCATGCGTGTTCGAGCGAGTGTGTGCACACTACGCGACCAGGGCGCGGACGCAACCACGACCGCAACTGGACTGGCCTGATGTGTTCAGGTATTTTTTTTTGTATTTGAAAAAAGAATTGCAACGTGCCTGCCAATAGACAGCCACATTGCTGTGCCATTCGTCCCTAAGACAAACGCTAATTCTCTGCAGCCAGTCACACTGTTGGATTTCACAAAAAAGGGCAAGCCTCCTTATGGCCTCTGTTGTCCTAGTACTTCTGGCATTGAAATCATTGAAATCAAACTACTTTACTACTTTACTTATTTTACTTCTGGTATTTTAAATTCAGTAGACAATGTACTATGTGGAGAGATATTCACGCAGACCTGTAGAAACAAGTGGAAGCTCTTGCTACCAGCAATGGAATTAATGGGATTAAAAAGTCTTATTAGTCCCATCAAAAAAATTGGATAGCTACTAGCGGGAAAAAATATTCACAGGAGGTACTTCCATGGTTTAGAACCATGGAAGTACCTACTGGAATGGAATTACTGGGAATGATCCAATTTTGCCAGCTACGGGCACAGTAGTTCACGACAAAAAACATCAATATTTACACACTGTGCTACTTTACTGTAGAATATTTGACATTACGTAGTACTCCTGGGACAGTCAGCAGAATATCTATAACCGCGTTTTACTACTTACCTAGACGTCACTTAGACAGAGGATTTTTTTTACTCAATAGGCAAGCACTAGCTTAGTGCTTGATTGAAATCTCACCTGGAAAAAACCGGTGATGCAATCGAGGGTGGTAAAGTACACACACTGGCTATGTCTATTCACTCTATCAACATTATAATCTGACGGGAAAACTGACGCAGGCAAACTATTCTAGTCCTTGGGTTAGCTGTACGTATTATAAAGGACGAAGCATATATCGCTTAGTCCAGAGTCCAGACACTATAGAGACGTTCACGGTTCGATGATAGAAAGGGGAAGGTGGAATCAAGTCACGTAATTCCTGCCTATTTTTTTTTCATAGTTTATGTTAGTACGGAACGACATTAATTATAAATTAATAATAAATAAATAGAATAAAAAATAAGTAAGTAAAATGTTTACAGCTTGAATTTGAACTTTTCATATGATTTGAAAAACAATGAGCTATGTTGAATGGGTTCATAGAGTTCGACGTAATATATTGTGATTTGACTGTTATAAGGTTATAAGTATTAAATTTTGCGATACTTCAATTATTTGCAGTTTTTATTAAATACTTAGTTCAATGATTATTCATCTTAGCGTTTTGGTTGATTGAAATTACACAATGAGTTGGCTATTAAATAAGAAACTTGATATGAATGATATTAAAACAATAACTTTGATACACTACATATTTTATAGACTTATCACGAACTAGCTGACCTACGCAGCTCCGCATGCGCTATTTTTACGTTAACTAAACTTTTAATAACAGACATTCGCATCGAATACATAACCTCCTTTTTTATAGTCGGTTAAAAACTGGGACCCACTTTTTACTTGCTCTCCGAAGCACGGACCCATTTAGTTCAAATGGCGTTAAACGGTCACCCATCTATTTAATGACCTTACCTAACGTTGCTTAACCCGATCGATTCCAAACCTTGATAACAACTCTCTATGAGTGTTCCCTTACTAATATTTATTATATTATCAAGAAAAATTGATAAAATCGGACCAAGCGTATAACCAAGTACCCATTTTGACTTTAATCCCCTCTCCCAAAAGAACCGTGCTAGATTATTATACGGGATAAAAAGTATCCTATGTCCTACCTCGTAGTAAGATCTCAAATCATGCCAAGTTTCATTTGAATCCATTCAGTAGTTTCGGCGTGATGCGCAGCCGTGATACAGACAGACAGATAGACAGACAGACAGACAGACAGAGACATTTAAAAAAATACATTTTCGGTCACAGTATCGGTTATAGAATGCCCTACAAATATAATTTTCAAAATATTTTCAATGTACAGAATTGGACCTGTTACAGTTTTATTATAAGTACCTATAGATTATCACGCATTAAAATTAGATGTTAATAAAGCTAATATCTGGATATTAGCTTCTTCTTCTCATACATGACACAACAATCCTTACTACTTTAGTCTTCGAAGCCCTTCGGATTACCAAAACGACCTTGACACGGTGTCCATCCAAAATATCTATGTCCATTTCATAATACTCTATTCAAATGAAGAGTCTCAATGCCATGTCCGATTGTACGGAACCAGGTCACCATTCGTGAACGGTCCGCCAGTTCAAGAATGCTAAGTGTCCAGCGATCACAAGTGGGACAGTGACGTAAAAGACACGCAATCGTGCGGGTCATCGTGGTACCGGTCGCGTAGCCACCCAACCACAGACATCATAGAGAATTACGAAACGACTGACATTTTGTTCCTGTACATCTTTGTGTTGCAATGCGATTATATCTGACGGCTAAAGGTTTGGACATAGTGAATTGGAATGCGGTTAAGTAGGTAAAAATTGCCGTAAATTATCTCAACTGTACATTGAAATACAACTACTTTTACGGATTATATCGCGGTTTATTTTTGGTTTTACTTTCCCGACGTTTCGAATGCTTTGTAGCACCCATGGTTACGGGGGTATATAAAAGACAATATTATCTCAGCTATAAATTATCTATTCGTATTTTTTTTTTTAAATTCCCCCTTCCCCTTACCCATATGTAAACTACCCACCCACCCTATTTATATGCAGGATATGAACAAAAAATAACTTTGATTTTTTTCTCATGCAAAATATTTTTTTTATTCAATCTAGTGAAGAGACAAGCAAAACACACGCCTGATGGTAAGCGCCTATAGACTGCTGAATTGCATGTTGTTCGTCACCCAATAGTTGTTAGTTAGTCTCTTGTATCCGGTAACTTTACTAGCTACAGTGCCTTTCATATCAGAGCGTTTACGAACTGCTGCCTAGCAGTAGAATATCTGACACTGCGGTACCTACCTGGACGGTCCCATGAAGGGACTTACTACTTTGTAGTTCAAATCAGAAAATATCCCAATTTTCGTTTCTATGGCATTGCGTTTTTCGTAGGCGCACAAAAGTATCGTCAATCTACGAAAATAAACATAGTTTTTTTTGTAACTAAGCTCAACTACTTACTGTTATTACTTTGATGGTCTTGAGAAATAAAATAATGGCGATTCACATGAAAACGTACAACCTGAAAGTATGTTAAGGCCAAAAAAAAATTATGCAGCGAAACGTTATAGTGGATGTTGGACTATCGTCTACTTCGACGTCCGAGGTGAACCAGTGTTATGCAACACCGCAGAACACTTTCACTGCGGCTAATGTTCTTTTAATCAAATGAAAATACACCTTAACACCGCACGATTAGGGTGAAAATATAATCGTCATAGTTTAACCACATCTACGATCACATTGAAACTTTATAGTCATACTTTAAATGTGTTTGATGTAATAAATCATGTTATTTTCTCATCACTGTGAAGTGTCATTGTGGGTTTGCGGGGATGTCTGGAGATTATTTTGATTTAGTTCCGTATTGTCTCGAAGACTTAATGTCCGTTATCAGGAAAACAATTTTCTGTTATTCGAACTAACTTTGAATAAATTATTACGTTTTTTAAGAAGATGAATGTGGAAAAGGTGACAGTACCTATCATCATCATCAGCAGCCAATATACGTCCACTGTTGAAAAAAGGACTCCCCTTTAGAAGGGAGGGGTTGCCAAAATCTGCACGATTTGCAGGAGTCTTGGAAATCGCAGTATAATAGGTAGTAAGGTAATCCAGTAGAAAGACGCTGCTGCCCGTCTTCTTGTATTCCCTTTTCGCCTCTTACGGAAATCCAACGGAAGGAGATTGAAGGGTGCTTATCTTCACGGGTACCTATATCATAATTATATTGCCGAGAAAGCTCCGGAGCTTTCCCTGCAATATAATTATGATATAGGTACCAGTTATGGCTTTTTATCCTGGGCCAAACAACTTAATTTTGCAGGATTTGTTCCAAATAAAATAAATAAGGATATTAAATCCTTATATTAAATGTAATAGGTACCTAACTTGTATTTAAAATTATTATATACTGGAACAAACAATCTACCCGGCCATCTGGCCCCAAACTAAACAGAGCCTCTGTTGCAACCAGCCAACTGATACGATTACAATTATTATTTTTGAATACATACCTACAATAATATTGTTTTCTGACTTTTTCTGGACTGACGACATTGTAGTGTGCAGGCATTCGGTAGATTGTGGCGTTCTAATAGGGTGTCTATGTCCAGCGGTGGACATCTTCCGGCCGTTGATGATGATGATGAGGACGTATTATTATGATTTTATTAAATAAACAAGTAATAAGTTTAAAAAACTAAAACCCGACTACGGATAAAATCGCAGTCTAATAATGTGATATTATATAGCCTATAACCAGCGGACAATTAAGACGCTTCTAACGACACCCTACTTGTCAAATTATGTTAAGTAGATTAGAAGATATGCGGGAACAGATGAACATACATACATACATTCTTGTTAAAATCATAACACTTCATCCGTTCCGTAGTCGGGTAATAAATAACACTCGAATAAACACAGATAGACCATAATCACGCTCACAAAAATATTGTTCCTCTGTGGGAATCAAACTCACGACTTTATAAGTACCTAACCATATTGTCTAACACAGCAACGGGCGAATTCATTTAAATAACGATTTATTAACAGCTTTTATGTTTATTTTCAGCCAGTACAAGCGTTCACCAGACCAAGCCAAGGAGTTTTACCTGCTTAGCGTATTCCTGGGAGACATAGTTGGTTCCCCACATCTCTGCCTGCAGCTCGGCAAGCGTAGGAGCTGTGATTTAATGCAGCTAGACTCAGCATAGAACAAATAAACGAGTTAAGAATGTTCCAAAACTTAATTAATTAAGCAAACCCCGTATGGGTATTGCTTAGGCTTAAACTAATTTGATTTTTACATTAACTTCTTAGGCCCATGTTTATAAATCAATGTCACTGGGTGGTAGGTTCCTTATGCAAGGAACCGTCCAACGGTTATTGCACCAGCTTGGAGCTGTACATAATCATCTGGCGTAGGATAGGCTTCACCCCAGATGACTCAACCTGCGTCTCGCAAGAGCTTCGCAGCCATGCACTACCAGTTAATAATGAGTAAAAATGTACTTTTAAAATCGGGCCTAAGATATTTTTTTTTATTTACGTTTGAACAAAATGTATATTTTGTTTATTTTTATTTTATTGTTAAAGTTTAAACCACATCAATGTTATCGTGATTATAATTAGTTAAGTTACCAAAATAATATTGGTCACCAAAACTTAGAAATATTACTTAAAAGCACTATGTTATAGTAAATAATATGAAAGTGCACTTGCTAAACAAATTAACGTAGAATAAGATGACGCGCGCGTAAAAGTTACCTGCTTTGTGATTTTTTTAAAGTTTAAGTTAAAATGTAAGTAAGAACTTTTTTGTATGTATCCATAACGTAATAATGTAATTTTACCAGTAGTTAATATGATTTTTTTACCCATTTGTGTTCAAATTGTATGGTTAGTCGTGTACTAAATAATTAAACTTGGTATCAACGAAATTGTAACCCTGTATTTCAGTACCTATGTAAAGTCTAAATTCTGTAGTCACTAGACTCACAAACCAAGACCTATTAACCTAGTTTAAAATTTAAATCAAACATTATTTCTGACTTTTGAAAAATATTTTGTTAGCTATTGCGATATTTTATAAGTATTATTAAAGGAAAGACGCTACTATTGTTTTAATAATTATTGTAATTATTGTAGATAAAATGCGTGTCTCGTTATGATAAACTACAAATAAAAATAAGTTTTAAAAACTAAAACCCGACTACGGATAAAATCGCAGTCTAATAATGTGATATTATATAGCCTATAACCAGCGGACAATCAAGACGCTTCTAACGACACCCTATTTGTCAAATTATGTTAAGTAGATTAGAAGATATGTGGGAACAGATGAACATACATATATACATTCTTGTTAAAATCATAACCCTCCCTCCGTTCCGTAGTCGGGTAATAAAATGCATTCCATTTTGTAACTAATTCCTTGAAGTTGAGTTGTATCTAAAATATTGATATTGGTAGATATATATGTAAATACTGTGTTCGATCCCTCTTCTATCACACTGAGGGTATTATTATTCGGTAAGATCGGAAACGAATTGCTGGTATTAGGAAAACATTAAGATATTAACAACAAATTAGATATACATAGATTTTGATACTCTTTAGATATTTGGCTCCATATATCACACCTGTAGTATAGATATTAACATAGCATAAGACTTTCAAATCGTGAATTCTTCCATTTAGCTGCCACAGGATAATGTGCGATGGATATACTTTCTTTAGGTTCAGTATCAATTAAACTTATGATCAACAATACATAAGGCAACTAATTTCTTTGGTCCTAACTGCTAATCAATGGCCAGAGTAGATGCTTTACTAGAAATGCTTTCTTTTTATTTCAAAACTAGCTGACCCACGCAGCTCCGCCCGCGCTGGGTTTACGTTAGCTAAACTTTCAATAGACAATCGCATAGAATACAAAATCTCCTTTTTTAAAGTCGGTTAAAAACTTGGACCCACTTTGTACTTGCCCTCTGAAGCACGGAGACGTTTAGTTCAAATGGCGTTAAACGGTCACCCATCTATTTAATGGCCTTACCTAACGTTACTTAACCTAGTCGATTTCCAAACATTGTTAACAACTGTCTATGAGTGTTCCATTACAAATATTGATTATAACTATAATGAAAAATTGTTAAAATCGGAGCAAGCGTATAGCCAAGTACACATTTTGATTTTAGTCCCCTCTCCCAAGGGAACCGTGCCGAATGTCGGAATAAAAACTATCCTATGTCCTACCTCGGAGTATTAACTCAAATCATACCAAGTTTCGTTTTAATCCATCCAGTAGTTTCGGCGTGATGCTCAGCCGAGATACAGATAGACAGACAAACAGCCAGACAAAAAAAAAACAATTTTGGCTTTAGTATCGGTTATAGAATGCCCTCCAAACATATTTTCAAAATATCTTCAATGTACAGAATTAAACCTGTTACAGTTTTAATATAAGTATAAATATAGATTAATCTTACAAAGTTACAATAAATAATGATACACCATCTTGTTAGGAAAAGCATTTAACAAAAAACCTAGGTTTAGACCCAGGTTTAAGGATCAATTTCCTGAGTTCATAGTTAAACTTCTTTTTATAATAAGACGGATAGGGTTATATTTATGACCCCGTTTCACGGACCCGTTGGTCCAATGGGTCGTGGGTTCGATTCCCACCTTGCGTCCGGATATTATTATATTATGTACTAGCTGACCCACGCAGCTCCGCCCGCGCTGCCGCTGTGTTTACGTTAACTAAACTTTCAATAATATACATTCGCATAGAATACAAAACCTCCTTTTTTAAAGTCGGTTAAAAACTTGGACCCACTTTGTACTTGCCCTCCGAAGCATGGAGACGTTTAGTTCAAATGGCGTTAAACGGTCACCCATCTATTTAATGACCTTACCTAACGTTGCTTAACCTGATCGATTTCCAATCATTGTTAACAACTCTCTATGAGTGTTCCCTTACTAATATTTATTATATTATAGAGAAAAATTGATAAAATCGGACCAAGCGTATAACCAAGTACCCATTTTGATTTTAATCCCCTCTCCCAAAAGAACCGTGCTAGATTACGGGATAAAAAGTATCCTATGTCCTACCTCGTAGTAAGATCTCAAATCATGCCAAGTTTCATTTGAATCCATTCAGTAGTTTCGGCGTGATGCTCAGCCGAGATACAGACAGACAGACAGACAGACAGACAGACAGACAGACAAAAATTAAAAAAATTACATTTTTGGCCTCAGTATCGGTTATAGAATGCCCTCCAAATATAATTTTCAAAATATCTACAATGTACAGAATTGGACCTGTTACAGTTTTATTATAAGTATAGTGTATTTACAATATTATTGTATTTGATATTTGTATTAGTTGTCTCGTTACCATAGTACAGGCTCTCTGCCTATTTTGGGATCAGATGACCGTGTGTGTATTTTTTCCAGGATATTATTATTATTTACACTAGAATAACATAGTTAAATGGTTTTTTTTTATATAATTGAATAGAATAATTAGTTATTATTTTTAATATTACGGAAAAATGGAGAACAACACAACTAGTTTTTTTTTTACAATGAACAGTAGATACTAGTCAAATAAAATATTATCGATAAAAATGACATATCAATGTACCTTTAGGTATATCTAAACTTTCATTATATTTCTAATATCTCTATCCAACTTCACTTTAATATTTAAGCTTGTATAGGTACTTGGGACTATTCTTATCCAAATAGTGATATCATGGAACTTTATTTGGTGTATCTTTTTTTATTAAAAAAAATTATTATTTTTTTAATTTTTTTCTTTTTTCTGTGGCAATGTGTTTCTTGTTCTAGGATTGCTTCCGAGCTCTAACTGACGTTCCGAACCCGGAGAATCACAAATACCATTAGATAGGCTATTAAATCACCATCATTAAAAAAAAAAACATCATCGAAAGTCGTCCACTGTTGGAAAAAGACCTCCCACTTATTAGGGGTTGCCATAATCCTCATGCTTGGCTGGCGTCCAAGATGTCATCGCAGAATAGTTAGTAGGTAATCCAATGTACTATGCGTTTCAACTAAGAATGTGGCCGCCATCTTGCCATTTCAAATATATAATTACTAAAAATTGTGTTTTAACAAAAATAGATAGCAAAATAACACATTACAATAAATAATCAAAACCGGGCCGAATTTTACATGTTGTGTTTACTCTGCTGGCGGTACAAAAATCGTAAAAAACGAGTGAAGTTCCGCTGTCGCGATTATCATGGCGGCCACATTCTTATTTGAAACGCATTATAAAGATGCTGCTGCTCTTTGTTTTCCCTTAGTCGCCTCCTACTACACCCAACCGGAAGGACATGGGTGGGTGCTATTCTTCTTACCCGGACACCTCACTAGTACCTAATAGCAAATTGCGGAGAAAGGCCATTAAATACACCAGCTGATTGTACTTGACTTGCTCTAGTGGTCAGGCACCCTGGCTGTTACCCAATAGTTCAGATTCCTAGGGGTTCGTGTGGCGGGTCACCCCCTTCCCTTTAATATGGTTGAGGGGAGTGATGGTTGCTGCTCGAGTCAACTCGTGCGCGGGTGCTGCTTGGGCGGACTGGTCCGACTACTATCCCTTTGGCCTTTTAGTTTGTTGTATTTTCGTCGTATTTCTTTTTCTATCTCTTATTTTTGATCTTTTGAACGGCAGGACACACTGTCACTGGTGATTATCTAATAGTAACAAGACAAACACTGTTTAAAAAAATGTGAAAAAATTACAAGCCCGTACTAAAGTGCTAGCGTTAAGCCTATTTGAAATAAATGATTTTAACTTTGACTTTTACTTTGAAAGACATCCACTGCTGCACAAAGGCATCCCCTTAGAAGGGAGGTATTGCCAATAATAAATGTATTTAACAAATAAAATATACTTCCAAGGTGGCAAGTAATCATTCATGCGGTCCGCCTGATGGTAAGTAGTCACCGCAGCCTATAGACACTAGCAACAATAGAAGAATCACTAGCGCGTTGCCTACCCTTAAGATATTTGATATTAAGTCTTTTGTGTCTTTTTTGGGACTAATCCCACCACTCATTCCCACCACTGTGACTCCTGTCAGCCAGGATTTACGTCTTATGTGTCTAGTAATTTCACCAGCTAAAGTGCCCTTCACACCGAAACACAGCAATGTTTACGCACTGCAGCTTGGCGGCAGAATATCTGACGCTGCGGTGGTACCTACCTGGATGGTTCCTAGCACAAGGAACCTACCTCCTAGTAATCCCCCACTCTGTTTTTGACGTGCCCAAGAGATCTCTAAGATACGTCACGATTGCGGCAGAGCTGTACATAATCATTATGTGGAATGTTACATTATTTGATATGTCTTTTGTAATACTTCAGGTAATCAGGATGGTCACAATAATCAACACATAAGCATTTGACGGTCAAATATATTTTATAAACAATCGTGCAGAGTTTCCACTTACAACTGTTCTCAATGACGGTGACAGAATGACTAACTCGAACGTTGTGACACCGGTATATATAGGCAAACAGATAAGCTAATCAAGAGTCATACATATACAAAAACTATTACATATCTAACATTAATTAATATATTTAGATTGGAGATTTAATTAGGAGAATTATCAGTCAATAATACATATAAACCACAACTAATGTAAATATTACTCATAATCAGTATTTTGTTACGCCGGAAGCTGTCAAGCGCACGGCGACATAATTATATTTCATTTAGTAGTTACAAATAAGTATTTAAACACAAATCAAAATAATGTCATGCTATAGAACAAATTAAATCACAAATATAATCAATATATAATTATCTAGGTGCACAAAGTTGAGCAGGGACCGGAAGTCTGTAACACTTTAGTAAAATAAAGGCTTGACTGCAAACAGATGGGATTGCAAGCCTACTTAAAAACGGGACACAGTCGGGGAAGAAGACACTAGTGACAGGGGTGGCGAACCTTTATGTATCAACGTGCCATCTATTTAAATAAAAATTAATGTTGATCATGTCATGATCTTCAGTAAAGTGAAAGAGCGCGAGCAGAGCTGCGCGGGTCTGCTAGTTTTTTATAAAGTAATGTTCAATAAGGCCATAATACGAGTCGTCAAATATTTTGATTTCATGATGATACTAATGGTTCGTGTGCCTCGGAAAGCACCCGAACCCTTCGTGGCGTAGGATCACACACGTTCGCTCGTAATGTAATGGCGAACCAATGGCACGGGACACAATATTTTGGACACAATATGCCATGTGTATTAATTACTTCACACTGAGAGAAAAAATAATACTATTAACCAAACAAAAATTCTTGTTTCAAGAAATCCGTTAAAATTATTGATCTTATTAGTTTTAATTATATATTCAAGAATATATTTACTTGTTTTGAAAAGATTTTCTTACCCAATAGAAGTATTTTTTTTCTCAGTGCATTATGAACTTTGTGATCTGTGGCGTGCCCAAAATATTGTGTCTCGTGCCATTGGTTCGCCATCCCTGCCTAGTGTGTCTTAAGCTAGTGCTTATTAAAACCCAATACATTTTAGTTATAGACTATATTTCCACTAAGTATATACTTAAGATTACACACTATATACTTAGGAAATTTTAGTCTTAAAGACCCCTTCATTATTATCGGACGATTATGATTAATATGTGTAAGTAGATATGTGTGTATGTATATACTACCTACCAGGTTAAAAGAGCAGCGTAGGTACTTTCCTTGTTGTTCACGCATGAACATACGAATTTGTCACCGCACGGCGGGCAACACTGTATCAGACGACCATTACCGAGCGAACGAGCAAGGCACCACCAACAAGCACCTAAATTATTATACTTTTTCCTTTTACATATTACATCAAAGTTTACAGTCCGCCTTGTTTTAATTTCATACTGAGCTAGGATCGAACACTTGTAATATCAAAAAATAATAAAACAAATCTGTTTGTGTGAAATACTCAAATGTACCGGAAAGAACGGCCCGTATCCGGTCAGGCCCAGCATGGCTGCCCATCCGACTGGACAACATTCATTTTTTACTACATTTGTTTTTTTGCCATTCGATATACATGTTGTGTTTAAATATGTATGGCAGTTTGAATGAGAGTGGATTTTAAAAACATGCCAAATCGGTAGTGCCAAAAAATACGTTATTATTTATATATAGTACTCACAATATGAATCCGTGGGGTGTCCGGGTAAGAATAGCACCCACCCATCTCCTCCCGTTGGGTGTACGTAAGAGGCGACTAAGGGAAAACAAGAAGACGGGCAGCAGCGTCTTTCGATTAGATTACCTACCACTTATATTGCGATTCCCAAGCCGCCTGCCAAGCGTGGGGATTATGGCAACCCCTCCCTTCTAAGGGGGAGGCCCTTGTTCGGCAGTGGACGTATTTCAGCTGCTAATAATAACTTATTGATTCATCATCATCATCAGCCGGAAGACGTCTACTTCTGAACATAGGCCTATCCCTTCGAACGCCACAATGAACGAAAATTGGCTATTTGCATCCACCGGTTACCTGCGACGCGCACAATGTCGTCTGTCCACCTATTGGGAGGCCTGCCAACGCTGCGTCTTCCGGTTCGTGGTCGCCACTCGAGAACCTTTCTTCCCCAACGGTTATCGGTTCTTCGAGCGACTTATTGATTGATTGATTGTAAAGCTTATTCCACTACAACACTTTGCATGAAGTAGGTAAAGTAAATGTGGTACTAGCGAAGAATACTGGGAGTGTCATGAACTGAATTCAGAACGAATCAGTCCATACTGAGATCCATACTTCAGGAACTTGGCCTCGTGCAGCGGCTGTCGTCAATTATTCAGGCTCGCATCCCTCATTCTCTGGACATGTTTCGCGAAGAAGTAGCATTTCCATCGAGCGCCTTGTCATAGAAGGAAATCAGATCACGCGGGAGATCACCCATACGATATACCGATCAAATAAAAGCGTCTGATAGCGGTCCCTTACATCAATGCACCAGAAAGGTGGCATTGAGGGAGGATTGGCGGTGGAATTGTCAGGCGGGCCACCATCAGTCACATGTGACAACCACGACCACTCTATTAAGAGAGTAACGACTGAGAAGAGAGATAGAGGTATAGTAATTGTACGATTTGTACAGAGGTTCGCTGGTGTGTATGTGGTTTGTTAATAATGGACTGTATGAGGTGATTCCTTGATGCAATTGAACAGTAAGGGAATCACCAGCCGGAAGACGTCCACTGCTGAACATAGGCCTCCCCCTTGGAACGCCACAATGAACGACAATTGGCATCCACTTGTTACCTGCGACGCCCACAATGCCGTCTGTCCACCTAGTGGGAGCCCTACCTACGCTGCATCTTCCGGTTCGTGGTCGCCACTCAAGAACCTTTTTTCCCAACGGTTATCGGTTCTTCGAGCGATGTGGCCTGCCCATTGCCATGTAGGGAACTATATAATTAATAATCATATTAACTGATAGTGCGTACTATTAAAGGTATACGAGTTACACGTAAATTGTATAAAGTAAAAAAAAATAAGAAACATGACAGAGAAACATAATATAAAATAAAAAGTCACTAAACCACTGCAAGTTACCGTTTTGCACGAATTGTCCTTTACACCTCCTCGTTAGCTCCTTGCACGCGTTTTCCACGTCCGAAGGAACGCCGAAACACTGCTCTGCTTTCTATTTCTCTTCTAATTAAACTTGTATGGTACTTGATATACAGTTTATGTATGGCATACAAGACTCCAGCCAATGCTATCACCACCAGAATCCACAGTAAAATTTCCGTAGTATTTGATGCATTTTTGTCTAATATTTTTGTTGACGGGTTATTATCGCCTGCTCCAGCCGCTTTTTTTTTGACGCGGGGGAAATCTTCGAAAGATCCCCGGGAGCTGTGGGGCTCGTCCGGGGTATGTGGGATTCTTACCCACTAAAACCCCCGCGGCTGTCGCATCGGCACATGAGAGGGGAGACCCCAGGGCTCTCCGGTGGGATCTGCACCAGGGGCCCCTCAGTGCCTTGCCTTTGAGCCCGCCGCCGGGGGGCGCATTGTAGCCCCCCGGGAACCTGTCACGGTGCTCACGGGGACGGGGGTCGCAACCCCGCCGCCGTCCTCCTCGGAGTCGCCGCCGTACTCAATGGACGCTCAAAGGGCCCACACCCCGAGCGTCCAGCGACTCCGAAGGGGCCGCTTGAGCTATAATAACCTCTTCCTGCTTGGAATTATTGGTACCTATTTTTTTTTTTTCACTATAAAACTCCGAAGTCCGCCGTGATGACAGTCACGTTATAGTCCATTACATGTTTTCATTAATTTTTTTTTTTGGACACGCACCTTTCTTCATTGTATTTATCACCCCATGCGCGGTGTCAAATTGCGCGCGCGGCAGTCCATCCTACTGGCAGCGGTCGCCATGTAGGGACGCGATATTAAATGAGACAATGGATTAAGTACGACACGTCTTTATTGGTAAGAGACATCCGATCGAAGCCGACACAAAACAATGTACATGCTTATTATAAGGTGCAATCCCTATACACATACATAAACACGTATACATCCCGTACAGCCACTTCAACTTGCAGATTCTGAGAGCTATGTCGGTGACGTTGGTTCTTCGGTGAATCTCCACATTTCGGATTCTGTCGCGTAAAGAAACTCCGAGCATAGCTCTCTCCATAGCTCGTTGTGTGACTCTGAGCTGAGGGAAGCTCTACCGTCCATTAAAAATCCAGGTATGACCAGTACCAGGCATCAGCTTTAAAAAAAAAAAAAAAAAAACACACACGGCGTGCTCTGAAACTGTGAGTCGTGATGGGCACTGCTTTATATTACACCAAGGAAAGTATTGGCGATAGAACGACTATCAATTTTCACCAGCTCAGACAAACGTTGTCCGCACTTTCGGTGATAAAAGGCTCAACAAATTAACGTAATTGTGTTGATATTAAGAAACATGCAACGTGCACGTGAGAAAATGAGTTTATGTCTAAGCACTTCGAGTACCGTCAGTAAACTGGTGGGGGGGGGCTAGTCAATATACATACAAGGATTGAACAGTAATAATAGAAATATGCAAATATTACCGGCATTATTTTCCCTGATCGGCATCAGAATCAGCTGCAATCGGAACACATCCACTGTCGAACAAAATGCCTCTCCCTTAAAAGAGAGGGGTTGCTATAGTCCCCACGCTTGGCAGAAATCTTGAGGATCGCAGTACAGGTGGTAGGTATTCCAATAGAAAGACGCTGCTGCCCGTCTTCTTGTTTTCCCTTAGTCGCTGCTTCCGGACATCCTACGGGAGATGGGAGGGTGCTATTCTAGACCGGATACCTCACGTATTACCCCATGTTTTCGGTCAGTCCGAAGAGTAAGCTAACGCTGCGCGATCAATACTACTTTTCTGTAAATACAAGCATGTTACCAGGCACTTCTACCGATTATTTTCCCATCTAAAAATATTTCTTCTGGCCGGGGATTATATCGTACGTAACGATTCGCATATTGATACTTCTTTACGTGTAATCCATCTGTCGTTTATACAGCGATCCTCGACTAAACTATAGTTAGCTTAGCTTTCTTGCAAGCTGAGATTTGAGTTACCGTTGTGTTACACGTCTCATCCGTTAGGTGGCGTACGTTACATCGTGATACTTTCTCTAACACTAATATATTTCATCATATCCCGCTAGGTAGCGCAAGTATATCGTTATTTTACTAAATATTCCGTCGCTATGGTCGTATCGGCTAGAAGTAAATTATTATGTTATGAAAATATCATATAGCCAACCTATATAATAGCCGGGACGTATAGAAATAAGATTTCTCTCCAGGAATAGACCATATTACGTACAAGTGGGCTGTGTATTGGCCAGTTATGTACCAAAGCTAAACCATTGTTTGATGAAACCTTTAAAATGTCCCCGGAACCTGTGACCCCCGCAGGTTCCGGGGATGTGTGGGATTCTTACTGTGGGGGTCCTATCGGAGGAGATAAATAAAACCCTCAATCGACGTAAAAACAATAATGGACTGTATTTCGCTTTCTTCAATTCTTCATTATAACTAGTTCGTATATACAAATTCTTATGTTCTAGGCTTCCTATGTTCTAGGCTTCTTATGTTCTAGGCTTCTTATGTTCTAGGCTTCTTATGTTCTAGGCTTCTTATGTTCTAGGCTTCTTATTGAGGATCCAGGAAAAAGTCGAGTACGAAAAAACTAGCCGAGCAACCTACTAATATATGAAACTTTGGGGTCTCAACTAGTGCGTATTGAACACAGTAAACAAATTGCTATCTACCAATTACATTACATTTCACTGGGCATACTTTAACTAGCTAATTTGATGTAGCTTTTCGTCCGTCACACTTACCCACTAAAACACCCGCGGCTGTCGCATCGGCACATAAGAGGGGACCCCAGGACACTCCGTTGAGGTCTTCAGGAGCTACTCAGTGCCTTGCCTTTAGACAGTTGTATGTAATGGTTGAATGTTCATAACTAAAGCTTGCTCTACAGTTATAGTAGCACTGTGAGGTAGCTTTTTCTCAAAGATACTTCCTATCCCCGCTGTGTTCCGAATCAAAGCGATGTGTACCTTCTTAGGTACGTAATAAAATATTATTTAAATAACAATCAAATCATTAATAATCGTGCATTCATTTTAGTCTACATAACTAATAAAATCTTTAAAAAAAAATTGATCCGATTTCAATATCACTGAAAAGTATAAAATAATTTAAATATTATTGAAGTTGGTGTTAGCTTAGGGGTCGTCCATTAATCACGTGAGGCTCGAAAGCGAAAGGGGGGGGGGGGGGTTCCGAAAAAATCACGAAATATCACCAGTAGGGGTATAATGAGACATCACGTGTATTTATTTTTCGTTGAATGCACGAATTCTAAACCAAACAGCGGCACGTGGCCTTGACTCACCATAGCCGGCAACGACTTCCCCTTCAACATTTAATCAGTTAAGTACCTGTATTTAAAGATAACATTCCGAAAATTTCAATATAAACTGTATTGAAATTTTTTACAAAAAAATACTCGTGATTTTGGATAGGGGGTGGGGGGGTTGTCAGTTTGAAAACCTAAAGTAGGTTAAAAAGTTGCTAAAAACATCACGTGATTAATGCACGACCCCTTACCGGCTGTGTATATTTGGCACCAACTTCAATAATATTTAAATTATTTTATATTCAATTTTTTTTTAAAAAGATTTTATTTTAAACTTTTTAGTGATATTTTCATATATAATGATTGAACCATCGAATACCGAAAAATGATCTAGGTAGGTTATGATCACATTATCGTCTACATAGTTTTACATAATTCATGTTTCTTCAGAAAAAAATATCTGGTCGTAATGAAATTTGCATGGAATCATCATAGTAGTTTCACTCGAATAAATAAAGAATCATCGAAATCGGTTCATATTTGTCAGAGTTATGTAATGGAGAACATCAGTTTTATGGTTTTTACCAGATAAATTTCCCCACATCTTTCTTGGTCCTCCAGGAAGTTCTTATCCGGGTGTGATAAAATTCATACTGATTCATTAAAGTGTTTTTTTCTTTCGAATTAAAAAAGAATCATTGAAATTGGTAAATATTTGCGAGAGTTATGACCATTTTTGTCCTCAAAAAGCGACATAAAGTCATCTTACAGGCATTTCTGCAGGTTTCCTGAGCAGTCACCATTCTTGTTTTTTCAGGAACTACTTATTACTAAGCAATATTTTTTTTATGGGACCCAGTTAACGGATTAAAGAATGGATAGAAGAAAGATTTTTTCAAATCGGTTCATAATTGCCAGAGTTATGCGCGAACATACATAGAAAAAAAATATATATACAGACGAATTGAGAACCTCCTCCTTTTTTGAACTCGGTTAAAAATAAAATGACACTGTTTTCCTACTTAAATTCCAACTGGTTGTCTAACATGTCTTTCCTATTGGTAGGTCTTAGTAGGTACTCTAGGTAAACCTGTAATTGGCTTATGTAAAGATAACTTTACTTAGATAAGATTGTTTTGTATTTAAGCTATTGGTTTACTAATTAACAATTAAACAGTATATATATTCAGAAAAACTTACTGTATACCTACAGTTACAATTTGCCAAAAATAATTTGATTCAAATTTATTAATACTTTACCAAGACTCTACAAATTACTTACATCCACTTTCAATCACAATTATTGGAGCTCATTGAAGGTGATTAATTCCAAAAGATTTCAATACATTTTATTGAGCGGACATTAATGTATCTGAGTGTTATTGACTTAAATCCAATATAAAATGGGATCAATTAGATAATCACTAAATCGCGCATTTTCTGAGCTCATTATTCCGTAATTCACATAATATCTATTAATTGTGACATAACTGAGCGGTATAAATAAATTCCTAATTTATTTATAGTAAATAATAATATGTAAATATTATCCGAACAAGTGGATAAGATGCACATCATTAAATTGCATCAGATGCCCAAAAGACCGTAAAAGATCGGAGGATTATGCATTATTGAAGTCGTATAACGAACCCAGATAATACTGCAAGTATTCATGAAATATCAAACTCAAACTCAAAAATCTTTATTTCAAATAGGCTTAGCACTTTTGAATCGTCATTTTTTAAAAGCTACCACCGGATCACAACGCGGCCTCAACTGAGAAGATCCGGCAAGAAACTCAGCGGGCTTGTCATTTTTTCACCTTTTTTTAAACATTGTTTTGTTACAAATGAATCGACATTAGCGACAGTGTTCTGCCATTCGAAACATAAAGCAAAGGAGAAAAGAAGACAACAATAAATTACGACAAAAATTACAACAAACTAAAAGGCCAAAGGGATAGTAGTCGGACCAGTCTCCCCAAGGCTATCTTAAGCATACAATACAGCTCTTTTAGCTTAGATTGGATCAGCGACAATAACAACGGTTTATTAGCAGCCAAAAGACGTCCACTGCTGAACAAAGGACTCCCCCTTAGAAGTGAGGGGTTGCCATAATCCCCACGCTTGGCAGGCGTCTGCCAAGCGTGGATCGCAGTATCGGTGGTAGGTAATCCAATAGCAAGACGCTTCTGCCCGTCTTCATGTTTTACGTTAGGCGCCTCTTACGGATACCCAACAGGAGGAGATGGGAGGGTGCTATTCTAACCCGGATACCCCACGGGTAACAACGATTAGCTAAGGGTTAATACCGGAAGAATTAGAAACATTTAATATCTCAACTCTCCCGTGACCATGGATGATAAAAAGTGTAGGTTCGTAAGTTATTAAAAAACTTAACTTTTTTTGTTAACGAAATACACGTAGACCGCCAAAGAACCAATGTCACCGACATAGCTCTTAAAATCTACAAGTTGAAGAGGCTGTGGGTAGGTCACATCACTAGAACCGCGAGCGGTTCGGAAGTCCGCTCTGTGGCGCGTCCCCCGGGTGGCGGATAGGGGAGCTCTCCAAGTGGAGAGTCCGACTTGCGTGAGCGGTCGGCGTGGACCAAATCCCGAGGGTCGAGGCGCCCCTGACTTCGGTCGAAGCGGCTCATGTGTTCCCACCTTCTTATCCTTTTCCTTATCTTCCTTCCTTATTCCTTTCCTCTCCTGGGGGTCCGGTGGAGACAACCACTTGCAACAATCGTGGTGAGGGCGCCGAACTGCTGTTCCCGGTACGGGGGTACTGGTTGAGCGGCAGCGAGGCGCGGGGGGGGGGGAGTAGGGCCGAAAGGCCACGTAGGGCGGGGCGCCGCAGCAACCGTGCTGTCGGGGTATGGGACCCGGCAGACGGCAGTACCTGGGGTATGGGACCCGGTAGCTCGGTGCAATTGGGGGGTTAGGGCCGAAAGGCTATAGGGTGTTTCGTCACTGTGGTCGCCCTTGGTACTTCTCTGCTGAGCAGAGTGGACTGGAGGGCACCACATGCGACACCGGGGGGGAGAGCCTGTGAAGGCTCCGGCTTGGCCATTTTGGCCGAGCCGTGTTGTGGGTTTGGCGTAAGCCGAACGGCCGCTGGCGGGAACCGGATGAAGTACTGCGTACGTTCCCGGGGCCCGCCACTATAGCGGAGGTGCTGAAAGGCCCGATGGTGGTTTAGTCGGTAAGAGTCCTACATAACACGCGCATGGTAGGCGTCGTGCGCGGTGTATCCATGAGGATTCCACAATCGCTAAAAAAAAAAGGTCACATCACTCGAAGAACCGATAACCGTAGGGGAAGAATGGTTCTCGATTAGCGACCACGAACTGAAAACGCAGCGTAGGCAGGCCTTCCAATAGGTGGACCGAAGAAATGCACGCGTGTCGCAGACAACCGGTGAATGCAAATGGCTAAAACCATTTATCCATTAGAGCAGCCTCAGGCTGAGCAGGCTCGACTTGAAGCAAAACGCCTCAGCTTGAGGCTGCTCGCTCTAAAGTCATAGTCTCGAGGCTCGCTACGGATCAAGACGAGCCACACGCCTCAGCTTGACCCACAACGTGTGCAGTTTAAAGCCAAAACAGTAATAATTGATAGTAGTTTCGTTGTCTGTTGCGATCCGAGGCGACACGCCCGTCTCCACCAAATGCACGGCTCGGACTGAGGCTCCTTTAACTTTGAGCACGGCAAAAAAACCGACAAAATATGGCTCAGCTCGCGGCAACGAATTTGCCTCGTGTCGCGTCGTGCTTCAGGTTGAGGCAGTGTCTCCACTTGCACGGCCTCGGAGCGAGGCTGCCTCAAGTGGATACGTGGCTTAACTGTCGTTCATTATAGTGGTCCAACGAGGAGGCTTTTGCTCAGCAGTGGACGTCTTCCGGCTGATGATTTTGACGTAGACCGTGTGGGATTCTTACCCACTAAATTCTGGCGGCTGTCATCGCATATGAGAGGAGAGATCTGGCTTCAAAAAACTGGGTGAAAAAGGAAATCAAAATATCTAGGTATCTAGGTATTCTAACTTAATGTACAGCTATAAAATATATATTACGTAGAGGCTTATTACCGACAAATATTGCGAGTATCACAGCCAACGAATGTTACTTAAGCAGTCATAAAAATTAATAAGATGAAGATGCAAGCATCTAAATTTTTAATTTAATGTGCCCAATGTTTTGTCATCGCTTCTAATTACATCATAATAAACTAGGTCAAACAAAGCCGGTTGAGGAAATAGGCTTGTCGAATTGATAGTAGCCGAATGTGATTCTTGACTTAATAGGTTCATGAATGGTTCATGAGAACATGACATATAGGTGGCCTGATGGCCTATAAAGACACTCTTCTTTTATTTCTTTTTCTCTATTACATAGAATCTATTTATAAAGAATAGAGTACGCGTTTGTGTATGATCCCCTTAAACAAAGCGTAGGCAGATTTTCCTCTAAGAAGCACGTGAGTTGAACTATTCAAAGTTATATTACAAGTGTACCTGTCACAAGTACAAATGTCGATAAATATAGCTAACGGTATAGTACCTACCTATCTATAGTCGTGTACCCGATATTTATGTATTTTGATGTTCTTACTCATGGCTACATGTTCTTACTTGAATTAAGTATTCTATAGTACTTGTACTGATTCATATTCTAAGAACTCTTATTAAAAAAAAATGCAAAAGTATAGTGCTTTTTTCATAATTAAATTTTTGTTTCAATTTGCCCTTTTATTGAGGAAGCAAAGGGTCGTATTCCGTACAGCCTTATCATATGGGATAAATAAATATGTTTAAAAATGATAATGTTAGTGTCATTCGGTGACAAACAAAATTATACAATAATGCTAAATACTGGCCGATAATAGAATCAGGAGTTACTAAATGACAAATTATAGTCATTATGAGTATGCAAATATGATTATGAATTCAGGCTATTAAATTTACATTGGAGGCTTTATGTTACAATATTATATAATACATATTATGAGAATTCCAACATGCTTCTTTTAAAACACTATTTCGACCTCAGTTTTTTGGTAGTTTACTGTTTTTATATATTAACATCCAATGAGCAGCCCCTTTTAATAATTTCTTCTTCTTAAATGATTATAAATTAAAATAGGTATCAAAACAATGGCTGCTTCTAAGTTAGGGAGTGTCCTAATAGAACGCGAATACGCGATCATCGCGCGAACGAACGACGCGACCATCGCGACCATCGCGCGATGACTGGCGAATGTACTGGCGGTCCCGCGATTCGGGCGACCGCCAGTTAGGACACTCGTTCCACGTCCATATGTTTGAGATTTCATCGCGCAATGGTCGCGTCGTTTATTCGCGCGATGATCGCGTGATCGCGTTTAGTTAGGACATGGCCTTATACTCGTGCGCGGGTGCTGCTTGGGGGGACTAGTCCTTTTCTTTATATTTTATTTATTCTCTTTTTATTCATTTTCATTTTTGAGGTTAAGTACTAGGTAGAACTCTTAGATCTTCACGAAATATCATCAACCGACCTTTTTAACCACCGCCGACGAGTTTGAATTATGCATGAACTTAGGAAGTGCATTTTGATTAAGGCTGTTGAAACTTCAATGAGTATATGTGACGATTTTGTGTTCTAAACTACATGTCACCCTTCTCCTTGGATGGATCGGCTGAGCTGTAGTATTACACCCATATCTCAGTAGCTTAGTTAATTTCTTTAAAATGGCATTCTTGTCATTGTCTTATACCGAACATAGCTCTAAATAAAAACTAAGGGATATTACTGAATACTTCATTATAGAAAAACCCCAAACAATATTACCAGGACAGGGGTTGTAGGCTTATGTTCTAAGGGATGTAACGATTTTGTGTAACTTGTTCACAGCACTGAGGCAATACAGGCTGATCACCTTTGATGATAGTCCGAAAAGAAAAATGATCTATTTGGTATATGTCCTTTCGGATTGTATAGGCTACTGGACTGTCAGATATTAATTACTTTATTTTGTAAATACTTGTTGTCCTGGTTGGGAATTGAACCCACACCCTATTGGATAGCCGCTATGGTGTCAAACCACTAGACCAACAAGCCCGTTTTTAGTTGCACGACGCGCGCCTACCTTGTTCCGCGGCTTATTAACCAACTACCCTCCGATCTTCGCGATAGCATAAATCCTAAGAATATTAAAGATAAACTTAAAGTTTACTATCTAAATAATTTAAACAATAATTGATACTGAGTTCACAAATGCATTTACCCTTCAATCCTTTAACCCTAAGTACAAATTTATTTATTTTTGTAACCCTGTTAGTTAACCTAGAATAATGCCTACTTAAATTAACTAATAAATGTTGATTAAGTCTCAATGTAAGCTGTATATAGCCTGTATAAACCTCCGTAGTTTTTAATGCTATATTAAGCTAACAGTATATTATATGTATTCTTGAAACGATAAATAAATGAAAAAAAAAAAAAAAATTGTTTATTAAGTTTGTTTCATACCGGGACAAAGCAATGCTTACACATTGTTGCTTCGTGGCTGACTATCTGGCCCTGTGGAGGTTAATACCTGAACGGTCCCTTGCAGAAACGACTTACGCGTACCACCGATTATGTTTTTATTGAAAAACCCTATTCTATTCTATTCTTGGTGGCTATAAATTTGGGCCCGGAATCCCCGGAACGCATTTCGACCCAATTGGATCCACTGTGCATGCCCTAGCCCTTACTCTGTTGCTGGCGTATCGAAGAGTTCCCTCAGGTACGCAACGATCGCGCCACCTTGGAGCTGTGCATAATCATTTGGCGTAGGATTGGCTACTCCCAGATGATGCAACCTACGTCTCGCAAGGGCGTCGCAGCTACACAATATGTGTCGCATTGACTCTTTTTCATCTTCACAGAATCTGCAAGTGTCACTAGTACTTAGCCTCATTCTAAAAAAAAAAACAAATAACCCTATAATTGAGCGCAACACATTTTTTTTAGTTTATTTTATTTCAAACTGTACAATAATACATAGTGTTCTGCCAAATTGCAATACAGTTTGTTGGCAGTGTTCTCATGGATAAACTACATTATTGAACTGAACACTCAGCTATCTAATAATAAAAGATTCGGAGGCACACATGTCATCTACTGCACAAAAATTGGGACTCTCTCTCCTTCTTTCTTTTATGCATCAGTTGTCTGGCTATCATACTAATAGCTAATAGGCCCTGCCTAGTTTGGGATGAGATAACCATGTGAGGATTGTCCCAGGAAATTATTATGAATGTCTCGGAAGACGGGTAGCAAAGTAGCGTAACCGTCTACAGGCGAACGTTATATTACTGGTCTCGTTCCTAGGTTGAATAAAAGTATTATAACATATGCAAAAATGCAACTGCTACGTTTACGCCATCGAGTGTAGGTTTCTTAAGATGTGAGACTCCGATATGAATAACAGACTGGTTGCTCGCTAATTTCACTTGCTCTCAAAAACAGGTGTCATTGCATCTGCTTTCCATGTAGAGAATACAGATCACTATTTTGTCATAAAACTTAAGTGCACACTTTGTTTTGAAACTTGGTTGGTTGGTAACTAGGAACAAAATATCATCCATGAATATATTAATATATTAGCTAACATCCCTTATTTCAAATTCTCATCACCTTCCATATTTTTTAAAATTATAAAATGTTGTGTTTCAATGGATCTCATAGAAAAAGCTTTCTCATGATGATTGATTGTGCTTTTTGACGGGCCCGTTGGTCTAGTGGTTAGACACCCTGTCCGCTAACCGATGAGTCGTGGGTTCGATTCCCACCAAGTTTCTGGATGTTATTTATCTATTTAAGTATGTATTTTCAAAAATAATAATTCTATAAGTATTAGTATCAGTGGTTTCCATAGTACAGTCTCTGCCTAGTTTGGGATCAGATGACCGTGTGTGGATTGTCCCCAGATATTATTATTTTGTACGAACGACGACTCATTTGAACATGATATAGCTAATAAAGTTTATATTACGTTCAAATACAACAACTCTTTTAAATCGAATTTCTTCAAATTGTAAGATCTTACACACAAAGAAGACTCTCACAAGGAGGAATTTTCGACATAGAGGTCGCTTGAAGAATCCAACTCCGTCCTTCTCGTCTAAAACTCCGCAGTGCCTAAAGACGAAGGTTCTTAACCCGTGTGTGTTGGCACTTATGGCACTTAGATGTGGTCGTCAACTGCTGCCTTTTGCGAGAAACTCAAAGTCAAACAACGAGCCATGGAGAGAGTTATGATCTGTGTATCTTTGCGCGAAAGAGTCCGGAATGAGTAAATTCACCGAAGCACCGGTGTAACCGAAATAGCTGTCAAGATGTGCAAGTTAAAGTGACAATGGGCAGGCCACATCGCTCGAAGAACCGGTAGCCGATGGGGATAATAGGTTCTCGAGTAGCGACCACGAACTAGAAGACGCAGAGTAGGTAGGCTTCCCTCTAGGTTGACTGATGATATTTTAAAAGCCGCAGTAACCTATCTATGCAAATGGATAACAGTCGTTCATTGTCGCGTTTTAAGGGGGGGGGGGGGGCTCTGTACAGCAGTGGTCGTGTTTCGGCGGACGATGTGATGATGATTATGTAAAATTTTACTCGAAAGAATGATCTGACACCACCCTTAGAGGAGATACCACACAAATATTGTCAATATTCTACAACCCGTGCGGCTTAACAGTGCACCTGGCGCTGAGATGTCGCGTTCCAGCGAGGTGCACAGTTAATTCGGGCGGGTTGTAGAATATTGACAATATTATTGTCAGTGTGCGGCTAGCCCTACAGTTAGTTACCGTTGCAGTGTGCAGCAAGTTGTGATCATTGCTTTGTTTAGTTGTATAGGGTACTGTAGTGGTATGGCTAGGGTCTCTTGCATAACGTGCCTAGTAATTCAGTTTTATATCTATAACCAGGGGCGTAACTACCGCCGTATCAGCCGTATCAATGACACGGGGCCCCGGGGCCCCGGGGCTACAGGGGCCCCGTACACGTGTAAGCAACAAGTCATAAAATCCATGTTCTCACACCACCACACCTGAGTCACTGTCACGGTAAATCTCGACATCGACTTGCCTAATTTTTCTTTATGGAAAGTAAGAGAAGGGGTTGGGAAAGCGCGAGAGGTTACGGAGAGAGCGAGTGGAGTTTGCGAGAGAGGGAGAAAAGAAAAGGAACTCCGTTCTAAGCGGATGCCCATAAGACACCTCTCAATTATTTTTGTTTTCGCGGGGAAGCCTTCGATATGTACCCGGGACCTATGGAGGTCAATTGGGGTATGTGGGATCCTATGTGGACCTATACAAAGGCATATGAGAGGGTAGGCCTAGGCTACCGGGAATCCCTTCGGAGTCGCTGGACGCTCGGGGTGTGGGCCCTTTGAGCGTCCATTGAGTACGGCGGCGACTCCGAGGAGGACGGCGGCGGGGTTGCGACCCCCGTCCCCGTGAGTACCGTGTCAGGTTCCCGGGGGGCTACAATGCGCCCCCCGGCGGCGGGCTCAAAGGCAAGGCACTGAGGGGCCCCTGGTGCAGATCCCACCGGAGAGCCCTGGGAACCTGATGTCCCCCTGCTCATGTGCCGATGCGACAGCCGCGGGGGTTTTAGTGGGTAAGAATCCCACATACCCCGGTCGAGCCCCACAGCTCCCGGGGATCTTTCGAAGATTTCCCCCCCGTCAAAAAAAAAAAAAACCTACAGGGAACCAGACACGCTGCTCTCGGGGACATGGGTTACAACCCCGTCAACGTCCTCCTCGGAGTTGCCGCCGAACTCAATGGACGTCTTAGGGCCCATACCCCGAACGTTTAGAGACTCGAAGGCGATTTTGCCTTTTTTGCTAATGTACCATTAAGTTCCCTTTACACTCTAAATCGCCTTTGCGGGGATTGTAGTCCAAATCTAAATACTCCTGCCCAACCTGTTGTTACAATGCAATTTGTTGTTAGACATACTAAATTATAACACTGATCGTAAGTAATTTTATACTAATCAGTCGTAATCGCCCATAACTATAGCTTTGTATGTAACGATGTATATAGTTTTGTATGGCTTTCACACGTAGTGGTATAATTTGTCAGGAATTATTACGTACAGTTATATTTTTTCTAACGATTCTTTTAAAAATATGATACGTGTGAAATTTACCTATTTGATATTTTTATAGTATCATGCGGAGATGCTCGCTCATGGGAAACATTTAAACCCTTCTACAGAATTATATTTCGTTTACCTCAATCACCTCAAGTGAGTTAACTTGAGCGCGATCCCATTTGCAACAGCGGATTGAAGCGCATTAGATGATTAACAACATAAAAAAAGCCCTGTTAGAGGTAAAAAACACAGGGTGTAAGGGACTACGTACCGAAAACTTTTATATAAGATTTCTCATATTGTCCGTTACAACATTACAGAAACCATTTATATGGAAAATTACAAATGACTAACTTGTTAATTTTTGAGCATGTAACGAATACGTGCGGAATAATATTTATTTTTCAAATTACATTGCCAATTTCAATCAAGCCGCCTGCCAAGCGTGGAGATTATGGCAACCCCTCCCTTCTAAGGGAGAGGCCTTTGTTCAGCAGTGGACTTTTCGGCTGCTGATGATTGCTAATTTTGCACAAATAAGTAATTTATTGTTTTTAAGTTATAATTAGGCTTTGTTATTATACCAATAATGATGTTATCCTAATTTTATTGATAAAAGCGGCATTTTTTTTTGGAAATTCATGAAAAAGCCGACGAAAAATTTCAACGCTACAATGTTCAGAATCATGTACTGAATCCCTGGTATCGGTTTTCGGTACGATGTCCCTTACACCCCGTATTAATAATAAGTGCTAAGTAAGGTTACTATAATAGATCCAACCGTTTATTTTCTTTTTGACTGCACTAATAGAACGTAACTGCGTCATGTTATGCAAAAGTTCACTTTTAAAAGTTCACTTAAAGTAACATGACGCAGTTACGTTCTATTGGTGCTGTCAAAAAGAAAATAATAATAATAATACTAATATCTTGGGACAATCCACACACGGTCATCTGATCCCAAACTAGGCAGAGCCTGTACTATGGAAACCAGACAACTGATACTAATACTTAAATACATTTTTTTTTGTAAATACATACATATATAGATAAATAACACCCAGACACTAAAAAAAACGGTTGGACGCTCTATAGGTGACCTCTTGTGCAAGGGATCGTTCTAGCAGGTACCTTTTCTTCTGCCGGAGAGGAGACCTTCAAAAGGTACCCAGTCTCCATAGGGGTGGAGGCTGAGCGATGTAGGATTTTAACCCACTAAATCCTCCGGTGGATACCCGTGCTAAACCGTGGGGTGCCCGGGTAAGAATAGTACTCTCTCATCTCTTCTCGTTGGGTCGCCGTAAGCGGCGACTAAGGAAGACAAAAACTATTTAAAAAAAACTTCAATATATTTTCGTTATTTTATGCTTTTTAGATAATTTACTTTGAAGTCGGTTTTAATTTTTTTTTAAATAGTTTATTTAACACTTTTTAGTGACTTATTTTACCAAAATAGGTATCAGCACTATCACGCAACTCGAACGTCTACGTTACAGTAACTTACTGAAAACATAAAAAGTTTATATCTCTTAAACTACTGGACCGATTTTGATGAAACTTGTACTCTACCCTAAGTTGAAAAATACTCTAACTATTGCAAAAAGAATTTTCAAAATCGGACTTGTAGTTTCTGAGAAATCCGTGGACAAACCTACATACATACATACATACATACATACATACATACATACACTCATAAAATTTGGTAAATTTGTTTAGAAGCCCACATAGACTAACATATATTAATATTACGCATTTTTATCAATATTACATACATACGCGTCGAATAGAGAACCTTCTTTTTGAAGCCGGTTAATGAAGCCGGTTAAAAAAGAGGGGCAGCAGTCTACCCACTGCGATCCCCAAGGCGCCCCTGCGTGGGGAATAATCCCCATAAGGCAACCCCACCCTGCTAAGGGGGAGGTTTTTGTTCAACTGTGGACGTCTTTTGGCTGCTGATTATAATGATAAAGTAAGTTTACTTACAGGTTTCTCGAGCAAGGGACCGTTCTGGTAGGGAACTTTTTTACCTGTATACCTTCAAAAGATACCCGGTGTCCATAGGGGTCCAATGTCCAAACCTCCCCGGTGGTCTTAATTGACGATATGGACTCTGGGCACTTATGGACCTTGGCAGAGTCTCTCTAGCGCCACTCAGTCGCTAGAGCACGTCCCAGGGGAACCGGATCAGGGAGAGGTACCTCTCTTATTCGGTTCCCCCCTGTACCTATTGTAGCTGGATCAAACAACACTGTTATGGTGCTATGAGCAGTCTTTTCTTCTCTTCTTTTTTTTATAAAAAGAACAACAGAGCTGAACTTATCTTTAAATAAATAGTTTCAGGAAGTACTTGAATATGATAATGAAAACAATTCTGTAGTAATGATTGGTTATCGTTAATTTAAAATACGAAAACAATTTTGTGTAGTAAATGTTATAGTGTAATCTGTGAATCACATTCGTTTGTTGCCATTGTGATCATGATGTAATAATTATTATTACAATAGTTCCATACAAAAGTTTATTGGATTCGTTATTACAAAATAACTACCGGAAACAACAAATATAAATAATTACATAAATAATTGTTTTATATTCCGGAAATAATAATATAATAATATTGACTGTAATTTAGGCTATTTGATGATTTTTGATTCATGAGAATGAATCTACGCAAACTACAAATCATTATAAAAAAGTGTTGCCAGTTCAACAAATCGTTAAATTAATGTTCCAAGTTCTGGTGCACTCGAGTAATGTCAACAAGTAATAATTATTATTACAATAGTTCCATACAAAAGTTTATTGGATTCGTTATTACAAAATAACTACCGGAAATAACAAATATAAATAATTACATAAATAATTGTTTTATATTCCGGAAATAATAAATATATTGACTGTAATTTAGGCTATTTGATGATTTTTGATTCATGAGAATGAATCTACGCAAACTACAAATCATTATAAAAAAGTGTTGCCAGTTCAACAAATCGTTAAATTAATGTTCCAAGTGCACTCGACTAATGTCAACAAACCCTCATTTTCCTGATACTCCTGAGCCCCACCACACTAGAAAGTGAAGGTGCACCCACCATCCATTGCTTGGCCGCAGCTGTGCAGGCCACAACACACGCGGTGCGACGTTGAGTCGCAACGAACGCCGGCAAAAGAAAATCTTCCATTTTCAAATCTAACTGTCAATATCATTAACTTTTTAAAATTGTGTCAGTGTTGCAAGCTGTAAACAATGAAGATTTTTATATTACTCGGTAAGTCATTGTTTACTTATTTTAAAGTTAAAATGTACCTATTTCTTATACTGATTTATTATTTCTCTGTTACAAATATTTACATAATTCGATGTACAATATTATGCTGTTATTAACAAAAAATTAGGTGTATTACGGAAGTAATGGTCGGTTATTTCCAGCGTCAACAAAGCGTAAACTCTCGTGCATTAAATTATATGTCTCAATATTGGAACGAAATGAAAAAACATAATTTTCCGCCAATTTGTCCGTGGAACGTCGAAATATATCCGGAATCTCTGAACCATTTAAATTTACCTAAACTATATCAAGCGGTGAAATCACACATAGGTAAAATTTTAAATACATAACATCAAAACGTTCATAGGGTAGATAAAAGAAATACAATGAATAAAGATCTATAAATTATTTACCCCATTGGAAACTTTGAAAC
The DNA here is from genome assembly GCA_911728495.1 of Furcula furcula. Taxonomy (NCBI): domain Eukaryota; kingdom Metazoa; phylum Arthropoda; class Insecta; order Lepidoptera; family Notodontidae; genus Furcula; species Furcula furcula. The sequence continues at coordinate 11,654,475 of OU452261.1, read as the reverse complement.
AATAAGTAGATGACTGTTTTAAGACCGTAAATTTCTTGCATCATTAATTATATTGTTTGTCTGTGGCAGCCTAGAATACTTCTTGCTCACCTAATAACTTAAGTAAAAGCAAACTTCAATTATTCTTACGTATTAAAAATATATACGATATATATTGTAGTTAAAACGACTACGCAATGTTAGAAGGTTACACTTAGTCAGTCCTTATAGAAACCAGTTCCCACGGACCCTACAAAGTGAGGGGACAACTAAAAACACGGTAGAAACCCGCAAACAAATGTGTCCATTGTCTCACGATAAGGAAGTGGGTGGTAAATTAAAATAACGTAGAATATAAGTGCGTTTTCTTTGCTACCAGAAAAACGTTTGGTTTAATGACGAATAGCGACGATGACAATGGTTTGTTGGTGTATCAGCGTATTATTTGAAGTTGAATGTTGGTTTCTTCAAGGCTAGAGTGAATAGGCTTTTGATCAGCTAGTGTGCTTTACCATCCCCAATTGTGACGCCGCTTTCCATCAGGTGGTTCTGCAGTCAAGCACTGGCTTCTACTAAGTAAAAATAATAACATTATTTCATGAGACAGGTGAGTCATAACCATTTATAATTACTTTTGGGTAAACAATCAGTTGGTTAAGCAACGTCAGGCAAGGTCAGTCCATAGATGGGTGACCGTTTAGTAATATTTGAACTGAGCGTATCCATGCTTCGGAAATACGCGTAAAATGTCGGTTTCAGTTGCTATTATCTGGTCGGTAATCGTTGATCTCAAGTGCTAATTACACTACACGGTATGCTGGGTTTCGGGTCCTGATTTAGGGTGGTGTAATAACAGTTAGCGAGTTAGGGTCCCTAATTAGGGCGACCGGGGCGGCTCGGTCTACCGAGATTCCTAACTACCTTACTACCGGGTAGTGTAATTGCGTTTAGGGCGCTAGGGAGGTAACTAGAAACTACAACTGCTATAGAAAAAGTTTTTTTTGCCATTAAGCTGGCGTGCAACACTTGTGATGATCATTTTACAAATCAGCATATTTTATAGAGTTAGGGCCAAATCGACCGGCAAGTGAATAAGCGGCTCCCTAGTCAGAGGCCACGCCTACCCTTGCCACAGGGCCCTGAATACCATGTAGTGTAATACCCCTTTAGTCAGAGGCCTAAGGGCAGCTTAAACTATTCGGACACTATGTTGGCCACTACCTAACTACACGAAAAAATATTGAAAGATTAAGATTAGATATGTTAATAAACGCAATAGCTAGTTTTTAGTGTAATGACAAATCAAATGGGGCGTAATTAAAAGCGATATTTTGGCGACAACTCCGATAACGAATCTGCTACGACTAGCTAACTAACAATACAAGGAAAAGGATCTAGTCCGTATCAAAGATGCTATGCCACTGCTAATAAAAAAGTCGCATGATATTCCCTCAATCGCCAGAATAACAACTACACATAGAGCACTGGAACCATCTATATAATACTAGAAGCCATACCCATGGCAGATCCTTTTCATTTTTATTATTAGTAAAGTAGTCCTAGCCGTTACATCCATAGTAGCTTCCGTAACGCAGCTGAAAAACAGCCTTACAAACAGTAGGTGGCAAAAATGCCACCAGAAGCTACAGCTTTACTCGCTAGGACAGTGCAGGACGATCACCTGATTATCTGGAAATTAAAATTATGCATGCGTCGGATGGGCATGTACAGAGTCAGTCCTGCTCCAGACCTCTACCCAAATTGTGGGAGTAAAGGAAGAGAGAGTGAACTTGTGCCTATGCAAGTCTTTGTAGGCTATAATATCTCCTGCATAGATGGCTGATCTTCTGAAAGATTGGCTGCTGTGATCCTATCAGCCGAGAGAACATCATCCATGCTGAATCACTAATTATCATCAAATGGCTTCGTAATATCGAGTCAAAAAAGCCTCATTCAATCACTATCTACTTATAATCGTTATTGATAACATAGATACATAATATTACTTAAACTTTTGCAATCGAGAAAACATAATCGTTTCTCTAAAGATGCTCATTTTACATATTGCGAAAGGCTGTCGTTTCGATCGAGAATCGCGCAATCGATTCAATGTTTATCTTGCATTCTACTTATTGTATTAACGATAATGAGTACTCGTTAAAAGTACGAGAAGATTAGAAATGTTATTCTGTCGGAGATTTTAAAGATGTAAAATATATCGATTCAGGGAACGGGATGTCAGTTTCAAAGTCAAAGTTAACATTTCTATAATAAGTATAGGCCTCACGAAGGCACGGCCCCACAAATATCATATTGACGAACTACCACCAGATCGTAACGCAGCCTACTGAGAAGATCCGGCGAGACACATCAGCTTGTCTTTTATGTCATATTTTTTAAACAATTTCTAATTCACTTCATTGGATCTTCACGTACTTGTAGATATCCTTTGGAAAACAAGCCTGGTATGTTATTGGTAATAGTATGTAATCGGAAGTCTATTTAAATTGTCGTAATAATTTATTCGAGACAACATAATCGTTTTTATAAAGATGCTCGTTTTACATATTGCGAAAGGCTGTCGTTTCGATCGAGAATCGCGCAATCGATTCAATGTTTATCTTGCATTCTACTTATTGTACTATCGATAATGAGTACTCGTTAAAATTAGGAGAAGATTAGAAATGTTATTCTGTCGGAAATTTTGAAGATGATATGAGATGATTTTTGATATATCGACAATAAGGTGACGGAAGACGCAGCGTAGGTAAGCCTCCTCGTAGGTAAGTACTAGGTGAACAGACGACATTGTGCGCGTCGCAGGTAACCGGTGGATGCAAGTCGCCAATTGTCGTTTGTCGTTCATTGTGGCGCTCCAAGGGGGAGGCCTATGTTCAGCAGTGGACGTCTTCCGGCTGGTGATGATGAATAATTTATTGTATTATACATATAAGTTTTACGAGTTGATATTTATCGAAGTCCCCTTTCTTTTACCGGACTACCAGGCGCCGGCAGGGTCTCCACCGCTTTGTCGTTGACACTCCAACTTGCCGCACTAAGCGTTTTGCTTCTTCTTTTCTCATGCGCACGGCCAAGCTGTGGAATACCCTCCCGGACAACGTTTTCCCTGATAAATATAACTTGGGTGTATTCAAGTCTAGAGTGAACAGGCATCTTATGGGTAAGCGCGGTCCATCCTAGACCACATCTTCACTTACCATCATGTGAGATTGTGGTCAAGCGCAAACCTATGTATTATAAAAAAAAAAGAAGTTTGCTTTATTAGATTGTGTAACCTAATCTTGCTATTTTTTGACTTGCCTACATAAAAACTTGTAACAGATTGAACACAACTTACTACCCTTATCTCTCATCGATGTATCTTTGATAGGCTGGTACCTATTTGAACAGAAAGTCATATCTTGCGTTAGATCTGTATCTAAATCTCTCTAGTTTCCCAATAAATTTCGTAATCATGATTATGCGATGTGTTATTCGAGCCATACAATTTAACTTACGACTTTATCTATTTTACTAGGTACTTTGACGAATATTTAAGTAATTACAGTTTTTCACCTGATTAAAGAAATGTATACGTTATAGACAGTGGCTTGCCTTAGATGGGCCCCGTATTAAAAATTTTTGGGGTGCCCAAATTATGGTACGGCCTAAGAGATTATGTGAGAACATGGATTTTATGAATGATATGTTGCTTACACGTGTTCGGGGCCCCTGTAGCCCGGGGCCCCCGTATCATTGATACGGCTGATACGGCGGTAGCTACGCCCCTGGTTATAGATATAAAACTGAATTACTAGGCACGTTATGCAAGAAACCCTAGGTATACCACTACAGTACCCTATACAACTAAACAAAGCAATGATCACAACTTGCTGCACACTGCAACGGCAGCTAACTGTAAGGCTAGCCGCACACTGGCAATAATATTGTCAATATTCTACAACCCGCCCGAATTAAATGTGCACATCGCTGGAACGAGATATCTCAGCGCGAGGTGCACAGTTAAGTCGCACGGGTTGTAGAATATTTACAATATTATTGTCAGTGTGCGGCTAGCCTATAGTCTTTTACATCTACCCGCTGAACTTTTCTCTTCCTCCCTCTTTTTCTTTCTTTTGTATAGAGTGAAGTTCTGAAATTCCATCTACTTTTCTCTTCTTCCCTCTTTTTTTTTCTTTTGTATAAAGACGTTCTGAAATTCGCCATCTTTTGGTTAAAGCAGATTCATTATTGCAAGCTAAATATTCCAATTTGGACTTATTTTGGTTCATTGTGCTGCACTGTGAGGATATGAAATATCGCATATATATATTCTGTTGATGAATGCATCATTAGCTAAAATACTACATATGATATACTTTGAGGTCAATTGTTATTTGTCTAGGTGGAAATATAAGTTAGTGGGTCGAAGGCTAAGTAACATTCCCACGGTGTGTACTGTTAATTAACAGTAGTGCTATTAAAATCATAAATGTAAAATTTTTGAAATTCCAGCTGATATGACCAGTATCGTGTAAAAACTTCTTTCTAAGATATGTTTGATGTTCTTTGATTTTCCAATCAAATTAATAAAGACAGCATTAATACGCCTTTAAGTGATTGCTACTAGCTTTCGGTGAAGGAAAACATCGTGAGGAAACCTACATGTCTGAGAAAACTGGCTTTCGAATGACGTGTGAAGTCCGCCAACCCGCACTTGGCCAGCGTGGTGGACTACGGCCTAAGCCCCCTCATCTTGAGGGGAGGCCCGTGCCCAGCAGTGGGACATAAACCAGGGCTGGTATTATTATTATTATTAATACATAGTTTCAAGAAGTAACACGAATAAGGTACGTATAAAGAAGTCTTACGCAAGTTGAATATCAACCAAAAGGCTCTGCTGCCCGTCTTCTGGTTTTCCCGTAGTCGCCTCCTACGACACCCGACGGGAAGAGATGGTAGGGTGCTATATTTACCCGTAGACCCCACGACACAAAAAACTGAAAGGAATACGTTGAAATGAAACTAATTTTACGGATTATATTATTAGTTTCATTTCAATGTGTAATATTCGCGTAAATATCAGAAATCATTTTGAAAGGAATACAATTTTTCGCCGAATTTGCCTAAAATTATATCGGCACTTACGTCAACGACCCCGACAAAACCGATCTGTCTTCATAAAGCTATCATACAAGGTTTCTACCAGCGAGTGTGTAATATAAGTATTAGAAACATCATTTCATGGAATTTTGTGAAACAAAGCTTCGCATGTACCCATGCGTAGGCCGTGTACATATTTTTTTGTGTTCGTAGCAATGGCCGACGTTTTTACTCGTGCGATAATTTCTATAGGTTCTCTACGCTAAAGAGTAATGTTTTAGTTGGTTAGGTCATATTTAAACCTATAAAATAGCTTTAGGTATTATTATTTTAATAAGAAACTAAATATTTACAGTTTATTTACAAATTTGTATACTTAAACTAGGTAAAAAAAAAAGTTGTCGTTGCACTGGGAGAGAAGGGTACCTAAAAGACTGGTGGCATTACCTCTTTGTATAGGCCATATTGTAACCTATCATAAAATGATACTTATTGTGTCTATCATATCAGGCTTATTTCCTGATGGTTGGACCGCGGTTAGCGTGGTGTGTCGGTACAAATAGTTCCAACGGACAAGACGGCGAGCGCTTAGAACACTCCAGTCTTTTAATATAGTTATATCCCTTCTCCTAGGGCTCGTCGATTTCAAGTGCACCTCAAGAAGGCTTCAAGTTTGGGCTGTTGCTTAGGACCGTTCTACCGGCTGATCACAACGTGCCCCCTCGACGGCGAAACCGGCGTCTCTTTGATAGCCTAAAGTCGGCTATCTTTGATACCTTGTGGATACAAGTGGAGGGGGATGTTTTGAGTATCTATGGGTACAGTTGAAACCCATTATATTTGTTCGCGGTCGAGTTTTTTAATCATTTATAATTTATGCTTATTTAATATTTTAAAAAACTGGTTCCCCTTTCATAAAATTTCTCTCTCAAAATTTCATAATGCGTTGTCAAATTATTCTTTAGATAATATTACTGAGTCACATGGCTACCCTTTTTTAAAGGCTTCATTCAAAAGCCCCTTCTCATGGAAACAAAGGAATTCCTAGCCGAATTTCGATAAACGGTTATTCGAGACGGCCATTCAATTCCAGCCACCTCAAAACTCTCATCTCGGAGAAAAAACAAACAAGCAATTCACAATTTCCCGTCGAAATATGACTCTCGACCCAAACATCATTATAATTTATTTTTTATGAGGAAATACTTTTGATTGGTTAACTGTGCTTCGGATTTCTTTATAAATGTCAGTAAAATAATTACTCCAGACGTTGTTTATAAACTCATTCATAGTTGAAAATCTTATGTTAATTAAATTGTAAATAAACAATAAAATAAAATAATAAAATAAATTGTAAATAAATAATAAAATAGTAGTCAAATCCAAAGACAAGCATTCCACTGCAAGACCTCAAGATACTGTAAGCTCTTTCTGCGTAGATCGGACTAACAATAATAATTAGAAGACCTGAGGGTACCCTAAGACAACTATGACATATGGACAGCTACCACCTCAGTCCGCCCGTGACCATGAATGCTGTAAAGTATTCGAAACGTCGGGAAATTAAAATCAAAAATAAACCGCGATATAATCCGTAAAATTAGTTTCATTTCAATGTGTAATATTCGCGTAAGTATCAGAAATCATTAAATAAATAATAAAATAAATAATTGTAAATAAACTGTAAATATTTGTTTCAATAAATATACCATAGGAAAAAAAATATGAATTTACTTTTAAGTTATTTTTCTTTATATGTATTACTAGCGACCCGCCCCGGCTTCGCACGGGTGTAATTGAAAAAAAAAAGAAGTGAATAATTTAAAGCTACTGCCTTTGATTATAGAATTTCTTGGAATTATTTATCAGTATGTAGCTGACTTTTCGTAACGCAATATGAACAAATTTTGTATAGAAGTGACGCGTGAAAGGGCTACGTATCTCTCTCAATCCTACGCCTGTCCATGGGCAAAGTACTCAACGCTTAGGTTTAAACCTGCAACGTTGAATCTCTGAGCTTGTGATTTGTTAATTGTATTTATAATTTTAGAAACTGCAGACGTGTACGGGTGCACAATTGGGGTGGATTAAGGACACCATTTCTTTGAAACCAATTTATGGAAGCAATACGGGCTTCCTTGTTCGGTTTCATCGTTAAGACGTAAACGGGGGTCAACCGGGGAATTCTTACCCACTAAAACCCCCGTGGCTATCACATCGGCACATGAGAGGGAAACCTGGGTTCTCGGGTGGGATCTGCACCAGGTGTCCCTGACTGACTGACTCGGACTGACTGAATCCGAGTCAGTCCCGGTCAGTCCCGTCAGTCCCGGTCAGTCCCGGTCAGTCCCGGCCAGTCCCGATCAGTCCCGCTCAGTCCCGCTCAGTCCCGCTCAGTCCTGCTCAGTCCCACTCAGTCCCGGTCAGTCCCGCTCAGTCCCGCTCAATCCCGCTCAGTCCCGGTCTGTCCCACTCACTCAGTCCCGGTCTGTCCCGGTCAGTCCCGCTCAGTCCCGGTCAGTCCCGGTCTGTCCCGCTCATTCCCGGTCAGTCCCAGTCAGTTCCGCTCAGTCCCTCTCAGTCCCGCTCAGTCCTGGTCAGTCCCGCCCAGTCCCGCTCAGTCTCGGTCAGTCCCGCTCAGTCTCGCTCTGTCCCGCTCAGTCCCAGTCAGTCCCGCTCAGTCCCGGTCAGTCTCGCTCAGTCCCACTCAGTCCCGGTCAGTCCCGCTCAGTCCCGCTCAGTCCCGGTCCGTCCCGGTCTGTCCCGTACCACACCGTACCACACCGTACCACACCGTACCACACCGTACCACACCGTACTTGATTGTTAACTATGTATCTCTTTAGGTTTAGTCAATGTAAGCTATGTAAGTTTATTTACTTAGATAAAACTTAAAACCTTCAATGAAAAATATCTAACCGATGGTGAAAATTGCTGCGTGGTTTAGGAGGTGCTATCCGATATAGACAGACTCGGATAGCGACTTTGTTTCACACTATGTAAAGATACTTTGACGTCGTTGGTCCCCAACACCAGCCAACCTATAGAAAAAACCCTGACTGACAGACAGACAGACAATAATTCCAATAAAGTTTTGGCTTTTTTTTATATCATACGTACAATAGGTGCATGCATATCTATATCCTACCCAAACAGACATTTTGAAAATATATTTTCATTATTTTATTTTTATTTTGTTATATTTGGGAAACAAACAAATGATACCACTTGTACATAAAAATCAATTCAGTTTCCACTAATAACTAAATCATAACATTAGAGAGAAGTTAACTACGTATGCATGATTTTAAATTTAAAAAAAATCATTAAATATAAAAAATATATTAAAGATAAAAAGTGCCGGAGTCAATATGAGTTAAATATTTAAAACATCGAATCTTAATATAAATAAAAAAAATCAAAAACAAAGTTTAATAATGCAAAAAAAAAATTCCGCTCAGGGGTAGCGAACCCAGACAGTCCGTACTTAGAGGACGCTTCCGTAACCACTTGGCCAAGGAACTTTTATTTTATCTCTCGAATTATCGTATCTTATTGTTGTAATATATTTGCACCGCCATCGGTTGAGTAATAATACTTCTTTTTTACCCTGTAAAGGGATAAATTATAAAAAATATAAAATACTAATTGAATTAATTTTCTTAACGAATGTCTGTGCAAAATTTCAAGTCAATAGGACCAAGGAATCGCGTTCTCCCATACAAACTTTGACCCCCTGTTTGACCCCCTTAGAGGTTGAATTTCGCAAAATCCAGTCTTAGTGAGCACCTACGTCTTAAATGGAACCCCCATGCAAAGTTTGAGACTCCTAGCACTTGTAGTTTCTGAGATTTCGTGATGAGTGGGTTTTTGTCTACTCTTTTATATAATAAGATAATCTAAAGAAACATATATTTTTACGCGTGCGAAGCCGAGGCGGGCCGCTAGTATTAGATGTAACGAAATTATTTTACTACTAACTTAAACAAAACACTTGCACTTCCTATATTTACACTTACCTACTCATACACATTACACTTAATAATTAAATGCTAAATTGTGTAAGAACCATAATATAAGAGAGATTTGAGTTCATAACACAGGATATCCTAGTTTGTTTATGATTCACAAACATCTTTTTAATTTTATTTAAATGTACACACTACATTCTGATATAACTTCCAGTAATTGATCAACTAGAAAAAATGTTAATAATGTTAACGCAGCGAGTCACCTCTAATACCTCAAAATAGAGGATATCTAGGTAGGCCAGCAGTGGACTGATGTGGGCTGATGATGATGAGAGGATATCTCCTAGTTTGGGTAGCAAAGGAGTACTACTCTCTTACATTTTTAGCTTTAGCAATTGATGTAATTAATTAAGTTCCTACTAACCTTGAATTCTTAAATAAATAAATAAAAAATCCATGTGTAGTAGGACAGAAAAACCTAAGAAAACTTCATTAGATCGAAATCACAGTCGAATTTGTTTTCATAGATGATTGATGAGACCTCTATTACTCGTGATAAATATACATATATATAATAGATTCATCAAATTACTACGAGGTCATTATTAAAAATCATTTTCCTTAAATATTTCCACGAACTCTTTGTCTCATAAAAATATAAAGGCAAAGGCTTCCTAGATATTTCAGCTACGTAAGTAAAGCCTCACCAAATTACAAATTCCTTAAATAGCTCTTCCGTAAAGTAAAATAGGAAAATTTGAGGTTAACATTATCTTTTAAGGAAGAAATGCCATCGTTACAAAAGAAGTACATAGAGATTTGTCATTATTTTTTGTAGCCATCTCTTTTCAACACGTCAATACTGAGGATCCTGAACACATCGCCTTGTCCGATCCGAGGGTAAATTATGCATACTCCTGAAGACAGTTCCCGGCCATCATATTTTACGTTTAAGTACTGGTATATAAATACCGACATTTAAATGCAAAACGTGATTAAGAAATAATTATTACTTAAAGAATTAGTTCTTAGGTAATTAATTATATATATTTTTTTTATCCAATATAAGCCAGTGCTTGACCACAGTCCCACCTGATGGAAAGCGGTGACGCAGTCGAGAATGGTAAAGCACACTAGCTTATTAATAGCCTATTCACTCTATTCTTGAAGACATCTACATTATAATCGGGGGGGAAAACCGACGCAGGCAAACTATTCCAGTCCTTAGCTATCCTTATTATAAACGAAGAAGCAAATCGCTTAGTCCGGACTGAAGGCACGTTTACCACATATGGGTGCGTATGCGCTGTGCGTCTCGTCGTCCGATGATAGAAGTGTGATGGTGGGATCAATTCATGTAATTCCTGCGCATACTCTCCAAAATGCAGCCTGAAGAATACCGAGAAGCTGGCTACTCTGCGCCTGTGCTCTAGGCTTTCTAGATTGGCCTCCACTAACCTAGTGTCGCCAATTAGCCTTTAATATTTCTGTAAATACAATTAAAACAGAGAATTCAGAAATAATACATTTTATTAAAACAAAACATCTTATTCAGAAACTTAAACTATTTTTGAAAAAATACTGTATGTTATCCAATCTTCAGTTACCTATTTGTAACTGGCTCAATAGCACCTTTCAAAGCCACTCGTGTAATTAAAACTTCTTTTGACTCAGCAAATATGTTATTAAATATTGCTGAAACGACTATAAGTCCGAAGGTTGCGTACCGCTGATTCGACAATATTGTGGGAACCATTAACAGTTCAGTAGCAGTTTAAATGAAACAATCACGAGATATTGATCTGGAAACGGTTCTCACGGCGGCGGTCCTTCATACAGTTCGCACTGCGGACGGAACAACGCCTATCAAGCCATTCTACTAATCTTTTTGCATTAAATGCAAGGTTACGTGACTGTGCGTTTCAGCAAAATACTATTAGGCTTGATCGAGATATAATTTTGCTAATACTTTGATTGATTTGCGACTTTATCGGGTTTAGCTTACCAATGACTGAGGCATTAACTAGGCGGTCATACATATCTCTAGCTGCGATCTCTTCCAGACCTTCAGATAGACATTGCGCATTGTTTAAGGCGTTCAATGTTGGTCAGTTAAACCCTAGGTTTAATTATCAAACTCCAGGCCATGAGTTTTTTTTTTCAACCTACTGATTATAGGAACGACGTTCACCTGACGGTAAGTGATCCTGCCCTATAAAGACAGCTGCATTGCACTGCCGTTCGTTGCTCAAGACATACTTCTTAAGCCTCTTGACTCCGGTTATTACACCAGCTACAGTGCCCTTTACATCGGACGGACCACATCAACGTTTGCATATTGCATCAGACGTTTTTTTTTTTTTTTGACGTGGGGCAAATCTTCCAAAGATCCCCGGGAGCTGTGGGGCTCGACCGGGGTATGTGGGATTATTACCCACTAAAACCCCCGCGGCTGTCGCATCGGCACATGAGAGGGGGGGACCCCAGGGCTCTCCGGTGGGATCTGCACCAGGGTGCATCAGCGTTTCCGCGTTTAGGATTTGAACAAATACACTCTGGACATACCCAATTCTCCTTGAACTCCTGCGTAAATGACTCAAAAGTGTCTGATTCTATTGCAAGACATTTTAAATCATATATTTTTTTACATTTATCATTGGAGCATTCCATATAATTAATATTAAATATTACTGAGCAACAAGCACTGCACTTAGTTGGCATTTTTGCACACGAGAATTTACGTAATTGGTATTTATTTTAATTTGAACTCAATAGGTGTAATCATCAGCAGCCGAAATGGTCACCGCTGAACAAAGGCCTCTCCCTTAGAGGGGTAGGGGAAGGGGGGGGGAGTATGTTGTAATACTTAACCACAATTAAAACGGTACATTGAACCGTTCAGACTATTGAATAGGAACAATCACAAAGCCAGTTCCTCTTTATAATAATAGTTATGTCTCAAGCACCCTGATACTCGAAGCCACATTAGCTAACATAGTTTTGCACTACTGTGAGACATAAGGCGGGAGCGGATATTGGAAAGCGACAGATCTCTAGATTGTGATACAAAAATGGATATAGAGAAAAGGGCTATGGCACAAAATAATGCATTATTTTGTGGCAATGGTTACTGGTTTCTTATGGATAAATATAAGACGATACAATACAATATATTTTGAATATACCTATAGTAGTTTAGTATCTCCTTATACTATGTTATAATGTGATAATTCAGAAGATTTAATTAAGCTGTAAATATTGTATACCGTTTCTTACGCATTTGGGGAAACTAGATATTATGTTTAAAGGGGGTACCCTATACACAAAAGATTGCTAAATAACGCCTAGGTAGGTATACCTAGGTGTTATTCAGCAATCTTTTGTTTGTAGAATAAGTGTGATAAATCGAAAAACGACCACGCGTGTATTTTTATTTAAGTTGGCTATACACTTTCAGGTGTACCTGACAGGTTTGCCTGTACAGATAACCGGAGCGTTGAATGCCTGGAAACCTGCACAGTTGTGCAGACATATATGCTCCGGTTTACCTGTAGTTAACCAGCTTTATATTTATCATTGCTAATCAATAATGACGTCATTGTGGCTGATTGTCTGATAAAGCTGGCCATACGCTTTCACGTATACCTGTCAGTCTATACAGGTAAATCAGAGTGTGTATGCAGGCCCGGATCTAGGGGGGGGGGGGGATAGGTGGAACCGGAGCACCCGCCCTAGGTGGCAGTTTCGTGGGGCGGCGCCAATTAATACTTGAAGTAATAGATAATAAACAGTATAAATTCATTATTATTATAAATGCTTAATGTCCCATTCATGAAAAACCATTATATGCTATGCCAACCATTATATTAGGTACATATATTTGTAAGTTTTTTAAAATAATTTATTTGAAACGCTAGAGAGAGACACTATCAAGTTTCTACCCCGTTTCGAAAAAATCGTAGATCCGGGGCTGCGTGTATGTCACACAACTGAGCAGGTTTCCAGGCCTTTTACGCTCCGGTTTTCCTGTACAGTTTGGTAAACCTGTCAGGTATATCTGAACGTGTATGGCTACCTTAATGTTTAGAACCTTATTTTAGTTCTTTTTTTAATGTTAGTATCTTATTTTAGTGTTTCTTTTTTTTTAAATGTCTTGTAAGTTTCTTAGTTAAATGCTTATGTGTGAGCCAACACTACAATATTTCTTCTATTTCCCCTATTTCAAGATTATTAGTACATATAGCGACAGCACAACAAATAGGTGTTATGTTTAGAAGTGCGGACTCTTTCTTATGATTACATTTTATCCATTATAATGAAACGCGACCCAGACTCCGTAATAACGCCGGGGTCAAGTGCTAACCTAATGCCACAAACATCGTTAGCGGTACACTGGCATAAGGCTAGATTTTGCTTCAGGCTAAGTACGCCCGGTTCTAAAAACGGGACAGCCCGAAGTAAAATCGTTTGTAAATGTATATTGTTATTGTAAGAGACGAGAATTGTTATGTGTTTTGTTCAGTTTGTGGGTTATTGTTGTTCTCTTTTTATCCTTGTTTTCATAACCTAGTTTCCAGTTATATATTTGCGCCCTTTGCGGTGGCGACAATGGGGCCTTGGTCTCATGAGATGCACGGTTTGTTGAAAGAAATTTCATCCACACATCGAATTCTCGGGCTGGTAGCTTTTTCTTTTCTGCCAAGCTTGGCTATACAAAGAGGAAACGCCGCTAGTATTTTAGGTATCCTTACCTCCCAGAAGTTTTTTTACTCAATTTAAGTACATATGGAAATGAACTGTAAATACTTACGGCCGCTCTCACAAACGTCAGTTAACTTTAATTACAATTAAGTGATTTTTTGTAATCTATTTATTTCGACTCTCCAAGCCTCTTATGATTATTTATTATTAGTAATTACGGAATTATCTCTCTACTCACAATCAGCGTATAAAATATTAATTGGCTTCAAGTGTCAAAATTATACAAAATTCTAATTAAAGTTAATTGAGGTTTGTAGGTGCGGCAGTTAGTTATTAAGTAAATAATGATTTAATTGTTCCATACCTTAATTTATTTGCACATCATTTTTTTAAACATCAATACTTATCACTATATTTGTTTCTATGTCTACGGATTGCTGTTTATAGCGGCAAAATATCTACTTGGACGGCCCCATGCACATGAGACATAACCTAATCCACCTTTGTGGCAGTCGGGTAAGAAACCTGAGTGTGACAATTTTGTTTATTTATTTCATAGGTTGGGACAGTAGAGTTGTAGGTAAGATAAAGTTTTTAAAATATGTGTACATGTGTACACAACAGCCTCCGTGGCGTAGCGGTAAAACTGATTGCTTTGTAAACCGGAGGTTGGGAGTTCAAATCCCGGGTGGAGCCCAACAGCCTTGAATAGTTGTTCCCTACGGGCTAGGACCAATGCAGGCTGATCACATGACTGTCTGTAAATAAGATCTAAGAGCAGCAATGTAAAAATTGCTGCCTTCCAGTGTACAGGGCACTGCAGATAATGGAATTACCGGGCTCAGGGGACTTAATAACCAAGGGTGATGGGTGGTGGTACAGGCCTATCGCTTACCATATCTTCATCTTTTGACTGTTTTTTACACAGATATGACATGGCTCATATTGTGTTGGTAGTAGCTAGCATAATTATGTATAGTACATAGGTGATGTTTTAGTTGGTTAGCACTTAGCACCAATTTTTTAATTTTAGATCACTGTGCGAGTGAAGTCTGTTTATTCGTTCCTTTATTCTTCTTTTACATTAGGCATTTTATGTATTTGTGTGTGCATGGCATAGGGTCCATGGGGTTGCAAACGGGTTCCAACGGAAGTCCAGCGCGGCTTGGAAGCAAGCCGCTTAATGCTGAGTTGGAACCCTTTCGTAGCAAGTTAATTAACTTATTATAATCATATTTTTGTTTGTTTTTCTTGTATCGTCTACGAATAAATGTTTTTCTTCTTCTTCTTCATATTTTTTTCCACTCACGGTCATCTCATCCCAAACTAACCAGAAACTTAAATACTTTTTTTGTAAATACATACCTACATAAATAGATAAACAACACCCAGACACTGTGGAAATAGAACCCAGAACCTATTGGGTAGCAACTCGGGTGTCTAAGTACTGTGACATTTGCAGATTCTGCGAAGATGAAAAAGAGTCAATGCGACACATATTGTGTAGCTGCGACGTTCTTGGTCGTCTTCGTAGGTTGTATCATCTGGGAGTAGTCTATCCTACGCCAAATGATTATGTACAACTCCAAGCTGGCGCGATCGTTGCGGCACGCCAGCTACAGAGTAAGGGCTAGGGCATGCACAATGAATCCACGTGGGTTGAACTGCGTTCCGGGAATACCAGGCCCAAATTTATAGCCACCAAGAATAGAATAGGGTGTCTAGCCACTAGACTAACAGGGCCGTCAAACCATCGTGTCTGTATCCTGCGTCTCGTCACTAAATTACTCATCATCACCAGCCGGAAGACGTCCACTGCTGAATATAGGCCTCCCCCTTAGAACGCCACAATGAACGACAATTGGCCATTTGTATCCACCGGTTACCTGCGACGCGCACAATGCCGTCTGTCCACCTAGTGGGAGGCCTACCTACGCTGCGTCTTCCGGTTCGTGGTCGCCACTCGAGAACCTTTCTTCCCCAACGGTTATCGGTTCTTCGATCGATGTGGCCTGCCCATTGCCACTTCAACTTGCAGATTCTGAGATCTATTCTGATTGGTTCTTCGGCGAATCTCCTCATTGCGGATTCTGTCACGCAAACAAACTCCGAGCATAGCTCTCTCCATAGCTCGTTGTGTGACTCTGAGCTTCTCTAAAAGGCCAGCTGTTAAAGACCACGTCTCAGTACCATATGTCATCACTGGCAACACACACTGGCTAAAAACCTTTGTCTTCAGGCACTGCGGTATTTCAGATGAGAAGATGTCATGTCACTAAATTATTATATACATAAAACTAATAAGCGTAGAAAACCGGATAATCTATCCGTCGGGAAATGTAGTTCTGTTGACATACAGTTATGTAAATTAAGTTGTCTTTACGTACCAAAGAATCCAGTCTAGACCCGCTGCGAACCTCGAAGGACGTATTAGAATGTAATATCCTGTCTTTCGACCTGCTAATGTTAAGATAGAACCCGCAGTAGCAAAACTACTTATGCCATACTAGTAACTGTGCTTATTATATAAAACTAGACTTACATGCGCAGCTTCGACTATGCTTGCTTTGCCGGTATGAAATATACTCAACGGGAACCTGTCACGGTACTCACGGGGACGGGGGTCGCAACCCCGCCGCGCCTTCCACTTTGGAGTCGCGAGTCACAGTGACACGAGATTTTTGTATATAAGAAGAAGAAGATATCCACCTCTTTTGTGACAAATTGTTGTTCGATTAGTTAGAACAACTTTATTTGGGAGTAATGAAACGTAGGAGAGCTAAAGAGATTGGATTTTTGAGTTTTCGATGTTATGTTATTAATTATAATTATACCGTATTCTTAGGCAGTAAGGTTTCCATTAGCTAATATCTTTTCTATTTGGATTACGGAATTCGACGGGCCTGTTGGTCTAGTGGTTAGACACCCTGGCTGCTACCCAATAGGTCGTGGGTTCGATTCCCGTCAAGTGTCTGGGTGTTATTTATCTATTTAAGTATTGGATTTACAAAAAAAAAGGTATATATATATTAGCATCGGTTATCTGGTTTCTATAGTACAGGCTCTGCCTAGTTTGGGATCGGATGACCGTGTGTGGAATTGTCCCAAAATATAAAAAAAATGAATAGGATTTCAAAATGTATTGCGTGCAAATCTTTCACAAAAATGAATTGTCAATTGTCTTGTGTGATATTTAATTGTATTTAAACTAGCTATCCCACCCAGCTCTGCCCGCGTGATTTTCTGCGCGACCTTCTTAACTTTTTTTTACCGTAAAAATGTTTTATAAAGTATTAGCAAACTTAAAATCGTTCTCAAATTACCGCGTGACCAAGCGAACAATTAATTCAGTTTTATGATATCTGTCCAATGCTTGTTGGCACTACAAAAAATTAGTTTTGCTGAAGTACTGAGCTAATGAATTCGGAAGTTAGGTGAACTTCCCGACCTTCCTAACTCATACATCTGCCAATATTGACTAACAAAACGAACTTGTTAACGTCTGCCACGGTAAAACTATTAGACTAACATAACATTCACAAATGTCGGGAACATTCCGTTTCAGATCGGAAAGTCAGATGACATGTCGAATTATGATCCGACGGATTGTCAAACGCTATTCACAGTTCCTATCGGAAAGGGAGTTTACGAATTCGATATGAGTGTGTTTACAGAGACCATTATAAAATGGTAGAAAAAGAGATTATAGTGGTAGAAAGTTATAAAGTGGTTAAATAAATGTTTATTATTGAAATTTTAATGTATTTTGTAACATATCATATAGGCAATAACATAATTTATATATTGCGGCTTATTTAGTCATTTATAGGAATGTGTTTTATTGACATAACATTTTTGCGAATTTTCTTCTAAACTTGCGTCGTAAACGCTTAGTCATTTTTTCCTTTAGTGCCGTGTACACACCTTGGAGGAAGGAATGTACACACCGGGCAAACGAACGGGATTCGTTGGTTTTATAAGGATGTTTCGGCGAAAGCTAACCATCGATTACTACTTTTCTATTTAAAGATTACCAAACAAACCCAGCTAATGTGTTCCTTTGCCTCTATTGATCCTATTTGGATGTTTATAGTAAAATTCTCAATTTAATTTTACTATTTTTATTTTACTCTGTAAAAACAGATGTGTTGAATTTTAAAATAAAATAAAATAGTTACGCGAGTCGCGAATATTCTTTATATAAGTGAGTGTCTATAATTATTGTTGTTGCAGTCTTTTGTAAACTGTATTTGTATAAAAACATAATATTCTTGTGAAATATTAACCTTCCCGACAGCAAAAGGCTTGCGGAATAGTTTCCGTGAATTATCGTCTTGTTATCGAATCGAACTGTCAAAACTTTTCGATTACGGATTTGTGAATAACGTTTGAAGGACAGCCTCGGAAACTTTTCTCTCGGATTCGGATACGGGACTTTCCGACGGTTCTGAATAGCCTTGCAGGTTCTATGCGAATCGTCATTGTGCGACTGTTACTAGCTTTCGGTGAAGGAAAACATAGTGAGGAAACCAGCATTCGAATGACGTGTGAAGTCCGCCAACCCGCACTTGGTCAGCATGGTAGAGTATGACCTAAGCTCCTTCATATTGAGGGGAGGCCCGAGCCCAACAGTGGAACAAAAACAAGGGCTGCTATTATTATGGGATATTCCTGAAATATTATTGCTTTCGTTTAAGCTGTGTGTGAAATTGCTTTTTGCGATAAGACCACATATTAAACAAGTTTTTTTCAATGTATGTAACTTTGGTACCTATAAAAATTTACGTACAATAAATAGTGTTATATTTTATACCATAGTAAAAGTGCGGTGATACTGGTTTTATGTAGTGACTGCAACATATCCGCAGTAGTCCTATCCATTCGAAATCAAAGCTCGTTATGTTCAGAGCGCTACTTGTTCAAGTACATATTTGCGCACCTTTGCGAAATGGTCGAACGATTTAGGAAAATACTCACTATTTTGTAGTCGAGTTGAAATTTAAATTTATGTTTTCAAGTAGGTATAACTTTGATTTTGTTTTTTGTTCTAGACGTATTAAACTCTTATTGGCAGTGAAATGAAATACAGCTTTACATCCATACTAGTTAAGACATTAAGACATTTTTCTTACAGTAGGCTTAAGCTACAGTTTACAGGTTAGTTACAGATTTTTTAATCGTTAATTCACTTTTCGTTAGCAAAAGAGTGAATTTGTATAACAATTTAAAAAAATCAATTATAGATACTAATTGAAAAAAAAAAAAAATTTTTATAATTTTTGTACACACAATAAATCAGAAATATAAATAAGAAATATAAATAACTAAAAAAATAATAAATGAAAAATATTGGACGTAACTCAAAACGACGTAACTTTTTAATGTTATCATAGTTCAGTCTATGACCCAAATGCACATAGATAAACTGCTATCATACTGATATTAGAGCAAAGTTGGCAAGTGAGTTAGGTTAATTGGCAAACAGCTTTAAATGAATAAACGTTGTCATGTTTGCCTTGTTACGAGAGTTCAAATACACCCAAATACTGGCAGCTTTATATCAGAGCTAATATTTGTAGGACAAAAGGGATCTTTCGTTTGTAATCATGCAGGAAAACTATTCATAATAAAATTTTTATAAAAAAAAATAAACCGACTTCAATAGACACCACACTAAAAAGTGAAAAATAACTTCAATATTATTGAAGTTGGTGCTGGTCAGTTGATTCTGGTGTTGGGGTAAGTATCGTGTTTATTTTAGCACCAACTTCAAGAATATTGAAGTTATTTTTCACTTTTTAGTGTGGTGTCTATTGAAGTCGGTTTATTTTTTTTTATTAAAATTTTATTTTATTCTTTTTAGTCATATTCTCTTGAAAAGTCTTTATTCAACTATATACCGATTTGGATATAAAGCTTTAATACCAACAGGTATAAATTTATTTTAATTAAAATCTCCCAACCCAACCACAGATCTAAAATTCGGTGGGTCCTACATTTCATGGAACAGAGTTCCTGTTAACATCATACTGTTTGCTCCCATCACCAGACTCTGAACATCAGTTTTCTAGCAGATACTCGTCGAGACCTACACAACGAGCCCAAACTCAGTGGGTCTACGTTTATGGGTGCAGAAATCCTGTGACCGCCTTCCTGCTCCATCATCAGACCCTGGTGAAGGTTACCATTTTCTTAGTACCAGTTTTTTAGTATCAACGGATTTACATATGTTCTAAATTTCAGATCTTTCGGAGTAATAGAAGTAATTAAAAATGTCCATTGTATACGAAATATCCCTATCTCGACTTGGAAAAGAGCTGATGGTTTTCAAAGCTAAACCGATTTTCAAGAAACATCGCTAAGAACCATCTCCAATAAACCAGCATACGCCAATCTGTCCACTCGTTTGACCGCTGCGATGCCACAGACAGTTATCAGACAGACAGACACGACCCCCCCCCCCCCCAAACTAATAACACCTCGTTTTTGGTCGGGGGTCAAAAAGAAACCATCGAATTCGGTACGATGATCTGGATGGCGTATGACCATTTTGTAGACGAAGACATCGTCTATTTTATGGTTTCTCCCAGTTATATCTCCTTCCCATCACTCATGTTCTTCGAAAAAGTTCTTATCCGGTCTTGATGAAATTCATACCGAACCATCCTTATGGTTCATGCTTTCGAATAAAAAAAGAATCACTGAAATTGGTAAATAATTGGTAATTTGTATGAGTTATAACCATTATTGATTAGAACATCATCGATTTTTAGGCGTTTTACCAGATAATTCTAACATTCCATTCATGTTTTCTCAGAAACTACTGGTTCATAAGGAATAAAAAAATTATGGGACCAACTTGATGGAATGTCCATTAGGTACAAAAAAGAATCATCCAAATCGGTACATATTTGGCGGAATTATGAGTGAACATACATTAAAAAAAAAAAAAAAAAAAAAAAATACATACACGTTGAATTGAGAACCTCCTCCTTTTTTGAAGTCGGTTAAAAACACACACATGCTCTCACACACATTATAATTATCAACTTACTTATAGTACAATATAAAATCTATCCACGATAATGAATCATTAACGGTTTCGGAGTGGGGCACACATAACGAAACATATCAAAAACTAGCAATTCAATGCGGCTACGCCCGCTATTATTTTTTTTCCAACCCCATTTAACCCCTTTAGGAGTGGAATTTTCAAAAACCCTTTCTTAGTGCATGCTTACATCATAAGAAGAACCTACTGTCCAAATTTCAGCTTTCTAGGTTCAGCGGTTTGGACTGTGCGTTGATGAATCAGTCAGTCAGTCAGGACAAGTAATTATATGAGATTGATATAGTAATTTTTATTTATTTACATTAGGGTGTCAGGCATTCGGGGCCTTATGGCAGGGCAGTCTTGCTTCCATCGATTAGTTACATCTCAGAGTTACATACAGACCAAAGAAGATAAAATATACTATAATACAGAAGACCACAGATAAGAGTATAATACTTAGAAATAGATAGGTAACTCCCAAGTCAAAACGTGCCCCCAAACACCAGCGCCTCCAGCGGACTGTTTTGAAACTCTAAATAGCCTCGAGAATTTTTATAAATAATATACCTAAAACTATGTAGCATCCTTTATAAAGAACGAGGACGTCAATAGTATATGCATAGATATTATAGGCATAAAATAAAAATAAAAAAAGATTTCACACGGGCTGGGATTCGAACCCGCGCACTTAATCACTCGTATTAATTTAAACCCAACAGTTGCATAATACTGATCTACTATCATATTTTCATTTCTAAAGTAAACCGAACAGAGAAAAGTTGCAAAACAGGCCGCATGAGGGTGCTACTGGTAGCTTTTCCATTTCTTCTAAGATACCATACCATGCAGACGACGATTTTTATTTCTTGTCACATTAAGTAGGTATTTAATTTAACATCGTATTTATATTAAATATTTTTACAACTTGATGAAGTAAAGAAATCAAATTATCCCGCTTCGTTGTGGTCTTACAACCCGTAAAGTTGTAAAATCACAAAGAAGCCGCTTGAGACTTTGTCATTTTACGATACACATCGCAATTTCGGTAGTAATATCCTTGCCGATACCATCTCCTTCACTAATAAAATTAAATAATAAAAACGAAAGAGTTTGTACTCAGGGAGTGATGGCTTAAGGCCAAAAACATACTACGAACTAGCCCACTCAATATAATCGGTTCTTGAATGAACTCTTTGGCTCTGAGAAGTGCATTTCGTAGATTAGCAATATGGAAATAAAGCTGAGTCACTGTGTCCATGTTATTGCTTCATCACTTAATATATGTATTTGTTATATACATCGACCATAGTTATTTATTTATAGTTATAGTTATTTACAAATATATATAGGGTTACAGGAAAAGTCGTGCTAGATCCGTTAAGGGCGTGGAGTACCCATCATTTCTGACTTATTTCACTATGAAACACCCCACCCTAAACTTAACCCTTTTCGAGATTTTCGACTTTAAATTTTTTATTGAAAATTGCCGATTTTTAGGCTATTAAATTTTATTTTGTTTAAGTTAAGTTTAAGTTTTTTTTTTTTACTTTTTTTTTATTTTGGTTAAGTTTAGGGTGGGGTCATAGTGAAATAAGTCAGAAATGATGGGTACTCCACGCCCTCAACGGATCTAGCACGACTTTTCCTGTAACCCTGTATAATGTTATATGCTCCATCACCAAATATATTAGTTATATATAAGTTACACACACTTATTTATAGTACTAAAACCCAACTGTGAATAAAAATGGACTGAAATTCATCATTGAGAAAAGGAGGGAGCCGAAAACTTACTCGATGTAAAACATCTTGGCTTCAAAATCTAAGACAGTGGTTTGCGTTGAGCATAAGGTTATTGACTTGCGAAGAAAAGGGCTTGCTATGATTTTCGCCTATCACCGGTAGAAGATTGTACCACAAGAAGTGCATATATTCGAACTATTCCTATGAAGACCTTTAATTTGATATCATGATTATAAAATGCATATATGCAATACTTTCGAAATCATTTTTTAAATTATTATAATTAACTTGAGCTATATATTTGCGCCCTTTGCGGTGTAAACCATGGGGCCTTGGTCTCATGAGACGCACGCTTTGGTGAAAGAAATTTCATCCAAACTTATCGAAGTCTCAGGAGACCGCCGAGCTTTTTCTGCCAACGTATAAGCTTGGCCATACAAAGGGGTAATGCCGCCAGTCTTTTAGGTACCCTTCCCTCCCAGTGCGGCGACAACTTCGAGGAAGTTTTTTACCTAGTTTAAGTGTACATGTTTGTAAATAAACTGTAAATATTTTGTTTCAATAAATGTAGATTAGCTTGACATTAGGTATTATAATTTGATTGAAAATTACTAAAAACTACTTTTGAATTACACATACATAATTACTATTATTACTTTCTAACAATATGGACTGCAAGTAATGTATAAAATTATTATTATGTTTCACAGTTCGGTCCTTAGCAACTTATAATGTTTACTTATTGTAGTTATGCGTCCTTACTACTAGCCTTGCACGGAATGATTTAAAGTTTTTTTTTTTTCTTTTTTTTTTCGGGTACTTTAATATTTTGTCACCTCACCGCCTCATATAAGACGGCCCACCCGCAGTGTGTCTTCAATGTTTGTTTCCGTGCTCAAGCCTTCGCACGTCTCCAATCCAAAGCTCCAAGTGTATTTAGTATTAAATAAAAATAATTAAATTAGTATTAAAGAAAAAGTGAAAGTCAAGAACCGGACAACTGAGAGGCGACGCCGCGACGTCGGGACAACGGAGAGGTGCCGCCGCGGTGGTGACGTCGGACGACTATTCGTCTTCGGGAAATGGATCGTCGTGCACTATTGGACAACGGAGAGGTGCCGCCGCGGTGGTGACGTCGGACGACTCTTCGTCTTCGGGAAATGGATCGTCGTGCACTATTGGACAACGGAGAGGTGCCGCCGCGGTGGTGACGTCGGACGACTCTTCGTCTTCGGGAAATGGATCGTCGTGCACTATTTAAATTGTGTTCGTACGAATCGAGCTTCCATACAGGGTCGTCTCACACGTACATAAAGAACACATTTACGGTTAACAGCGATACCCCACCAGCGGGTAGTTGTCGCCCCACCAGCGGGTTTGACGTTTTCGCTGTGTTCAGACGATGCGAGCTTCCAATACAACCGGGGTCGTCTCTGTCGTAGTGTTGAACACGTTAACCGTATAGTGCGTTATACAAAAGCGATGCACACTCCTGTAGTTGTTGTTTTCGCTGTGTTCATACGATGCGAGCTTCCAATACAATCTGGGTCGTCTCTGTCGTAAGATAATGAACAACTTTACAGTCATTGTGCAATACACAATGTTCATGTGAGTATAGGTCTTGCTGCTGGTATGTCAGTATGACATGTTTCTTTACGGTGCGTGTTTCCACACCGTGTCGTCTCATTTGTACAAACAATGTACATCATCATCATCATCACCAGCCGGAAGACGTCCACTGCTGAATATAGGCCTCCCCCTTACAATGTACATAGTATGTACAGATAAACGCGATACGCATTCCTTATTGCGGGTAATTGTTGCAAACACTATTATGAAATGCATGCCGCCTACACATCTGGGAACATATAATCCGATCATAATCATCAGCCAGACAAAATCCACTGTTGAATATACGAAGACGTCCATCTTGGAACGTCACAATTAACTGTAATTTGCTACTACCATCCACCAGTTGCCTGGGATTCGTACAATATCGTCAGATATAATTCGATCTGTAGGTACTCCTAATTATCGAAATACGTCGTGCGCCACTGGACGAGATGAGTAAATAATTAAGAAGTTATAATAACAATACTAATATTTTTTCACAGTAGAATTAATAAGACTTCAAAACTTCGTAGTTCGTACTGCAAAGTGGTATCTAGCAGATCCGAGGCGGACTGGCCGCGGCGGGCTTTACCACAGGCTCGACGAGATCCTGGCCGGCCTACAGCCGGAGCATCCGTGAGCACCACCGTGGAGCTGCAGTAAGTAGCCTCTGAACTTATGGGACAGTACGCCGCGCCGCCGGCCGCCGGCCGCCTCCTACACTTATTGTAAATACTTAGTTGAAAATAACTATTGATAAATCTGATCTAGAGAACAAAACAATCGTCATATTATTAATTCGTCGTTAATTTAGCTAAATGTATGACCTTGATGACTATATTTATGGTTTAACTTTATGAACAATATAGTTGCAATATTTGAATACTTATGACAAAATTGAGGACGAATTTTTTGTCATACATAATTCTAGTTTCTAAATTTAATGGTCATAAAATATTGAATACTACATTAAATCTGTGTAGTAAATTCATAAAGTTCTATTTTTCCAAAAATAAATAATAATAATGAAGTAAAAGTATATACAGGGTGTTTCAAAAACCCTGTCCAAACACAGTTAGTCTTATTGTATTATCTTAACACGATCATTTTTACGTGATAATTTTTTTAACTAAGGCATATATATATATAAACCTATAAACAAAAAAAAAAAAAAAAAAAGTGAACTCTGTTCGAGCTTATCACTGTGTCATAATACAATTATATATTTATATAATACAAACAGTTAAAAAAAATAATAATAATAATTCCTGGCTGATCTTTGATGTTATTATTTAGAATCTATACGATTATATTCTTGTAATTTTTTGTTGGATATTTCATTTGGATCTTTCCTGATATATTTTATCTACCAGCGTTGTGAATATTCCTCTTATAAGTTTGATGTGCCTTTTAATGTGTAATAAACCACAAACAAGCTGTCTTGAGTAACTTATATGCTTTGTCTACAATAAACACAAAACTATCTAGTTTACGCCCTCTATTCAATGTATTTTGCTTCTTAAGATTTTTGAGATTGACAACGACCATATCAGTATTTTTTACTACCTATTAATTTTAGTTGTTACTATATTTTTGGAGATAGGAACTATTCTTGAACTCAAATATATTAGTCGTGTTTACTAGTACTTACTATTACCATCCCTTGGTAATAATAATAATTAAAAATAATAATTAAAAAAAAAACTGTTGGGTAATTTTCATTGTTTTTTTTATGCCCTGGTTGCGGGTTCGATTCACATGCAAAACAGATTTGTCTGCGTGAAAATGTCTTCAGCGTTATTTGTCTATACAAAATATAAAAACATACCTTGGCGTATTTGTTTGTATAAGGTCCAGATATGAGTATCTTACCTCTGATTTTAACCGTGATTAATAAACCAAACGGAAGGTCTAAGGTTTTTCTTTGATAAGTCTGTTCTAAACGCTATACATAATTATTTGCTTCATATATTTATATGAACACCAAACAATTATTTAGATATTTGTATTTTCCATGTTTGTAATATGGAGACTTTAAGTGTTTTCCCTATATTTTTAAAACTACTGCAAAAAAAAAGATTATTATAAAGAACTTAAATCCTTTTTGTAACAGTAATCGAGAACAATGACTAGATACATTTAAAATTACGTACGGTAATGACTGCATTAATTAAAGACTGACTGTTGTGTATGTACCTACCTACCTATATAGCACCTAAATGTACTAAATAAATAGCGATCACGACCATGATCTGCTTACAATCTTCTTTAAGTTATTAGCGCCTCCTGTACGGGCGGTATAATTAGTATGAAATAAAGAACTTTAAGTTCGATGTATGACTGTTGTAATATCCTTTTTAAGAGATAAAGTAACGGTCATTGACATTACAATCAGCTGACAGCTGATAGATACATATGAGGGTAGGTGACACAATAAATATTATTTGGAGGGTATATCTCCTCATCTACCCTCAACTTATAAAATGTGCAACAACCTACAAAATAAAAAAAAAAGGGAATAACTTTCAAAGTGCAATTAATTAATCATAAAGATAACTTTTACTGTTATGAATGAAATACAAGTTTGTTCATGAATTACAAATTATTGCGTACCTATTGTCAAGGTGATATGTTCAGTAATGTTTTCTGTTGTGCACCGTGTTAATTAAATAATTAATTTAAGGTTTTTCTAACTATTCTATGTGGCCTGTGTGGCCTTTAAGAACATTTACGTTCACAAACTGATATTTACTTACATTATTGATATATATATTTTATACATATATATATATTTTTCGGTTATTGATTATACAAAATAATTACGAAAATAGACTTCAATTTCAGTCATTGTCTAATGGTGAGGTTATGCATATTTCCTTTGAAATATGTTTTATAAAGTGCATTTGCGCGTTTTTACAAGACAATGATTTATTGCCACTGAAGATAATCTACCATCCTCGACTGCGTCACCGCTTTCCACCGGGTGGGACTGAGGTCAAACACTAGCTTATATTGAATAAAAAAAACTGAAAAATAAAAAACTTCTTTATTACGGACTTAATAAGTACTACGTATGGATTTTACTGTTGGCTAAGTGTAATATTGTATTATTAGTGTTATAAAAGTCGTAAGGAGTTAGACTCTCTCTTTTGATATTTAAAACAAAAAGGAAAATCTAGTGCCTAATATTATGTGATGCTTTTACAGAGATTACAGAGATAAATGAATTTGGATTTTTAGGGCATAACTTGTATTACCTATTCCCCCAAATCATAATAGCTAACTATTCACATTTTATAGAACTAGACTCTAAACATCCTACAATAAGTAAACATTATAAGTTGCTAAGGACCGAACTGTGAAACATAATTAAGGATCAAACGAACTTACCCTTACGTGAAGTTCGATCATAATTATGTGAACAGTTCGGTCCTTAGCAACTTATATACTCCCCTCCCTTTTACACCTCACCCGACCCAAGGATAAAATGTGAAACGTTTTTCCTACTCTAAACATAATGAAGACACACTGCGGGTGGGCCGTCTTATATGAGGCGGTGAGGTGACAAAATATTAAAGTACCCGAAAAAAAAAAGAAAAAAAAAAACTTTAAATCATTCCGTGCAAGGCTAGTAGTAAGGACGCATAACTACAATAAGTAAACATTATAAGTTGCTAAGGACCGAACTGTTCACATAATTATGATCGAACTTCACGTAAGGGTAAGTTCGTTTGATCCTTAATTGTAATATCCTTCTACTTACTGTCTGCATCATCATCATCATCATCAGCAACCGTCAGACGTCTACTGTTGAACAGAGGCCTCCCTCTTAGAAGGGAGGGATTGCCATAATCCCCACGCTTAGCAGGCGTCTTGGGGATCGCAGTATAGGTGGTAGGTAATCCAATTGAAAGACACTGTTGCCCGTCTTCTTGTTTTCTCTTAGTCACCTCTTACGGACATCGAACGGGAGGAGAGGAGATGGGAGGGTGCTGGACCCGGACACCCCACTGGTCTGTCTGCATAGGAAGTTAATAATAATAATAATATCCTGGGACAATTCACACACGGTCATCTGATCCCAAACTAGGCAGAGCCTGTATTATGGAAACCAGACAACTGATACTAATACATATATACTTTTTTTTTTGTAAATACATACTTATATAGATAAAACACCCAGACACTTGGTGGGAATCGAACCCACGACCTGTTGGGTAGCAGACAGGGTAACTAACCACTAGACCAACGGGCCCTTCATCAGTCGTCGTCAGTTTTTTTTTGTTGAGACATCATTCGATTTCTATTTAAATAGGTACTGGCTTATCGAATCGCATATCGGAATGAAGCAACATTTCCTGCTTCCCATCACGAATACCATTTAAAATAATAAACAACGATTAGTAACAGATCATTGTTTAGTAATGACCCGGCAATACCGACTTACCATTCCATAACAATTACATTTCAAATGCCAAACGTGATGTTAAAAACCTCGTCTGTTATTCATTATTGCCTTAGCTAAGTTTCCGCGCACACAATTGTATTAGATACTACTCGTATTTTATTACATTTAAGAGTTTTTGGTAACTTGAGCAGCTACTATTTTATTACATAAATGAATGGTAACTTGAGCTTTTATAAATAGTCTTAAATAAATAAATAAATACACTTTATTGTACACCAAAAGTTCCATGTAAATTGAACAATGCGTTGAAGATATTAGTGTACAAAGGCGGCCTTATCCATAAAAACAAACCTTTCCAGACAACCTACATCACAGTCTTTTGCTATTTTTATGTAGAGTACAATAATACATCCCCTCTCTCCCTTCTAAGGGGGATGCCTTTGTTCAGCAGTGGACATTTTTAACCGACTTCAAAAAAGGAGGAGGTTCTCAATTCTTCTGTATATATATATATATTTTTTTTCTATGTATGTTCGCGCATAACTCAGGCAATTATGAACCGATTTGAAAAAATCTTTCTTCCATCCATTCTTTAATCCGTTAATTGGGTCCCATAAAAAAATTATTCCTTAGTAATAAGTAGTTCCTGAAAAAACAAGAATGTTGACTGCGCAGGAAAGTTGCAAGAAAGCCTATATAGATGACTTTATGGTGCTTTTTAAGGACAAAAATGGTCATAACTCTGGCAAATTTTTACGAATTTCAATGATTGAACTGTAATGAACCTGTACGAATTTTATCACAACCGGATAAGAACTTCCTGGAGGACCATGAATGATATGGAGCAATTTATCTGGTAAAAACCATAAAACTGATGTTCTCCTTTACATTTCTCTGACAAATATGAACCGATTTCGATGATTCTTTTTTTATTCGAAAGAGTAAACTACTATGATGATTCCATGCAAATTTCATTACGATCGGATAAAATGTTTCTGAGTTTCTGAAGAAACATGAATTATGTAAAAGTATGTAGACGATAATGTGAAATCATAATGATGTCATAACCTACCTAGATAATTTTACCGTCTTCGATGGTTCAATCTTTATGTATGAAAATATCACTCAAAAGTATAAAATATTTAAAAAAAAAAATTGAACCGACTTCAATAACACTAAAAAGTATAAAATTATTTAAATATTATTGAAGTTGGTGCCAAATATACACAGCAGGTACGCTAACACCAACTTCTTTAATATTTAAATTATTTTATACTTTTTAGTGTTATTGAAGTCGGTTCAATTTTTTTTTTTAATATTTTATTTTTTCAGATGTTTTAAACTAAGAATTCGAAATTACGACGCGCGCGCACTTTGATTCTTATTTTCTAGGCTATATTTCTTTCGAGTTTACATCGATGCTCAATCTTACAATTCTATTTCATTACTACATACACTTACATACTATATTTCGATAATGTATTAAAAACAACATTCCACTGATTAATAACACACTACGCCAAATTAAATATTATTTATTAACAGTCGGAAATCTGTTTCACAACTTTACTGGTGTATTTGCCGTTCGTAAATATTTTATCAATCAATCATATTGATTGATTTCAATCAGGTGATTGACTACCTATATAGAGAAAACCTTCAAAAGCCCCCTTTGGAGACAGGAGACCAGGTTATGTGGGATTTTTACCTACTAAACCCTCCGGTGGCCTTCATCGGCACTCTGGGCTCTCCGTTCGGACCTTCGCCAAAGTCTCTTCAACGGCAGATGCTCGCTAGACCACCCAAAGCAGAGCCGTCCTTCTCGGAGTCGCCGCCGTACTCTATAGTCTAGGGTCCACACATCAAACGACCAGTGCCTTGCTTTGAGCCCGCCGCCAGGGTGTGCATTAACAGGCCCCGGGAACCTGACACGGTGCTCACGAGGACGGGGGTCGCAACCCCGCCAGCGTCCTCCTTGGAGTCGCCGCCGCACTCGATATACGTCTAGGGGCCACACATGAAATGTCCAGTGCTTTGCTTTGAGCTCGCCGCTAGGGTGTGAAGTAACAGCCCCCCGGGAACCTGACACGGCGCGCACGAGGACGGGGGTCGCAACCCCGCCACCGTCCTCCTTGGAGTCGCCGCTGTACTCGATAGACGTCTAGGACCCCCACCCTGAACGTCCAGTAACTCCAAAGGTTACCCGTTATTTAGAGCCCCGGCCTCAGCGCTGAATGTGTAGACTTAACTCATCCCATAAGAAAACAAATAACATGAAATAAGTTTTTAAAGATTTTACTGTCTCCAGTTTGTGGTGAACGTTCCTCAGTGCGATAAAACTCAGAAACTAGACAAATGGGGCATTCGGTCGACCTTCGTGACTGCTAATAGTTGTGGGATAGTGAAAACAATCAGCCCGCTGGGTAACGTGGGTAACTGGGTAACGCTGATGTCAACAGCTACATTCACATTATTGTTGGTACAAGAATTCTTAAACATACCTAATATTATATTAACGGGCGGATTGGTTAGTCTTTTTGGCTGCCCAATAGGCAGTGGCTTCAATTTCTATTCTAGACAGCCATTTGTGTGCATGAATAGGTATGCCTGCTTAACAGGGCACTAAAAACCAGCTTCGGGGCCTACAGCTAATAGGACCTCTGGATTTTGCTGAGTTGGACCTTTTGTGACCGATTTAGATGTATAGTTTTTTCAGTTTTTGTGTTTTATATGTCGGATCTGCGATTTTCTTTTAGTAAAAACAACCTTTCTTTTCTTTTGTCTTGGTTTTATTTTATTTACATATATCGGGTTCTATCTGGGTATGTATATATTTACAAAAAAGTATATTATGTATTTGTATTAGTTGGATTGTGTTATGTAAAAAATATTAAATAGACAGTTTAATATCCGCAAGGTTAATGATAATTTTATTTTCAGATATTTTCATCGCCTCTTACCTTTCAGAATTTCAGTCATTATTTTATGGTCCTTGTACTTATGTGCAATAATTATTTATTTTTTTAATTTAATTCTGTTGCATGTCGTTCGCAATCAAGCCGCGTTCGGCGCACCCTTTATGTTATAGTGATGTGACTCGTAAAGTAGGGCCAATTTAATAGATCATATTATTTGACACTTCATCAAAATTTAACGTTGTAACGGCGGGCGAAAAATATTATTATTGTTTTCGATGTTAAAACTGCACAATTGCTTAACTTTTTTCAATTGCGATTACCCATATTTATTGTAATTGACAAAAGAAATAGACCGAATAAAGAAACTGACAGATGTCAAATGTGATCTATTAAATTGGCCCTACTTTACGAGTTTACAGTACTTAATTCCTAAAGAAATATTAGATAAAATTAATAATTATAATATAAATAGGTATTATTCCTAACAAAGGATACCTAACTTTTGTGTATACTGGGTTGGATACTTGGATCAATGTTATTATAAGTCCTCAATTTTAGTTTCTACACGCAAACGGTGGTAAAATAATTGACCTACATATTTTACTATCTAACTTTACTACCACGGTTCAACTGCTTTCAAAACAAAACTTAATTTATCACCTAAACATAATCGTCCACTAAAAGCTACGCTTACCGTAAACAATACAGGAACATATTAAACATCTTAATTTAAAAATAAAGTATCAGTATATAACCTATCCTACACCAGATGATTATGTACTGCTCCAAGCTGACGCAATCGTGGCTTATCTTAGGGACCTCTCCGATTCGTCAGCATCAGAGTAAGGGCTAGGGCATGGATCCTATTGGGTCGAAGTGCGTTTCAGTGGTTTGGTTACTGGGCACAACTACAGCCACCATCAATAGAATAGAATCGTTATATAAGCTACGTTACAAATTTAGATGATGACTTCTTTTTAACCTGTAGGTAATTTAGCCTACTGTAGGGAAAAAGTCTCCTCTCCTCGTCATTATCAGTCATTAATCGATCACCGGGATCGGTAGATCAAATACAGCCTCGTATTCTAGCACATCCTTTTTCTTGCTTTCGATGTATATAAATAGCATCCATCTCCTCCCGTTGCGTGTCCGTAAGAGGCGACTAAGGGAAAACAAGAAGACAGGCAGCAGGGTCTTTTAACCTACAATCTATACTGCGATCCCCAAGACGCCTGTCCAGAGTGGGGATTATGGCAACCTCCCTTCTAATGGGGATGCCTTTGTTCAGCAGTGAACGTGTTTCGACTGTTAATTGTGGAAAAATGAATAATCTATACTTATAATAAAACTGTAACGGGTCCAATTCTGTACATTGAAGATATTTTGAAAATTATATTTAGAGGGCATTCTATAACCGATACTGAGGCCGAAAATGTAATTTTTTTAATTTTTGTCTGTCTGTCTGTCTGTATCACGGCTGCGCATCACGCCGAAACTACTGAACGGATTCAAATGAAACTTGGCATGATTTGAGATCTTACTACGAGGTAGGACATAGGATACTTTTTATCCCGTAATCTAGCACGGTTCTTTTGCGAGAGGAGATTAAAGTCAAAATAGGTACTTGGTTATACGCTTGGTCCGATTTTATCAATTTTTCTTCATAATTATAATAAATATTAGTAAGGGAACACTCATAGAGAGTTGTTATCAAGGTTTTGTAATCGATCGGGTTAAGCAACGTTAGGTAAGGTCATTAAATAGATGGGTGACCGTTTAACGCCATTTGAACTAAACGGGTCCGTGCTTTGGAGAGCAAGTAAAAAGTGGGTCCCAGTTTTTAACCGACTATAAAAAAGGAGGTTATGTATTCGATGCGAATGTCTGTTATTAAAAGTTTAGTTAACGTTAAAATAGCGCAGGCGGAGCTGCGTGGGCCAGCTAGTATTTTAATATAGTAACATGGGTGACAGGGTCCATAGGTTTCCCAATATTATTATAGGTGGCCTAAGGAATTTTATGAGCAGTGCTTACGTTGGAATATTAACTTTATAATAATTTTCCAGTACATTAAGTTAGATGTTAGTTTAGGTATTTTAGTTAATTACGTACTTCCGATTTCATAAATTTGCAGGTACGCGCACTTACGAAATACTACGTATATGTAAATATTTTATTAGGGATTTATAAATAGGTGTATAATTTTACATAATTTACGTAATTACATGCTTGAGTATCTAAATAAACTGAAATAATAAAACAAGAATCATTTTCTTTTCTATTTCTACGAGTATAAAATACCTATATTTTTGCCAATGATACTTCAGACGTTATTACAAGTATTCTTGCTAGCGAAGTAATTTGTTTCTCTAACGAGACTTTTTTCATGATTAAAAGTTGCTGCTTCACCTGATATGATTGCAATTGAAGATATTATAGTCCTGCAAGCTTACCACCAGGTTTTATAGCAATGTTAACGGCCTTTAAGACGCCTGACCAGCGTGGGGGTTATGGCAACCTCTCCCTTCTAAGGGAGCGTTCAGTAGTGAACATACACACATCAAAAGTGTCTAGGGATCAAGCATTTTTGGGCAAAAAAATGGGCAGAAGAACAATGGCGTTTCGTGTGCTTTTCTGATGAGTCTCGTTTTGGTATGAGACCGGATACAAGACGTATACGACACTGGAGAAACCCTGGACGCCAACAGCGATTAAAATCCTGCCAGGAAGTCCATCCTTATAGTGGTGGAACCATCATGGTATGGGCGGGTATTTGGATCGGCGGAAGAACTGAGTTGATTTGGATCAGAGGCAACCTCAACGCTCAAATTTATGCTGAGACGATTGTATCAGACGTCATCGTTCCTCTACAAGTGCAAATCGGTCCCTTATTTCAGTTAATGCATGATAATGCACGACCGCACACCGCAAGAGTTGTAAGACAGACTCTCGCCGCAGCTAACATCAATGTCCTGCCCTGGCCTGCTCAGTCGCCAGACTTGAACCCGATTGAGCATGCATGGGATATGCTACAGAGAAGAGCTCTGCCGAATATGGAGGGTATCCAGTCGCAAGAAGACCTTTTTTTGTTGTTGCAACGAACATGGGCGGCCATTCCACAGCGTGATTTGGATGAACTCATTTTGAGTATGCCAAACCGATGTTCTTGTGTTGTTAGTGTTCGCGGTAGAAACACGGATTATTAATTGTTTAAGTTACCCAATAAAATTTTAAAGAAAACTGTTATTTCAGTCTTTTTTTCGAACTTTTGTGTTAGTGGTTCAAATGTCAAAAATCCCTTTATTAGGAAAATGGCAAATTTCTTTATTAATGCAAAGGTGACTTGGTTTATCGTTACTGTGACAAACGAAAACACTTTATTTGATGAATCCTTAAAGAAAATTTTAATTAATATCAATCAGGAGAAAAGTTATTGCAAAAATATATGTTGATCCCTAGACACTTTTGATGTGTGTATTTTGGCTGAACATATGATGATGATTAAAGAATTGAAGCTAGTTTAAATATACCTATCAAAAAACAGTTACACTATGAAATGCCCTTGATAAAACTGCGTTCCCTTTTATCTAATACAAATAGACTTATGTTACTTATACCTGTCCAATCTGTTTCGTCGAGTCCAATAAATTTAAGAAGCAAACAGCACACGGATAGCAGACTGCGGCAATTTATCGTGGAATTAATCAAGGCGAATGAATTCCGGAGGCGTCAGTGAGAACCAATCAATTAGGCTTCCCCTCCCGCGGTAGGTACTAGACGTCACCCCCCGTACTGATGCGAAAAACACTATTGACCCAATTAGAAATGTGATGTATTTCACTAATAATCTCTAAAATATACTAGATACCTCTATTAAAGAACTTCAGTATATATAAAAAAAATAGTGATAACAAAAGAATACATTGGAAATAGAATTGGTTGACTTAAAACTAATGTTGTTTTATGTCTATCTGAGTAATTCTAATGAAATACTTATTATTTCTTTATTTCAGACTGCATAAATAGGTCCATAGATAAATATCATAACATTTTAAGGAAAATATAAAACTAAAGTAGTACAAGTAGAGGCAGCGCCGTAACTTTAGTAAACGAGCATTATGTGGTAGACATCCATTGTTTTACGATGCAAACACGAATGAGGTAGCATTTGTCTAATCGTCACTTCTATTCGAAGACGCGTCATTTATTTTATTGTGCGTAATAAAGGAAAATATACTTTCCATCTGTATTAGAATTGACATCTTCTATGTGCGTAATATTAGTATGACGAGCGATTGTTAAGGGGCAGGTAAAAGATAACGCGTTCATATATACTTTTACTGTTGTACCAAGTTTCTCTATGTGTACTGGTTACGAGAAAAGATTGGGTCTTCATCTGATCTTTCAGATGTTCCAATTTATCAGAATCTATGAGTAGAAGCAAGAACTCTATTACCTACCACAAACATTTATACACTATTATATCTATTGCGTAGTTAAGTGATCTTTTTAAAAATTAATGGCTTTAGACGTATCGATCGGATACATAATTTATGTTCCCGGCCAATATTTCAAGTATTATTTAATGAAGTAATGAATTAGAAGGGTGCGGAATGAACCTCTTAAACGTCTGGTCTGGTCGTTAATCAAGCAGCTGTTAGGTTAGTAAGTAGAGATATCTATTATGCCGTATTAAATAATGAAATCTTATTATATAAAAGAGTAAGCAAAAACCCACTCATCACGAAATCTCAGAAACTACAAGTGCTAGAAGTCTCAAATTTTGCATGGGGGTTCCTTTTAGGACAAAGGTGCTCACTAAGACGGGTTTTTGCGAAATTCAATCTCTAAGGGGGTGAAACAGGGGGGCAAAGTTTGTATGGGAGAACGCGATTCCTTAGTCCTATTGACTTGAAATTTTGCACAGACTTTCGTTAAGAAAGTTAATTGAATTTGTATTTCATATTTTTTTTCATTTATCCCTTAACAGGGTAAAAAAGGAGTATTATTACTCAACCGACGGCGGTACAAATATATCACAAGAATAAGATAGGGTAATTCGAAAAACAAAATCAAAGTTCCTTGGTCAAGTGGTTACGGAAGCGTCCTCTAAGTATGGACTGTCCGGGTTCGCTACCCGTGTATGGATTTTTTTTTTGTGTTTTTAAACTTTGTTTTTTTATTTATATTAAGATTCGATGTTTTAAATATTTAACTCATATTGACTCCGGCACTTTTTATTTCTAATATATATTTTAAATTTAATACTTTTTTAAAATTTAAAATCATGCATACGTAAGTTGTTAGCTTCTCTCTAATGTTATGATTTAGTTATTAGTGGAAACTTAATTGTTTGTACTATTGGATCTTATATTAGTAATAAGTAGTATCATTTGTTTGTTTCCCAAATACAATAAAAATAAAATAATGAAAATATATTTCCAAAATGTCTGTTTGGGTAGGAGTACAATATGCATGTATTGTACGTATGCAGATGTCACCGGAGAACCCTGGTTCCCCTCTCATGTGCCGATGTGACAGCCACGGGAGTTTTAGTGGGTAAGAATCCCCCACAGGATCCTGGGGACATATTAAACGTGTCCCCCGCCACCGCTATAACTGTGACAACGGTGACAGATTCCCGGAGGGCTATAATGCGCCCCCGGCAGTGGCTTCACCTTTGAAGCCACTGCCGGCCCTTGAAGGCCCTTGCCTTGCACTGAGGGGTACCCGGTGCAGCCCCATATTTTGTGCGGACAGCCGTGAGGGGTTTAGAGGGTAAGAATCCTACACACCGCGGTCGACCGCCCGCAGGATCCTGGGAGCCTATTGGAGGTCTATCCGTAATCCCCGAAACTTTGAGCACGGTGACAGGTTATTTTTTATTGTGCCCCCCGGTGGCGGGCTGAAAGGCAAGCACTGAGGGGATCTGTTTTTAAATTTATCCCTTAACAGGGTTAAAAAGCAGTATTATTACTCAACCGATGGCGGTACAAATATTTTCACTTAGATTAGCTTAGTACGTAAATTAGGTACTGTACACGTATGACTTTAATACATAAGATAAAATATCACGCTACATGCAATAGGGACTGAGCAGACATATAACAAGAATATGATCAAGTAATTCAAATAATAGAATTAGAGTAGCCGTGGTCTGGAGGTTACGAAAGCCTCTTCTAAGCACAGCAGAGTCCGGGTTCAAATTTCTCATTGGGATTTTTTTGTGTACTTTTAAACTTTTTATTTTTAATATTTTTTTTATATTTTCAAGGTTTAAGTATATATTAACTGAATTTATTTAAAAGTTTTATCTAAGTAAGTAAAAACCTAAAGAGGTACATACTTAACAATCAAGTACTAGAGAAGTTTATTCTACATATATATCATTATCATTCCAAATAATATAAGGTAAATCTGGGATATAATATGCTTGCCCCCCGGTGGCGGACTCAAAGGCCAGGCACTGAGGGACACCTGGTGCAGAACCCACCCGAGAACCCAGGTTTCCCTCTCATGTGCCGATGTGACAGCCACGGGAGTTTTAGTGGGTGAGAATCCCAAATACCCAGGTTGACTTCCCCATGGGATCCGTGGCACTTATTGGAGGTTTCCCCCGCGATCCCCGTATCTTTGAGCACGATGATAGTTTCCTAGGTGGCTTTATTGTGCCCCCTGGAGGCGGGCTCAAAGGCAAGCCACTGAGGGATCTTGGTGCAGATATCACCGGATAACCCAGGTCTCCTTCTTATGTACTGATTTAACGGCCGTAGCAACGGGGTTTAGTGAATAAGAACCCGATATACCCGGTTGACCACCAACAGGGTCCCGTAAATCCCATTAAATGCGTCCCCCGTGACCCCTGTAACCGTGAGCACCGTGACAGGTCCCCGGGGAACTATAATGTGCCTCTCCGGCGGCGGGTTCAAAGTCAAGGCACTGAGTGGTATCAACTGGTGCAGATCCCGACAAATATCCCAGGACCGCGCTCTAATGTGCCAACGTGATAGCCGCGGGGGTTTTAGTGGGTAAGAATTCCCCGGTTGACCCCCGTCTACGTCTTAACGATGAAACCGAACAAGGAAGCCCGTATTGCTTCCATAAATTGGTTTAAAAGAAATGGTGTTCTGTTCCTGTCCTTAATCCACCCAAATTGTACACCGGTACACGTCTGCAGTTTCTAATAAAAATAAAAATACAATTAACAAATCATAAATTCAGAGATTCAACGTTGCAGGCTTAAACCTAAGCGTTGAGTACTTTGCCCATGGATAGATAGCTATACGTAGGTCGTAGCTCTTTCACGCGTCACTTCTAAACATTTTTTTTTCATATTGCGTTACGAAAAGTCAGCTACAAACATTATTTTTGAAGAAATTCTATAATCAAAGGCAGTAAGTTAAAATTAAACACTTCTTTTTTTTCTCAATTACACCCGTGCGAAGCCGAGGCGGGTCGCTAGTATAAGTATAAACGGCCTTTTAGAGAAGCTGAGAGTCACACAACGAGCTATGGAGAGAGCAATGTTCGGAGTTTCTTTGCGCGACAGAATCCGTAATGAGGAAATTCGCCGAAGAACCAAGGTCACCGACGTAGCTCTCAGAATCTGCAAGTTGAAATGGCAATGGGCAGGCTATATCGCTCGAAGAACCGATAACTGATGGGGACGAAATGATCTCGAGTGGCGACCATGAACCGGAAGACGCAGCGTAGGTAAGCCTCCCAATAGGTGGACAGACGACATTATGCGCGTCGCAGGTAACCAGTGGATGCAAATAGCCAATTGTCGTCAATTGTGGCGTTCGAAAGGGGAGGCCTATGATCAGCAATGGACGTCTTCCGGCTGGTGATGGTAATGATGATGCTGATGATGAAGTACAAAAGTCTTTGAGAGCACCAATAATCAGAATTAAAAATGGTTCAATAAGAGTTACAGTTAATAGACTTGTGTGAGTGCTGCATTTAGTGGATTAGACGGTATCCTATAGAATGCGATGCGGAATATGAAAGGAAAACAAGATAATTAGTAATGTTACATTTTCCCATGTCCGGTGACACTTTCACT
Source organism: Furcula furcula (assembly GCA_911728495.1). NCBI lineage: Eukaryota > Metazoa > Arthropoda > Insecta > Lepidoptera > Notodontidae > Furcula > Furcula furcula. The sequence goes on along the minus strand of OU452261.1, from coordinate 11,614,922 downwards.
GTGGTAATAACGTCCATTGTGAGTACGTGAGGTCATTTATAGTAGGCAATTACCTAATAACGACTGTATTTTTGTTTTCCCTTTTTAAGCCTCAATTTTGTACATAAAAATGATTGCCTATGAAAATATGAAATTAGTTTGTAAGTGTAAGTAGGTACTTATATGTGTAAGATTAACTAGGATTGAGCACTTATGTATTGAGATAAGTTTTTATACACTTTTCCTACATTCCAATCGCAGGCATTCTAGTAAAAAATTAGTGGTGACCAGTGTTTTTCTTTCCTTTATTTTTTCTTTGTGTCCGTAGATTATTAAAATAAATAATATTACCTAAGACTAACTAATTAGGACTAGACAATGACCTAATAGCTCTCAGAATCTGCAAGTTGAAGTGGCAATGGGAAGGCCACATCGATCGAAGAACCGATAACCGTTGGGGAAGAAAGGTTCTCGAGTGGCGACCACGAACCGGAAGACGCAGCGTTGGCAGGCCTCCCACTAGGTGGACAGACGACATTGTGCGCGTCGCAGGTAACCGGTGGATGCAAATAGCCAATTGTCGTTCTAAGGGGGAGGCCTATGTTCAGCAGTGGACGTCTTCCGGCTGATGATGATGATGATGATGAATGACCTAATCTCTTTGAATATTTATCTTCCTCATCAGCGGAAGAAAGAGTCGAATGCTAAACAAAAGCTTCCCCGTAAAAGGGAGGGTTTACCATGGAGATAACCCCACGCTTGGTAGGTGTCTTAGGTGTCGCAGTATAGATGGTAGGTAATCCATGGAATAAAGCTGCTGCCCGTCTGTATTTCCCTTAGTCGCCTCCTATAGGGCATGCATCCAACAGGGTCGAAGTGCGTTCCGGTGGTTACCGAGCCCAATTTTATAGCAACCAACAGAAGAATAGACTAGAAGAATACTACGGAGTTCGGCTTCTTCATCAGATCCACGTCACCAAATGATACTTTCTGAATGCAAAATGCGGAATTTGTTTCTAAAAATATCAAAAACACTGTACTTACGTATGTCTATAATATTTAGGGAGTGCCCTCAATTACTCACGAATCCCAATGAATGAAGTTCTGAAACTTGATTTGAAAAAAATAATACGCAGAACAATATGAAAGTGTATTTAATTTTAAATAAAAGTATATTTCCAAATAGGTCCATAAAGTCCTGAGGTAACAAACATATAAAAAAAAAAGTGCGTGCGTGGAGTCCCTCCGCGCGGAAGAAGTGAAACTTCATTCTCGCTCAGTCTATCGGTCGGTCGGTCGGTCGGTCCCTCACTCACTCACTCACTCACACACACACACACACACTAACTCAACTCAACTCAACAGAACTCAACTCAACTCAACTCACTCAAACCCACTCAAACCCACTCAAACCCACTCAAACCCACTCAAACCCACTCAAACCCACTCAAACCCACTCAAACCCACTCAAACCCACTCAAACCCACTCAAACCCACTGAAACCCACTGAAACCCACTGAAACCCACTGAAACCCACTGAAACCGACTGAAACCGACCGAAACCCACTGAAACCCACTGAAACCCACTGAAACCCACTGAAACCCACTGAAACCCACTGAAACCCACTCAAACCCACTGAAACCCACTCACTCAGTGACGGCGTCACATGAGCGCTTTCATAACCTTAACAAATTTAACGCTTAACGTCTATCACTTAACGTTTAACACCTATCACTTAACGCCTATCACTTTCATTTAACGCTTAACGCGTTATGTGATAACATTTTTGGAAGTCGCATAAGAAGTTTCACTTCAATAAATACAACCGAATTGAGCACCTCCTCCTTTGTTTTGAAGTCGGTAAAATAGGATGATGTTACATTCCACGTGAAAATGTTACTTTTTGAGATGTCTTATGTTACTTTTGACTATCAGCCCCCGGCAACACTGCTTGTACGACAACCAACTCCTCGGTGGGTACACACCCACCCGATATTCTTACCCAGACACCCCACAAGCAGAATATTACTAAGCTTGAAATATTGTTTTTGGAATTCACGGCTATCGTTCCTTTCTTGGTTGAAATATTGTTTTTGGAATTCACGGCTATCTTGGAGGGTAAATATTGCCTCTACTCTAACAGGATATTGCCTCAATCCTGATAAATGTATGTTCCGACCTTATATTGAAAGTAAAAGGCAAAATTATAATAACTAAGTAATTTTGTTGAGTTTAACAAGTAAGTAATTTCATATGACCTTGTTATTTAGAAATGTATGCCATATTATATAGTTTGCATACTTTACTATAATAAAGACTCAACATTATTAAGTTTAATGTGTTTTTAAGTAACTTTGTATAGGTCAATATAAAATGGTTAGTCATTACGACATGGCAGGATGTGTGATTAATTTTTTCTAAGCAATTTGCATTCATACATAAAAGTATTACGTTGGCAAGGTGCGAGCGAAATTTATTTAAGAATTATATTTAGAAATCAGAATCACTATCTTTAGAAATCAGAGTCACTATGACGGGCCTGTTGGTCTAGCGGTTAGATACCCTGACAACTCGATAGGCCGTGGATTCGATTCCTATCAAGTGTCTGGGTGTTTTTGTAGGCGACCGAAGATTCGGTTTCGCCAAGTGTTGACAAAAAATCTTTAAGTATGTATATATTGCTGCTCGCAAGTTTTGAACCCGGTATGTCCGGTTTGTAAAAGCCGCTTACGGCTTTCCAAGCCATATGCCAAGGAGGACAGATCTCAAAATCAACATGTATTTCAAAATACTGTTTTGGAATAATATTGCAATCTCTTGTTTTGTCCCACTGTTAGGCACGGGCCTCCCCTCAAGATGAAGGGACTTAGGCCGTTTTGGTATATCAAAACAATATTTTAATATGAGACTAATGCTACCCGAAGCTGCTGCTTAATGTCAGTTTTACTAATTACCATTAATTTTAACTTTGTTCTAGTAGATTTAATTTACCTTAATTTTATTTGTGACATAATGTTCTGTTTTTAATTATTTATTTAGCAATTATGGTAAACAGTTGGCCGTTTTCACCTCGTCTTTTTTAAATTTGTATATTTTCACAATTTTTTTATATAATTATATTTTTTTTAATGGTGCTACTTTTTGTGTCGCTCGGAGAACCGATAACCGTTGGGGAAGAAAGATTCTCGAGTGGCGACCACGAACCGAAAGACGCAGCGTAGGCAGGCCTCCCACTAGGTGGACAGATGACATTGTGCGCGTCGCAGGTAACCGGTGGATGCAAATAGCCAATTGTCGTTCATTGTGGCGTTCGAAGGGGGAGGCCTATGTTCAGCAGTGGACATCTTCCGGCTGGTAGTGATGATGATGACTTTCTGTACAACTGAACGTGTGATAATTATGGCTGTTTACATACCTATATTAATTTCACATTACATTATAAGAAACTACTTAGCGACGCATACTTGTAGGCGAGAATGCAGCACAGGGCTGCAATCACAGCGGTGTTTTTTTTTTTTTTTTTTTGGAATGATAGATGCTGTTGGCCGCAGATGGCCATTACAGCTTCACCGGACAATAGGAGGCGAGCGCTTAAAGCGCTCTAGCCTTAACGGCAGAAGTAGCGACGAGCTCAAGGGCACCTCAGGGAGGCACGGCCTCGGCTTGGGCTGTCGCTTAAGAGAAGGCTGAGTTTACCACCGGTTCACAACGCGCCCCCACTGAGAAGAACCGGCAAGAAACTCAGTGGGGTGATGCACGTCGTTGAGGTCGCATACGTAAGACCCTTCGGCCTCGCCGGCGGGACCGGTGTCTGATAGCTAGTGTAGCATACGGTTGTCGGGGAGGGTTCGGCGCATCCCGGTCCAATAGGACCGTCATGGGGTCAGGAGGGTCGGGCAGTACGTGCCGTGGTCTGCGGCGCGAGTCAGAAGGAGATCACAGCGGTGCGCCTATCCCTTTTTAACCGACTTAAAAAAATGGTGGCAGATTGTTAATTAGTTTCCAACAAGGCGGTATTGATACTTATGATATCGTGGCTTCGAATTACTTTATAACACACATGTGTTTCTACTACTAATAATCAAAAATTCATCTGGATGGAGACACGTAATACAACTTTTATTATGTTTCTCATTTCAGCTATGCGACTTTCGCAAAATCATAGGTACATTAATGTTATGATAATAAAATCTCCTCCTGGCTAATACGACCACAGAGACTGATTTTATACAAGATCAGCCATCAATGTGGGAAATATTATAGTGCTCAAGTGTTTGCGTACATTACTATGGCATATATGAACCATTTAGATGATTATTTTTTTAATTGAGAGATTAAACTGTAATAATCATACGATATTAATAACGTTCCCAGCATTATCCGGCTACGGTAGCCAATCTTTTTTTTAACACGATTAACCTAATTCAGTGGCGTAGTTTGCCTTAGATGGGCCCCGTATCAAATTTTGTTGGGGGGCCAAATGATGGTACGGCCTAAGAGATTATGTGAGAACATGGATTTTACGAATTGTTGCTTTCACATGTTCGGGGCCCCTGTAGCCCGTGGGCCCCTTATTATTGATACGGCTGATACGGCGGTAGCTACGCCCCTGACCTAACTACACGATTAACTTGTGCACTATAATGTTACACTAGTGCTTGCGTAAACATAGGTATACTTCCAAGGTCACCGATATAACTCTCAAAATCTGCAAGTTGAAGTGGCAATGGGCACATCGCTCGAAGAACTGATAACCGTTGGGGAAGAAAGGTTCTCAAGTGGCGACCACGGAGCGGAAGATGCAGCGTAGGTAGGACTCCCACTAGATGAACAGACGACATTGTGCTCGTCGCAGGTGGATGCAAATAGTCAACTGTCGTTCGAAGTGCGAGGTCTATGTTTAGCAGTGGACGTCTTCCGGCTGGTGATGATGATGACACAAAGTCGCTGCTCCCCGCGGTATCGAACCCGCGACACCCGGTTTGCAAAGCAAGCCGTATTCCACTGAGCCTACATTCTAAATCTAAATCATATATTAATGTAACACAGATTTAATATTTTTCGTAAATATTTCTCATCTGTGCTCACCCGAGTGTGATTTGATACGTAATAAGTATTCAGTGAGGCGTGTAAGTAAAATGTCTAACTTAGGCAACGGGTGCTCACTCATCAATCTCAATGAATTTAGGTGACGATCCCGAAGAAGATAGGGCTGCGCGTTCGAATACTGTAAACTGAACTATCTCGAGATCTGGGAACCGATTTAGCGATTGTGCGTCCAGCGTCTGTGTCTTAACGGAATTGTGTTTTTTATTAACCGTCTTTAAAAAGAAGGTTCTCTATTCGACGCGTTTGTATGTAATATTAATAAAAAGGCGTAATATTCATATAAGTTAGTCTATGCGGGCTTCTAAAAAAAAATACCAAATTTTATGAGTGTATGTATGTAGAGTATTTTATAACTCAGGGAAGAGTACAAGTTTCATCAAAATCGGTCAAGTAGTTTAAGAGATATAGACTTTTCATGTTTTCAGTATGTTACTGTAACGTAGACGTTCGAGTTGCGTGATAGTTGCTGATACCTATTTTTTTGGTAAAAGTCAATTAATATATAATAATTCAAAGTAAATTATCTAAAAAGCATAAAATAACGAAAATATTGAAGTCGGTGTCAGCTGTTGCTAGTTTTAGTTAACATGATGTGCTAGCCGACTTCACTGTATTTTCGTTATTTTATGCTTTTAAGATTATTTACTTTGAAGTCAGTTTTTTTTTACATTGTTTATTTAATTACTGTTTACTTGACGGGCCTGTTGGTCTAGTAGTTGACCCCAATATGTCGTGGGTTTGATTTGAACTAAATCTGGCTTATTTATATATTTGTCTATGTACATATTTAAAAAAGTATCTAAGTAAATTTCAAATGTCTGGCTGCCATAGTACAAGCGTGCCTAGTTTGGTATTAGATGTCCATGTGTGGATTATCTCAGGATATTATCGCCCGGTTTCCGAAAGGATGATCAACGCAAAAATCAACTAACAAGATGTCAAATCTCCTGTCAAGTGGATTTTGGGTTGCAGAAAGCATGGTCAACTATTTTAATTTGAACATCCTGTCAGTTGACACGGCTGTTAAAATTTGCTTCAAAAACTTCATGTCAAAGCCAATTTGGGTTTCTGAAAGGCTAATTAAGCCATGATCATAGACATATCATAGATTAATCTCTTGTCAAATACAATGTCAACTAATCGGTGTTGGTCGACAAATTAAGTATTAAATTATACTATTTGTTTTGGATAATCTACTAGTTTATGACAGATTACGTAATTATTAGGTATAAAAGGTCTTTTGCAACAAAAATACCAAGATTGTATTAACAATTGCTACTTTTGAAATTTACGATAGTGAAATGCGCACTCCACATGCGCGCGGGATGAAGGCCCATGAAATAAGAGTGTGGTGCCGCTTGACAATCAAAAATATTTTGTCTATGGGGTACCACTGGTGCTCTTTCTTCGAATCGTGACACATGGTGAGGGACAAAAAATACTCTGTTTCTTTCTATCACATGTAACCTATATAAATGCATTCTGTTCCTGTGCGAATGAGAAAGAAAGTGTCTATCGCTCCTGTAGATCCTCCATCTATGGTTATAGATTATATATCTTTGAATTGAATGAGCTATTGAATGAAATATTGAACTAAATAGGCAATGTAGCCATACTTAAATAATATTCTTCATGTCAAATTAAAATGATCATTGATTAGTAAATTTTTCTCTAATTAACGTTTCAGAAACCCGAATTGATTTGAACAAGCTGTCAAGTTAACAGTCATGTTAGTTGAATATCCATTTGAATAGCCTTTCAGAAACCGGGCGATATGTTTTATATTTAGGAAACAAATAGGAGTATACTATAAGTTTATGTTTGTCTGTGGTTTTAACAGCCTTTGTTTTTGTCCCACTGTTAGGCACGGGCCTCCTCTCAAGGTGAAGGGGCTTAGGCTATAGTCCACCAAACTAGCCAAGTACGGGTTGGCAGACTTCACGCGCCATTGAAAAGCTAGTCAGGCTTTCTCAGACATGAGGTTTCCTCACGATGTTTTCCTTCACCGAAAGCTTTGCGAAAATCTCGAAAGTCTGTGGTACTGTGCTTCCCAAACCATTGGATAGATACAAATGCGTTTTTTTTATTTGACAGCTGGTTTATTTGAGAGAGTTTCTGCCGTTTATAAAATAGCCTGTTGCAAAGAGGATATCATACGCAAACTCGAAGTTAATTTAATTAACCTGATTCATATCTACAGAGGAATGTAGCGTGTTCACGGCTCTTTCTTACTGAACTACTTCCCAGCGAACTGTTTGGACGATGATTTATATAGCTTTCCACTTGGATTCGTTTTCAGTTCACTGAGACGATGCGTTTCGTGATGTTATTTATACATTTCGATTTTAAAACCAACTACCGCAAGTGTTACGGAAGGATGGTTGCGAGAATAAAGCACGTGCATGTAAATATTTCTGATTTCACTAATCTTTGCGGCCCGCCTGATGGTAGGCAGTCACCGCAGCCTATGGACGCTAGCAACATCAGCAGAATTAATAGCGCGGAGGATGGAGGAGGAAATGTAGAGGATAGGCTAATTCTTGACAACTCAATCTACGCCATGCAATAGTGTCTCAGCCACACAGCATGTGTGCATTGACTCTTTTCAACCTTTACAGAAAAGAATAAAAATAACTTTATTGCTTACACTTTAGTCTGATACATTTATTGAAACAAAATATTTACTGTTTATTTACAAATATGTACACTTAAACTAGTTAAAAAACTTTCTCGAAGTTGTCGCCGCACTGGGAGGGAAGGGTACCTAAAAGACTGGCGGCATTACCCCTTTGTATGGCCAAACTTATACGTTGGCCGAAAAAACTACCAGCCCGGCGGTCTCCTGAGACTTCAATAAGTTTGTTTATTGCTTACTGATTAGGATAATACAGACCGATCACTCTTATTAAAATGGGTTATCAAAATTGGATTTGACCTCGGAAAGACGAGCATATGATGCTATGCAGTACAATAACCTCGAGGAACTATGAGTTAACAACATCGTGTTACGAGTTCCATTCAGTTACGCCAATGAGCTAACATTATTTCACCATGCATTCTCTTCAGTTACGACTTTTCATTCCACTGTTCCTTGTCCGAAGGCCTGCCTTACGTAACTGTTCCACCTACATTCTACCTAGATTTTTGTTACCCGAGAACAACTGGCCCAAATTGGCCCTCGCTTAACTAGTCAGTAAAGATTTGAGATAGCGGTTTCAGAATCGCTTGCTATAAAGCGTTTATCTTCGACGAGTCTGTTGGTGTAGCGGTTAGAGATACTGGCTTCTGTTCCAAAGGTTGTGGCTTCGAATCCCAACTAGGATAAACATTTGTGTGTATGAACATGTATGTTTCTGTTGTTTGGCTGGGTATATGTATGTATTTAGAAAAATGTGTTTGGAATAAGATGATATTTTAACATAATATATGTATTAAACATACACCTATCTAGTCACATTGACACTGACCGTCAGGTGAGATTATTGTCCAGCACTGGGTTATATTAAAAAAATAAAAACAGGTATTAACCGGTTTAAAATTGTACAGGAAAAATAAAATGGTCTTTTTAAGTAGAAAAATGTACTTAACATTTTTTTAGAAATCATCAAGAAACTCCAACAAACAAACTTAGTTATGCGGTTTGGCCCTTTTGGTATCTGAGGTGCAGAATAGCAAACTTTTATACCTCCAAAGAAGATACGGAAACCTAGGTTTTTTTACCTTAATGATACGGAACCCTCAAAAGAACATTGAATTATGTTATATAAATAAGCCGTAATACGCTTTTAGTATTATTATCTTTATCTCTTGGTATTCAGCAAATATCTCATTATTTTCCCACAAATCGGAGCACAATAGGCCAGTATTGCCATTGCATTATACAAAGAAAACCGGTCCTAAAGTCGGTGTGTTAGTCACGATCGCAAATGCGTCGTGTCTGACCCTAAGCCCGCGACTTTATTATCTTCCAACAAATGGGTAGGAACAAATTTGCCCTGAATTTAACTTGTAGAGACAATATTCAGACGATAACGATAGTATGCTAATGTTTAGTTAATAAGAAAGTAACAAAGAGAAATTACATTTTGCGAGTCTATCTTCTTGAATTGGTGATGCATGTCAAACAATATAATTACGTGTAAATCGGATTAGGTGATGACTGTAAAAGACATAAGTGAGATCAATAAAATTTATTGGCTTATAATTCTTTGGGAAATACTAAATCTTTACGAGTGAACCCATGGCTTTAGTATATGTAATTCTATAATAAGTACAGTATTGGCATTAATATGCAAAAGACAAAGTAAAGTAAGTAGGTACTCCTACCAATTTTTAATAAAATATATGCACCAAAAAATGTACTAAGTACAATTTTGTGATATTTCATAGGCAATCCTAAACTTTTAGTTGAAATAAATTCCAACTTTTTGAACTCCAGATGTTCCAACAAGTAGTTTTGTAAACTTTTTGGGACACGTGGAGGGCTCCCGATTCCACCTCCACTCTAAAAGCTCAAATATGTATTCGTATAGAATATAGGATTGTCTAGGCATATTTGTCCCCGAGGGTTGTCGGGTCAGAATTGCATCCCCCCATTTCCCCTCGTCGTAAGAGGCGACTAAGCGAGGACAAGAAGACGGGCAGCAGCGTCTTTCTTTCTTTTGGATTTATCTTTCACCTATACCTACTGCGACCCCGAAGACGCCTGCCATCGTGGGGATTATGGCAACGCCCCTTAAGGGGGAGGCCTATGTTCAGCAGTGGACGTCTTCAGGCTGGTGATGATGATCATAAGGTATATTTATATGGAATAAAGAATTATTTATGAACAAACCACTAGTTTTCAATGTCAAATAGATCTATATTTGAACTGTATATACAGTTTTCTGTTCTACATACATACATAAAATCACGCCTTTTTCCCGTAGGGGTAGGCAGAGCCCAAGGGCCGCTTTTCGCCTCCTTGAGGAACGAGACGTGATGGGTGGCGAACCACATCGCCGCCATTTTGGTTAATTAATTTATTTCTATGATTGACCATTGCGTTCTCACGAATAAGGAGAGAAAGGGAAGGATAGGTGTTGTGAAAAGAAAGATTGGCAAGTTAGAGTGGGAAAGGGGAAAAGTAGGATATTACCGCCCAGGAGGGCAAGGGATGGGACAGTAATAGCTAGGGAAGCCGGGGTCGCATACCCGTATACTATACCACAACTACCGGACAGGTAAGTTGGGATGAGTATCCCATGACCATTTTCTGTTCTATTACTACATTTTTTACATATTTAGCACATTTGTTTTGGAGCAATACGGACCAGACGGGTTATCTATAAAGTTTTAGGTTAAAGGTCTTTAACATGCAGCTACTGTATTTATGTATTCGCTTATATACATGTACATATATATCAATGAGCCGACACTGATTTATTCGAGATGGCAACGATGCATTGAAATTATCTTCACCCAAGTATTTGCCAACCCGGCCTGTTTTTCATTTGGAGCGATGTGGAAGGGTGAATGTCAAGTAATATTACGTAATATTCCTGGGAAAATAAGACGTGGTACCGGAAATGGAGATCATTTTTAGGTATATACCATTCGAATATTGGTTACCAATGAGAATACCAAGTACATAGATAAAATGATAGAGTCGAAAGTTTTAGAGATATAATTATCCTACAGCAACAGCTATCGGATTCCAAACTAGGAACAGTATAGGGATACCAGATAACTGAAATAAATATATAATATATATTTACAGTTAATCGATAATACCATCCAGATACGTGATAAACAACATGTTCATGCACTCCTATATTAGTTTTAATTGGGTATCGTATCCAAAACCTTTTGGAGATCAGTCAATTGCCTAACCATTGCACCAATGGGGCCGCCAATTGTTTGCAAGTCGTGAAAATTAAATGAAGCGTCTATGTAAAGTAAGGTGTTTAATTCTGTATTACATTCATGCTATCTTTGTAAAATTAAAATTATATTTATTTTACTTGTTCACAACCAATGTACTTTCATCTTTTGCAATATAGTTTTCTACTTCTACATGTTATTCTAGAAATAAATACACACTTATAAAACTTTATATGTGAACCTTATTTGAATTTTACACTTTAATAGTACTTGTACACGTTAAGCTTTTTATAGACACAATTTCACTGTTAATTAAAATTGTACAATGGTATTGAAATAAAACTGTTCACCTTATAATGTGTAATATTCGCGTAAATATCACCAATCACTATTTGTACAATGGTACTTAATTTTAAATAGTATTTTCCTACAAAATTAAAGTGCATGACTTTATATTATGTTGCTGGCTATGTGTATATGTGTTTACATACACATATTAAAGAGTCAGATAGAGTCATCCAAGTAGACTTTTTTGGGTAGGTCTCCTTAGAGACTTTCGTGACCTCGGACTATTTAAGATAGCTGCCAATCTTTTCTCTAACATAAACTATCGTAGCTGTTCTCGACGGCGAGTTTGACGTCGAGCCGGCCTTAAATACGACGTCGAGCTTAACGCTCTTAAAATCCATATTATGTCACTACCGCATTCCTTAAACTATTCGACCTTGAGTAGTTCCTCTGAAAACCGTAAATTCTCGTTGCGGTCGGTAGAGTTAAGTAAGTAAAAGTTAGTGAATACGGAAACGAAACTCGCCGCTGCCCGCAGCGTCGAACTCGAGGTTGTTTTGCTTAGAAAATAGCATGTCTAGATGTCAACAACCGGAACTGATTTTTTACATGTTCTTTGAAACACGGGGAAACTCAGCTAAATTTCCACTAAACGGTCACCCATCTAAGGACTGATCTTGCCTGTCGTCGCTTAACCAACCGATCGATCGATGAGCGCTAAATAATAAAGTATGACTATTAGATAAAGTATGATTATTAGGCCATTAGATGCCTGAAATAAAGAATTTATTATTATTAGAATACTAGAAATAGTCATGTGATTATAGCGAAAGTTTCTCTTAATTTGTTTATATAGGTATTTTCTTTAATATCTTTATACCACAAATGCTGCGTCAATTTACCGTGAGAATGAACAGGATGAGCCAGCTATTACCGAGCTATGGCGCATCTGCAAGTGAAAGCCGTTTGACCCTGGCCAAGTAACAAACGTTAGTAAGCACTGGTTCAGGTTATTAAATCCCATCTCGCGACGATTAAAGTCTGGCAGCCGGCGACGAAAATACAAAAAGTTGCTGTTATAGATTTTACTAAACGAGGTTACTTGTGGGGTGTCCGGTAAGAATAGCGCCCTCCCATCTCTTCCTGCAGGCTTAGCACGATATGCAAATCTTCACAGACAAGTGAGAGTACGACGTCACTGTGACTAACGCCCGGTTTCTGAAAGGCTATTCAAATGGATATTCAACTAACATGACTGTTAACTTGACAGCTTGTTCAAATCAATTCGGGTTTCTGAAACGTTAATTAGAGAAAAAATTTACTAATCTATGATCATTTTAATTTGACATGAAGAATATTATTTAAGTATGGCTACATTTCCTATTTAGTTCAATATTTCATTCAATAGCTCATTCAATTCAAAGATATTATAATCTGTAACCATAGATGGAGGATCTACAGGAGGGATGGTCACTTTCTTTCTCATTCGCACAAGAAAAGAATGAATTTATATAGGTTACATGTGATAGAAAGAAACAGAGTATTTTTTGTCCTTCACCATGTGTCAAGATTCGAAGGAAAAGCACCAGTGGTACCCCATAGAGAAAATATTTTTGATTGTCAAGCGGCTCCACACTCTTATTTCGTGGGCCTTCATCCCGCGCGGATCTGGAGTGCGCATTTCACTATCGTAAATTTCAAAAGTAGCAATTGTTAATACAATCTTGGTATTTTTGTTGCAAAGGACTTTTTATACCTAATAATTACGTAATCTGTCATAAACTAGTAGATTATCCAAAACAAATAGTATAATTTAATACTTAATTGGTCGACCAACACCGATTAGTTGACATTGTATTTGACAAGAGAATAATCTATGATCATGGGCTTAATTAGCCTTTCAGAAACCCAAATTGGCTTTGACATGAACTTTCTGAAGCAAAATTTAACAGCCGTGTCAACTGACAGGATGTTTAAATTAAAATAGTTGATCATGCTTTCTGCAACCCAAAATACGCTTGACAGGAGATTTGACATCTAGTTAGTTGATTTTTGCGTTGATCATCCTTTCGGAAACCGGGCGTTAGTGTTTCACATTTTTGCATGGAGAAATGACGTTTCGGTGTTGTTAACTAGGCACGGCATACTCCACACCGATCTGTCAAGATTGCAAGTCGTGCTAGGTCTGCAGTTAGATGTCCGTAAGAGGCGACTAGGAGAAAACAAGAAGACGGGCAACAGCGTCTTTCTATTGGATTACCTATCACCTATACTGCGATACCCAAGTCGCTTTCCAAGCGGGATTATGGCAACCCCTCCCTTCTTTGGGCTTTTCTTGCAGTACCGCATAGTGGGTCTTAAAAGGCTACTTTTCGTGACTCATAATATGAGTTAGTAACGGTTTATTTTTCACCTAAAATGTGCCAATCCTGATCATTTTACGAAGTATACAGGAATTGCGAACGATCTGCTGGGAATTCAGAATACGAATTCCTTTTCGATTTTCATCTCAATTATTCAAATCATTTCTGATTTATGTGGTCTTTTTAAGTCCAAGTAGTACATCAGTGTCTGATAGGTACTCTACCGCAAAGAAAGCGTTTCGTAAACATTCCTGTGTTTCTATAAAGGGAACGGTAGCTAGAGAAATTAATGGGCTCATTAAACTAAATACCTAATGACATGCAGTAGTGCAAATGTCGGTGGGTAGGCGCACTTACCATGAGGTAAATATCCCAACCGTGTCAGCATTAAGTTGCGTAGATTACAAATCTTCTTGCTATCATAAAACTTAGTCGTTATGTCTATCTACCTTTATTTTCCTTTTATTAAATTCTTGATAGGCCTCAACATAAATTAAAAAGTTATTATTGGTGGTAGTTTATTATCTATACATATAAAATTACTTGTCCTGACTGACTGACTGACTGATCATCAACGCACAGGCCAAACCGCTGGACCTAGAAAGCTGAAATTTAGACAGTAGGTTATTCTTATGACTTAAGCATCCACTAAGAAAGGGTTTTTGAAAATTCCACTCCTAAAGGGGTAACATGGGGTTGAGCAAGAACATTGTGGGCGTAGCCGCAGGGAATTGCTAGTTTTTTTTTATAGAATCACTTGCCTAGCAGTACAAACTGATTTTGTTTGAACTAAAGTCACGGTTACGCACAACTCAATCCTTAAATCAAGCCTATAAATCAAATAGTTCTTACAATTCTAACCAGTAGTAAACCGACATCAATATTCGGAAATATATGAAACCCATCGATGCCCTATATCGATATGTAATGGTCTCGTAAGTAAGCCGCCGTTCGAGAATTTATTTCAAGGGAAATGTGACCGATTTTATCTCTACGCTCTTCGCTGTTTCCGAGTCAGTTTTTTTTTAGAAACGTTAGCTGTTATCTGTAATCGGGGATTAATCTTATGTCAGCTTGTGTTAACCTTGACATATTCTTCTATCTATAGATACAATGTTAAATTCAGTTTCAGTAATCTTTATTAGAATTACACACCGATACTGTACGGCACAAAGAAGTTTTGTTTGTAAGTACTGTATTCTGTATTGAAAAACTATAAAATCTTTTTAAAAAAAAATTGAACCGACTTCAATATCATTTAAAATATTATTGAAGTTGGTGTTAGCTTACCGGCTGTGTATATTTGGCACCAACTTCAATAATATTTAAATTATTTTATACTTTTCAGTGATATTGAAGTCGGTTCATTTTTTTTGTTAAAAGATTTTATTTTAAACTTTTTAGTGATATTTTCATATATAAAGATTGAACCATCGAAGACCGTAAAATGATCTAGGTAGGTTATGATCACATTATCGTCTACATAGTTTTACATAATTCATGTTTCTTCAGAAAAAAATATCCGGTCGTAATGAAATTTGCACGGAATCATCATAGTAGTTTACTCTCTCGAATAAAAAAATAATCATCGAAATCGGTTCATAATTGTCAGAGCAATGTAATGGAGAACATCAGTTTTATAGTTTTTACCAGATAAATTTCTCCACATCGTTCATGGTCCTCCAGGAAGTTCTTATCCGGTTGTAATAAAATTAATACAGATTCAATACAGTGGTTTCTTCTTTCGAATAAAAAAAGAATCATTGAAATTGGTAAATATTTTCCAGAGTTATGACCATTTTTGTCCTTAAAAAGCGACATAAAGTCATCTATATAGGCTTTCCTGCAGCTTTCCTGCGCAGTCACCATTCTTGGTTTTTCAGGAACTACTTATTACTAAGCAATAATTTTTTTATGGGACCCAATCAATGGATTGAAGAATGGATGGAAGAAAGATTTTTTCAAATCGGTTCATAATTGCCAGAGTTATGCGCGAACATACATCTATCTTATTATATAAAAGAGTAGATAAAAACCCACTCATCACGAAATCTCAGAAACTACAAGTGCTAGGAGTCTCAAACTTTGCATGGGGGTTCCTTTTAAGACGTAGGTGCTCACTAAGACTGGATTTTGGGAAATTCAACCTCTAAGGGGGTCAAACAGGGGGGCAAAGTTTGTATGGGAGAATGCAATTCCTTGGTCCTATTGACTTGAAATTTTGCACAGACATTCTTTAACAAAATTAATTGAATTTGTATTTCATATTTTTTTTAATTTGTCTCTGATCAGAGTTAAAAAAGAGTATTATTACTCAACCGATGGCAATATATTACAACAATAAGATACGATAATTCGAACGATAAAACGTAAGTTCCTTGGCCAAGTGGTTACGGAAGCGTCCTCTAAGCGCGGTCTGTCCGGGTTCGCTACCCGCGTGCGGGTTTCCTTTTTGTATTTTTAAACTTTGTTTTTGATTTTTTTATTTATAATAAGATTCAACGTTTTAAACAGTTTTAAATATTTAACTCATATTAACTCCAGCATTTTTATCTCTACTATATTTTTATATTTAATTCTTTTTTTTTAAATTTAAAATCAGGCATACGTTTACGATTTAGTTATTAGTTAGGAAACTTAATTGATATACTTATTAGTAATAAGTGGTATAATTTGTTTGTTTCCCAAATATATTTCCAAAATGTCTGTGTCGGTAGGAATACAATATGCATGTATTGTACGTATGATATAAAAGCCAAAACTTTATTGGAATTATTGTGTCTGTCAGTCAGGGTTTTTTCTACAGGTTGGCTGGTGTTGTCCCTATCGAAGTCAACATAGTGTGAAACAAAGTCACTATCCGAGTCTGTCTATATCCGATAGCACCTCCTAAACCACTCAGCGGTTTTCACCATCGGTTATATAATTTTTCATTGAAGGTTTACCTATGTACTTATATAGAAAACCTAATTCAGTTTTATGGGACTCAGCAGACATAATAACAATAATATGATCAAGTAATTCGATTAATTAAATAAGAGCAGCCGTGGTCTGGAGGTTACGGAAACGTCTTCTAAGCACAGCACAGGGTCCGGGTTCAAATCTCTCTTTGGGGTTGTTTTTGTGTACTTTTATACATTTTATTTTTGATCATTTTATTATTTTTTTATTGAAGTGAAACTTCTTATGCGACTTCCAAAAATGTTATCATTTAACGCGTTAGACGTTAAGCGTTAAATGATAGGTGCTGATCGTTAAGTGTTATACGTTAAGCGTTAAATTTGTTAAGGTTATGAAAGCGCTCATGTGACGCCGTCACCGAGTGAGTGAGTAGGTGAGTGGGCGAGTGGGCGAGTGGGTGATTGGGCGAGTGGGCGAGTGGGCGAGTGGGCGAGTGGGTGAGTGGGTGAGTGGGACTGACCGGGACTGACCGGGACTGACCGGGTCTGAGCGGGACTGAGCGGGACTGAGCGGGACTGAGCGGGACTGAGCGGGACTGAGCGGGACTGAGCGGGACTGATCGGGACTGAGCGGGACTGACCGGGACTACCCGGGACTGAGCGGGACTGACCGGGACTGACGGGACTGACCGGGACTGACCGGGACTGAGCGAGACAGACCGGGACTGAGCGGGCACGGCCGTTGGGGGTTTAGTGTATAAGAATCCTACATACCCGTTTGACCACCAACAGGGTCCCATAAATCCCATTAAAGGCTTCCCCCGTGACCCCTGTAACCGTGAGCACCGTGACAGGTTCCCGGGGAACTATAATGTGCTTCTCCGGCGGCGGGTTCAAAGTCAAGGCACTGAGTGGTATCAGCTGGTGCAGATCCCGACAGATACCCCAGGTCCGCCCTCTAATGTGCCGATGTGATAGCCGCGGGGGTTTTAGTGGGTAAGAATTTCCCGGTTGACCCCCGTTTACGTCTTAACGATGAAACCGAACAAGGAAGCCCGTATTGTTTCCATAAATTGGTTTTAAAGAAATGGTGTCCTGTTCCTGTCCTTAATCCACCCAAATTGTGCTCCGGTACACGTCTGCAGTGTCTAATAAAATTATAAATACAATTAACAAATCACAAGCTCAGAGATTCAACGTTACAGGCTTAACCTAAGCGTTGAGTTCTTTGCCCATGAACAGACAGCTATACGTCCTATATAGCCATCTTCTAAACAAAATTTGTTCATATTGCGTTACGAAAAGTCAGCTACAAACATTATTTATGAAGAAATTCTATAATCAAAGGCAGTAACTTTAAATTACCTATTCATTTTGTTATTCTCAATTACACCCGTGCGAAGCCGGGGCAGGTCGCTAGTACTTATAATAAAACTGTAACAGGTCCAATTCTGTACATTGAAGATATTTTGAAAATTATTTTTGGAGGGCATTCTATAACCGATACTGAGGCCAAAAATGTATTTTTTTTAATTTTTGACTGT
Source organism: Furcula furcula (assembly GCA_911728495.1). Taxonomy (NCBI): domain Eukaryota; kingdom Metazoa; phylum Arthropoda; class Insecta; order Lepidoptera; family Notodontidae; genus Furcula; species Furcula furcula. Next base: position 11,596,876 of record OU452261.1, on the reverse strand, counting down.
CTGTCTGTCTGTCTGTCTGTCTGTATCACGGCTGAGCATCACGCCGAAACTACTGAAAGGATTCAAATGAAACTTGGCATGATATGAGATCTTACTACGAGGTAGGACATAGGATACTTTTTATCCCGTAATCTACCACGGTTCTTTCGGGAGAGGGGATCAAAGTCAAAATGGGTACTTGGTTATACGCTTGGTCAGATTTTATCAATTTTTCTTTATAATATAATAAATATTAGTTAGGGAATACTCATAGAGAGTTGTTATCAAGGTTTTGTAATCGATCGGGTTAAGCAACGTTAGGTAAGGTCATTAAATAGATGGGTGACCGTTTAACGCCATTTGAACTAAACGGGTCCGTGCTTCGGAGAGCAAGTAAAAAGTAGGTCCCAGTTTTTAACCGACTATAAAAAAGGAGGTTATGTATTCGATGCGAATGTCTGTTATTAAAAGTTTAGTTAACGTAAAAATAGCGCAGGCGGAGCTGCGTGGGTCAGCTAGTAAAATATATATATATATATATATATATACAGACGAATTGAGAACCTCCTCCTTTTTTGAAGTCGGTTAATAAAAATCATCCACTCGTCATATCTTCTTGAGTATACAATCAACTGGTTAAGCAACTCCAGACATTCAGTCTATAGATGGGTGCCGTGCTTTGGAGGGAATGTAAGCAGTGAGTAATTGCCATTTGTTTTCATCAAGACAGCAGTCATTATACCAAATCGTCATCATACCAAATCAGAAGCCCAAAGGCAGCTTCAACAACTCTCGATGGACTACAAACTACATATTTGATAAAAATGCATTTTTTTATTTGTGAGCTGGCTGAAGCGACATTGTTAAATTCAGCACTTTATTTATTGGTATTATAATTATGTTTTAGCTTTTAACTTATTGATACTTTTACTTTTAATGTTAGGGGTCTATTTCACTATTGATCATGATCATAAAAATAACATGTACGCTTAATTGCAATTAGCAAAGTAATTTCATCGTGAGTCATCAGATGCTGTAAATTTTGTTCTAACAACTGAGTGAGAGTTTCACATTGACCGCAAATCATCGTCGACATCGTAATGTCGACAACATCGTAAAGATATGACCTTCCAATTACTGACACAGTATTCCAAATCTCACTATTTGGCAGTTTTAGTGTTGTATCTGTTGATACCTAATATAATAGCATCGTGAAATACTTGGTATTAGATACTATACCAACATAGTAGTAGTGTTATGAATATATCTTATGTAAGTACTTTTTTCTCTCTCCTTCTACCGTTTATCATACAGGTCCATATTAACTCAAGATTTTTTTTAAGTCGGTTAATATAAAACAGTGTTGTAATTAATTTACTCTTACGGAATATATCGCGGTTTATTTTAGGTTTTACTTTCCCGACGTTTCGAATGCTTTGCAGCACCCATGGTCACGGGCGGACTACCATGATATATTCCGTAAGAGTAAATTAATTACAATGTATGTATAGTATTCGCGTAAATAAAAGACAACGTTATAAAACAGTGTTATTTTATTGTTTTATTTAAAATCAGTAGGTAGGTTTTAAGTCAAGTTTTATTTATGATGATATTGTTCTAAGTAATATATTTTAATATGTATGTAAAATAGCACAATCTTAACTATTCTACTACAAATATCGGTACTCGTACCAGATATTTTAATTGTGCACATTATACTTTATATAACTGGTAATATTTTTTGCGGTTAGCCCTAGTAATGTGAATAATTGCTCGTTGTGAGATACGATGCGGGCGATTAGGAAGTTTACTTTTACTGTGCGTTCCATAGCGTCACGCAATCACTTTCGACTTTCAGCCACGACGATTCCGTTGCTCGTGCGCATGGCAACATTTATTTTTTTAATTTGAAAGAATTTATTCAAACCGATTGACGCGAAAGTAAATATTTAAATTTGGAATAAATTAAGCAACACTGTATACAAACACACTTGTTCTGTGCTAAAAATAAGATGAAAAAATAAGATGAAAAAAGAAACTAAACATTACGTACAAGTAGTCACAACGGATCTTTGTGTGTCTGAAGTTGGCTGCAAGACGCTGCGCAGTAGCTATTTTTGTGTTTTTGTATTGACAACTCACGACTGTACTTGCGCAATTGTTTGCTAAACCCAACTTCAGACACGGAAAGATCCGTTGTACAATCTTAATTAAAGTGTGAAAATTTATTAAAGAGTAGACTCTTTAATCAATTTATAAACTCTTTCATTGTTGTGTCTAAATTCAAATTCAAAATCATTTATTTCAAATAGGCTTAATGCTAGCACTTTTGAACGGTCAATTTTTTTTGAAGAAGCTATCACCACCGTCATCTCTTTCTTCGAGTTTGTTGATTGCTCGGAGAGTAATAATTGATTATTAGATTGTGTAGGGAGGTAGCGCTATTTACTCGACCAACTTTTATACTAGTATTAAACGCATTACTTCTGTTTCTTTACCCTATTCTTCTTATTTCGTTATTTTTTATTATTTAGATGCACATTCACATTTCTTCATGCATATTTTGTCAGTTTATTTTGTTAAATTAAAGTTCAAATAAACTACATGTAAGCAGAAATGAATAAGAGATGTCAAAATTTAAAGACAAATATCAAAACGGTCATCATACCGTGCCGCTGATATGAGACGTAAAAAGCGTGTTAAAAATATCTGAATGTGGATGAAGGTTAGTGCAATCTCAACTAGAATAAAAAGTTAACAATGCGTTAAACGTGCATTTATTATACACTTAACATTTGGCGCTGTACCCGTGGGAACTAGGCCGCACGTGTTGTAACGTCGGCAAATAAAAAGAACATAAAAAATCGTAGTATAAATTTTAATTATTTTTTATCTGCAACATGTGTGAAAAATACGAGTACTTCAATTAATCGCTAAGGCCCAAGAGCGCCGACAAAAAACCGTCCCTTTATTTTAGCAAATAATCGATTATCTATTTTTCACCACCACCATAACCCTGGTTATGGACCCTTAACAGTCCATTATCTTAACCTAGCTCGACACCCCCGGTCACCGTTAAGGACTGTTAAGTAGTTAAATAGATAATCGATTAGTTGCTAAAATAAACGGACGTCTTTTTCGGTGCACTTTTGACTATGTAAACCAATTATCCCTAAAATTATTAAGCGTCATAAATATTTGATTTATGTTATATTATACTATTTTGCGTATATTCCCACGATTCAATGGATTCTGATTCCTGTAAACAATTAATACTGTTTCGCTCGTATTATAAACACCTTTAAAATCTTTGCCTATCAAGACTGGTGTTGCCTTTCAGCATAGAAAGGTAACAAAAAAGCAAAATTAGTGCTACTTTTTATAAGAATTTAATTTATACAATGCTGATTAATACTCGAAATCATAACATAATTAATAGAACAAACACCCTTTTAAAACGTTAAACGCCAAATGCCCGGCGAAAAAGTGTTTTTTTTTTCTATTATTATGTGACCGACCGACAGTCAAAGATTTAAAAAGCTACAAGGTATTTTTGCTATCTGTACCATTTCGTGAGAGTCAAAATCTTCATTGAGAACAACAATGATTATGCACGCAGAACAGTTGGCTACTTGAAAAGGTGAGTCGAAGATCGGGCTCAGTGGCCCGCTTTGGGGGCCTAAAAAAGAAATAAAGTACATTTATTAGACATATCCAGCAGTGGACTAATGTAGGATATGATGACAAAGAAATTTTGTTGATAGTGGAAGTTGTAGTAAACATTTGAGTTTGATTCTCCTTGGACATAGACATCTCCTTTGATATAGTCGAATATTACCTGTTTCATATTTTCATGTTCATGAGTACCTAGTCCAATTATGAAACTAAGTTTATGTTCAGCAGTGGACGTCTTCTGGTGACGATGATGATGAAGGGTAAAGACGTTGGTACATACTGCCACCTAGCAGCAGTGTGTACATATTGTTGTGTTCCGGTGTGATGTGCACTGTAGCTGGTGCAATTCCCGGACACAAGAGACAATATCTAATGCATTTAGCTTCGGCAACGCGCTTATGATTCTTCTGGTGTTTGTAGCGTACATAGGCTACTTACCTTGATTGCCTTGATGGTATAAAAAAATACTATTTTTTCACTTATATAACGGGTGTAAGGGCATCGTACCGAAAACCGATACCAGGGATCCAGTACATGATTCTGAACATCCTAGTGTTGAAATTATTCATCGGCTTTTTCATGAATTTCCAAAAAAAAAATTTTTTTTTTTAATAATATTATTATAACATCATTATTGGCATAAAAATAAAGCCTAATTTTAATTTAAAAACAATTAATTAATTATTTGTGTTTTTATTTTATATTTATTTATTTATTTATTCTTTATTCCCAAAAACAGTGCATAGGCAATTAATTAATAGGCAATTAACTATTATTATTTTAGAAAATTAGCAATGTTATTTGAAAAATAAACATTATTCCGCATATATTCATTACATGCTCGAAAATTAATAAGTTACTTAGTCATTTGTCATTTACCATATAAATGGTTACTGTAATGTTGTAACGGACATTAATTGACGTCTTCAAATTTTTTTTTCTGTACGATGTCCCTTACACCCTGTATTGGTACAGTATTTGTATTTTTTAATGTTTTTGCGGCTTTATAGTTTAAGAGTACGTGCCCCTAATTGTAATAGGTACTTTACTATAAATAATAATATATAATAGTAATTATTTAGCTGGAAATCTAGAGAAAATTCTCCAGACAAGCGGGTTTATTCACAATGTTTTCCTCTACGGAAAGCATGTAATTATATTAATGTACGTTGTTAAAAGGACTGTCAGTCGGAATAATGATTGTCATTTATTTTCTGTGAAGGTAATCAGCTACACGAAACATGTATGTTTAGAAAATACACACATCAAAAGTGTCTAGGGATCAACATATATTTTTGCAATAACTTTTCTCCTGATTGATATTAATTAAAATTTTCTTTAAGGATTCATCAAATAAAGTGTTTTCGTTTGTCACAGTAACGATAAACCAAGTCACCTTTGCATTAAAAAAGAAATTTGCCATTTTCCTAATAAAGGGATTTTTGACATTTGAACCACTAACACAAAAGTTCGAAAAAAAGACTGAAATAACAGTTTTCTTTAAAATTTTATTGGGTAACTTAAACAATTAATAATCCGTGTTTCTACCGCGAACACTAACAACACAAGAACATCGGTTTGGCATACTCAAAATGAGTTCATCCAAATCACGCTGTGGAATGGCCGCCCATGTTCGTTGCAACAACAAAAAAAGGTCTTCTTGCGACTGGATACCCTCCATATTCGGCAGAGCTCTTCTCTGTAGCATATCCCATGCATGCTCAATCGGGTTCAAGTCTGGCGACTGAGCAGGCCAGGGCAGGACATTGATGTTAGCTGCGGCGAGAGTCTGTCTTACAACTCTTGCGGTGTGCGGTCGTGCATTATCATGCATTAACTGAAATAAGGGACCGATTTGCACTTGTAGAGGAACGATGACGTCTGATACAATCGTCTCAGCATAAATTTGAGCGTTGAGGTTGCCTCTGATCCAAATCAACTCAGTTCTTCCGCCGATCCAAATACCCGCCCATACCATGATGGTTCCACCACTATAAGGATGGACTTCCTGGCAGGATTTTAATCGCTGTTGGCGTCCAGGGGTTCTCCAGTGTCTATACGTCTTGTATCCGGTCTCATACCAAAACGAGACTCATCAGAAAAGCACACGAAACGCCATTGTTCTTCTGCCCATTTTTTGCCCAAGAATGCTTGATCCCTAGACACTTTTGATGTGTGTATGTGACTACTAATTGTCCACATTAACACACGATACTTTATGCATTATCATATTATAATAAAATGTCTACTCCTCCTGGCCGATACGACCACAGCGGTCAACATTTCACAAGATCAACCATGTACTCAGGAGATATTATAGTGAACAAGTGTTTGCGTAGACACAAGTGCACTCTCTCTTCCTTTATCCCTCTCATATAATCCGATGGGACGGGATACCGACACGACCGGGGAGAGGCAAGGCGCAGGACCGACTTTTCACATGCCCATCCGATGCATGGATCATCTTACTTTACAGACAATCAGGTGATCGGCCTGCATTGTCCTAGCCAGTAAGGAACAACTACACAAAGTTGTTGCCCCCCGCAGGATTCGAACCCGCGACCTCCGGTTTACCAAGCAAGCAGTTTCCCGCTGCGCCACGGAGGCTACAAGCTTCCGAGCGGCGGCATCCCCCATATAGGTAACTACGAGGGTGTGCTGCCTGTATCCAACGTCCACCTTGACGAGGTCGTCTGTCCACCGGGTGGTAGTTTCCCTGTGCAAGGAACCATTCAGGTAGGTACCACCGGAGTGTCTAATTTTCTGCCCCCAAGCAGCACTGTGTAAATGCTGTGTTCCGGTCTGAAGGACACTGTAGCTGGTGAAATTACCGGACACAAAAGACTTATATGTATTGAGGGTCGGCAACGCGCTAGTGATTCTTCCGTTGTTAGCGTCTTCAGGCTGCGGTAACTGCTTACCATCAGGCGGCCGCTTGCTTCTACCTTGGTAGTATTAAAAAAAATGTTAGGGGCCATCCCACACTGTTCTTTCCAGTCCTTGGTCGTCACTCAAGAACTTTTCTTCTTCACCGATTGCTTTTTGCATTAGTGGTCAGCTATTTAGTTTCTTTTTGAATGTTTGATACAACAAAAGAGCTCAAACCCTTTAACCCTTAGCGCTCATCAGGCTACATACCAATAGAAAAATCCATTGTGTGTCAGGCATTTGGCGTTCTATGTGTCAAGCATCAGCGATAGTACTAAACTCATCTGTCATATTACGAAAAGCAGTTTAACAAAAAACCTAGGTTTAGACCCAAGGTTTAAGGAACAATTTCCTGAGTTTAAACTCAGGTTTATCGATAAGCTGCTTTTGTAATAAGACCGACTGAGATCTTGAGACATTTGTTATGAATAGTAGATACATAACTGAGGTAGTTATTTGAAAAAAAATCGACTAATAATGAGAAAAGCTGTCAATCAATTTGTATTCGGAAGCGGTAAAAGTAAATATTGAATGGCGCAAAAAGTTGTTTTCATAATATCTATCTAACCGTGTCGTTCTTTTCCTCGTTTTAGTAAATGACTTAACAAATCTAAAAAAAGAAATCCGAATAAAATTGGAGTAGCTCAAATGGGCTAGCAACTACCTCCATGCTGCAGAAGATCGTAGAAAAATATCCTATTGCTGCTCTACCATTATAAAACACACACAAATTACAAATTTAAATAAAAATAAAAAACTTCACTGATAAATAAAAAATCTTGATATAAAACTATTTTTACGAATTATAGACGTTTTATCCTGACCTGACGTTTCAAATGCTTTGCAGCACCATCAGCAGATAGCATCCGTATAAGTAATTCTCTAAAGTAAGTCAATGTATTCACGTAAAAAAAAAACTTTTTTTTTTCTTTCTTTTATTTCACCTTCGATCGGCTTTGTGTTATTTAAAACATCGGGGACCACAGGTCTTTGTATGAAACAGAAATGTATTCAATTGGTTGAATTAATTATAAGCTAACTCTAGAGTACCATCATCACCAGTCGAAAGACGTCCACTGCTGAACAAAGGCCTCCCCCTTAGAAGGGAGGGGTTGCCATAATACTCACCCTTGGCAGGCGGCTTGGGGATCGCAGTATAGATGGTAGGTAATCCAATAAAAAGACGCTGCTGCCCGTCTTCTTGTTTTCCCTTAGTCGCCTCTTACGACACCCAACGAGAGGAGATGGGGGGATTCAAACCCGGCACACCACGGATGACACTATACAGTATATGTAACAAATATTATGCTATTCCATTTTTAATGGATGGATTTGATAATATTTATTTTTGACGTCATTCGTTCAAATATTAAGTCTGTGCCATAAAATACAACCTGCTACATAATGCAGCATGACCGTCCATTAACTAATCCACCTAAGCTATGGTGAATTGCAAACTCGTAAGTCTTATAAGCTTAAACCTCTTTGACTTAGGGATACGTCCCACGGCTAGCTAGTCAACCACTAGCGATGAATTTTTCGCTTATGACACGGATACAAAAATGAATAAAGGAGATTTTCATATCTTCTGTGATTATTTGGTACTCAGCTCTAAGCGAGAAAATCAAAACTACTAATAATCGCTTAGAGATAAATTTCTACTCATCCAGAGTAAATTGGTTTATACGCGACGATTTTAAAAGAAGCCTTGGAGATCTTCCTTTCCGGCCTACGGTGAGTTACTGGGATATACTTGCTTCAGTAATTTTTAGCATGACACTTACAGTGATAAACTACACAATAATACATCTCCGTACGATATTTGGAGCTCAGTTTAAAGTAGTGTTACAATACAAGCAATGCATGTTCAATGTGATCATATCTTTTGATGTGCAGGCTTTTACCATTATCTAAGCACACAGACTACGTTTTCAAAAGGAATGCGGCATTGAAATATCAATGAGGTTGACACTGAAAAATATTGTTGCGCCGGGAATCTGGATTTCCGGTGCAGGATATCGCTGAGTTGTCAACGCACAGATGACACATTTATCTTACAAGTTTTTTTGTACTGTTTTTTTTTTACTTTTCCATTTTGTGTCTGTATACCTTCTTTTATTTTGTATATTTAAAAGTGGGTGTCGCTATCCGCCAAACAAATGTAGTTTTCTTTTTCTTCGGATGACGTGAAGGTGACTATGCAAAATTTTGGCCTGATGCATCGCGATAACGCAAATATCGCCATCGCTATGTATGTGGCACTAGCATTAGCTGAACTGAGTTCATTGCGTTTAACGTCTTCAGCAAAGATGAAAGAAGTTTGAATTTATTTTTCCATCTATATTCTGATCCCACGTTTGCACATATTAATCTCGGATATAAAAAATCCATAGTAAAATGATTATGGACTTTTTTCAGGACAGTTACAGAAAATTGTCGAAGCGTTATCTTTTATGTTTGCGCAATAGTAAATCTCTTTTGTACAATCACATATACATTAGGATCAACACGTTGCGGTATTACGTACTTATTGAACCAGTTTTAATACATTTAATAATATAATATAATATAATACTACTAATGTATATTCTTCATACATATATAAAACAGAAACAAAAGAAATACAGTGTTGATTGGCGACAAGCGACTTCTTCCAGGCTTATCTACTTTAACTCTTATGGCGGAGTTAAAGCAATATTAATTTAATGTCGGAAAGAGACTCAGATATATGTAGTTAATATACTCCATCCCAAATAAGCTTGGAGGCGATTACAAGTTCGTTTGCAGCTCAATAACTACATAACGCATACATTGTCAACTAGGCGCGACAGCAAAAACAACTTTGTATTACCAACCTTTTTTTGCTGCCGCGTTAACGGTCAACTATACAGCGGGGGTGTTTTATGACTGCATAATAAAGTTGTAATCGCCTTCAAGCTTATTTGGTTTGGAGTGTAGCTTCGTTGCTTTATTTCGGAGAAAATGACATTATAATAATACTGCTAGAACAGATAGCGATTGACCCCCTGGTGTCACAGGTACAGATGAGATGGAATTAGACCCAAAAAAAAAGTATTTATCGATAATTTTTTTTTTATGAAACAGGTAGACAAACATTATAGGCGTCAATGTTAACACCTTCCATTTTGCGTCGGGATTTAAAAATAAGCTGAAGAAACAAGTTCTCTATAGGTACGAGTACTCTTCTTTTTGTTATACTAACTAAATTTAAACACAATATAAATATTGTTACAGGTCTTGCCTTGTGCGCGTACGCAGCAGATGTGAAAGAGACAGAAAAAGCAAAAGAGGCGGTATTGAACAAGGACAAAAGGCAGACTCAACATGAAGCTGTGCCTGTTCAATATGTGTACAGAACAGCTCGCAAACAGGTAAACACGACAAGAAAACAATAGCATTACTGATCTATGAAGAAAAGTATAGTCCAGTTCTACCACCATATTCGTGTCCAGGTCTGTAATGTCCTAACCAGTATGGCACAACTACACATAACTGTTGGTCCACATAGGCTTGTAGCCTGTGTGGCACTGTGGGTAGGTACACAAAATATAAACTGAAGATATATTTTACTAGGTTGTAGGTTCCTCCTTCGGAGTCGCTGGACGTTCGAGGTGTGGGCCTTTAGGACGTCCATTGAGTACGGCGACGAGGATCCCCGCCCCTGTGAGCACCGTGACTGGTTTCGGGGGGCTACAATGTGTCCCCCGGCGGCGGGCTCAAAGGCAAGGCACTGAGGGATCCCTAGTGCAGATCCCACTGGAGAGACCTAAGTCCCCTGGGACCCCTCTCATGTGCCGATGCGACAGCCGCGAGGGTTTTAGTGGGTAAGAATCCCACATACCCCGGTTGAGCCCCACAGCCCCCTTTGAAAGGTTTTGAAGGTTTCCCCGCGTCAAAAAAAAAGGTGGTAGGTACGTTGTGTAAAGAACCGTCCAGGTAGGCTTTACCGCAGTGTCAGATATTCTGCCGCCAAACAGCAGTGTGTAAGCATTGCTGTGCTCCGGTGCGAAGGACACTGTAGCTGGTGAAATTACCGGACACAAAGACTTAACATCTAATGTCTTAAGGGTCGGCAACGCGCTAGTGATTGTTCTGGTGTTGCTAGCGTCTATAGGCTGCGGTGGCTGCTAACCATCAGGCGGGCCGCACGCTTGCTTGCCACCTTGATAGTAAAAAAAATCAAACTAGAAACCTGGTTGTGACGAAATGACAGTAATACCATTCCAGGGAAATGATTACGATTTCCTACTAAGTGCCTATTCCGCATTTCCAATAGATTATATTTACCGGTAGCCAACGCATTCTGGTTAATTAATATAATTATAACTGATTGCTACGAATAACGTGAATTCAACTTTAAATCGTATTATCTACTTGTACGTAATTTCTTGCTGTAAAAACTTTAAAACTAAAGCTCTTAGTTATACAGTCAACTATTTAAGTAAGAGCTTTAGTTATAGATTTTTTAATTTAAATTAACCCTAAAGTAATCGTGCCCTTTTAGCGAAGCTCAGCTCACAGTCGCACAAATCTTCGTTACCGCTACACCACTAATCTTAAATTCTAAAATGTAGAGTCTAATTGCCGCACCTTTGGACGGGCCCGTTGGTCTAGTGGTTAGAGACCCTGTCCGCTAACCGATGGGTCGTGGGTTCGATTCCCACCGAGTGTCTGGGTGTTATTTATCTATTTAAGTATGTATTTACAAAAAAAAATGTATATATGTATTAGTATCAGTTGTCTGGTTTCCATAGTACAGGCTCTGCCTAGTTTTGGATCAGATGACCGTGTGTGGATTGTCCCAAGATATTATATTATTTAAACTTCAATTCAATTAGTTCATTATCATTAATTCATATTTTGATAGTGAGTGTAGAGATAAGTATCAATTTTCTCTCAATCAATAATCGAAAATAATCATTAATGGTCCCGACAATCGATATAATTGGATTTTACAAAATTACTTAATTAGAATTAACGTTAATTTACGTTTGTGAGTGCGGCAGTGAATAAACGAACGCGATCAAAGAGGCCTCGATATAGTTAAAGCTACTTAAATGCAACCGTATCAGACCCTTAGTGTTCACTTAACTTTGAATTAAATTACACTACATTATAACACAAAGATCCTTCTCTAATAAAGCTTTTATTGGGAAATACATTTCCTTCCGATAAGAGCTATAATGAACGAGTATTAGATCTAATTCCTTTAATTTACTGGGAATATTCGACGATATAAAGGAAATTATTTTATCGCTGATTACCGACCTATCGCTAACCCCGAGAATTTTATCGTTATTTTTTATGAGTAGGATAAGAATGGTCAAGGTTTAGTATCCATTTGGCAAGACCCGAGATTAAATAAGTACTAAACACCTAACTTACTAGCATTCTTAGATTCTGCAATCTCAATAACGCCTTGACTCATACTGTGTGTATAAAAAAGATCCATCACACACAGTTACTTAAACGGTAAAGGACCATGCCCATATTAGTATGGAGCTGAAAGTCAGCAATGCCATGCAATGCCCAAATTGCAGCTCTATGTCATATGATAACTTTAACAGTATTTATATGATATCTAGATTTAATGTCATATAAAGCACCGGTTCAAAAGATATTGGATACTTCCTACTGGTTTTTTTATACATTTTATCGTTTACAGGCAGCATTGCTATTAGTTTTTCACTAGGAACTTCATGATCATCACATAAGCTAAGCCAGATCAGTGTTCTTTTATATAATTATCTGTATGTTATCAGATAAACATGTCAGTTATTTGGAATTATCTAGCCTGTCTCCATTGTATAGTGTCAATATGTATGTGAAAACAATTTGGATAGATACACTGGTACTGCAATATCAACAGAACGTCTTATTATTATTTTTTTATCCAGTGCTTCATATGATTTAAAATTAACATCATTCTAGTTTTTCTTTATTAGAGCAATCTTGTAATATACTTTATCTCGGGCATTTCTGGGGCACAGATTCTCCGTTCTTCATCACTCAACACAGCTAGCTACCGTGGGTAAATCTTTGTTTTAGGGATAATATCCTGAGGCATTCCACACACGGTCATCGGATCTCAAACTAAGCAGAGCCTGAACTATGGAAATCAGACAACTTATATACTTACTTACTTTATATTTTGTAAATACATATTTAAATAGAAGAAACATAAAACCCAGACATTTAGCGGGAATCGAACAGACGGCCTATTAGGTGGCGGCGAGCGTGTTTAACTACTAGACCAACAGAGGTAGGCTCTCTGTCTTAATTAGACTTAATTAGATCATATCAGGGGACAAGTACTACTGATGACTATGGTAAAACACGGCGCTCGCTCGTCGCAGATACAATCGCTTCATAGCGATTCTATTTCTTCATTCGCTGACGGTGTCAATTCCCAATAATTACCCGACTACGGAACGGAGGGATGTATGATTGTTCATCTGTTCCCGCATATCTTCTAATCTACTAAACGTAATTTGACAAGTAGGGTGTCGTTAGAAGCGTCTTGATTGTCCGCTGGTTATAGGCTATATAATATCACATTATTAGACTGCGATTTTATCCGTAGTCGGGTTTTAGTTATTAAAACTTATTACTTGTTTGTGACGTGATTTTTCTATGTCATGTAATTTTCATACATACACACACATACATACACTTTCTATTAGCATGAACGCTTTATAGAATATTACATTGTAAGGCGCTCTGGCCCGTCAAACAGAAATGAATTTTATAAACTAAAACTTAGTATACATACACAAAAGCATTCAAACAAAGACCACGACGCGCGACGCTAACTAATTCCCCAGATAATGTCCCTAGCTGCCCTTTCACTGTGTCCTAGATTGAGTCACGAACTGACCGGTCCTTTATATACACATACTAACCAGTTATGGATAGATTTGTGTAGTAGAATGGATGTTACAAAATAGTTGTGAAATAGATTCGGAAACGAAGCTAAACAGAGTTTATCAGACTATTGCGATTGCATTCTTTGATATTTAACACTAACTACGATCCACGATTAATGATGAGAGAGCCTTAAAGAATAATATAATCATAGTTTTTAAGGCTCTCTTCCAAAGTTGTTTCTGCTACTACACCAAGTTGATAAGGAAGGCCTTAAGTACTACATATGTGGTTATTGAGGTGCAAATTTGTACACGCTAACAAATTCATATGAAACCGAATTTGGTCTCATTTTAAGTAGTGAGGAGTTTGGATTCAACTGGGACCCAACTGGGACCTGCCTCCACTGCAAGGAATCAGCGCATCTGTGCATTCATATATGAAGCGATATAGCAACAACATTTGAATCAAAGTTTAATAAATAAGCAATAGTTGTACGAAACTCAATTAAACTATAAGTTTGTAGCGGTTTGCGGCGGTCGTAGAATACCTCGAATGAGTCATTAGGGCAAGCGTTGGTATAGTAGCCATTTAAGAGAGTTAAATCTATCTCGACAGTACTGTAACTTATACGTAACTAGCGGCCCGGTACGTGCTTCGCTACGTATAAAGTGAAATATTAAAAACATTTAATTGGAACATCAAATTCATTTATTCAAACAAAAAATGGCATTTTCCTTCAATTAAAAAAGAATAAATCAAATTAAAAACAAATTGCTACATAAATAGTGGTACACAATATGTTTTTTCAAATAAAGAAACACACATGCATACCTACATGTTAATCACTTCAACAGTTCAAAACTTACCGTTTGTTTAAATGCTTTTGACAATTTAATTCAAATAAAGCCTGTAAACGATATGAAACATCGACGGCTCGCTAAAAAACTGAGAAAAGTAGGTACACGCACACATGATATACATTACATTTGAACAAAAAATATAAACACAAAGCAATAATTATCGCTGACAATTTGCTTTATTCGAAGCACGTCCAAAATAAAATGACCGCATGAATGACATAACAACATGCTTTTACTGTCAACACTAAAAAAAAGTTTTAATTCTGAAAAATGTTCAATTTGACAGCAAAATCCCCATTTACAAAATGATCCGCCATTTATTGAATTAATTTGTTACAAAAAATGTGATAAATTAAGAACCGCTCTACCGATTTTGTGCAAACTTCACATAAACCATCTACTAAATAGTCCGAACAAAGCCTAAACATTTGGTTTGGAGTTCTTCGGTTCCTCCGTTCTTGAGTTATAAAATTACAACGAAAAGTGGCATTGATTTTTATAGATATAGATTAATTACCGACCAAAGGCTTACTTCTAGCTACGAAACGTTTCTTATTTTTAACTTACTTAAATTTTAGTAACGGTGAAGGAATGTTAAAAGCTTCATTCGAATGTTTAATCTGCTGATTAGCAGAATAGAACAGGACACACTAAAATGCAACGGGGCAGATCAACTAGCCTACGTTTAAATAAAGATAAATGAGGAAATGTGTAAAATTGAATAGCTGTCTGCTCAGAAACGGCTTGACCAATTTGAATAATTTTTGTTTTATTTTGTTCTCTCAAATCCTGGGGTGATTTAATAGAAAAAAAATGGTGTGAACGTAAAAAATACGGACGGAGCTTCGAGGATCTTACTTGTTGTGTACAATATGAAATTTTTTTTATTAAAATTACTCATTTTTTTTTTTAATACTTCATAAGATTTCTTACTAATTTCTAACTACATATGAAAACAAATATCTACCATACTGGAAAATAGGTGAATAAGCAAGATCTTTTAAGGCTGCTTGTACAGAGTAACCCCGGTAACATTATCTCGTTACACCATTCAAGGAGACCCTTTAAATTATGTCTTATTAAATTACACGATAGGTCCCACACCAATACTATGGAAGAGTGAACACCACTCCACATTATGATATACGTTACATTTCGCTGCGATTGTTTCCTTAATTCGATTTTAATAGTCGCTTACGACATATGGGGCAGAAACAACTGTCGGTGGTATTTGGTAACATTGCAAGTGCACCGTCTAATAATACGTTCAGAAGAATGCACCGGGGTTTTGTAATTGTCACTAGTCGAAACATACCTAATATACTTTAGTAGCTGGTTAGTGTATTGGTTAGCTATACGGGGTGTAAGGGACATCGTACCGAAAACCGATACTAGGGATCCAGTACATGATTCTGAATATTCTGATGTTGAAATTTTTCATCGGCTTTTTCATGAATTTCCAAAAAAAAAATGCCGCTTTTTTAATAATATTAGGATAACATCATTATTGGTATAATAATAAAGCCTAATTTCAATGTAAAAATTATAAATTACTTATTTGTGCAAAATTAATTAAATAATTAAAAAATCCCGATGCAAACCCCAGCGGAGAGCCCAGTTCAGCCAGCTCTTATGCGCCGATGCGACAGCCGCGGGGGTTTTAGTGGGTGGGAATCCCACTAGCCACGGTTAAGAATCCAGGTGAACTCAATCTAGGCAATCTAGAAAACCAATGTCAACTCTAAACCTACATTCATTGAAAGGCACTGTCGTCCAATTAAAATTCAAATTCAAAAATATTTATTTCAAATAGGCTTAACGTATATACATATAGCACTTAAGGCTAGCACTTTATAATGGTCAATTTTTTTTAAAGCTACTACCGGTTCACTATGCGGCCTCAACAGAGAAGATCCGGCAATAAACTCAGCGAGCTTGACATTTTTTTAATTATAGACTTTTGTAGTTCAACCTTTTGGAATAATTTAACAAGTATTTCGACCAACAATCCAGTCACATTGCTTATTTTTCTTTTGGTTTCCTTTGATACTATTCTAGTATGTAACTTGTGACATGTTATATGACATGGGTTTGCCATTTCTCCGTCTATCACAGCAGCTCGTGTTGTTGTATTTTATCATATACTTACTTAGATTTGCTTTGCCTTTCCGTGAAGTATGTTTATGTGGATGTCTGTTGTGGAGTTTCTCGTTTCTGTTATCTATTTAAAGCTTTGTTACTATAGTTTTAACTTCATTTATTTGCTGTTTTTAGGCTTCCATACCTAAAAGGTACAAGGTTGGGTTGCCTGGAAGAAATCGCTTATTAGCGATAAGGCCGCCTATATGTACAATGTTTTTGTTTCCTTTTTATGTGTTCTGTATTTTGTGTTTGTACTTAAGTGTAAATAAATAATAATAAATAAATAAAAGGAACCCTTACGGTGTGACTTCGTCTGTCTGTCTCTGTCAGACCTATATACTCCAGGAACCACTGATGCTATCAATTTGAAACTTGGAATAGTTTTAGATCTTACTTTACTCAACATCATTTCAAATTAAAAAAAATAAAGTAAAAAAAATATGAACGGGCTTCATTTGCATATTTCAAAACAAAGTTTTATTTTGGTTTATATCACGCAGTTCTTGGCCGATAAATAAATGTCAAAAAATACCGATCCCCGCCCTTTATCTCCGTATATCATCATGTATAACTAATATTTAGCAGGAAAAATTAAATGATGTTTCTAAGTAGTAGGTACAGTTTTTTAGTAATATCCTAAAAAAACCTCGACAAAAAAACTTAGTTTTGCGTTTTTTTTGCTCTCTGTGGTGTTAGACGAATAGTACACAATAACTTTAATACGTCCAAAGAAGGTATGGAACCATCCGTGCGTGAGTCCGACTCACTTTTAACCAGTTTTTTTACAGTACCTAAATCTAGTCTGTTACTCATTTGATGAAACCGTACAAGTGGATTTAGGATTCATAAACGTTTTTTACATAAACCTGATAATACATTACGATTAAAGTTGATTTTATTATTTTTCAGGAACAAGTGGCACCCGTAGAAGAGCCTCAAGATGATGACAAGCATATCAGGTTAACAATTATTTATTAAGAAACAAATATCCCTCAGGCTTTTGCTGACACAGTTTGCAAATTTCAATATTATCTCGGCAAAATTCCATTACATAATTCAGATTCGTATTTAGCCGGAGGAAATGTTTGCCTTTAATAATGTGAATACAAATTTGTATGAGGTTTAGCTGATGATAAAGACACACTAGATATTAAACGCGATGTCGTTCGGTATTTCTTTGTTAAATAATATAACGTAACTTACGACTTTATGCTTTCTTATTCGATTTTAATTTTATTCTTCTTTTAGAGTTCCATGCTTAAAATGGTATTTTATAACATATTCATACTCTGGGACAATCCACACAAAGTCATCTGATTCCCAACTAGGCAGATCTTATACTATGGAAACCAGATAACCGTTACTAATACTAAGATAACTACTTTTTTTTGTAAATACGTACATAATTGAATAGATAAATAACACCCAGACACTGGAAATTGAACCCATGATCAACTTGGGTAGCAGCCAGGGTATCACTAGACCAACAGAACTATTATAGCGTGACTAAGGTCTATTTCATTATATTTAGCACCAAGTTTTTTATAGATTGCTTTTAATGTTATCTGTTATTTACTCGCAAGATTTACAGCATTGCTGTAAATATAAAATATTGTAAAAAGAAAACTATCTTCTTTGCGGTTTTTTTTATTTTACTAGCCTCTTGCCTCGTGTAAGAGCGTGCGAGCGAGCAGTTAATTATTTCCCGGAAATTAAATCAGATTTATACTTGTATTTATTAGAATCTAGCTAGCTTTTTTATGATTTATTTAGAAACACAATTTTCTGAGTGGCCGCTAGCCAAAATACGAGGATACGTCCCAAGGATTCCATAAATCAGTTGTGAATAGGCAAATTATGTACATAATATGTATTTTTTACCTTGTGATAAATGTTTTATTTCCGAATATATAAAATTAGAGTAGTAAAATTCTAAGGTCTCATTGAAAATTAAACCTTAAAATTTTATTTTATTAATCAGTTGACGAACTACACAAAGGAATATCAACTACGAAGGATGGTTCATAAGGCTGGGTGGGTAAGAAACGCACATACCCCGGTTGACCCCCACGGGTCCCGGGGTCTTATTGAAGTTTTCCCACCAATGCAGTATGAAATAATCTGCAGTCAAGCGGCAATGTATGAACATTGCTGTGTTCCGCACAATAGCTGACGAAATTACCGGGCTAAAGAGATTCAATAACTAATGTCTCGGGTGCAACCATCTATGGGTCTTGTCATTAACTGCCGGTCCCAATATCCTATCGATCCCTAACTATAATTTAAAATCATCGATCAAGTCATCGATATCCCGCGATAAACCTGAAATGGAACGATAACTAAAACCCTGACAGACTGTCATTTGGACAACCAACAGTAAGCTGCTAATATGTTATTATTGAAACGGAAATATGTCATTATAGCTATCGATGATAACTATTTTAACTTATAGTAAGGGATCGATAGGATATCGGGACCGATAGTAGGTTGATTGAAAACACACAAATAATCCGCGATAAATACGTAAAATTAGTTTGAATTTGCATTACAGATTCTAGAATTAAATTTAAAATTAATTTCTATACCTTTACAGTCGTGCTGGTGCAGAACAATACCGTCCAGGCCAGGTGTTCTCCCTGAATGTTCAGGAGCTCCTGGAGCTGCAGCCTGAAAGGAAAGCACCACTCAGCAGTAACGAATTGCTGCAGCAGTTGTACAGCAACCCGCAACCAGAACACAAACAAAACCTTCAGCAGCTGTACTATTTGGAGCCGCAGCAAACTGGGCGTCAAGTAAGAACATTATTTATCAAAATCATCCTTTTCCAATTTCATCATACGATGACGGCGGATGTACAAGTTTTTCTTATTTTTTTCTCAATTTTTCATTTTCCCATTTCATCATAACGGTACTTATTATTTTGGGTTTATTCTCATTTCGTCATTCTTATCACTTTACTATCATTTTCTGAGACGTGGTCTTTTTTGGAGGAACTCAGATTCACGCAACGAGCTATGGAGTCACTGTACACAGTCACTGTACCGTTTACTTATTTAGCGTCTCGAGTAGCGATAGTTAGTTCAGTAGTAGGTAACTAGTATTAGTGTGGAACGCCATTTTAAGTACATATGTCTAGTACTAGGTTAGGTAAGGCTTAACAGATTATCTGAAAAGTAAGACGATCCATTCATCTGATGAGCTGTAAGAGAGAGTTCATATCTGCAAGTACTTATGCAACTCATTTACTACTTACTACGTTCACTTATATTAAAATATTTTACTAGATCTTTGTGTAATAAATGTTATATCCCCATAAACATAATGTCATAGGTTCAAGCATCCTTGTTGATTATTCTTTACTACACAAAACTTCTAATTTCTTTATTATCTTTTATGGTATCAAAACTTTTCGACTTTAATAGAAATAAAAATCATTGAATGTTTTCAGGTCTCTCTACAGCCTTCCCATGCTATCATCGCCCGTCCTGACTACTCATCCAACGGTGGTGAAGCGTCAGTAGGCGCGGCTCTGTCAGTCAGTGACTCTGGTTCCAAACCTGGGGCTTCCTTCAACCAAGAGCTTCTGTCTCTACTAGGGCATGCATCAGCGAGACTCGAAGAATCTCGTGAGCCAATCTACTCCCAACCACAAGGACAGCAGGCTCCTGCCGTTCAAAGTGTTGCATCTCAATATCAACAGGTTAGTACATTATGATATTTACATTCATTTTAAAACAGATAAAGAAATATTTTTAATAGATGACTAGATATATATATTAAAACACATAGATAACGCCACGAAAGTAGATCACTAAAGGAATGCCTTAATATCGTTATACATTACGACTTTTTCTAGAGCAGTTGATATGGCGTTCTGTGTGGTGTGTTGGGTGATGAATATCTTAACAAGATATTGTCGTATATCGATTCAATTTCGTGATGTAGAATCGGCGAGGCATCTTTGAATCGATTTGGGTTTCCGTATGGTTTTTCGTAGCCGCTCGCATATGGTTTTTGTATATCTATAATTTTGGGTGCTGTATCGATTCTTTTCACTTTATTTAAATTGTTGCTTGATTTCATAATAAAAAATAATGTTCTGATTTCTAGGTGGACAGACACATCTCAAAGCCAAGCAAAAAATCTAAACTTCGCAATAAAGCACAGGCCCAAGTCCAAACCACAACTCCTGTGCCAACAGAAGCTCCACAGCAATATCTGATCGAAACAACTAATGTTCAGCAACAACAGTCACCAGTTTACCGCACTGCTCCACAGCCACAAAGAGCACCACAAGCTCTGCGGTATGTGCAGGTTCCCACAGCGGATATCATCCAACAAGCGCTATATGAACGTCCCGAATCTCAAGGCTTAAAAGTCGTAGCACCACCAAAACTTCTACAGAGTGCAGCCCCGCAGAACTTCAGATTTGTGCCACAGTACCAACCAGAAGCCACTCCAAAACAGTACAGACTCATTGAAGCACCAAGACCAGATCCGAGACCAGAGCAACGACTTTCCGCATCCAATGCCGATAGGCCTATCGCTTATTTGAAAGGATTCCCTGAAAATGAAAGGATGAGATCTGTTAAGGTCTATGACCCAATAATGTCTGAGGGATTACCACAACAAGCTCAAATCCATAGACAACAATACTATCTGCGCCCGGCTTACAGAGGGAATGAACAACAAGTAAGATACGAACAGCCCACTCCGTTGAAAGAGCAAGCCCCGACCAAAGCTCCCCAGTCATCTATCTACGTTAGTAAAAATTTGGTACCAAGGAAACTGGCAAGGCCTCAGCCAGTGTTGCGTGAACAAAACTTGGAGAACCATTACGAACAGCCGATTCAAGCTAATCGTGAACAAATAAACATTGAGCAACATGGCCGCAGTTTAGAAGAGCAGAGAGCTCAACTTCCTCCTCCCAAAAATAATAGGGCATATACTCCAGAAGAATTCGCTGCGCTCGTAGCCGCTGGATACTCTGTCACTCCTGTTCCAGTTAGCGCTGGAAGCCTTCAAGAAGCTCAGTCCAGGACTTCGGTGGAAGCCGTTATGGCACAACCAAAACGCCGGCTTCTCTCAAACAGACGTCATCAATATCTGCCCCTTAGAGGAGACGAGGCGCCTTAGGATCATAGACCGTGCTGTAAATATATTTAAGCCATAGTTTTGTAAACTAATTATAATTTTATATTTAATTCTGCGTTGTTTCTCCTTAAATCGTATTTCAAATATTCCTTTGACAGAACCAACAACAAGAATTCATTAACACTCCGAGAGCATAAATGAAACCACAGCCTGCAGGCGTTGGAATTCATTATGCTTTCGCGTAGACCGCAAGTGCACATTCAGGAGGCAGCCACTAAATGGCAGACATTTCTATATAGTAGTATTAGTTTTGCTAACAGTATTTTGCGGTTACGCTACTATCTGGAAATATTATGAGATTTACGGTAAAATTCATAAGTGGGTAATGAAAAAACTGCGTACATAATGGATCTGTGAGTTTTAGGGGCCGGAGATTGCTTTGTCAGGAAAGCGATTACGACTTGTTTACCACAAACTTTTGGAGCACTCATTCAATTATGTAATAATACTAGGTGATAATACTCTTTTTCAACCTTCGGAGTCGCTAACGTTTGTGGTGTGGGCCCTATATGTCCATTGAGTACGGCGGCGACTCTGAGGAGGATAGCGTCGGGGTTGCGACCCCCGTCGCCGTGAGAATAGTGTCAGATTCCAAAGGCAAGGCACTGAGGGGTTCCTGATGCAGATCCTACCGGAGAACCCAGGTCCCCCTTTCATGTATCGATGTGACAACCGCGGGGGCGTTAGTTAGTAAGAATCTCACATAGTTAAGCCCCACAGGTCCTGGAGACCTAATGAAGGATTCCACCGTGAGAACATAACAAAAGCTGTTAAGAGTTAGAAGTTTCTCGTTGGTTTTATATATTTTTAACGTGTTAAGGAGTCTTATATATGGATGTTTAGGGAATATGGATGTTTTATGTCAATTGTGCCTGTGCGTTCCGAATGGGTATGTGTGGCGTCGCCGACGACCGCCCCTGTTGGCGTTGCCGCGGGCGCGTACCAACCTGCTGGCGCAGGCACCGCTAACGCATACACTTCGCTCTCTCAAAACTATTGCGAATGAAATAGATGTATTCAATTGTACTCTGAGTGAATTCACAAGAATAGCATTTTATGTATATGTTACCGGCAATCTGTATAAGGTAAAGTATAAATATTATTTTCCAGTATATACTTTACCTAGGTAATGTATACAATTCCTAGGTATTGTATAGAAAACCTGCTGGTCCACCAGCAATGTGTAAAATAACTATATTTGGGCCTGTATTTATCAATGTTATGTAAGTAAGTATAAGTAGAAGGGTATAAAATGAGAGACAAAAATAAGAAATTAGATTTGCTTTTGCATTAGATGAAGCAACCTAACACGAATGGTCCGGTGGGCGTGCTAGCGAGCGAAGCGAGCGGGCATGCGGGCATTGCGTAACCTAAATGAGCGATGTCGCGGTACTTTACGTGAGCCCGAGCTCGCTTCGCTAGCTCCCGCGTGCCATTTTAATGAAATCTATTTCAATACGCAATGCGATCACTGAACGCAGCGCGCACCCTTCCACTCACGTCTTTTACACACATTGCCGGCAGCGCATTCGGTATTGTATAGAAAACCTAGGCAAAGTATAAAATGAAAAACATTTCATACATTACCTTAACGTTTTAGGTAATCTATACATTGCCTAGGTATTGTATAGAATACCGTATTATACAGATTGCCGGTAGCATATATATTAATAATACATGAAGCTGCAGCTATCGCATTAGGTTTATTCCTGTAAAGATAGTTTGTACGTAAATGCTGAAATAAATAAATAAATAAAAGTTCTCTTGTCCAGAGATGGTCTAGGTCGCTGTCAGATATTTTCCCACTAAACAGCAAAATGCCACCATTGCTGTTTAACTGTCTGAAAAGAGGCTCAAGAGACTTGTATGTACTAATGTCTCGGATGACGAGCTGTCGCATGCATGAATACATGTGTGTGCAGTGCAGCAGACGTAAAAAGTGTCAAATAAACTATTTAAAAAAAAAAACCGACTTCAAAGTAAATAATCTAAAAAGCATAAAATAACGAAAATATATTGAAGTCGGTGCTAGCACATCATGTTAACTAACACTAGCACCAGCTGACACAGACTTCAATATATTTTCGTTATTTTATGCTTTTTAGATAATTTACTTTGAAGTCGGTTTTTTTTTAAATAGTTTATTTAACACTTTTTAGTGACTTATTTTCCCAAAATAGGTATCAACACTATCACGCAACTCGAACGTCTACATTACAATAACTTACTGAAAACATAAAAAGTTTATATCTCTTAAACTACTTGACTGATTTTGATGAAACTTGTACTCGCCCTAAGTTGAAAAATACTCTAACTATTGCAAAAAGAATTTTCAAAATCGGACTTGTAGTTTCTGAGAAATCCGTGGACAAACCTACATACATACATACATACCTACATACATACATACATACATACATACACTCATAAAATTTGGTAAATTTGTTTAGAAGCCCACATAGACTAACATATATTAATATTACGCATTTTTATCAATATTACGTACATACGCGTCGAATAGAGAACCTTCTTTTTGAAGCCGGTTAATAAAATAAGTTGTTTTATATATTTATTGATATAGGTACTCTTTATTGTATATACAAACTTGCACTAAAAATAAACCACAATACATAGGCTTACAAATAGAATATTTACAAAGAGCGGCCTTATTATTATGTATCATCATCATCATTATCAGCCTACATAAGTCCACTGCTGGACATAGGCCTCCCCCAATACACGCCATTGAGCCCGGTCTTCGGCTCTCCTCATCCAGTCACTGCCAACTGCTTTGCGTAAATCGTCACTCCACCGGGTCACTGGGCGTCCTACGCTACGTTTTCCAGTTCATGGCCTCCACTCCAGAACCAGTCTTCCCCACCGGTCATCGGTTCTACAGCAAATATGACCAGCCCTGCAGATTCTGCAGATAACACCCCCCCCCCCCCCATTATGTATCCTTATCGGTATCTGCAGAATCTGCAAGTTGAAGTGGCAATGGGCAGGCCACATCGCTCGAAGAACCGATAACCGTTGGGGAAGAAAGATTCTCGAGTGGCGACCAAGAACCGAAAGACGCAGCGTAGGCAGGCCTCCCACTAGGTGGACAGACGACATTGTGCGCGTCGCAGGTAACCGGTGGATGCAAATAGCCAATTGTCGTTCATTATCGCGTTCTAAGAGGGAGGCCTTTGTTCAGTAGTGGACGTCTTCCGCCTGATGATGATGATGATAAAACTTGGCATAGAAAAAGAATGACAGATAAAAGATTTTAGAAGTTGATTTTTATCGCGACTTACATTTAATTATTATCTATTTTATTTATACAAAGATTTTATATTCGTTACCTACCTGATTTTCCGTTAAAATTGGTTTCCATAAAATTAGAACTTAATAGTAGGTAACAGTTTCAAGAAACATAATATTCCCCGGCATCACATATTTCCACGAAATAGATTAGCTACGAAAAAGAAAATTATTTGACTCATACATAATATTTCAATTTCACAGCTCCTGGATATCATATTTGGCTGATCAAACGTGCTTATTCTTTGCAGCGACATATTGAGATAGGGATATATACATACATTCATTTCAAAGTATGGGCTTGGGTAAATTTAGATTAAGATATTAATGTAACGTGACTTTTAATCGAAATAACATGTTAGACAAGGTTACTCAGTGACCTTTTTTTTGACGCGGGGGAAATCTTTGAAAGATCCACGGGGTATGTGGGGTTTTTACCCACTAAAACACCCGTGGCTGTCGCATCGGCACATGAGAGCGGACCCAGGTCTCTCCGGTGGGATCTGCACCAGGGGCCCCTCGGTGCCTTGCCGTTGAGCCCGCCGCCGGGGGGCGCATTGTAGCCCCCCGGGAACCTGACACGGTGCTCACGGGGACGGAGGTCGCAACCCTGCCGCCGTCCTTCGTACTCGCCGCCGTAGTCAATGGACGAATCTCAGTTACCTTACCATAACCTCTTATGTCACTGTTAAAGTAATCTTATTGTTATGTGGGAAAGAGACGCACATATACTTACGTAGTTTCGATCTTTTCTCTGTCGAAAATCTATTACAATAATCGAACAGATGCTGGTAGACTCCCAGGGCTTAAAAAAGTTACGAAGACACATAATAAATATGTTATAGGTGTGTATCATGTTAAAGTCAATGCAGTATATAACGTAACGTTAAAATATTGAACAAAAAAATCTCTCTTCAGTCCCCTTTATTTAACCTTTATACCCCTTACCCTTATTTAAAGTACCCCGTTATGTGCAGTTAATAACAACGAAGATTAAATATGATTATGACGGAGCAATCAAATAAAAGAAAACACTCAAACCACAAATCAAATCAAATCAAATAGTTTATTTCGTGCACATAAAAATCCATCCACTCCTTAGAGAGCTACGACGCCGCAGACAGATGAAGCCGTCAAACTTATAACATCCCTGGTTTTTGGACGGGTTTTAAATTAAAAATAACGTTAAATTTAACACCGAGTACCGTTACGATTTATTAACATTATTTTAAGCCGTGTCAGTAGCGGAACAGTTAAAGTTGATTGCTATAAATCGGAGATTGTGGACTAGAATACAGTGCGCAGCACACTAGAACTACATAACGTTGTTGCGTTGGATCAACTGATCCATACTAGTTTGCCAATACGAATTCGATCCATGCGTTGCTGTTAAATGATTTTTTCTTTCCTTCTTTCGTTGGACTTCTAAAGAAATATTTTTTTTACTAAGTGGTAGGACTGACACAAAGACTTAATATATATATTTATGTATTAAGGCTCGGCAACGCGCTATTGATTATTCTGGTGTTGCTAGCGTCCATGCTGCGGTGACTGCTTACCACCAGGCAGGCCACAAGCTTGCTTGCCACCTTGGTAGTATAAAAAAAAGAAACACAGCATTGAGTTAGAACTCTTCCCGATCGTTTCCATTTTTCATTCCATCTTGTAATACTCGTTATAACATGTGAGTTAGCTGATTTTCTTTAAGATGCTATGGTGTACGTCTGAATCGGTTTGAACAATGTCATATCAAACCTCAATAAAAACGATATTGAAAGAAACAATAAGAACAATCATTATCCTTTTGGCAACAAATATAAACAACATAAACTAGAA
Source organism: Furcula furcula (assembly GCA_911728495.1). Classification (NCBI taxonomy): domain Eukaryota; kingdom Metazoa; phylum Arthropoda; class Insecta; order Lepidoptera; family Notodontidae; genus Furcula; species Furcula furcula. Next base: position 11,570,108 of record OU452261.1, on the reverse strand, counting down.
CAAAGTATCGCTGTTGGATTTATAGCAATAGTTTTGTGTTCTGATTCCGGAAGGTGACCCACGCCATTACATTCAAAATATGGGCCTCTACGTGTCGGATTCCCCACGCGACCCTCTAAATCTCCGCATATTTAAGCCTAGTGTTACGCGTTAAGAAGAAACTTATTAGTAAACAAAACTATACAAAAGCTAGATTTTGCTTGTACACGAATATAATGATATAAAATGATTATAAAAAAAAATAAACCGACTTCAATAGACGCCTCACTAAAAAGTGAAAAATAACTTCAATACTATTGAAGTTGGTGCTGGTCAGTTGATTCTGGTGTTGGGGTGAGTATCGTATTTATTTTAGCACCAACTTCAAGAATATTGAAGTTATTTTTCACTTTTTAGTGTGGTGTCTATTGAAGTCGTTTTTTTTTTTTTTAAAGAATTATATTATTCTTTTCATTTTAATTAAAAACTCCCAACCCAACCATAGATCTAACATTCGGTGGGTCCTACATTTTATGGAACAGAGTTCCTGTTAACACGTTCCTGTTTTCTCCCATCCACCAGACTCTGAACATCATTTTTCTAGCAGATACTCGTCGAGACCTACCCAACGAGCCCAAACTCAGTGGGTCTACGCTTATTGGTGCAGAAATCCTGTGACAACCTTCCTGCTCTATCATCAGACCCTGGTGAAGGTTACCATTTTCTTAGTACCAGTTTTTTAATATCATCGGATTTACATATGTTCTATATTTCAGATCTTTCGGAGTAATAGAAGTAATTAAAAATTTCCATTGTATACGAAATATCCCTATCTCGACTTGGAAAAGAGCTGATGGTCTTCAACCGAATTCCAAGAAACATCGCTAAGAACCCTAACATACGGTAATCTGTCCACTCGTTTGAGCGCTGCGATGCCACAGACACGACCATAACACGACCGTATCATTTGTCTAGACTCTTTTGACTGGTTTGTGTCTTTCCCAGGCCATTTCCCATCATAATGACTTTCAGTGTCATTAACGTTCAAGTTGCAGCACATGACTGAGATGAAAGTCTTTTCACAATTCCACTCAAATCACCCAGCTTAAATCGCCCAGGTGATTTTGTTCCGAGGTGATTAAAGTGGAATAAATTGTTCCAGTTCTCATATATTTTTCCATCCCGCTATAACTTGGACATCGTTTTCATGCTCTGACCGTAGTATTCAGGTTCTTATGCCATCTGAGTTTTAACCAACCCATATAAATGATGTAGTAACTGGCCAGGCAGTGTAAACTTTAACGCTTTGTGTACAACTTACAAAAGTACAAATAAAGGTGAAGACCCCATGGTCTTGGTCTCATGAGACGCACGGTTCGGTGAAAGAAATTTCATCCAAACTTATTGAAGTCTCAGGAGACCGTCAGGCTGGTAGCTTTTTTTGATATCGTATAAGCCTTTTTTTTTCGGACGTGGGGGAAATCTTCCAAAGATCCCCGGGAGCTGTGGGGCTCGACCGGAGTATGTGGGGTTTTTACCCACTAAAACCCCCGCGGCTGTCGCATCGGCACATGAGAGGGGAGACCCCAGGGCTCTCCGGTGGGATCTGCACCAGAGGCCCCTCAGTGCCTTGCCTTTGAGCCCGCCGTCGGGGGGCGCATTGTAGCCCCCCGGGAACCTGACACGGTACTCACGGGGACGGGGGTCGCAACCCCGCCGCCGTCCTCCTCGGAGTCGCCGCCGTACTCAATGGACGTTCAAAGGGCCCACACAAGTTTATTTGTAAGTATATTTGTAAATAAACTGTAACTATTTAGTAACAAATAAATAAATTATAAATCACAGCGATAAATAATGTAATCATACATTGTTTTGAACAAGTCTAATGAAACATTAATAATAAATTAGACGTCTCGCTGCCTAGTAGTGTGAACAAGAGCAAAGTTTGTGAAGATAATCCAACTTTGCAACAAGATCCCATATAAACTTAATGACAAAGGTGATTTGAATGCAAAATGAAGTGGCGACGACAATGACTCTTCAGATTCTCTATGTTAGTTCCTACTTTAATTCCTAGCTTTTGTCTAATGTGGAACTTAACTAATGTTCCTAGTTATAAATGACAGATGACTTTTACGCCATTTTACGCAAAAAAGCTGCTTCGATGCTGCGACGCTTCCGAGATAGTTCCAACACCATCTTGAAACTTATTGCGGAACGCTATGACTGCCCCTTTCAAGAACACTGGATTGGGGTGGTCTTAGGATTGAAATAAAAACACATGTACATACTTAATTGTTATAATACTACACTACATACTAACGTAGGCTTATGATAAAAATTGTTACTAATAATACTAACATTCTATGGACATCTGTCTGAAATAAAAATAAATAATAATTAGAAATGATAAAACTTAGCCATTCTGACTTTTAGTTTTTTTATTTTATAAGTTTTCCAATTTTCTATCAGCTTTGTATACCTTCTGATAAGCAACTTCACTGAAATTGATATTAGGTAAGGACTTTGCTACATAGATTAAGATTTTTTCTCACTCGGTTTGTAATGGTAATAGAAAATTTGTCAAACTCACTTCTATAAATCCCCATTGCATTTATTGCTTTTGCTGACGCTACTTCCTGCACAATGAGATTCGTCCTAAAAAGGCAAAAAATACTGAATTCCAGTGTATTTAAAGTAATACTGCTATTATTTTCTTAAAATTATGTTTTTGCTATAATGATACGCAGCATAACAATACTTGGTTACTTAATTCACAATGTAAACCCCAAGGCAAGATAAGGCTTTTCTCTTTATTTTGAAAACAAAAATGTTTTCTTTTCTTACAAAGTTTTTGTTTACGTACAAGTCCTTAATTAAATTGTGTTTTGTATGGAGACAATATTAGTCTTTTTATGAATCATTTTCTTCTGTTAGGGAGCGGAGATTTTCTTGAGACAATAACGCTTATGAACTACGAATATAACTCAGTTAAAAATAATATCATGTCTAGACGACATTAACATGACACACAGAAGTGAAAGAATAATATTGAAACTCATACTGCTTTATTAGATGAACATAACTGTGAGGATTCTGGTAGTAATTGTGTACTAATGTGAGAATCAATTGATTATAGTGTTCAAAGCAAAAACTAAGGTTATGATAAGAATTGTGGTGAACCTAAACATATTAATTTGAAGAAGTTACACGCAAAACACAACACACAACTGTTTAGAACCTTATTTAGTCTTCGATATTTTGTGGACTGTTTGGTGTATTTTCTCGGTGTATGAATTCGTTAGGCACGGTGAAGCGAAGAAGTTTAGACGTGAGATTCTAGTAATTTTTGTTTGTTATTGATATTAAATTGCACGCAATACAAATATGTGGTAGTTATATAATTAGTAGAATCCGCAAGAGCCGACCGAATAATCAAGTGTTGCTACACATACATATAATTTTAATGCCCTAGTACAGTTTATTGAAACTAAATATTTATAGTTACTTATGCCCTAAGTAGTTAAATCTAAAAATATAAATTAATGTTGTTATCAACCAAGCTATAATATTTATTGAAACTAAAATATTTACAGTTTATTTACAAACATGTACACTTAAACTAGGTAAAAAACTTCCTTAAAGTTGTCGCCGCACTGGAAGGGAAGGGTACCTAAAAGACTGGCGGTATTACCCCTTTGTATACGCCAAACTTATACGTTGGCAGAAAAAGCTACCAGCCCGGCGGTCTCCTGAGACTTCGATAAGTTTGGATGAAATTTCTTTCACCAAACCGTGCGTCTCATGAGACCAAGGCACCAAGGTCTCCACCGCAAAGGGCGCAAATATATAGCTCGAACCTAGAGCTGCATACTTGCGTCACTTTGCATCACTAGCGGTCGCCGCAGCCCCTCCAGCCGCCCTGCAAGTTGCCGGGGTGTGGGACGCAACAAGTGTGTCGACACATGTCGCATCCCACACCAACGGCTTTCCATGTTGCCATAGTATTAAAGTGACACCATCAGGCCTCTTGCCATCATATCGTGTAATACCGAGTAAGTATTAATATTTGCCATCCTAAGCACATACCTATATCATAGCGACTTTGATGATAGACGTGATAGCGAGAACACAACAATTCGAAAGTATTTTCCGCCTGATTGAAATAAACTACAGCATGCCGTAGCACCAATACAAAACTAGTTCCCCCCAGTATGTGACTGTATCGATTCAATTACTGGTGCACTCGGCTGCATAGCTTCCGTATATCTGCTTCTAAAATTAATATGATGACAACAGATATTTATACTGGTTCTACAAGGCAACCCAGCTTACAAAATCATCACATCCTGATGAATCAGCATCATTAGCAGCCGTAAGACGTCTACTGCTGAACAAAGGCCTCCCCCTTTGAAGGGAGGGGTTGCCATAATCCCCACGCTTGGCAGGCGGCTTGGGGATCGCAGTATAGGTGGAAGATAAATCCAAAAGAAAGACGCTGCTGCCCGTCTTCCCGTTCTCGCTTAGTCGCCTCTTACGACACCCAACTAGAGGATGCAATTCAACCCTGACACCCCACAGGCAATCCTGATGAATACATCTTCTTTAAAAGTAGATCAGAACGCAAATACAAATCGACAATGTGGCACGCCAGAAATCGCCTGAGATAGTGAGATTAGATTGAAATTACATGAAAGAGCTACTGCTTTTGGAGTAGGTATGTCGGAAGATTATTGGTAATGGAAAAAAATAGAGGAAACCATTAGCAAGCAGTTTAACATAAAAGCTGCTTATAAAACGGTACCCAAATTCAATAATGGCACTCATTTTTACCACAAACAAAACATAAAAGGTTTTTAAACAATGGACAATGAATATAACTTTTTAGTTAAGTGCGCTTAAATCCATACAGAAAGTAATTATTCTTTCATAAAGAAAATCTCGGAAAGTTAAACCATAAGGAAAAGCAATCGTAAAATAAAATTTAAATTGGAGAGGTCGTGGCTCAATTATTACTTTGAATGGACGAGGCCGGCAAGTTTTTATTATAATGAGAAAACTCCTCAGCTGGCTAAAATATTTTTTTTATCGATCTTAAATCTCTGATGCTGTAAAGGGCTGTGAAACTAAACTTGTTAGTACCGCGCATGGAACCCTGTTAACTTCCTAAGGCCTTAGCAAAATAAAGTCACGTTTAAGGGACGAGAAGCTCAACAAAGTGTCATTCAACTCCTTTATGGTGTGAGTTCCTACAGCCGAGCTGGGGACCTTCATGAAGGAAGAGTTTTGGCTGAAGCTGTACCGGAAGTTTAAAGGAAGACTGCGGGACTGTCCTGACCTGCGCAACGCGTCGCCGCCACAGCGTGTACTTTAATATTAATTAGTTTTATATTGTATCTACTATGTATGTTAGTTTAAGGTATTTATCTATGGGCCTTTGCAGACTGAAATAAAGAGTAGTAAGAACCATAATAATTAAGCGCCACGCGGACGTCGACTTTTACAATGATAACGCTTGACGCAAAAAAGATGTGTGCGCTCCCCTTCTGTCCGCCCCTTTCTGTGCGCTTCAAACTTATATAAAACCCCAATTATAAGTTTGGAGCTTATGTCTTATCGTGTGTTGGTCTTGATCTGTCCGTAACATCGTCGCTCCCAAACAAATGCGACAGATTTGAATGTCTTTTTCTTTCTTTAATCGAGATTTAGGATTAGAAAAATTTAATAAATTGCTGCAAAGATTTTCATCATTGGTATCTTTATTCCGTACGTAAATCTCAAACGCTACTAAGCGATATAGTGTAAACAGGATAAATGGGGTTGAAAAGCAAAAGATCCAAGCAGTGGTGTCGGTACTACGTGACCTCTCCATCTCACACAAACTTTTCCGTTGAGCCGCGCCGCATAAGTAACTCAAACACGAATTCAAAACCAGTACAGTCGCGAATAACTCCTTTGCAAAGTAAATCTATACTTATAATAAAACTGTAACGGGTCCAATTCTGAACATTGAAGATATTTTGAAAATTATGTTTGGAGGGCATTCTATAACCGATACTGAGGCCGAAAATGTATTTTTTTAATTTTTGGTCTGTCTGTCTGTCTGTCTGTCTGTCTGTCTGTCTGTCTGTCTGTATCTCGGCTGAGCATCACGCCGAAACTACTAGATGGATTGAAACGAAACTTGGCATGATTTGAGTTAATACTCCGAGGTAGGACATAGGATACTTTTTATCCCGACATTCGGCACGGTTCCCTTGGGAGAGGGGACTAAAGTCAAAATGTGTACTTGGTTATACGCTTGCTCCGATTTAACAATTTTTCATTATAATTATAATAAATATTTGTAAGGGAACACTCATAGACAGTTGTTAACAATGTTTGGAAATCGATCAGGTTAAGCAACGTTAGGTAAGGTCATTAAATAGATGGGTGAACACCATTTGAACTAAACGTCTCCGTGCTTCGAGGGCAAATATAAAGTGGGTCCAAGTTTTTAACCGACTTTAAAAAAGGAGGTTTTGTATTCTATGCGAATGTACCTATATTATTGAAAGTTTAGTTAACGTAAACACAGCGCGGGCGGAGCTGCGTGGGTCAGCTAGTATAATTTATATTCTCATTTTAAGCTATAATTTTCAGATTAATTCCATATATTTGTTGTAAGCAATCGAGGCCTTTGGTGTTTAACATTACCACTTGTATTTAATTTTATTTTATTGGAATGAAATAATGGTGTATTTTCAACCACTCAACGGCCGATGATTCCGATCCGTATCATGCTCAAACGCAAAGCGAAGTGTCGAAGGGAGAGACACAGAACTGCCCACATCCAACAACTAAGATCGGTGCTAAAGCACCTCAGTTCCCTACACCCCAGTTACATCAACCGCCAGGACCTTTTTCTTGTTGACCTTCAAAAGGCACCCACCCAGTCTCCTTAGTGCTCCAGAAACCGGGTTATGTGGTTTTGCCTGGTTTTGGATTTTTTATCTGATAAAATCTCCACGGGGTGGCATACAACTATGCTATGCGGCTATGGGGGGGGGGGGGGTTGGGTGTTGCTCGTGATAATACAGGACCTACACCGCGTCAACCTCTGCCTCGGGCAAACGCCAGGACTTAGTATCTGTCAAGCATGTTTTTCTCCATTTCTTATAATTATTCAACAGTCATTTTCACCAATGTATTCACCATGCGAGGCGAAAAGCCTTTTTAAATATAGTCCGAAAGTAAGATTAAGAGCCGCCCGAGTCAATTTCATTCAACTTCGCCTGTGAAGCGAGTTTGCGAGTTACTTACAACGAACAAAGACAACGTAATTACTTGTGCAGTAATATATTCGGGTTCGATTCCCGCCAAGTGTCTGGGTGTTGTTTATCTATTTAAGTATGTATTTACAAAAAAAAAGTATATAAGTATTAGTATCAGTTGTCTGGTTTCCATAGTACAGGCTCTGCCTAGTTTGGAATCGGATGACCGTGTGTGGATTGTCCCAAGATATTATTATTATTATATCAGCTGTACTCTTACCATTAACTAATTGACTTTCGTTTGACAGTATTGACTCGGGGGAATCTTTCAAGAGGACTGCGGAACCCTGTGGGTTTTACCGGATTATATGGGATTGTTACCGATTGCTGTCGCATCGATACATGTAAGGCGGGTATACCAGTGCGATCTCCACCAGGTACCCCTTAGTGCCTCACCTTGAGCCTGCCACCGGGGAGCGCATTATAGGAATCCGCCGCCGTCGATACGACTCGATAGGTCTCATATCTCAGACGTCCAGCGACTCCGAGGGTCGTTTGAAAGCTTAGTTTGACTATCCAAAGGTTGTGAGCTCAATTGCCAGGATAAACATTTTATGTGCATGTACCTACGTGTTTTTTCGTCTTGTGTCTGGGTGTTATTAATCTATAAGTAAATAAAAAAATTATACTTACCTCTCTATTTCTGTAATTTATCTCGTTACTTTTGTACAGGCTTTGCCTAGACCGTTTGGAATTAGGTATCCGTGTGTGCTCAAGATCAGGGGCGTATCAATGGCGGGGCTTCCGGACTACAGAGGCCCCGAACGTGTGTAAGCAAACATTGGTAAAATGTCTTTATCCACGATCTTAATCTTTTAGGCCGTACCTTCATTTGGTCCCCTGAACAATTTTGGTACAGGGCCCGTATAAATCTCGTTAACAGCCTGGCCGTCAGCAGCCCGTCTACAGGGCCGTTAATGATTTAATGGCTTCTAAATTTATTGTAATTTTAATTAATGCTTCAAATTGAAAATTGTGGATAGGGAAATTTGTGGTCTGAAATAAATGCGCATTATTTTTGTTTATTTTTGTTTTTTGACGAATACAACACGTAGAGGCCTGTTGGAAGGAATTAATGACATGGAACACACCTGTCTGGATTACCTGTTGGAAATAATGGCCAAGCCACGCCACTGCTCAAGATGTTATTATTAAATATTATAGCTAAAGTATGTACTTAGATAAAATCTATCTATACTTATAATAAAACTGTAACAGGTCCAATTCTGTACATTGAAGATATTTTGAAAATTATATTTCTAAAATTTGTAAATTATACTTGAAAATGTAACTTTTTAATTTTTGTCTGTCTGTCTGTCTGTATGTATGTCTGTGTCACGGCTGCGCATCACGCCGAAACTACTGAATGGATTCAAATTAAACTTGGCATGATTTGAGATCCTACTACAAGGTAGGACATAGGATACTTTTGATCCCGTAATCTAGCACGGTTCTTTTGGGAGAGAGGATTAAAGTCAAAATGGGTACTTGGTTATACGCTTGGTCCGATTTTATAATTTTTTCTTCATAATTATAATAAATATTTGTAAGGGAACACTCATAGAGAGTTGTTATCAAGGTTTTGTAATCGATCGGGTTAAGCAACGTTAGGTAAGGTCATTAAATAGATGGGTGACCGTTTAACGCCATTTGAACTAAACGGGTCCATGCTTCGGAGAGCAAGTAAAAAGTGGGTCCCAGTTTTTAACCGACTATAAAAAAGGACGTTATTTATTCGATGCGAATGTCTGTTATTAAAAGTATAGTTAACGTAAAAATAGCGCATGCGGAGCTGCGTGGGTCATCTAGTATTTTATAAAATGATTCAGTGTACATATTTGCAATCAGAAATTCATACTATAAGAACCTGTTACTTATATTTTAAAAGCATTTCAAAAATTACGTAGATGTTTGCTGTAAAATTCCTTTGCAGACGTCTGAAGCACAAACATTCCTCCCCCTAGCTCTGATGGTATAATTTATACAGCGTCAGGGCACTGAATAGCTCGACGGAGATGCATTCAAGTACCTAGACTACCAACTAAACATTACCGCCAGAACAAGGGATTTTGAACTCTATATTTTAAAGAGTACAACAGATTTGAAAGGATATTATAAATCTGCGCTATTGTCAAGTGCATTTAACAAAGACATCTCGGCATTCGGAGTGGAGGGTAGATAAACATCTAACCATGTTTAAGGTTCAATGGATGGAATCACTCTCTTAGACCAAACATTTTACACCATGGTTGGTCCCTGCAAGGGATCATCCTGGTAAGTGCAACCGCAGATAGTCTGCTGTGTTTCGGAGTTAAAAGCACTGTAGCTACTTAAATTATCAATCTTAGAAGCCCTACTACTTCATTTATGTCTCAGGTTACGAGCGGCAGTGCAGTGCAGCTATCAATAAGAAGGCGTGTCGCTTACCATCATTTGAACGTCTTGCTTGAAGTGTAACAATGTGTGTTATAATATACCTATGTGTGTGGGTTATCTATATACTTATAATAAAACTGTAACAGGTTCAATTCTGTACATTGAAGATATTTTGAAAATTATATTTGGAGGCATTCTATAACCGATACTGAGGCCGAAAATGTAATTTTTTAAAATTTTTGTCTGTCTGTCTGTCTGTCTGTCTGTCTGTATCACGGCTGCGCATCACGCCGAAACTACTGAATGGATTCAAATGAAACTTGCCATGATTTGAGATCTTACTACGAGGTATATAGGATACTTTTTATCCCGTAATCTAGCACGGTTCTTTTGGGAGCGGGGATTAAAGTCAAAATGGGTACTTGGATATACGCTTGGTCCGGTTTTATCAATTTTTCTTTATAATATATTAAATATTAGTAAGGGAGCACTCATTGAGAGTTGTTATCAAGGTTTTGTAATTGATCGGGTTAAGCAACGTTAGGTAAGGTCATTAAATAGATGGGTGACCGTTTAACGCCATTTGAACTAAACGGGTCCGTGCTTCGAAGAGCAAGTAAAAAGTGGGTCCCAGTTTTTAACCGACTATAAAAAAGGAGGTTATGTATTCGATGCGCATGTCTGTTAGGTATTAAAAGTTTAGTTAACGTAAAAAACATAGCGCAGGTGGAGCTGCGTGGATCCTCACACAGTAGTTATTTTGTCAATATGTCATGTCAATTAAGAACGCGTGCAGCTTGGTTGAATACTTTATTAGTTCTAAAAATAAATATTCACACGAAAGAAGCGTGTGAACGCAAAAATGAATACATTGCAGAAAAAAGACAATGTACGAAGCTTACTCGTACACTATGTTCTTTAGTTTTTATTTTACATTAAAGCCTAAGGCTTTAAGTCTTAAGTCTTGTACCTTATGTGCATAAAGTTAAATAAATAAATAACAAGTTAAATAATAAAAAAAGAACTTTCCCATGTTTCGAAACCATGTAAATGTCTGGGGTATAACGCCCGGGCTAAGGTTCTTCTTCTGTTCCAAGAAGACTCACCAAAGATTTTAGTCAGGCTTTAGAATAGAATAGGAATCTTCATATTACATAGAGCTATACAACGTAGACACCAAATCTTAAAAAACCGTAACCGGATACTGTGCCTGCCTCAGTAAAAACGGTTCAACGCTCCACTCTTCGGAGTTTCAGAGGTGCATAGTATTAAGCCGTAGCCGCACGCCGTAGTCTTTTGTACAAAATATATGCAGTTTTATAAATTAACTAGCAATTCCCTACGGCTTCGCCTGTTATAATTTTTTCCATACAAAGTAAAGTTTACCAAACCCTAGCGCACCCCTGAAGGTTGTTTTTGAAAAATCGCGAAATTCGTATTTATTTATCTTACTCAGAGAATCTGTTCAGTATGATTCAAGTCAATTTTTCTTTTTTTACTCCTTATAAGCCAGTGCTTGACTGCAGTCCCACCTGATGGAAAGCGGCGACGCAATCTAGGATGGTAAAGCACACTGGCTTATTAAAAGCCTATTCACTCTAGCTTTGAAGACACCCAGGTTATAATCGGGCGGAAAAACTGACGCAGGCAAACTGTTCCAGTCCTTAGCTGTCCTTATTATGAATGACGATGCAAATCGCTTAGTTCATAAAACAATCAATCGAACATAAAATAAAAAGTTTCATTTCTAAATTGAAAACACCTCATTTAACCCATTTAGGAGCGGATGCTTGCGTTATAAGAAGAACCTACTGTCCAAATTTCACCTTTCTAGGTCCAGCGGTTTGGCCTGTGCGTTTATGAACCTGCCAGTCAGTCAGGACAAATATGTATAGATAGAAAATTGTCTAGATCTTTTTATCTGTCTTAAGCTATCGCTATAGGGCGCGTTCAAGTAGAAAGACATCAACTAACGCCGATACGGCTTCCAATCTGTAACGATATCAGCATCAACAATTTACATAATCGAGGTAACCTTAGTTCCAACAGTACCTAACGTCTTCCAAATCCAATTCGAAGTTGTTCCCTGAAATGTTGGCTGGGCAATCACTATACCAGTCACCGTATTTAATCATTGATTTTGTTGGTTCTTAATTTCTTATTATGTTTTTTTTTTAATTCCGGCAGTTCCACCTAATGGAAAGCGGCGACGCAGTCGAATTTAATCACCATCATTAGCAGACGAAACACGTCTATCCCCTCCCCAGAAGGGAGGGTTTGCCATAATCCTCACGCTCGGCAGGCACGTCTTGGGGGTCAATATTTTTTTTTCTTGAAGATTTGCAGTATACGTGGAGTGGTATATCAAACAGAATACGGGGTTGCCCGTATCCCCTTTTTCCCTCTTACGAACACCCAACGGTAGGAGAAGGGAGGGTGCGATTCTTACCCGGACACCCCACATAAATTCACCCCACTCACAAGGGACAATTTCTACAAATTCTTGAATAAAATCATTTCCCGACAAGCGCGTGTGTTCTCCGCAATGCCACGTAATGGAACTGACAGCTCTGAACGCTATTTGAATTTTCCAAAGAAATGTGGAAGGAATTTTATGTTGTTCGTTCAATAACACATGAGACAGACAGACTGATATTGTAGGACATATTATATACCTACGTGTTTGACATTCTCAGCATTGTGTGCACTGAATACAAATCACTAACATTTGAGCTGGTATTGTTATGTGAACTCTAGTGTACCTAGGGTATTTATTTCCGAGATTTATCTGTCTGTCCTTATTTTTTTTTTATTATTTTATGCACAAGTTTCAATTTAGTAGGTAAACAGATTTAATATAATATGAAAAATTTGAAAAAAAAAAACGTGAGATCGAACTTTTAAAACTAATTTTCTGCTCTAAGATCAAACCCCTGACCAGTATCAGAATCTGTTTATTTAGGTACTACCTAATCGTTAAGATTGAACCACCGATTTAAACTTCGGTGGATTTTACGTTCATTGGTGCAGAGATCCTATGACCCTCTTCTTGCTCCATCATCAGATACCTATCCAACGAGTCCAAGATAACCATTGTCACTCCTTTTCCTTTGAAATAAATTTAAAATAAAAAACTTTTTAAAAAACAAGCTGTGGCGACTAGAACCTCTTTGCCACTTGGATACGTGTATTTTCTATGTGTTGTGAATGCCAAACAGCTCGGTTTAGAGTTTTTACGAAGTAAATATAAATCCGTGGGTTTAGAACGTGCTGTCTGACTAGTGTTTGACACATTCGTTGTTATAATTTAGTAGTGTCAACAGTGTAAACACATTCCTTGTATATAATTAGTGGAGATCAGTCGTGTATATTAAACCACAGTACCGTTATTCGAAGCTTATAATGAGAGCGGCACTTCCGGTTTCCCGTCATATTTGTTCCTATTGGTCTACTTCACTGTGATTTGATCGGACGTGACGTCATATTGCCAGGCGGGTGGGGGGAGTTGTTGTAAAACACGCTCACTCCATTCGTGTTCATTGGCGTCTTGTTTCCCGTCACGGACACCCGTCCGAGGCTACAATATACAACTGTTTGTGGAATTTAAATCAAATACTAAATAATTCCAAAAGAATACAATATTGGACAACAATATTTGCTACAAATAGTTGAAGCCGATTAAAATGCACGTAAGTACAAAACATTTTTAACGGTGTTTGCCGTTCGTTTTGTTTGTGTGTTCCTAATGAAATGTTTTATACTATTGATAATGAAATGTTTTATACTATTAAATAGTGTGGTTTGAATATAGTGCAAGTAAATTGGGCTATGTTGGTCATAATTTGTAAATATTAATTTTTCATTTAACCCACTGACAGTAATTTGTATATTTGAAAACTTTAAAGATTAATATTTAATACTTGTGCTTAATTGATTTTTTTATTAAAGTTTAATGTGGGTAAGCATATATTATGTACGATATTTATAAGTGGATAAAATAACACTTAGTAACGTGTTACTATTACAAATTGTAATCTACCTGCAGTTTAAAACATTTGCAGTAATTTTTTAACCGACTTCAAAAAAGGAGGTTCTGTATTCGACGCGTATGTATGTAATATTAATAGAAATGCGTAATATTCATATATGTTAGTCTATGTGGGCTTCTAAACAAATTTACCAAATTTCACGAGTGTATGTATGTATGTATGTATGTATGTATGTATGTATGTATGTATGTATGTATGTATGTAGGTTTGTCCGCGGATTTCTCAGAAACTACAAGTCCGATTTCAAAAATTCTTTTTGTAATAGTTAGAGTATTTTTCAACTTAGGGTAGAGTACAAGTTTCATCAAAATCGGTCCAGTAGTTTAAGAGATATAAACTTTTTATGTTTTCAGTAAGTTACTGTAATGTAGACGTTCGAGTTGCGTGATAGTGCTGATACCTATCTTGGTAAAATAAGTCACTAAAAAGTGTTAAATAAACTATTTTAAAAAAAATAAAAACCGACTTCAAAGCAAATTATCTAAAAAGCATAAAATAACGAAAATATTATTGAAGTTGGTGCAGAATATACACAGCAGGTACGCTAACACCAACTTCAATAATATTTTCGTTATTTTATGCTTTTTAGATAATTTGCTTTGAAGTCGGTTTTTATTTTTTTTAAAATAGTTTATTGTAGCCTAGTCCTACGATAATATAGTACATCCACCTGCAGTTTTAAGCATTTGCAGAATTATTTTGTAGGCGAGTTCTACGATAATAATACATCTCTTACAGTTAGTTCTAAGCTTTTTTTCAGAATGGATGGTTCTTTTAGAACATGTGCCAACTACAGACATCAATACTGTCAATTTACAATAATAAAATCTGAACAGACAATCTGAACAGTGAAACAGTGACATTAGTTGTACTTGAAAGAAGAAAAGGCGCTCAGGCGTTATCAATGTGGTATGAAGGATTGGATAAATTCAGTAAACAAGTGAGTTTTGTTTATGTATTACTTTTGATTGTGCGGTATCTGTAAGTTCACGTGTGCTGACAAGTAGAACTATACTCCTAGGGTAACCTAGCATTGGGAATTAAAGCCTAGATACAGTAAAAATGGAGTATTTGTCTTATAATTGTGGCCGCCACCTCAATTTTAGACAAACCATTTGCGACCATATTTTTTTTTGGAACTAAAAAAAAAAAAAAAAAGAAGCTTGTAGGCAATGGTATTATATACAATATCATTGTATCATTGCTTGCAGGACAGTATTTCGTAGTCTTGTGTGGGCTAAGTAGGTTAATTACTATTAGTCTGTGAGCGGGGAAAGGTGGAAATATAACTGTTTCAAAATTAATTGTAATACAATTACGGTTTTCTTAAAATCTCTTACAACTTTTTCAATAAGTTTGTGCGAAGCATTCTTGAGTATTAAGAGATGCGTAGAGAAACTTAGAGATCCAGTGCATGAGTACGCCACGCAGTAACTTTTAGTGTCTAATACACAAAATTCACGTATATATGGCAAGTGGGGCACGTATATAGTGCAATCAATATAAAGTACTATCTCATGGACAAGTTGTCATCCATCGTTGCAGGATGGGTGCACAAATCATTAACCTCCCATCTCGGGGGCAGTACATGTACAGTTGCTCGTCGTAAGGCAAGCTCCTGGTTTCCAGATTTAATTTTGATATTGTCAAAGCCTAAATGCTGTTGGCTAAAGTCTACTTTACCAGCATACCATCGCGTGGTACGAGGTCTAATTTCTATTCTCCTTTGCATAACGTTTGCAAATTTTATCACCCACCCTCGCAGGATGGGTACACAAATAATTAATCTCTCTCGCAGGATGGTATGTATCATCTCATGTATGTTGATCATGAGCACCTGATTCAGAATCAATTTTGACAATCTTGTCAGTCTGACCGTTGTTGGCTAACTTCTACTTCACAATCAGCATTATGTACCATCACGTGGCATATTTTCTAGATTCTATTTTAAATTGCATGGAGTTGCACAAACCACCACCCTCGCAGGGTGGTGAGGGGCATATATATATAAATAATAAACCTCCATCCCGTGATGGTACATATGTATATAAGTATAGATATTTATTTAGTAATAAGAGCATGTATCCGGTTTTTAGAATCAATTATGAAGTGGTTGGCTGAAGTCTATTTCACCATCAGTATATTGTGCTTCGCTAGGACTGCACATTTTATTACTCACCCTCGCAGGGTAGATACACAAAGATGGGACATGAGCATGTATCCGGTTTTTAGAATCAATTTTGTTTTGTCAATTTGGAAGTGGTTGGCTGTAGTCTATTTCACCATCAGTATATTGTCCTTCGCAAGGACTGCACATTTTATTACTCTCCCTCGCAGGGACAGTAACATATATAGCAGCTCGTGGAGAGAGCACGTACCTAATTTTCTAAATCAATTTTGGCATTCTTGTCAGTCTGAATGTTATTTTCTGAAGTCGCATTTCATTATAATAATTTGACGAGCCCGTCGTTCTCAGACACCCTGAGTCCAGTCAGTGGTCGTGGGTTCGATTCCCACCAAGGTTCTGTTACTATTTATCGATCTATGTAGAAAATGCATTCGTATCAGTTGTATGGTAGCCGTTGTGCAGACTGTATCTGGTTTGGGATCGGATTGCCGTGTGTGTTGTCCCAGGATATTATTATTATAAGCAGAATAAAGTGCCATTGACAGGGCGTTTTTAGCAATTGTTACGTACCTCCGCAGGGTACCCCAATAAGTAACAGTTCCCTGCAGGAGTGGTAAATCGGTAAATGCATGTTGCTCTTGGAGTCTGTTTTTCTGATAAATTCAGCAGATATATTATGACATTAACATTGTGTGTGTGTGTGTGTGCGTGCCTGGCACATCGTATTATTAATATCCTTTTTCTTGGTAGTTTTTTCTGACTATCACCCTCTCTCGCGGGGAGGGAATACAGAGATTTATCTTTCAGAAGAAGGTTGCAGTTGCTATTAAAAATAGCACGTACGTGATTCTATGAATCAATTATATATAAATATATAATTTTCATAACCCTGGCTTGCAGTCACGTCTTGGATCCTAATCATGGTCCCTTATTTTTACTGTCTTAAAATATCAGGACCAGTCGAGCGTAAGCTGCTATTAGTTTATCAAACTTTTGGATACAACATTTTAAGAAAGTTCTTCAAACAATGAATGGATATGATGTGGGGACAACATGTCCTTTATTTGAAGACCACCATTACTTTTTCTATACTATATCCCATTTCAAAGTTAAAAGGTATGTAATCATATAATAATAGCTAAGCAATAAAGCATCGGGAATTCTGGGTATCCATAATGATGGAATCATTCACGAGTTTCTATAACAATATCAAACTCAATTCTGTGGGTGTAACTGGGTGTAAGTAACCAAGTTTGTGGCAAAAATGCATCGCCTGCATTATTAGCCAAAAGTAATGCAGTCCTCATTCACAATTGCGGAGAACAGGCGTGTAATTGTACGAACTGTAATTGTTCTAATGAGAATAAAGATTCTTTCACCCCATAATTTAACTTCCGATCAATGTCAGGAGTAAGAAAATATAAAGAAAGCAGTTGCATTGCAACCAAAAGAAATATTTGCAATCCTGCTTACTATCTCTTGTAATTTCGCATTTATTACAAAGTGAACACAAGTTTCCTTTACAGAGGTAAGGGAAACTAGTATGCAGACAGGGGGTGGGACCAACCATTCACAGATGCTTATGAATATTATATTATATTTTTCAATTAATTCTTTAATATAAATCAAATTTCATTGATAATATTTTATACAATATCCATGTAGAGACAGATAGTAGGATATATGGAGTACATAATATGTCCATAAATATTTAAGGTACTTTGGAGCAGAACGACTACAAATCATCCTCCATGTATGATTATTCGAGTATTCAGTGAACATATACTTACTCGTATTGGATCTGAAGTATTCTGGTATAGATTAAATATATATTTAATCGTATTGGCCCTGAATTATTTCGGAGAGCAGACTCTGTTCTTGAACGAGTTTTGAGTCCACTATTCATATGACACAACTTTTAAAGAGTCCTAGTTTTCACATACAGACAACGTTCAACGTTTCGTTCTGAAACTTAAAAATGTGAGTTTTGGTGATCCAGACTTGATCTTTCAAATCAAACCAAATATTACACTAAAAATCCACGAAGTAGTTTGGAATCATCATGAGCTGGTCTTGATTTTCTAAACTAAATAAAAATAATTCTAAATATTCTCTGACAATGTGCAATACTGATCAGTCAAGCTTGTCAATTCTTAGCAACATGTTCTTAAATCGATTTTACTTATTAATCCTTTACTCATCTATTTAGGATATGATTTAGTGAGCAATTTTCAAAGAAGTAGCTTATTTCACATGTAGAGCACATACATGCATATATAGCAATATATAGACGATTTAACATTTATAAAAAGACCCTGACTAATGACTAGAGTAATGCCTTAATAGAGTTTAGATAAAAATCCCATATAATTTATCTATTACTACACAAAGTGAAGTCTACCCTTCACACTGTTGCTTGCTGGATGCTAAAGATTATCACACTGCATAATAATTAGAGGTAAACATTGCAACATCACCTAGTACTCTGTAAAGCATAGTCGTGTCCAAGAAGTGCGTTAATTGGAAGGCCACGTACTGCAAAGTATACAACATCGCAGTAGCTGGCGTTGTGTTTAAATGTGACAAAAACAAATTGTATATGTATTCAGTTATCTTATCTTCATTAGTTATTTGGTATTTATTTAGTTAGCTGCAGTCGATGGGTCAAAAAGACTAAAATCACGAATATAATTTAGCTTCATTAATTACCTATCATGCGTCACAGGCGTAGTGGTTTTTAATAATAGCTAGCACATTGAAATTGGAGACTAATACATTTTAAACTATATTATAAAGGCGAAGTCAAAAACACATCGCACGAAAGTACTGCTGTACTGGATTGTTTAAAAAAAAAAAAAAAAAAAACACAATGAATAATTGCCATAATATTGATTTTAATGATTGATACAGTTCTATTCTCCTTCTCTTCTCTTTCTCTGCTACTCGTTTCTAAAAGAAATAATTAGCATATACAAATATCTATATATAAGAATGCAATCTATTGAATTCTTATTTAAAATTCATACTTGGATATTTAAAACACATCCGTAAATCACATTGGCGTCATTAATCTACTGATATTACCAGGCGATAACAAACACGTCTCATTATAAGCTTCGAATAACGGTACTGTGGTTTAATAGCAGCGTTTTCCCTGAAAGAAAACGCATATTAAACTACTTACCTTATTCGAAGCTTACTTTTTAAACCTGCCTGGTATTTATTCGACACAATGAACACGAATGGAGTGAGCGTGTTTTACAACAACTCCCCCCACCCGCCTGGCAATATGACGTCACGTCCGATCAAATCACAGTGAAGTAGACCAATAGGAACAAATATGACGGGAAACCGGAAGTGCCGCTCTCATTATAAGCTTCGAATAAGGTAAGTAGTTTAATATGCGTTTTCTTTCAGGGAAAACGCTGCTATTATTATCATATCGTCTCTGTATTTTATACGAATCGCTAGTCGTAGTGTTACGACATCTCAGTGTCTTACAGGAAAATAAATGTTTGGACCCTCAACCGTCTAACTTATTTCGGAGCAGATGAATAAAGAAGGGTCAACCGACCCTCAAAGCTTTTATTTAAATGCGCTTAAAATAATAAAATAAACTTTTGATTTAAAACTTTTAGTATCTATTTATAACGTCATTACACAATTTATCTATCTTCTATACTACAATAAAACTCAAAGAGCACTTTTTCTGTACATTGAATATTTTTCCAAAATTTCTATGTGGGGATACTATCGACATAGAGGCCAAAACATTTTTTTTTTGGAATTATTGTCTGTCTGTCTGTCTGTCTGTCTGTCGTTCTGTTTGTCCAGGTATCATTTGAAAACCCGTGGATGGATTTTGATAGGACTTTCACTGATTTGTTGTGTAGAAGTCAGGGTATAAATTGGTATATAAAACATCACGCTATGTTTCATAGGGACTAAGCCGTGAAACATTACTTGCACATAATTTCCTTTGTATGTGAATAGGGTAATTATAGACTGATCAGTTAATCATTAAGATATGTATTATTACGCTATATACAATAGGGACTGAGCAGACATTTAATTTGCATAAGATATGGCAGTGGCGAAGGGTCAATTTTTGTAAGGGGTACGCCGGTCCGGCTTACCCCTTACAAAAATTTACCCTTTTACAAAAAATTCTGTATTTTTTTTTTAAAGGGCAATCCACACACCGTCATCCGATCCCAAACTAGGCAGAGCCTGTACTATGGAAACCAGACAACTGATACTAATACTTATATACTTTTTTTTTGTAAATACATATTTAAATAGATAAACAACACCCAGACACTTGGCGGGAATCGAACCCACGACCCATCGGTTAGCAGGCAGGGTGACTGACCACTAGACCAACGGGCCCGTCAGAGTATTGTTCTAATTACTTTGCTGATAGCAATATGACATTATCTATATTTTTGAAAAGTTAAAATCTGTAAATCCCGAGCGAGTCCAAACTAGATTAGGAAAGAAATAGGCAAGGGAAAAATACCATTTCATTTCATTTAAAAGCCAGCGGTTAGGTCCGCTGCACCACCAAGGCTACATTTGTACAGGTAGGTAGAAATTGAAAATACGAAATTGCTAAATTTTTACTTAGGTAAAAGACCTAAAATGACTCGAAATGATCTAATCTAACGCAATAAAATGTACAACTACAATTCACACTACACACAAATACAATAACACATATGGTACAAGAACAGTGGATTATGTATTGCCTAAACTTATGAATGATTACCTGATAACATTATTGATTCCCTAAATAGTTGTAGTAAGGATTTTGTTAAGCGCAAGCTTAAGTGCTATTATCTGGGTGTACAAGACCAAATTGCTCACTAGATCTCTATTTAAACACACATTGGACGAATGACTACATGCAGATAAACCCATTGAGGTTTGCGCTATGTAGTTTTAATAGTGTTAAAGCATGTAATGGAGTAAATTGAATAATAAAATAAATAAATAAAATAAACTAAGGTTCCGCCGACTCCGCCGACTTTGTTGACTTCGTTGCGCGGGGAGGTGGAATAGAAAGAGACAGAGCGAGAATGAAGTTTCACTTCTTCCGCGCGGAGGGACTCCACGCACGCACATTTTTTTTTCTTATACTCTACCAACAAACTCCACGGCCGCGAAACAAAAATTATGGCCCTATTTCATTTATTTATTTATTTTTCATTTATTTATTAAATATTTAATTTACACAATCATGATCTTGGCGCTCATAAACCACCAAGGGTTTGTCCGAGCGTCGCACATTCCTCATTTGAGTAATAAATTAATAAATTAAAACAAATCAAAACATATCATGCACATTATTACAATATTGAGGGTAGTTTTTGTACGTAATGTCAGCGCACAACCGCAGCCGGCGGGCGCGGCGGCGGCGGCGTTCGCATTGTACCTACATTTTTTTCCATCAGTACCAACCACACAGCTTGACCCCTATACAGGCTGTTACTAATATTTTTTATTTTAATAAAAACCTAGAACACGTACTTTCATTTTCCGGTTCTGTAACGTAGATCTGTAAACAAAGTAATTTCTGTGCGTACCGACACAATAAACATGACGATTTTGGCGGGATTCTGGATGATGTGAATAATGAAAATGTTTTTCTTTTTCTATGTAAGAGGCAGTAGCAAAAAAGTACTTGGGTGGTCGAAAAAAATACACATTTTTGCTTACTGCGTTGATTAGTAAATTCTACATCGATATTATCTAAAATAAAGACAATATTTTACGAAGACGTGGCTTAGGCCTAACTGCACCTTCGGAGTCGCTGGACGTTCGAGGTGTGGGCACTTTGAACATCCATTGAGTATGGCAGCGACTCCGAGGAGGACGGCGGCGGGGTTGCGACCCCTGTCCCCGTGACTGTCAGGTTCCCGGGGGGCTACAATGCGCCCCCCGGCGGCGGGCTCAAAGGCAAGGCACTGAGGGGCCCCTGGTGCAGATCCCACCGGAGAGCCATGGGGTCCCCCCGCTCATGTGCCAATGCGACAGCCGCGGGGGTTTTGGTGGGTAAGAATCCCACATACCCCGGTTGAGCCCCACAGGGCCCGGGGATCATTGGAAGAGTACCCCCGCGTCAAAAAAAAAGGCCTAACTGCAATTTACTTAACATAAGTATTACGATTGTACCTTAAACAAGGCAGTATGAGCTAGAAACATTTGCCTTCTCAGTAAAAGGGAAGATCAGAGAAAAAAACCTCACATACATACACCTATAAGGTAGTTTTAAATCCTCTGCATACACCCATCGAATCACGGCACACTTACTGCTGCACTTATAAATGGCAATTAACTTTAATTCTTATTAAGTCGCTTTTTAAATCCTATTTATTTAATTCGACTGTCTGCGCCCTTCAAGATTATTTTCGATTATTGAATATAGGAGATAATTCAGTATATTGCTACTCAGTATCTGCGTATTAAGTAATAAGCGGCTTCGAGTTTCAAAATAATCCGATTTCAAACAATGGATTAATGATCATTAACTATAATTGACGTCTGTAGGTGCAGCAGTTAGATATACAATGAACTGACCGGCATACACTTATTCTAAAGTGATAAGAAAAATGTGTGCTATTTTAAAATATTAGAAGTTGCTCGTAAGGTAGAAAAATTCCCGTTGTTGGCATTTTTTAATTTATCCCCCCAATTTCTCAACCGTGATGAGTGCTTCCAGTCACGAACCTCAAGATAAATGGAAGTTTTTGTCGGGTAAGTACTTAGGAATTCCTGGGATTCCTAAGCGGTATTTGTTATCGGGTGTAATTTAAAATTCGATTTATCGTTTCTTGAACTGATAGCTTTTAATTAGTCTGGTTGTCTGGCAGCATATCTATACATATAATAAAATCGTAGAAAAGTAAAAACTGTACATTGAATATTTTTTGAAAATTTTAATTGCTACGTGTTCTAGGAACGATACTGATTCCGAATATATGATTTTTAGAATTTTTGTCTGTCTGTATGTCTGTGACTTCGTGTAGACTTGACGTCAAAACCGCTGAACAGATTTAGTTGCTATTTGGCAAAAATATTTATTGATAACCTAGAAAAATTATAGGATATAAATTATCTCGCTATTTGTTACGGGGAATAAGCAGTGTCGAAATATGTACTTTTTCTACTACAATTTGCCGCGAAATTATTTTGTGTTGAAGATTTGTGCACATACTGTTTCACAGATTTAGTTGATATTTAACGGACATGTTTACTATAGACCTGGTCAGACTTTAATATAAGTAATATCAAGCTATTTGTTACAGGGATATGTTATATGAGCAATATTGTAATAAGCACTTCTTCTTCTTAATTTTTCCGCGAAATTGTAAAAAAACTAGAGTAATGTTACAATATAACAGAATAATTGTGGATTTAAACTCCAAAATTAAAATCATTACGCAATATTAACATAAGGAGCTAAGCAGTAACTTTCTATAATGCTACATAAGGAAGGGAATTTCGAGATGTATCCTAACGACTGATACAGCGTAGCGGTTGAACGGTTATCCGGTATTTTTGTTTCCGGGTTCGATCCCGGATGAACTCAGTTTTTTTTTTCATTTTTTTTTTTTTTTTATAGTACTATTACGACATACCGGTACAGTACGAGGTACTTCTACAACTTAAATCGATAGGTATTGCTTTCAATTTTTAATAAAATAAATTAAAATGTTCATTTTTTGAATAGCTACAGTCTCAGTTCTCAGTTAGATTATAAAATATGAGTTCCCACTGCTACATCTCGATTTAAAGAAAGTAGGTAACCAAGTTAGGAAATTGTAAGTTATAAGCGATTAGGAACGCTACAGTGAAGCTTGCGCCTGTAACATATCCTGTACACACTGTGTACCTACTTATCGGTTCCTTGGTAACAGTGGTGAGTGTGAAGCTTAACTCAGTTATGATCGAAAGCACCACGATCAATTGCATATCTTAGTGAAAGGAATGGTCAATCACCAAAATATTTTAGATTGTTGGCCAGGCTGCGCCCGTTGAACTGTATATATTATTTTGCCATTTGAAGAGCCTCTTTCCGCGCACTTCAGTTCATTCAGGTGCTCACGTTGACAGGGACTCCCTGTCAACGTGAGCACCATCGTGCCGCAGCACAGCATTATTATCGCTATACGCGTGTCAGTAGACGCTACTGGGGTTCTGCCTGTTACACAAGAACGTGACAATGACGTGTCAAGTTCAAATGGTCTAAGGCCCTCTGCGTTATACACAGTCTAAACAGAATACGTTGCAGATTATATACCTACTGCTACTGCCAATGTCTGTAGTATAGACATAGACAGTAGTCATCTGATGTCCACAGTATTAGACTCTTTACCGTGGACAAGTTATATGATGAATCCAAGCATCGTCGTTCGGATGGCTAACCTTAGTCAAAGTTGAAGAAGAGAAGTGGTCGAGAAAGTTAGGAGTGAGTTTTTATCTACATACATAGGTACGTTACATAATAACTTCACTGACCATGAACAAAAGAGAGGGGAGCCCAAAAGCATGAGTTATACGTATCGCTAACGTATACAAGAACATTAGGAAATTTCAAAAGTCTGTAGTGTTTTATGAGGTCAGCATCCCAATTTATTAATTCACCTTTCAAATAATACACACGAGTCAAGCTCACAGTTTAATTAAAAGTTCAAGCTACCCTTAGGCATCTGACCTGGCTTATCGACTGCTATCTAGCTGACGACTTGGACTGACTTTTTACGTACCCGCCGAACCACGAAAATGCTCAGTTCAAATGATACCTTAACCATTCATCTAACTCACTCATCTAAGGAATGACGTTTCTTAACCAACTGATCGTTTGCGAACGGTGATAATAACTGGCTACGAACATGACAATTTTTGTGTCGCATTGTAGCCCCGGGAACCTGTCATGGTGTTCACAAGGACGAGTGAACACCTGTCATGGTGTTCACAAGGACGAGTGAACACCTGTCATGGTGTTCACAAGGACGAGTGATGCAACCCCGCCGCCTTCCGCCTCGGAGTCGCCGCCGTACTCAATGGACGTCCTGGGGCCTACACCCCGAACGTCCCGGGACTCTGAAGGGCAGAAGGCGGACCAACGCCAACCTTATGCCCCCGTATCGAGGGAACTGCTGCCTGTGCACCACTATATTTCACTCTCGCTAATATGGCGTGCTAAAGTATTCCGGCATGCCACCTGATGAGATTCTGCGGGCCTTTTATAGCGACAGGCAGGTCCGTGGGCTTTACTTACACCCACGGAAGATGATGGGCTGGTCGGCCGCTGGTGGGACTCGAATTTGTATACAGATAGACACGTTTCCGGTGCCCATCAACATAGCGGAATTTGGAAACGAAGGGTTTGAGCCAGTAGGAGTCATACTGAACCCACACTGTAACTCCCGTGATGGTATGAGCAACTTTTGGGATTTCTCCACGTTAAAAAAAGGAATGGCTTAAGTTGAATCAAGTCAAGGCCTTGGCTCACCCCAGGGTGAGGTTTAAACGAGCGCCTTCCGGTGTACCACTGACTTGCTTGGCAATGACGTTAACATTGCTTGAGCTCATCAAAAATACTGGCTGCGGGCAAAGCCGCGGGTACTGCTAGTACTTATATATATACTTAATGACACATATACAATGTGGGGAAGACGATACGACAATTAATGAAAAATCTGGTAATATCACACTACACAGGAGTATTTTGGAACCGTCAAATAATTCCTTACAAAGAAATTAAAAAAAATATACTTTTAAACAAAATATACTGCTGAAAGACGTAATCAAAATAAAACACCAATTGTAAATATTGGGCCATTAACCTCTGGTACGGGCAGCATCACACCGAATAGTCACCCCTCTAGTAATTATTTATTAGATTAATTACAATCACTTTTTCTAATCTCTTATTAGGCATTCGACTAGGAACGTCATTACGCACATGGTGTTTAATTTACTGTCGTATAATCCACCCCAGGTGGTATATATATAAGTCTTGTATTTGTTAGTATATAGTATGTAGGTATTTATAGGCTCAAATATATTTGTTGTAGGTACACCACCATCTGCCCATATTTT
Organism: Furcula furcula; assembly: GCA_911728495.1. Taxonomy (NCBI): domain Eukaryota; kingdom Metazoa; phylum Arthropoda; class Insecta; order Lepidoptera; family Notodontidae; genus Furcula; species Furcula furcula. The sequence continues at coordinate 11,544,156 of OU452261.1, read as the reverse complement.
TAGATAGCGTTTCTCCTGCAAATTGGTTGTCTGGAAAAAATTGCGTTAGCGATAAGACCGCAATTTGTACATTTTATGTTCTAGATCTAAGTTTTACAATATATATTTTCGGTGTACAATATAGAGTATTCCATTCTATTCATATGAAATACAATACACGTGTATATATTCTATTGTGCCTATTTGTAAGTACTGGAACGCACTTCGTTCCATTGTGTATGCTCTAGCCCTTCTCTGTTGCTAACTAGTCGAAGAGTTCCCTAGCATATCTCACAATTGTGCCATCATGAACGTGCAGCGAATCCAAAGGAGCATCTTCAGGTCCATCTATCTTAAGCCGTACTTATACCACTTGCAAAGTCGCTACGGTATTTCGTACGTCTAGCGAAGGGAAGCACCCACCTAGTGATTTTTCCGTTCTATCCTATAGGCATGATGACTGTAACAGAATACCAATAAATCTGTGGTTTTAAATATTATAACAGATTGCACTGATTCCAAAAATGCATCTCATTTTCATAATAATAGAGATTTTCGTGATATTTAAGCAAATAAATTTCTCAAATACAGCTAATCGCCATTTTGTAATAAACGCTGCTCAGCGTGAATGACGTCAATCCTGTGTAAATAAACAACTGTCAAACTGTCATCTCAACTTTTTCTTTCATACCATGAAAGAAAAAGTTGAGAATTCACTTTTAACTTTTATACCTAGACAGATGTTTATTTACACCGCCGTAGTGACGTCACAACATGGCGCCATGCACCGGCCATCGTTTTGGAACGAAATTCAAACTCTATTTTAAAATTTTAAAATATTGCTATTCATTGTAAATTTAATAGAAAAATATGATTATTTTCGGCAATAATAGACCCGTAAGTACATCATAGAGTATTTTTTCAATATTAGTCATCATGCCTATTGTATTAAATCATTATCCAATGTTGTCAGGAGTGCTGAAACAGAATTCAAATAGAATTTTCAGCAATTGTAGCCAGTAAAAGTCGCACATCGACAGTCGGAATTACGTTAAGAATACAAGATACCTAGTAATTTGGCGAAGCTTTACTCGGATAATTACTAGCTTTATTTAAAAAAAAATGTTGGTGGTTGCTTCTTCTTTTCGTTCTATTACAAGTGAATATGTATACTGTCATACAAAGTCTAGCCGACATACTAACCGAGCTCACAATAGACAGATAGCATGCAATTTTCTTTCTCATTCTACCGTTGCAACGGTCGGGTCCTGTGACGTAACGCAAGTAAATGTCATCAGTGACGTCACGGTCCGTAACCCAGTTTCGAAGGGGTCGTCGCCCCAGTAACCTATTGAGACGGGTTTACGATCGGTTCATTACATTAACTGCACTAATATTGGTTTTCAATCCTCAAAACCCATCTCTCCACGTAATATTTTGCGTGTGTACTCGAAAAACGGTCACAATGTTTTTGTTTTAAATCTTGCAGGGAGCATTGCTGTTGTGTAGTTGTTCTAATACTGTAGCCCAGGGCAGGCTTATCACCTTAATTAGCTTAGTTTTCTGAAAAGTAAAATTATCCATGCGTCGGAGGGGCATGTAAAAAGTCAGTTCTGCGCCTCATCTCTCCACGGTCGTGTAGGTCTTCCGTCTCCTTGGATTGTGGGTTATAGGCTGAGAAATTGCACTTGTGGCTACGCAAGCACTTGTGCACAATATCGCCCACGTTGACGGCTGATCCAACCAGTTTGTGCTGCCAGTACTGTAACGTGGTCTCTAACTGCTGGCCTTTTAGAGAAAATCAGAGTTACACAACGGACTATGGAAAGAACTATGCTCAGAGTTTCTTTGCGCGATAATAATCTGGAACCAAGAGATTCGCCGAAGAACTAGTCACTGACTTAGCTGTCAGATTCTGCAAGTTGAATTAGCAATGGACAGGCCATATCACTCGAAACGATATCCGATGGGGAAGAGAGGTTCTCAAGTGGCGACCACGAACCGGTAGACGCAGCGTAGGCAGGCTACCTACCAGGTGGACAGACGTCAGTGATGACATCGTGTGCGGCGTAGGTAACTGGTGGATGCAAATAGCCAACTGTCGTACACTGTAGTATTCCAAAGGGGAGGCCTATGTTCAGCAGTGGACGTCTTCCGGCTGATGATGATAATGATGTTTTATAATAATATGTAATATTATTGTGTGCAATAAAGAATAAGAATAATGATCTTGTGAAATATTAACTTCTGTGGTCGTATCGGCCAGGAGAACATTATTAATATTTTTTTGTAATACATAGCCATCGATATATAATAAGATAGTATATCGATGTACATAGGGCACACTGAAAGTTCTGCGCTCCTGGCCGCTCATAAATATTTGAATTTCGAATGTTACATTTTTGTAAACATAAGAAACTCAATCATTAATTTAAAAAAAATACCAGTCAAGTGCGAGTCGGACTCGCCCACCGAGAATTCCATACCATCATTGGACGTATTAAAGTTATTGTACTAGTCGTCTTACACCTCAGATAGCAAAAAAAAAACCGCAAGACGAAGTTTGGTGGTCGAGGTTTTTTAGGATTACTAAAAAACTGTACTACTTTGAAAGATCATTTTATTTTTCCTGTATAATATAGATAGACATGTATTACCCATAATTATTTCAGATTTTTACCTCCACAAACTTCGGAGATAAGGCCTAAAACTGCGTGACATAAACCAAAGTAAAAATCTGTTTTGAGATGTGCAAATGAAGCCCTTTCGTATGATACCCCACTCAATATAGTAGTCTCACTTTGATATTTTGATGACCCATTTGGACCCCCATTATAAAAAATTTAAAAGAAACAATATTTTTTTTTCATTTGCGATGGGGTTGGGTAGTTAAGATCTAAAACTATTCCAAGTTTCAAAATGATAGCATCAGTGGTTCCTGAAATATATAGTGTGTGACAGACAGACAGACGAAGTCAGACCATAAGGGTTCCTTTTTTTACCATTTAGGTATAACCCTAAAAACTGGTGGGAAATCACGTGTAATTTTTTTTTTCACGGCGTGATGTCCATCGTCCGTAGCAAAAATGGAATTAACGCAAAAAGATTTGGCGATGATTTTTTATGATTTTAAAAGTTCACTAACTCCGCAAGACTGCACTGCTCATCTTCAATATGCTTTTGGGAGGGAAGCAGCTCATTTGAGCACCGTAACCCGTTGAGCCGGAGAATTTGACCCACAAAATTGAGGCAGGCGAAAAACGTAGGCAATTTCTTTCTCTCCCGAACGGGTCCTGTCTGCACGATTCGACTTGAAGAACAAAAGATAGTTAATGTGGAGTGGTATACCATCATTTGTTTGCCCAGTTTCTTTAAAAAAAGTAGAGTAAATTGTTTTATTCATAAGTTACGCAAAACTTTCAGTGTACCCAACGTAGACTTAGGAAATACCTCCCTCCGGTTGCTCTTCAACTTCAACTAACCTGACGTGTTTCATATCACAAAATATATTCTAATAGAAACTATTAAATTATGTATACTTGTCAACTAACGTGTCTCCCGGTCAATTAACTTGCTAATTAAAATCGACAGCTCTTAATCGGCACTAAGAGCTCTACGACAGCTTTGATCTTCCACAATTCGTGGTGCTTGATGTCGAGAACCGAGCCTCATAAGCGTAGCCTATCGTATCCACTATCGTTGAACGCAATACACAATTAGCTGTACACTGTACACTTGTTTTTGGAAAGTGGTACTAGTAGGTCCAGGTAGGTACAGAACAGTGAACAGCAGTGTGTGAACGTTGTTGTGTTCCGGTGTGAAGGTACAAATTACTGTAGCGATCTTTCTTTTCTGTTCTCATATGAAGGGATCCTGGGATTCTTACCAACTAAAGCCCCGCAGCTAGCATAGGAGACTGAAAGACCAGGGCTCTTCAGTGGCATCAGCACCACGTACCCTTCAGTGCCTTCCTTGCCAACGAGCCCACCGCTGGGAGGCGCATTTCAGCCTCCCGAGAACGGGTTGCAACCCCACCGCCGACCTCCTCGGAGTCGCAGCTGGGCTCGATGGACATCTAGAGCTCACACCCCAAACAAAAAATTATGAGAGTACTCTCATTATTTTGTGCCCCAAACGTTCAGCGACTACAAGCGGCATACGTAGGGGGCAAGATTAAGGTGCCTGAAGAGTAGTGATGTCAGAATATTATACACAGCCACATTCCTCATTCAGAAGGTCTCGACTAAGAAGAACATTGAGTCATATTTAATTTAACACAAAACCTTTTTTCCCTGCCACATTCTTTTATTAGCAACAAACCCATGAACATAATGAGAAACGTTTCCAATTCCCAGAATTGGTCATTTAGTGTAATTTGAACCCTTTAGTATATAAATGTCATGTAAACATTTCATTGATTTGCTGTGTAAAAAAAAATCTTAATAAATTATATCTAATGCAATTTAAGCAACAAATTTATATTTAAAATGTGGAAAATGGACCAATAAATATGTGACAGTGTTATCTAAAAGTATAATAAAGAATTTTTTAAGTGAACTGCAAATAAAGGTGATTAGTAAAGATTGTGTAAATAAACAATTTAATGGAGGATTATTTTATGTGTGGCTATTATTGCATCAAATACTCATATGCATTATTAGTATATAAAGTTAAAAGCCAAAACAGTGAGTAAAAATAATATTTTAGTTTTTTGTTAAATGAACACGGGTGAATGTGAAAAATAACTGTCTACCTTCTTACTTGAACTCAGTACGACAAGTAACTGGTACTAAAATTCAAGCATCTACATATCAGCCTCGTTGGCGTATTCAGTAAGAACACAGACAAAATTGCCAGACGGAGTGTGAGTTCGCTTCCCGTCAGAGGGCATATTTTTGTGTACGAATTCGTAGAAAAATCTTAAACTATACTTGACGTGTAGTAGCGAAGAATTAGTCCTCAGGTAGACAGAGACAAGTACGACTTTCTACAGTAGAGGGCGTCAGTAGTCAATAAAATACTGATTGACAACATTGAAAAATACTAAGTATATTTATCATGGATTCTGAATCCAATTATGTGACCTACCGCAAACCACGCAAATCAAGCTCACTAAACGATATACAAAATATGGAAGATAACTCTACTAGTATGTTTGACACAACCATGATGAGCTTGCCAAATACCTCACTAAACAATAGCCAGATTATTAATGAATTGAATGAAAAAATAAGTTTATTAACCCATGATTTGATGAGCGCACATCAAGAAATTGAAAACCTAAATTGTGAAAATATAAGATTAAAATCAGACTTACATAATTGTCATAAAATTATTAACACATACAAAAAGGTTAATACTCCAATAGATCGCAAAAACTTAACTCCGTCGTCTAAACTTAAGAGGAAGTCATTGCAAACCAAGAATGATTTATCATTAGCATCACCTACCGCAGAAATGAACCCACCGGAGCAAACTTTGACGTATAACACGACTGTCCCTTTACCGGAAAAAAGAACTGAAGAACCGCTTTGCCAACCACCTACAGTTAGTATTAGAAAGAGGAAAATACTCATTTTGGCTGATCAACAAGGTTTTGGAATGCAAAAAATGTTGCAAAAATTAGTTGGAGAAGAGTATATAGTAATTTGCTATTGGAAATCTGGAGCCCCACTAGGTGAAGTGTTGTCACTTGCTCAGTCTGAAATAAGTGATTTAAACAAAAATGACTACGTGATTATTTTGGGAGGTACAAATGACAAGACGCCATGTGAGCCTTTATTCTGCTTAAGAAAAATATTAACTGATACCATAAATACTAACGTTATTGTGACTGAAGTACCATACAATAGGTCCTTAAATGAAGGCAAATTAAATTATGAATTTAAATTTATGTGTTCAAAATTTTGTGATGCTTCTTTTATTGAATATACTAACTATTATATGGTATTCCCTAATCGAAATTATTCATATAGTATTCATAAATGCCGGGTTCTTTTAAAGGAGATTTTACGTATAGACTATGCAACAAAACACAAAAAATATTGTAGACAGATATGTAGTAACCCAGAAAAGAACATTCTTACCTTGGTGGACAATTTCACCCAAACCGATGCATGTATTAAGGAAAATAATATTACCACACCGGATAATTTTTTTCGTGTATAATTATATTAATATAGCACACCAAAATATTAATGGCTTGGTTTCCAAATTAGATCTGTTAACTGTAAATTTAGAATTACTTGCAAATAAAAATGACACTGTTGACATAATATGTATCACTGAACATAACATGATCAAACCAGATAAAGAAACTCTAAAAATCAACAATTTTACACTAGGTTCGATTTTTAACCGTAAAAGTCGTCATGGTGGATCCTGTATCTTGGTACGTAATTCATTTCAGTTTGTCTCAATACAAGAAATCAGTAAATATTCTATTGAAAATATTATTGAATGCTCTGGAATAAAGTTGATAGAACATAAAGTAATTGTAATCTGTATATACAGGCCACCTAAATCAAATATTGACAATTTAAACCAATTCTTTATAAAATTCAATTCTTTGCTAAGTAGATTTTGTCTTGGTAAAAATAAAGTAATAATTTGCGGCGATTTTAATATCAATGTTCTGAGCAATAGTAGAGAAACGGCGGAATTTCTTAATATTATATCATGCCATAACCTTAAATTAGCTATTAAGGAACCTACCAGACCAGACAGTGGGACATGCATTGATAATATTCTATATAACATCCGAGGTTGTACCTGTAGAGTTCAGGACTTAGCTCTCTCTGATCATAATATGCAATTATTGACATGCCCAGTCAAATGTAACGTTGTTCATAAATTTTGGTTAGTAGAAAAACGAGATTATTGTAAGGAAAATATTGAAAAATTTAAGAATTGTTTAAACTCATTAAGTTTTAATGAAGTTTACAGTTGTGAGGATCCAAATAAGGCCTTTAAAATATTTTATGATTTATTCCGGTTATTTTATGACCTATGTTTCCCACGGACACTCAAGAAAATTTACACAAAATCTCGGCCAAAATGGATTAGTAAGGGTATAAGACTATGCTGCAAACGCAAAAGGCAACTATTGTGGAAATATCGTAAACAACGAAATCATAGGAACAAATGTAACTTTCTGAATGTATCCTCTAAATTAAACCGTATTATAAAACTTACACAAAAATCTCAAAATGACAAATTTATATTAAATGCGCAAAACAAGAGTAAAGCTACATGGTCTCTAATCAATAATAATAAATTTAACTTACCAAAGCAGCAGATACAGAAAATAAATATAAATGGTGAACATATACGTGACCCTTTAACTATAGCAAACTCTTTTAATAATTTTTTTGTAGACCAAGTCGGTAAATTAGAACCTAGACCAGGATTAATTAAAATACCAAACAAACCATGCACGCTGTTCATAAAACCAACCATACCTCATGATATATACACAATAATCATGGAATTAAAAAACACAAACAGCACGGGGTATGATGGTATTTCTACTAAAGTACTGAAACATGTATCATGTGAAGTATCCGACGTACTTAGCTACATAATAAATCTATGTATAATAATGGGTGTTTTTCCAAAAGAATTAAAGACTGCAATAGTCCAGCCACTTTTCAAAAAAGATGATAAATATGATATGTCGTGTTATAGACCTATTGCTCTTTTGCCTGTTTTATCTAAGGTTTTTGAGAGGGTTATACATGAAAATATTTATAACTATTTTGAGAAGAAGAATATCTTTGCTGAAGAACAGGTAGGGTTTCGTAAAAATAAAACCATTAACTTAGCCATTTATAATTTTTTAGAGAAGATCATGAATAATGTCGATAAAAAAAAACTTAGTTTGTGCACTCTACATGGACCTTAGTAAAGCTTTTGACTATGTTGACCATCAAATATTATATAGTAAACTATATTCATATGGAGTAAGAGGTAATGTCCTTGAACTTATAAAATCGTATTTGAGTCAGAGGCAACAATCAACAAAAATTACAAAACTGTGTCCAATTACAAAGAAGGAAGTCTCTTACATGTCAAATTATAGAGACGTCACTTTCGGTGTACCACAAGGAAGTGTTTTAGGACCACTATTATTTATAATTTACATTAACGATCTCCCTAGAGTGACAACGCATCATAGTGTATTATTTGCCGACGACAGTACTATTATATTTGCAGGTAAAGATAAATTACATATAGAACAAGAGATTTCAAATACCTTATGTAACGTGAATCAGTGGTTGACATCAAATAATTTAAAACTTAATCTAGACAAAACCAGTATAATGACATTTAAGAATAGAGTAGATAAGTTGAGTGATTTGAACATTCGTTATTTAGATAAAACAATTGTAAAAGTTGATACGACCAAGTTTTTAGGGCTGAATGTGGATAGCAGTTTGGACTGGAAATGTCAAATAGAATCATTGACTACAAGAATTAGCAAGTATTCATATGCCCTGTATATGTTGAAAAAGACTGTCAGTTTATCGGTTGTAATGACGGCTTATCATGGGTATGTTGCACCCCTTCTAAGGTTCGGAATAATGTTCTGGGGTAACTCTTCTGGGAAGGAATTAGTATTTAAGGCTCAGAAGAGGTGCGTCAGGGCTATGTGTGGATTAAAGCAAACCGATAGCTGTAAACCTTTTTTTATAAATCTGGAAATTATGACATTGCCCTGTATGTATATTTATGAACTGGTATTATTTGTTAGAAAAAACCAAGGACTTTTTGTAAAACTATTAAGTAAAAGGCACTATTACAAAATAAGTATGCCTCCAAATAGAACAGCCTATTTAAATAAAAGTGTATTCTGCATGGCTGCTAGAGTTTACAACCATTTACCCAAATCGCTACATGAGATTGCAAGCACTGATGTATTTAGTAATAAATTAAAATCGTTCTTCCTAAAGAAGGCATACTACGGTGTAAGTGAATTCCTGTCTGACAACATTATAATATAAAACGTATTTATTTAACAGTTACATATTTATAATTTCAATAATTAATTAATATAAAATGACTGAATTAATTATATGACTTATTTGTAAAATCTATTAATGTAATGTTTAACATGTTAGTTAATAATAATTATTAATAAATTGATGTAAATGATAATTAATGCCTAGATAGTAATAAGAATAATTTGCATGCCACTCGGCCGAATGTGGAGGTACTATGCTAAAATGTAACATCAAAATGTAATGTTTTACCCATATTACGCAAATAAAATTATTTGAATTTGAATTTGAATTTGAATAAATATATAGATATACATATGTGTTCTGTGAATTTGAACCAACATGCAGTATTGTACACACGACACAATGAAACTCAAATGAAAGCTGATCACGTTTTCCCGTCACGGCTCCAATTTGATTTATCTGCTAGCCGTGTGGCGATCTTGATAAGTGAGTGTTCATTCAACATGTGTGTCGTGTGTGGAAAATAAATAACAATTTATCTTATAGTGCAACTTAGTGTTAAGATGAGATAGTGTCTCTCCTAGTAGCGAGTCTCGTGTGAAATAATAGAAAAGCTGCATTTCTTGTTAGCTGCGATCTACATCAACAGCCGTGTATTCACCGGCACGGGCTCGCGCGGCTGCCTCGGGAGCCAATTGTGTGATCGGTGTAGACGTGGCTCAGGGTTGTGCAGGTGCACGTTGCCTCGGCTGAGTGTGACTCGGGATCGAGCCAACGACTGTCGGTAAACGGGACGAGCTCAAAGATGCTTCGGTGTACGCTGTTCGTCCGGTGTGGACGGTGGATTTTTGGCTTGCGAGCCAGCTGTAGCGAGCGCGCGATTTTACGTCAGATCCTGTTGACCGGTGGCGCGAGTAGGCGGTAACTTAGATAATAATAATAATAGATAAGGATGCACTCGACCACGCCCAAGCGCATCTAACCTGTATGGTCAACGCACCGCCGCCGACTGGATGGATAGGCGCCGCCACTATTCTATTGTTCTAGAGCTGGCCAGCGATTCTTACCTGAATCCCCTCTGCGATGCAAAAGTGTCAAGACCGAACCGTACTGAGGCTGCCGTGCGAACCCCGTGCGGCCGCTGGAGACGCAGCTAATGACATAGTTTTTTAGTTTTAACAAAGAACTTGAACTTGTGTGCAATTTTGTTTTCTTCTACTTAATTAATACACACACTAAAACCAATGATATTATATACAATAGATATGCCATTAATGCACGAAAAGTGAAAATACGAAAAATACCTAATTGTAGTCTAATGCAGTCAAACTCCAACATGTCTATTGGTTTTATTATTATAGAAAGCATATATTATTCCAAAAACTAAGTATCAATAGCACGTTAAAATATTTGACTATCATAGAGAAATCGACTATGTCACAACTCAGCTTTGTCACCAATCTGGTTGTTTGTTTTTATTATTATTGACTAAAACATACATTATTCCAGAAACTAAGTATTAAGGTGCGCGTCCATTGGCAGGCGCCGGAGGCACCGCACGCACGGCACGCAACGGATTTTAGTTTGCTTTGTATGATTTTACATAGCGCTGCGTCCATTATCCGCGCCGGCATTTTCCGATGCGGGCCGTCAAAATCATAGAGAGCAAACTAAAATCCGTTGCCTGCCGTGCGTGCGGTGCGTCCGGTGCATGCCAATGGACGCGCACCTTTAATAGCACGTTAAAATATTCGACTGTCATAACTAGAGAAATCGGCTTTGTCATAACTCACCTTTGTCACAACTCTCCTTGGTCTCCTCTATACATATATTTTTCATGCTTTAAAGATAATTATAATAATTAATTTTGATGAGTTGTGATATAAATCCTTAGGTTATTTCAAGCCAAACTAAATCTTCTTTACCATTGGCGAAATATCCCATAGGAATCGAAATTTCATCAGCACGGGAAAACCCTTGGGCGTTTTCTTATAACGGATAGCTGTTAATATTACGAGGTCATTTACCTCCCTAGACAGTTCCAATGTCATTGAACTATCCTGGAATGTAGGATCTTATCCTAATGTTTGTTGAAAAACTTTTCGACATCAAAAGGATATCGACACTCGAATCTTATCGAATATATTTCCGACAATTGATGTTTAAAGCGATTCATATCCTTGAGAGGCAATTTCAGTAGCAACTTTAAATTAATATTAAATACACATATAATATGTACCTACATATTTTTATTTGCGAAGAAAGAAGAGCTGGTGAAATAGAGATAGGAGGTTTTTAACACATTTTTGTTTTAAGGTTCTATTCGTTTCATTCAAGAAAGACGTGGCGAAGGCAGGCCTTCCTCTAGGTGGATGGATACAAATGGCAACTGTCGCTCATTGCGGGGGTGGCCTTTGTTCTTCCGGCTGATGATGATGAAGGAAACTGAGAGAGAAATAAAACAGAGACAAGTGGATATAAATTAATAAGATTATTTTTCCACGCCGATACGATCACAGCAGCCAATGCTCTGACGATATCAGTCATGCCAACAGTCAAAAACAAAAATTACTTTCCAATAACATCAACATCCATAGTTTACAATTATTGATAAAAAAATAGTCAATTTTATTTATTTCGATTTTGTAGCTTGCTATAGTGCCTCTTAGGCGTGGCGAGAAACGGCTCGCGCAAAGGTTTAAATACTTTGCCTAGGAAAGTACGGGCCCATCGCCTTATTGTCTGTCTAGTAGATTTCGCCATGCGTCGGATGGGCATGTAAAAAGTCAGTCATGCGCCTGACTTATCCTCCGTCGTGTAGGTCTTCCTTCCAATCGTATTGTGAGAGTATGTGCATTATAATCTCTCGTATCTCTCAAAAAGTAGTTGCTCATCATGTAAAAAAATAGTTGGGCGCTGTGGCCGGATACGGCCTGAAGAACTTTATACATTTTAGCGACTTCAGTAATTCAAAAAGTTGAAAAAAATCGATTCGAATTTAACTATTTAAGTTTTAAAGCTATAAATCTAGAGCTAGAAATCATTTCAATAAAAAAAAACTTTAATAGTGAAGCCAAACTGTTTATATTCCAAAGTAAATTCTTTTACGACGGTCGTCGTATGGATTTGCACAGTTGGGCCGCACTTTTATGAGCTACAAGACATGGTCACTGCCGGAATGACATAAACTTTTATAATGATTGCCAACAGTTTTAATAATACATTCTTATAGCCTAACATTAAATTTTAGTTAAACAGGGCAATGTACTGAAGTAATTAGAACAATAGCATCGAGTATTTTTTTAAATAATAATGTTTTTCTAATCAATACGTACATCGGCCATCTTTCGTTCAATAAAAACAAATCATCGATCACCTGACAATGGAAAGTAAGATGATCCAAGCTTCGCGTCGGATGGGCATGTAAAAAGTCGGTCCTGCACCGGACCTCTCCCTACTCGAGTTCATCGGAATGGAATTATTATATGCAATGTATACCTTTTTGTATGTATAATGTAATATAAGATCAATTTGTTTGTTCGCAATCGAGCTCTTGTGCTTTTATAATGATGCTCTGCTGAATCTTTGTCGGTAGTAATTCTTCACTGAATGATTTAAATTAGTGTTCATTATTATTATTTATTTATTCAAGAAAAAAAGTACAACATCATTATGGACTAAAGGTGCATCATAAACTCATTCGAGTTTTAACGTACACCAATAACGTCGACATTATTATCTAATTATTATCTAAGTTCACACAACATAAACTATTTAAAAAAAATAAAAACCGACTTCAAAGTAAATTATCTAAAAAGCATAAAATAACGAAAATATTATTGAAGTTGGTGTTAGCGTACCTGCTGTGTATATTCTGCACCAACTTCAATAATATTTTCGTTATTTTATGCTTTTTAGATAATTTACTTTGAAGTCGGTTTTTATTTTTTTTAAATAGTTTATTTAACACTTTTTAGTGAATTATTTTACCAAGATAGGTATCAGCACTATCACGCAACTCAAACGTCTACATTACAGTAACTTACTGAAAACATAAAAAGTTTATATCTCTTAAACTACTGGACCGATTTTGATGAAATTTGTACTCTACCCTAAGTTGAAAGATACTCTAACTATTGCAAAAAGAATTTTCGAAATCGGACTTGTAGTTTCTGAGAAATCCGTGGACAAACCTACATACATACATACATACTTACATACATACATACATACTTACATACATACATACATACATACATACACTCGTGAAATTTTGTAAATTCGTTTAGAAGCCCACATAGACTAACATATATGAATATTACGCATTTTTATTAATATTACATACATACGCGTCGAATACAGAACCTCCTTTTTTGAAGTCGGTTAAAAATATTATATTATGCCGCCATAAAAAACAACCAACTTTCTAATTATACACAAAAGTACTCGGTTTATTCCCAACGTCCACCCCCTGCTTGGCCACCCCCGGGTGGACAGTGGGAACTTTTTTAAAAAGTTGTGGCTATTAGTGCTATGCTATCAGTTTTGGCATAAATGAACTGTTATTCTGGGTTGTACTGATATACATTACTTTGGTTTTAGTACGGTTAATTACTAAACCAACGTCATGGGCCCATTTCGTCAGTACATCGAAATCTTCTTGCAGTTTTCCCAAGACATTCTGTATATTTCTTCCAGTAGCAACAGGGCAAGTATCATCCGCAAATTGGTAAATCTCACACTTTGTTATTATGATAACAAGACTGTTAACATAAGTCAGATAGTGAATTGGCCCTAATACTAAACCTTGTGCCGTGCCTTCGGTTACGTTGGTAATGTTACTATCAGTGTCGCATACTCTTACCAAGAATGATCTCTCTGTCAAATAATTTTTACACCATGCAAGTAATTTACCTCTGATTCCACTGTTATCAAGGCTTTCCAGCAATACGTCATGTCTCAGCGTATCAAATGCTTTACTGAAATCTATGAAAACAACTAAGACATGTTCTTTATTATTTAGGTGTGTATAGTGTTCAAAATCGGATAATCAGGATAGTCGCAATAATCAACACATAAGCATTTTACGGTCAATTATATTTTATAAACAATTGGGCAGAGTTTCCACATACAACTGTTCTCAACGACGGTTACAGAAAGAATATCTCGAACGTTGTGACATCGGTTTATATAGACAAACAGATAAGCTAATCAAGAGTCATACTTATACAAAAACTATTACATATTCAACATTAATTAATACTATTTAGATTGGAGATTTAATTAGGAGAATTATCAATCAATAATACATATAAACCGCAACTAATGTAAATATTACTCATAATCAGTATTTTGTTACGCTGGAAGCTGTCAAGCGGACGGCGACATAATTATATTTTATTTAGTAGATAGTTACAAACAAGTATTTAAACACAAATCAAAACAATGTCAAACTACAGAACAAATTAAATCACAAATATAATCAATATATAATTATCTAGGTGCACTAAGTTGAGCAGGGACCGGAAGTCTGTAACGATATATACTATCTGTACAATCAGATAATAATTGCGTAGTATTCCTCCGTGGTTGAAAACCGTATTGTTTTACCGTTAGTATTTTATTTTCCCTATAATAATAATAATAATAAGCCCGCAGGGCAGCTTGTGGCGAGCTGTTGGTGCGTAACGACACCACGGACCCGAGTGCTCCAGAGAGTCGGTCAGGGCCCCCACCTCGGCGAGTCTTCGTCGGCCTAGTGGAACCCGAAGGGGGCCCGCAGGACTCTCAGCTCTGGCTTGCCTTAATTGGCCGTCCAGAGAGGAGCTGTTAGAGCTATATGCTCCAGGGGTGGAAGTGTTAAAGGGCATAACGCCGCGAGTAACTTCGGAGAAAGCGCAGCACACCTCTCGATCAGTGGCGTGCACAGAAAGCAGTCAAAAATACCTTCGAGTTGTTTATACTTTATGCTAATTGTTCGTTTTCCAGCACAAATATCCTTAAATTAATCAACATTACCAAAACATCCATTTACATTAAAAAAAAATTACGTTATTTCATGTTTGAACTAAGATTTATTATATTTAAGATTTTTTAGAGAAATCCTAGGGTAGGCAAAGTATTTTTGTCAGTATGGAGCCGCTGAATGAACTTATTAATGTTTTGAAATGCAAATTAATATGTCTATAGTATTTGCTTGCTTATGGATATTTGAAGTGGTATACTAATATAATTAAAATAGGTTAAACAAGCCGAATACATTTTTTTGCCTACCCTGTGTGCACGCCACTGCTCTCGATACCCCTGAGCCATTCACACCGGTGTTGCTCCCTGTCGTCCGCTGACGATCATTTAGGGAGCCCATCTAGTGGGTGGCAAGTCACCACTTGCCGCAAAATAATTTGAAATAAAATTATGGCAAGTGACCCCGGCCTTTTGAAATAGCCCAGTCGCCAGTCCACCAAATGCTCAACCCATAAACTTAGAATTCTTTTCACATACTTGCAATAGTCCCTACCACCTGCCGAGGTCAACTGCGGTAATTTCATCATTGTGGCAGTTAATCCCGGGAGGTGTATTACACACCATTTACTTCTTCTAAAACGGGCCTCTACGTGTTGGATTCGTCCCCACGCAAGCCTCTAAAAGACCGGGTTAAGCCCGTAAGTAAAGAAAACATGAAATAATAATAATATAATTTATTTATTTCTCACCACAACCAAATAACAAGCATAACAAGTAACAAAACAATAGTTTAAAATTGTAGTATGTAGGTTGTGGATCGCTGGTGCCTGAGGTAGGTAGAATGTACCTGTATTACAGGTCACCAGGTCCCCACATTACAAATATCGTGGAACAAAAGAGCCAGAGCATAAAAAAGAGCCTATAAAATGTATGTATTTGATCATTTATATATTTTTCAATAATTTTAAAAATACATTGTTACACAACAGCACAATCTTGGTAATTAATAGAAAACAAAACCCTCATACCCCGGTCCCCTTTAATTTATTTCTCCAATACTTCAACCGCTAAATAAGTGTAAGTCAGGAAGCTGGCTGTAATGAAAATATTCATCTACGTATATAAATGTTCAGGAAAGCACTTACGAAATTTCCTGAACTCGGCGAGGCCTGAGTAAGTTTTAGTTGGTTGTATTCGCTCTTTGGAATTTAGTATATAGCATTAATGGAGGGAGAAAGTCGTAGGTTTGATGGAGGTCAGACGTAAAATAAGAAATGTGAGCTACATATTATTATGTATATGATATTTGATCCCAATCATTCAACAGGCACTTTATTGGAATCCTCAAGGAAAGCGGAAACGTGGCCGACCCAAACAAACCTACTGGCACAGTACTGGCGGAATAGAAAAGCGTCGGGAAAACGTGGAGTGAGGTGAAACGCGACGCTCAAGACCGATCAAAATGGAAAATCACTGTAGATACCTTCTGCCCCACCTAGGGGGTATAGGAACGGAAATGATGAATGATTATATTTGAAGACTAGCTGACCCACGCAGCTCCGCCCGCGCTGTGTTTACGTTATCTAAACTTTCAATAATATACATTCGCATTGAATACAAAACCTCATTTTTTAAAGCCGGTTAAAAACTTGGACCCACTTTGTACTTGCCCTTCGAAGCACGGAGACGTTTAGTTCAAATGGCGTTAAACGGTCACCAATCTATTTAATGACCTTACCCAACGTTGCTTAACCTGATCGATTTCCAAACATTGTTAACAACTGTCTATGAGTGTTTCCTTACAAATATTTATTATAATTATAATGAAAAATTGTTAAAATCGGAGCAAGCGTATAACCAAGTACACATTTATAATTTAGTCCCCTCTCCCAAGGGAACCGTGCCGAATTTCGGGATAAAAAGTATCCTATGTCCTACCTCGGAGTATTAACTCAAATCATGCCAAGTTTCGTTTTAATCCATCCAGTAGTTTCGGCGTGATGCTCAGCCGAGATACAGACAGACAGACAGACAGACAAAAATAAAAAAAAAATACAATTTTGGCTTTAGTATCGGTTATAGAATGCCCTCCAAACATAATTTTCAAAATATCTTCAATGTACAGAATTGGACCTGTTACAGTTTTATTATAAGTATAGATAGATATAGATATAGAAAAGTAGGGCACGGTAGGAATCATTCAAAATCTGGCCTGTTGGCATTTTAGAGAAGCTCAAAATCACATAACGAGCTATGGAGAGAGCTATGCTTGGAGTTTCTTTTTACGATAGACTCTGGAATGAAGAAATTCGCTGAAGATCCAAAGTCACTGACATAGCTTTCGGAAACTGCAAGTTGAAGTGGCAGTGGCAGGCTACATAGGCTAGAAAGGTTCTCGAGTGGCGACCATGAACCGAAAGACGCAGCGTAGGCAAGCTTTCCATTAGGTGGACGAATGACATCGTGCGAGTCGCAGGCAACCAGTCATATAGCCTATTGTTGTTCATTGTGGCGTTCCAAGAAGGGAGGCCTATGTTCAGTAGTGGATGTCTCCAGCTGATGATGATAGTGAAGTATATTGAAAGTTCCTTAATATTTTAAATAAGGAAAATAAAACAAGCGACTCAGACGAGTCACGCTCCCGTTCTGCATATTACATGAATGCATAAAATATTTTCCTAGAAATAGCAAAAGAGGATGTAGGATGAGGAAATGTGGTTATGGCAAGTTTCATTTGCGAGGGCTATTCAAGCCGGTGCAGTGGTGCGGCGCGGCGCGTGCCCCACACTCCCGTTCATTTTCATAACGTAGATTGGACTCACTTTACTGGTTAATCAAGTTGCGATTGTTTGGATTTTATGCGGAGGCGTACCTCCACCGACACTTTGGGAAAAAGTTGTGTGGCTATTTTATTATATAAATTAGATTATTGTTGTTAATTGGCGATCATTGTATTAGCGTCCCAAGGGGCCTATATTCGGCAGTAGACGTCTTCCGGCTGATGATGACTAGATTTTTTCTCTAGTCTGGTTTCTCTATCTTGGTTTGATAAGGGCCTAGCGCCTGACAATAAAACATTTTTTTAACCGACTTCAAAAAAAAAGGAGGAGGTTATCAATTCGGTTGTATGTTTTTTTTTTATTTATTTTTTTATGTTTGTTACCTCAGAACTCTGTCGTTTACGAACCGATTTGGAAAATTATTTTTTTAATTGAAAGGGTATTGTTCCAGATTGGTCCCATTTTTTTCAAAATCAAGTTCTGATGATGAGAACCATGAGTAACTGAGGGAACTCCTTAAATATTATAGGCATAGATATAGCGTTTTTGGTATATTTAGAAACTAGTCAAGCATTTTCATTCAGAAAGTATCATAATCATAATCATAATCATAATCGTTTATTTGCTCTCCATATGTTACAAAGGTGGTAAAAAATTAAAGATAGTACAATATGGACCCTGTCGGGCACGGCAAAGATGGGAGGAAGAGGGCTTAGTTGTAAAAGTTAATTATTATAAATAAATTCGGTTTGGGTACATTTATTTTATTCATTAATTTATTATTATTATAGGAATTTGAGTTATTTTATTTAAATATACGTTAGTCAAGTATAATAATATTGGACGAGTATATAATAGTTGTATTTATTAAATGGATGTGTCAATATGTATAAATTATATATTTGTTTAATATTAAAATTAAAATTATATTTCAGAAATCATTAATAATCTGGGTTTGATAATTGACATCCTATTTTAATATTTTATTTTCACTTTAATAATCTTCTTTATATATATAATTCTACTGTACGTGTGTAAGTCACTGAACTCCTCCTAAACGGCTGGACCGATGTTGATAATTTTTTTTTTTGTGTGTGTTCTAGGGGATTGAGGATGGTTTAGATTCACAATTTGGTTCATTAGAAAAGGTTTAAAACGCGGGCGGAGCTGCGCGGGTCAGCTAGTATATGTATATTTTTTTATTTACAGCTTATCGGTTAAATATTCATTTATAGTGTAATAACATTTCGTATTTAAGAGTTGTTTTAATTTGTTTACGAATATGGAATTTTTCTTTTGATCTCTAAGAGATTTGGGTAATCTATTATATATTTTAATTGCCATTATGTATGTGCTTGAGGAATGCATTTTTAATCTTGTATAAGGTAAGTTTAATCTATTTTTATGTCTTAAATTAAACGATATCATTTGGTGAAGTGGATCTGATGACGAAGGCCATAGATGGCCATCGGAACTCTGTAATAAAATTAACAAGCCATCCTATCCTAGTCGTGCCTACTAAACGTAGAACTACCGAATTTGGACTCGATGGATAGTTCTCGAAGAGTAGTTGCTAGAAAAATGGAGATCAGGGTCTGATGGTGGAGCAGGAAGGTTGTCACGGGATCTCTGCACCAATAAACGTAGATCCGCCGAGTTTGGGCTCGTTGGGTAACTCTCGATGAGTATTTGCTAGAAAAATGGTGATCAGCGTCTGATGATGGAGCAAGAAGGTCGTCACGGGATCTCGGCACCAACAAACGTAGATCTACCGAATTTGGACTCGTTGGATAGGTCTCGACGAGTAGTTGCTAGAAAAATGGAGATCAGGGTCTGACGATGGAGCAGGAAGGTCGTTACGGGATCACTGCACCAATAAACGTAGATCCGCCGAGTTTGGGCTCGTTGGGTAACTCTCGATGAGTAGTTGCTAGAAAAATGGTGATCAGCGTCTGATGATGGAGCAAGAAGGTCGTCACGGTATCTCGGCACCAACAAACGTAGACCTACCGAATTTGGACTCGTTGGATAGGTCTCGACGAGTAGTTGCTAGAATAATGGAGATCAGGGTCTGACGATGGAGCAGGAAGGTCGTTACGGGATCACTGCACCAATAAACGTAGATCCGCCGAGTTTGGGCTCGTTGGGTAGCTCTCGATGAGTAGTTGCTAGAAAAATGGTGATCAGGGTCTGACGATGGAGCAAGAAGGTGGACACGGGTTCTCGGCACAAATAAATGTAGACCCACCGAGCTTGCAGTCCATGGTTCTCGAGAACTACGAGTATAACACCTAGATATCTTCGGTTTATGGCAATTGGTTAGCTTTATTAAGATATTGTCACATCTAAATTTTTTTAAATTTTTGCTTAAGCTTATATTTTAGTGATGGTCCATAGTTGTGTTATGTAGTGGGTGTTTTTAAAATAAATATTAAACTGGCTGTTTGTCAGAATAAAATATAAGTTGTTAAAAGTTAATCCAATAATACACCAAGGGAACCACTAAAAAGAATAAAATAAAAATAATTTTTACAAAAAAAAAGAACCGCCTTCAAAATGCAACTAAAAAGCCTGAAATAATTTCTAAGAATTAGTGGTTTTTACATCTACATTGTTGGACTTGGACTACAACATATTATAAATACATATTACTTTCGAAGTCGGCGCCTAACGTCTAGCAAATACTTACAAGGGCAGTAGGTACCTAACTGTTTTCCAGTTTGGCGCCGTCTTTGATAGTAATATGTATTTATAATTGTTGTAGGCCAAGTCCAACAATGTAGATGTAAAAACCACTAATTCTTAGAAATTATTTCAGGCTTTTTAGTTGCATTTTGAAGGCGGTTCTTTTTTTTGTAAAAATTATTTTTTTATTTAGAGTTAAATACCAAAAAGGTAAAAAATAAACCCATAAAGTGTGACTTTGTCTGTCTGTCACACCCATAGATATAGAATTTTTCACTACGTTCAAGAAGATAAACATAGCGTGGGAGGGAAAAGTTCTAATCAAATACAAACTGCACAAGTGCAACAGAGGCAGATATAAAATTCTTTTTTTTTATTCCGCATCACTTTGACATTAGCCACTGCTACGCTGCCTCTTGGTCTGTTTGCTGTCAAAGTAAATTTTATTAATTTAGCATGATCACAAATTTATAATATGAAATATCATTGTTCCTTTGGTGGCTTTTGCAATAAGTGCATGTGATGTTACAAATCGTAATAAAACGAATAAGTAAACATTTCACAGGTAATTGATTACTATTCCTGACTGCATTTTTGCTTGCTATATTTTTAAGGTTTTGGTTGAAACTTTGGTTGAAAATCGTAATAATATCGTAGAATACATGTTTTTCTTCAAACTGATCATAATTTATTACTTCTATATGAAGAATAGCGGGATATTTTGTGTAAAATGTAAAACGATTTGTTTACAATAGGGCTTGAAAAAGTCCTGACGTCATGAGTATCGATATCGATAATAAAGCAAATAGTTTTAATAGAACAAATATAAATTCTACGTCTTTTTGTTTTAGTTTCAAGGAGTTTATATTTATTCGGTCTAAAAATATTTTGCCGTCTCTATATTCTTTATGTAAATTGATATGATAATAATAATAATTCAAATGTATTCTTTCAGATTATCAAAATAATTCTTTGTTAAAACAAAAATAGATGCGGATTAAAGACGAGGGTGGATGGAATCCCTACAATATTCCAGTGTCTGTGATAAAGATTTTTATTTATGTCTGTGATATCCATTTTGAGGCAAAATGTTTTATAGTGTGTCACAACATCAACGTTGCCTAATGAGAGGCTGTACCTTATTTATTTTACTCGTACTTATGTATGACACAAAAAAATATTAGTCAATCAATACCAGTTCCTTTGGGAGACGATAACACTGAATAAATTATGTTTGTTACCAGTTCAAATTGAAAAACAGATGATCTTGTTCTTACGTAAATAAAGTTATTTTACCGGTATCAATTACAGGGTTGTAAACCTATTATTGATTAAACTTTACTTACTTTAATTTACCCATACGCCATTACCAGGTATTTATGTCAAGTCACTAGTCAGAAAATAAAATCAGAACCTCGAAACATAGGAAAACGCAGTGTAGGCGGGTTCCTACACTGCGTTTTCCGGTTAGTGGTGTCTTTACTCCAAAACCACTGTTTCCCAATGATCATCGGTTCTACAGCAAATATGACCAGCCACTCCAGTCTGGTAATAAGTTTGATTCTCTGGTGATAACATTTCTTATTCGATCCTTCATAACAAATAATTTACTTCGTGTTCATGTGGTTTAAAAATAATATTAAGATGTTACCAGATAAAATGTGATCTATTACTGTCGTCACTAAGAAGCTGAAGTATATATTTACAATATATTTTTATGAATACTGAAATAAGTATGTATTTTACAATAGAAGTATATTGTTTGTCTTTATAATAATAACCTGGGACGATCCACACATGGTGCTCTGATCCCAAACAAGGCAGAGCCTTTACTATAGAAACCAGACAACTTTTACTAAAACATACTCATATACTTTTATTTGTAAATACATACTTAATAGATAAATAAAATCCAGACACCTGGTGGAAATAGAACCACCAGCTAGCTACCCAATAAGCCAGCCAGGATGTTGAACTGTTAGACCAACACGTCCGCCAAATGTTTTGGTTTTGTACTATTTAGAAATATTGCATACTTCTCAAGGATCTCATAGGGGATACTCCTTCAGTCATACTGAACAACGTTAATAATTATTGTTTATAATGCATGCTGATTTGAGTAATTTTATCATGCGTAACGATAACTTATTTTCATGATCTAATTTACGATGTTTCAAGCAAAAAGAAACTAAATTGTTTGTTTAGAACGACTGTTTTACCACTTTTGACAATTTATCATTAAGAGATTTGCGATACTAAAGGTTATTATAAAATATCCAACCGTTTATTTTCTTTTTGACAGCACCAATAGAACGTAACTGCGTCATGTTACGCAAAAGTTCACTTTTAAAAGTTCACTTAAAGTGAACTTTTAAAAGTGAACTTCACTTAAAGTAAAAGTTTCAAAAAACCTCAACAAACAAATTTAGTTATGCGGTTTGGTCTTAAAATAACCAAAATAAATGGATGTATTATCAAAGAACCCTCGGCGCGCAAGTTAGACTCTCAATTGACCGTTTTTATTATAAATTCAATTCAAAATTTATAAAAAAATAAGATAGACCACCAATTTTGTCTAAAGGTGTCTTAACTTCAAGAGTTCAACCGTGATATTACACCAGCCACAATTACTGCTGTGGACTCGTAATTGTACAAGTTAGCTTGTCGAAGTTAAAAAAGTTGGTACTAACAAGTGGTGACAAAAAAGGGACGGACTTCCACTCGAGAAACAAGGACAAAGTTCTCGTGACAAGAGACACTTGATACCGGGAGTTCCTTTATGAGCAGTTAGAAGGTTGGTTTCAAGTGAAAGCCGTGAAGTTTCTCTAACTTGACGGGCCCAGTAGTGTAGTGGTTAGAAAACGTAGCTGCTACCAAAAAGGTCGTAGGTTCGATTCCCAGTACAAACATTTGTGTAAATTAACATGACGGTCTGTCTTTTATCTTGATGTTATCTATAAAAGTAGGTATGTACTTTTTTACTACTTATAAGTCAGTACATGACTGCAGTCCCACCTGATGGAAAGCGGAGACACAATCGAAGATAGACTCGATTTAAATCACTAAAATCAATCCATGGTACTCTCCAAAATAATTGTCCTGTGAAGTTGCCTGCAACCATAGAGTTAAGTATTAAGAATAGAGTACGCGTTTGTCTATGACCCCCTTAAACACAGCGTAGGCAGTTGAACCCAGTGACAAGTAGTGATGGGTGTAATCTGTCACAGGCGCAAATGTCGATAAATACGCTAACGGTACCTATTGTCGTGAATATGATATTATTTTTTTCGTTACTAATTTATTAATTTTACGGTCATTATTGTATTTCCGAGTATCGGACTTGCAAGACTTTATTGCTCATTTAACCATTTTTATTAGCAAAACAATGAAATTATCAGACTCGCAACTAGAGCTCACAGCTGTATTATAAGGCGATGGATAGAACGCGATCATATGAGTGTCGCAAGTTCACGCGAACTTTCTTCGTACAAACAAAAGATGTGATTAAAAGAAAAAAGTGATCTTTTTTAGATCACTTTTTTCTTTAAATAACGAAAATATATCGAAGCCGTATCGTCGTCGATTATAGTCGTATTACGTAGGCTACTACATCAAATCAGTTAATATAGAATGTATACAAGAATATACTTCTCTGGGTCCTTTTTCGGAATATGATTGTGAAGTCAAAAAAATTACAAGCTAAATACGATTCACTATTATTCATCATTTAACTTGCGTTCACCATAACACGCAACTCGAACGGCTGTACTAGAGTAACTTACTGAAAACATTAACAGTCCATATCGTTAAAACTACTGAACCGATTTTGATGATACTTATACTCTTCCCTAATTTAGAAGATACTACAACTCTTTCAAAAATAATTACCACAATCGGATTTATAGTATGGGAAATCGGGGGACAAAACTAAATACATACACTCATGAGATTTGGCACATTGGTTTAGAAACCCACAGAACACAGAATACAGTAACTCTGTTTTGAAGCCGGTTGAAAAGTTATCTTTAACAAAAACGTACAGGACCCACATACACAGGTTAACCCCCACAGGTACCGTGGGTACTTATTACAGGTGTCCCCAGTGGCATGACACAATGGTGGTGTAGCCTAACAAAATACTATTTTATGATTATCTGTATATTGGGTATGTTATGTCACTAGGCACTCATCCATTAATAGAGCGTAAGTGATCACGTGACCGAGTTCGAGAAAACCCATATTTTAATTCGTGTTTTACAGAAACAATTTAAAACATTGTTTTTTTATTACAAAGTACTTTTAAAATATAATAGATTTTAATGATTTCATTAACTCGTACCATATTATCGTACCAGTCAAATACTCTGTGAAGAAGCATCCCCCCCCCCTTTTTTCATTTACCTGCAGCACGGTAAAGGCGACCAGCCGCCGTAATCCACACCCATATTTATAAATAATTAGAAATGATTGTCATAATGTTTGTTTTCTAACCCAATCCATCTGTCGTACCATACCACTTCTCCATCAATTTCGATATTTGGGAACATAGAAAATAGTGAATATCTCATAGCCATCTGATCCCAAGTAAAGCCTATAATAAATAGTGTTATGGTACCTAACCAGACAACTGACACAAATATACCAACGGGCCCATCAAATAAACTTATATATATTTTATCAAATCATTAATTAAATCAACTTGCCATTCAAATTGTCCTAAGCTGATATTTTTTATTTGTAAATACCAATAATTTAATATCGATGAAATTATTAATATCGACAACGGCATCAAACGCGTCAATCACTATCCGTCTCGGCGGGGTGCGGGGCTGTGGGGGGTGGTACATGTAGCCTCGCGTCTTGCACCTCCTTCACCCCCGTAAAGCGTGATTTTTATTTAAATCAAAAGTATACAAAAATAATTTAATGGTGAAATGTAATGCTTGAATTATCTATAATGTGTTTCAGAGTATTCGATTTACAAGATTTTACTGTAGATTTAACCATATAACCTAGGTAAAGAATTAAATCATCAACCAAGAACTCCCAATCGGCGCACACAACGTTGGCATTTGTATGACTACTAGCGCTTGCGGGCGGAACGAAGCTATGTTCTTACCCGTGCCTACGCGTTCTCACTTGGATGAGCATTCTATAGTACTTGTACTGATTATTGTTCTGTGCCTGCAACTGATATCATAGACAAAACTAAATGCTCTGGGATTTGGTACTCTCTTATTTTTTTTTTTTTTTAACATTGTCATTACACTACTTACTACTACTACACTTAAGTTTATATTATACCTATATCTTTCTTTACTTAACATTTTACTCATTATTATTATTTATATTTATTAAAAGTATTTTTCTTCCGTGACATCACTTATCTGGTCCTTTCTGAAAACCAGCGCTGCAGCACCTTATTGTGGCTGCAGCAATAAGCTGAGATTGTAGTAATTTTTGGCATCGCACAACTTGGTAATGATTAATGTTATTGTTTTTTACTTTTATGTCAATGTAGTTCTTTTTTTTTCCCTTTCTCGTTACTGTATGTCTCTTCTTGTATCAGCTGTGTGTTCATTACCATATCTTGTGTGTGTCAAAATAAATATTTTTCTTCTTCTTCTTCTTTCTTCTATTTAGATTTGGATCGATGAATGGATGGATTGACTTAATGTGTACTACTTACTTATAAGCGGGAGGGTAAAGTGTATGAAACTCATATAAAAATCCATTGATATCGTGCTGCGAGCAAGGAATTTGCATAATCGGTATGTAACATCCAAATTCTTTGGCAAGTGTAAGGTAATGCCAGAAAATGGGCGGGGAGAATAAGTTTTGAAAATCGATTACAGTGATCAATAATGAGAATAGGAAGTTCTTTGAACCAATTTCACTAAATGATACTGGCCATTTAATAATTTAGTACAAGACTTACATTATTAAGAAAAAAATCACCTCCCTGACAAACTGTGCTGAATAAGTAGATACCTAATCAAAAAAATCGTCACATGTCTTCTGGCCTAAGCTTTTGGCTGATATTAACAAGTTGACGGGCCGGTCTAGCAGTTAGACACACTGGCCACTACCAAATATATTCTGGGTTCGATTCCCACCAAGTATCTGAGTGTTATTCATAGAATGCACCCCCCGGCGGTGGGCTCAATTTCACCGGCACCGAAGAACCCTCTCACTCAGGCACGTTCCCCTCTCGCGTATGAGACAGCGGCAGGGAATTAAGTGGGTAAGAGAGAGAGTAAGATTCTCACATACTCCAGTTGCCTCTCAGGGTCCGGGAACCGTTTGATCGTTTCCCCCGCGAGTCAAAGTCAAGGGTGCATAGGAATTTTCGCATAAGGAAAATCGTGAAAGTTGTGGGCTGTGTCAGTGGGTTAACGAGTTTTCTCGTTGAGGCAATACTTCGCCGGCTTCGTCAATCTGAAGAAATAATTAAATTACAAGTGCTTCGCTAATTTATACCAACCGCAGATAAAATGCATAAGGTATTATTAGGTATGGTATTGGTGGTAGGTCGGCTACATGACACCGCGCGCGACACGAAGACGACGTGTTAATTTATGTGTATTTTATATAACTTTTATGTATATTAGTCTAAGGTATTTGTTTATATGGGCCATAGTTGCCTGAAATAAAAGGTTATTATTATTATTATTTTTATTATTATATAAACCAGTAAGTATGTACCTTTTGTTTGTCTTGTCGTATGGTCAGTGCCAACCTGGTGTCGGAGTTGTTTAAGCTGCCCTTAGGGCTCCCACACATAACTGCGATTCGATGCGATGCGGCGCTGCATCGCAGGAATTTGTATCAAAAATTCATTTGTTTCTCGCAGATATTTGCGATGCGATGCGAAGTTATGTGTGGGAGCCCTTAGGCCTCTGACTTAGCTTAACTGCTGTCTAGATGACATCAACCGGGACCGGCTTTTCGTGTCCTCTGAAGCACGGAGCCACTTAGTTCAAATGCCACTTAACAGTCACCCATCTAAGTACTGACCTTGCCTGACGTTGCTTAACTAGCTGATCGTTTACCGAACAGTGATTTCAACTGGCTATGAGCGCCTCAACCATTAGGGAACATTAATATTATTTTGCTTTAAAAGCACTTTTGAAAAGCGTTTAAAATCTAGACAAGTTCAAATATCTTTACCTACCTTAGGTACTTCTACTTATATGCCCTATGGAGACTGTGACACGACTCTTTTTACCAACTATACATCCGGATCATAAATCAGCTGCTACTAAAAAATCCGGTAAGAAAGTCAGCGGGTTAGTCGTTTTTGTTATTATTACCTAACTTTTAAATTTAGTCCATTAAGTTATTTAATGATATGCAAAAATATTAAAAGATTTCCTTTGGCTCTCATCATTCAAATTTATTATTTAACATTAAATACATTATAGAATTACGCATAATAATCGAGGGTCGTCAAAGTAATCTATCTATCTATATCTATACTTATAATACAACTGTAATGGGTCAAATTCTGTACATTGAAGATATTTTGAAAATTATATTTTATTACCGATACTGAGGCCGAATATGTATTTTTTTAAATTTTTGTCTGTCTGTCTGTCTGTATCACGGCTGAGCATCACGCCGAAACTACTGAATGGATTCAAATGAAACTTGGCATGATTTGAGATCTTACTACGAGGTAGGACATAGGATACTTTTGATTCCGTAATCTAGCACGGTTCTTTTGGGAGAGGGGATTAAAGTCAAAATGGGTACTTGGTTATACGCTTGGTCCGATTTTATCAATTTTTCTTTATAATATAATAAATATTAGTAAGGGAACACTCATAGAGAGTTGTTATCAAGGTTTGTAATCGATCGGGTTAAGCAACGTTAGGTAAGGTCAATAAATAGATGGGTGACCGTTTAACGCCATTTGGACTAAACGGGTCAGTGCTTCGGAGAGCAAGTAAAAAGTGGGTCCCAGTTTTTAACCGACTATAAAAAAGGAAGTTATGTATTCGATGCGAATGTCTGTTATTAAAATTTTAGTTAACGTAAAAATAGCGCAGGCGGAGCTGCGTGGGTCAGCTAGTACTTATAATAAAACTGTAAAAGGTCCAATTCTATAAAGATATTTTGAAAATTATGTTTGGAGGGCATTTTATAACCGATCCTAAAGTCAAAAATGTATTTTTTTTATTTTTGTCTGTCTGTCTGTATCTCGGCTGAGCATCACACCGAAACTATTGGATGGATTGAAACGAAACTTGGCATGATTTGAGTTAATACTCCGAGGTAGAACATAGGATACTTTTAATCACGACATTCGGCACGGTTCCCTTGAGAGAGGGGACTAAAGTCAAAATGTGTACTTGGTTATATGCTTGCTCCGATTATAATAAATATTTGTAAGGGACCACTCATAGACAGTTGATAACAATGTTTGGAAATCGATCAGGTTAAGCAACGTTAGGTAAGGTCATTAAATAGATGGGTGACCGTTTAACGCCATTTGAACTGAACGTCTCCGTACTTCGGAGGGCAAGTACCAAGTGGGTCCAAGTTTTTAACCGACTTTATAAAAAGAGGTTTTGTATTCTATGCGAATGTATATTATTGAAAGTTTAGAGCGCGGGCGGAGCTGCGTGGGTCAGCTAGTAATTAAATATTTAGGTCACCGATTATTCGGGTCTGTTGATGCGGGTTGGCAGCTAAAAATACATTACCAAGACGTTTCAAATCCATTTTTTCGACAAAACTAGGACGAGAAAGTGAGGACATGAACATATGGGGGGGAAACCTTTGAAAGGCCCTCCTGGGAGGCAACCCGGAAATGTGAGATTCTTGCCCAATAAGACCCCCGCGGCTATCACGTCGTCACAAGGGTAACCTGGGACCAGTGGGATTCGCAGCCTGCCGCCGAGAGTCGCATTATAGTCCCCCGGGAACCGACACGGTGCACACTGGGGCGGGGTCGTAACCCCGCTATACTGTCGTCTGAGTTTTTGTCATACATACCCAAACGTCCATCGAATTTGAAGTGCACAAGGGATCTACCTATTAAGAGGTCCCAATTTTTTTTTTATTTGTTCACCATCAATTGTTTACACTTATGCAATACCTAAAACTGAAGTACAGTCATACTTAGTCTAGTGTAACAATCTATTACAGGCGAACACCGCATGCACTATTTATAAAAGTTAAATCTTTAACAACAAAAAAAACACTAATCGAAAAATGTAACTTACTTAAATAATAAACAATCATAACTGAAAGAATACAAATATAAGACACTTAATTCCTTTGCAAGATATTGCATAACTTGTTTGGTGAGTCAGCAGCGTTTTCGCGGGGGAAACCTTTAAAGGATCCCGGGACCGTCTAGGGGATCAACCGGGGAATGTGGGATTTTTACAGCCCAAGACCCGTGGCTATCGCGTCGTCGCATAGGAGGGGTAGCCTGGGTTCCCCAGTGGAATTTGCAATAGCCTACCACCGAGGGTCGCATTGTAGTCCCCCGGGAACCGACACGGTGCACACTGGGACGGGAACGAAC
The DNA here is from genome assembly GCA_911728495.1 of Furcula furcula. Lineage (NCBI taxonomy): Eukaryota > Metazoa > Arthropoda > Insecta > Lepidoptera > Notodontidae > Furcula > Furcula furcula. The sequence goes on along the minus strand of OU452261.1, from coordinate 11,514,247 downwards.
CCCCAGTGCTATCCTGTTGAACCTTCAAAAGGTCCCCGGGACCTGTGGGACCAGCGTTGTTGCTTTTTGGAGCAATAACATTAAGCTGAGTGAGCACCATTTCAACGACTATAATGTAGTTTTTAGTTATTTTTTTTATACTTTCGATTATTTTAAGATTTTTTTTGTGTCGTTGAATAAATTTATTTTTCTTTTTTTTCTTTTTTATTTTTTTTCTGTGGGGGTTGACCGGGGTATGTGGGATTTTTACCCACTAAAACCCCCGCGGCTGTCGCATCGGCACATGAGACACCCGGGCTCACCGGTGGGATCTGCACCAGAAGCCCCTCATTGTCTAGCCTTTGAGCCGGACGCCAGGACCTTATAACCCTCCGAGAATCAGACACGGTGCTCACGGGGAAGGGGATCGGAACCCAGCCACAGACCTCTATTTTCAAAAAAAATATCCATCTTGATTGATCCTCTTGATTACTTTTTACAGTTACCTCCTACTAGTAGTTTAGTAAGTAGTTTTATTACAATGTGTAGTATGAAATTCACGTAAATGAAAGACAACATCTAAACTTATAATAAAACTATAACAGGTCCAATTCTGTACATTGAAGATATTTTGAAAATTATATTTGGAGGGCATTCTATAACCGATGCTGAGGCCGAAAATGCATTTTTTTTAATTTTTGTCTGTCTGTCTGTCTATCTGTCTGTCTGTCTGTCTGTATCACGGCTGCGCATCACGCCAAAACTACTGAATGGATTCAAATGAAACTTGGCATGATTTGAGATCTTACTACGAGGTAGGACATAGGATACTTTTTATCCCGTAATCTAGCACGGTTCTTTTGGGAGAGGGGATTAAAGTCAAAATGGGTACTTGGTTATACGCTTGGTCCGATTTTATCAATTTTTCTTCATAATTATAATAAATATTTGTAAGGGAACACTCATAGACAGTTGTTAACAATGTTTGGAAATCGATCAGGTTAAGCAACGTTAGGTAAGGTCAATAAATAGATGGGTGACCGTTTAACGCCATTTGAACTAAACGTCTCCGTGCTTCGGAGGGCAAGTACAAAGTGGGTCCAAGTTTTTAACCGACTTTAAAAAACGAGGTTTTGTATTCTATACGAATATATATTATTGAAAGTTTAGTTAACGTTAACACAGCGCGGGCGGAGCTGCGTGGGTCAGCTAGTTATGTAAATAAAAGCAACATTATCCCTCTTGATATTATGAATTAGTAAATCGCATGTAAAACGTTATTAGAAAAGCGTTGACACTTGACACAATAGCTAAACCTTGTTTCCGATCTAGCGAATCATATAAAACCCTCGCAATCAGCTCTTAGTACTTGCAATAAACGTTCGAAACCTCTCAGACGTTATTTTTACTGTTGGCAATGTCATCGGATCGAGTTCGTTTTTGACCGACTTCAATAGAGAAGGGTCCGTGTTCAACACGTACGTACCTACAATTCATTCGCGATTTCCCACGGGCAGCGAGCTTTAAGGCATGAATGGATCTCGTCGTTCAAGTACCTTGGCCTGGTGCAGTTTCCATCGGAGAGCCCATCATGTGCTGATGTGACAACCGAGGGTGGCTTTAGTCTTTTAGTTCCTTTTCGCGTTAAACTGAGTTCATGGTAAGGCCCTCGCCTGGTGTATTTCTCACCGGAGAGCCCATCATGTGATGATGTGACAGGTGCGGGTGGCTTTAGTCTTTTAGTTCCTTTTGGCGTTAAACTGAGTTCATGGTAAGGCCCTCGCCTGGTGTATTTCTCACCGGAGAGCCCATCATGTGCTGATGTGACAGGTGCGGGTGGCTTTAGTCTTTTAGTTCTTTTCGCGTTAAACTGAGTTCATGGTAAGGCCCTCGCCTGGTGTATTTCTCACCGGAGAGCCCATCATGTGATGATGTGACAGGTGCGGGTGGCTTTAGTCTTTTAGTTCCTTTTCGCGTTAAACTGAGTTCATGGTAAGGCCCTCGCCTGGTGTATTTCTCACCGGAGAGCCCATCATGTGCTGATGTGACAGGTGCGGGTGGCTTTAGTCTTTTAGTTCCTTTTCGCGTTAAACTGAGTTCATGGTAAGGCCCTCACCTGGTGCATTTCTCACCGGAGAGCCCATCATGTGCTGATGTGACAGGTGCGGGTGGCTTTAGTCTTTTAGTTCCTTAGGCAAACCATGTGGTTTGTCTGTAACCAGGGTATGCACCCTGGTGACCCCTGTCATATTAATAATTACTGAAGAAAAAAAAAAGATTCATCAAACAATTTAAGCTCCATGGCGTGCCGTAAAGATACACACATTCAGTGAACAAAGGCCTCCCTCTTAGGTGGGAGGGGTTGCCATAATCCCCAAGCTTGGCAGACGCCTTGGGGACCGCAGTATAGGTGGTAGGTAATCCAACAGAAAGACGCTGCTGCCCGTCTTCTTGTTTTCCCTTACTCACCTGTTATGGATACCCGACGGGAGGTGATGGGAGGGTGCTATTCTTACCCGGACACCCCACGGGGGATCAAGTAGTATCTATTCAAGTTTCGCATTGTCATCACACATTTTGTATGACGCTAAAGCTTAAAATAGCTTCACGCAAACAGTATAAATATATTATCTTCTAAAATTTGAGTAAGAGTAACTGAAAGCTTATGTGTACGTCATAGCATACATCGTCAACGAACACATCATCATCATCATCATCATCAGCCGGAAGACGTCCACTGCTGAACATAGGCCTCCCCCTTAGAACGCCACAATGAACGACAATTGGCTATTTGCATCCACCGGTTACCTGCGACGCGCACAATGTCGTCTGTCCACCTAGTGGGAGGCCTGCCAACGCTGCGTCTTCCGGTTCGTGGTCGCCACTCGAGAACCTTTCTTCCCCAACGGTTATCGGTTCTTCGAGCGATGTGGCCTGCCCATTGCCACTTCAACTTGCAGATTCTGAGAGCTATGTCGGTGACCTTAGTTCTTCGGCGAATCTCCACATTTCGGATTCTGTCGCGCAAAGAAACTCCGAGCATAGCTCTCTCCATGGCTCGTTGTGTGACTCTGAACTTTTCTAAAAGGCCAGGCGTTAGAGACCACGTCTCAGTACCATATGTCATCACTGGCAACACACACTGGTTAAAAACCTTCGTCTTCAGGCACTGCGGTATTTTGGACGAGAAGATATCGCGTAGTTTCCCGAACGCTGCCCATCCGAGTTGGATTCTTCGGGCGACCTCTTTGTCAAAGTTGGACCGACCTAACTGGACAGTTTGTCCTAGGTATACGTAGTGGTCAACAACTTCGAGTGTATCGTTCCCAACAACTACCGGTACGGGTGCAACATGGACATTAGACATGATCTTCGTCTTGTCCATGTTCATTTTAAGACCCACCTGTTGGGAAACGCTACTGAGGTCGCTGAGCATCGTATTGAGGTCCTCCAGCGACTCTGCCATAATGACTATATCGTCGGCAAAACGAAGGTGAGTGATGTATTCGCCATTGATGTTGATGCCGAATCCGTACCAGTCCAAGAGCTTGAAAACGTCCTCCAATGCGTTTGAGAACAGTTTCGGAGAAATAACGTCTCCCTGTCTCACACCTCGCTGCAATGGGATTGGTTTCGTGCTCTCTTCCTGTAGTCGGATCGACATGGTGGCGTTGCTGTACAAACACTTCAACACTTCGATGTACCTATAGTCAATGTGGCACCGCTGGAGGGACTGCAATACCGCCCAGGTCTCGATTGAATCGAAGGCTTTTTCGTAGTCCACAAACGCTAGACATAATGGCCGATTATACTCCTCGGTCTTCTGTATAATCTGGCGGAGCGTATGTATGTGGTCTACGGTGCTAAAGCCTTTTCGGAACCCGGCTTGTTCGGGAGGCTGGAAGTCATCAAACCTGCGTTCGAGACGGTTCGTAATGACTCTCGAAAACAGCTTGTATACATGGCTCAGGAGTGAGATGGGTCTATAATTCTTCAATAAAGTGTTATCACCTTTTTTGAAGAAGAGAACCACCACACTCCTGTGCCATGCTTCTGGCGTAGTACCCTCGAGTAAGACGGAATTAAATAACTTCTGGAGGACTAAAAGTACCGGTTTTCCACCCGCTCTCAGAAGTTCTGTTGTGATTCCGTCTTCACCCGGCGCCTTGTTGTTCTTAAGCTGTTTGAGAGCCATTCTAATCTCGTACAAGCTGATGTCTGGGATGTCCTCAGTGTAGTGTCGGGTTAGTTGGGCTCTGGTGTCCTGAGCTGTTCGGGCAATGGGTTTTCGTGTCGAGGTGTACAACTGTCCGTAGAACCTCTCGAGCTCTCTCAATATCTCCGACTTTGATGAGATGACACTGCCGTCGTCGATCTTCAGCTTGGTCACTTGGCTTTGCCCAATAGACGAATTCTTTGCAAACACTTTAGAGCCTTGGTTCCGCTCAATTGCGTCCTTAATACATGCTGTATTATAGGAACGCAAGTCGTGTCGCATGGATTTCGAGATTCGTCTATTGAGTTCAGCATATTCCGACATATCAGCTGAAGATTGCAGTCTCATCTCAGTTCGGGTTTCCATTAACTTAGTGGTTTGATTGGAGAGCTTCTGAGGCTTATTACGGCGTGGGGTCTTAAAGAACTTGGACCCCACTGCATGGACAGTTTGCACCAACCCATTGTTTAACTCGTCCGCAGTTTCGCATTCGGCTAGGCACTGGAAGCGATTGTGTAGTTCGAGTTGAAAGTCTTCGGGGTTTTGGATTTGGGCGGTTCCCGGGCGGAGCGTGGACTTCATCAGACGGGACCTCTCAAGCTTGACATTGATATTCAATGTGCCTCTAACAATGCGGTGATCGCTACCGGTTTTCACCCTGCCGATCACGGAGACATCATCGAATATATGCTTGTTGGTCGTCATGATGAAGTCGATCTCATTTTTGGTTGAACCATCGGGGCTTATCCACGTCCACTTCCTGGATGGTCGCTTCTTGAAGAAGGAGTTCATCACAAAGAGTCCCTCCTTCTCCATGAAGTCGACCAGCCGCTGGCCCCTTTGGTTCCGCTGTCCGTACCCATATGACCCCACTTTCAACTCATCGCCATTCCGTGTGCCCACCTTCGCGTTGAAGTCCCCAATAACAACGGTGAAGTGTGTTTTGGAGGTATGTATGGCTTCTGCTATCTCCTCATACATAGCCTCTACTTCATCGTCAGGGTGTGCCGAGGTCGGCGCGTAAACCTGTATAACCTTCAACGAACACAGTCGCCGGTAATTATATCAATTTCCTGCGTCACTTTGCTCCGTAAAGGACATTAAGTGTATACAATAGTAGATATACATAGGTAGTCCGACCCTTAAGACAATTTGCGACCGCAATGAGTATTACAAATGACACATGTAAATAATTTTCTGGCACTATTCAAATCAAATAAAATTAAACCATCTTTATTTGCTTACCTTTTTTTATCATAGGTTTTTATAATAATACCACTTACCAGCCCTGGTTTATGTCCCACTACTGGGCACGGGCCTCCCCTCAACATGAGGGGGCTTAGGCCGTAGTCCACCACGCTGGCCAAGTGCTGGTTGGCGGACTTCACACGTCATTTGAAAGCTGTTTAGGCTTTCTCAGACATGCAGGTTTCCTCACGATGTTTTCCTTCACCGAAAGCTAGTAACAATCGCACAAAGACGATTCGCACATGATTAGTTATAGAAATCAGAGGTGCGAGCCGGGGTTCGAACCTGCGCCCCTTGTTTCCAAGGCAAACGCTCGCCTCACATAACTATATTATAACTCGTTAAACGTTTAACTCGTCCTTCTGTTAAAGAAAACTTTTCCGCTTTTCCTAATGTCTTAAGTATTGACCCATGGGGTGTCCGGGTAAGAATAGCACCCACCCATCTCCTTCCGTTGGGTGTCCGTAAGAGACGACTAAGGGAAAACAAGAAGACGGACAGCAGCGTCTTTCTACTGGATTACCTACCACTTATAACTGCTACGATCCCCAAGACGCCTGCCAAGCGTGGGGATTATGGCAACTCCTTGATGATGGTGAAGTTCTTTTTTTATTCCCTATAAGCCAGTGCTTGACTACAGTCCCACCTGATGGAAAGCGGTGACGCCATCTAGGATGGTAAAGCACACTGGCTTACCTATTCACTCTAGCTTTGAAGACACCCAGATTATAATCGGGCGGAAAAACTGACGCAGGCAAACTGTTCCTTAGCTGTCCTTATTATGAATGACGATGCAAATCGCTTAGTTCGGACTGAAGGCACGTTTACCACATAAGGGTGTGTGCTCGCCGTGCGTCTCGTTGTCCGATGATGGAAGGGGGATGGTGGAATCAAGTCATGTAATTCCTGCGCACACTCTCCAAAATGCATTCTGTAGAATACCGAGAGGCTGGCTACTCTGCGCCTGTGCTCCAGGCTTTGTAAATTGGTCTCTACTAACCCAGAGTTAGTAATAAGCCTCTTAGCGCGCCTCTCCACTGAGTCCAAAGCTGAAAGATGGCATTTCGCAGCACCAGCCCATATGTGACCACAGTACTCCATACACGATCGGACTTGCGCTTTATATAACATCAAAAGCTGCTCCGGTGTGAAGTACCGAAGTATTGAAGTAAGTATTACTAAATTTTGAGAATATAGACAGAAGGAAGTTGCTTTCAACTTTCGTAGCGAGCGAAAATACCTACCGTAATCTCGCAAACGAATTTGCGCTCTATCGGGCAACGTTTAAGGACTTGATCTTCGATTTTATGCTAATATATTTACAACTCAAGTCACATGCTACAACTTACCGAACTAAATCAAACTTGCGTGTCACGAAACCAATTTGATTTATCCTAGAACATACGTATAACTAACAGTCAGGCATATAACTGAATTCATTCGACTTGTTTGTATTACAGTAAGAACTTGGAGGCGACATAACATATTAAATCTCATTATTCTACGTGTGACATGAAACAGATTGTGCTCTGAATTTCCGAGATCATTTGTAAATTCCTTAATATATTTGCTTATTTCTGTTTTATTTTAAGTATAATGTCCTCCCGGCCGATACGACCACAGCGGCCAATCTTTCACAAGATCTATACGTGGGATCTTAGAGGAAGAAAACAATAGAGGGCTGGACACTTTCTTTCTCATTCACGCAAGAAAAGACTGTAGGTTACGTGTGATAGAAAGAAACAGTGTATATGATTTTTTGTCCCTCAGCATGTGTTCAATTTTTCCGCGCCGTGGGTGCGAAACAAATTTGACGTTTGCTCCCACTTTGCTCCGTGACAATTTTATCGTGGTTTTAATATTAAATAAATAACTTAAAATTCAATAAAAAACTAACTGTGACATTACTGTGTGTTGTGGAAATCCTATAAGAATCGTGCAGTGCAGTATTAAAGGCTGTAAAAGTGACAGTGAACGTAAAATTAGTGGAGTATCGTTTCACAGGTAAACGTGAATTATTATGGCCAATTTAGAGATTACATTTAGAAACTAATACATGTAAACGACTTATTTAGATCTTATTGCTCTAAATTAGTTACTATTTTACTTGAAAGTTACGTGTAAGATCGATAAATTCTTGTTTTTCATCCATAACCTAAAATTTTCAGTTTATTGATCGCCATTATCAGTGTTGCCAGTGTATAAAAGAGAGACTACCATAAATAAGTGGTAAATTATTATTAAGTGCATCATACACGATCCCACATGCTGGGTGCATCGAAGAATTTCTCAGATTTCCCGAATTTATTTTTATGATTTCCTGAGAATATGGATATTTGTATACTGTGGATAGCAGCAACAAAAAGAATTAATTAGGTTGCTAAAAGTTATTCCCGAATGCTTAAATATTCAGAAATAACGGGCCCATTGGTCTAGTGGTCAGACACCCTGCCTGCTAACCGATAGGTCGTGGGTTCGATTCCCGCCAAGTGTCTGGGTGTTGTTTATCTATTTAAGTATGTATTTACAAAAAAAAAGTATATAAGTATTAGTATCAGTTGTCTGGTTTCCATAGTACAGGCTCTGCCTAGTTTGGGATCGGATGACCGTGTGTGGATTGTCCCAAGATATTATTATTATTATGTCTCTGCCATAGATACTAGCGCGCTGTCATCTTTTTGACAGCCCCTTTGGCGTTCCGAAACCGTGATCCGAGATACGCCACACATGCGTCGGATGGGCATGTAAAAAGTCGGTCCTGCGCTTAACTTCTCCCCAGTCGTGTCGGTCTTCCGTCCCATCGGATTAGGAGAGGTACCTATTATATAAAGGAAGAGAGAGTGCACTTGTGTCTACGCAAGCACTTGTGCACTATAATATCTCCTGCGTACATGGCTGATCTTATGAAAGATTGGCCGCTGTGGTCGTTTCGGCTAGGAGGACATTATTATAACATTCACTTTCGTACTTTTTGCAGACTGTCATAGATTAAGACGATATAATGTAAGAAAAGTAAATGTCAAAAAAGTGGTTTTTGGTTAGGAAAGAAAATAGAATTTACAACAACCTCCGTATTTGCTTTACACAAAGGGTAAAATTTCCCTTACGTGGCAACTCTAAATTTTGTATGTACTTATTTTTCTGTCCTTATCGGCGGAACGCTTGGTATATGTCTGTATTATATTCTGTCTACGACGTGGGATACATTAAGGTGCACGTGCGCTTGCGTAGACACAAGTGCACTTTGTCTTCCTTTACCTCTCACAATCCGGTAGGAGAGAATTTTTTTTTTTTTTTTTGACGCGGGGGAAAGCTTCGAAAGATCCCCGGGAGCTGTGGGGCTCGACCGGGGTATGTGGGATTCTTACCCACTAAAACCCCCGCGGCTGTCGCATCGGCACATGAGAGGGGGAACCCCAGGGCTCTCCGGTGGGATCTGCACCAGAGGCCCCTCAGTGCCTTGCCTTTGAGCCCGCCGCCGGGGGGCGCATTGTAGCCCCCCGGGAACCTGTCACGGTGCTCACGGGGACGGGGGTCGCAACCCCGCCGCCGTCCTCCTCGGAGTCGCCGCTGTACTCAATGGACGCTCAAAGGGCCCACACCCCGAGCGTCCAGCGACTCCGAAGGAGGCCTACATTGTCCTAGTTCAACTACACAAACCAGCGACCTCCGGTTTGCAAAGCAAGCGGTTTTCCGATGCACCACGAAGGCTACAAGACGCTTTTGAAGTGAAAACTTCTTTAGTGACGCTGTGCACTTTTTCTGATATAATTTGTTATAAACCAACGGGCCTGTTGGTCTAGTGACTAGACACCCTGGCCACTACTCAACAGGTCGTGGGTTCGATTCCCACCAAGTGTCTGGGTGTTATCTATTTAAGAATGTATTTACAAAAAACAGTACAAGTATTTGTATCAGTTGTCTGGCTATCATAGTACAAGATCTGCCTAGTTTGGGATCGGGTGACCGTGTGTGGAATTGTCCCAGGATATTATTATTATAATAAGGTACTTTAATAACTTTAATCGCCCGTAGGGTGTCGATGGGTAAGATATGTAGGGATGTATAATTTAAAAAATAATATAGTATTTCCCACACACATATCCCATAACACAAAAGAAATCGGGGTCAAGACAACATCGTTACGCTTCCGTATAAAGATATTTATTCAGAGTGGCCATTACGTACCCTCGTACCTACTGAAAGCGGCCAATAGAGATGCCTCCGCGTTGTACAGCGTGGTTATTATCCAATAAAATTACGTGGGATGGGAGAACTAGACATTAGTTATTTACGTATCCTTTTTATTTTAGGTGAGTTTTAATAGAGTTAATACATTGGGTCGTTGCGTTTGCTCTTCTTATATTCTGAGAGAAAACGAGCGAATTTTTTTTGTATTATATCAGCGTGGCTGCAGCGCTGCTGTCGTGCTGCAGCCATTCTGCAAATTTAAAGTCACCCAAAATGAGAAGCAGGTATTAGGGTGACTGCAAATTTGCAGCGTCACAACAGCGCGACAGCGGTGCGACATAGGCGTGACAGCGGCGCAACGGCAGCGCGACAGCGGCGCAACGGCAGCGCGACAGCGGCGTGACAGCAGCGAGACAGCGGCGCGACAGTAGCGCGACAGCATCCTAAATTTATAAATAACTTACAACTTAAATGGATAAGAACTGTCGTTAGTAAGAATATAGTAGGATAGTAGTAGCATATTTGCACTATAAGTCTGCGCGGAACAGGTAGCAAGTTGGCCTTAATTATTGCCATTTGCAAATAGCATTTTTCTTTATTTATATGTCAAAACCTCAAAATCATAAAATTTGTGCCTTATTGCTTTATTACGCTGTGCTGTTTAAAAATAAAGGAATGTTTCCTTTAAGTAAAATTTGCTATCTCCTGTATTAAGTACTTTGACTCCGGGTGGGGTTACAAAATTCCATGTATATCCAAACTGACGACTGACTGACGGGCCCGTTGGTCTAGTGGTCAGACACCCTGCCTGCTAACCAATGGGTCGTGGGTTTAATTCCCGCCAAGTGTCTGGGTGTTGTTTATCTATTTAAGTATGTATTTACAAAAAAAAAGTATTTAAGTATTAGTATCAGTTGTCTGGTTTCCATAGTACAGGCTCTGCCTAGTTTGGGATCGGATGACCGTGTGTGGATTGTCCCAAGATATTATTATTATTTAAACTTCTGTAGGATTTCTACATTTTTATTTACGCACTTGTTAGATAAATAAAAATAACACTATTAATATATCAGGATGTATAGCCGAATATTTAATAGCCTGGATCATTTATAACCTTAGTTCTGAATAATGTAGGGTAATTAATACTTTATCTTCCTAATTATCGGATATATGGTTTGGAGGTAGGTACCTATATTAGTCTACTGACAAGCCCAGAGAAGGAATATTCTCATTAAATCTCCCAATATAGTATACATAAATACTAACGCAGATAGATATAATTTTATATATAGAATAGAATATTTATTTACTCAAGTATCAGAGACTCATTATAAATAGGTAGGTAAATAAAAAAAAAAAATATAAACTAAGATTATGACTAATATTAACAATAATATACACACATATTTGCATACGTGAATCACCGCTGCAATATTCCATGAGAAATTTGATATATGACTTAGTGTTTTCACTCATTAAATAAAAGTTATAATAATGTTCCAAAAACCACATGACACGTAGGTAGGCCGCGTGACGTCACAGCCATGCGATCACGTTTCATATGCAAGACCGTTATCAATTATGACGAGGTAAAGGTTAAAGGTAGGATGGAAATTAAGCCCGGTTGTTGTATTTTGATGCCTGTTAGAGCCTCAGTACACTTGATATTATTTGCATCAGCATTCAGCGGATTAGTAGCTTTTCAGAAGCTTGGTAGTGTTACTGAACTCTAAACAATGCACTTAGAATTAAAGCGATTTATTTACAAAAAAATCACGATTATGATAATACTCCTAGGTCCCTTCTCCAAGGGTTCGTCCAGCCGCCAGTCGCTCGCTAAGTAGCAATGTGTAAGCATTGTAGTGTTCCACTGTGAAGGACAATGTAGCTGGTGTAATCACTGGGCTCAGGAGAATACCAGCCCTGGTTTATGTCCCACTGCTGGGCACGGGCCTCCTCTCAAGAGAGGGGGCTTAGGCCGCAGTCCACCACGCTGGCCAAGTGCGGGTTGGCGGACTTCACACGTCATTCGAACGCTAGTTAGGCTTTCTCAGACATGTAGGTTTCCTCACGATATTTTCCTTCTCCGAAAGCTAGTAACATTAGCACAAAGACGATTCGCACATGACTGATTAAAGAAATCAGAGGTGCGAGCATGCGCACCTTGTTTCCAAGGCAAGACCACTGAGGACGAAAATTAATAATTAATATCTCAGGAGACGAGCAGCAGTACAGTGTGGGCAGGCATGTAGCTTACCTTCAGGGGAAGGTCCTGTTGGTCTCGTCACTAGGTTAAATAAAAATATTAGCACTGATAAACACGATGCAACGCTGATGTACTTACTGAAAAATGCGATCACGCTACTGCCATCAAATGCAGCGAGTTATCCTTATCAGATCGCAAAACATAATCGCTGATCATCGATGCTTAAAAAGTCTCGTGTGTATTATGGCCCTTATAATGTAGTAAAATAACACGTTTTGACGTCCGATTTTATTGTGACAAATATTATGTTTGTCACAAATATTGGTACCTACTTTTAATCTTTGCTTCTTTTTATTTTATTAGCAGCCAGGGGCAACCACTGGAACGTCTTTGGTAGAGTCAGCTCCGGATCTATTGCAAACCGGGGCACCCGCCCCGGGCGGCAGTCTCAGGGGGCAGAAACGTAATTTCATTCATGTGATTTAAAAAAATTATCCATTTAGCGTAAGTAATAGATAATAAAGAGTTCATTTATTAAAGGGTTCTTAATATCCCATTCAATAAGAATGCCAACCAATATACTACCTACATTTGTGTGTTATTTTTTTAAGTAATTTATCTCAAACGTTAGAGAGAGGGGCGCCACTATCAAGTTTCCGCCCCGGTTCGAAAAAATCGTAGATCCAGTGCTGGGTAGGGTTCTTAAAACTAACCCTTACATTCAGTAAGTATATTAGCTTATTACGTTAGCTAAGCCATTTTTCGCCATTGCTTATTTACTTACGACCTAAATTATATTATGTTCATGACTTTGTTGCTCTATCCATCCCATCGCAGTATGTACACACCATGCACCCATTTTCTGCCTCAAAATTTGTAGAGACCTACTTATGTCGACTTTCAGGACACGTTCCTAATTAATCTTAGTAGATTGCAGCGCAGCTGTGTCCCAGAAACGGTTTGGGCATTAATAATTAAAACGCCACATCATCCTTCAGGCGTCGCAAGGAACACAATATAGCAGGCCTTTATAAATAAAAAAAATACCGGTCAAATGCGAGTCAGACTCGCGCACCGAGGGTTCCATCCATGCCATCTTTGGACGTATTAAAGTAATTTGTTTGTTTGTCGTGTTTTTTTAGGATTACCTACTTAAAAAAACTTTACTAATTAGAAGGATTATTTTATTTTTCCTGTATAATATAGATGGACATGTAGACCCATAATTATTTCAGATTTATCCCTCCACAAACTTCGGAGATAAAATACCGTTCCCCCTTAAGATAAGGGGAACGGTATTTTTTTACAATTTTAGATTATCAGCCAAAAACTACGTGATATAAACCTAAATAAAAATCTGTTTTGAGATGTGCAAATGACGCCCTTTCATATGATACCCCACTCAATATAAAACTCCCAGTCTCACTTTAAAATTTTGATCACCCATTTCGACCGACCCCCATTATAAAAACAATAAAATAAAATAAAAAAAATTTCCTTTGCGGTGAGGTTGGGTAAGTAAGATCCATTCCAAGTTTCAAATCGAAACCATTAGTGGTTCCTGAAATATATAGGTGTGACTGACATACATACAGACGGACAGACGAAGTCAGACCATAGGGGTTCCTTTTTAGGTATGGAACCCTAAAAAGGTTTAAATACCAAAATCCACTCGTTTTCATGGATCTCATCGGCGTACGTCAGCATAAAATAGGCTGTGTCAATTTATTCTGAAGGGGCCATTACCCGCAATTTCTCAGTCGATTTTATGTAGATTATCCACTGGGCCTCGAGGCAAAAGCTTACATTTTAATTAAGGGAAATGTAAATAAGTATATACACACAGCGGCCTTCAAAGGTAGGATTTATTAAGAAGTTGTTAATGGAAAAAGTTTTACAATCTTTATCACTCTGAATATTTTCGTGAAAAATGTAAAATGACTATGAATGTTTTTTACTGAACGGCAGCAAAAAAAAACGGTATTGTCCTTTGTGTTTCTTTGTATCATGTCAGTACATCTGTGTATTTGTTTTGGCATGCTCTGTATAGGCTAAACGATATAACGGACGGAACTTTTTGATTTGTGGCCTATCTTTTCCAATTAATACATGTTGTTTCGCGACAAAAATAAATACCTACATGGTGTGATAAAATGGGATTCACGATTTTTTAAACAAATATTAAGAATGTTTCCTGTTTTTGTAAATATACTGAGCCAATTCTAGACACGGCCATCTGGGGCCTTACCTTATACTCTTATAGCAGTTTAACACGAAAAGTAACATGAGCCCACTAAAGGGGAACTTGCATAAAAATAATAATGATAAATTATGATTATAATTTAATAAAATTACTTAGTTCTAGTAGTTGGGCAGCGTTCGGGAAACTACGCGATATCTTCTCGTCCGAAATACCGCAGTGCCTGAAGACGAAGGTTTTTAACCAGTGTGTGTTGCCAGTGATGACATATGGTACTGAGACGTGGTCTCTAACGGCTGGCCTTTTAGAGAAGTTCAGAATCACACAACGAGCCATGGAGAGAGCTATGCTCGGAGTTTCTTTGCGCGACAGAATCCGAAATGTGGAGATTCGCCGAAGAACCCAGGTCACCGACATAGCTCTCAGAATCTGCAAGTTGAAGTGGCAATGGGCAGGCCACATCGCTCGAAGAACCGATAACCGTTGGGGAAGAAAGGTTCTCGAGTGGCGACCACGAACCGGAAGACGCAGCGTAGGCAGGCCTCCCACTAGGTGGACAGACGACATTGTGCGCGTCGCAGGTAACCGGTGGATGCAAATAGCCAATTGTCGTTCATTGTGGCGTTCTAAGGGGGAGGCCTATGTTCAGCAGTGGACGTCTTCCGGCTGATGATGATGATGATGACTTAGTTCTAAAAAGAGCATTGCTAAAAGATTTTTTCTAAAACTATATTTTTTTACGAAATTTTTCAACTTTAAGTTACGTAAAATGGAACGCAATCTAAAACACCACCAATCGCGCGTCATACCTCTACTAGTCGGCCATGCCAATAAATTTTCTAGAGAAAAATCTCTGTGTTTTGTTCACATTGAACTTTTTTTTTATAAAATGAAGAAAGTTTTAATTATTTATTTTAAGATATGACTATTTACAACATGTATGTAAGTACTAAGTATATTATTAGACTAGCTGACCCACGCAGCTCCGCCTACGCTATTTTTACGTTAACTAAACTTTGAATAACAGACATTCGCATCGAAAACATAACCTCATTTTTTATAGTCGGTTAAAAACTGGGACCCACTTTTTACTTGCTCTCCGAAGCACGGACCCGTTTAGTTCAAATGGCGTTAAACGGTCACCCATCTATATAATGACCTTACCTAACGTTGCTTAACCCGATCGATTACAAAACCTTGATAACAACTCTCTATGAGTGTTCCCTTACTAATATTTATTATATTATAAAGAAAAATTGATGAAATCTGACCAAGCGTATAACCAAGTACCCATTTTGACTTTAATCCCCTCTCCCGAAAGAACCGTGCTAGATTACGGGATAAAAAGTATCCTATGTCCTACCTCGTAGTAAGAGCTCAAATCATGCCAAGTTTCATTTGAATCCATTCAGTAGTTTCGGCGTGATGCTCAGCCGTGATACAGACAGACAGACAGACAGACAGACAGACAGACAAAAATTAAAAAAATTACATTTTCGGCCTCAGTATCGGTTATAGAATGTCCTTCAAATATAATTTTCAAAATATCTTCAATGTACAGAATTGGACCTGTTACAGTTTTATTATAAGTATAGATAGAGCCTTTAGATTAGGTAGAGCCTTTTTTTTGACGCGGGGGAAACCTTCCAAGGGTCACCGGGAGTTACGGGGCTCGACCGAGGTATGTGAAAATTTAGTTTCCCGTGCGTGACATCAAAATAATGACGTCACGGTTGTCAGTGAGTGTTTTCGCGCCAATGTGGAAAATCTTTCATCACCAGCCGGAAGACGTCCACTGCTGAACAAAGGCCTCCCCCTTAGATCGCCACAATGAACGACAATGGAAAATCTTTATTATACATTAAAAAAAATGTGCAAGTTCCCCATTAGCGTGACAATAATACGAGTATTGTCATGTTTCTAAAGTTCTTCAGATCCTGTGCAGCTTACCTTGTAACTACGTGGAAACTCTCGCAGATGCACCTCCACCACATAGCGCTAGCAATAGTCGACTGGTTTTCGACCACTAAGTCTACCATGAGAATATAAGTATGAAAGTCCAGGGACTCTACCACTACCTCTATTAGCAGTATAGCTCTGTCATTTTCTATGGAGAGAGTAAGGTGAGAATAATATTACTCTTAGAGGTGATGGTAAGGCCCCAGAAGGCGGTGTGTCCGGCTGAGAACGGCAATACAACCCCCCCCCCCCTCCCCATTTCCCTCCCGTTGGGTGTCGTAGGATACCACCAAGGAAAAACCAAAAGACGGGCAGCAGCGCCCCACCCATCTCTACGTACACTGTGACCCCTAAGACGCCTACCAAACTTGGGGATTGCCCCCTCTTAAGAAAACTGATTTTTCTTAAAACTACGCAAAACAGGAACCTACCCCTCGTTGTGTGTACTTGCCTAATTCACATCAAGGTTGAACCCGGAGAAAGGTCTTTCTGTATCTGACGGCCAATTTAGATGTGAATGTAATTACCTGTTTCAAAACGCCGGAAACAATTTGGGCCTTTCATCAAACGATCCCAAACAGGGCCCTTCGTATTAAGGTGGAGGCATACCCGTACCCCATCCTAGTTTATATGGCTTGCTTTGAAACAGTTTGATTTGCTACGATGTGATACTATTTCAGAAATCTCCCGATGGTAGGTACCTCATTATAGGGAGCTAATATTCTCCAGCAAAGCCAGCGTGCAAACATTGCAACGTTCCCATTAATTAGCAGTGTAGCTGAAGATATTTCCAGAAATATCTTACTGCTCATGAGACTTTACAGTTTAGAGAGAAGTGCATCGATTCTACGCAAAATATAGTAATGAAACGATCATGATTCGAGTTTTTCCAAATTCAAAAACAAATATTTTGACATGTAATTTTTTTATCTGTAATTTGTCTCATAATTTACATTATGTAGAAATGTAGAAAACTTAAATACTTACATAAATAGATAATAGTAGTTTATGCACCAAGGAGATAAAGTAGTGTCTTATGTCGCGGGCGTTAAATTGAACCGCGAGCGTAACGAAGGATTGTAGCAACTCCCGAGCGTAGCGAGGGAGTTAATACTAGAATCCTGAGTACAGCGAGGGATTTAAGCTAGCCCAAGTCAAAGACACCTTTATCCCCGAGGAGGATACACTACTTTTCACACCCACTGCGCGGTAATAAAATACGAATATTGCTAGAATTAAAATAATGATACGTGCGGGTGGGTATTAAAATGCCGTAAAACGTAAAAGAAGATTTTATTCCACGTACACTCACACTGTATACACTTTACACACAGTACACACACAAGGCACAGTAGTCCGAGTCGCACAGTACTTCTCAGTAGTCCAAAGTCTTCGCAAGGGTCGCTGGTACAATTCTCTTCGATCGCTTCCTTAAGATGTTTCCGCTGTCGCTTGTAAACACAAACTGTCTGGGCGCCTCTATGCGTCGGCTTATATACCTAAATTAACAGAGGGGTGGAACTCTCTCGAATGTAGTCGTAAGTACTTGTATAGTCTAGTACTTTCGAGCCGATACAATAGCGGCGTGACCTTCGAGAATGAACTAACAATAGGCGGGGGCAGTGACCCGTGAGCGAGCGAGCGGTAGGTACTTACACAAGTACATGCGAATTGGAGGGACCTACTTTCTATTGAGAATTCGAGATCTTTCAGTACGAATCGATAGTAGACCTATAGACTAACAATGCGTTTTGAGATCATTGCAATTAAGTAATAATTAACGGAGTAATTAACACTTTTATCGCCCGGTCGTAACACTACCCCCCTCTTAATTATGCTCGTCCCGAGCATCATTATCACCATGATAACGTGCCAATCTGTCCAGGTGAACTATCTTAGGTTTGCCTCGGGGTCCCTTCTTGATGCGGTAGGTGACGTCGTTGATCCTTCTAATAACACTCCTTTACACCACACTAACGTCCCTTCATTGAAGCCGTTGGTATTGGCATTCCAATCGTCGCTGGTCTTCATCCTTTCCCTGGTCACTAGGCTATTTTCCCGTACCCGGTTGTGCACTTCTTCTGGCCCAACAGTTTGCGACTTAGGTTTTCCTTTACTTCCAGTTTGTGATCTTTTTGCGGCACACACCAAACATTTACGGCACCAGTCTTCGACATCTTTACGGCGTCGCAACCAGTAAAACCACTGTCTCACTTTCACCAGGGTTTTCTTGACTCCAAGATGCTTACCAGATACGCCATTGTGAACGTGCCGTAAAAGAGAAGCCACCATAACTCTTGGTATCACTACTTGCATGACTACTTCTTTTCCATTACTGGTCTCCCATTTCCTGCACAGCAAATGGTCTTCTAAGACTAAGCTGTCCCACTGTGCCCAATAACTTTTAGTAGTTGCACTGCAAACAGATACATCCTTCCATTGGGGCTTGCTCCCACTTTGCTTCCAGCGTAATATAGGACCAAGGTCATCATCCTCTACTTGTGCCTTCTTCATATTGGTCCCAGTCCACTCGTCTTCTGAGCCATGCGTCCTTATAATCCTGACTTCTTCTCGGACTTCATTCTTAGAACAGTGCTTGCTGGCACAAGGTCTTCGCATCACATCTTCCACGTTGCTATGTTCATTCCCATTGCGTTGTTCCGTTGCATGGTAGACATTCTGCGGTTGCTCTTGCCATCGTACTACTCGACAGTCATCCCCTTGGGGTGCAGCATATAAGGCACTTTTCTTTTTCCGGTTCGGGCACTCCAGCTGTATATGTCCCCTTTTCCCGCAGGTATAACACAGGGGCCCAAAACTCGGACGTCGCGAGATACCGAGTCGACGGACGGCTACAACCTCACTTACCCTATGTGCCTGCGTATCTTGCTTCACAGGTTCGACCTGTATCCCAATACTTGAAAAACTTTTGGTCTTCTCTACAGGGCAACTCTGCTTTATGTGCCCCCTTGCTCCAAAGCCATAACAAGTGGGGACATACTGGGGCCTTGTCTCATCCGGCACCACTTCCTGGATCTTATATAGCCGAGTGTCCCGTCGTACGGCTTCCACTTCGAGAGCATGGGCCAGAGCGCTCTTCAAAGTCGAATGATGGCCCAGACGAACAGCAGCTCTGACTTCCGCGTCCCGTATACCGTCGACGAATGCTTGCAACAGCGTCACTTCAACTGTCGCCGGTGCCGAAGAGTACGCACGACGAACCAGCCTTTCCACTTCAAGCGCCCACTGTTGAAGGCTTTCACCCACCTTCTGTGTACGCTCGCGGAGTTGTGCTCGGTATACGTGTTCCAGGTGACCCTCACCATAACGCGTATCTAATGCTTCTAACAGAGCTTCCAACGTCCGTCCCTCATGTGGCAGGTTCTCTAATATGAGCAGAGCGTCCCCTCGTAGTGCCAGCACCAGGGCCATGAAGGATTGGTCATCACTCCATCCATTCCACTTGGCCAGTGTCTCGAACTGGTAGCGGAAGGCGGTCCACGACGAAGACCCGTCAAAGTGCGGAAGGTCGAGTTTCGCTGCTGATGGTGAGGGTGAGGCCACGGTTAGTGATTGGCGAGTCTCTAGTTTCGCTAACTTATTGGTTATCACATGGAAACGGTTGTCATGCTCATCAATCCGGCCTTCCAGGTGCTCGGTCTTAAGAGTAACCTCTTTAACCTCCGTTTCCAGCTTGGTGACCTTTTCGCCTAGTATGGTAATACCAGCGTCAATCTTTCCCAGAACAACCTCTTGGTTGGCCTGGATAGCCTCCTGCGTAGCCTGGATGTCACGGCGGGTAGCCTCTTGGATAGCTTCTTGGGTAGCCTGGATGTCACGGCGGGTTGCCTCTTGGATAGCTTCTTGGGTAGCCTGGATGTCACGGCGGGTGGCCTCTTGGATAGCCTGGATGTTGCGGCGGGTAGTCTCTTGGTTTGCCTGGATAGCCTGCTGGGTGGCCTGGAGATTTACCTGCATACCTTGGATAGCAGCCAGCAGGGTAGAGAGATTTACCTCTGTCGAGCTTCCCACTGGTGCAGTACCTGATGTGGTAGCGGTCTCAGGCTGGGACTCCTCCTCTTGACCACGCCGACGTGCAGCATCCATCTCTACTTGTCTCCTTGTTCGCGGAGTACGCGCTTCTTCTTCACGCGGCAGAATCGGCATCCCACTTCTGACACCAATTGTTACGTGCGGGTGGGTATTAAAATGCCGATTAACGTAAAAGAAGATTTTATTCCACGTACACTCACACTGTATACACTTTACACACAGTACACACACAAGGCACAGTAGTCCGAGTCGCACAGTACTTCTCAGTAGTCCAAAGTCTTCGCAAGGGTCGCTGGTACAATTCTCTTCGATCGCTTCCTTAAGATGTTTCCGCTGTCGCTTGTAAACACAAACTGTCTGGGCGCCTCTATGCGTCGGCTTATATACCTAAATTAACAGAGGGGTGGAACTCTCTCGAATGTAGTCGTAAGTACTTGTATAGTCTAGTACTTTCGAGCCGATACAATAGCGGCGTGACCTTCGAGAATGAACTAACAATAGGCGGGGGCAGTGACCCGTGAGCGAGCGAGCGGTAGGTACTTACACAAGTACATGCGAATTGGAGGGACCTACTTTCTATTGAGAATTCGAGATCTTTCAGTACGAATCGATAGTAGACCTATAGACTAACAATGCGTTTTGAGATCATTGCAATTAAGTAATAATTAACGGAGTAATTAACACTTTTATCGCCCGGTCGTAACAATAATAATAATATCTTGGGACAATCTACACATGGTCATCTGATCCCAAACTAGGCAGAGCCTGTACTATGGTAACCAGAAAACTGATACTAATACATAAATACTTTTTTTTGTAAATACATACTTATATGGATACTAGCAGTACCCGCGGCTTTGCCCGCATCCTGTATTTTTGATGAGCTCAAGCAATGTTAACGTCATTGCCAAGCAAGCAAGTGGTAGACCGTAAGGCGCTCGTTTAAACCTCACCTTGGGGTGAGCCAAGGCCTTGGCTTGATTCAACTTAAGCCATTCCTTTTTTTAACGTGGAGAAATCCCAAGGGTTGCCCATACCATCACGGGAGTGACAGTGTGGGTTCAGTATGACTCCTACTGACTCAAACCCTTCGTGTCCAAATTCCGCTATGTTGATGGGCACCGGAAACGTGTCTATCTGTATACAATTTCGAGTCCCACCAGCGGCTGGCCAGCCCATCATCTTCCGTGGGTGTAAGTAAAGCCCACGGACCTGCCTGTCGCTATAAAAGGCCAGCAGAATATCATCAGGTGGCATGCCGGAATACTTTAGCACGCCATATTAGCGAGAGTGTAATATAGTGGTGCACAGACAGCAGTTCCCCCTCGTTCCTGCTTTCTGCACATTCTCGATACGGGGGCATAAGGTTGGCTTTGGTCCGCCTTTTGCCCTTCAGACTCGCGCAACGTTCGGGGTGTGGGCCCCAGGACGTCCATTGAGTACGGCGGCGACTCCGAGGCGGAAGGCGGCGGGGTTGCGTCCCTCGTCCTCCTGAGCACCGTGACAGGTTCTCGGGGGCTACAATGCGACCCTGGCGGCGGGCTGGTGCAAGGCAAGGCACTGAGGGGTTACCCTGGAGCAGATCACACCGGAGAGCCCTGGGCCCCTCTCATGTGCCGATGCGACAACAGCGGGGGTTTTAGTGGGTAAGAATCCCATATACACCGGTCGAGCCCTACAGCTCCCGCGAACCTTTTGAAAGTTTACCCGCGTCAAAAATAAAATGGTCCGCCTTTTGCGCCCGGGCCTCTTGCTATGTTCCGAATCCGCTCTGTTACATGAAGTTCGAGCTGTCTTTTTTCCTTCAAAACCTCAAACCTTTAAAGGTCCCTGAGATACTGTGGGGAATCAATCGATGAGATTTGTACAAGGTGCCCCTCAGTACCTTGCCTTTGAGCTTGCTACCGGAGAGCATATTACCCCAGGGTCAGGTACCTGTCAGTGTTCACGGGGACGGGATTCGCAACCTCGCCGCCGTCCTCCGAGTCACCGCCGCCGTACTCGATGAACGTCTAAGGTCCACATCCCAAAGATCCAGCGACTCCTAAGAGGAACTGGAGCCATTCGACCCAGTTCGACCGACATGCAGCCTTCAGTGTCTGTCCCTGCAACTTTTTGATTTGAGAACCATACGCTTACAGAAAAATTGGAATGTTCGTACCCAGTTATTATCACTGTTCGCAAACGATCAGTTGGTTAAGAAACGTCATTCCTTAGATGGGTGACCGTTAAGGTATCATTTGAACTGAGCATTTTCATGGTTCGGCGGGTACCTAAGTAAAAAGTCAGTCCAAGTTGTCAGCTAGACAGCAGTCGATAAGCCATTTCAGATGCCTAAGGGTAGCTTGAACTTTTAATTAAACTTTGCGCTTGACTCGTGTGTGGCATTTGAAAGGTGAATTAATAAATTGGGATGCTGACCTCTTAAAACACTACAGACTTTTGAAATTTCCAAATGTTCTTGTATACGTTAGCGAAACGTATAACTCATGCTTTTGGGCTCCTCTCTCTTTTTTCATGGTCAGTGAAGTTAATAAGTAACATACCTATGTATGTAGATAAAAACCCACTCCTAACTTTCTCGACCACTTCTCTTCTTCAACTTTGACTAAGGTTAGCCATCCGAACGACGATACTTGGATTCATCATATGATGTCCACGGTAAAGAGTCTAATACTGTGCACATCAGATGACTACTGCCGATGTCTATACTATAGACATTGGCAGTAGGTATATAATCTGCAACGTATTCTGTTTAGACTGAGTATAACGCAGAGGGCCTTAGACCATTTGAACTGGACACGTCATTGTCACGTTCTTGTAACAGGTAGAACCCCAGTAGCGTCGACTGACACGCGTATGGCGATAATAATGCTGTGCTGCGGCACTATGGTGCTCACGTTGACAGGGAAAACTATGAACTGAAGTGCGCGGAAAGAGCCTCTTCAAATGGTAAAATGTTATATTCAGTTAACGGGCGCAACCTGGCCAACAATCTTAGATATTTTGGTGATTGACCATTCCTTTCACTAAGACATGCAATTGACCGTGGCGCTTTCGATCATAACTGAGTTAAGCTTCACACTCGCCACTGTTACCAAGGAATCGATAAATAGGTACACAGTGTGTACCGCTTAGCAAAACAGAAGGTGCTTGTCCTTGTGAGGAGATGTTACAGGCGCAAGCTTCATTGTAGCGTTCCCAATCGCTTATAACTTACAATTTCCTTACTTGGTTACTTACTTTCTTTAAATCGAGATGCAGCAGTGGGAACTCATATTTTATAATCTAACTGAGACTATTCAAAAAATAAACATTTAAATTTATTTTATTAAAAATTGAAAGCAATACCTATCGATTTAAGTTGTAGAAGTACCTCGTAATGTACCGATATGTCGTAATAGTACTATGAAAAGTAAAATAAAAAGGAAAAAAAAGAAGAGTTCATCCGGGATCGAACCCGGAAACACAAAAATGTCGGAAGACCGTTCAACCGCTACGCTGTATCAGCCGTTAGGATACATCTCGAAATTCCCTTCCTTATGTAGCATTATAGATAGTTACTGCTTAGCTCCTTATGTTAATATAGCGTAATGATTTTAATTTTGGAGTTTAAATCCACAATTATTCTGTTATATTGTAACATTACTCTAGGACGTAGCGTAGGACGCCCTGTGACCCGGTGGAGTGACGATTTACGCAAAGCAGTTGGCAGTGACTGGATGAGGAAAGCCGAAGACCGGGCTCAATGGCGTGTATTGGGGGAGGCCTATGTCCAGCAGATAATGATGATGATTACTCTAGTTTTTTTACAATTTCGCGGAAAAATTAAGATGAAGAAGTGCTTATTACAATATTGCTCATTCCCTGTAACAAATAGCTTGATATTACTTATATTTAAGTCTGATCAGGTCTATAGTAAACATGTCCGTTAAATATCAACTAAATCTGTTGAACAGTATGTGCACAAATCTTCAACATAAAATAATTTCACGGCAAATTTTAGTAGAAAAAGTACATATTTCGACACTGCTCATTCCCCGTAACAAATAGCGAGATAATTTATATCCTATAATTTTTCTAGGTTATCAATAAATATTTTTGCCAAATAGCAACTAAATCTGTTCAGCGGTTTTGACGTCAAGTCTACACAAAGCCACAGACATACAGACAGACAAAAATTCTAAAAATCATATATTCGGAATCAGTATCGTTCCTAGAACACGTAGCAATAAAAATTTTCAAAAAATATTCAATGTACAGTTTTTACTTTTCTACGATTTTATTATATGTATAGATAACACCCAGACACTTGGTGGGAATCGAACCCACGACCCATTGGGTAGCGGCCAGGGTATCTAACCACTAGACCAACGAGACTGTCAATAATATCAACATACTCGTAGTGATTTGCAGCGTTAACATCATTTTTTTTATTTTTCTAGAACACTCGCGCCCGGTTCGATTTTCAAATGTTTTTTTTTTTCATGCAGGTCTCTGCTTAGAGTAGTATTCCTATGGTAAAAGTGTTGAGGAATTTTTCGTTTGACGTTCGAAATTCAAATCACATTATTACCCAAGGGAGTTTAGTACAGCATTATTACCCGGCTAGACTAAGGATATAATGAGGTACTTTATGTCATCTTTATATGACACATAATGCAACATTATCGAGCAGGTGGTGTGAAAAGAAATAAAATGAAATGTACATCAGTTACATAATGTTTATTTTATTATGTTTTATATGAATAAAACAACGATGCAACAGATTGTGCTTAACATACAAAGGAACTTGAAACAATTAAGTAAGGTAAAGTTAGTCGTCACAGCTCTGGTAAATAACTTGTACTATAATAACTATAACATCACAATGAAACTTTTAAGTAAGATAAATGCGAGAAATTTATTAAACGCATAGCTAATGCTACTAAAGTATGGCACCGAGTTCAAACTATAGAACACTACAGTGGATAACATAAAATCTGATTCACAATAAATAAGTATTACTTTCTTAATACTAGCGATAGAAATTTAATAGAACAATAATTAAAAATTCAATGGATCCAAAACAATCTCTATAACTATGTCGAAACTCGAGAAGAAGCTATATCTACATTACTTCATCTATATTCTATTTTCATAGAATTTAAAAAATACAGGCAATACATTTTAATAAAGTCTAATAAAATAATTTTAGGAAAATTAAAGTGTTTAAAATACATATGAATAGCTAATTTTTGGTGACTTACAGCCTCCAGTCTATTAAATATATAACAAATTGTAGCCATAGCTTAAATTCGTACGAAAGAGAAAATTATTTGTGTCGTTGACTTCACAAAATACAATGAGCTAGAAATATACGGAAGTATAAAAGGTCAGTAAAAACACTACAGGGTCAAAGTGTATAATACATTAATTAACTTTTTTATATTCACATATAATATTCTCACTACATCTTTCTTAGGAATCGCTTCAGCGATTTTCGTCTTACAAACTAAACACGTTTCACTATTTAGTAAGTTTTTCAAATCATCTACACTTAAATAGAATTCGGAGGGTATTTGGTCACCCACTACTATTTAATATAATTATCGTATAATCTTAACAGTAATGACTAGACAATAGACTAGGTATATTCATGTGCTTGGCACTATATTTAAACTCTGTTTTCTCTTTAATTACTTCTACAAACACATCTACTGTAATAAAATCTGTTTAGACCGGGTGTGGGTATACAAAAGACCTTCTCATTTCTTCTTCTCTTTATTTCAGTCTTCATTCTTCAGAGATTTCGTTTTCGTATCTTTGTTTTCATTAGTTAAGACGCAACTGTTAAATCTGTTGACTACATCTCGAACTTTCCCTTTGCTGATAACGAGTTCCTTGTCATATGTTGGAGTTATTAGGCCTTTGTCACTGCCATTGCATATGGGTTTATTAACAGCAGTTGTAACGAAGTTTGCGCTTTGAGATTTTCTGAATTCTCTTACAGCGCTATCAATATTGTTGATAAGATCTTTTGCAACAAACGTTGCTATTTCATGTTTTATGCGATCTCTTTCGCTGAGTATTTCAAGAGGCCTGTGGTTGCTTTCCTTTGGATCATTTTGTTCGGGACTGTGGCTTTGGGTTAAAGAGTGTGACGCTGGACTATCAGGACCTTGGAATGTTATGCTTGGCTGGTTGACAATAGTACTGTGAACGTTATTTGATTGGCTATAAACGTTATATTGTTGTTCTGGTACCTTTTCACCCAGTAACCAGTAGGTCGTCATTTTTCCTTTTCCCTGCAGATACAATTAATAAACATAATAATAAAAAATGCTATAGGGTCTCGTGTCATGAGGGATTCGCCCTTAACTCCAATACATTTAAATCCCGCCCAAAGCGGGAGGTTGGTATATTTAACCAAAAATAGAATACCGAAAGTTCTTGCGGCATAGATCATGTCTTGTTTAAGTAGGATAACGGGAAACTTTTAGATACGAGAAAACTCATGGAGTAGTGGGTAACGGGTATACTAAATTAAGAAATTTACATAATAATAAATAATAATACCATCCCTTGTATATGTCCCACTGTTGGGCACGGGCCTCCCCTCATGATGAGGGGGTTTAGGCCGTAGTCCACCACGCTGGCCAGTGCGGGTTAGCGGACATCACATGTCATTTGAGAGCTAGTTAGGCTTTCTCAGACATGCACCTTCACCGAAAGCTAGTAACAATTGCACAAAGACGATTCGCACATGATTCATAAAAGAAATCAGAGGTGCGAGCCGGGGTTCGAACCTGTACACCTTGTTTCCAAGGCAAGCCCTCGCCCACTGAGCTGTTACCGCAATTAGTACCGTAATTAAGAAAATTAGTTTCATTTAAATTTAAAATTTAGAGAAGTTATCAATTATTATCTGTCACACTATAAAGTGTAATTATTGTAACATATAATAGATTTAAATTATAGGTTAAGTACAAGTAGAAGCAAAAAAGGTATCCTTATTAATACGAATACTGATTCGCTGCTAATTTTGTTTCATTTCTAAATATTTTGGGCGTAAATCATCAGCAGGTACGAAAATGAGAAAATATCCAAGATCTGTGCATTGTAACACACAAAGCAGAAGATTAAAAAACATAACATTGGTGCAATGATATTATCTTCTATACTTATAATAAAACTGTAACAGGTCCAATTCTGTACATTGAAGTTATTTTGAAAATTATATTTGGAGGGCATTCTATAACCGATACTGAGGCCGAAAATGTATTTTTTTTAATTTTTGTCTGTCTGTCTGTCTGTCTTTCTGTCTGTCTGTCTGTCTGTCTGTCTGTATCACGGCTGAGCATCACGCCGAAACTACTGAATGGATTCAAATGAAACTTGGCATGATTTGAGATCTTACTACGAGGTAGGACATAGGATAGTTTTTATCCCGTAATCTAGCACGGTTCTTTTGGGAGAGGGGATTAAAGTCAAAATGGGTACTTGGTTATACGCTTTTTCCGATTTTATAAATTTTTCTTTATAATATAATAAATATTAGTAAGTAAACACTCATAGAGAGTTGTTATCAAGGTTTTGTCATCGATCGGGTTAAGCAACGTTAGGTAAGGTCATTATATAGATGGGTGACCGTTTAACGCCATTTGAACTAAATGGGTCCGTGCTTCGGAGAGCAAGTAAAAAGTGGGTCCCAGTTTTTAACCGACTATAAAAAAGGAGGTTATGTATTCAATGCGAATGTCTGTTATTAAAAGTTTGGTTAACGTAAAAATAGCGCAGGCGGAGCTGCGTGGGTCAGCTAGTATACAATAGATATGCCATTAGCGCTCGCCAGACGTTCAGCGAGTATCCGCCAACTGGGTTTTGTAGCAGTTAGTCGCACGCCGTCCCGCGTAGTCAATGCGACATCGTGACTTCTATCATTAAAAATTGAAAATGCCGTCCTGCGTATTTAATATGTGCACAAATTACCAGGCAAAAGTAAATAAACAGTCAGGGATAATATTGCACATGTAACTTTGAAAAAATAATTTGATTTTGTAAAGTATTTCAATTTTCTTAATAATATTGTAAGAAATAATTGTAAAATTGAATGTGTCAGTTGACAAGATGGCACTGACAAGCGTTTAACCAACGCTGACAACGGAACGCACAAAATATAGCCATCTCGTATTCTCTTACTTTTCTCGTTATGCATCTGTCCTTGTCAGACTATAGGTAAGAAAATGTATAGCTAGGTATAGCTAACTACAAGTGACACAACTTTTATCGTGCGAAAGTAGGGATATAACATATCTTTAGTTAAATATCATTGACATTGGTGTATCATATTTTTACCTTCATGGTAATCTCTCCTCTGCATTCCAGCTCAAAGCAATCGTATAAATCAAGAACTTCCTTCGTTTTCGGGCTGACGTGTATCCTTAGCGCCTCTCCGTGGGACTCCATTCTAGATGCAGTGTTCACGGTATCTCCGAAGAGGCAATACCGAGGCATCTTTAGACCCACGACCCCAGCCACACAGGGACCTATGAAAAATATTTTATTTATTTATTTATGTTCTATATTGTACACACATAAAAATACAATAAAAAGGACTTGAAGACATTTGTACAAAGGGCGGCCTTATCGCTATCCGCAATTTCTTCCAGGCAACCTTGGGATGGAAAAAAGATTGCATGGAATACGAAAAGTGAATATTTTTTTAACAAACATAGTTAATGATTTATTACAATCCCACATGGGACCACTAGATCTTATGGCAGTGTTAAAGTAATCTTGCTCTAAGTGTGAAAGAGACGCAGATATACGCAGTTTATAGATGCATTCCTTTCTCTTGCAAAAATGAGATTACAATTATACTAAGGACGACTATTATATCGTTTATAATAAGGACAGCTGAGGACTGGAATAGTTTGCCTGCGTCGGTTTTCCCGCCCGATTATAATGTAGATGTCTTCAAGAATAGAGTGAATAGGCTATTAATAAGCTAGTGTGCTTTACCATCCTCGACTGCGTCACCGCTTTCCATCAGGTGGGACTGTGGTCAAGCACTGGCTTATATTGGATAAAAAAAAATACTGCTCGAGCAGATGGTGGTCGACCCTGTGATGAAAAGTTTGAATGCAGCCTTAGGTGAAAAAGGAGTCAGAGGTATGGCTATACTGACAGCAAAAGGGAGGAACGATTCCCTTGATGGCCCTTGATGGTGCCTTGAATTGGGAATCCCTTTATGTTAAGTACCTTTTTTTATATGCTAATGGAACCGTTTTTTTAGGGTTCCATACCTAAAAGGTAAAAAAACTATTTTTTTTAAATAAAAACCGACTTCAAAGTAAATTATCTAAAAAGCATAAAATAACGAAAATATATTGAAGTCGGTGCTAGCACATCATGTTAACTAACACTAACACCAGCTGACACCGTCTTCAATATATTTTCGTTATTTTATGCTTTTTAGATAATTTACTTTGAAGTCGGTTTTTATTTTTTTTAAAATAGTTTATTTAACACTTTTTAGTGACTTATTTTACCAAAATAGGTCAAACAGCACTATCACGCAACTCGAACGTCTACGTTACAGTGACTTACTGAAAACATAAAAAGTTTATATGTCTTAAACTACTGGACCGATTTTGATGAAAATTGTACTTTACCCTAAGTTGAAAAATACTCTAACTATTTCAAAAAGAATTTTCAAAATCGGCCTTGTAGTGTCTGAGAAATCCGTGGACAAACCTACATACATACATACATACCTACATACATACATACATACACTCATAAAATTTGGTAAATTTGTTTAGAAGCCCACATAGACTAACATATATTAATATTACGCATTTTTATCAATATTACATACATACGCGTCGAATAGAGAACCTTCTTTTTGAAGCCGGTTAAAAAGGAACCCTCATGATGAGACTTCGTCTGTCTGTATGTCTGTCTGTCAAACATATATATTTCAGAAACCACTGTCGGTATTGATTTTAAACTTGTAAGGGTTTTAGATCTTACATACCCAAATTAATCACGAATGATAAAAATATATTTTCTTTTTATTTATTTATTTTCTATGCGGGTCGAAATGGGTCATCAAAATTTAAAAGTGAGACTACTATACCGAGTGAGGTCATATGAAAGGGCTTCATTTGCACATCTCAATGCAGATTTTTATTTTGGTTTATTTCTCGTAGTTTTTGGTTGATAATAAAAAAATGTCAAAGTAAATACCGTTACCGTAGTAGTACCTACAGTTTAAAATCTCAGCAAACAAACTTAGTTTTGCAGTTTGGTTTTATTGCTATCTGAGGTGTTAGACGAATAGTAAAATAACTTTAATAGATCCAAAGGAGGCTTGGAACCCTCGGTGCGCGAGCACGACTCGCACTTGACCGGTTATTTATTTACCTATGATGTGTACACAATAAACAATAATAATAATAACGATGGTTCATCAGCCATAGCGCCAACGCTGGCAACCCAATAAAGCATAAATAAGGTAATAATGTTAAAACGACTATCGTTCTTGTCCGAATAATCCGAAGTTTCCAAGAAGTACGCAATAAACGTAATTGTTTCGCCTCATAAAACTATACGAGGATCCTTTGATAAGAACAATGTCAGCTATCTAGAAATTTTGTGACCTAACAGATGATAGGTACTTGGATGAAAACGACACTGATCGTTTTTTAGAATAAATTGAAAATATAAAGGTTTTATATACGACGTACTCGGACCTAATTTGGGTAATTTTTTGTTACTTATATATGTATAGGCAGTGACGAGGTAATGTGAAATTACTAGGTAAGTAACAAGTAAAAATGCAAATCACAAATGAAATTAGGACAAAAATACGGAAATTATATAATTTGTGATTTTAATATTTTACTAGCTGACCCACGCAGCTCCGCCCGCGCTGCTTTCAATAATACCTACCTATACATTCTCATAGAATACAAAACCTCCTTTTTTAAAGTCGGTTAAAAACTTGGACCCGCTTTGTACTTGCCCTCCGAATCACGGAGACGTTTAGTTCAAATGGCGTTAAACGGTCACCCATCTATTTAATGACCTTTCCTAACGTTGCTTAACCTGATCGATTTCCAAACATTGTTAATAACTGTCTATGAGTGTTCCCTTACAAATATTTACTATAATTATAATGAACAATTGTTAAAATCGGAGCAAGCGTATAACCAAGTAGGTACACATTTTGACTTTAGTCCCCTCTCCCAAGGGAACCGTGCCGAATGTCGGGATAAAAAGTATCCTATGTCCTATCTCGGAGTATTAAATCATGCCAAGTTTCGTTTTAATCCATCCAGTAGTTTCAGCGTGATGCTCAGCCGAGATACAGACAGACAGACATACAGACAAAAATAAAAAGAAATACATTTTTGGCTTTAGTATCGCTTATAGAATGCCCTCCAAACATAATTTTC
The DNA here is from genome assembly GCA_911728495.1 of Furcula furcula. Taxonomy (NCBI): domain Eukaryota; kingdom Metazoa; phylum Arthropoda; class Insecta; order Lepidoptera; family Notodontidae; genus Furcula; species Furcula furcula. Next base: position 11,482,751 of record OU452261.1, on the reverse strand, counting down.
AAAATATCTTCAATGTACAGAATTGGACCTGTTACAGTTTTATTATAAGTCTAGATGAAAAAATAAATTCAAATTCGTCAAGAAACGTGATAGTATAGTATTAGGTACGGACCATATTTAACATGGTATTTGAATTGAGAACGTCCTAATAGACGTAGTGTTTGCCCACTACAAAGGTATAATACACATACTGCAAAGTATAAGGAAAAATATTTTTTTAGTAAGTATATTAAGTTGAAATTAAACTAATTTTACGGTTTAAAAAATAAAAATAAAAAAAATAAGTAAAAAAATAAAAATTAGTTTCATTAGTTAAAATAAAAAAAAATTATAATAATAATATATATATAAAAATAGTTTCGTAAAATTAGTTTCATTTCAATGTGTAGTATTCGCGTAAATATCAGAAATCATTAGTATATTAAGTTATTTATTATTTTTAATTATTTTTTATGAACAGAGCCGTCTTGACCGTTGCGTATCCGGCTGTGCCATTTACGTGTCTACAAATATTAATATAATATCCTGTCGCGGTTACAAGCGGTGTACCACCTCGCGACGGTTTATTCCACTTTTCGACAATCGCTTGCACGTGCCTAAAATACGTGCGGGCGGGATAAGCGCATGTAACGTTGTTCAAACGATTTTGATTGAGAACTGGTACACCGTTTGTGTCCGCGATAGCCCATGGTAGGCAACGTCAGCGTTCCAATACGCGCCGCCACAATAAATATTTAATTGAAAATCAGGGCTGTTTCTTCAAAGTTTATTATGGTACAATGGGTACCGGGCACAATACTACCATGTTTTGTTCTGATATGTTTATCAAGCTCATGGCTTGGCCCGGTGTAGTGGGCAGACAGTTTTGTTGTAGGCAGACTTACTAAAAATGTTGACAGTGCTGGTCTGAGTCAACACCTGCATAACAGCAATTAGATATTTATAAGCTCTTTGGTACGGACTCACCAGTATGCATACCAATCCTGAGCAGCAGTCTTTCTCCTTGTCTATGAGGTACAGTTTTTACCCGTACGGCCCCTAGGAGTGCAAGGGACATTCGAGCTATTTCTGCCGCGTGCCGATTTCCATTGCGCATCGGTAAACCGGATACCACCATGTACGCATCCCCTATTGTCTCTACCTACAAAAAAAAGCATGTCGTTATCTTCTGAAAAAAAAATACTCGTAAAATTATGAGTTTTTCACCAGTTTCGTAAATTACGGGTTTGCTAAGACATAAAAACGGGAATGCTGTTCTCATCAGCATATTTTCTAATATTGAGACTCAAAAATCCGCCAGTTAATAAACGTTTGTTTTTTAAATAAAATAAAATAGAATGATCCAAAGCAATTTGTAAGAACCGATTAATTCGCAAATCAATCTTATTCAAAATAACTTCGATTGTCTAAGTCTTGAATACAAGTTGTTTTTTTTAATAATAGATTGCTTGGATTACTGATTGAAATCGATTTTGATGAGAACGTTTATGGAAGCTTAGGTATTTAAATAGGCACGGGTCGGATTCTAATCAATTATGCATCGGGAGAGCGATATCGAAATGAAAATCGGTTTTGAATTCACAATGTATTTACATTTAGTCCAATCATGTGCATATTATTAAATAGTTTCCAACAAGAATTAAACTAAATTTTGCTAAAATTTACGACCTGATGTTTATCGACCAAGATACTGATTAAAGCACTTGCAAGCTTTCAACGCTTTACAGTATCGATCATATTTGAATGTTTTTAATACTTTAGTACCTCTATCCACTGTAATTATTCATTTACGATACATATTTAACCTTTCATTCTACTTCAAGATTTCGTTTGAGATGGTAGCGTGAAAAATACACAAGGGGTGTTTGAAAAGAAAGCAAGATGAGTAGATATCGATGAGTAAAGGGAAACACGTTCAGATGAACAGCGAAAAGAAGATGATGCACTACTGTTATCTTTATTGATGAAATAGAAAAAGAAAAAACTGGGTCTATGACATTAACAGTTACTACGCAGTACACTGTTGAAGATTTGCAAAATCGTTTCTACTTTCGAATGGGCTAGAAACATTTAAAAAAAAGACCCATCGTTAAACACTCTCTTTTATTTTATTTGACACGTTACGTCGTTCAAACGGTTTTGATTAAATACTGGTAAGTTCAGCGATCGTGTCGTGATACTACATTTTCATAAAAATTGCAGCAAAATTGGGTCTTAGCCAGAAAATCTAGGGATTATGCATAATTTTTAACAGTTTCTGAAAGGAATCGATGCTCTAAAAACTAAATTCTTGGTAAACGCTGTGATGAACGCTTGAAAACGGAGTGATGTCTGCTGCTCGAGTCAACACGTGCGCGGATGCTGCTTGGGGGGACTGGTCCGACTACTATCCCTTTGGCCTTTTCTTTTGTTGTACTTTCGTCGTATTTTTTTCTGTCTTATTTGATCTTTTGAACGGCAAGACACACTGTCGCTCTGATCTAATTGTAACATGACACACTGTTAAAAAAAAGTGAAAAAATGACAAGCCCGCTGAGTTTCTTGCCGGATCTTCTCAGTTGAGGCCGCGTTGTGATCCGGTGGTAGCTTTTTTTGGAACGAAGTTCCTTATGGGACGATGCGGATAACGACGTGACGTGTCGGTACGTTATTATTATTTATGTGGAACCATCCGATCATTATTACTACTTTACTTAAACGGCAACACGTGTCGTGCAGTGTCGTCCAGTGTCGTTCGGTGTGGTTCGGCGTGGTTCGGTGTGGTTCGGTGTGGCACGGTGTGGCACGGTGTGGCACGGTGTGGCTGGCACACCGAACCACACCGTTCCACCCGAATAATTATTTTCTTTATACCTCGAATAGAACTTAAAATTAATATTTTTATAATAAGGAACTTCGTTCCTATCCGGTGTCCCACGACACCACACGGTTTTTTTTTTAAGAAAACATGACCTTTCAAAAGTGCTAGCGTTAAGCCTACTTGAAATAAACTTATTTTGACTTTTTTTAAAAACATTCATTCAAAATTCAAAACATTCTTTAAAATAAGAACTTTTTTTTTAAATTACAAGGATATTTGACAGTTGATCTCAAATTAAACTAATCCAAGAGTACATTTCGTTAATCTCGTAATTTCATTATTTTATATCAATACAATATACGTTCAACATAATTTCTGTAAATACATCTATATTTTATAGAAAAGGTAAAAACCCTCCATGTTGGTCATGTGTCTCTATGATACATTGCCTCGTAAATAAACAATTTCACGTCCATAAACTTTGTAAACGTTTTCTTTCCCAACATATTTAGGTTATCATTCCGAAAAATAAATTCTTCGAGCAAGCACTTTATCGTCGAGGTTCGGTTGGATGACCTGACACAAAAGTCAGAGATCCTCCCGCAATTCATCACTCAGCCTAATCTGTAGTTACATTGCTCTAGATCTAGCAGCTATAGAGAAAACATCAAGTATTTTGACGTATACCCTGTTTTTCTTTACCAGATCAAAATCGTAGCAATACATGCATGAACTTGTAAAAAAAAATAGGGTATAGGTATACTTAGACGTACCCACTTATTGTTGTACGTCCCGGCAGTAGGAATTATCTACCATGTAACGAAATTATGCGTGAATATTACTGAGAGCAATCTACTCTAAAAATAGTAAAAGTTACCGTGTTTCCTAATAAAACTGGGTATGAGACAAAATATTACAGAGATATAACCAAAAGGATAAAATATTCTTTAGAGTGGAGAGGTGGGAAATTATACTGATATTGAAAATACTGCAACACAATAGATATAGGTACTGAGTTCATTCAAATTTTTTTATTGTTGAATGACACCTTGGTAACAATTTCGGTTGATAATTTTTTACCTTTCACCTGTCTTTTCATTTCCCAAGTATTTAATGTCTTTTTTAATAAACTATATCATGTTTTTGTTAATTATATTCTTTGTAGTATATCGCATCTTATTATTTTTTACTGAGGTTAGAATTGACAGCCACTAGACTAATAAGTATAGAATCAGTAGAAGTAAATACTAAATCTGTCTCGAAATTGAAGTCGAATAAGCCAGAATTTGGCCAACGATTGTCTCATTCGCAACATTCTATGTATTTTGTTTTGTCGCTTTCTCTTACTTCATTAAGTTTATTACTTATACTTAGGTACATAAACTTACCTTGTAGACATCAAAATTCTCGATAACAGAATCAAAGCTGGTATACAAATCATTGAGCAGGTCAACGACCTCCAGGGGTGTGGACTCGGCGGAGAGCTGCGTGAATCCGATGATGTCACTGAAGTAGATTGTCACTTGGTCGTACGTCTCCGCCATCACCGGCTGACCCATTATCAGCTGGGATGCTACTGACCTATTGGAGAAAGAAGTTTAGACCTTAATGGTTTGGTGTCAGAGTCGATATTCTAAAACACAATGACTAAAGCTACGTACACAACGCGCGCACGCTCAGGGAAAATGAGTCGCTCAGTAAAGCGAGTCGATTATTGTTGTGTAATCTACATTGATAAATTATTTGTACACAGTTTGTACTAGATTCAATATTGTGACGACTCGAGAAACGGTCACAAATATAAAATCACAAGCACGAGTATGTTCTTATTTCAAGTATTCTACAAATTATGGACCTGATTATACAATGGTTAAAGTTTATTTTTAAATAGCTTTAGGTTTTGAATTTGCAAGTTTTTGTTTAAGCAACCGCTACCATATTTGGGAATTTACTTTGTTAAGTAGAGCTATACCGATGGTATTCCACCATAAGGATGATGCAATTAGTCAAGAAAACGTATGTGGTGCCCAAGATGCAGGCTTTGCCAAATTGGATTGAGACATTATGTATTATATTTTTACTAGGTTACACAGCATGTCTCAGCAGCAAACCTACTCAGATCACAGCCGAGCGTCTCGTTGGTTTGAGTGTACTTACGTGAGTACAAAGCCTAAGGACATGCTATTATTTTAATGCACTGACTGGTCCGACTACTATCCCTTTGGCTTTTTAGTTTGTTGTACTTTCGTCGTATTTTATTATTTTTTTCTATCTTATTTGATCTTTTGAACGGCAAGACACACTGTCGCTCTGATCTAATTGTAACATGACACACTGTTTAAAAAAAAAGTGATAAAATGACAAGTTCGCTGAGTTTCTTGCCGGATCTTCTCAGTTGAGGCCGCGTTGTGATCCGGTGGTAGCTTTTTTTAAAAAATAAAATATATGACATTTCAAAAGTGCTAGCGTTAAGCCTATTTGAAATAAACTATTTTTGAGTTTGAGTTTGCAAAACATCTCTGAGTAGCAAACTTACTCGGTTTGCAGCCGAGTGTCTCATTCGGTGGAGTGTGCTTACGTGAGTACACGGCCTAAGAACAACCTATACAAATAATATTGCTATTAATTTCACAAAGTTCGTTTGTTTATAATTACGTGTCAACAACATACTATTGGGCTATTGGAGTATAAATGAATTCCCTCAGGGGCTGTGTGTAATGTAATTGAATACTAATTTATATAATTAATTAATTTACAGACGAAAATATGTAAGTAATATACTTTATTTTTGGTTCATGTTTGTTTTATTATAAACTTGTTTCGCAAGACTGAATACCATTTACCACAAAGGAAGCATTTACCACGAAGTACACAAAACAAGTAATTACGAAGAACAAAAACCTGCCAACAGCGAACGAAATGTAATGAAATTTCGTTCAAACATATACTTACACATATACATATAAGTATAGGTATGTATCTATACTCATTTGAGACAGACCTTTTCTTTAATAGTTATAATGTTTGTTTATCGAAATACGTCCACTGTTGAACAATATACCCCCCCCCCCCTTAGAAGGTAGGGATGGCAATAATCCCCACACTTGGCAGGCGTCTTGGGGATCGCAGTATAGGTGGTAGGTAATCAAATAGACCCTTCGGAGTCGCTGGACGTTCGGGGTGTGGGCCCTTAGGACGTCCATTGAGTACGGCGGCGACTCCGAGGAGGACGGCCGGCGGGGTTGCGACCCCCGTCCCCGTGAGCACCGTGACTGGTTCCCGGGGGGCTACAATGCGCCCCCCAGCGGTGGGCTCAAAGGCAAGGCACTGAGTGCAGATCCCACTGGAGAGACCTGGGTCCCCTCTCATGTGCGCATACGACAGCCGCGGGGGTTTTAGTGGGTAAGAATCCCACATACCCCGGTTGAGCCCCACAGCTCCCGGGGACCTTTAGAAAGTCTCACCCCCGTCAAAAGGTAATCCAATAGAAAGACGCTACAGCCGTCTTCTTGTTTTCCCATAATCGACTCTCACGGACACCCAACGGGAAGAGATGGGTGGGTGTTTCTTTTCCCCGGATACCCCACGGGTCTCTTCGAGTGCTTACTTTGGTAACAACTGGTACAATAGTTCTTCGCATTTCCGTTTCTCCTCCAGGTAGTCCGAAGTCCGTTCCTCCACCAAAGCCTCCAGGTTATTTGCGTACTGTTCCACTTGAGTCAGCAACATGTCGAGCCGTGTCGATGTTTCGCAGTCCCTAAGGAAAATAAGGCCATATAGTGATTTGCGTAAGCATTACGTTTTTATTCAACCAGGCAAATAAGATGCTCGCCTTATCACACCTCTCGATTTCAGTTAGGAAATGTTCCTTAATGACAAGGACAATGCAGGCCGATCATCTAATGGTCCGGAGTAAGACAATCCACGCGTCGGAGAGGCATGTAAAAGTCATACCGATCTTCTATCCAATCGGATTGTAAGAGTGAAGGAAGAGAGAGTGCACCTATGTCTACGCGAGTGTTTGTGCACTATAATTTCTTCGGAGTAAATGGTTGAGTTTTTAAAAGAATTCGAAGATCCCGATTGCTTTTAGTCCAAAAAAGGAAGAATGTACGAAATTAGAACGATGAGATGGACACAAAAGAAGAAAATAATCTGAGAGACGGAGAGATTTAGTATGACTTTAAAAATGAGAAGTGAGGTAAACTTTAGAGTTCCATCTCATCTATACATATAAAATCACTTGTCCTGACTGATTGACTGACTGATTCATCAACGCACAGGCCAAATCGCTGGACCTAGAAAGCTGAAATTTAGACAGTAGGTTCTACTTATATCGTAAGCATCCACTAAGAAAGGGTTTTTGAAAATTCCACTCCTAAAGGGGTTGAATGGGGTGGAAAGAAAAATTGCGGGAGTAGCCGCAGGGAATTGCTAGTCTTAGATAATTGTCTTTTGAATAACAGAGACCACCTCTAGTACCTACTACCTCAATGCAGAGCATTAAGCTCTCAAGAAAGATCACCTTTGACACCCACCATGGAAACTCTGCGAAAACTTGCATAACTGAAGTTATCAAACAACAATTACAAACAACTTACTTGTTGATTCTCTGGATATTTTCCTTAAGCGCTGAGAAGTCTGGTCGGTCGTCGTCTGGGAGGGTCCAGGGTGGCTCCCCGGTTAGAGACTGTCGAGGTGACGCTGATAACGGTGACGTTCCTCGATTGCGCATGTCAGCATTTCCTGGTAACAAACAATCCGTGGCGTGACAATTGGCGGACCCGTCCGTGTAGTGGTTAGCCACCCTGGTTGCTAATCATAGGTCGTGAGTTCAATACCACATAAAACAAACATACAAATGTTTTTCAAATTTTACATAATATGTATTTTTACATATGGTACTGAGACGCGTGGTCCCTTACTATTGGCCTTTTAGTTAAGCTCAGAGTCACACAACAAACTATGGAGAGAGCTATGCTCGGAGTTTCTTTGCGCGACAGAATCCGGAATGAGGAGATTCACCGAAGAACCAAGGTCACCGACATAACTCTTAAAATCTGAAAGTTAGAGTGGCAATGGGCAGGCCACATTGCTCGGAGAGCTGATAACCGTTGGGGAAGAAAGATTCTCGAGTGACGACCACGAACCGGAAGACGCACGTTGGTAGGCCTCCTACTAGGTGGACAGACGACATTGTGCGCGTCGCAGGTAACCACTGGATGAAAATAGCCAATTGTCTATTTGCATACACCGGTTGGCTGCGAATATCATGAGTCCACCTAGTGGAACGCCTGCCTAAACTTGACAGGTTTAAGGGAAATGATGACAAGCCAAACACAATTGTATTCCATTGCCAATGGCACGGTTCCATGCACCTGATACGTTGATAGTGAATTCAAGATTATTGACAATACTGTAGTCTACGAGGTTTGCCTGTCGATTTGTGTACTTTTTAAAGCGTTCGTGACGTAGCGAGTAGTCTTTATAAACCGAAATTCGCAGGTCCGTACAACAACAACATCTTTGTATGGCTGTTTTTTCCTGACTAGGACAATACAAGGTGTCTCAGGGTTCTATCAGGCATTGACTTCCGTCTTTAAATTACACATACATTATCTTTGGCAAAATTATTTTCCCCATCTTCTTGGGTAACATCGCCTTGAATGTTTTACAACACTATTTTAACTCTAGATAACAATTATGTTTTTTTTATTTACTACGAACGCTAAGAAAAAAAATCGTTGCGTATAAAAATACGATGAAAATACGGTACCGCCACTTACGTTTGAACTTGTCCTCAAGTATAGCGGCACAGTAGTCGCAGGCCAGCGTGCAGTGTGGCCTACGCATCTCCAGCAGCGGACTGACGGCTCGCCGCGGACTGGGGGAGTCCGCACCCCCTGGTGGCACCAGGGACATTGCTCTGTCAACAAGAAAACTTTTCTAACTAATCTACTCTTATATAGTTCCTCTCCATCCAAAGGTTGCTTGGTAGAGATCACTTTTAGTGATAAGGCAGCCCATTGTTTCATTCTATTTACTGTTTTTCTTTTGTATTTTTGTGTTTTTCTATAATGGTGGAACAATAAAGTATTATCTATCTATCTATCTCTTACGGATTATATCGCGATTTAATATTAACTGTGTGTGTATGTAAATGTGTAGTATTCGCGTAAATAAAAGACAACGTTATGAAAACATTTCATTCACTCCTTATAATCTTTTACAGCACCACTCTGACCACAGTAGCCAACAATCAAATTCGTTTAATTTCAGGCCTTGAAGTCTCCTAAAATTATCTCTTACTTACTAATATTGTAGGTAACAACTTAGAATCAACTTTTACCGTTAGCGTATAGCGTAGCGTCATTGATATATACTTTTAGACTTTCGCGCCCTCTATTTAATTAGTTAATCAATAGTTTCTTCCCGTTATTTAATTCTCGATATAAACTTAATGTGCGTTAAGTTAACATATTGAAATGAAACTAATTTTACGGATTATATCGCGGTTTATTTTTGATTTTAATTTCCCGACGTTTCGAATACTTTACAGCATTCATGGTCACGGGCGGACTGAGGTGGTAGCTGTCCATATGTCATAGTTGTCTTAGGGTACCCTCAGGTCTTCTAATTATTATTGTTAGTCCGATCCACGCAGAAAGAGCTTACAGTATCTTGAGGTCTTGCAGTGGAATGCTTGTCTTTGGATTTGACTATGTTTATCACGGGATCCCAAGCTGGTGGTAGCACCCAGCCTTCTTCTCGATTGAAATTTGGATGCTTTTTAATTTCAATAGCCTCACGAATCATCCTTGGTAGGTAGCGCTGTTCTTTTGCGAGGATTTGTGGTTTGTCAAATCTAATATAATGACGGGTGCGATCCTGAACATGTTCACAGACTGCAGACTTCGTATAGCGTCGATGTTTAACGTCAGCTATATGTTCTTTTACACGGGTTTTTACCGATCTTTTTGTTTGCCCGATGTATGAGAGCCCACAGTCACAATCCAGTTTGTATACTCCTGCATCTTGTAGAGGTATATGGCACTTGACTGATGGTAAAAACTGACTAATCTTCTTTGGTGGCTTGAAAAATGTTTTAATTGAAGCTCGCTTTAAGATATAGCCAATCTTGTCTGTTACCCCTCTAACATATGGCAATACAGCAGGCATACGTTCGACTGTGGATGGCTTGACACGTTCACAAATAATCCGTAAAATTAGTTTCATTTCAATGTGTAATATTCGCGTAAGTATCAGAAATCATTATGTTAACATATTTATAATCTAAAGTATTCAACACATCCGTTTTGGCTCAACACTTTCCACACGCATCCTAAATATATACTTATAATAAAACTGTAACAGGTCCAATTCTGTACATTAAAGATATTTTGAAAATTATATTTGGAGGGCGTTCTATAACCGAAAATAAAATACTCATAAATTAATTTGAAGCAGAGTACAATTGTATATAAATGATTACTTATGGAGTTATTTAGTATGTCCACCCTGTTTTTAGGGCAGCCATGACAGTTGCGTTTGACGTTGGTTCACAACTTGACAGTTAATGCTATATGTGACGTTTCGTAATAGATTGTTTACGCGTGGAGTACATATTGTATTTCGAAGTTTTTAGTGATTATTTATGTTTACGGACATTCATTGACTGTTTCTTTCTTGACCCGGGGCTTTACTGTATTGATTATCGCCTGTGATTTGGATTAGAATCCGTCCGTCAAAATCAAAATCCGTCAAAATGACATTATAATTACGTATTTCCGATCCATCATATTATTGTGTGGTGTTGCTACAGTAGTATTATATTATCTTTGCTGTTTCTCTCCTTGACCAAGATATCTTAAATGTACAATAAAACGAAGCAATATTAAAAAAAGACAACATTACAAAACAGTTACTATATTGCATAGTTATCTATACATATAGTGTACATGGTGTTGGCCCAGGCTCCATACATTTCTGGAACAACTCCTTTAAGGGGCCTTTCCGAATACTTCGTTTCAAATTATAAGTGTGGTAGAAATGCAGACACACGGAAATATGTATTTCAATTTCAACTACATTTATGTCTGTTAGTGAAATTCTGCTTGAACGCAGCCCCGGGTCTATGATTTTTTCGAACCGGGGCAGAAACTTAATTGTGGCACCCCTCCCTTCAGCGTTTGAGAAATTACGTAAAAAAACTCAAATCTCAAATCGGCATCACAAGTTCACTTGTGGTGTGGCGCTTTTTTCTTACAAGTCGAAGATGAGCCAACCAGGCTTCCGTAAGCTAGACGCTTTGTGGAGCGAGTTTTGTATTATTTATCATATTATGTTATGATTTTGGCTGAAATTGCTCTTCATTATTATTCATTGAATCGAAATACCAGCTTAACCTGGCAAGCGAATCTTGACGATTCGGTGTCCACGTAGTTTTCAAGACCGAATCGTCCTTTTCTATACAAAAATTATGTTTCTTTGAGGAATAAGTGTACGTCATCAGTGACACCATACTCACACTAATCTGACAACTTGCATGCCGGTCGAAGATGGATAGTAGGTAAGTAGGTAGTTATAGAATCAATATAATTTTCCCTTTAGAATAAAAAATCCCCTTAGAAAACATCAAGTACAGGTACGAATAGAAATATAGGGTTCAAAGAAAAAAAAACATTTTTTACCTGTTACCAAAGTAATCACACTTGACTAGTAGTTCTTACGCATATGGCATGATCATGATATTCTGTATAGTGTATTCCTGTACCTTTATAATGTAATCAACTAGTACCAACCAAAGTACCGAAGCATTTAGGATAACAGCCGGAATGCCAAAAAAATATGAATACAGGATCATGGGTTCCAAATGGAACGCAAATGGACCAATATTGTTTTGATGCTAACGTCAAAAGCTGCTGCTGATTCAGTCGCAGATTAAGTATCATCAGCTCCCACAATCAATTTTAATTCGTCATCGTCGACCAGTTTTCGGATTCTGGTCATTTTTCAGGTCGAAATGTTCAAAACGAAAGCGGGCAAACCAATAAAAGGTGGTGCGTTCGTTTCTAGTGTCCGCTCCGTAAACGCCGTTATGTTGCGTGCCGCTTGTACCGCGTTAATGTCACGACGGTACCTAGCTATATAATAGTCGTCTTGCATGGTGCTTCATCGCCAAAAGCAGATTGAAACCGAGCAATGCTCTGTTGAGCTATCAAATTTGTTGTAGAATACTGGCTAGTTTATAATCAAAATGTATTCAAATATACATCCTTCTATTTTAGACATATAATTTATGTGTCACTTCAAAATAAATCTTTTACAACGGATGAACAGTTTTTCCTTTATATATACAAAATTATATTCCACATTCGTTATCAGCACGAAATATCTTAATTAAAAGAAGATAATTATGGCTGCAACCAGTTTTCAAGGAATCCCGATGTTGAGCAATCGCGATGGTTACTCTAGCTGGAAATTCAAAATGCGTATGCTGTTAAAGCATGAAGAACTTTGGAGCACCGTAAATGGGTATGTAGAGACTGATAAAACTCCTCTAGACATACGTGCTAAAAACGACCAGAAGGCTCTGTCCAAAATATGCCTTACAGTCGAAGGTGCTGCTATCACGCATGTAAGAACAGCAACGACAGCAAAGGAAGCATGGGATTCTCTGCAAAGAGCTTATGAGGATCGCGGGTTAGGTCGAAAACTGTCTTTGGAGAGACGTTTGTATCGGTACTGCTTGTCAGATTTCACAAATATTGAAATGTACTTGAACGCAGTCATGACAACCGCACAGGATCTGGCCGATATTGGCAAAATCATAGATGATAGCTCTCTTGCTGCGATAATTTTGGGTGGTTTAACTCCACGATATGAACCATTGATTATGGCCTTAGAACACAGTAACATAGAAGTGACGTCGGAGTTGGTAAAGACGAAATTATTGAGTGAAATGTCGAAAGAAGCTCAAAGTGATGAGGCGGCACTAAGGTCTACACATAAAAGAAAGACCATAATATGTTACAAATGCAAACGGCCTGGGCATAAGAGCCCTAATTGTCCACTTAATAAGGATAAAAGGAAAGAAAACTGTACGCAGAAAACAGGACAGACTGTCATCGCTACGGGACAAGTTAACACGGACGATAATGTTTTGGAAATGGCTTTGTCTGCACCGGGTGATCATGGTAACAAGTGGATCATCGATTCAGGAGCGACTTCACACATGACTTCGCATCGTGAATGGTTTCGAAGTTACCAACACATTGATGGTGGGAAGATAGCCATTGCAAACGGTGAGATGTTGCCAGCTGTGGGTATTGGTGAGGTTTTTATTCATACTGCTAATCCACTAATAAATAAAATAACTAATGTCGTTCATGTTCCCGGTTTAAAATGTAATTTACTTTCAGTAAAGAAAATTGTTGAAAAAGGTTTCTCAATCGTTTTTGATATGAATGGTTGTAATTTTTATAGTTCAAATGATGTATCTTATACTCGTAATTCTCTATTGCATGGTTCGTTTAGTGGTGGACTGTATACATTAGATTGTTCAGTTAATTTTCCGCAAGAAATTTTAGCTTGTAATGCGCAGTCCGAGCTATCCAAGTTTCAGCTTTGGCATAGGCGCTTAGGACATCTTTGTCGTATTGGTATGGATCTACTCAAAAAGGGTTTAGCTGACGGCGTAGAGTTTGCGGAAGTGGATAAACAACCATGTATCCCCTGCATAGAGGGAAAGCAAGCAAGAAAACCCTTCAAAAGGTTGAAGTATAAAAGAGCTACCTCAGTATTAGAGTTAGTTCACACTAATGTGTGTGGGCCGATGTCAACCACTTCATTTAAAGGTAATAAGTACTTTATTATTTTTGTAGATGATTATACACGTTTCATATTTGTTTATTATATGGCTTCTAAGACAGAAGTGAAGTCTAAGTTTTGTGCTTTCCAATCTCTCGTTGAGAGACAAACCGGCGCAAAACTCAAATGTTTGCGTTCCGATAACGGCACCGAGTATGTCAATAAAGAGTTGGCAGACTATTTAAAATCTCAAGGGATTGAACATCAAACGACGGCGCCGTACAGTCCTCAACAAAATGGAGTAAGTGAGCGATGTAATCGTAGTATTGTAGAGAAGGCTCGGTCTTTGTTGTCACATGGGTCTCTCTCGAAAGCATATTGGCAGGATGCTGTAGAGACTAGTGTCTACTTGAACAACCGGTCCCCTCATTGTGCACTTACAGGCAAAACTCCGTTTGAAATGTGGTATAAAAGCAAACCAGATTTATCTCATTTAAAGGTATTTGGATGTAGAGCTTTAGTTTAAGTTCCTTCATGTCAAAGAACTAAATTGGACATGAAAGCAACTGAACATATTTTTGTTGGATATTCAGAAGATCCTAGGAGCTATTTTTTCCGAGATGCCGAGACACCTAGGAGGTTACTCAAGTCACGTGATGTTACTTTCTTTGAAAATAATTTCACTGGACAGAAGTGTGATCCTGTGAGTGTTGTTAACTCAAATGTTGTTAATTTACTGTCACAGCCTGTACCCCAAGAAGTGTCTTCACCTTCAGAAGATACTGAGGTTATTATAGAGGACCATGGAGACGACTTTGTGGATGCTGATGAAGCAATTGATAGCGAAGAAGCAGAGTCAACACACTCAGGTGAACAAAGTTTTCAATCTCCGGTTCCCTCAAATGAACCAAGTGATGACAATGTTGATAGTTCTAACAGGAGATATCCTCAGCGAGTACGTAAACCTCCAGATTATTTTTCGTATAGTACTGTAGACAGTGATGTTTTTGGTGATGATCCAATAACATATCGTGATGCCATCTCTAGCGAAGAAAGTGATAACTGGGTCTCTGCAATGAAAGACGAGTATAATTCTTTGATGAAAAGAGGTACCTGGATATTGGTTGATAGGCCAAATAAACCTGTAATTTCTTGTAAATGGGTGTACAAATTGAAAAGAGATGCCCATGGAAACATAACTAAGTACAAAGCCAGACTTGTTGCTAAAGGTTATAGCCAAGTGTCAGGTGTAGATTATTCTGAAACCTTCTCGCCCGTAGTAAGGAATTCTTCTTTACGTACATTGTTGGCTTTAGCTGTGGAGCTGAATTATAATATTCGCCACTTGGATGTGGACACGGCTTTTCTAAATGGCGAATTGGAAGAACAAGTTTACATGAGTCAGCCGCAAGGTTTCATACAAAAAGGTCAAGACAACAAAGTGTGCTTGCTTAAAAGGTCTATTTATGGCCTGAAGCAGGCAGCACGGGCCTGGAACATAAAGCTGAACGAAACCTTAGCATTAATAGGTTTTAATCAAACACCTTCCGAACCATGCGTATTCACAAAAAGTTTCGGCACTGACACTGTAATACTGGCTGTATACGTGGATGACATAATTCTTCTTTATAAAAATAAAATTAATTTTGAAATTGTCAAAAGTAATTTGGAAAAGTATTTTTCTTTGAAAGACCTAGGAAATCTGGAATATTGTCTAGGTTTAAATGTTAAACGTGATTCATTAAACCAGATTCAAATAAACCAGAAAACATATATTAAAAATGTGTTAAAGCGGTTTAATATGACTGACTGCAAGACAGTGGATACTCCTTTGCAAAACAATAAGTTGGAACCGTGTTATGGTGAGCAATCCGAATATCCTTATCAGAATTTGATTGGCTGTCTGATGTTTCTGGCTGTGAACACTCGACCAGACATAGCTTACGCTACAAGCTATCTTAGTCAGTTTAATACAAAGTTTGGCAAGTCGCATTGGATCGCAGCTAAAAGAGTGCTTCAATATTTGAAAGGAACTATGGATTTCTGTATTACTTACAGGAAGACAGGAGATTACCTGATGGGCTACGCGGATGCTGACTGGGCCAACAGTAATATTGATCGGCGTTCATATACCGGATTTTACTTCACTTTAGCCGGTGGTCCGATCTCTTGGGAAAGCAGAAAGCAGAGTACCGTGGCACTGTCCTCGACGGAAGCGGAGTATATGTCATTGAGTTCGGCTACCAGGGAAGCAATTTTTCTGCGCAGGTTCGTGTCTGAAGTTTGTGGTAGGTTGGATAGGGTGTTGTTACACACTGATAGTCAGAGTGCTCTCAAAATTGCTAAAAACCCAGTCCACCATGCTCGAACCAAGCACATTGATACTAGGTATCATTTTATAAGAGAAAAGGTCGCTGACAAATCAGTAGTTTTAAGGTATTTACAGACTAATGGTATGCCAGCTGATGTACTTACTAAGCCACTAGGGCGCACATCACATAAGAAGTGCATTGCTAGTATAGGTCTCACTTAGAGTTTAATGCTTTTGTTGTTTGTTTAGTTAACCATTAAGGTTATATTTTTGGGACTATGCTAAATTTTAAATATTCTGCGGTATTTTGATTAAGGGAGGGATGTTGTAGAATACTGGCTAGTTTATAATCAAAATGTATTCAAATATACATCCTTCTATTTTAGACATATAATTTATGTGTGGTGTGGCGTGTAAATAGCCACACGGGTTGTGTAAGGTGACTTACGAAAAAATTGGTTATTTCAATACCGAAAAACACCAGTAACCCAGACTGTGCAGAATGAAAAAGCTCACTCACCTTCAGCACGCCTTCAGTAGGTATGGACCTCAGGAGTTCAGTACTCCGAGGGCTGATCAGCTCGCGGCACTCTGCATGCAGCTTGGAGACACTTGGCACTTTTCTCTGACCGGCCGGTCGAATATGAATTACACCAATCCAGTCTATGTATATAATGTCCAATTCCGAATATATGCTATCAGTATTAGCAATGAACCAAAAAACGTTCGGATGCAAAAAAAGTGTATGCAACGGAGATTAACGGAAAAGGTCTGAGTAACGTCTTCTATGGAAACTTCGACCATCTCTCTCAAAGGGTGGGAGTCCGGATCATCAGCCAATCACATAGCTGTTCTTGCTTTACTAATGGCCCGGTAGTGCCATCTATTAGCGTATCATAGTGAGCACTGCACGAAACTGGTGTTTTATCGACAAAAGAGGGAGCTACTTACATGTCAACAATATAGCGATTATAACGCTTCACCATGCACCCCACTTTGAAAGTTCACAGGTCTTTCAACACCACAATTATACCCAATTCAAACACTGTTGATTATCGGTACAAATTCTCTAACATTTATGAGATGAATGGAAGTATTATGATTTCCAAAGTGTGGTGAGTCCTGAAAAGTATTGTGCTACTGTATATGTGCATACAATTATATTCTACATGTATATGAATATATATATATATATATTGTTATCTATGATCTGACAATGTCTGAAACCTAAATTAATTTATTGTGGATAATATGTGATTTACTTATTGGGTCGGCAACGGGTATAATTTGACAACAGGGCGTTTATACGAAGACTGTCTAGTTTTCACGGTGGCAACCCGAACTATGCCATCAGAACCCGGAAACACTTCGGTAATTACGCCTACAGGCCAAGATAATGGAGGGGCATCGTCCTGTCCGATCAATACGACAGTACCCACTTCAACTGAGTTACCATTACTCTGCCACTTTTGTCGAACTTGCAACGTGTGCAAATACTCATTACGCCACTTCTTCCAATAAGAAGCCACTAATGAATCAAGCAGGTTTTTACGTTTTACAAGATTGATACATTTGTCCGACAAATCTGAAGCCGGTAAATACTTAAGAGGGGTAGACATTAAAAAATGCGCTGGCGTTAAAACTTCAGGATGCGGATCTGAACTAATAACACTCAGAGGTCGTGAATTCATTAGACATTCTAGTTGAATCAACACAGTTTGTAATTCCTCGTAAGTTAACAGTTGGTTGCCTATTACCCTATATAAATGAGTTTTTAGACTTTTTATATTTGATTCCCATAGCGCGCCGAAATGAGGCGACCGAGGAGGGATCATTTTCCATTCAATCCTGTGTTTTTCTAATTCGCATTTCGTCATAGCCTGATGCTGCGAGTCAAGCAGTAATTTATAAATGTCATCTAATTGAGCACGTGCACCAATAAAGTTTGTGCCGTTATCTGAGTACATGCACGAAACGGGTCCACGACGTGATAAAAAGCGTTTGAATGCAGCTAAAAAACAATCACTGGACAATTCCGTGGTGAGTTCAATATGAACGGCTTTGGTGACAAGGCATACAAATAAGCATATATATGCCTTCTGAGCATGCTGTCCACGTCTACGTGAAAGCAGAATGCGGAGAGGTCCCGCATAGTCAACACCTGTATGGACAAATGCTTTGGCTTCTTTTATGCGACAAGGTGGTAGATCCGCCATCTTCGGCGTGGGGTGTGTAGGATTAACACGAAAACACGTATTACATTCACGAAACCTGGCCCTAATAACCGTTCTGGCATCCAAAATCCAATATTTCTGGCGAATGAGAGACATTAGAAGTCCAGGACCAGTGTGACAATTTAACTCATGAAAATGCCTTATAATAAGGTTAACCACATTGTCATGCTTAGGGAGGAGTGCAGGATGTTTAACCTCAAAAGGTAAGTCCGATCTGGATAGACGTCCTCCAATACGTAGAATTCCTTCATCATCCAAGAATACTGACAGGCTACGCAGTTTCTTTGAAGGCAGTTTGTTATTTTGTATTGATTTTATGTCATCAGAAAAATATTTCTTCTGAACGGTTTTTATAATAAGTTTTTCAGCTATTAAAATATTTTTAATGTTACTTGATTGAGTATTAATTATTTTAATGAAACGAAGAATATAAATAACAATTTTCACTGATTTATCCCAAACAGAAATACGTTGAGACAACTCGTATAACACCGACGACTCAACAGATACAGTCGTGGTCATTACGTTAGTTCTGTGTTCAGGTAAATCTTTCACATCGGAAGGTGTAAATTTACTAATAGGCCATTGGCAAGGAGGGCGCTGAAGCCACGCAGGACCACACCACCACAACTCATGAGAGACTAATTGAGATGGTAGCATTCCTCGTGAAACACAATCACTGGGGTTGTCTACACCAGCAACATGATAGAAATGATCTGGGGATAAATTCTCTTGACACTGGGCGACTCTGTTACCAACAAAAATCGACCAACGATGCGGAGACGATGAGATCCACGACAAAGCAATCGTAGAGTCTGAAAAAGCATATACGTCTGCTATTTGAATACGTTTACTGTAAGTGTCAAGAACAATTTTAACCAATTTAGACAGTAAAACTGCAGCGCACAACTCTAATCGAGCCAATGTAGTAATTTTGGTAGGAGAAACTTTTGATTTCGCGCATAATAACCGCACTAAAATATTGCCCTTATCATCAGTTGTGTGTAAGTATATAACACAACCATAGCCGTTTAAGCTCGCATCACAAAAACCTACAATAAGTACTTTATTAGAGCTGGTTACACCCACATGACGAGGGATTCTCAATGTAGAGATAAGTGGAAATTCCTGCGTGAGAACAGAAAAACTCTTAATAATATTTTCAGGTGGAACATTATCCCAGTCTATCTTAGCAAGCCATAACTCTTTAATCAGCAGTTTTGCATATAAAATTACTGGGGCAACCAAGCCTAACACATCGAAAAGCCGAGCTACCACAGACAATATATTTCTTTTTGTACATTTTTCTTTTATGTCGGTTGTGGTCATAAAGAAATTATCTTCAGCTGGATCCCAAGATAAACCTAAAACTTTTGAACTAGAACAGCAATTTTCACTCTCATTAAAATTAACACTGCTTCTATGAGAGTTTGGAAGATTATCTAATAAATAAGATGAGTTACTTGTCCATTTTATTAAATCCATACAACCGGCTTTAAACAGAAATATGAGATCCCCAGCTAAACTAACAGCACTGGACTCGTCTGACACCGAATGTACGAGATCATCCATATAGAATTTAGATTCTGCTATAGAGGCAGCTTCGGGAAGTTGCATGGCCAAATCTGAGGCCAACTGACGCAACGACCTCATAGCTAAGAAAGGGCTACATGTCAAACCAAAGGGAACACGATTAAACTGAAAGGTACGAATATTTTCACCTTCGCTAAATCTGAATAATATTCTCAGATATTTACGGCAGTCATCAGGAACACTGATTTGCAAATACATTTGCTGAACGTCGGCGGTCATCGCAACTGAAAACAGCCGAAATTCTAATAGTAGAAGAAATAAATCAGCCTGTAAAATAGGCCCAGAATGCAGTATATCGTTAAGCGACAAGCCCGTGTGAGTCTTAGCACTTGCGTCCAATACAATACGAGGCATCGGCTTGTCCTTACGCACGACTGCGTGATGAGGGATATAATAGCCATCATCACTGACATCCGAGTCAGCTACTTCAGAAAGATATCCTTTTTTTATATACTCATTAATAACAGTATTATAATTCTCTCTGAGGCCAGATGTCTGTTTAAACTTCTTTTCCAATAATAAAAAGCGACGGTGAGCATTGCTGCGAGAATTGCCTAAATTCTTCGGATCTGCACTGAAAGGTAACGCAACAGAGTAACGACCTTCATCATCACGTGATACCGAAGTGACATACAAATTCTCACACTCAGTTTCTTCAGGACTCAAAAAAGTTTTCGATGGAATCTCCTCTAACTCCCAGAATTTATGCAGAGCTGAGTCTAAGTTGTTCATAGCAAGCGCAGAGAAAGACGGCACCTGCTTCGCCACAGAAACACTATGAGGACAATCACCCATCAATACATATCCAAATGAAGTTAACAAAGCAGGCGGCGCTTGAGACCCTGAATCGATTTTTTGTCCTAAATAAATATAGGGGAATAACTGTGCACCAAGCACAGCGTCCAAATTTCCAGGGATATTCCAGGACAAATCTGCCATAGAAATATTATTTAAGTAAGCCATATCACGATTTTCAATAAACTGTGAGGGCAACTGCTCAGTAATGCAGTCAACAACTAATGCATGTATTTTAAACTTATTATACGAATCAATTCTGCTTTCAATTTCGAAATCGACATAACCATGAATAGGCCGAGATGATAAACCAACACCTCTGATCACAGAATTGCTCAGCGGAGTGATATGTAAATTTAATTTTTTACAGCACTCTAAAGTTATTAAGTGGTTCTGAGAACCATTATCAATTAAGCAACGTATTATCTTTTTATTATTATCATTAAAAGACTTCGCATAGACTTGCGCCGTAGCCAACAAAATAGTGCTTGAATCCACTTTACTATTCGCATTCAAACAAAGTGACGGTTCATGCGGCAGTCCAGTATTCGTACTATTCATTTCACTACTTTGCGGTGCGATCGAATAAGTCGCGCATTCGCATGACAGCGCGCAATTTCCGTCAACGGTACTCGTAAGCGCATGGGATGGTTCACGTCGCGCTGAGGACACATGAACGGGCGACGCAGGTGCGCGAGACTCGCATAGGTTCGCGCGCGAGACGCAAGTCGCGGGGAGTGTTGCAACGGCGGGAACGGCGGCGACCGCCTGAGAGCCTGCCGGTTGTGGAACGTAAACATTATCGTTCGATGAATGTGACGTATGAATATGCGTCCTAGTCGTTTTCACATGACTCTTTACATTTTTATCAAAATGCAATAACGTATGATGCCACTTATTTGTACATTTTTCGCAATTAGCGGGTTCCTTACAGGTGGAGACTGTATGTAAAACACTTAAACAGTTAACACAACCTTGCTTAGATTTAATGAAGTCAAATCGTACCTTCGGCGATTTCATACCTTTAAATTGTAAACAATCACAAAGTCGCAAATGATCGACCTTATTACATAAGACACAAGAGCGAGTATTGTCTGAAGATAACTCATTACTAGCGACGAAAGTATGAGCGCGCACAGCTGATTGCGATTTAGAAACCTTATTATTGTTGTTGCTATTATTAGTATATTTCCCGCGTGGTTTATCATAAGTATTAGAACAATTATTTTGTGATCTTTCTAGTATTTTTACTTGATTCTGAATAAATGATATCAAATCTTTATAAGACGGGATTTCCTTATCACTAACTGATAATTCGAACGCTTGAATAACCTGAGTATCGATCTTCTTAAGCGCACAATGCAACAGTATAAAATCAGATAAATCCGGTATATCTAATTGCTTTAATGCCGAAATAGAGGCCGAGTATTTCTCTATAAAAAAATCGAGATTACTCGCATTGTTTTGACAACTTTTCAAGTCAAATATGTTATTTAAATAATGCGTACCTAAAGCGCGTTTGTCTTGATATTTTTTAACTAGACTATCCCAAATTACCTTGTACGTGTCACCTGTAGGTACGACACCTGCTAATGCTTTCTGTGCATTATGGGTAAGTTTGCCAACCAAGTACTGCACACGCTGTGAGTCGGACAACTGAGAGTTATCGTGAATATTAGATTTAAACGACTCATAAAATATAGGCCAGTTCTCAGTTTTACCGTCAAAACTAGTCAGTTCAATAGGCGGCAGTTTTATAATATTTGAGGCACTTGAACTTTTCATAACAGAATCGGTGGATATTTTTTCTGAGCATAATATTTTATTGCGTGTACGTTTTACTCTGACATACATATCATCAAAACTAGTCAAATCACTGTAGTTCGGAACTGAGTCTTCATTAATACTTAGTGTTAACTCATTAATTCCGTCAATAACGAGTTCAAATTTCTCCCGAAACTCGTCTAACATTTCCGATTCCGCCAAGAAATGCTCATTCGACCTTGACTCAAAATTCGAAATTGTTTTCGACAAGTTGAACACTTTGTTCATTCTAGTAAAAATAGCCTCTTTTTTACATGTGAGCATCTTCAACTTGGATTCGAGATCCAACGTACTCTTTTTCAACGCCATTTTAAAACAATAACCGACACGAAATAAATCGGCAAGTAGGTAGGTAGTTAAATCGTGAACTTATTTTACAATTATGTACGAATTATAATAATTCTGGTTTATATAAACGTATAGATATCAGGTATATAAATATTTGTAAGAGTATGTAATTTACGTTTAAATAGATCGGTAAGGCTATTCGCCGGCCGAATTATACGTCATCAGCGTCCAAAAAAACGTCCACTGATGACCAAATACCTCCCTTTTAGAAGGGATCGCAGTATACCTAGGTGGTAGGTAACCTAATAGGAAGACGCTGCTGCCCGTCTTCTTGTTTCCCTTTGTCGCCTTCTACGTACACCCGGCGGGAAGAGATGGGGGGGTGCTATTCTTACCCGGACACCCCACGGGGCAATGAATAATACTAATATTACGTAAATAGATCGTATATATGTTCAATTAAAGTGTATGATGTGCTAATAATTATGCACAATAATGTTAGACTATGTACTAAAAATTATGTACTCGTAACAATTGGAAAGTAGGTAGGTACTAAGAAGTATGCACTCAACCTTTATTCAACACTGTTTGAACTGGAACAATCTGGCTCGTGGGGACCAAAACTATGGTGTGGCGTGTAAATAGCCACACGGGTTGTGTAAGGTGACTTACGAAAAAATTGGTTATTTCAATACCGAAAAACACCAGTAACCCAGACTGTGCAGAATGAAAAAGCTCACTCACCTTCAGCACGCCTTCAGTAGGTATGGACCTCAGGAGTTCAGTACTCCGAGGGCTGATCAGCTCGCGGCACTCTGCATGCAGCTTGGAGACACTTGGCACTTTTCTCTGACCGGCCGGTCGAATATGAATTACACCAATCCAGTCTATGTATATAATGTCCAATTCCGAATATATGCTATCAGTATTAGCAATGAACCAAAAAACGTTCGGATGCAAAAAAAGTGTATGCAACGGAGATTAACGGAAAAGGTCTGAGTAACGTCTTCTATGGAAACTTCGACCATCTCTCTCAAAGGGTGGGAGTCCGGATCATCAGCCAATCACATAGCTGTTCTTGCTTTACTAATGGCCCGGTAGTGCCATCTATTAGCGTATCATAGTGAGCACTGCACGAAACTGGTGTTTTATCGACAAAAGAGGGAGCTACTTACATGTCAACAATATAGCGATTATAACGCTTCACCAATGTGTCACTTCAAAATAAATCTTTTACAACGGATGAACAGTTTTTCCTTTATATATACAAAATTATATTCCACAAAATTACACTTAAAATCGTAGAAAATCATACTACGAAAAGGAGATAGATACGGTTTCATACATTCTCGGGCTACACAGTTTCATGCATCGAAAAAGATGAAAATGGTGTCAAACTATAGCTAACATAATACCAGACAATCTCTAAAAATTCTGAAGAATTGGACAATCTGAGAACAGAGTTATAAGCCACTAAGCAAAAGTGAGGTTATGATATGAAAAGCTTATAGTTTATCACCTGATTTTTATGTGCTGTGGATATTTTTATGTATTTCATTGTATACAATAGTAGGATATTTCAGATATTGGCCATAAAGGGATTTTTACTCAACTGCGCCAGAAGGAAGGTTATGTTTTTCTACCGTACATACGCAATGTTTATTTCTTTGGAACTACCTACTAAGCTTAGCGGTTTAACTTATGCTAAGTCGTTAGATTGCTCTTAGTTGTGCAAGGGACATGGCTGTATAATAATAATATCCTGGGACAACATATACATAATTCACATGGTCATCTGATTACTGACTAGACATACCCTGTACAATGGTAACCAGACAAGTGATACAATACATGATGTGCACAAATACATGCTTATTTTTTTTATACCACTAAGGTGACAAGCAATCATGCGTTCCGCCTGATGGTAAGCAGTCACCGCAGCATATAGACGCTAGCAACACCAGAAGAATCACTAGCGCGTTGCAGACCCTTAAGACATTAGATATTAAGTCTTTGTGTCCTGTAATTTCACCAGCTACAGTGCCCTTCACGTCGGAACACAACAATGCTTACACACTGGTGCTTGGCGGCAGAATATCTGACACTGCGGTGGTACCTACCTGGACGGTTCCTACCACCAAGTAAAAAAAGTAAGTAAGTAGGTATATAGATAAATAACACCCAGACCTAAGGTGGGAAGCGAACCCAGGACCTATTGGGTCTGAGTGACCAACCACTGGACTAACAAGTTCTCTCATACAGTAAAAAAATCTAATAAGGGTCTAAATAGACTTCTTTCTTCAGCCTGTTGCCACCCAGTGCTGAGTGACAGCCTCCTCCAATGCATGCCACCCTTCTCGGTCTTGAGCTTTCCTCATCCAGCTTCGTCCGGCTACCATAACTAGGTCATCAGACCATCTGGCTAGTGGTCTGCCGACGCTTCTGTGACCCGTGCGTGGTCTCCACTCCAGTATCTTTCTTGCCCATCTCTCGTCCTGTCTACGGCATATATGGCCCGCCCACTTCCACTTCCTCTTAGCCACGGTTTAAATAGACGACTTCAAATAAATACATACATACGTTAAGTTTAAATCTATTTTGTTTGCAGTCAGGGTTTTTGTGCTTTTAGGTAAATAGTTTTTATTTTTCATGGTTTTAAATAAAAGACACGTGTTATATATACCTTTTTTATTCATCTTCAATTATGATTAATAGTTTATCAAAAAATTGGGCAGGTGGTACTATATTGTCTTGGTATCAGGCCCAGCTAAGGTCCCATAGGATTGTCATTATATGGGCGCAGCAGCCTACAGTCCGTTTGCCAATAATGCAGTGGGTAGTTCTTTGGTAGGTAGATAGGTATTTGGTATCAAAGCTTATAGGTATTATATGACGGAGGTGAGTGAGATCTTACAGGTTGTGGTGCAAGCCATTGACGAATCACTGAAAGTACCCTTTCATTATCTAAGGCACGTCGGCCTAATGTATTACAGCGACTAGTATCTATTCCACAATTTATACATCGATCCATATCAACAATCCAAATTCGACCAGACGGTTAACAAATCCCAGTCAGTCGGGTAAGCATGCTTCGTCATGTCCGGTGTAAATGCGAGGGTCGTACAAGTTAATTAAGCAAGATCAGCAGTCCGTGGAATAAAAGCAGTGGTTGAGGTATAACAAATTAAGAAGACACTCAAAACGCAAACGCACAAAACGATACGAAACGAACGAGTGATTTCATAGATAAATGGAGTTGGGATCTGTCACGTTGTAAAGGTCAGATTTCAACCATGGATTTAGGATTTTTTCACTATGATTTCAACAGACTAAAAATGCGGAATTAATCGAATTGATTACTCGATATGTAAACTACAGGAATAAATAGATTTTTCTCATTATATTTCATAGATTTTATATTGTATACTTATTTTCGATGATTTCGATAGATTAATTTGCTTTTATTTTATTATAATGCTAACTGCATTCTTCAAAATAGAGATTTTATACTTTTGCTTGAACACATCTACGATAATCTATAATCGATAATCGATTCTATTGTATTTGTTACCTTTTCCTCTTTTCCTGTTTTCGTTCCCAAGATTGATTAGGAGGCTGATATTTATGCACATTGTTACATAAAAATTAACCATTTTTTTAAACTATAACTCATCTTATTCGGCGGTTAGCCCAGAAATATCAGCCTCCTTTTCGTGAGTTAAATACATGTTAATGTAGACACGCAATTTTTAAAATGGTGCCACAATGTAAAAACAATTGACAGTCAGATGAAACAAACTGCATTCTACAGCCAAAGAGTTCCATTTTAAAATGTTGTAATTACTTTTTAAATATTGTTTACTAGCTGACCCACGCAGCTCCGCCTGCGCTATTTTTACGTTAAACATAACTTTTAATAAAAGACATTCGCATCGAATACATAACCTCCTTTTTTATAGTCGGTTAAAAACGGGGACCCACTTTTTACTTGTTCTCCGAAGCACAGACCCGTTTAGTTCAAATGGTGTTAAATGGTCACCCATCTATTTAATGACCTTACCAAACGTTGCTTAACCCGATCGATTACAAAACCTTGATAATAACTCTCTATGAGTGATCCCTTACTAATATTTATTATATTATAAAGAAAAATTTATAAAATCGGACCAAGAGTATAACCAAGTACCCATTTTGACTTTAATCCCCTATCCCAAAAGAACCGTGCTAGATTACGGGATAAAAAGTATCCTATGTCCTACCTCGTAGTAAGATCTCAAATCATGCCAAGTTTCATTTGAATCCATTAAGTAGTTTCGGCGTGATGCTCAGCCGTGATACAGACAGACAGACAGACAGACAGACAAAAACTAAAAAAAATACATTTTCCGCCTCAGTATCGGTTATGGAATGCCCTCCAAATATAATTTTCAAAATATCTTCAATGTACAGAATTGGACCTGTTACAGTTTTATTATAAGTATAGATGTCAGTGGCGTGCACTGAAAGCAGGCAAAAATATCTGCGAGTTGTTTATGCTTAATGCCATTTGTTCGTGTTCCAGCACAAATATCCTTAAATTAACCAATATTACCAACACATCCATTTACATTTAAAAAAAATACGTTAATTCATGTCCAAACTAAGATTTTTTTAAATTAAGACTGTTTAGAGAAATCCTAGGGTAGGCAAAGTATTTTTGTCAGTATGGAGCCGCTGAATAAACTTATCATTGTTCTCAAATACAAATTAATATGTCTATAGTATTTGCTTGCTTATAGATATTTGAAATGGTATAATAACATACTTAGAATAGGTGAAACAAGCCAAATACATTTTTTTGCCTACCCTCTGTGCACGCCACTGAAGATGTAAGTGGCCAGTTCCGGAAACTTTTAGTGTGACCTATATATAAGTATTTCAGTTAAGAACTACGCAAAGAATCCATTTCCCTTCCGCCATTACAGTGTCGCGACTTTGATATGGGAGGTCAAGGGTATGGTTCAAGACGCGCACTTTCTCTCCCCTATTGTCTGCCGTCTTACGCATACACCGTGGGTGGATACGACAGTGTTCGTGTTTTAGCAGTAAGTGATAAGTCTTTGAAAATATGTATAAGTATGTATATAAATGTCTTTGAGAGAAATATTGACGTTTTATAAGTTATGTAGGCATCTAAAGGGATTAAAAACAGTATTAATGTAGCTTTATTGTATTACTAGCGACCAGGGTACCATCAGCTTTTATCATCATCGCCAGCCTAAAGTCGTCCACTGCTGGACAAAGGCCTCCCTCTTAGAAGGTGGTGCCATAACCCCCACGCTTTGCAGGTGGCTTGGGGATCGCATTATAGATGATAGGTAATAGAAAGAAGCTACGGCCCGTCTTCTTGTTTTCCCTTAGTCACCTCTTACGGACACCCAGCGGGAGGAGATGGGTGGGTGCTATTCTTACCCGGACACCCCACGAGATAAATAGCTTCATCATCAGCCGGAAGACGTCCACTGCTGAACATAGGCCTCCCCCTTCGAACGCCACAACGAACGACAATTGACTATTTGCATCCATCGGTTACCTGCGACGCGCACAATGTCGTCTGTCCACCTAGTGGGAGGCCTGCCAACGCTGCGTCTTCCGGTTCGTGGTCGTCACTCGAAAACCTTTCTTCCCCAACGGTTATCGGTTCTTCGAGCGATGTGGCCTGCCCATTGCCACTTCATCTTGCAGATTCTGAGAGCTATGTCGGTGACCTTAGTTCTTCGGCAAATCTCCACATTTCGGATTCTGTCGCGTAAAGAAACTCCGAGCATAGCTCTCTCCATGGCTCGTTGTGATAAATAGCTTATCAGGTTTTAATGGTGTCGCAGATACGTAGCTCTGTTCCTTTCTCTCACAAAACTAATATTAGAGTAATACTGCTCTAACATATGGTAGTAGACCCCAATTATTATTCAATTAATCCTACTTTTACTCGGGATAGAGACACAGATATACCCAATTTATAGCTTTACTCTTTTCTCTTGTGAAAATAAGATTACAATAATACTATCCGAACAGCTGGTGGTAGAAGAAGAAGAAGATATATTTATTTACGGTCAGGTAGACACCTGATGTAGCCTCTATAAAATATTTTTTTAATGCACAAACATTATGTTTTTATGGCTCCGTAATTAATTTTTTCAATTTTATTAGACATTTATTTTAATCTTAAACACTCATAAAAATAAATCATAAAATAGTCTGGAAAACTGTGCTGGAAAATTTACAAAGAAATGAACGCGAAACTGCACGAAGCAAGATACACAAAGAAAACATAAACCAGACCGCTGCCGCCATAAAATTTACTTAATTCTCCCATCTTGGGAACACCGTTAATACATTTTAATGAATTTAGTTTGTTTGTGCAATAAATTGAAAGCTATCGAGGTACACATATTTCACTGAAGGTAGTATAATAAGTCACTGGAGCCCCAATTACTCCCGTGAGTCTCGTCCGTCGAGGCAGTTCTATCAAATATAGTTTGAAATAAGTATAGTTTGTTTGAATAAGTGTCTGGGTGTTTTATCTATATAAGTATGTATTTACAAAAAAAAAGTATATATGTATTAGTATCAGTTGTCTGGTTTCCATAGTACAGGCTCTGCCTAGTTTGGGATCAGATGACCGTGTGTGAATTGTCCCGGGATATTATTATTATTATAAAAAAAATATTTATTTTTTATCGAAAAAATATCTTCTATGAAATGATCAATAATAGGCAATAGGTATTTCCTTGATCATAATCATCATCACCAGCTGGAAGACGTCCACTGCTGAGCATGGCCTTGGCCCTTGGAACGCCACAAATAACAATTAGCTATTTGGGTCCACTGCGTCTTCCGGTTCCGTGGAAGACTCAGCGAAGATAGCCTGAATATTTCCTTGGCCTACTATTAATAAATACCGGTCAAGTGCAAGTCGGACTCACCCACCGAGAGTTCCATACCATCTTTGGATGTATTAAAGTTATTTTAGTATCGTCTAACACCTCAGATAGCAAAAAAAAACAAACCACAAAACTAAGTTTGATTGTCGACGTTTTTTTAGGATTACTAAAAAACTGTACTACTTAGAAAGATCATTTATTTTTTTTCTGTAAAATATAGACATGTATTACTTACCCATAATTATTTCAGATTTTTCCCTCCACAAACTTCGGAGATAAGGGAACGGTATTTTTTTGACATTTTTGATTATCAGCCAAAAACTGCGTGACATAAACCAAAACGATAATCTGTTTTTAGATGTGCAAATGAAGCCCTTTCATATGATACCCCACTCGATATAGTAGTCTAACTTTAAAATTTTGATGATTTTATAAATAAAAGTAGAAGAAAAAATTATATTTTTTTCATTTGCGATGGGAATGGGTAAGTAAGATCTAAAACTATTCCAAATTTCAAATCGTTAGCATCCGTGGTTCCTGAAATATATAGAGGTAGAACAGACAGACAGACAGACGAAGTCAGCCTAGAAACCCTAAAAATGATGCTATTACAGATACTGAAAACGAACATACTTACCTAAAATTCTTATTCTTTTTTTACCACCTACATACCATGTTTGAGCATAAATGTAGGTGTTTGCAAACTCGGTTGCTCTAGGCCGCTACGCTGGACAAGCCTTATTTCACTTAGTCTAGTCTAGCAGTGCGTACAACCAATTTACGTAGCTATAGAAGTTTCACTCAACATAACACTGACGTCATGTCGTTGAAATTGGACTCGGGCAATAAATAGCCCATGTTTGTGGAGACGCAACATTTCGTCGTTACTCTAGGTATATACTAGGCTTTTATCTCTATTAGAATGTAATATGCAGTAAATGCTACCACATATTATTATTTGGTTAGTTAAGTAGATACATGTAGTTTTGCATCCGGAAGAAGATGAGGGGTTAGTAATGGAATTGGTTCACGATGGGATATCTTTTGAGAACTTTCATCATCTTTATCAGTCTGTTTACGTTCGCTCGAACTCCTCAATGGTGCAGATCGGAATAATCTAGTTGATAGATTATAGTTTCTTTACATTTTTGTGATCCACACAACTCTCAAGTCTGTTATTTGATAAACTTTACTAAAAAGTTATGAAAACAATTTGACAAAAATACTTATGGCAGGAAATGGATTAAGGGAAATAGCAGCACATTAAAATAAATATCATATTAATTGAAAATGGATTATTGAATAAAAAATCCCTTTTGACTGATTTATACGATGTCGTAAAAAAACAATTCATTGAGGAGTACAACTCCAAACACCATGAAACCAGTGTTAATTTCAATCTAATGCAAATTTAATTTCCACCAATAGAAAGGTATTAAAAGCTAACTTCCTGATTTGATTGGTAAAATTTGTGGCGCTTTTAAGCAACACTTCTGTTTATTGAGACAACAAGACAATGGAAAGCCTTACAGATACTTTTGAAGATAATGGAGTTCGTTTGTCTTGGTACGAAACTCAACAGCCAAGTAAACAATACTGAAGATAGAACCAAAACAAATCGAGCTCAATACATATTCAGGGTACGTAATCCTTTGTACCGAGTCTTTCCGTAGCAATGAATGTATATTTTATTCTTTTGTTGCCATGCCCATACAGGTTCATCGTATTTCAATACGATGAACCTGTATGGTCTGAAGACCAGAATATAAAATATATTGTGAGAAAGATTGTTAACAAAAAAATTTCTGGCATAACTGAGATACGGTCATTTGATCAACT
Source organism: Furcula furcula (assembly GCA_911728495.1). Taxonomy (NCBI): domain Eukaryota; kingdom Metazoa; phylum Arthropoda; class Insecta; order Lepidoptera; family Notodontidae; genus Furcula; species Furcula furcula. The sequence goes on along the minus strand of OU452261.1, from coordinate 11,451,335 downwards.
ATGCAAATATTTTGGCAACCAGATAACTGAAGCTTATTCCAATTAGTTCTACAAGTACCTATGAATGAATAGAAAGGAATAATCACACCATTCATTCCCACCACTGTTACTCATGTGAGCCAGGATCTACAGTGGTCACCAGTGGTGACCACTGTAGATTAAGGGTTAAACCTCGGTGTCTTCAGTGGTGACTCACCACTGAAGACACCGAGGTTTAACCCTCGGCGAGACCAAGGCACATCAAGGGGAACGCTAAATTGTCCTGGAACCCGCAACAATTTTTTTTTTCTTTATTTATATTAAAAAGGGTACATATCAGTTTATTAGAAAAAGTATCTCAAAAACCCTAAATCAGGTTTGTCTGGATACCAAACAAAAGGTACTCGTATAACAATTAAAAAGGTAGTGAGAAAGATTGCAGGTGATTTAAGGTGCAGAGCCAGGTTCAGCTGCTGCAACGGAGTGAAACACCTAGAACCGCGTGATGACGGATATGTAAAAGGAATATAAAGACGGCGGAATGCGATGTAATATGTTTATTTGCCCACGGCTGCACGTACACTCACTATTAAATTACTATAAAAATACTTATATGTTAAGTGCAACTTGTGGCGTCGTGCTGATGTTGTCGACCTGATTTTAGGTCAACGATGTACTTCGTACAGGTAGATATGGAAAGTTGTAAAAACATATATACCACTATGAATGAACCAGTGATGGCTGCTGCTCGAGTCAACTCGTGCGCGGGTGCTGCTTGGGGGGACTGGTCCGACTACTATCCCTTTGGCTTTTTAGTTTGTTGTACTTTCGTCGTATTTTATTATTTTTTCTGTCTTATTTGATCTTTTGAACGGCAAGACACACTGTCGCTATTGTAACATGACACACTGTTTAATAAAAAAGTGATAAAATGACAAGCCCGCTGAGTTTCTTGCCGGATCTTCTCAGTTGAGGCCGCGTTGTGATCCGGTGGTAGCTTTTTAAAAAATACAATAGGTACATGACCTTCCAAAAGCGCTAGCGGTAAGCCTATTAGAAAAAAAAAGAATAGTTATAAAAAACCCAACTAATTTTAAAATATTAACCAACCATGCTTTAAGTATACCATAACTAGGTGAGGGCCGAACAAACAGGTATGGTTACGCAAAACTGGTGATTTCCAGGCAATTTCTGCTTAAATAAAGGCAATTGCTCATTCTGCCATTTTTCGCCAAAACTCTCAACGTCGAAGAAATGGAACAATTTCATATAATATTTCGCTCCAGCTTTGCAAAATTATAATGAAAATTTCTCTTTGGACTATTCTGAAGTGCATCCAGCCACTAGTTAGCAAAGCAATAAAAATGTAGCGCTTTTATTCATTCGTTGAAGCAAAATAGAAAAAGTGTGACCATTCCATTAGTTGGAAAACTGTGAGTAAACGTTAGTTTTATACAAAAAAGTTTTATACACCTCATATAAAAAAAAACACTTTTGTATTCGAAGTAAACTGAAAAAAGGTAAACGTATTCCAACACATTCTCTGTATAATAAAAACAATATAGCGACTTTTAAGTCCTGTCATTTTTGTGCACAACTATATTTTTTTTATTTATGTTGTGTCCAAAAAATGTTACTATGCTATAGTAACGAAATAAGCAGTACGTTAGCATTATGCTTTGCAAAACGGCAGTTCAAGGACAGGCTCGTCACTCGAGATATTAGAATAGTGCCCTTTACACCAGAAAAACAGTGCATTGCGATGGAGCTATCACCTACTTAGTTAATGATTTATTTATTTTATAATGTTTGTACACACAATAACATTAAAGGAAAACGGAAATATAGGAGAGAATTAGTACAAAGGCACAGCTTATTTCTAAACAAATTTCTTACAGCAGGCCTGCGAGTGGAAAGTTGGAAGAAAGAAATGGGGCGTAGTGAGTATATGAAATATAATTATCTAACAAAATAATCAATTCAAATACATAATCTAAATAAATTACATACTACTATGTTTATTACTATAGAATATACCTACACTAGTATAGTACACTTCCTATACAAGATAAATACTATACATAAACTTTAATTAAATACAATACAAAGATAAGATAAGATGAAGATGTTTTCCTTTCATTTAATTTATGAAGTTTGTTAGAGAGATTTCATCCTTATCATTGACCCTAACGATTGATGCAATAAAAGTACAGGGTGCAACTTTTAGAGATTTTAGTCGGTTCGATTACCGGGTGCGGCAAGCGAATTTTTAAAAATTTTTGAATGCACTTTTCTTTCTTTTAAAAAATAAAGGAATGTTTTCTTTGAGTAAAATTTTCTATCTACAGTATTAAGAGTACTTTCCCTTCAGGTGGCATTACAAAATTCCACCCTGTATATGGCCAGATTGTATTTAGCTTAGACTACGCCAAGGCTACGCTAGCTAGCATTTAAAACGGGGAAGTTCTACAGACAGCAAGCGCGCCTTTTTCTTTATCGGAAAAGTCTGTTACTATGCTTACAGGCTTTGTCCTTGCGAAGAAAAAATGTTGTTTTTTATTCCTCGAGAATGATATTTAAAACGTCGCACGATTAGTGTATTGGTTTTACAAACAATACGTTATCACTTGTGTTAGCGTTTCTCCATATAGTTTAACCGTTTCTCCATATAGTTTAAGCGTTGCCTCCTCCACGTCCATTGACAAGAAAAGTTATGCCATCATGTGAATGCCCCAACCGCGCGGCGCCGCGCGGTACCGCGCGGTCATATAAACTTAGCCTTAATTAGAAAATCTTGTAGTATAGTTGTGGTAGTGGGTGGTAGGACTTAGGGAGTGATAACTCTATCCTTTGCAGTCTATTTATGGAATCCTATGATTTAAAGAAGAAAAGTATAATATTGCAATGTATGAACGATTAAATATTGGAATACCCGATATGTGTAAACACGGGCAATGAATGCCACGCATGTCTACACGATGGAACGTGAAGACAGCCTCTCAAAATGACTATTTGCTCTACTCGCAAAGCATCGCTTGCGTGTTGTGGAAAACTTCGCTAATATAAACAGTCACAAAGATATAGCTTATTTATTTGCGGTATTAACGGTAATATTAGTAGCCAGGCCTCTGTAATACAGGCAAGCAGACTACTAGATCTGGATAATACAAAAGTTTAGGTTTCTTATTATTTGATTGAAAAAAATACACCACATTATAAATCCGTCATTGGACGATGCGTGATCGCGCTTATGCGGTTCGCGTATTGTACATGGTTCAGATCGGAATCATCGGCCGTTGAGAACATAAAGGGCTTTGCATGTGACCAGTATAGAAAGCTAGAATATTGTTAGTAAAAAAAAACAGACAGTAAAGCTCTTCAGCATTCTTGAAGCCAGAAAATTGTGTGTGCGTATTAAAAACTGTGAGAATTGTGAATATACAAATTGTTAGTCTGAACAATCCTGCTTGGTTCCCTTTACCTGTCGAGTACACGAAAACAATTTTATTGATTCGCATGAACGAATCTGTTTGTGGCAGTTTATATAGGAAGAGTGGCGCAGAACTTATGGACGACGGTTTTTTGTTTTACCCAAAGGTTTTCCCAAGGAAATGCCGTTTTAAATGAGCAATGGACAAAGATTTGCGTTTGACATCACTGCACCTGATGCCCTTTCTTAGATTTTTTTGTAACCAAACAAAACTAATGAAGTAAGTAGCACAATTAAATTATGTTGTCAGTAATATTAATTGCTTCGTTTAAGTATAGCAATGTTATAAAAAGGCCTAGTCTTGCTAGACAGCTTTTAGTCCGACTGCAGCTGCAACTCTGACCCGTAATTGTAGTTAAATACTTTAACTATCACTAATTAAAAATCATACAAATCATCGCACAATCATGCTTTTTTAAAATTGAAAGCTGGTTTTATCAAGGTTTGAATGAAAACGACCTTCGTTCATGTTTCTGAGATTTTATTATACAACAACTGCACTCATTATCACTGCATATTATTATCACAGGATATTATTATTATTATATGGTGCAATTGGCAAACGATGGCAAGGTCCGTAGATCCATTCATTGGATAGCACGTAAAAAATCGGTCTGGGCCTCAAGTCTGCTAATTTACAAACGCTTCAATAGAGTGTCGCTGGACGGTCAAAACGACAATTTTACAGGGCCTCAAGTCTGGTTGGTTTGTTGTCACCTCGACAGCCTTCGGTTAAGTATAGTCGTTTTTTTTTTTTGGGAATGATAGACGCTGTTGGCCGCAGATGGCCATTACAGCTTCACCGGACAATAGGAGGCGAGCGCTTGAAGCGCTCTAGCCTCTAATGGGCTAAGGTCAGCTTGAATAACAGGTTGGCCACTAACTAAACACAAACAAATAAAAATATTGAGGGACAGCCGGATTGACATAAAAACCAGATTTATTAATATCTATTTAATTAGAAAAAAATACATTAATTAAATTTAATATTATTTATAACTAAATACAAGTGATAATTGCCCGAAGCATGTGACAAGAATGCAGGTGGCCGGTGACGGTGGCCTGTCACAATCAGTTTCCACTGACTCGGCGTTTGGATTCCGGTAATCTGTCGAAATGCAATTACGGTCCGCCTGTTACACCGAAACATGACAACCGAAATGCATTTACGGTCCACCTGTTACACCGGAGCATAACAGGCCTGCGGGTCTAGTAGTAAGACAACAATAACAACCAGACACTTGATGAGAATCGAACCCACAACCTACTTGGCACCTAACTTATTTGGTACTTACTACACTTTTATTATATAGCTCCTTTTACAAAGGTTGTCTGGATGAGATCGCTTTGAGCGATAAGACCGTCTTTGCTCACATTAATTAAGTTACTGTTTCGTGTATTAGGTTAACAAAATGTGTGCAATAAAGTATTTATCTATCTATCCAATTGGGTAGCGTCCAGGGTGTCTAACCAGTAGACCAACAGGCCCGTCGAATATTATTATATGACTAAATAGTCAACAATTTATCTTGAAGGTTCTCTATCATTGAACCAATTTGCCTTATCAAAATAATCTTCCCTTCAAATCAACGACGCAACCAGTTCTCTCGAACGGTGACGGCACGCGTCTTCAGAGCAATTTCCCAAGGCGCCTTCATTCCGACACATATTAGTATTCAAATTGCCTGATTTAATGGCTTCAGTAATTGTGATTCTCGCGCTGATTGCCATAAATCTTTGTTTAATTGGGAAATACGCCAAACTGAATACTAAACTCTTAGATCATATTAGTCTAAGACTAAACTGTGGAATAAACACTGTGGTTTCATTTTGATTAAATTATTGCACTGACTTGCTAGAATAGTTCATTGATCATAAGGATAGTAGTTAGAAGTGTTAAGGGTCTAGTAAGATTTTGTTAGTTAACGAAAACGATCAAACTTGAAGTTTTTTTTTTCGATACATTACACACCAAGTACTCTATGGTGCAGCAATTGTTACGAGGCAGAGCCCTGTTTTTCCGCACAGAACTTAATGCTCCCTATAAGGCCTCGTTTACGGGGGTGCGGGGCGTCACGCGTCGCGATGGGCGGCGCGGCCCGCACTGAGTTAACGCCATAATATGTTATGGCGTTGTAGGAGTGAGAGAGAGATGCGTGACGCCACGCCACACGCGACGCGCGACGCTCCGCGCCTCCATAAATGAGGCCTAAGGTGCAACAACGCTGGTCCTCCGTGGACACTCGTACTAAGGATCATGCGAGATTGTGGTCAAGTGTAAACCCATTAGTAATAAAAAACAATTAGATAACATCGTGGTTAAACACTCGCTTGTAGTAGAGTAATTGTTTTCTTTTTTTTGCTTAATCCTTCAAAATTCAAAACTCAAAACCAATCAAAACTCATTCACCCAATTATAACTTGCATAACGATACTTTAAATCTTCTAATTCCTTGGACATTTGCAACGACAAAATCGTTACAAGCGCAAAACGTTTGAAACAAACACGTAAAACGACTAAAGCTGAGTTTGTAAGTCGTTAGTGGGTGCTCGACAGCGACCTTTGCTAATTAGAGACGGTTCACAATAAAAAAGTCGTCATGGGACACATAAAATAACGTCTAACAAGCTGTAACTGTAGGACAAATAGAGAAATCATTGCGTGATTTTTCCTTTTTTTAATCACGATAAATCCACTTGGATTTCTAATCTCTGATCTACAAATCAAAAAAAGTCAATCAGTCAGATTAACCAAGGTACATTTTTCTTTATATTTTATTTGACAAATTACTTTATACTTTATATATTCTTTATATACAGGGTGTAAGGAACATCGTACCGAAAAAAAATTTATAAGATGTCAAATAATGTCCGTTACAACATTACAGTAACCATTTATATGGTAAATGACAAATGACTAACTTATTAATTTTCGAGTATGTAATGAATATATGCGGAATAATGTTTATTTTTCCAATTACATTGCTAATTTTCTAAAATAAAAATAGTTAATTGCCTATTAATTAATTGCCTATGCACTGTTTTGTGAATAAATAATAAATAAAAATAAAATAAAAACACAAATAATTAATATATTGTTTTTAAATTAAAATTATGCTTTATTATTATACCAATAATGATATTATACTAATTTTATTTAAAAAAATGGATTTTTTTTTGGAAATTCATGAAAAAGCCGATGAAAAATTTCAACACTAGAGTGTTCAGAATCATGTACTGGATCCCTGATATCGGTTTTCGGTACGATGTCCCTTACACCCTGTATAACTTTCTTGTTATAGAGATTTTAAATCTCAAAGCAAAAAGTAGCAGTTATATATAATGTCTGTGTGCTTGTCTGTCCTTGACATCGTATCTTTGAAGGGAATGAAAAGATTTGAACGTGGCTTTTCTTTATTTGAATCCTGGTGTAATCAGGATACTAAGCTTTGTTTGATGAAAAACGATTTCAGCTGTTTATTATGCCAAGTTATAGGTACTTGTGTTGAGTTTATATCGTTTTTATTACCACATAGATCCTTTTCGATTCTTTTTTATGGCCTACTAACCTAGGCTAAAGTTTATACAAAATAAATTTTCTGTTTTATTGGAATATAGTGAATTGGAAATGAATAGGCACCAAAAGATATTTTACTAAAGAAAGATATGTTATATCCCTACTAACGCACGATAAAAGTTGTGTCACTTGTAGTTAGCTATACTTAGCTATACATTTTCCTACCTATAGTCTGACAAGGACAGATGCATAACAACAAAAGTAAGAGAATACGAGATGGCTATATTTTGTGCGTTCCGTTGTCAGCTTTGGTTAAACGTTTGTCAGTGTCATCTTGTCAACTGACACATTAAATTTTTGGATTATTTCTTACAATATTATTAAGAAAATTTAAATTCTTTACAAAATCAAATTATTTTTTCAAAGTTACATGTGCTATATTATCCCTGACTGTTTATTTACTTTTGCCTGGTAATTTGTGCATATATTAAATACGTAGGACGGCATTTTAAATTTTTTATGATAGACGTCACGATGTCGCATTAACTACGCGAGACGGCGTGGAACTAACTGCTACAAAACCCAGTTGGGGGATACTCGCTGAACGTCTGGCGTGCGCTAATGGCATATCTATTGTATATAATATCATTGGTACCAACGGAAGGCCTATAAGTTTTTCATTATAACTAGGTCCTACGTGAAGCTGGACTGCACTGCTGCACATCATTTAATAAGCCTCCTGAGCCCGGTAATTTAACCAGCTCCAGTGCTCTTCACACCGGAACACAGTAATGTTTTCATTATTGCTTTTTTTTTTGCATCATTTAGTGATAAGACCGCTATTGGTACCAGCAACATTATATATTGTTTTATTTATTTGGTGTCTGTTGTACAATAAAAAGTATTCTATTCTATTCTTTTCTTGATGGCAGAATATATATTATGTAAGTTACACAAATTTTAACGTTTTTACTATGCGTCCAATTTGTCAAATATGGCCAATTACTGGGCAATCTCGTCGCTTTTATTTCCACCGAATTTGAATAACGATTAAAAAAAATCATTTAAAACCTCTAAAAATATTACTTTCTGCGGTCTTTTTTAATATTAAAAGTAAGATATATTTTCCTTAAAACACGATTCCACCTTTCACTTAGCGGATAATAGGCGAGCATTCAGATAATAAAGAAGACTTAAGGGGGAGTCATTTATCTAAGTTTCTGCGCGCTTCACGCATTACACGGCTATCTGGAACGTTTGGCCTGTTTACACCTGTAAGTAATGGCGGTAATACCTCATGTGCTACGTACCTAGCTACTACATTCTTGTTGGGTGAACGTCTTAAAATGGTACATTCAGTCGGACCACAAGTCTAGTCCGACTATAATCAGGCAAGAAACTTAGTGGGCTTGCTGGACCAAGGTAATCTTCTTACTCAGTTGAAGCCGCGTAGTGGTAGTTTTCAAACATGAAAACTGCTCTGGTAAATTTGTTACATTATTATTTATAGCTTGTCAATGTTTAGTGATATATGATAGCTATTTAAGGGCAGCCATAGCCATGTAAGAATCTTTGAGCATACACTTTGGGAATAATCAGCTTTGAACGGCGCTGGAGACTCTGGGGAGGTTCAAACGGAGTGCCCAGAGATAGACTCTGAGCTGATGGATAGCCATAGTGTTATTATAGACCAACAGGATGGTTTTAGTGAGTAAAAATCCCAAATAGCCCGGGTCTGCTCCTACGAAGACCGGGCACCTTTTGAAGATTTACTTCCAGACAACGAAAAAAATTTTTGATCAGGTTCCACAGTGTCCTCCACCTCTCTGAGCACCTTTACCTCTCTTGCTAAAATTATAGTTGAAAATTACCACCCAAACTCTAAAACATAAACTGAACTGTAAAATAGGCAACACAAAAAGAAAACAATTTATTTTTTCATTAAAAAATACATAATTTAATTTAATCAAAAAATTAATTTTACTACCAAGTTGGGTTTTCTTTTCCCCTTTTTTTGTCGCCATATTTAAATGTTCCGTGTGCTGTCGTGCCCACTAATGTGTTAAAAAATATTTTAATTACTTTGCGTTGACATTTTTTCGTTTATGTCCAAACGAGTTTGTCTAGATAATTGACACCACACGTACGCTGTGTAAAAATAAATACATATGCCTAGTAAAAAAACAATTAAAACAAGATTTCATGAATAAGATCTGCTGCTGTTAATATGCCATGCAGCCGGAAAATCACCAGTGCTATAAGTAAATTTGTGGCTCCAAGAAATCATAGTGTAAAAGAATTGTAGATAACACAGAGGAATAACGGGTTCTGTTCTTGGTCCATGCGGTAATCATGGTTAGCCCAACTTCACTTCCGCTCTTCAATTTCCTGAACCACATCCCTTACCCTCGTTTTTCGCTGGGTCCAGTCCTTCCTTTTCTTATCTTGCAAAGTTATATTGATCAAGCTCTTTCTATCGCCGTTTGCATGACTCTGAACTTCTCAGCTGACCGGTATAATTTTCATTTATACATATTTAATCATCGGTTACAATTAATTATCATAGAGACTACACAATGCAATAATAATTATTATATAGAGAAACTCAAAGTCACACAACGAGCTATGGAGAGAGCTGCTCGGAGTTTCTTTGCGCGGCAGAATCCGAAATGTGGAGATTCGCTCTTAGAATCTGCAAGTTGAAGTAGCAATAGGTATAAATCAATATCAATCACGACAAGAGTTGTAGAGGCTAATCAAGGACCCTACAAGGCCACATTGATCGAAAAACCGATAACCGGTGGGGAAGAAATGTTCTCGACTGGCGACAACCAACACGAAGATGCAGCGTAGGTAGGCCTCCAACCAGGTAAACTGACGACTTTGTGCGCATCGCAGGTAACCGGTGGATGCATATAGCCAATTGTCGTTCACGGCGACGTTTGAAGGGGAGGCCTTTGTCAGCAGTGGACGTTTTCCGGCTGGCGATAATGATGATGTCTTAACAATCCACTTCTGCTGTTCCTTCAAATTTGATATCTCCAGTCAATAACACAATATAATGTGAATTTATTACATTATCGTAAACTATAACAATAAGATATTGTTCGTTATCACAAAATCACTGTTCATTGGGGTACCGTTATTTCCTTTACGTGTTGTGAGGGTTGTGCCCAAAGGAATTAGGGAAGGCCACTTGTATTATTCAGTCCCTTCGTAGTGATTACATAAATAGGACACAAAACACAATATTCGTAAGTACATTAACACATTGTAGCCAGCAGTGTTTATATTAGGGTTTGAATAAATGTTTCCCATTTTGCCTGTTCGGTAGTGTCAGTATTTTGCCGCTGCTGTATTTCGTTGAGTACGGTACGCTGAATAGATACTTTTCTAAGCTTATGAGATGAATAGACAAACTCTCATCTATCTATACTTATAATAAAACTGTAACAGGTCCATTTCTGTACATTGAAGATATTCTGAAAATTATAAGTATTTGGAGGGCATTCTATACTGAGGCCGAAAATGTAATTTTTTTATTTTTGTCTGTCTGTCTGTATCACGGCTGCGCATCACGGCGAAACTACTGAATGAATTCAAATGAAACTTGGCATGATTTAAGATCTTATTACGAGGTAGGACATAGGATACTTTTTATCCCGTAATCTAGCACGGTTCTTTTGGGAGAGGGGATTAAAGTCAAAATTGGTACTTGGTTATACGCTTGGTCCGATTTTATCAATTTTTCTTTATAATTATAATAAATATTAGTAAGATAACACTCATAGAGAGTTGTTATCAAGGTTTTGTAATCGATTGGGTTAAGCAACGTTAGGTAAGGTCATTAAATAGATGGGTGACTGTTTAACGCCATTTGAACTAAACGGGTTCGTGCTTCGGAGAGCAAGTAAAAAGTGGGTCCCAGTTTTTAACCGACTATAAAAAAGGGAGTTATGTATTCGATGCGAATTTCTGTTATTAAAAGTTTAGTTAACGTAAAAATAGCGCAGGCGGAGCTGCGTGGGTCAGCTAGTTTATAATTTAGATCGAAATTCACTACGAAGTTTGTTCGATCTTTTATAAAGTGATCACTTCCCACTTCTATTACCTGCTAATGGTTCTCGAGTAGCGATCACAAAGTAGGGCTCCCACTAGGTGGACAGACGTCATTGAGCGTGTCGCAGGTAACCGGTGGATGTAGATAACCAATTGTCGTTTATTGTGGCGTTCCAAGGAGGAGGCCTATGTTCAACAGAGGACGTCTTCCGGCTCGTGATGATATGCTTCCCTGGTATAAAATTAAAAGGTCTTTTTACAAGTTTTTTTTATATATTTCTCAAAATATTTTTATTTATAAAATACAATAATAAGTAATTTACATTTACATATAAGTATTTTTTGCATATGGCTTTTAATAACAAACACAGTAAAATTATTTTGTTGCCAACGAGACCAGTATCACAATGGACCGCTCTGAAGGACTCGTGAGGGACATAACGACAGCGCACTATAACCGAATGATGGGTTCTGTCCTAAGGTCCTGTCATATCAATGCCATAACTAGGGTTGGTACGCTCAAAATTAAATACTATAAAAAACTATAAAATAGTTTCGTCTTTACATGTTATTAAGTAGGTAATATGTAATAAAATCTTTGAAATGATAAGCCAACACCACAAGTAAGTGCTAGCGCATGTACAGGAAAAATCTCTCTCATCTCCTCTTTCTCTTATTCGATTATCGAATTGGAAAGACACGATCTGGAAGAGATCGAGAGCAGTAAGTAAGTATCCTTAGCCAAGTGGTCATTCTACAATACGAAACGCTAGACAATAGAAAACAAATGTATAGGAATGACATAGTAGGGCTATTCACAACTGTCGGAAATTTCCGTTCCGTACTTCCTTCCGTATTCGAAACCGATGTAATCACTTTCGGTGATATATTGTAAACCGTACTAGGGTTCCATTTGCAAATCCATGATCGAAGTATTCTACCAATTCTATTAGGAATGATGATGTGATTTCATAAAAGTTTCCTATGTATTGGATTTGTGCATACCGTTTTAGATATCACTGAAAACATTTTCAACGGAACGGAACGGAAATTTCCGACAGTTCTAGAAGCATACCAGAACTGACATTTTACAAGGCCAATGCTGAATGGTCTATTTTTTCATAGATCCATTAAAATGTTAATTGAAACAATGTGTTTCATTGAATTAAAAACCTAACCTCCATTTAAAAACAAAAAGTCTTCAGTTGCTACATAGTGACTAGGAATAGCTATATGGTACGTTATTTTGATGATTGAGTCATTAAAATAACTGGTAATAGTTATTGGATTTTGATGGTAATTTGTGGTAACAGTTATTGGGTTTTGATGGTATTATGTCCAATAAAACACTGTTTAAAGGTAATTACTTTTAATATGCTAAGGAGCACATGTTGACACGACTTACATAAGAACATTACTACAATTACTTACCTACAATTACTTTTTCTTATAGAAAGTAAACGAGTCTACCCACATTATTCCGTATATATGACATATCTCCCCCCTAAATAGTAATCTAGAGAATCTACTAATTGGCATAGAAAGGACAACTAATTACTAACAACAATCAACCTGAGCGCAGACTGCAGTAAATCTAAACTAATCATTTTGGCTAATTAATCATCGCTCTTCCTTGGTCTATCGTAAGGAGCCCTAGAATGTTGTCTGAACTTCTTGCTAACTTTCCCTACAGACAGACTCGATTCGAGGCGGAGGTATTCCCAGCATCGAAAACCCACTGATCTGAGCTCGGTATTTCTATGATTTGATCGTCCTGTGAATCAGCATTATCAATTTCTTGCATTTCTTCATCTTCATCATTAATCGCTTCCTGTGACACACCTTTTCACCCTATTGCTTCAGCTTCTGGTAACCACCTGTCAGTTACATTTGACTTTTCATCTGAAGTTTTGATCAGTTGACTGATGTGTCTGTTGACCACTAAACCATCTACACCTTCTACTTGATAACTAGATAGACCTCCTTTGTTGACTACCGTTCCAGGTAACCATCTGGCCCCTTTTCCAAAGTTCCTGTACATCACCTTCTGTCCAATGGAGGTTTCTCTTCGTTTTTGTATACTTTTAGACTTTCGCGTTCCATTATCAAACTTTATCAAGCCAAAATATAAGGTAAATCGCGTTAATTCTCTTCGTTTTTGTTGTGAGTTCCGATCTATTTGCTGTTCTACTTTTCTATGTGCTATGTTTTCTGGATGAATAGCATCTAGCAAAGTGCGCAGCTTCCTGTTCATCAAAAGGTCTGCAGGGCTTTTGTTTGTTGCCGCGCAAGGAGTAGCTCTCAGGCCTAAGAGCATGTTCGGAATTAAAACATCTCACGGCAAATTGTTCATTTTTCGCAATTTGTTCTTCACCGTCTGGCCATTCTCTCTGCTAAGCCATTAGTGGCTGGATGGTATGGCGCAGTTCTTGCGTGTCTTATGTTGTTAGCCTGCATAAACGCTGTGCCGTTATCGGAAACGATAGTTTCACATAAACCGTGAGTGGCAAATAAAGATCGTAGATGCTTTATGACTGTAGCCGAGTTTGTGTTAGCCACCATGAATACTTCAGGCCATCTGGAATAGGAGTCTACCACTAAAAGAAAGTTCTTTCCTTGGAAAGGTCCTGCAAAGTCCATGTGTATTCTAGACCAGGGCCTCGTCGGTGTAATCCATTCATGACTGGTTTAGGTGGCATATGACGATGTTCTAGACAATTTTGGCAGTTCCCAACAAGTCGTTCAATTATCCAGTCCTTGACTCCAAGATATTCCATCACTAGTAGTAGTACCCCGTGGGTATGATCCGGAGATATCGCACAAGTTTCAGAGGTTAGAAAGAGAAAACAACATTATTATCTCTTTCGTATCCACCCCGCCTCAGCCGAGCGACAGCCACCTCATTCTTGTCCGTGCGATCACGGCGTTCGCACGAGTTCAAATACAAGGGATCTTTGAAATCATGAAAAATCCAAAATAAAGAAGACAAAATTAAAAGTGGAACATTGTTCGTGTCGCTGTTAACGAAGATGTATACTCTCGAGCTAAAGTGTACCCTTTGAATTCATTGGGAATCACTACTGTTTAATCCGTAGAATTCTACGGATATTATTGTGCCTAAATATTATTCTGCCTGCCTGCTGCTGCTGTACCTGCGAAGATTTATACGCTCGAGCTGAGTTTGTGTACCCTTTGCATTCATTGGGAAGCACTAATTTTTATTATCCGTTGTATTATTCGGATATTATTTGGCCTAAATATCACAATGTCCTAAATACGACAGTTGCATTCATCGGAAATCATACAGCTTATCTGTTGTATTCTTCAGATATTGCATTTTTTTTCTTGGCCTAACTACCCGCATTATTTACTACTACAGGTGAGTTCGTCTATTTTTAGATAAAAGCGAATAAATATTCGCTGTTGTTGTACCTTCAATTATAATCGAAAGAAAAATTCTATATCTATGCATAGATACATAATGGTAATCATCAGTCAAATGCAAGCTTCGCGTGGTATCGGAATTTGTGCTCGAAGGTGCGGAGGCAACAAATCACGGTTACAAATGTTGCCACAGAATAGTCCCTGATCAGTTTGGTTGGTGTGGTGGAAGGAATCTCTAACGAAGTTGATTCACTTAGTTTTATGAATCTTCATTACTCAATTTGTAATAGCTACCCTGAACCTGGAGTTTGGCACCATGCTGATCGATAGTTATAAGGCTATTAGTCAGTAAAGCTTAATTGGCTTCATGAAAGGTGGACAAGCCTCTTAAATCTTAAAAAAAAAAAAATATATGATATGCCGGATAATATCCGTACTCTAAACGAAGGGGCCACTCTTGGCTTATTCTCACTATGCCGAAACTGATACCTGTCAGTCGGTTATCATTCTACTGATCGATCAAACCTTGACAGATCCTTTTAAGATTGTAAAACAGATTTCTTTTTTTTTAGAACAAGTAGGTAGGCGTTTTGTAAAAAAAAAAAAAAATTGCCCACATTTCATACTTATTGGAAATTTAAACGGGAAAGGCTCCGAAAAACTATTTTTCGATTCTAGCACCAGCGCGATGACTGACAAAGTCACACACTACACTGACAAAGTCAGTGGTCTGAAACCAGTGAAGTTTTTAATGTGCACTCTAACCGCCACCAGCGCGGCGTCGAGGACTGTAATCATCGCCTCCGCTTGACTAATTGCCGACCGTGTCCGCCACGAGTCCAAGCGTCGCAACAATTCAATGAACCTCTCAGTTTCATCATTAATTACCAGTATAATCTTTGATTCAAAAACTTCTAGTAAAGTAAGTTTTATGCTGGGTCCATACTTTTGCTTGATATGGCGCGCAACAGATATTCTAAAAAAAAAAAATATGTATACTATATATATAATTATTAATTTCATTACGACTTATAACTATTAGCAGCCGAAAGACGTCCACTGCTGAACAAAGGCCTCCCCCTTAGAAGGGAGGGGTTGCCATAATCCCCACGCTTGGCTTGGCTTGGCTTGGGGATTTGGGGAATGTTGTTATAACTATTAACTACAATTAGTAGGTATGTAATTGTACTATGTCGCTTTAGCAAAATAGATACTAAGCTCCTGCTTATATGAATGATAACTGTGATATCATTATGACGTTGACACATAGTTTACGTTTACTTTAATCGATAATTTGATATCAAGATAAATATATTCATCAGATTTTCACGGACGCATTTCTAACGAGTAGCGTGCTCCTCTGTACTCAAACTCTAAAGTTGGAGCGTAGCAAGTGGTTCATAAAAACTGGTGAGCATTGGTCTACATACAGTGTGCTAAAAGTAATGGTAATCCATTGTTATATTGATTTAGTCTCTGGAGACAAAAAAAAAAGTGACTTTCGTGTGTATACCTAATACCACTGCCTTTTCTTATTCACACAGAATAAGTAGAGTTTATTACCCTAGCTAATATTGGGATAGGCTAACATTTGGAATTGGGGTGCACATATTAAAAATTCATATTTGCATCATATATATATTCATTCTATATTATATTATTGAGGCTGATATGATATAATAATAATAGGATAAATGCAGACACGGAACGAGAGATCGTGTGTAAAAAATAATTATTTATACATAATTAATATATATATTTATGTATAATACAATTAAAACAATAATATTAAACCAAAAAATATTGTGAATATTCGACTTAATTAGGGGGGTACCCTCATATTAAAAAAAAAAAACCTAATGCAAGGGTAAGAAACTAAAAATGTAATTTTTTCCAAGACTATTCTTTAGCGATACGGATCGAAATGAGGCATGTATTAAAATTTAATCTTTATGAAAGGGGAAAGACCTACCTAGCCATATTCATGATTCTCAAAGTGAGTTGGAGATGGAGATTATACAAAGAAAAGGCGATCAAGCGTCATAACCACTACCAAAATTACAACAAAAGGCGGTTTTTATTAAAAATTGACCTCAAAGAGGCCTTTATTTTATTTTCTATTTATGAATCTTATTGTAGCCTCCGTAGCGCAGCGGTAAACCGCTTGCTTTGCAAACCGGAGGTCGCGGGTTGAAATCCCGTGGAGAGCAACCACTTTGTGTAGTAGTTCCTTGCTGGCTATGACAATGCAGGCAAGATGATTCATGCGTCACATGGGCATGTAAAAAGTCAGTCCTACGCCAGACCTCACCCCAGTCGTGTCGATCTTCCGTCTTAACGAATTGTGAGAGTAAAGTAAGATAGAGTGCACTTGTTTCTACGCAAGCACTTGTGCACTATAATATCTCTCGTGTAGTAGGCTGATTTGATGAAAGATCGGCCGCTGTGGTCCTATCAGCCAGGGGGACATTTATTTATTTATTTTATCATTTATGTACACACAATAACAATAAAAGATAGAAGGAATAAAGGCAAGATACTATTCTTAATACAAAGGCACAGCTTATTTCTAAAGAAAGTTATTCCAGCAGGCCTTACATTATTATTATTATAGACATTATTATGAGTCACAATTGTAATATTTCCGCTTGTGTTCGGTTCCTATTACAAAAATATTGCAACCTTTTGTATATTGTCTGCAGTCTCAGGGTTTTTTCTTTTTATACTCTGCCGTGCAGAGTATGTTATTCCATGACACTAAATGTCATGGAAAAATCTTCCAATGCTGTGAATATTTTATAAACGCTAATAAACCTTTATTAACCTGTAGATAACGTGATTAGGAGTTATCCTATTATAGCTGTCTTAACCTGGTATCACACTTAATATCTCTCGAGACAATTCAGTAATCCTTCGAATTAATATCTTCTTTCTTCCTCAAAATCCAACGCATTCAAGTAGTGAATGTATTGGATTCACTACATCGACATGTTTCCCTAGCAGGATGTTTGTTGGTCTGGTACATTTTCGTAGACAACACATACAACAATCAGCTTTAGAAGTTATTCTCTCCTAATTCACCCATTACTGGTAACATAAGTCTAGTTTCAAACAAACAACATTGATTTGATGATGACAATTACGTTATTTCTTTAACAAGTTCTGGACTAGATTGTTTTTTGAATATTGTATGGTTATTTACAACCAGCTATTTCTTTGATATCCACAAATAAAATTGGCAATATTATTAGAAGCAAAAACGGTTATTTCAAGGAACCTGTAAATTGAAACCAATATTTCCTCGCTATGTTCTACATTGCATAGGATCTAATTACTAGATTACTTAGTCACAATAACTTTAGTTACTTAAAAAACATTACATAAAGTTACTGATTTTATTAGTTTAGAAAATATTATTCAAACCAAAAAATTACATATTTATTAACCGACTTCAAAAAAGGAGGTTCTGTATTCGACCCGTATGTATGTAATATTAATAGAAATGCGTAATATTCATATATGTTAGTCTATGTGGGCTTCTAAAGAAATTTACCAAATTTCACGAGTGTATGTATGTATGTATGTATGTATGTATGTATGTATGTATGTATGTAGGTTTGTCCGCGGATTTCTCAGAAACTACAAGTCCGATTTCGAAAATTCTTTTTGCAATAGTTAGAATATTTTTCAACTTAGGGTAGAGTACAAGTTTCATCAAAATCGGTCTAGTAGTTTAAGAGATATAAACTTTTTATGTTTTCAGTAAGTTACTGTAATGTAGACGTTCGAGTTGCGTGATAGTGCTGATACCTATATTGGTAAAATAAGTCACTTAAAAGTGTTAAATAAACTATTTAAAAAAAAATAAAAACCGACTTCAAAGTAAATTATCTAAAAAGCATAAAATAACGAAAATATTATTGAAGTTGGTGCAGAATATACACAGCAGGTATGCTAACACCAACTTCAATAATATTTTCGTTATTTTTCGTTATTTTATGCTTTTTAGATAATTTACTTTGAAGTCGGTTTTTATTTTTTTTAAAATAGTTTTACCTTTAATTCTCTGCCTAAAGAGTAAACAAAATATGCAAATAATTGTCATTAACTAAACTATTAGAATTTACCAAATGTGTTGTAAGGTTTACACAGACTAAAAACCTTAGGTACGGAATTTGTAGATGTGAACCCATTTTAAATCTGCATCAATTCATTCAAGGACCTATTGATTTCCCACTTGTCTGATAACAACATTAACTTTTCAGTTTTATTCTCCATGACATGGCTCACATCTTGACACCCTGTCCGCTGCCCGATGTGTGGTGGGTTCGATTCCCACCTTGTCTGGGTGTAGTTTGTCTGTTTGGGTTGATATATTTTGCAGGAAGGAAAGGTATTTAAGGTATAAGTACCTATTGATATCGTTTGTCTGGTTGTCGTGGTGCAGGCTCTGCCTGATTTGGGGACGAATGCCCGCGTGTGGATTGTCCCAAATATAGTATATTATTTGCTATACAGCAAACAAAATAAATGGTATATTATTATAAGTATATGTCTTCTCAAGCCATGGGACGATGTATAAAAGAGATATTATTTAACAACACAATCGATACTTCTATCTTATTACTTACAATACGAGACGAGTCCTGGCTTCAGCAGCTGTCCAGAACGCCTTTATTATTAAAACTATTAGAAAATTGGTCGCAAGATAGTCTGCACGATTAGCAGGCTATGCTATTTGGGATTACATGTTCAATAATGTTAATGTAAAATTTTAAATCATTGTATATTAAATAAGTTTAATTCATCAAATAATATGTATAAAAACATAATTACTTATATCAAATTAATTAATACGTACCTACGTGTTTATGTATTCTGCAAAAAATTGCAAAATATATTTGGCTTTATTATAACTAATAGTTTAAGCAACAAGTTAAGTTAACTTTGTTTTATTCTCGAATCTCTTTAATTGCAACATTGATTTTGTATCTCTAAACATCTACTACTAGTGATGGAATATCTTGGAGTCAAGGACTGGATAATTGAATGATCAAACGAACTTACCCTAAGTGAAGTTCGATCTTAATTATCCAGTCCTTGACGAGAAGATATAAGGTCCCTCCCTACCCATTAATGACCCTGTTAAATCAATGTTGCAGCTGTATTTCATTTTACTCTAAAGATAATGAGGTGGCTGTCGCTCGGCTGAGGCGGGGTGGATACGAAAGAGATAATAATGTTGTTTTCTCTTTCTAACCTCTGAAACTTGTGCGATATCTCCGGATCGTACCCACGGGGTACTACTACTAGTGATGGAATATCTTCTCGTCAAGGACTGGATAATTAAGATCGAACTTCACTTAGGGTAAGTTCGTTTGATCATTCAATCTCTTCGTTAAGTTGTGGCCACCACACATAACTCCTTGCCAAAGCCTTCGTTTGAACAATACCGTTATGGGTACTATGAAGTACTCGTAGAGTTTCTTTACGTAGTGCTGGAGGAATCACGACTCGACAGCCTAAAAGTATACAGTCGTCCTGGAGAGACAATTCAGTGCGATGAAGCCAGTACGGTCGTAACTCATTGTCAGTTACTTTTGCAGGCCAGCCACGACATATATGATTAACCACTGTTGCCAGAGTTCTGTCTTTTCTTGTCTCTTTTGCGATTTGATCAGCGTCAAAAGGAAAATCTCGAGGTGTTTCTGCCATCAGTAGGATCTCACTAAGATCTTGTTCCGGTTGATCCGGTACAGGTTGTGGCCATCGACTCAGCCCATCGGCGTTCCCGATTTGGGATCCTGGCTTGTAAATTATGTCGTAGCTATGTGCTGTCAATGCAAGAGCTATTCTTGTTAGTCGGGGCGATATCATGCCGGGCATGGGTTTCTTCGGATCGAAAATTCCGAGGAGGGGCTTGTGGTCGGTCACAAAGGTGAAAGAGCGTCCGATTAAATAACTGTGAAATTTCTGAATGCCAAACATAATCGACGCCGCCTCTTTGTCGAGTTGTGAGTACCGCCGTTCATGAATATGGAGCGTACGTGAGCTCATGGCTATAGGACGCTCCTGGCCGTCCTCCATTACATGTGCTAGTACTGCACCCACTCCATATTCCGAGCTGTCACATGTCAGTATCAATGGCTTCTTTAAATCATAGTGAACCAAGGTCAGATCAAAAGACAGTAGGTTTTTCGCTGTGTCAAACGCCGTTTGCTCGGTCTCAGTCCATTACCACGCCTGCGTCTTGTCGAGCAGCCGATGAAGAGGTTCCAGCATCGTTGCTTTATGTGGTATGAACCTCTCGTAGAAAATGTATAGACCGAGAAAAGCTTGTAGTTCTTGTACATTTCGCGGTTCCGGTGTGTGTAAAATAGCCTCGACTTTACTTGGAGCCGGGTGGAGACCTACAGCATCTATAACGTACCCAAGGAATTCGACTCTTTGTCTGGCCAACCTACACTTCTTGTTGTTAAGCCGAAGACCAGCTTTGCCAATACGAGTGAGCACCTCGTCTACACACACACGTATACGTTGCCACATTTCGGGGAGGGTGCGCCCAGATACGATGATGTCATCTATAAGGACCGCCACTCCTTGGATTCCAGCTAACAGTGCAGTCATCAGTCGCTGAAAAATACCCGGACTCGCCTTGACTCCAAATGCCAAGCGATGTACCGAATACAAACCTTTACATGTATTCAATGTGAGCAACTTAGCAGTCGCGTCGTCCACCGTCACCTGTGTATACGCCCGATCCAAATCTAGGGTGGAGAAATACTTGCCTCCCGCGATAGTTGCAAATACTTCATTGGCAGTCGGCATCGGATAGGTATCCGACGGCAGTCGTATATCACCTGACTTTTTTACTATAGGTACGACCGGAGTCGCCCACTCCGAATAAGACACCGGGCCAATTACGTCCTCCTGAACGAATCTGTCGATTTCTTTTTCGACGCGATCTTTAATCGCGTACGGTACCGGTCGCGCCTTAATATATTTAGGTGTAACGCCCGGTTTTACTATGGATAGTGACCGGCTGCCCTAGGTAAGTACCTAATCCTTCTTTAAACACCTGACTATGTTTCGTCAAGATCACATTCGTATCATGATCGTCGTCTAAATTCGATACAAAATTAATGTTCAGCGTGAAGTTAAGTGGCGCAAACCAGTCACGACCTAAAAGATTAGGCCCTTTACCCTTCGCCACGAAAACGCTTAACACACACGTAATGTCTCTATACTGCACACGAAGAGTCGTCTGTCCGAGCAGCTCGACGGGGGCGTCGGTCCAGGTGCGCAGCGTGAGCGGCGGCGGTAGCAGCGGCGGTCGCGCCAGCGCGCGCCACGTGCGCTCGTTCACCAGCGAGATGCTGGCGCCCGTGTCGACCTGCATGCGGTGCGGCGCGCCGTTCAGTGCCACCTGCACCTCGTATGGCGGCACGCGGCTGTCCGTGCCCACGTTGTAGATGCCGCCTATGTATACGTCCTGCTCCTGTTCCGTGTGCGTGTAGTTGACGGTTCTGCTTCCGCCTTTTTCTTGGCGAGGCAAATTTTCTCCAAATGTCCCCTCTTCTTACAAAAGCGACAGACTGCGTTGACGAAACGACACTCTTCTCCGTGGTGGTCTCCACATCTGTAGCATAATCTGGTGATGGTACCTCCGGGAGCCGCGCGCTTGGAGTACACGGCGTTGACGTCCATGGGCTCCGGCGCCGGCTCGAAGGCGTTGGGGCCCGCGCTCGACGAAGGGTCGCTGAGACTCCCCGCCACTATCATACGAACGTCTTTCTCCGCACTCTCGGACGAAACTATCACCTCCACGACGTGTTTGTAGCTGAGGTAATCTCTTTTTAACAATTCCTATTGCAATTTATGGTCGTTCATACCACAAACGAGACGATTGCGAAGCATTCGCTCCAAGTCTTTGAAGTTACATAACAAACCAATTTTCCTCAAGCTGCTGATATAATATGACGCTTTTTCACCTTGTCTTTGATCTCGCTTGTAAAATCTATATGACATCGATATTTCATTTGGCTTTGGGCTGTAATGTTTGGTTAGAATATTCTCAATGTCACTAAATGTCACCTAACTAGATTTTTTCGGTGTAATCAAAGCTAAACATGTCTCGAATACTTGAGAACCACACACAGTAAAGAAATTGGCCTTTTTTGCCTTATCCGATTCAATTCCATTAGCTTCAAAACAAAACTTTAACCTATCCAAGTAAGTTTCCCAGCAGTCTGTTTTAGGGTTAAATTCATGGAAATTCACTGACATCTTGGTAACACTGTGTCCACTTTACGCACGTCGCCACTATTATGTCCAATAAAACACTGTTTAAAGGTAATTACTTTTAATATGCTAAGGAGCACATGTTGACACGACTTACATAGGAACATAAGTGACTTACCTACAATTACTTTTTATTATAGAAAGTAAACGAGTCTACCCACATTATTCCGTATATATGACAGATGGTAAATTGACCGTGAAGAAAACCAATAAGGTACGTAATTATACGTTAATATTCTGCTCAGCTTTGAGAACCGATGCAATTAGGGCCGCAGCCTACTATTGCCGACTCATTAGAACTTAATATTTTTTCCCCGGCTGTATTTACGTAGACCCTTTCGTATGTAATGGTCTATTTCATTTGCCCTGTAAACTAAATGGCATAATGGATTAGAGACTTTATGGATGTGATGTCACGTTAGATCTGTTTTAGTTAAACGAGTGACTAGGATCCAAGACACTTAGAAATAGACCAAGTTAGCAACATGTTCTCCACCAAACTTTTTTACCAGTGGGTATAAACAATTCACGTGCGTACGCACTAATCCAAATATTTTTTTTTAATTATGCTATGATGCAAATTACTGAATGAAAGAAAATTCATTTTATTTTCATACGTATTAGGTATATTTACTGAAGAATTGAATAATGGTGGCGGTTATAGGAAGTGAGATACAGTGTTGTATGAAAATGTTCTCAAGGTTCTAAAGCTCAATGGCCTATAAGTATGTATACCTATGTAATCTCTTTGCATAGCATATACCTATAATCCAACATACATTATTTCCAAAAGTCTATTATGGAGATTTCAAAACATTTAATGTGGAAATTATATAGTATCTAGCCCTAAAAAAACATTGAGAATAATAGACTTTATTCCCATGTTTTCAAAGCATACAAAGACCTTGATAACTTTGTTAAACCTGTATAACCTTATTAGGGAATTCTAAATAAACACTGACAGCCCTAGAATTACACGTGCAGAACTGGACAAAAGGTTTTTCCTTGTAAATATTCATAGCTGGGTCGAGTCGCTTTTTGGGATTACAATTTCGCTGAAGAGACCGGAGTCTATGTGGGCTATGAACTTCAAATCCTCAAAATCCAAGTGCAGATCAAGTATGTGTTATTGGACCCCAACTTTTGGCCAAATAATTTGTCACTAGGGAAACCAATCCTGAAAGTAAATTCCCTAACATATCTAAGGTAGGAAAGTATATCATATTTAATATACTTACTTTCTTACTTATATCTAAAGTAAAGTGTAATAGATGTAATACTCGTGGGGTGCCCGGGTAAGTATCATCATCATCACCAGCCAGAAGACGTCCACTGCTGAACATAGGCCTTCCCCTTGGAACGCCACAATGAACGACAATTGGCTATTTGCATCCACCGGTTACCTGCGACTCGGACAATGTCGTCTGTCCACCTAGTGGGAGGCCTACCTACGCTGCGTCTTCCGTTTTGCCACTCGAGAACCTTTCTTCCCCAACGATTATCGGTTCTTCGAACGATGTGGCCTGCCCACTGCCACTTCAACTTGCGGGTAAGTATAGCACCAACCCATCTCTAACCGCTAGGTGTCCGTAAGAGGCGACTATGGGAAAACACGAAGCAGCCTCTTTCTATTGGATTACCTACCACCTATACTGCGATCCCCAAGACGCCTGCCAAGCGGGGGGAGGTTTTTGTTCAGCATTGGACGTCTTTCGACTATGATGCTATGAAGTAATATTAGGTACTGTTCTAGAAGTTTAAAACGAATGCAGTTTTCTTTTCAACGTTCAAATGGTAAGAAAGGCGTCTCATTTTATCCTACACTACAAATAAACCTAACGCTATACGTTGTTAGAACTTGGGAAACACCCGAAGGCGGACACTTCAGATACTTGCACATTCTAACTTTGCCGGGCACTTTGTGATAAAACTTTCTTTGTGATTGCCTTCATATACTTTAAACACACCGTAGCTTTTAACACGATATGACATCAATTAAAAAAGTAGAAAGTTATAAAGATTGATAAACATAGAGCTAATAAATGACTCGACATAACTGTGTAAAACAAAAAAAAACGGTATCTTGCCTGTGACCAGCTTAGCACATTTTGTTCGAGCAGTATTATTGTAATCATACTTTCACGATAGAAAGAAACAGCTATAATCTGCGTGTATCTGCCTTTCTTTCCCACATATCATCAATATTACTTTAACACGGCCGTAATACTTGGTGGTAGGCCTTTGCTGAAAAATACATGTTACCTACTTTTTTACTATGAATATTAAGGACTATTCGAAATTAAAGTCAATGCCGATACGTGACCGATACCACATTTAATACTGTAATGTTGACTTTTTAACCGACTTCAAAAAAGGAGGAGGTTCTCAATTCGTCTGTATATATATTTTTTTTCTATGTATGTTCGCGCATAACTCTGGCAATTATGAACCGATTTTAAAAAATCTTTCTTCTGTCCATTCTTTAATCCGTTAATTGGGTTCCATAGAAAAAATATTGCTTACGAATAAGTAGTTCCCGAAAAAACAAGAATGGTGACTGCGCAGGAGAACTGCAGGAATGCCTATATAGATGACTTTATGTCGCTTGTTACGGCCAAAAATGGTCATAACTCCGATCTGGCAAATATTTACCAATTCCAAAGATTCTTTTTTTATTTGAAAGATTGAACCACTGTAATGAATCTGTATGAATTTTATCACAACCGGCTAAGAACTTACTGGAGGACCATGAACGATGTGGGTGAATTTATCTGGTAAAAACCATAAAACTGATGTTCTCCATTACATTACTCTGACAAATATAAACCGATTTCGATGATTCTTTTTTTATTCGAGAGAGTAAACTACTATGATGATTCCATGCAAATTTCATTACGAGCGGATATTTTTTTCTGAAGAAACATGAATTATGTAAAACTATGTCTATGCCTGTCTGCTAACCAACAGGTCGTGGGTTCGATTCCCACCAAGTGTCTGGGTGTTTTATCTATATAAGTATGTATTTACAAAAAAAAAGTATATAAGTATTAGTATCAGTTGTCTGGTTTCCATAGTACAGGCTCTGCCTAGTTTGGGATCAGATGACCGTGTGTGAATTGTCCCAGGATATTATTATTATGTAGACGATAAAGTGATCATAACCTACCTAGACCATTTTACCGTCTTCGATGGTTCAATAATTATTTATGAAAATATCACTAAAAAGTCTTTTAAAAAAAAATTTAACCGACTTCAATATCACTGAAAAGTATAAAATAATTTAAATATTATTGAAGTTGGTGCCAATTATACACAGCAGGTACGCTAAAACCAACTTCTATAATATTTAAATTATTTTATACTTTTCAGTGATATTGAGTCGGTAAATTAAAAAAAAAAAAAGATTTTATTTTGTTTTTTCAGTTCGAAAATATACAATATTTTGACAAAATACGCACTAACTACCCTCTACACAGCTTTATTATTACGTTAAAACAAAAAAATAAAACATTTCACCTGAAATAAAAGAATACTTACGATTTAAAACTAACATTCCGTGACCACAACTTTTACTCCGTCCGACCGAGACCAGCCGACTTTCGTAACTGAATTTATGACTTAAAATGTCAAAAGAACTAATGAATAACTGGTCTATTTTAAAGATGATACTATGATGTAACCATAAAGCATAGGGTTCCCATACAAAAATTAAATTTCTACCATGAAAAAAAAATTGTGAATTCCGTCAACGGCGGATGATACAAATACGTATCACCCGGGCCTGAGGGAGTCATTGCGGTGCGTTATGTCATGATACAAATACGTATCACCCGGGCCTGAAGGGTTAACCGAATACACATTATAATAAAACTACTCTTACGGAATATATCGTGGTTTATTTTGCCAGCCATGGTCACGGCGGGGAATGGGTGCTGCAAAGCATTCGAAACGTCGGGAAAGTAAAACCTAAAATAATTCGCGATATATTCCGTAATAGTCGTTTTATTACAATTTAATACTATTTTTCAAGAATCCTACAGGAGTATTTAGTCAACGTGTATTTTACCATAGTAACTTATAGAATTAACCCTAAAACGATTGTGAGTGCTTACGCATCGCAGATCAAGCAATTCAACTAGGCATGAAGACTTGTAATAGTACCTACGAGGGTTGGAGCTCTTACTAGGCAATATGCAAAAAGAGGGTAGTAAAATCTATCACATGCTACATAAACGCGTAAGTTTACGTAAATAAATCATAACTGTCACTCGGAATTGATAGGTAATAAATACTTAGGTTGCACGACGCCCGGGTCGAAACGACCCACGCATGATTACGCGTTGACAGGGGACAGACGTTTCAGGTTATTATATACGAACGACTCTGAGCTTCTGTTTGCCCATATTTTTTTTATCATGTGCAAATATTTCACACTATTTTATGCGATGTATTTACGAGAGAGTGCGCAACAGAATCCGTAATGAGGAGATTCGCCGAAGAATCAAGGTGGTGACCTAAGAATCTGCAAGTTGAAGTGGCAGTGGGCAGGCAACATCGGTCGAAGAACCGATACCCGTTGGGGAAGAAAGGTTCTCGAATGGTGACCACGAACCGGAAGGCGCAGCGTAGGTAGGCCTCCCACTAGGTGGACCGACGACATTGTGCGCGTCGCAGGCAACCGATAGATGTAAATGGCTTACTATTGATCTTTGTGGCGGTCTAAGGAGGAATTCTTTGTTCAGCAGGACGTCTTCCGGCTAATGATGATGATTTACGAGACGAGATAAACGCTGCGTATAGAACGTGTGTCTCTTCGTCATATGAGACCTTAGTTGGTATTCCTCTTGAACCTGGAACACTGCAATATTTATACTTTACTGTTTGATTGCATTTTAGTACCCGGATGGTCGCCTTGGACCTAGCATCTAGCTTCAATCCAAATATTTTTTAAAAAGTCTCGAGATTGCAACATTCATTTCACCCAAGTCTTCTGAGAATAAAGGAAAAACCACCTATTTATTACTAACCAAATAATCTATACTTATAATAAAACTGTAACAGGTCCAATTCTGTACATTGAAGATATTTTGAAAATTATATTTGGAGGGCATTCTATAACCGATACTGAGGCCGAAAATATATTTTTTTAAATTTTTGTCTGTCTGTCAGTCTGTCTGTCTGTCTGTCTGTATCACGGCTGAGCATCACGCCGAAACTACTGAATGGATTCAAATGAAACTTGGCATGATTAGAGATCTTACTACGAGGTAGGACATAGGATACTTTTTATCCCGTAATCTAGCACGGTTCTTTTGGGAGAGGGGATTAAAGTCAAAATGGGTACTTGGTTATACGCTTAGTCCGATTTTATCAATATTTCTTTATAATATAATACATATTAGTTAGGGAACACTCATAGAGAGTTGTTATCAAGGTTTTGTAATCGATCGGGTTAAGCAACGTTAGGTAAGGTCATTAAATAGATGGGTGATCGTTTAACGCCATTTGAACTAAACGGGTCCGTGCTTCGGAGAGCAAGTAAAAAGTGGGTCCCAGTTTTTTACCGACTATAAAAAAGGAGGTTAAGTATTCGATGCGAATGTCTGTTATTAAAAGTTTAGTTAACGTAAAAATAGCGCAGGCGGAGCTGCGTGGGTCAGTTAGTAATAATAATATAATTCTATGTGGTTTAGCTATTTCTTGTTGACCCTTATCAGAGGGCACGCATATTTTTGGCACGGCATTACAGAAAACTGAAGCTGAATTTAGCTACGTAGTCTGATTAGTTATTAAGCTAATGAAACGTTAAAATATCAAAATAAAAGTGAATTATGTAAATAGGTGATAAATGAAATGCGATTGCGAGGAGTGCCCGAGTGTAATAAATAAAGGCATAAAGTTTATGAGCCCATTCGTTTCACGGTATTACCCTAATTGATTATTGTTCCTACGTCATTGGATCGGACCAATGTGCCACCGATGTCTAGTAATGCTAATTCATATCCTACAGAAACTCTTTTCCTCCTTCTTTAGACATTTCTTTTTATACTACCAAGGTGGCAAGCAAGCGTGCGGCCCGCCTGATGGTAAGCAGTCACCGCAGCCTATAGACGCTAGCAACATCAGAAGAATCACTAGCGCGTTGCCGACCCTAAAGTCATTAGATATTAAGTCTTTGGTGTCCGGTAATTTCACTAGCTACAGTGCCCTTCACATCGGAACACAGCATTGTTTGCACACGGCTGCTTGGCGGCAGAAGATCTGACACTGCGGTGGTACCTACCTGGACGGTTCCTTGCACAAGGAACCTACCTCCTAGTTAACATAGACACAGAGCTTATGAAACAAAATATCATTGACATCATCAGCCAGAAGACGCTACATTGCTGAATAAGATGTAATGCCACAAGGAACGGTAATTGGCTATTTGTATCCACCTGTCTAATTTTAGTCCACCTAATAGGACGCATGCATACGCTGCGTCTTCCGGTTCGTGGTCGCCACTTGAGAACCTTTCTTCCCCAACCGTTATCAGTTCTTCGAGCGATGTGGGCTGCCCATTACCGCTTCAACTTGCAAACGTTCTTAAAAGAACACAAAAAGGTCACAAACAATAAAAAATATTTTGTATGCAGATTGCAGGTGTGTCAGGATGAATTTGGACCATGTATAAATTCGTAGTGCTGCCCCAATCAATTTGTAGGCTTCCGATGTCCAAACGCGCAGCGGACGCCTACCTTTCATTCAGTAAAAAAAAATATACAAAAAATATAGTGACTACTTCCTGGATCACAATACGACTAGCATGAACCATTCCAATCATGGTAGCTGCCATTCTTTAACAATAGAACAACTACAACAAAATCGGTAAAATTTTAAAGAAAAATGTTTAGTTTCTGAGATAAAATGAAGATAAACACATCTACTAAAATTACTGAGAAGACGAAGTAGTCAGTCGTAGACAGACAGTAACTGCTCGTTCCTTGGCTAGAAGCCAACAGTTATGATCCCAGGACCAGCAGAATACGCCGTCGTCTGCGGGTCACTGACCTTCGCAACGGGAGCCATATTTATTACGTCTAACAGAATTAAGGGTGTTATCCCACTAAGCCTGAGCAACGATGAGAGTTTAGAATTTAATCGCCGAACGAGAATAACTAACTGCTGGTCCCAATATCCTATCGATCCCTAACTATAAGTTAAAATCCTCGATCAAGTCATCGATATCCCGCGATAAACCTCCGAAATGGAGCGATAACTAAAACCCTGAAAGACTGTCATTTGAACAACCAACAGTAAGCTGCTAATATGTTATTATTGAAACGGAAATATTATGTCATTATAGCTATCGATGGTAACTATATTAACTTATAGTAAGGGATCGATAGGATATTGGGACTAGCAGTAAAACGAGATGTAGCATTGATTCGGTCATATTATATGCGCGATTTCGATACAGCGATCGAGCGCAGTAAGTCACTGTGACTAACAAATGGGATGCAGTATCGATGCAACCGTAAAATCGGTTATCACGGATGTTGAAAAAAAATTGTGTATGCTGTGACTGAAAGGGGACCGTTCAAGTAAAAAAAAAAACTGTATCCGGTCTTGTTGGTAATCGGCGTTGGCACCAACAAATTTCGATCATGTTCGACCCAGAGCTTGCACGTAGAGTTTGACATTTAGTACGCTATCAAATTCCCAGCCTTTTTTTTTTTTTTTTTTTTTGACGCGGGGGAAATCTTCCAAAGATCCCCGGGAGCTGTGGGGCTCGACCGGGGTATGTGGGATTCTTACCCACTAAAACCCCCGCGGCTGTCGCATCGGCACATGAGAGGGGGCCCCAGGGCTCTCCGGTGGGATCTGCACCAGGGGCCCCTCAGTGCCTTGCCTTTGAGCCCGCCGCCGGGGGGCGCATAGTAGCCCCCCGGGAACCTGTCACGGTGCTCACGGGGACGGGGGTCGCAACCCCGCCGCCGTCCTCCTCGGAGTCGCCGCCGTACTCAATGGACGCTCAAGGGGCCCACACCCCGAGCGTCCAGCGACTCCGAAGGTTGCCCGTTGTTTATAGCCCCGGGCTCAGGGCTGGGGAGCGAGACGTTGGGCGGCCGCTTGACGCGGCCTGCGCCTTCGTCGCCGAGCGGGATCAGCGCGTTCGCGTTCCCGCTCGGCGGCCTCCTTCTGGGACATGACAGTCTCGCAGAAGGCGGCCATCGCTCTATCAACTTTCGAATGTGAAGCGGCATCGACTACTTAGCCTACCTATTATTACTTAGCCTACTATTCTAATAATAAATTATTACTGTAGCTAAAACTAATACACGAATAATGTTATGCAGTGATATGGATGGATACCTAAATGCAGACAGGTTAAATTTATTTTAAAAGCTGTTAGTATAAGTCCTAATACTTCCCTATTTACATTATGTGGATTGTCCAATTATATTATTATTTACCTGCTATTAATTAAATAACTACTATTAATTTTAGGATCATGCTATACAGGCTGAGGACTAGTCAGAGGACCACAAGTATCAGATTTTTGTTAATGTTATCAATTGCAACATTTATAAGTACATTACTAGCGCAGCTCCGCCCGGACTTTTTTTACATTATCAATTCTCCATTATCACCTTGTGGTATAAAATATACTTTACGACCTATTCCTATCATACCTACCAAATATACATAAAAATATATTCATTAAAATCTTCAAAAAGATATCAAACATCTATTTAAATCTTAAAATGTTTTAAACTAACCAGGGTTTTAAATAACCCCTTATTCAAGCCGGCAGCATGACCCCTCATTTTGCCGCCCTGAATAGATAAATTTCTAAGCATATGTTTCACAAAATAAAACAGCAAATAACCCGACACAAAGCTTTTTATAAGGTCATTGCCCGGTAGCAAAAAACTTAAATAAAGGATTAAAACATTGAGATTTTATAGTGTTAACGTTTGGAACATTAATTAGTAAGACGTTCGCGATCCATTATCGAACATTATTTTCATCGGGAACTAACGCGATTCATCTTATAATTCAGTTCAGGCATTTTGGACGGGTACTGTGAGTGTCGTGTGAACAAGTCTGCCTAGACGATAGGGCCCGCTAGGCTATTTATTGCAGAAGGCCGCGGTCACTGCCAATTAGGGTAAGCCAAAGTTGAGAGTACTGTGAACCGAGTGGAAACTGAACGGGGCCCCGCTTCGGTTTCCACTCGGCCGACAAAGACACGCAAAGGTTGGGGCCCTGACTGAACCTCAGGAGCACTCGGGCCCGTAATATCATCTATACATATAATAAAATCGTAGAAAAGTAAAAACTGTACATTGAATATTTTTTGAAATTTTTTATTGCTACGTGTTCTAGGAACGATACTGATTCCGAATATATGATTTTTAGAATTTTTGTCTGTCTGTATGTCTGTGGCTTTGTGTAGACTTGACGTCAAAACCGCTGAACAGATTTAGTTGCTATTTGGCAAAAATATTTATTGATAACCTAGAAAAATTATAGGATATAAATTATCTCGCTATTTGTTACGGGGAATGAGCAGTGTCAAAATAAGTACTTTTTCTACTACAATTTGCCGCGAAATTATTTTGTGTTGAAGATTTGTGCACATACTGTTCAACAGATTTAGTTGATATTAAACGGACATGTTTACTATAGACCTGGTCAGACTTTAATATAAGTAATATCAAGCTATTTGTTACAGCGAATGAGCAATATTGTAATAAGCACTTCTTCTTCTTAATTTATGCGCGAAAATGTTATAAAAACTGGAGTAATGTTACAATATAACAGAATAATTGTGGATTTAAACTCCAAAATTAAAATCATTACGCTCTATACATATAATAAAATCGTAGAAAAGTAAAAACTGTACATTGAATATTTTTTGAAAATTTTTATTGCTACGTGTTCTAGGAACGATACTGATTCCGAATATATGATTTTTAGAATTTTTGTCTGTCTGTATGTCTGTGGCTTTGTGTAGACTTGACGTCAAAACCGCTGAACAGATTTAGTTGCTATTTGGCAAAAATATTTATTGATAACCTAGAAAAATTATAGGATATAAATTATCTCGCTATTTGTTACGGGGAATGAGCAGTGTCAAAATATGTACTTTTTCTACTACAATTTGCCGCGAAATTATTTTGTGTTGAAGATTTGTGCATATACTGTTCAACAGATTTAGTTGATATTAAACGGACATGTTTACTATAGACCTGGTCAGACTTTAATATAAGTAATATCAAGCTATTTGTTACAGGGAATGAGCAATATTGTAATAAGCACTTCTTCTTCTTAATTTTTGCGCGAAAATGTTATAAAAACTGGAGTAATGTTACAATATAACAGAATAATTGTGGATTTAAACTCCAAAATTAAAATCATTACGCTATATTAACATAAAGAGCTAAGCAGTAACTTTCTATAATGCTACATAAGGAAGGGAATTCCGAGGTGTATCCTAACGGCTGATACAACGTACCGGTTGAACGGTCTTCCGGTATTTTTGTGTTATCGAAAGCGCCACGGTCAATTGAATGTCTTAGTGAAAGGAATGGTCAATCACCAAAATATCTTAGATTGTTGGCCAGGTTGCGCCCGTTGAACTGAATATAATATTTTGCCATTTGAAGAGGCTCTTTCCGCGCACTTCAGTTCATAATACTCCCTGTCAACGTGAGCACCATCGTGCCGCAGCACAGCATTATTATCGCCATACGCGTGTCAGTCGACACTACTGGGGTTCTGTCTGTTACAAGAACGTGATAATGACGTGTCAAGTTCAAATGGCCTAAGGCCCTCTGCGTTATACTCAGTCTAAACAGAATACATTGCAGATTATACCTACTGCCAATGTCTATAGTATATATTATAGACATAGGCAGTAGTCATCTGATGTGCACAGTATTAGACTCTTTACCGTGGCCAAGTTATATGATGAATCGGAGTATCGTCGTTCGGATGGCTAACCTTAGTCAAAGTTGAAGAAGAGAAGTGGTCGAGAAAGTTAGGAGTGGGTTTTTATCTACATACATAGGTATGTTACTTATTAACTTCACTGACCATGAAAAAAGAGAGGGTCCCCTCTCTTTTTTTCTAACATGAGTTATACGTTTTGCTAACGTATACAAGAACATTAGGAAATTGCAAAAGTCTGTAGTGTTTTAAGAGGTCAGCATCCCAATTTATTAATTCACCTTTCAAATGAAAGAAAGAAAGAAAGAAAGAAAGAAAGATAAATTTATTTGACTGATATAGATAACAAAAAAATAACAAACAAAAACAAGAAATACAAGACAAAAACACATATCCATATCAGTCACAAAAGGACGCACTCAGCTCAAGCCGGAGGTCTTGTGTGACCACCGACGCTGGTTTTCAGTGCGCCCTTGTGTGAGTGACTACTACAACTATAAATACCTTAACATTATGTAACCAATTAAAACTTAACTAATAAATAACTACTTACTAAATATTATTACATAATTATAACCTATTAAAATGTGACTTTATATACACGTACCTACACTACAATAACACATTTAACACAAACATAAATACAAAGAAGCCGGTTAAAAAGACATACATAATGCACACATAATACCTACATAAAATGTACACAATTTTAATAATATCAAGGCAATGACATTTTACGTAATACGTTCAGAGAAATAAAGAATCATTCGGCTAAAATTACAAGGTGCACAGAATTAATTTATACCAACGAATCAAATGTGATATATTTATATTTACGATTGTTTTGATGCGATTATTCAATAAACAAAGTGCCACTATCAATGCTTCCGTAGGGTGTGCTACTGATTGAGGTTGTGTTAATTAGCTTACATTCTTCCGCCGCTTTCGGATCGCCTTTATTCAAGACGGCAATAAATATACAAGTATTACAACATCGCACCGCACGGCTGAGCCACAGTGGAGTCACATGCATCGGCGACAGGGTCGGGGCGGAGCGGCGCGACCGACACTGTGGCGAGCTACATTAAAATCACCCATATCGAGCCGCTCGCTCGCCACGCGCAGTCATAGATAGTTATTATACTCGCGCAAACTACGCGTTACGTGCAGATATAATATAATAAAATAAATGAAATAAATAATAGGATATTATCACATTTTATAATATAAATAATACTACAAACAGCGCCGTCCGTGTTTTTTCTTTAATCTTTAATTTGACTACAACGACGTAACAGATTACGCGCATCCAGTGAAATAAATGGTGAGGATTTGTTTCATGAGCCTCACCGCCCTGGCCTGATGTTTGGAGACCATGTGGTAAGCCACAGTTTTATTGCTCTATCTTTTGGATATTTAAGTAGTGTTGTTTTAGTTTATATTTGAATGTTTCGATACTTTTCAGACACCTTATGGGCGGCGGCAGATCGTTCCAACACTTAGATGCGGAGAACCTAAAACTACCCCGAAATGCTACATTGCGACTGCGTGGCACCTCTATCGCCCATCGGGAACGCCGAGTTGGATAAGATATCACATCCCGCGACCAGATTATCTTTTGCGACAGATATGACGGAGCCCGATTTGCAACGACATTAAATAATAGACAAGCCAGGTGTACTTTTTGTCGCGCCTGCATTTTCAGCATGTTTGAATTATTCAAATAAGGCGTTACATGGGCTCGTGGGGGAATAGAAAAACAAAATCTTGCACATGCGTTCTGTACACGCTGAATCAATTTTTGTGTTCGAACTAGTAGCCTAGGACCATAAACTACATCCATATAATTAAATTTAGATAACACCAGTGATTCAACAAGTCTTATACGAATTTCAGTACTTACGTTATTTCTTAGTTGATACAATACCTTTAATGTATAAAAACAATTTCTTGCGACATTTGCTACATGGCTTTCAAATTTTAGTTCCTCGTCCATTAGTAATCCTAAATTCATAGCTTCCCGAACCCGTTCAATACTTTCTCCTTTAATCTTAACCTGTATACCTATATCCGATAACGTTTGAACTTGATGTTTTGTGCCTAAAATCATAAACTTAGATTTCCCAGGATTCAGCATTAAGGAGTTGTTTTCCGCCCATGTTGCTATCCGATTAAGATCTTCATTTAAAAGTTGATTAGCAGAAGCTGCTGTCTGCGGTTTGCATGATATATATAACTGGATGTCATCTGCATACATATGAAATTTACAGTGACTTATTTGCGTGGATATATCTGCAGTGTAAAGACTAAAAATAAGAGGTCCTAAAATAGATCCTTGCGGAGTCCCTCTCATTACTTTTTTGGACTCTGAACAATGTGGCGAACCATCTACTCCTATTATTTCTACTTTCTGTGTCCGATGTCTAAAATAGCTTTCAAACCATTTCACAGCCGACGCACTCATTCCGTAATAACGCATTTTTGCAAGTAGCAGTGGGATACTAATACTATCGAATGCCCTCGAGAAATCCAATAGCACTAGTATAGTTGCTTCCCCTTCATTGGAAGAGCACAAGATGTCATCTACTACGTCTGCGACAGCAGTAGCTGTGCTGTGTTGTTTTCTAAAACCGGATTGTTTTTGCGGCAGAATATTTTGCTCTTCCATAAATGCGCTCAGCTGATTCGCCACAACCTTTTCCAATATTTTTGAAGCAGCAGGCAAAATGCTAATTGGCCGTAGGTCTTTCAGAGTTAACGGAGACGAACATTTTGGTAAAGGCTTAATTAACGCGGCCTGCCACTCTGTGGGAAAGGTGCAGGTTTCAATAGAACTATTGATTAAATGAGTAATTACTGGTAATGATTTTTCCAGAGTAAGATTTATCATTTCCATAGATATGCCGTCAGACCCTATAGCATTAGATTTTATTGTCTTTATTACTTTTACAATATCATCATTGTTAACCCGATTTAGTTTAAAGTTTACAGACTCATTTGCGTGAAATTCTAAATATGTTAACTGCGATATCGAAACAGTTTCATTACCCGAAATATTCAAAAAATGATCATTAATTATTTCCGGGTCCTTGAAAATGTGTATAGGAAACTCCAGATTCTCCTTAATCCTGGCATGTTTTTTAATATGTCTCCAAAGTACACGGCTATCTTTAAAATTATTATTAACGTAGTGATCGAAATAAGCTTTTTTTTCTCGTGCCATAGCTTCCTCCACAACACATTTCATTTCTTTATAGTAGACCTTGGCGGAACTACTTTCTGCAGTTTTCCGTGACTTGGTATATGCCTCATCCCGCTTTTTCATTAATAGTTGTATGTTATATGTAATCCAGGGATATTGATCTGGCCTTAGTATTGTTGTTTTCATTGGTGCCAAAATATCAAATAAGTCCGTCAAACTTTTATTAAATAGAATTACCGCTGTATTTACATCACGTTCCGCCAATATCTCACCCCAATTTATTGTACTTAAATGAGCGTTAATTTTTTCAACTGGTATATCTTTAACAGCCCTTCTCGTAATTTTTACGGCTTTAGTTCTAAACTTAGGAATACTAAATTTACAAGTAATTAGTGCATGATTACCTAAGCTAGGTATATGATCTGCTGATACTAATACTCCCGATACGTCGGTACATACAATGTCTATTAAAGTTTCACTTGTTGCAGTAAAATGAGTCGGATCAGTAACGCATTGAGTTAATTTAAAACACTTAAGGAAATCCTTTAGCTTTGTTACATTATTATTATTACTGGTAGTTAGCATATTGATATTGAAGTCCCCTACAAGAATCATATTATGGCACCATGTGAATGTTTCCATGGAGACAGCTAGACCATCTAAAAAACTGTCTGTGTTCAACCATGGTGGTCTATAAGCTGTTCCAATAATTAGTTTTTTCCCATTAATCGTGAGACATAACCACATCTGTTCCACTTGAGCAGTGGAGGGATGAGCTAGTACCCGGACGTGGAGTTCGCGACGCACGTAAAACCCCACGCCTCCGCCGCGCGCGCGCACTGTTGGCGGCCGCGGCACATGTCGCAGCCTGTATCCAGGCACCGCGGGGGCGCGCCCCTCCTCACCCTGCCTAAGCCAGGTTTCGTTAATTGCCATCACGTCTACATCATAACGTTGTATTGCAGCGATAAATTCATCATGTCTAGTACCTAAAGAGCCAGCATTTAAAAATCCAACTGTAAGCCGTTTCTTTTTATTGAATTTTAAGAATAATATTCTTCATTTGATTAGCAAATAAATCCATTTTATTAATTTTTAGACATGCATATATTATGTATGCTGATAAAAAAAAATTGTATAATGGAAAGTTATAAAAATAATGTATACTAGTAATATTATAATAAATACCCATACTCATATTCTTATAAACATAACATGAAACAAATAATAAACACAAAATTAAAAACAAAATCCTCATAGTTATAAATATAAAGTCACACGCACTATAGTAAACAACTCGGGTTAAATTGTCTTTGTAAAACAATATAAAATTGTTAACATTAACTACTACTAAAAGAACACATGATTTATACAACAACACATGATAGGATAGTGAAATGATTATATATAGGTAATACAGGCATCCTAAGAGTTTGAGAAATGCATTTACATGTACCAAACTTAAACTGTACCAAAAATTTTGGCAAGGTCTTTTTCATTGCGAATTCTTTCGACCGGTTTGCCATCTTCCCTACGAGCAAAAATTTTTCCGTTCTTGGTCCATATATATCTCCAAGACAAACGACGTCCTGCTTCTCGCGCTCGATAAAACAGGTGTTTGTTTACCCGAGTGAGTCGCTCGTTAATATAGATGCGCTGAGGTGCCCCTGGCAACTCAAGCTCAGTTGTCGTGAGCACGCGGCGCACGCGGGCCGCCTGGAGAATCTGATCGCGCGTCACTCGCCGTGCCACTCGCACCGCTATCAACCGTCCTCGTTCTGCAGCTTGGCTGATACCGTCGTTACCATCACTTTGCCGGTTACGCCTTGTCGACCCAATTCTCTCCACGTAAACCACATCCCTGTCATCGAGGTCGACGCCGAGTTTGGCAGACAAGACTTTCACGACATGGGGCAGACTCTCACCGCGGTCCTCCGGCACGCCCGATATCTCAAAGTCGCTGAGGAGCAGCTCTTGGTCTCGTTCGTTTAACTGAACCTTTAACTCAGAGATGGTGTCTTCTAATGGATTTATTCCCGTCGGGACCCTTTCCTCAAATTTAAATGACACACACGAGTCA
Organism: Furcula furcula; assembly: GCA_911728495.1. Lineage (NCBI taxonomy): Eukaryota > Metazoa > Arthropoda > Insecta > Lepidoptera > Notodontidae > Furcula > Furcula furcula. The sequence continues at coordinate 11,412,385 of OU452261.1, read as the reverse complement.
AGCTCAAAGTTTAATTAAAAGTTCAAGCTGCTGTCTAGCTGACAACTTGGACTGACTTTTTACGTAGGTATCTACCCGCCGAACCATAAAAATGCTCAGTTCAAATGATACCTTAACGGTCACCCATCTACGGAATGACGTTTCTTAATCAACTGATCGTTTGCGAACAGTGATAATAACATCCAGTTACTCTTAGGGGTCGCTGGATGTTTGGGATGTGGACCTTAGACGTTCATCGAGTACGGCGGCGGTGACTCGGAGGACAGCGGCGAGGTTGCGAATCCCGTCCCCGTGAACACTTTGACAGGTACCCGGAGGGCTATAATGCGCTCCCCGGTAGCAAGCTCAAAAGCAGTGTACCTACTGAGTACGTACCTTGCTCAAAAGCAAGGTACTGAGTAAGTACCTGGTACAAATATCATAGATTTTACCTTTAAAGGTTTGAGGTATTGAAGGAAAAAGGGCAGCTCGAGCTTCATGTAACAGAGCGGATAAAGGAGAGTGATCTCAGAGATTCGCAACGCAGCAAGAGGTCCGGGCACAGAAGGCGGATCTTTTTTTTTGACGCGGGTAAACCTTCAAAAGGTTCGCGGGAGCTGTAGGGCTCGACCGGGGTATATGGGATTCTTACCCACTAAAACCCCCGCTGCTGTCGCATCGGCACATGAGAGGAGACCCCAGGGCTCTCCGGTGTGATCTGCTCCAGGGTAACCCTTCAGTGCCTTGCCTTGCACCAGCCCGCCGCCGGGGTCGCACTGTAGCCCCCGAGAACCTGTCACGGTGCTCAGGAGGACGAGGGACGCAACCCCGCCGCCTTCCGGCTCGGAGTCACCGCTATACTCAATGGACGTCTTGGGGCCCACACCCCGAACGTCCCGCGACTCTGAAGGGCAGAAGGCGGACCAAAGCCAACCTTATCGAGAATGTGCAGACAGCAGGAACGAGGGAACTGCTGCCTGTGCACCACTATATTTCACTCTCGCTAATATGGCGTGCTAAAGTATTCCAGCATGCCACCTGATGAGATTCTGCGGACCTTTTATAGCGACAGGCAGGTTCGTGGGCTTTACTTACACCCACGGAAGATGATGGACTGGCCAGCCGCTGGTGGGACTCGAAATTGTATACAGATAGATACGTTTCCGGTGCCCATCAACATAGCGGAATTTGGACCCGAAGGGTTTGAGTCAGTAGGAGTCATACTGAACCCACACTGTCACTCCCGTGATGGTAACCCTTGGGATTTCTCCACGTTAAAAAAAGGAATGGCTTAAGTTGAATCAAGCCAAGGCCTTGGCTCACCCCAGGGTGAGGTTTAAACGAGCACCTTACGGTGTACTACTTGCTTGCTTGGCAATGAAGTTAACATTGCTTGAGCTCATCAAAAATACTGGCTGCGGGCAAAGCCGCGGGTACTGCTAGTTATTACTATAATAAGTTAACCCCACACACGGAGTCTTCCTGCGGTACTAGTCTTTTTGTGACCACGGCTGGTGCAACCCAAACGTCAAGCCAAATTATAAGGTGCATCACGTTCATTCCCAACTGCCCAACTGAGGAAGGACCTCGTCATGAATGAGCAGATGTATCGTTTAATATCGGAGTATGTGTATTGTGTAATCTGAGGTGTAATTGAACGTTATGCCTATCTCGTCACTATTGTCAGCATAATACGTAACTAACAAGATAATAATAATAACTTGTAGCCTCCGTGGCGCAGTGGGAAACCGCTTACTTTGTAAACCGGAGGTCGCGGGTTCGAATCCTGCGGGGAGCAACAAATTTGAATAGTTGTTCCTTACTGGTTAGGACAATGCAGGCTGACCACCTGATTGTCTTTAAAGTAAGATGATCCATGCGTCGGATGGGCATGTAAAAAGTCGGTCCTGCGCCTAACCTCTCCCCGGTCGTGTCGGTCTTCCGTCCCATCGGATTATGAGAGGTATTATATAAAGGAAGAGTGAGTGCACTTGTGTCTACGCAAGCGCTTGTGCACTGTAATATCTCCTGCGTAGATGGCTGATCTTGTGAAAGATTGGCCGCTGTGGTCGTTTCGGCCAGGAGGACATTATTATTATTATTAATAATAACTTGGGACAATCCACACACTCTCATCCGACCCCAAACTAGGCAGAGCCTGTACTATGGAAACCAGACAACTGATACTAATACTTATATACTTTTTTTTTTTGTAAATACATACTTAAATAGATAACAACACCCAGAAACTTGGTGGGAATCGAACCCACGACCCATCGGGTAGCAGCCAGGGTGTCTAACCACTAGACCAACGGGCCCGTCAAAGATACCATTCAAGTCAAGATAGATAGGTACCTAACATTTTAAGATAAAAACAAGTTTTCAGATTCATCAACAGTAGCAGCCAAAAGACGTTCACTTCTGAACAAAGGCCTCCCCCTTAGGAGGGAGGGGTTGCCATAATCCCCACGCTTGGCAGGCGTCCTGGCGTTTTCAGATTATTCCATACATATTATAGAGTTTTGTTAAAAAGAAGGTATTTATGTGCAGTTTATATACCGACTAAGCCATCCCTTCAAGTTTAATTCTGGCAAAATAATTCAAGGGCTCTCCGGGCACCACCCTGAGTAAAGCTCGGCTTATGTTCAGGTTTAATGTCGCTGAGATAAGAACTTCATTCGAAGTGACGACTATTTACATTTTATAAGGATTCTGTTAATGCACCGCCACGTTAATCTCTTGTTAAAGTTTGATAATCCTGAGATGAGTCTCTCAAGGATTATAATTATAGTCTATCTAAGCTTTTTAAAATGCTACAGAATGCATAGTAGGACAGCCAGTAGTATTCAAAGGCTTGTTTTGCAAAACCGTCTTCAAGTAGTTTTAAACTGTTTCTATTTTTCTACCTATGGCATCGTAGCCCACGAAGGAATTTGTATGTGGTGTTTTTTACTAAAATATTGGCTTAATCAGAATGGTAAGCGTAAAATCTCTATTTGCGCTTACATACACTTTAGTCATAGTCGATGGCATAAGAAATTCTATCTGAAACTACCAATAAGATTAGATAGTACTTAAGTACTATAGTACTTAAGATTTATCAACAAATAGTTTAACAAATTGGAATATTTATGTCGAACAGTTCAATGATCGAACTTCTAGTCGGACTAGTCGGATCAAACGTCCTAATCTACATTTAACGAAAGTTTCGATCAGCCGTACATACACTCGAACAACTTCCTTATGAACGAGTCTGGTAAAAACATAGCCTTCCTCCTGTTGTTTTGGGTCGGGTACGTGATGCCAACTGCTTCGACACTTTTACGTACGTGACATTAGGACACACGAAGTCGTCCAGTGCACGTTGTCATGTCACTCACCTACATACAACTAAATGTTGTGTTTTTCACTTATTATTAACGCGTCGTACTTTTACACACTAGTCGTTTTTACGATACCTAAACTGGTGATTAATTAGTAAATGTCGATGCTGACAGCATCATTACGACTTCACAAAATTTGCCGCGTACCAATACGCGAATATGCGGGAGATATTATATACAGGGTGTAAGGGACATCGTACCGAAAAAAAAATTATAAGACGTCAAATAATGTCCGTTACAACATTACAGTAACCATTTATATGGTAAATGACAAATGATTAACTTATTATTTTTTGAGCATGTAATGAATATATGCGGAATAATGTTTATTTTTCAAATTACATTGCTAATTTTCTAAAATAATAATAGTTAATTGCCTATTAATTAATTGCCTATGCACTGTTTTTGTGAATAAAGCATAAATAAATAAATAAAAATAAAATAAAAACACAAATAATTAATTAATTGTTTTTAAATTAAAATTAGGCTTTATTATTATACGAATAATGATGTTATAGGTACTAATTTTATTTTAAAAAAAGTGATTTTTTTTTTGGAAGTTCATGAAAAAGCCGATGAAAAATTTCAACAGGTATCGGTTTTCGGTACGATGTCCCTTACACCCGTTATATTGTACAAGTACTTGCGTAGATACAAGTGCACTATCATTTATCTCTCACAATCCGATGGGACGGAAGACCAACACGACCGGGGAGAGCTCAGGCGCAGGACCGACTTTTTACATGCCAGAGAGCCATCATCTTACATTCCAGAGAGTCAGCATTGTCCTAACCAGAATAGAACAAGTAGCACAAAGTTGTTCCCTACGTGACTTAAACCCGCGACCTCCGATTTGCAAAGCGAGTGGTTTCCCACTGTGCCACGGGGGATAGATCTATCTGGAATATTAATAAAAGGGATGTCACATGTCGTGGCAACTTTAAGCCAAACATGCCCTGCGTCAAGCCGAAAATAATAATCTTATTCCGTATTCCGAAAGCGTACAATAATATTTCCCAAGCGATGTAACTGAGGTAATTCTAAGACCTTTTCAATTTTCGGCCAATAAATTACTTGGGTACCTAAACTATCATTCGACTTCAAGATTTTATTGATATAGGTACATTCCGCGATTACATTTAAATTGCCTATGAAAATATGTGCCTTACCCTTGGTGTGGAGTTATCATTGCATGAAATCCCTTAAGGCTATTACACTTTAAAAGCTCAACAAGAAAGAGGCGAGAGAAAAGCGAGTTTAAAAACTTGGACCAATCAAAAATTAAACACAAATAGATTTCGAAGAGTGGTAGAGTACAGCGATTTTCGGTGAGAGATAACAGCTTTACGTTCTTTTCGTAATTTGAGCTCTCTAACATAAGGCCCCGTGAGGTTCCGCGTTAGAATTGCATCCCCCCCCCCCATCTCCTCTGCGTGTCGTAAGAGGCGACTAATCGAGAACTGGAAGACGGGCAGCAGCGTCTTTCTTTTGGATTTATCTTCCACCTATACTGCGATCCCCATGCCGCCTACCAAGCGTGGGGATTATGGCAACCCCTTCTTTTAAGGGGGAGGCCTTTGTTCAGTAGTGGACGTCTATCGGCTGTTAATGATGAACATAGGGGCGCTATGTCCTTATTACGATACTGTTCACAAATGATCATGGTAAAGAACTAGCTTGTATTGAATTTAAAAAAAAATACCGGTCAACTGCGAGTCGGACTTGCTCACCGAGGGTTCTATACATCATTGGATGTAATAAGGTAATTTTACTGTTCATGTAACACCTCAGATAGAAAAATAAACAAACCCCAAAACTATTGTTTGTCGAGATTTTTCTAGGATTACTAAAAAACTGTACTATTTAGAAAGATCATTTTATTTTTCCTGTAAAATATAGATAGACATGTATTACCCATAATTATTTTGGATTTTTCCATCTATAAACTTTGGAGATAAGGAGGCATTTTTTGACATTTTTGATTATCAGCCAAAATATACGTGATATAAACCAAAAAAAAAAACTGTTTTGAGATGTGCAAATGAAGTTCTTTCATATGTTACCCCATTCGATATAGTAGTGTCACTTTGAAATTTGGATGACCCATTTCGACCCCCATTATAAAAAAAATTAAAAGAAAAAATATATTTTTTTCATTTCGATGAAGTAGGGTAAGTAAGATCTAAAACTATTCCAAGTTTCAAATGGATAGCATCAGTGGTTCCTGAAATATATGGGTGTGACAGACAGACAGACAGACGAAGTCAGACCATAAGGGTTCCTTTTTTACCTTTTAGGTATGGAACCCTAATAAACATACAATGTTCACAGTATATTATTAACATAAAACTGTATTTCTCCATAAAATTCTAAACTCTTTGTTATAACTAAAAGCTGGTTAGAATTTGCAGCACGTTAGTGGTAATGCTATGTATCTGATGCTAACGGGAGATCATTGACCTACTTTGGAGCTCTCGTGTTGCTCGTGATAGCCTGGAGGTAACACCACATACAACATTATATGCAGTAGGTACACGAGTGACGTGCGAGGTATATTGCGTCATACGCCTCCGTAGTGCAGCGGAAAACCGGTAGCTTTGCAAATCGGAGTTGAAATCCCGCGAGAACAACTTATGTAGTGGTTTCTTACTGACTAGGACAGTGCAGGCCGAGTACCTGGTTGTCTGGAAAGTAAGATGATCGATGCGTTGGATGGGCATGTAAAAAGACGTCTCGATCTTTAATTACATCGGACTGTAAAACTAAACGAAAAGAGACTGCACGTAGGTATGTATGTGCAAGCACTTGTGTACTATCTCCGGCGTAGATGGCTGATTGAGATTGAGAAAGATTGGCTGCTGTGATCATATTGGCCAGGAGGACATTATTATTGTTGTCAACCAATTTAATTATATTTACAGTTACCGGGACATAGATGACTCTAAACCCAAGCGATCTTGTACTACGCAGAACGATAAGACATTATAAAAATAATGATGCAGGAGGGCTATGCACAGACACACGCATGCAGTTTTATACATATACCCACATGAGAACACACACACACACATCATCTACTCAAAACACTGCTACACACACACTTCTACACACATACACACCCACACTATTTAATTACCTATACTTTTTGTTCATTAAGTACTTAATTATTCTTTTCTCGTGATTTCTTTGACTACTTTATATTAATTAGCTAAATAATGTAAATCCGTTCTTGGCTTTTTATATAGGATATATGTTCTGACTGTGGACTGTGGATTTTGTTTCAAAATAAAATAAAAATAAAATAATCAGTTTATTTCCAAAATCATCGATACAAGAATTGCTAACTCGCGATTGTCGCTACCCCTAATATATCAAACTAACATATTATTAATGAACTAGCTTATACCAGCAGCTTCGTCCTATTTTATAGGATTCATGCAGTTATCCCAATTAAATATAGAGTATTTGCTACTTTAACTTATAATAATACCTACATCTAGGATAGGCAAGTATTTTGTGGATACAATTGAATCCTATACGTAAAATTATAGTAATGGATTAAGCCCCGAGGCTGTATAAATCTAGGCGTCGCCATTTGAATGGTTAACCGCTGGGCTTAAGAACTTAAGCTCTGGAGGACTGCGGATCTTTGCGGTCTCTTGAATTATAATCTAATCAAAATGTCTTCTATTATCTAACTACCTGTCTAGTAACATATTGTTTTTAAAATTAATTTAAAAATATAGATAAAGATTTTAATTTATTTAATGAGGTATGCAATTTTAATTTATTTAATGACTATTTCATTCTATGTAGATTCGAAAATTCTATTGGAAATTCCAGGAGATTTATGAATATTAGAAATTTTGTGAAGATTTCAAAGTAATTGACCATCCACGTAGGAAGCACCACAGTTTTAGATATCCTGCCGCCAAAAAATATTGCATTTGCTGTATCCCGCTGAGAGACCTAACTAATGTCTCTAGTGATGACTGGTAGTGCCATGCAGCCGACCATGGTTAGAAGTGTCGATTACTAAAGACAAAAGCCCGGTTTGTTGCGTCAATAATTTCCTTAAAAAACTAACAGTTACAATGCATCCATCCAAGGTGCATCCAGCTCGTAAACTTTTCGATAAACGTATTACTAGTCGTTTGATTGCTTATAAATAGAAAAAAAAAATCTATAAACTTTTTTTTTAAATGTATTTTTGTTTAACACCAGTGCACTCTATGTTCACTCCATGTACCTAAATTTAATTATTAGTAGAAAATTTGTTGGCTAGACGTTTTAATTGTACTTTCCATATATTGAGCTATTTATGCTGTTTGTTTCTCTTAACTAAATAAATAAATATCATACAACTTACATTTTTTTTAAGTTCCAAATTCAAAAAATATCACACACTAAAAACGGGTCACAAATTTGTAGCGTGTAGCGTGTACTCCGTACGCTCGTAGCGTCGGTGCTACAGGGCTACGGGCGTAGCGGGCTACGAGCGAACCGCGACTGTGCTTATGCCGCACGGCCTACGGAAGATAGGACTGCTGTCCACTGATGTGGGGATATACAATTTGCTACCGGTATATAGGAATTTATTGAAATCGAAGGAATAGAAAAAATAAGAAATCGGTGCCGATTCTGTTGTCACGCACTAATCTAAACTAGTCTAAATTTTAGTTTAGTCATGTCAAACGATGATTTCTATTAAGAGATCCATGAATTAAACTAAATTACAGTTTGATAGACTATAATTGGTTTTAGTTACTCAACTTAGTTTTAAAGGTATTTGGCTATTCTAACTATGCACAACGAATATTAGAAACTTCAAGTAAATATTAAAGTCTTTAAATAGTGTAAAACACGGCAATATCTGTAGCAGGATGGAAGGAAATATGGTTGCGGATATAAGTCTGGAAAGTATATGGGATTTTTCAAAGTAGCCGAGAAGTATTATAGTAAAATATTTAGATTTCCCAAATCTGGGGTATTTTATTAGTATTTTAAATGACCCTTGCCTAAATGAAGGCTTCGTTCCCATATAAAAATTTGTATATTTTACCTATAATAAGTACTCGTCATTTCTATTGCAAGCTCAAATTAATGAAACAAACAAATATCTACCTAGGTAGGTACCGTTATATATGTATCGTAGTCGGAATTATTTTAGTTAAGTATAGTGTAGTGAGATGAACAAGAGAATGATTTTCTTCTAACACCATTCTTCCTCCAAGATTTGACCAATGAAAACCTCACTATCAACTCAATTTGGTAGCTGTCAAAATCAAATTAACTGATGACTAAACGTAGTTTCAATGAACAACAGAATAGGTTAAATGATTTTCTAAACTTAATTAAGAATTATTTTAGTTTAGTTTAGTATATTATATGTACAAGAGACTCGGCACCATTACCTGTCAATTAAATTAAGAACTTTAAAACCAATGGTGGCTATCTTTTTTTTTATTTGCAGAGCTGCGGTTATATCTCTCTTTCTGGTTTTCTTGTTATATTAGTACGTACTGATTTATGTATGTTTATATATTATACTTATATGAATATATATTATTATAGTTTACAACATATGTGTTTTATGTGCCTTTGTGTAAATGTTACCTTAGCCTATCTAGTGCGCGCACCCTCTGCTCTTTGTAACTTCTATAATTTCCTCTCCATCCAAAGGTTGCCTGGAAGAGATCGCTTTTAGCGATAAGGCCGTCCATTGTTGCATGTTTTATTAATTTGTGTCTTATTCTTCTAGTATCTGTTTGTTTGTGCGCAATAAAGAATTATCTATCTATATCAACACAGAAATATAATTAAAAAAAAAGCAAAAATAAAATAAATAAAATAGCAGCTTTAAAATTTAAGTTATATTGGAGTATTGTCTTATCTTTAGATTTTTGGGATACCATTATGATCGTGCCAAAAAAGCTTTCATTTTATGATCCGGTGCAGTGTGCGCAAGTGCTTACAGGCGGAATTCCACGCCGTGATCGATGAGACTTAACATGCCATGCTTCAGGGTGTACTATGTTTATATCTCCATCATAAAAAAACGATAATGTATTTAAAAAAACGTTGTGTTACAGACTTCCAGTCCCTGCTCAACTTTGTGCACCTAGATAATTATATATTGATTATATTTGTGATTTAATTTGTTCTGTAGCTTGATTTATTTTGATTTGTGTTTAAATACTTGTTTGTAACAACCTACTAAATAAAATATAATTATGTCACCGTCCGCTTGACAGCTTCCGGCGTAACAAAATACTGATTATGAGTAATATTTACATTAGTTGCGGTTTATATGTATTATTGATTGATAATTCTCCTAATTAAATCTCCAATCTAAATAGTATTAATTAATGTTAAATATGTAATAGTTTTTGCATAAGTATGACTCTTGATTAGCTTATCTGTTTGTCTATATAAACCGATGTGTCACAACGTTCGAGATATTCTTCACAGAGTACATTATTGTATACTGATATTCTTTCTGTAACCGTCGTTGAGAACAGTTGTAAGTGGAAACTCTGCCCAATTGTTTATAAAATATAATTGACCGTAAAATGCTTGTGTTGAGTATTGCGACTATCCTGATTTTCCGACTTTGAACAGTTGATTAGAACGTATTCTAAACAATCTGCATCTACTAACCTATTATAGGGTAAAAGTGGGATAGTTGCCCCAGGGGTATAGTTGCCTGGATTATAATTTCTCTAGTTTGGCGGATGATCACATGTTATTTTATTTATCTTTCGAGAGACTCTACAACTACCACTAAGTTGACCGTGTTGCATGTCTTTGTGCGATTGCATGGTAGGGCAAGGTGAAATCAAAGTTTTTGCGGGATAGATGGCCTCTTTTTCAATGGGGCATCTATCCTATACGTATTTTACATAGATTAGGCAATTATCCCCCTATATGGGACAGATGCCCCAAAATTTAGAGGTCCGCAAAAATCGCTAATACTCTGGAAATATCAAAGATAATGGTTTTTCCTTTCAAACGTTTGAAGATAATAAACCAAAGTACCTACCCGTATTACAAATAAAGAATTTTGCTTTTTTCACTGAGAGATATAAAGTAATTTCAAAAAGTGTGGCAACTATCCCACTTTTACCCTAAATACACTATTCGTTAAGATGCCTGTGCCCTGCCCGTGGGGTGGCGGGTTAGAATCGCATCCCCCCATCTCCTCTCGTTGGGTTTCGTAAGAGGCGACTAAGCGAGAACGGGAAGACGGGCAGCAGCGTCTTTCTTCCACTTATACTGCGATACCCAAGCCGCCTGCCAAGCGTGGGGATTATGGCAACCCCTCCCTTTTAAGGGGGAGGTCGTTTGTTCAGCAGTGGACGAGTTTCGGCTGCTGATGATTTGTTAAAAATAATAATAATAATAATAATATCTTGGGACAATCCACACACGGTCATCCAATCCCAAACTAGGCAGAGCCTGTACTATGGAAACCAGACAACTGATACTAATACTTATATACTTTAAAAAAAAAAAATCTTTCATAACCAGCATAACATAGCAAACTCAAACTCTAACTCAAACTACCTTCATGAAGGAAGAGTTTTGGCCGAAGAGTAAGGGTAGTACTGTACCGGAAGTTCAAAGGAAGGCTCGGGACTCCTGACCAGCGCAACACGTCGCCGCTTCAACGTGTACTATAATATTAATTATGACTTTTATGTATATCATTCTCTAAGGTATTTATTTTTATGGACCATAGATGCCTGTAATAAAGTTTAATAATAATAGAACCGCCTTGAAAGAGCACGAGTGTAAAAAATGTGGTTGACGACGTAGACGTGCACTTTGACTTCCCTGGGGACAAGATCTTGCTAATGTCCAGTGGTGGAGAGACTCTGGCGAGGTCCAAATGTTGTGCCTAGAGAAGATAGAGAGAGAGAGAGAGAAAGGAGAGATGTTAGTAGGTAACTCACAAAAACCTGCCTATATTTTAATCGGGAATTAACGCGATTTACCTTATATTTTGGCTTGACGTTTCGGCCGGGTTGCATCAGCCGTGGTCACAAGCAGACCTAGGTAGGTCTGCTAGGACCTAGGTAGGTACCAAGCCTACCTCCTTACCTACTACCTAGCGGTAGTCTGCTTGTGACCACGGCTGGTGCAACCCGGCCGAAACGTCAAGCCAAAATATAAGGTAAATCGCGTTAATTCCCGATTAAAATAAAGTTTTATAATGGAACGCGAAAGTCTAAAAGTATATAAAACCTGCCTAGTCCCTGCCTAACTTTTGAAGGTTTCCTTTCTGAATGCAACAAAAATGTGTAAAATGTGTTGAGAGATCATCTTGCTTAATGAAAATAAATCGCGGGACTTAACTGGAATGAGGCAAAAACATTACCAAGAATATAATAAAAAAAAATACAGACCCAAACATTCGTCATAACTGTTCGGTTAGTCCGCGTTAACCCACGTCCGCATATCATTAATGTCAGCCTTGATCCGGGATTCCGTGCTTATTTTTACTGTTCTGTCCGTGACATTTACATAATTAGGTGTATATTCTAACGCCAGTGACCGGAGAGATTCTCCAGCTAAAGGTTATTTTTACTTTTTTTTTATTCTACATAACGTCGTTGTCAAACCAAAATCTGCTATGTGCACTTTTTGAGATTTTTACTTTTTAACCGACTTCAAAAAAGGAGGTTCTGTATTCGACGCGTATGTATGTAATATTAATAAAAATGCGTAATATTCATATATGTTAGTCTATGTGGGCTTCTAAACGAATTTACCAAATTTCACGAGTGTATGTATGTATGTATGTATGTATGTATGTATGTAGGTTTGTCCGCGGATTTCTCAGAAACTACAAGTCCGATTACGAAAATTATTTTTGCAATAGTTAGAGTATCTTTCAACTTAGGGTAGAGTACAAATTTCATCAAAATCGGTCCAGTAGTTTAAGAGATATAAACTTTTTATGTTTTCAGTAAGTTATTGTAATGTAGACGTTCGAGTTGCGTGATAGTTTTGATACCTATCTTGGTAAAATAAGTCACTAAAAAGTGTTAAATAAACTATTTTAAATAAAATAAAAACCGACTTCAAAGTAAATTATCTAAAAAGCATAAAATAACGAAAATATTATTGAAGTTGGTGCAGAATATACACAGCAGGTACGCTAACACCAACTTCAATAATATTTTCGTTATTTTATGCTTTTTAGATAATTTACTTTGAAGTCGGTTTTTATTTTATTTAAAATAGTTTATTGACCTTTTCGTATAGTTCACAGCCCTATCTACCGTATAAAAAACTGTTATGTGTCTATGAGCACTGTACGACGATCTACGACCACGTTTTAAAATACGCTATGTGCCGCAGCAGATTTTTGTCAAATAAAATTTGCTATGTGATACACTACTTGACAACTATCAATTCATATAAAATTTTATACGAAAATGTTTTTACTCGTTAATTCTAAATAGAGTTTTTGCACATAGCAGATTTTGGTTTGACAACGACTAATAAGCTAGTGCTTGACTGCAGACCCACCTGATGGAAAGTGGCGACGCAATCGAACATAGTAAAGCACTAGTGTGCTTAGAGTGAATAGGCTTTGAATAAGCTAGTGCTTATTCAAAGCCTATTCACTCTATCCTTGAAAACACCCACATTATAATCGGGCGGGAAAACCGACGCAGGCAAACAGTTCCAATCCCTAGCTGTCCTTATTATAAACGAAGAGGCAAATCGTTTAGTCCGGACTGAAGGCACTTTCACCACATAAGGGTGTGTATGCACGGTGCGTCTCGACGTCTGATGATAGATGGAGGAATCAAGTCATGCAATTCCTGCGCACACTCTCCAAAATGCATCCTCTAGAATACCGAAAGGCTGGCTACTTTGCGCCTGTGCTCTGGACTTCGTAGATTGGCTTCCACTAACCCAGTATCTCCAATCAACTTCTTAACGCGTCTCTCCACTGAGTCCAAAGCTAGATGGCATTTTGCAACACCGGCCCATATATGACTACCGTACTCCACACACGACCGGACTTGCGTTTTAGACGACCTCAGAAGCTGTCCCGCTGTGAAGTACCAAAGTAGTACTTACTCGGGTGCAAGCAATGATATTATATACAAAACTAGCTAACCCGCGCAGCTCCGCCCGCGCTCTTTTTACGTTTTTAAATGCCCGCATATTTAGCTATATAGTATAGCAAAGAAGGACCTAAAGCTGTACTATATAGCATGGCGTTCACATTACGCGATATTATCGCAAGCGTTTAAAGTAGGTATATCGCTCGTTTAGCTTGCGGGACGGCCGGGGGTGAGTGAGGAAAAAAAGGGGGCCGCGCGATGTAGCACAGCATTAACTCAGCACATCGCACCAATTTATAGCGTATAGTAAGCCAATAATATATAGCACAGTACAGTGTGAACGTGTCCATAACAATGTATGGTGCGCGATATTGTTGTGCTATGAGCTATCCATACTTAATCCATACTTATACTTAATATTCTATAACGCCTAAGCCACTGAACCGATTTTGATGAAATTAGGTACAGAGATAGATTAGACCTCAAGGAAGGACATAGGCTACTTTTTATCCCAAAAAAAAAGATGAAAGGGGTTGAATTAGGGAAGGAAAATTAGTATGGAATTTCTTCATTGTTAAAGAAAAGACTTTATTTCACATCCCTACTTCCCTATCCATCCATACTTCCATACTACATTAAAATATAAACATCTGAGAAAATCCATAAAAACAGTTGAGAAAAACAATAAAAGCGCGGGCGGAGCTGCGCGGGTCAGCTAGTATACTATATAGCTATATATTATAGCGTAGTCTGAAACCAGCTTTATTATGTGAATATTACACATTTTTTAATAGTATTAGATACATAGGTCCTATACAAAACCTCCTTTTAAATATTGTTTTGTTACAATTGAATCGACATTAGCGATAGTGTGTCCTGCCGTTCGAAACATAAAGCAAGGGAGAATAGAAGAAAACAATAAATTACGACAAAAATTACAACAAACTTAAAGGCCAAAGGGATAGTAGTCGGACCAGTCCCCCCAAGCAGCACCCGCGCACGAGTTGACTCGAGCAGCAGCCATCACTCCCCTCAACCATATTAGAGGGAAGGGGGTGATCCGCCACACGAAGCCGCCACAAGCAAAGACTTTTCGATGGCGAGCATGACCGAACCAAAATCGCAGTGGCTCACATTTAACTTCTGCTGTTAAGCAGTATCTCGTCAGGCAAGACGTTGTGATTCCTAAATGAATATTAAACTTGCACACATAAGTAACCCGAATTGTAAGCAAAGTTTCACTTACAAGGGCAAGGTTGTAAGTTAAATTCCTACATACAACACCTAGAACAGTGTTTTAGTAATTAGCTCTTATTAGGTGGCCCTGGGTAAGCCCTCCATCAGTTGTCTAAAACCAGGGCAAGTATGCATCATTTGTTAAGTATGTTAGAATAACAAGTTCTAACCGGCGCCTTGAAAGCAGTGTTCGATATACATATGTGATTTTGAGCAAACATGACAGCCCCAGAACGGTTGAGTTATAAATGAAAAATTAAGATAAGCGAAGATACGTTTAAATGGGTCATAAAAGGTGCTCGGTTTTTATAGCTGAACTAGCCACAGTGTAAAATCTAGAAGGTAGGTACTATCAAATGGATATTACGTGTCTCGGTCAGGTCCTGTCTGAACCACTGCTTAGCCATACATTGTAAAGTCACTCATCATCATCATCATCATCACCAGCCGGAAGACGTCCACTGCTGAACATAGGCCTCCTCCTTCGAACGCCACAATGTCCGACAATTGGCTATTTGCATCCACCGGTTACCTGCGACGCGCACAATGTCGTCTATCCACCTAGTGGGAGGCCTACCTACGCTGCGTCTTCCGGTTCGTGGTCGCCACTCGAGAACCTTTCTTCCCCAGCGGTTATCGGTTCGCCGAGCGATGTGGCCTGCCCATTGCCATTTCAACTTGCAGATTTTAAGAGCTATGTCGGTGACCTTGGTTCTTCGGCGAATCTCCTCATTTCGGATTCTGTCGCGCAAAGAAACTCCGAGCATAGCTCTCTCCATAGCTCTTTGTGTGACTCTGAGCTTATCCAAAAGGCCAACAGTTAGGGACCACGTCTCAGTACCATATGTCATCACTGGCTTGTAAAGTCACTAATTGTATTCATTTATCTCTTTTAACGACCCGTAGGTAAGCCCCTCAAGGACTCAAGCTGGGTAAAGAGAATAAATCTTGCGAAAGATGCTTCAGTTTTGCGGAATATGCAACTAAAATATCATTGGTGATATAAAGCATTTTCACCCTTTGTGCTGTTAGCAAAAAAAATCCGAAAGATATTTTTTTCTGCTAAAAGCAAATGGTTTTTCATAAAAAGCAAATGGTTTTTCATAATTTACGAAGAACACATCTCTGGAGTCGAGTTTAAATTTCTTCTAATTCGCAAGGAAAACGCGTTTCACTCTACATTTACCTACTGTTTTTAACACGCTTTTATTAGCTTGATCTGTATGTATGTACTTAACTATGTATGTATGATGGTAATTGAATCTTGCGATGCAATTTTGACCCACTTCTACACGTCCAAATAATTTGAAATTTTGCACATGTTTCAAGGACCGGTGACAATACAATAGTATGGTATCATCGAGCTGATCTGATGCTGGGGCTCGAAGGTGGATGAGGGAACCCATAGATGGCTACTAGTAAACTAATCGAGTTTCGGGTCATTTGATTTGTTTGAAAGAGTTGTTTTCACTTTGACTATTAATGAGGACCTGATGGTGGAACTGGAGAAGGTGGGTGACGGAACCCTGGATTGGCTACTAGTAAACACATCGAGTTTGGGTTCATTTGATTTGTTTTAAAGATTTCTTTTCACATTGACCATTAATGAGGACCTGATGATGGAACTGGAAGTTGGGCGACTTAACCCTGGAATGGCTACTAGTAAACACATAGAGTTTGGGCTCATTTAGTTCGTATTAAAAAGTTCTTTTCAATTTGACCATTACTGAGGGCCTGATGATGGAACTGGAAGGTAGGTGACGGAACCCTGGAATGTCTACTAGTAAACACATCGAGTTTCACAGTTTTAGCATACCTACATTGTACTAATGTACTCTCGCAGTCAGAAACAGTGTTACCTTTTGGACGATAATTCCTTGAACGAGCTGGCCAAAATACGTGCACACATAACGTCATTCAAACGATTTTGATTGAAAACTGGTACACCGTTCGTATCCGCCATACCATACGGCATCATCCTCATACGAAAAACGTACGTCGGGACCACAGATATAGATTTACATAGATAACGCAAATGCATGTACATCGCGTGTCCGAACCCCGACGAAACGTCGGGGTTGGTCGCCATTAACTTACAATTCGCGCGGGTCTTTTGTAGCAGACTTGCAGCCGGTCGGCCGCAAAGACTAAAAAAATTGGCGGGGCATAGGCGGCATCGGTGTCTTCAAATCGGTTTGGTCTTCCCGTCACTCTGTGTCTGTGACAGCCAGTGCTGGTGGTAGTGAACATGCTATTTATTTATTTAAACCTTTATTCCACGAAACTATGGCCCATAGAAGCTTAAAGACTAACGTACATTTATGTATTATAGATTTAATTACTAATTAGTGAAACGGAGTTGTGCGCACGGTGTCATGTAGCCGTCAATCGCGTTCTCAAGGTTCTCCCTGTCCATCTGATATGTCTTTTAGTGACTATCTTCAACGCAGCCATGTCCCACTGCGTCTTTCCTGCCGAATGGAAAGACGCGGTTGTAGTAGGTATCCCTAAGCCGGGTAAGCCTCGCAGCAGCCCTGCGAGCTACCGGCCTATCAGTCTCCTAAAATCTCTCGGCAAACTCTATGAGAACCAGACACTCTTGCGTCCACCAGGTGCACCGCCTCACGGAGCACATCCTGACCGGGCTCAACCAGCCCAAGCCCGTCTACACAGGCGCCCTATTCTTCGATGTCGCCAAGGCCTTCGACAAGGTCTGGCACAACGG
Organism: Furcula furcula; assembly: GCA_911728495.1. Lineage (NCBI taxonomy): Eukaryota > Metazoa > Arthropoda > Insecta > Lepidoptera > Notodontidae > Furcula > Furcula furcula. The sequence goes on along the minus strand of OU452261.1, from coordinate 11,394,977 downwards.
CTTGATATACAAGCTCTTCCAGTTAGGAGTCCCCTATAGGCTCGTACTCATCATACGAGACTTTCTCTCGAATCGTACCTTTCGATACCGGGTCGAAGGTACGTTTTCTTCGCCCCATCCTATACAGGCCGGAGTCCCTCAGGGCTCCGTGCTCTCTCCCCTCTTGTTCAGCCTGTTCACGAACGACATTCCTCGTTCGAGCAGAGTCCAACTCGCCCTTTACGCGGATGACACCGCTCTCTATTATTCCCATAGGAACATGTCCTATTTAACGCGTGCTCTTCAAGCCGCAGTCGACGCCCTGGGTCAATGGTTCCGTACGTGGCGCATAGAGGTGAACCCGGAGAAGAGTGCCGCGGTGGTCTTCTCGACAGACGACTAGCCCCAATATCCCTATTCAATCGCCCTATCCCCTGGACTAGGAAGGTTAAGTACCTCGGAGTCACCTTGGACTCCGCCATGACTTTCGGCCCGCACATTAGGTCCGTCCGCAATCGAGCGGCTTTCGTATTAGGTCGCCTGTATCCCCTTCTCTGCAAGCGGAGTAAAATGTTGCTTAGAAATAAGTTGACATTATACAAAGCTTGCATTCGCCCTATCATGACTTACGCGAGTGTAGTTTTCGCGCACGCCGCCCGCACCCATATCGATAGCCTCCAGGTTATCCAGAATCGTTTCCTCCGTCGCGCCGTCGGTGCCCCGTGGTACATGCGGAACGTAGATCTGCATTCCGATTTCAAATTAGATCCCCTTCGTAAGTTCCTCAAAGAAGCGTCGAAACGCTACTTTGAATCCGCGTCCCGTCACGCGAACAGTTTAATCCGCGCCGCCGCCGATTACGCCGCTAGTCCTTCTGACTCGCGCCGCAGACCACGGCACGTACTGCTCGACCCTCCTGACCCCATGACGGTCCTATTGGACTGGGATGCGCCGACCCCTCCCCGACAACCGTATGCTACACTAGCTATCAGACACCGGTCTCGCCGGCGAGGCCGAAGGGTCGTACGTATGCGACCGCAACGACGTGCATCACCCCACTGAGTTTCTTGCCGGTTCTTCTCAGTGGGGGCGCGTTGTGAACCGGTGGTAAACTCAGCCCTCTCTTAAGCGACAGCCAAGCCGAGGCCGTGCCTCCCTGAGGTGCCCTTGAGCTCGTCGCTACTTCTGCCGTAAAGGCTAGAGCGCTTCAAGCGCTCGCCTCCTATTGTCCGGTGAAGCTGTAATGGCCATCTGCGGCCAACAGCGTCTATCATTCCCAAAAAAAAAAAAAACATCGGAAGCGGCGAAACACGACCCCCTTCGGCCAAAGTTCCTCCCTCCTAAGGCTAGCCTCACTCGGATAATAATATTGACAATATAATCCGCCTGAGTTAACTGTGCACCTCGCTGGGATGCGACGTCACAGCGCCAGGTGCACAGTTAAGTCGCACGGGTTGTAGAATATTGAGAATATTATTGACCGTGTGTGGCTTGCCTAAAGGATCGACAGATGTATGCTTAGCACCGACTTCAATATTATTTTGATACTAGATCTTTTCTTTCTTTCTTTGAAACCAATTTTCTTTTTATGAAATTAGTTTAATTTATACGTTTATTACAATACCAAGTTATAAGCTGTACGTGGGCTGTATGAAATCAGTTAATGTGAAATGTTTACAAAATGTCTGCGACTACCCTTTCTCGCGTACCTACGCGTACAGTTCAATAAACTTTGACACCTTCTTCAATTTTCTTTTAAATACATAAAAGCAGCTCTATTTTTAAAACCACATAAACACAGTTTTTAAGGATAGTCAAATTTTGTTTGAAGCTAATCCGGGAACAAAGCTAGGCCAAGAAAGAAAGAGTTCGGGATATTCCTACAGCGTTTGACGATATTTAAAGCTATAATATCAAATCTGATTCGTGCTTTTTCAATGAGGATTATTAACTGTGGGTGCAGATCACGTTTCACTCCATTTTCAACAGACAAAAAATGATTCTCAATTCATTAGTATTTTTTGTTTGTTAGATAGGTATGGCTCTAAAATATTGGAGCCACCACCAGCGTTTCCGGTGATCTGGGGTGTACGGGTGTTCCAACATCCACCCATGCCCTCCCGCTGGGTGTCCGTAAGAGGCGACTAAAACAAGAAGACGGGCAGCAGCGTATTTCTTTTGGATTACCTACCATCTATATACTGCGATCCCTAGCCAGCCAAGCGTGGAGAATATGGCAACGCCTCCCTTCTAAGGGGGAAGACTTGGTTTCATCAGTGGATTTCGGCTGTTCATGATACTGATGCTGCTTTTACGGCAATTATAAAATAATCTTAATTTTACGTGGGTAAGAGACGCAGATATACGCTATTATAGCTCCGTTCCTTTCTCTCACGATTTATAAGATGTGCTATATCGTAAACCTATCATTCATGGGATACTCATACCAAATTACCTGTCCGGTAGTTGTGGTATTGTATAAGGGTATGCGACCCCGGCTTCCCTATTACTGTCCCATCCCTTGCCCTCCTGGGCGGTAATATCCTACTTTTCCTATTTCCCACTCTAACTTGCCAATCTTCCTTTTCACAACACCTATCCTTCCCTTTCCCTCCTTATTCGTGAGAACGCAATGGTCAATCATATAAATAATTTAATTAACCAAAATGGCGGCGATGTGGTTCGCCACCCATTACGTCTCGTTTCTCACGGAGGCGAAAAGCGGCCCTTGGGCTCTGCCTACCCCTACGGGAAAAAGGCGTGATTTTATGTATGTATGTATGTAAACCTATCATTCAAAGTAACTACTTTTTAAAATTATCAACCGCATCAAACAAAAGACTACAATACAAACCCTCTTAATGCCGAAATGAATTTCTGAACAAACACATTTCAGTGTTTACTCTTTGCTTTACGACGTCGGAAGTTTGTATGCCCAATTGCCCTTTTTGGCCGACAAACAATCAATTTTTTACCCCCCGAGTCGAATAGCCTATAAGCAACTGGGTTCTTGTTTGCACGCTAACTATAACACACTCTTTTGTGGAGCGATTTGGCAAAGCGCCAGCCTTCGCAGGGCTGGTAGGATGATACTGAAAACTGTAAATAAAGCTTCTTCTACACAGGCGTGTCTTGATCAAAAATCCACACAAAATATTTGCAAATGTAGTAGTTAGTGCCCTTCGTATCGTAACAGTAATGATTGCACATTGCTGCTTTGCGGTAAATTGACTGACACTGCAGTGGTTCATACCCGAATGGTATCTTGCACAAGATATGTTTATATGTGATATCCGATGTTATAAACCATAGATATGTTATGTCCCTACTAATGCGCGCCAATGTAATTAAAATATTTTCTCATTTATTGTTAAGGTAATCATATATCCTTAAGGATATATCCTTTCGATATTATTTACTTTTTTACAGTACTTTGTGCATGTTCTAAATGCACATGATGGCATTTTACGCGATATTCAAAGGCACACGTCACATTCGTTACATTTTACCGACGCTTGACTTACTGCTAGGTCTCCCAATTTGGGTGAATTTCGTTGTTTCACTTTTCGTGCGCTAATGGCATATCTATTGTATAAAATATCATTGGAGATAACCTTTTAATAGCCTTTTTACTAGGTGGTAGGTTCCTTGTGCAAGGAACCGTCCAGATAGGTACCACCGCAGTGTCAGATATTCTGCCGCCAAGCAGCAGTGTGTAAAGGTGGCTGTGTTCCGGTGTGAAGGGCACAATAGCTGGTGAAATTACGGGACACAAGAGACTTATTTAATGTTCTAAGAGTCGGCAAGGCGTCTATGATTAGGCTAAGACTGCTTACCATCAGGTGGGTGGGCCGCATGCTTGCTTGCCACCTTGGCCATAATAAAAAGGCTTGAGATAAATTAGTTAAATTTATTTTTTAGATATTATATTCAAAAAGAGATGTTCCAAAATGTATGGAGCCTGGGCTAGGAATTTGTACACTATACTCTAAAATAGGGAAACACACATAAAACAGTTTTAACTATCCATTTACTTTAATTTGGCTTTATTTGCTTGTAAAACTTAAGAATTTTTACTTAGAATTGCAACACTTATCATAAAACTGACATGGCGGAAAAGTGTCACTGTCATGTATCATTTTTATTATCAATGGCATTATAAGTATTTTTATTACAGTACTCTTTGTATTTTTGTTTCTGTTTTCTCATACATCATTTTAATAATTAAAATATCAATGATAATCAATTCACTATATACAATACAAGCACACAACCAATTATGACAAGTGTGACAGCAGCAGTAGCTATTGACAGCTGGCTGGCTGACAGTTCAATTCGACATCAGTGAGACGCCATCTTAGGACGCCATGTTGAATATAGATATAAAATGAATGATAATTATAATTAAAATTACAACAAAAATAGTAATTTAAACGAAATATTTATATTTTTCCCGGATTCTATGGATTTTTCTCGATTTTTTGAGGTGGTGTACATATTCCTAGCCCATTTTGCAACAACTCCTTTATATAAGTCACGTCATGGGTGTGAAACCAGCTTTATACGTGGTTGTTACGCATAATGCCTGAAAATTGCGCGATTGTAATAATATTTTCGATTAAACGTTTACTGTACTTTTTTGGTTGTAAAAATATAAGTATTAAACCTTGGATTCCCACTTTCTTTGTATTTTATTATTTGAGTGCGTGCTTGCGTGTAGTCTGCTCATGCCTACTATGTTGGTTATAAAGTGCTTATTTGGTTTAACAGCATAAACAGCAAACATAATGTTGAATTGGAAGATCTCACAAACAGTAAACCCAGATAATTGTTACAAACGCTTTAATAAAGTAACAAACCATGTCTTTATATATATTCTACTGTACGTGTGTATGTCACTGAACTCCTCCTAAACGGCTGGACGGATGTTGATTAAATTTTTGGTATGTGTTCAAGGGGATTCGAGAATGGTTTAGATTCACAAAGCGAGGGCGGAGCTGCGCGGGTCAGCTAGTTTAACTATAAGTATGTCATAATTTTTTTCATCATTATTAGTCGATTGATGGCCACTGCTGAACAAAGGCCTCCCTATTAGAAAGGAAGGGTTGCCTTAATCCCCACGCTGGGTAGGCGGCTTGGGGATCGCAGTATAGTTGGAAGTTAAATCCAAAAGAAAGACGCTGCTGCCCGTCTTCCTGTTCTCGCTTAGTCGCCTCTTACGACACCTAACGAGAGGAGATGAGGGTATATGCTATTCTTACCCGGCACCCCACGGGTAAGTATATAAATAATTTATATAAATGCAATGTCACCACTTCATTTTACTCGATTTATGTCGTTTCGGTTGGAGAATATATTTTTCAAGTAAAAAAGCTTTTAAGAACTTAAGCCACTCTCAGCAGATCGGTAGCGAGCTTGTAAAAGGACGGCTTAAACTGTTTTAGGTCGGATTTAGATACTTTAAAGGAATAACGAAAGGATCAGCCACTTTTACCGGCTCCGTCAAGACGCGGTTTAAATCAACTTAGGAGCGAGATACTCTGTCTCGGTAATCTAAAGATCACTGGCCGATCGCAAAGTCCTTGGTTCGATTCCGGGGTCAGGCGGTTTTTTGACTTAATGTGAAAGTTTTTTTTCTAATTCAGTTTCGCGTCGCATGAGGGTTTTATCAATTGTTAAGCTACTCGACTCTCAATGATATGCACGAAGCGAGTTCTTCAATACTTCGGCCACATATCCCGAAGGCAGCCTGGCAATATGCAGAAGTTGCTAGTGACCGGAAAGGTAGAGGGGTAGAAGTCCTATGAGATGGACAGATCAAGTGTCCGAACATCTTCCTTGTATCCGACATTCCCGTGAGTACGGCGATCCATACAGCCGAAGACCGACAACAGTGAAGGACCTCGACAGAGACGGCAGTCGGTAGGAGTCACTATCCACTATCCTCAGCAATGGGGGACCGACTAATGAGGAGGAGGAAGCTACTCGCCGGCCATTAGTCAGTATTCTACCGCTCGTCAGGTGAATCTCGGCTATTAAGTCTCCTAAGCCAGCGAAGTCTCCAAGCACCCCCTTACCCGGAACACAATAATATTTACATGTTTTTACTACTATACGGAATAGTAACACAGCGATGGTACGTTTCGCCCTATAAAGGTAGAAAAGTACAATTAGGAAATGTGTCCCGTAAATAACCGATGGCGGGCCTATTCATGCGAGTCCCATAGGACCTAAAATTGCTGGCAACACATGGGAATAGTGACACGCCTTTGCGGAAAAATACTGTTCGGATAATGAACGTGATATTTTAGTGAAAAATATTTATATCTGTAAAATAACATAACGTATCATAAAAGCAATAAACGTGAATCTAAAAATATGATGTATGTATAATTCATATAAATATGGATTATGGACAGGACATTACACAAACAAAAACAATGTCCGGAATGTTTTATTCTGTTTGTTATTTAACTAACAAAATGTTTCATCAGCAGCCGAAAACACGTCCATTCCTATAAGAAGAAGAAGAAAGAAGAAGAAATACATTTATTTAAACGTAAAACAACGCACACACAAAAATAACATAAACTAAACCTAAACATCTATACTTATAATAAAACTGTAACAGGTCCAATTCTGTACATTGAAGATATTTTGAAAATTATTTTTGGAGGGCATTCTATAACCGATACTGAGGCCGAAAATGTATTTTTTTTAATTTTTGTCTGTCTGTCTGTCTGTATCACGGCTGAGCATCACGCCAAAACTACTGAATGGATTCAAATGAAACTTGGCATGATTTGAGATCTTACTACTAGGTAGGACATAGGATACTTTTTATCCCGTAATCTAGCACGGTTCTTTCGGGAGAGGGAATTAAAGTCAAAATGGGTACTTGGTTATACGCTTGGTCAGATTTTATCAATTTTTCTTTATAATATAATAAATATTAGTAAGAGAACACTCATAGAGAGTTGTTATCAAGGTTTTGTAATCGATCGGGTTAAGCAACGTTAGGTAAGTTCATTAAATAGATGGGTGACCGTTTAACGCCATTTGAACAAAACGGGTCCGTGCTTCGGAGAGCAAGTAAAAAGTAGGTCCCAGTTTTTAACCGACTATAAAAAAGGAGGTTATGTATTCGATGCTAATGTCTGTTATTCAAAGTTTAGTTAACGTAAAAATTGCGCAGGCGGAGCTGCGTGGGCCAGCTAGTTACAAATATAAGAGAAACAAAAAGATAAAAACAGGTACAATCATAACGACATAGACATCGTACGCCGCATTTTCGCCCAAATGAGGTTCTCCTGAACAAAGGCCTCTCCCTTAAAAGGGAGGGGCTGCCATAATTCCCACGTTTGGCAGGTTTCTTGCTCAGTATAGGCGACAAATAATTTCAAAAGAATGACGTTGCTGCCCGTCTTCCTGTTCTCGCTTAGTCGCCTCTTACGACACCCAACGAAGAGGAGATGGGGGGATGCAATTCTAACCCGGCACCCCTCTTCCTCTCCCCCTCTTCTTCCCCATCGGTTAACGGTTCCTCGAGCGATGTGGCCTGCCCACTGGCACTTCAACTTGCATTTTCTACGAACTATGTCGGTGACCTTGGTTCTTCGGCGAATCTCCTCATTTCGGATTCTGTCGCGCAAAGAAACTCCGAGCACAGATCCCTCAATAGCTCGTTGTGTGACTCTGAGATTCTCCAAAAGGCCAGCTGTTAAAGACCACGTCTCAGTACCATATGGTCATCACTGGCAACATACACTGGTTAAAAACCTTTGTCTTCAGGCACTTTCTAAGTAACATAGGCTATATTTATTACTGCCCCGGTGATATTAGAGAACCGCAACGCTGGTAAAAAAGAGACAAAAATTTTGCTACAGAACCCAGAGAGAGGCAGTATAGTAGCCCTTCATATGCTACTGGCAAACTAACTAGAAGAATGCTGATAATACTATGAGCATCACTTGCGCATTACTGCCACTGAGGTATAAGAGGAACTGCAACCCTGGTAAAAAAGAGACAAAGATATTGTTATAGAACCGTGGAACCTACTGCCGGCAGTATAGCGACTTTTTCTTATATCAGTAGCACTGACCTCCTTACTGCAGGAATTCTGGAAATTCCACTATGAAAAACTGCAACGTTGGTTAAAAAAAAGAGACAAAAAATTTGCTCCAGAATCGTAAAACCCACAGCAAGGCTGTATGGCAGCTCTTCATAGAGCAGTGCCAGAGTCAGCAAACGAGGTGAGCACAGGTCACCCAGAGGGGGGGATGTCTTACCCCCCCCCCCCCCTCTCTATTACGTATCTCGTTTGACAACTAAAGTGATGATCACTATAGCAAGTGACCATCAAATAATTGTCAAATGATTCATTCGGTATTGCCTCACTTGAGTGACCTTATATACCAATCAACCAACCAAGCCAACATAATGACATCGGAACCGTGGAACTGTTTGCAGAAATATCTAATAATTGTAACTTGAAATGGGACACCTGCAACTTGGGTCGTTATTGCAATAAAACTACAAGGGCGCAATTTCTACTCTGTCTAGAACTCTTGATGATGCAATAACACCGACGCGCGAATAGGGGTGGCCACTCTTCCCTGACCCATGTAGCACATTTTATGACACTACTACTGATATGTAAGTATATACTTATATCTGTGATTGCGCCTTAGCACCGGTATAGATTTACACTCCTGCCGCATCTCGAAGCCTGGATACAGCGACGGAGCGGACGACTCACCTATAGGCTTACGCAGATAATCACCGGACACGGTTGTTTCGGTGATTATCTGCATAAGATCGGACGTGAAGCGACGACGAGATGCTTCCACTGCGACCAGTCTGACTCCGCCCAACACACGCTGGAGGCTTGCCCCGCGTGGTCGTTGGAGCGTCGAGACCTGGTCGCAGTCATCGGATCGGACCTCTCCCTGGGCAACGTAATGTCGGCTATGCTGTCCGGGGATGCGGCGTGGGGAGCGATGGCCGCCTTCAGCGAGACTGTTATGTCCCAGAAGGAGGCCGCCGAGCGGGAACGCGAACGCGCTGATCCTGCTCGGCGACGAAGGCGCAGGCCGCGTCAAGCGGCCGCCCAACGTGTCGCTCCCCAGCCCTGAGCCCAGGGCTATAAACAACGGGCAACCTTCGGAGTCGCTGGACGCTCGGGGTGTGGGCCCTTTGAGCGTCCATTGAGTACGGCGGCGACTCCGAGGAGGACGGCGGCGGGGTTGCGACCCCCGTCCCCGTGAGCACCGTGACTGGTTCCCGGGGGGCTACAATGCGCCCCCCGGCGGCGGGCTCAAAGACAAGGCACTGAGGGGCCCCTGGTGCAGATCCCACCGGAGAGCCTTGGTCTCCCCTCTCATGTGCCGATGCGACAGCCGCGGAGGTTTTAGTGGGTAAGAATCCCACATACCCCGGTCGAGCCCCACAGCTCCCGAGGATCTTTGAAATATTTCCCCGCGTCAAAAAAAAAAAGGTATAGATTTACATAGATAACGCAAATGCATGTACTTCGCGTGTCCGAACCCCGACGAAACGGCGGGGTTGGTCGCCGCTAACTTACAGTCCGCGCGCGTCTGTTGTTGCAGCCTTGCAGCCGGTCGGCTGCAATAACTAAAAAATATCGGTGTCTTTGAATCAGTTTGGACTTCCCGAAACTAAATTCGGCCGGTGTTAACAAAATGGTTCAAAAGTCGGCACGCTTGCTTTCAATACAAATCGTGATACTTGCGTTATTATACCAGCCCTTGTTTATGTCCCACCGCTGGGCACGGGCCTCCCTTCAAGATGAAGGGGCTTAGGCCATAGTCCACCACGCTGGCCAAGTACGGTTTGGCTAACTTCACACGTCATTCGAAAGCTAGTTAGGCTTTCTCAGACATGCAGGTTTCCTCACGATGTTTTCCTTCACCGAAAGCTAGTAACAATCGCACAAAGACGATTCGCACATGATTAATTAAAGAAATCAGAGGTGCAGCGGGGATCGAACCTGCTCACCTCGTTTCCAAGGCAAGCGCTCGCCCACTGAGCTGTTACAGCTATATAGATACTTGCGTTATCTATGTAAATCTATAACGGGTGTAAGGGACATCGTACCGAAAAAAAAATTATAAGATGTCAAATAATGTCCGTTACAACATTACAAAAACTATTTATATGGAAAATGAAAAATGACTGACTTATTAATTTTCAAGCATGTAATGAATATATGCGAAATAATATTTATTTCTCAAATTACATTGCTAATTTTCTAAAATAATAATAGTTAATTGCCTATTAATTAATTGCCTATGTACTGTTTTAGTGCATAAAGAATAAATAAATAAATAAATTTTCCACAAATAAGTAATTGATTGTTTTTTAATTAAAATTATGCTTTATTATTATACCAATAATGATATTATACTAATTTTAATTAAAAAAAGTGGATTTTTTTTTGGAAATTCGTGAAAAAGCCGATGAAAAATTTCAACACTAGAGTGTTCCGAATCATGTACTGGAGCCCTGGTATCGGTTTTCGGAACGGTGTCCCTTACACCCTGTATATATCTGTGGGCGTAACCATACTTGAGGGATCACGCTCGTGGACCCTGAAGGAAACTAAGAAGACTAAAATTTTATTTCAATGATATTATATTAAAAAAAAGTTTAACATGTTCATAGAATGTGTATAAGTACAAGTACTATGGAATGCTTATTTTCAAGTAAGAACCGTAGGTACGAGTAAGAATATCGTAAAGCATAATATTATATACACGACAATAGGTACTCTACCATCAGCTTCTTCTTCTTTTCGTATCGACAACAGATGCAATCATACCCTGCCCTCCCAATACTTTGCCACCCGCACTGCGTTTTCCGTAGCATCTAACAGTTCCTGAATTGTACAGGAGTCTGTGAACGCTGAACAGGACAACAAATGGGCCATACTTTGTGGGGAGAACCCACACTCACAAACAGCTGAGTCGCCATATCCCCACCTAACTAGGTTTTCTTTACACCGACCGACTTGTGTACGTAGTCTATTTAAGCTCTTCCAAGTTAGCCATGCACTTTTCCTATTTCCCATTCTAAATTTCCAATCTTCCTTTTCACAACACCTATCCTTCCCTTTCCCTCCGTATTCGTGAGAACGCAATGGTCAATCATATAAATAATTTAATTAACCAAAATGGCAGCGATGTGGTTCGCCACCCATCACGTCTCGTTTGTCACGGAGGCGAAAAGCGGCCCTTGGGCTCTGCCTACCCCTACGGGAAAAAGGCTTGATTTTATGTATGTATGTATGTAAGTTAGCCATGGTAGATCAAGCCCAGGGGGAAGTTCTTCGGAGGGATAAATAAAGTTTGTCAGAGGATACCTCTCTTCCCATAACTTTAGTCGAGCCTCGGTGATCTTGTGTTTCAATAATAGCCACAAACCCTACAAAACTCTTTCGACTTCTTAATCTATGGGGAACTGCAGAGTGTTGATGCAGAGGTTGTCTTTACCGTCAGCTGTAGGTATTTATCGACATTTGCGCTTGTGACAGATCAAACAAATCACTACCTGTCACTTACATATCCATATAACTTTAAGTATTTCACCTGCCTCTTGGAGGAAGGACTAACGAAACCTGCTTAGGCTGCCTACAATTTGTTTAAGGGGACCATAAAAAAACGCGTACTCTATTCTTAATATATAAACTCTATGACCATGCCCATTAAATTTTAAGGAGGTGTGATGTATTAGATTTATAGATTGATATTAATATTCAAAAGTTGTAAGGTGTTTATTTCAACAAAAACTATGTATGTTCCTAGTTAATTGCTTATAAATGATTATTATATCTGCCTTAGGTTGGTTGCCCTGCGTTTGTTTTAAGTACACAATACCTACTATAACTTTCATTACAGTTTCAATTTTAAGAAAAAAAAGAATTATGGCCTCCAACGATTTTATTCAAAGATATTGTCAACAACATAGTGTTTATCCACAGGGAAGTGATAATAATAATAATAATAAGGGGCAGGGCAGCTTGTGGCGAGCTGTTGGTGCGTAACGACACCACGGACCCGAGTGCTCCAGAGAGTCGGTCAGGGCCCCCACCTCGGCGTGTCTTCGTCGGTCGAGTGGAAACCGAAGGGGGCCCGAAGGACTCTCAGCTCTGGCTTGCCTTAATTGGCCGTCCAGAGAGGAGCTGTTAGAGCTATATGCTCCAGGGGTGGAAGTGTTAAAGGGCATAACACCGCGAGTAACTACGGAGAAAGCGCAGCACACCTCTCGACACCCCTGAGTCACTCACACTGGTGTTGCTCTCTGTCGTTGGCCTAGTAGCAGTAGTCCGGTTGTTAGTCCGGTTGACCGGACTAGTGCAACTTTTCAGTAACTGTAGTTCGGTTGAAATATAGCACCGGACTACTGATACTCTTTAGTAGCAACAATTCGGTTTGTAATATTTAGAATAAAATGGTACACTTTGTTACTTTATTGTTATTTTAAAATGAACACACAGGAGTTGCATAATCTTGTGCCTTATCTTGTGTGAGCATATGAATGTAGTTTAGAGCTAACATGTTTATAGAAGAAATACCAGGGAAGCATAGGACATAATATGGAGTATAGGACATAAGGAAGGGTCCTCAAGTCTTGATATCCAGAGTAAGTCTGGCTTACTGGTTTTGGCGTCGCGTATTAAGAGGTGAGGGCCGGGAGGGTAAAGGATGTATCAAGAGGCGAGATATCCTTGTATCTTGTGCTTCCATGGTACCACTGCTATAAATAATATGTTAGCTACTACTCAATAGGTACCACATCCTCAGTAGGTAGGTATATCCTGGGCGTAGTTAAAAATCACATTGGACATTGGATTGGAGATGGACTTGAAGACTCTTCCTTATGTTTCCCCGGTACGTCTACTATAAACATGTTAGCTCTAAACCATATTCATATGCTCACACAAGACAAGGCACAAGGTAATGCAACTCCTGTGTGTTCATTTTAAAATAACAATAAAGTAACAAAGTGTATTGTACAATTTTATTCTAAATATTACAAACCGAATTGTTGCTACTAAAGAGTATCAGTAGTCCGGTGCTATATTTCAACCGAACTACAGTTACTGAAAAGTTGCACTAGTCCAATCAACCGGACTAACAACCGGACTACTGCTACTAAAGAGTATCAGTAGTCCGGTGATAAATTTCAACCGAACTACTGCTACTGAAAAGTTGCACTAGTCCGGTCAACCGGACTAACAACCGGACTACTGTTACTAGAGGCTGTCGTCATCGGACGATCATTTGGGGAGCCCATCTAGTGGATGGCAAGCCACTTGCCACAAAATAATTATGGCAAGTGACCCCGGCCTTTGCAATAGCCCAATCGCCAGTCCACCAAATGCTCAACCCCATAAACCTAGACTTCTTTTCACATGCTTGCAATAGTCCCTACCACCTACCGAGGTCAACTGCTGTAAGGTCATCATTGTGGCAGTTGACCCCGGGAGGTGTTTTACACACCATTTACTTCTTCTAAAACGGGCCTCTACGTTTTGGATCCGTCCCCACGCAAGCCTCTAAAAGACCGGGCTAAGCCCGTGAGTAAGTAAAAAATAATAATAATATTCTGGGACAATCCACACACGGTCATCTGATCCCAAACTAGGCAGAGCCTGTACTATGGAAACCAGACAACTGATACTAATACTTATATACTTCTTTTTTGTAAATACATATTTATATAGATAAAACACCCAGACACTTGGTGGTAATCGAACCCACGACCTATTGGTCAGAGGCCAGGGTGTCTAACCACTAGACCAACAGGCCCGCCAAATAATGCGTATATAATAATGGACTAATGCATGTGGTGACACCGGTAAATAAATGAAAATTCTGGCATTATGTAACAAAGAGGGTTTAAAACTAATGTAACTTGATAATAGTCATTCACTGAGAAAAAGCGCCCTATGGTTTATTAAATAATAAGTAGGTAATAATAAAATTAGTGGCAATTTTTTTTTTCATTCAACAAGAAACAGCTTAACATTAAATCGATCTTAAGACAGTACATAACAAAAAGCTCTTTCTTTGCAAAACTTGAACACTCTTAGCTCAGACAGCTTCTACACCCGATAAAGCTGCATAAACACTATTCGAACGACACACAGTTTACATTTAAAGTTTCAGACATGTATCAGGATATCTGAAAGTTTAAACTGTTAACTTATTTAAAATGAGACCGTCTGGAGGCAGTCTGGGTGGAAGTTATCTGGGAACTAAAACGTGGATAGAATATTTCGTTATTTATTTATTTACAGTTTGGAAAACAGCAGCTTATAAATAAAGTATAGATAAAAAACTAACTAATAATAATAATAATATCTTGGGACAATCCACACACGGTCATCTGATCCCAAACTAGGCAGAGCCTGTACTATGGAAACTAGACAACCGATACTAATACTTATATACATTTTTTTTGTAAATACATACTTAAATAGATAAATAACACCCAGACACTTGGTGGGAATCGAACCTACGACACATCGGTTAGCGGACGATCGGTAATCTAACCACTAGACCAACGGGCCCGTCAAAAACTATAAACATTTCACATGTAAAATTTAAGCAAGTATTTACTTTATTATACCTATACGTAATATCAACTTAACTTAAACGTATAGAAACGTAAAAAAAATGTGCGTGCGTGGAGTCCCTCCGCGCGGAAGAAGTGAAACTTCATTCTCGCTCAGTCGATCGGTCGGTCGGTCGGTCGGTCCCTCACTCACTCACTCACACACACACACACACACTAACTCAACTCAACTCAACTCAACTCAACTCAACTAAACCCCACTGAAACCCACTGAAACCCACTGAAACCCACTGAAACCCACTGAAACCCACTGAAACCAACTGAAACCCACTGAAACCCACTGAAACCCACTGAAACCCACTGAAACCCACTCACCCACTCACTCAGTGACGGCGTCACATGAGCGCTTTCATAACCTTAACAAATTTACGCCTATCGCCTATCGTTTAACACCTATCACTTAACGCGTTAAGCAATAACGCGTTAAGGTGATTCATTTAACGCTTAACGCGTTATGTGATAACATTTTTGGAAGTCGCATAAGAAGTTTCACTTCAAAAGTACATGTTAAGTAAGCTCTATAACATTTTCACTAATTAATATTAAGGGAAATCATCAATACTGGCTCTAAACGGACCTGGAAGATATTAATTTAAACTTTGAAGCGGGCTCCAGTGGGCGCTATTATCTTCTTTGTAAAGGTTCCCAGGGCAGGTTGTTCCGAGTCTGAGCTATTCAAGTAAGTTTCAAGGGATCACAGGAGGCTGTCGAGTGAATCGCGTTCCACCTGAATAATTTCGAACTGAACTACACCCAGTTCTAAGTTCGTACATCTTTGGGTAATTATCGCCGTTCTGAGAATCTCGTTAGTCTATAGTCAGAGTATTAAAGATTAAATTTGAAGAATGATTAACTTTACTTCGAAGTTATGAATTGAAAACTTGAATACCCCTGACGCAAGAACGGTGTAACGGATTTTGATCTAACATAGAGTAACGTTCAAATTATTCACTCAATTCTTTATAAATAAACTGTATTCAAATCAGTAGATTCATATTGCAAACTTTTTTTTTTTTTTTTGACTCGGGGGAAATCTTCGAAAGATCCCCGGGAGCTGTGGGGCTCGACCGGGGTATGTGGGATTCTTACCCACTAAAACCCCCGCGGCTGTCGCATCGGCACATGAGAGGGGGGACCCCAGGGCTCTCCGGTGGGATCTGCACCAGGGGCCCCTCAGTGCCTTGCCTTTGAGCCCGCCGCCGGGGGGCGCATTGTAGCCCCCCGGGAACTGACACGGTACTCACGGGGACGGGGATCGCAACCCCGCCGCCGTCCTCCTCGGAGTCGCCGCCGTACTCAATGGACGCTCAAAGGGTCCACACCCCGAGCGTCCAGCGGTGCCACCTAACCTGCGGTGCCACCACCCGACGGTGCAGGTATCCATGATGATTTCCCCAAAGAAAAAAAAAGTTTCATTTCTGGCGACGACCGTATAATATTCAGGATTAGTGGAGACACAGAGACGCATTATATAGCAGATATTCTGTGAACTTTTGCTATGTATCCACGGAACATTAAAAGTATATAATCCATTTCGTATGATGTACGTGCTGTAATCGCTGAATATCGCTACC
The DNA here is from genome assembly GCA_911728495.1 of Furcula furcula. Classification (NCBI taxonomy): domain Eukaryota; kingdom Metazoa; phylum Arthropoda; class Insecta; order Lepidoptera; family Notodontidae; genus Furcula; species Furcula furcula. Next base: position 11,378,766 of record OU452261.1, on the reverse strand, counting down.
ACCAATATTAAACTTAACTTGATCATTAAATATTTTCCTTAAACTTCAAACTTTGCCAGTTTAGATGTTTTTTCTATAAGAATGTCCTTTTCAATCAATATCTAAAATGTTGGATGAAACTCTGTTTTAGCTTACAGTGCAAGGCAGTTCACTATTACAACCGAACAGTTACTTAACAGACTTTATTTCCAATTCTCGTAATACTTAAGATGTCTGCTTGGCAATGCCGCCGCCTGGCAGGCCGTAAAACTGCTACTCTTTACATCATTCATGCGACAACGTGCACTGAACATACTTACGGATTAGTACAGCGTTCTGGTATCGTTAATGTTCTATAAAGACTTTGCAGCGAGGACACGCGGGTTTAAAGGTACAATCTTATTATTTTCATAGTCTTAATCAGCGTCGTAGCTGGGGTCATGAGCGGCTCTGGCATTATAATTTTGCGCCTCTCATTAATTTCTAGAAAAAGTGATCTGGCTTTTCTAGCATAATTAATTTGATCACAAAAATAGTACTAATGTTGGGTGCAAAATGAGATTGTTCAAAATTCAAAAATTCAAAATTTTGAATTTTTCGAATTTTGAACAATCTCTGTTCATTAATTGCATATTATAAATCTCATTAGAGTTTATTCTACTCGGTTTACAAAGCCGGAATTAAAATGCCCAGTGCAGCTGCGACTGATCGCTAGTTAGGTAAACTTGAAATTAATTCGAATTAGAAATCGAATTCAATTATAGCAGTTAGCAGTCCAACTGGGGAAGTTACAGAACAGCGTAACCAATTACTTGTAACACCACTTTGGACTGGCGGTGTGTCCCTGCGTTGAATAAGATTGTTGATTCTCTATGAGGAATTGCTATTGGGTGATAAGAACGAAAATAAAGATCAGGAAACATTCCTCATCCCTTTTTCTGTTGTTAGTTCTCTATTAAGAATTGCTATGAAGGTGGGTAATTAGGACGAAAAGGACAGGTAACATCGTTCATTCCTTTTTCTGACGGCACACACTATGATACCTTAGGGACCTTCAGTAGCGAACTCAGGGGGTTGCTATGGGACTCAAGCCCGCCCCCAAAGCCATCTAAGTCCTCCCCTGAATAATCTCAAATTAGGGATTATCTTAGTACTATACTACCTTGTAGCCTCTGTGGTGCAGTGGAAAACTACTTGCTTTGCAAACCGGATGTGACGGGTTCGAATCCCGCGGGGAGCAACAATAACAACGTGTAACGGTTGATGCAGCCTCGAAAACATTCATCATTCATCAGCAGCCAAAATTCGCCCACTGCTGAACAAAGGCCTCCCCCTCATAAAGTAGGGGTTGCCATAATCCCCACGCTTGGCAGGAGACTTGGGATCGCATTAAAGGTTGTCGGTAATCCAATACAAAAACGCTGCTGCCCGTCTTCCTGTTTTCCCTTAGTCGCCTCTTACGGACCCCCAACAGGATAAGTTTGCAACCTCCGCGACCACATTTTAGATGTCATTTTGTTCGTGAACGTTTATCTAGTTTATATATTATATCGATGCCTAAGCCCATTCATCTTGAGGGGAGGCCCGTTCTCAACAGTGGGACAAAAACAATAGTTTTTATTATTATAACGTCATACTTGTAAACAATTCATCATTCGGTCATCACTCCTGTGTTCATACTCATATATTTATTGCTACTATTTTGATCTTATAAATAAGGAAAAACACTTTATATTAATGATGTACAATGCTTTTCCTACTAATAACGAACCAAGTAATGTTCACTACGAAGTTTCCGTCTATTTGTGTTATTTATTAAGCCAGCTACAGCGCTAGGAGGTGTCGCCGTAGCTAACTACGTGACGCGCGTAGCGAAGTCCAACCGAGAAATTATTGGCAATACGCTTTTATTTTATTCAATCCCTTGTAATGTTAAGACAATACACACACACACACACACACAAACATACGACGGGACTTTCATTAAAATTTATGAGTATTGTTACAATTCGTTGGCATTTCTACGAATCCGTCCTACCTCGTTTAGATTCTTACTGGATTACAATGAGTAAGTAATTTCATCTGGATTATAACCTGCCAAGGTAAATAACAATGGAATAACGTACAAACAAGACGTTTGGAGAGAAAAGGTCTTTTGATGTAGACTACAATGGTACAATCTTAGTTCTTCTATACAATACAAGAGTATCGCTTACCTAATAATCTGTCGATTTATCGAATGCTTTCTTTGCTTTATAAAATGGTGATTTCACATAAATTCCATATTACAAGTGGTTATCCTTTTCATTGGTTAAACATAGGTATAGGTAGAGATCATAAATTGTAAAGTAAATAAAATGATGTCTGCCGTACATAGTTAGAATTAAAAACTACGAGGGGCACTGCAAGGACACACCATGTCGTAGTACGTATAACGTTCGTTGTAGTGAACGTTCCTTCACCACGGATTCTTCCGTAGAAGCGGCTACTTCATTTATAATACGCACAGCTAAGGACTGGAAGAGTTTGCCTGCATTGGTTTTTCTTCCGTTTATAATATGGATTCAAACCTATAGTGATAGGCTCTTAATAAGCTAGTGTGCTTTACCATCCTCGACTACGCCGCCGCTTTCCATCAGGTTGCTATACTGCAGTCAAGCACTAGCTTAGGCTCAATTCACACCAAGATGGCAGCGGCCGACAGTCAATGACGGTCCTATTGGACCAGGATGCGCCGAACCCTCCCCGACAACCGTATGCTACACTAGCTATCAGACACCGGTCTCGCCGGCGAGGCCGAAGGGTCGTACGTATGCGACCTCAACGACGTGCATCACCCCACTGAGTTTCTTGCCGGTTCTTCTCAGTGGGGGCGCCTTGTGAACCGGTGGTAAAGCCCTCTTTTAAGCGACAGCCCAAGCCGAGGCCGTGCCTCCCTGAGGTGCCCTTGAGCTCGTCGCTACTTCTGCCTTTAAGGCTAGAGCGCTTCAAGCGCTCGCCTCCTATTGTCCGGTGAAGCTGTAATGACCATCTGCGGCCAAAAGCGTCTATCATTCCCAAAAAAAAAAAAGCACTTTCAGTGTAATAGAATTTTAAACGTTAGCGCCGCGCTTCTTAAGCGATACTGGTTTACGTATTGTAGATAAAGTTTAAAATTCCTTTAAACTGAAAGTGCGCTGTCAGCCGCTGCCATCTTGGTGTGAATTGAGCCTTATATATAGTAAAAAAAGAAACGGTACGCAGTTTCTGTGGAAAACCACACACACATACATGTATCTGTCATAGCTCTATTCCCATAACACGCAATATATGTACATATTTATCTAAATAACCTAGTATACGATAATACCTAATATTGGATAGATAATAATAATAATAATAAGCCCGCAGGGCAGCTTGTGGCGAGCTGTTGGTGCGTAGCGATACCACGGACCCGAGTGCTCCAGAGAGTCGGTCAGGGCCTCCACCTCGGCGTGTCTTCGTCGGCCGAGTGAAAACCGAAGGGGGCCCGCAGGACTCTCAGCTCTGGCTTGCCTTAATTGGCCGTCCAGAGAGGAGTTGCTAGAGCTAAATGCTCCAGGGGTGGAAGTGTTAAAGGGCATAACGCCGCGAGTAACTTCGGAGAAAGCGCAGCACACCTCTCTACACCCCTGAGTCACTCACACCGGTGTTGCTCTCTGTCGTCATCGGACGATCATTTGGGGAGCCCATCTAGTGGGTGGCAAGCCACCACTTTCCACAACATAATTATGAATGTAATTATGGCAAGTGACCCCGGCCTTTGCAATAGCCTAGCTTCTAGCCCATAAAATGTTCAACAACATAGACTTATATAAGCTTTCCATATACTTACAATAGTTCCTACACCTGTCGAGGTCAACTGCCATTTTTTCACCATATTAGCAGTTGATCCCGGCAGGTATTCTACACACCATTTATTTCTTAAAAAGGGCCTCTACGTGTTGGATCCGTCCCCACGCAAGCCTCTAAAATGACCGGGTATAACCCGAGATAAATATTTAAATAAACGATAATAATAATAATATCCTGGGACCATTCACACACGGTCATCTGATCCAAACTAGGCAGAGCCTGTACTATGGAACCAGACAACTGATACTAATACATATATACTTTTTTTTTTGTAAATACATACATATATAGATAAAACACCCAGACACTTGGTGATAGATAGTATAGGAATGTCAGAAAAATATAAACACAGAATTCTGATGTGGCATTCACTATAGAATATGCAAGTTGAAGTGGCAGTGGGCAGGCCACATCGCTCGAAGAACCGATAACCGTTGGGGAAGAAAGGTTCTCGAGTGGCGACCACGTACCGGAAGACGCAGTGTAGGCAGGCCTCCCACTAGGTGGACAGACGACATTGTTCGTGTCGCAGGCAACCGGTGGATGCAAATAGCAAATTGTCGTTCATTGTGGCGGTCTAAGGGGGAGGCCTTTGTTCAGCAGTGGACGTCTTCCGGCTGGTGATGATGATTCACTATAGTCCAAATTATATTTTGAGAAAGTTAAACTTATAAAATAATGCCCAGAGAAGTAGGAAGTTCATCAGGGATATTCCATTACCGATAAAATTGAAACTAAACATCAATATCAGACAGTCTTTATTGTTATTTTAAGTAGTTAGCATTAAAACAATTTACAGTTTCTAATGTAATAAACACAGACATAAAATAAACTAACACATCGAATTACAACACGAATCACAAGAACAATCTATTAAGTATTTTAAAAATACATCGGTGAGTTATCGAGATAAAAGCCTCTTATAGTAATACGTGGAAGGTTGAAACGATTACAATGGGAAGTGTAACAATGATTTTCACTTATGCCAGTGGTCGAAGGACGGAATACGGTCGGATTATGTGAGGCCTACTGTGACTTGCCACTCGGAAACACTCTCCCTTTGAATGCAAGGGCGTTTTATTCTAGATAGAGTGCTGATGATTGAAGTAGTACGTACTCGTATATAAAAACAGCTGTAATTTATTTGGTAATAATGGAAATGGCGCGAGGAGGTATTATTTATAGTCCATGCAGCCTTGCATCGACCACCGCAATCAGTCATCAACTTAATTTCATTAACAAAAATATATTAAACATTGGGTTACTAAAATAGCGCAAAATGAAAAGATCACATTTGAGACTTCATAAAAATTTAACAACGTAAAATATTATATTTTTTTTTTTGTTAGAACTGCACAATTGCTTAACCTTTTTCAATTACGATTACATATCTATTGTAATAATGACAAAAGAAACAGACAGAACAAATAAACTGACAGATGTCAAATGCGATCTATAATATTGGATCTACAGTATTGGTTTTTATTGATTTAAATATGTATCAACGACTGGATCGTGCTGTTGAAGCTTGGTCATTAAATCGGTGACTTCTTTTTCCCTATATCTTTAAGTTGATTTTTTAAGTGAAAACTTCTTTATCGGCGTGAATGTTACAACTCGCGTCAGGACACGTAACCTGATCGAAAATTCGTAAGACGTAGACGGCGCAGGACGCTTGCGCGAATGTTCGTTTGTGTTTGTGTTACAGCGTGCCACGCGCATCCATGGATGGTGACTGCTGATGGCTCGACCTTCTTTGTAGTTAATGTAAAATAATTGTAATAGTTCTGAAGTGTTACATTTTTAATGTAATATAAATTGTCATGTTTGTGTACGATAGCGCATATGAATATTGTAATTTACCGCATAAATGATAGTACTTTTATACTGATAATTAAAGCAATTCGTGCAAAATTATTCCCTAACCATTCCAAAATATCAAAAATGCACAACGTTAATATTCAACTTTTCATTACTTCTTCTTTTCACTTATTTAATTTACATTCATAAAATTGTAATTTTCTCGTCAACATAAAAGGTTATCATATCAATTGTATCTCCGTTCTTATACCATAATACGTTACTAATGCTCTATCCACTTATATCAATACCAAGACAACACGCAACGCTGTCTCCGCCGCTACTTTATCATAAAATATTACTCGATCCGTCTCGACCTTCGCAATCTGACGTCACCATCAATCAACATGTATAGAGATAGCATATACTACTGAGCTTACGTCACGATTCACGATACGATTTAAGGATACAGAAAAAATCTTGAGCAGATTTAGCGATAACCAACCTTATCCCAATCGATTGTAGTTGCAAATACAGTAGATAATTTTCACTGGTAGATAGTATGTGCTCTTGCATATTTAGCGAGCAATCACGCGCATTTTCAAGCATGTTCAGCAAGCAGTCACGCGCTTGTTCAAGTAGGTATAAAAATGGGCGAACATAATTTACACGCGAGTTTTCAGTAAGTACACAAGCCACAAAGTAGGGAGAAAGCCTTCCACGTATTTCGGTACATCTGTTAAGTTCATTCGTCAAGAAAAATAAAATATATTGGTGGAAATTTATAATTCTAAAATTAATTTCTTAATCTCATTTAACATAGAAATAATACAAAAGTATAAAATTCACATACAAGTAACCGAAACATAAATCTGACTCAACATGAGCCGTTTAAAATGTCGAAATTCATTCAACAAATTAACCAGTGCGTTCACTAGACTACAAATTTTTGCATTACTATACTATCAGATCCGATTTCCGAACATATCAAACGGATCCGATATCGGATCGGATAGTGTTAAATGCTTTTAATGTTACATCCTTGTCTAGACTTGCGATCTATCATTCATTTAACATTTGTCATCTAGTGAATACACAGCCTTAAATACCTACATAAAATATATGTTATTTGTTTTGTAAATAGGCATCTATTTCAATATATTGTAAATATATAATATGTATGTGAAGGCACCGATATTTGTACTAAAACTAACATTCTATCTATTTACATTAAAATTACATAAACTTATTTACATGGCACAGGACTTTGTAAACTCCTTTCACAAAACTATAATAAACTGGGGAATAGATTATTTTTACATTTTTAATTAAAATGGCACTGGATACGTTACCTACTGCCTATTTATTAATCACACTAACAATACTTAACATAGTCTTTTATCTTTCAGCACTAATGTAATTATACAACCTGTAAGACGATAAGCGCAAGACCTGAATTTAGTTTGTTCAGGATTTAGTTATAAATCGTTTAACATCATTTATATTATTATCGTTGAAAAAAAATGAAGAATGATAAAATAATGTAATAATAGATAAGTGTAGTTCAAAAATAAACAAACTCGTCATAAACGGTAGAACAAACAAGACAACCAAGCACTCAAATAAATATTAACCGCATATCCAATCGTTTGGGAGCTTTGATGACACAGACGGACATAGACTTTGGAATATATGCCGGCCGTTCTTTTTGTGAGTTTGGCAAGCGTCCAGCGCTCAAAGACTCAGACGAGGTCCGAACCAAGATTCTGTCTATTGCATCGATGAAGGGTAGGGTTTGGACAGAAAAATCCCTCATAAACTGACTTCCAAACTGCAGAGACCAGCTCCTGTCGAACATTTCCTCAAATCAACAGCAAATAAAGTATATGACCTTAATTTTTGCATTATACTATAATTAAAATACTTATCTATTACTACTCCTAAAGTCTTGCGCTTATTCTGTTACTAATTGTATAATTGCAGTGTGAAAGATACAACACACTCATACACCATTAGCACTTAATAGTTTAATAACACTGTGGGATAGCGTCTCAAATAATGGAAGCAATATAATACCGTCAAAGTCCGAGAACTAGGCGTTCTTGTTCCAACGGAATACGGCACAATTTGCGGCCACAATAGGCTACAAATGACACATGACGAAAATTATTAGAGTGGACTGTTTGAATTACCACCTATTATTAAGTGCATTCACAAACGTGATTTAGCGTTCATTCTTTCGTTACTGGACCCGTTGGTTTGGTGCAGGGATTCCAAAACCATTTTGGGCAAGAGACCCCTTTTCCAAAATGAACTGATACCTCATACCTCCATAGCCAAATTACTTTATAAATCCTATCTTTACTTTTTTCCTATTGATACAATCACGAAGCCAAATTATATGAAATTTTATACATTATTAATTGGGTCTAGATATCAATTATCTCGCACTAAATAATGAAACATAAGCATAAATGTTTCAGAGAGTCGAAAAAATAAGATTTCAAAAAATATCTAAATCAGAATAAACGCTAACTGACGTTTCTGAGTACGTTATTAGGTGATAAGTTGTTGTGACGATATATACTTTACAACAAAATCAACTTCACTGTATAAAAAAATAAAACATATTAATTCATATAAAAATACAAAAATACATATAAAAAAAAAAATATATATACAGACGAATTGAGAACCTCCTCCTTTTTTGAAGTCGGTTAAAAACATGAAAATAATCAACATTGGAATGAAATTCATGTTTAAAATAACAATAGAGATCTACGATAGGCACAAATACTATAAAACCTGTCAAAAATACATAAACCGTCTTATTACGAAAAGAATTTTAAAGTTAAACCTTGGTTTAAACTCAGGAAATTGTTCCTTAAACCCGAGTCTAAACCCAGGTTTAACGTTAAACCTTGGTTTAAACTGAGGAAATTGTTCCTTAAACCTGAGTCTAAACCCAGGTTTAACGTTAAACCTTGGTTTAAACTGAGGAAATTGTTACTTAAACCTGAGTCTAAACCCAGGTTTAACGTTAAACTGCTTTTCGTAATAAGACTGCAATCGTTTAAGTGGACATAAAAACATTTTTGCGGCAATTGGCACAATAATACCAAAGTCATACTATCTCAGACCAAAAGAATAAGAAAAGATACGGAGCACAATACTAATAAGTGAAGCCAACTAAAAAAATACCAAATCGCAAAGTAATAGCTACAATGTAAATAATACAGATTAAGATGAAAAGAAATAAAGATGATTTGATTTACAGTTAAATCACATTACGTCGCGATTTGATATTACTTTAGATGGCTTTAATTACAAATACGCACAGTATTTTTAATTAAAGCCCGGCGTACTCTTATTCTTTTTGTTCTGAGTACGTCCCATAAACAGGGTGTCCCAGAAATGGCATATCAAGCCGATAATGACGCATTGTGTAACCCACAAGCAATCAATTTGCGAAAGAAAATGATGAAAAAGTCAACACACACACAGACACACACAACACACACACACACAGTCACACACACACACACACACACACACACACACACACACACAGACACACAGTTTCAGAGTCACAGTTTTAGTGCAGTGGGTTAAAAATATTTTTCGTTATTTACCCGAAAATGCACGAATTTCTTATTAAACCGGGTAGGCACGCTACCAATAAAAAGCAGTCTCTCCATAGGAGTAGGCACGATGGCGGCACAGGATTGCTTAAAAACGGTTTTAAAACGATACAAATAGTTTATGTAATTCAAAATAGAAATTTTTGCCATATTTGACATCTTTTTCGGGGTCTTTACTATCAATACTTTACATACCCTTTGGCTTGATATACCCTTCCCAGGACACCCAGTATATCACTTCATGACATGAGCAGCCTTGCAGCAATGGAATAGTTCCTTATAAATACAATAACGTTGAAGTCACGACAACCGTTAGTTTTATGGACCACAAAAGTCAATAACACATATCTAAATAGTTCGCAAAATACTTGCTACATTCGTCAGTCGACAGATATGCGTAAAAAGTATCACTATAATGTACTGAAGTCACGAATGTTGTATCAGTTTTGAATCAAAATCGTTTGAACGACAATACGTGCGCTTACCTCGCCTACGCGTATTTTAGGGCGGATCGTGCAAGCAATAATCGTCCTAAAGGAATCTTACAAATGTTTAGTCGTAATGATCTTATCATTTAGGTAATTTATATCTATTTAGCTAACATATAAACGAATAGCATATTCTTCTATATTTTTCGGCAAAATACAACAACTTCAATATAATATTTTACAAATATATATCACAATATATGATGAATATCGTATATATATTACTGAAATATATGTTTGTATTATGCAATTCGTGCATACCAATGATTTGTCTGTCTTATACTACAAAGTTAGTTACAGCTAAACAGCTAACTTGTTCAATGTAGTCCACGTCAAAATTAACAGCTGCAAAATTTTTCAACAGACAAGTCATATAAAATTATTATTACAATCTGAAAGATACAAAATACTGACGAGATCGCAATTTAATATTGGATTGAAAATGGCAACATTTTTATACTTCTAATGCTAGTAGAATGTTACTAGGCCTAGTCTAAAAAGATCAAATAGTAATTAACAAGTCATTCTCACCTCGTTCAATAGAACTTGTCTTCTTCGATGTCCAAATTGGTCTTGTTATTAGGCTGGTTCGAATGTCTGCGCAAAGTGCCGAGAGAGTCGTATTCGTTCGCGATGGCTTTGGGGTACAGTTTGGGTGTGGTCGCGGTCGTGTTATGGTTGTTCGCGTTGGCTATGTTGTTGCTCTTGGACAGAATGATGCCGCTAGTGCTGCTGATGCCCGAGAAGGATGGCTGTCGTTTTGCTTTGCGAGGCTGGACACACAAAAGTAGGAATCATTGTATTTTGCATTATAATTGTAATTGCTATTTGCAGTTACCTGCGACGCGCACAATGTCGGCAGTCCACCTAGTGGGCCTGCCTACGCTGTGTCTTTCGGTTCGTGGTCGCCACTCGAGAAACTTTCTTCCCATCAGTTATCAGTTCTTCGAGCGATGTGGCCTGGCCATTGCAACTTCAACTTGCAGATTCTGAGAGCTATGTGACCTTGGCTTTTCGGCGAATCTCATCATTACGAGAACGAAAGAAACTCCCGAGCCTAGCTCTCTCCATAGCTCGTTGTGTGACTTTGAGCTTCTAAAACAACATTATTTGAGCTTCTCTCATAATAATATCCTGGGACAATCCACACACGGTCGTCTGATCCCAAACCAAGCGTACATTAAGACTATTTCTAAAGTGGACTATTATAAACAAAGACGTGTTTATGAGTATAGGATAATCTATCCAACTATGAGTAAGTACATTATACCTCGCAAACATATTTTTTATGCGGAACCCTGCACGCATGTCGCGTTTAACGGACGGTAGGTATATTGACTGATATAGCGTCGTCCAAAAGTTGAAGCCTCGTAAATGTAAAACACTTTTTTTTCAGGAAGAAGAGTAAGAGAATAGGCTTTTAATAAGCTAGCGTGCTTTACAACCGTCGCCTTTCTAATAGGTAGGATTGCAGTTAAGCATTAACTTATAATGAAAAAAATTATTCTGAGAATTTGGAGTAACATGTATGTTCTCACATTTTATCGAAAATAAAAAAATAACTACTTTTACAAAAAAAATATAACTTTAGGCCATTTAAAAATGCTCTTATTAATATCGTGGGCGTATATAAATTTTATTAAGAAAATTGGACTAAAGAAGTTTTGACTGCCAGACGACGATATAAGTATTTACATAATTATGCTATATTACGGTAATACACGCACAGGGAAGCAAGGACGCACGGCATATTTCCATTATTGCCTTTATAGCTCGATGTAGGCCAGCTAAATTCTTTATCAAGGCCCAAAAAGTTAAGAATACATATTGGTTCGAAATTCAAAGTAAAAATGCCTAAAAGTGAATGCTTTAAATTAATTTGAAACAGAGTTAAGATTCTAGAATGTATACTTACTACTTCTTTCAAAGGTACAGTCACGTAACTGTTCTGTTTGGCCGTAATGTAGTGTGGACTAGATGGCACCCGATTCTGGCGTTTCCATGGCAGATTGGCGCCACGACGCTGGCAGAATATCACTGCGGCCAAGCACACCAAACAACCTGGAGAAAATATTAGGGTTAATGACCATTACCCGTGGGTTAAAAATTCACCCATCTCCTCCGTTGGGTTAGGTACGTATGAGGCGACTAAAGAAAAAGAAGAAGACGGGCTATAGTGTATTTCTATTGGATTCTACCACCTATAATGCTCTCCCCGCGACGCCTACCAAGCGTGGGGATTATGGCAACCCCTCCCTTCTAAGGGGAGGCCTTTGTTAAGCAGTGGACGTCTTTCAACTTGGCGGGCCCGTTGGTCTAGTTGGCAGACACCCTGCCTGCTAACTGATGGGTCGTGGGTTCGATTCCCGCCAAGTGTCTGGGTGTTGTGTATCTATTTAAGTATGTATTTACAAAAAAAAAGTATATAAGTATTAGTATCAGTTGTCTGGTTTCCATAGTACAGGCTCTGCCTAGTTTGGGCTCGGATGACCGTGTGTGAATTGTCCCAGGATATTATTATTATTATTAACTGCTAATGATGAATGATGACCATATGTTGTGTTTACTATAGCTTCGCCAGGGGCAACATGGATTTTGGGCCCTAGATCTTTCTGACATACCAATCTTTCTTTTACGACATGAGTACCTACTATATTCCCGGGCCCGTTGGTCTAGTGGTTAGACACCCTGTCCGCTAACCGATGGGTCGTGGGTTCGATTCCCACCAAGTGTCTGGGTGTTATTTATCTATTTAAGTATGTATTTAGAAAAAAAATGTATATAAGTATTAGTATCAGTTGTCTGGTTTCGATAGTACAGGGTCTGCCTAGTTTGGGATCAGATGACCGTGTGTGGATTGTTCCAAGATATTATTATTATATTCATTTTTTATTTATTTAACCTGGTGACGGGACAAGCATAACGTATGCCTCTACAGTGGTAATTCCACCAGCTGCATCTGACACTGCGATGGTCCTTACCTGGACGGTTCCTTTTACTGGGAACCTATCGCCTAGCAAAAATTCATTGAAATGGTCAATTCTGGGACAAATCGCATCATTCATACATCACATTCATTCACAGTCATTTGATCCTAAACTAGGCAATGCGGTAGCAACGACCTAACTTTCATAAGTTATACTTTAAAATTGATATAAACTTTGGTAAAAAAACGTGGTCAAGATGTGCCTTAACCATTTTGTGTTCCATCCTTGTCAAGGGGAGTGCTAACCGTCTCTCCTTTCAATAGACACAACTCAAACGACACCAATATTTTCTTATATACTAACTTTCAAGAAAACTTTAATTGCGCGATTTAGCTTTATCTGCAATAAACTAGATTATAATAACGGTTTTAACAAAAAAAAAACCTAAACCATAAAGAAAACGTAATTTATACAGAACTTTAATTTCCTACAGGCTAAGTTCGATATACAACGAAAGAAATTGGAAATAATAGCTTTCTCATATTAATATTTGTAACAGCGCCATCTAGTACAATACTAACGAATGAAATATGTAACTCACCCATGACGAAGGCTGCAACCACACAGCCAATAATGCTACCAAGACTGAGCGACTGGCTGGAGTCCATTGTCACGAATGACGCCATCTCTACGTTTTGGCTATAAGCTGGCATCGCGTACAGTTCTGTGGAATAGCACTTTGATGTAAATTCAAAAGCATAGATAGCGCATGAGGTTAAAAGTATAAATAAAAAAAAGCAAAAGTACTTACTCGACTAGGAACAAAATTGAAACAAATCAATATGGACCCGAATTACCTACATAAAAATATATAGACCTTTCATTTAATACTCAAATTGATACCTACTTCCGAATTAAAAAAAAAACACAAAAATGACGACCACACGGCCACCTTATTCATGTTTTTTAATTCATAAAGCCTAAAATAAATCAACCCCGTAAGTAATAAACATGTGTAATATAAATAGGGAAGGGCACCGGGCTTATCAGTCAGCCCTTAGATAGGTGACCATTTAGTGGCATTTCTACTGAGCGTCTTCGAGCTTCGCAGGGCCCGTAAAAAATAGATAATTGACAGCAGTCATCTAGGTGCTTGAAAAACTCTGCCACCAGGATGGCAACTAACGATACGACCCAGAAAAATATTACATAGGGGTCGTCTATTAATCACGTGATGTTTTTAGCAACTTTTTAACCCCGTCGTCGTTGTCGAAGTCGTTGCCGACAACGGTGAGTCAAGGCCACGTGCCGCTGTTTGGTTTAGAAATCGTGCATTCAACGAAAAATAAATACACGTGATGTCTCATTATACCCCGTCCCCCTCCTGGTGATATTTCGTGACTTTTTCGGAAGAATAATATATTGAAATGAAACTAATTTAACGCATCATATCGCGGTTTATTATAAGTATATAAGTATTAGCATCCGTTATCTGGTTTCCATAGTACAGGCTCTGCCTAGTTTGGGATCGGATGACCGTGTGTGGATTGTCCCAAGATATTATTATTATTCATGGTCACGGGCGGACTGATTTGGGTGCTGTTCATACGTCATAGTTTTCTTAGGGTACCCTCAGGTCTTCTAATTATTATTGTTAGTCCGATCTACGCAAAAAGAGTTGACAGTATATTGAGGTCTAGCAGTGGAATGCTTGTCTTTGGATTTTGTCTGGAAAAATAAACATAGGTACCGTATTATAAAATAAATATAGTTACCGTTGTCAAGGTCGGCGCTATCGTCAGCGCAACGCGTAACTTGTAGTTGTGCGCCCACACACGCGCCGCGCTCACAGCTGCGCCTTCTCACTCGCTCGCCCGCCGCACACGGGCCCCACGCTCCCCACGCCGCCCATCCCACTTCTGAGTCTGAACATTATAATAATAACAATAATATGTATTATTCTGAGTGTTCGGTTAAGAATAGTACCCTCTCATCTCTTCCCGTTGGGTGCCCGTAAGAGGCGAAGGGAAAACAAGCAGCATCTTTCTATTGGATTACCTACCACCACCTACACCTACTGTTTTTTTTTTTTTTTTTTTGGGAATGATAGACGCTGTTAACCGCAGATGGCTATTGCAGCTTCACCGGACAATAGGAGGCGAGCGCTTGAAGCGCTCTAGCCTTTACGGCAGAAGTAGCGACGAGCACAAGGGCACCTCAGGGAGGCGCGGCCTCGGCTTGGGCTGTCGCTTAAGAGAGGGCTGAGTTTACCACCGGTTCACAACGCGCCCCCACTGAGAAGAACCGGCAAGAAACTCAGTGGGGTGATGCACGTCGTTGCGGTCGCATACGTCCGACCCTTCGGCCTCGCCGGCGAGACCGGTGTCTGATAGCTAGTGAAGCATACGGTTGTCGGGGAGGGGTCGGCGCATCCCGGTCCAATAGGACCGTCATGGGGTCAGGAGGGTCGAGCAGTACGTGCCGTGGTCTGCGGTGCGAGTCTGAAGGACTAGGGGCGTAATCGGCGGCGGCGCGGATTAAACTGTTCGCGTGACGGGACGCGGATTCAAAGTAGCGTTTCGACGCTTCTTTGAGGAACTTACGAAGGGGATCTAATTTGAAATCGGAATGCAGATCTACTGCTACACCTACTGAGATCCCCAAGACGCCTGCGTGCCAAGCGTGGGGATTATGGCAAACCCTCCCTTCTAAAGGGAAGGCCTTTGTTCAGCAGTGGACGCTTTTCTTCTTATTCTGGGACAATCCACACATTGTTATCTGATCCCAAACTAGGCAGAACCTGTAGTAACCAGTAACTATTTGTAAACATTTGGGTAATTATTGTATTTTTTTAACTGATCCATTGGTGCTGATCATGGATGAATGAACTATTACTTCATTCATCCATGGTGCTGATTAATATATTTTACTAACCTCATTGTTTTATGGAAAAGTATAGCTTAAGAGGATGTAAATTACACACCTTGGCAGTTATTGACACAGACGCGGCTCTCCATAGCGGCACCTGCGTCCGCGCAGCCTTCGGGGGATACGCACATGCGTGTTCGCGTACGATGCCCGGTCCCCCCTGAACCCTCGCGGCACTCGCCACTACACTCGCCCCACTCGCTCCAGCACGACCATTCACCTACATAAACAACGGTTTACACTTTCAGTTTACATCAAAGTTCGGTACACAACTAAAGCTTGATAGTCACTTGGGTGGCTAAAGATACGCAATAGCACTTCTGGTGTTTAGCGAAAATGCAGCAGTTCATGGAACTGTACGTACATGTATAAGAGTGTAGAGCTAACCAACGCATACCTACGTGTATAAGTGGGTGTAACTATCCGAAGCATACCAACGTGTACATTCAATCAAAAAAGTATCGGGAGTGGATGATTTGTTTATGGATCCAAATTCTTTTTTTTTTGTTTTTTTTTGTTGTTGTTATAGAGCGTCCAACCGTTTATTTTCTTTTTGACTGCACCAATAGAACGTAACTGCGTCATGTTACGCAAAAGTTCAGTTTTAAAGTTCACTTCAAGTGAAGTTCACTTTTAAAAATTCACTTTAAGTGAACTTTTAAAAGTGAACTTTTGCGTAACATGACGCAGTTACGTTCTATTGGTGCTGTCAAAAAGAAAATAAACGGTTGGACGCTCTATAGTTTGCCACAGCTGTTCAATTTTGGCGCGGGGTTTGAGTTGAATCTGTTATTTAGATTAAATACAGTGATGTTTTTAGTTATATGATATCTAGTGTGTATTGCGACGCATACGTGTATACAGTGCTATAAGGATGTTAGGCACGTGGCAAAATCGAAACTAAGCCGCCATCTTGTGAAAGTTTAAATTTTAAGAGTTACTATTATGTGAATCTCGAGTCTTTAACTTTGATTGCCCTATAACTAGAAATCGGTTTAATTGTATGTATCTAAGCTTATTCTAGACAACCCATAACATATCTATGTATTTGTTTTTCGGGTGTCTCGCTGCACACGCGCAAATAAAGCGAAAATTGCGTCCAGTAAAATGGTCACAAAAGGGTAAAACCGAACAGATAAGTTGAAAACACAACAACGCCCTCACCGAGAGAGTATAACTCACCGACACATGCGTGAGTATTGCAGGCTCGCAGCATATCAGGTGCGCCTACACAGGCGCGGTGTCGGCATCGTCGCTGCCGGCGTTGTTGTCCCCCGCCGCAGGGCGCGGTGCACGGCTGCCAGGGCCCCCACGGCTCCCAGCCCCCCTCCCCGGCCGGGGGGGCGCTGCTACAGGACCCCCGCGCGGTGCAGTACCGCTCGTCTTCGCGGACTAGCGATAACTAAACACGAATGGGACAGTGTTAGCGACGCGACGGCGACGGAAAATATCCTCCGAACGAGGTGTAATGCTCGGTCAGGGCCGTAACGCCCACAGGTTTTTTTGGAGGACAATATCTTTTTGCCGCAGATGGCCATTACAGCTTCACCGGGCAAGAGGGCGAGCGCGAGTCAGTAGATATATCAATTATCTCCTATACAATATGACTTCATCATCATCATCATCGTCAGCCGGAAGACGTCCACTGCTGAACATAGGCCTCCCCCTTAGAACGCCACAATGAACGACAATTGGCTATTTGCATCCACCGGTTACCTGCGACGCGCACAATGTCGTCTGTCCACCTAGTGGGAGGCCTGCCTACGCTGCGTCTTCCGGTTCGTGGTCGCCACTCGAGAACCTTTCTTCCCCAACGGTTATCGGTTCTTCGAGCGATGTGGCCTGCCCATTGCCACTTCAACTTGCAGATTCTGAGAGCTATGTCGGTGACCTGGGTTCTTCGGCGAATCTCCACATTTCGGATTCTGTCGCGCAAAGAAACTCCGAGTATAGCTCTCTCCATGGCTCGTTGTGTGACTCTGAACTTCTCTAAAAGGTCAGCCGTTAGAGACCACGTCTCAGTACCATATGTCATCACTGGCAACACACACTGGTTAAAAACCTTCGTCTTCAGGCACTGCGGTATTTCGGACGAGAAGATATCGCGTAGTTTCCCGAACGCTGCCCATCCGAGTTGGATTCAATATGACTTAATATGACTTAATTAGAATTAAAGTTAATTTGAGAGTGCGGCAGTTTGGACGCTAATCTGAAAAGACCAACAGTGTTTTCCCGATAAGATCTTAATATTCCCGAACTGCCAATAGATGTTTATCTTTGCTAGCCCTTGAACTATCGATATATAATAGTATATCGATGACTTGAACCCTTGAATCTGAACCCTTGAATCTTCAACGCTCAAATCCAACGCACTCTAGTTGGTGCACCTGTAAGAATTTTTCGTTCTGAAGTAATATCGACCTGTGTGATTTTTACTTGTCGCTTTACAATGGATGGTGGGATTTATATTTTTCTACCTCCTTCTATAAACTTTACAAATAAAATTTGTTGCGGGATCCAAGACAATTTAGCGTTTCCCCGGGACTCACTGAGGTTCAAACCTCGGTGTCTTCACTGGTGACCACAGTAGATCCTGGCTGACAGGTGTCAGTGGTGAGAATGAGTGGCGGGATTAGTCCCATTAAAAAAATTACTCAGTCCCACAAAATCACAAGGTGTAACTTTTTTAAACTTACTTTTAACTGCTCCGGCGAGGGCGCCTTGCATTGGAACTTGAATCTCTTTTCCGTGTAACTACCATCAGAAGCATTACCTGTGAAAATCATACTATCAGCCAGCTAATATGTATAAGCCAACTGTGGTCGAGTGACCAACGTTTCTATTTAATTTGTTGAAATTAACAACGATGGGGAGTCCGAGGAGGACTGCGGCTGTATCGTTACAAACCCCGTTCCCATCACCACTATGACTGGTTCCTGAGGGGCTACAGTGCGCCCCAAGACAGCGGACTCAGGCAAGGCACCGAAGAATCCAAGTCCACCGGTCCACCCCTCTCATCCGCCGATGCGACAGGGTTGAGTGGGTAACAAATAACCAGAGTTGTTGACCCTTTTTAAAGGTGTCTCTCATCAAGAACAAAAAAAAGATTAGCAACAGCTGAAAATAAACTTACTAGGTATTTGAACCCAGGGTGTCCACGCAGTCGCCTTCCTAACTTCACAAGGCGGCATATCGCAGGACTGTTTCTCGGTCAATGAGCCCTCGCAGTCTGCGCCGCCGTTCTTAGGGGGAGGGTTGCTGCACTCCCTTCGTCGCTCCTTCCAGCCGCCCGAGGGCCCGCAGCCGAGGCCCCCGAGACCGGTACAGGCCGACCAAGGGCCCCACTCGGACCAGCCTCCGTCTATTGCAGCTAAGTTTGGATCTATGAGAGAATATTTGTCAGTAAATTTCAAGGATCTGAGAAAACAAATAACCCTTGACATGGGTGGACGAACTCTTAAAATTACTTTCCTACGCCATTATCAGACCCTGATCAGTATCTGTCTACCAACTATTCGTCAAGATTTGACCATCCATTTAAAATTCGGCGGGTTCGTTTAATGGAGCAGAGTTCCTGTTACTACCTTCCTGCTCCCATCACCAGACTCTGATCATTATATTTCGACCTACTATACTCGACTACGCGTCGCAACCTATACAAGGAGTCCAAATTCGGTAGGTCTATGTTTACTAGGCTGGTGCAGAGATCCTGTCAACACCTTCCTGCTCCATCATCAGACCCTGATCAATTTTCTAAAAACTACTCGTCGAAACCTACCCAACTAGGCCAAATTCGGTGGGTCTACGTTTATTGGTGCATCGATCCTGTGACCACCTTCCTGCTCCATCTCAGACCCTGATCACTATTTTTCTAGCAACTTCAAAGTTTCATGACTTTCGGACGAATTAATCTAATATCCCATACATCGATTTGGAAGAGAGCTAATGATCTTCAAACGGCTGGACCGATTTTTATGAATCATAGCCTTAGCTTAGACGGAATGAGTTTAAGCGAGATGATTCTTAAATCATCTCGCTTAAACTCATTCCGTCTTATTACAAAAATAAGTTTAACGATGAACCTGGGTTTAATTTCAGGAAATCCTTCGTTAAACCTGGGTCTAAACCTAGGTTTATCCTTGAGCTGCCTTTCGTAATAAGACAGATTGGAGCGCTACGATGCCACAGAGATATATATACAGACAGACATAAATGGCAAATGCCTCGTTTTTGGTTATAATAATAAATAATAATACCAGCCCTTGTTTATGTCCCACTGCTGGGCACGGGCCTCCCTTCAAGATGAAGGGGCTTAGGCCATAGTCCACCACGCTGGCCAAGTGCGTGTTGGCGGAGTTCACACGTCATTCGAAAGCTAGTTAGGCTTTCTCAGACATGCAGGTTTCCTCACGATGTTTTCCTTCACCGAAAGCTAGTAACAATCGCACAAAGACAATTCGCACATGATTAAAGAAATCAGAGGTGCGAGCCGGGGATCGAACCTGCGCACCTCGTTTCCAAGGCAAGCGCTCGCCCACTGAGCTGTTACAGCGTTTTTGGTTGGGGGTTGAAAATAACCCATTTCATGCTTATAAATTTGAGCATATCACGTGACTTAGCGATGCTTAGCGAAGATATATGTTATTTCCATACATTCGTTTTCTATTCTCTAGCATTCCGGATAGTAGAATGTCTTGTCTAGGTCGTCAGATATATAAATATTGTGTATAGTCACCTGGACAGGGTGGCAGGTAGCAGTAGACGTCATCGACATCAAGACCGACGCACACGCGGCCTCCGTGCTTAGGTTCAGGCGCGGCGCATGCGCGTCGGCGACTCTTCAGAGCTATGCCACATGATGCGGAACACTCCGACCAGCCAGACCAACTCGACCAGCCACCGTGAACCGTACAGTTAGTTACTGCCGTACTAGAACCTGAAACAATATTACTACTCCGTGAGAAGAATCCGATGGAGACCACGAACGGTTGGCAGAAAATGGATGAGGAGAGCCGAAGATCGGGCTCAGTGGTGTGCCTTGGGGAGGCCTGTGTCCAGCAGTGGACTAATGTGGGCTGATGATGATGAGAAGCCGTGAAACGTGCAGCGGGTCTAGAGGTCGCTTTCGGTGAAAGGCGTTACTTAGATTATCAAAAAATATTGGACACGTATTTTTAGGGTACAAGGTAAAAAAGGAACCCTTATGGTCTGACTTCGTCTGTCTGTCTGTTTGTCACACACCTATACATATATTTCAGGAACCACTGATGCTATCGATTTGAAACTTGGAATAGTTTTAGATCTTCCTTAACCAACCCCATCGCAAATAAAAACATATAATTTTTTCTTTTACTTTTTTTATAACGGGGGTCAAAATGGGTCATCAAAATTTCAAAATGAGACTACTATATCGAGTGGGGTATCATATGAAAGGGCTTCATTTGCACATCTCAAAACAGTTATTGGTTTTGGCTTATGTCACGTAGTTTTTGGCTGATAATAAAAAAATGAAAAATGCATGCTGGTGAAATTACTGGACACAAAGACTTAATATCTAATGTCTTAAGGGTCGGCAACGCGCTAGTGATTCTTCTGGTGTTGCTAGCGTCTATAGGCTACGGTGGCTGCTTACCATCAGGTGGGCCGTACGCTTGCTTGCCACCTTGGTAGTATAAAAAAAAAAAAAAAAAAAAAAAAAACACCGTTACCACGTTACCCCCCCCCCCCTTCTCTCCAAAGTTTGTGGACGGAAAAATTTGAAATAATTATGGGTAATAAATGTCTATCTATATTTTACACATGGAAAAATAAAAAGATCTTTCTAAGTAGTACAGTTTTTTAATAATCCTAAAAAAAGCTCGACAAACAAACTAAGTTTTGCGGATTGTTTTTTTTTTGCTTTTAAGGTGTTACATGAACTAATTATTTACATAAATTAATATGTCCAAAGATGGTATGGAACCCTCGGTGCGCGAGACCGACTCGCACTTGACCGGTATTTTATTTCTTTTGTCGATTAAACAAAACATGGAGAAGATATAGTAGTGCTTTGAAATACCGCGTGACGTCATGCCAGTATACGTTTTTGACTGATTAGTTATGTTACCATTAACTTTGAGCAAGTGATTGAATCACTGTAGAATGGGCACATCACAACTACTATTATACTATTAATATGGCAATATTATTTTACAAAGTGAAATTAGCAATGAAATAATAATAATACCTTCGCAAGGTTGTCCGCCGTACGCCGGCTTAGGGTTGTCACATCGGCGAGAACGACACATGCACATGTCCGTAGTGCCATCCTGCACGCAGGGTTCCCACTCCGACCACGAGGACCAACCACCGTCCACTGGAACAGATAGTGATATTAGTACAGCTGTCAATTACAGAATTTATTACCGAAAGTTTGTGAAAAAACGTCTACAGTTGAACACAAGGCCTCCCTCTTCGAAGGGAGTGGTTGCCATAATCCCCACGCTTGGCAGGTGGCTTGGGGATCGCAGTAGAGGTGGTAGGTAATCCAATAGAAGACGCTGCTGTCCGTCTTCTTGTCTTCCCTTAGTCGTCTCTTACGGACACCCAACGGGAGGAGATGGGAGGGTGCTATTCTTACCCGGACACCCCACGGGCCGGAAGGTTTGTATATACATAGTCAAAGTCAAAAATAGTTTATTTCAAATAGGCTTAACGCTAGCACTTTTGAAAGGTCATGATTTTTTAACAACGCGGCCTCGACTGAGAAGATCCGGCAAGAAACTCAGCAGTAATATTTTCACTTTTTTTAAAAAACAGTGTGTCATGTTACAATTAGATCAGAGCGACAGTGTGTCTTGCCGTTCAAAAGCTCAAATAAGACAGAAAAAAAAATGTGCGTGCGTGGAGTCCCTCCGCGCGGAAGAAGTGAAACTTCATTCTCGCTCAGTCGATCGGTCGGTCGGTCCCTCACTCACTCACTCACTCACACACACACACACACACACACACACACACACACACACACACACACACACACACACACACACACACACACACACACACACACACACACACACACACTAACTCAACTCAACTCACTGAAACCCACCGAAACCCACTGAAACCCATTGAAACCCACTCACTCAGTGACGGCGTCACATGAGCGCTTTCATAACCTTAACAAATTTAACGCTTAACGTCTATCACTTAACGTTTAACACCTATCACTTAACGCCTATCACCTTCATTTAACGCTTAACGCGTTATGTGATAACATTTTTGGAAGTCGCATAAGAAGTTTCACTTCAAAAATACGACGAAAGTACAACAAACTAAAAGGCCAAACGGATAGTAGTCGGACCAGTCCCCCCAAACAGCACCCGCGCACGAGTTGACTGGAACAGCAGCCATCACTCCTCACATAGAAAATAGATGAGATTAGCACATCGCTAGCAAATACAGATACAGTCATCTGATCCCAAACGTAGTACGTAGAGCCTAATACTATAATGTCACTATTGCGAAGGCCGGCTCACAGACATTTGGTTGGCCTCGAACCATTTGTGGGGATTCCGTATGGAACATATCACCAAGCATTATATGCACATGCTAGGAACGAACACATGAAGGAATGGAGGGCAGCGTCAGGCCCAAACCACTCCAAAGCGTTCTCTAGCAGAAGGGTGGACTGTGGGGTCAAATTATTAAACCTTAACAGATAACAAATAAGGCACCTGATGGGCGCACTTACGGGACACTACTAGTGACATTTGCAGATTCTGCGAAGATGAAATAGAGTCAATGCGACACATATTGTGTAGCTGCGATGCTCTTGCGAGACGTAGGTTGCATCATCTGGGAGTAGCCTATCCGACGCCGGATGATTGTGTACAGCTCCAAGCTGGCGCGATCGTTGCGTACCTGAGGGAGCTCTTTGATGCGCCAGCGGCGGAGTAAGGGCATGCACAGTGGATCCAACTGGGTCGAAGTGCGTTCCGGGAAGACCGGGCCCAATAATTTATAGCCACCAAGAATAGAATAATGTCACCATGCAAATGTTTGTCTTTAATGGGAATCAAACCCACGAATTACTGGGTGGTGGCCAAGGTTATCCACAGACCAACGGGACCGTAAAATATATTTCAAATAGACCAAATGTCAGTCACACTCGCGTACCGAGGGTTACGTGTATTCTTTGAACGCACAAAAGTTTTTGAATTGACACTTAGGTTGAATAAGCAATCAGACTGCCGAATTCGCTTAAGGGATATTCTTTTTACGTACGGAACGCTAAAATAGAATAGAAATACTCTTTATTGTACACCAAGAAGATATCTATACTTATAGTTTACAATATAAACTTAGAACTAAAACTTAAAATGAAATAAATAAAAATAGTTTATCTATCAAGGCTAATAAGACCTAAATATGTAAGTCATATTACCTGGTGCGTCCAACGTGGGGCAGGTATCCGTGGCTTGTTTAAAGGCTGGGTTATGAAGGGACCCGGCAGCAGTCACACAGCGTTCTCTGGCATCATCCCATCCACAATGCGGGTCGCCCGCGAACACGCAGCCCGAGCGACTCGCGTACCGGGAACAACGCGCGCCACTCACGCGAACAACGCCCCGCGTTGTGCCGATGTACAACGACATCTGGTGGCAGAACGGAATACCATTACGTGCAACGAAAGCCATTAAAACAATCTTAACAATGGTTTTGAAACTCCGACTACAAGTGTATTTTTTTTTATTTGCGGTACTTCAGATTGGTGGGTGTCCAACTTCTCGTTTTTGGTCGGGAAAAACAAGGAGTGTTATTAAGTTTGACGCCCACTCCTATGTACGTAAGTCTGTGGCATTGGAGTTCGCTAAAGAAAAATCAAATCAAATCATCTTTTTTTGCTGACAGCAAGTATACCTAATACTTATAAATAACAGGGTGTTTTATATGATAATGTCTTCCATGATCTACCTTATTAGACCTGCAAAATTGCTATATTTTTAAAATGTACAATTTATGTCTATAGTACTAAAGTACTAATAAATAATTAACATGATGATAAAAATCTGAAAATCTAAATCTGAATGTAAAGAGGGAACGAATTTATTTGAAAGCTGATTTAGTCAAGATGGTTCTTAGCCATATTTAAGCAAAATCGGTTCAGCCGTTAGACCCTCAGCTCATTTCCGAGTCGAAGTAGAGATATTTCATGTACAATGAAAATTTTTCGTTACTTTTACATTTTAGACTCTACTCAGAGTATATCAATACTATTATCAAGCTACTTCTATACGCCGATAACACCACAGCATTTAACATCCAAGTGGTTTTCTTTAACTACTGTTAGGTAGAATTTCTGAGTAAAACACTGGAGTACGTGGTACGTCTTTATTCCACCACGCGCACAGATAGACTGACCAGAATACAATGAGGTTCCACCTTAAATACTACTAGACATTTCTCCCACCACATTGAAAGTCATTACAACAACCGATTCATAACACGTTACAAATATTACCCTCCAGTTTGTTATTTTTAAAATACATCTCAAACTATTATGCGTTGCATACCCTCAACAAGTTCACAATTATAAAACTACCTGCCTACAACTTTTAAATCTGTGATCTTCAAAATAGAGTTTTACAATCACACTAACACTACACACAGTTTAATAATGTACTTACCGTATCCTTGACAAACTGCATGGACAGCACATCAAATCCGCTTCTATTATCTTTCAACTTCCATCTTTCAACCAAACACGCGCCATCCAGTCTCGGCAGTACTGCCAACTTGAGCACGTCCCCGGCCTGCGTAGCGACATACGTCACTAGCTGCTTGTCGACGTTCTTAGCGCTTGTGACGTCAACGGTCACGTGGGTGAAGCGTTTTGACGTCACACGGTACACTGGCTCCCCGGACACAGGTTGTACCGACTCGTACATTAAATGGTAGCGGTGGTATTCGATGGCTTGCTGTGAGCTGTAATTAATGGTTACTGCCGCACTTACAAACGATAATTAGTGTTAATTATCATTAATCTACAGGACAGTGCTCTGCCCGAGTAAATGGTTAGTGAATTATAATCTATCCTTCAGTATCTAATACAAAAAAGATAGTCATGTGCGTGTCGGATGGTCCCATAACATCTTTGGACCTATTAAAGTTATTTTACTATGCAGCTAACTGCGGTGTTATAGCAAAAAACCATACCGCAAAACTAAGTTTGTTAGTCGAGGTTTTTTTAGGATTACTAAAAACTATACTACTTAGAAACATGATTTGATTGTTCCCATAAAATATAGATTACCTATGATTATTTCAGATTTTTCCCTCCACAAACTTCGGAGATAAGAGGGTAAAGGTATTTTTTTTTTTCATTTCTTGATTTTAGGCCAAAAACTACGTGACATAAACCAATATAAAAATTTGTTTTGAAAGTTCTCATTACTTATAGTAATCTCACTTTGAAATTTTGACGCCCAATTGTGACCCCCCATTAAAATAAAAATAAAAGAAAAACAATATTTTATTTTATTTGCAAAATAAGATCTAAAATTATTCCAAGTTTCAAATCGATAGCATCAGTGGTTCCTGAAATATAAAGATGTGACAGGCAGATAGACAAAGTCGCGCCATAAAGGTTTTTTTTTACCTTATAGGTATGAAACCCTAAAAAAATCGAATTTGAGTGACTAACGAGGGAAGGAAAGTCATCATCATAAAGTATATTTTCCACATACCTAGGGCCAGTTAAGCAACGGAAGTGTTCTCTGGCCTGAGGCGAGGCTGATCGAGGCTCCCAGGTCGATGTAGGTGTTTCCTGCTCTTTATAGGGCCCGTCAAACGCGGCATGAATATCCGACATACTGTATATGCATACTGCACTGCCTGCTATGCTATTTCTGTAATAGTAATAACTTTATTCCTCCTATGAAAGTTACAATCCATGCTTAGAAGAAATATCGATATATCAATATTTATTTTTGATATATCGTAATTTTTTAGCGATATTTAATAATTCGATATATCGATATAAAATATCTAGAATAGAAATCGTATCGTGTACCTATCAAAAATAGATGTCGATTTTTTTAAATTAGAAATCGCTAAAAATAATCCTTACGTCTTACCGATATATCGATATTTTTTCTTCTATATATTTCAAATTCAAATTTCTTTATTATGCATAGGCCTCACGGGGGCTCTTACATATTGTCATTTTTTACAACTACCACCGGATCGTAACGCGGCCTCCACTGAGAAGATCCAGCAAGAAACTCAGCGGGCTTGTCTTTTTTCAATTATATAAGATTTTTTAAAACAAACTTACAATAAATATATCTTAAACTTTATGCTTGTAAGAGTACTGCAGTTCAAGCCCACGCAGCTTTATCCTCCAGGTATTCCGAGATTTTATAGTAGCCCTTTTTAGACAAATGGCTCGTAATGGTAGTTTTAACTTTGTTTTTTGGTAGATCTCGTATATCCTGGGGCAGTTTATTAGAAAAACGTATACCTTGGCCCATAAAGGAATTGCTAATTCTGTGGAGACGCGTGGATATCGAAACCGATATTATACATTTTAAAAATATCGATACTTTGTGACCATTTTAACATCCCTACTCCATGCTTCAAATGCTCTAGCTAGCTGATAAAATCACTTTCGTAGGTGTGAAAGTAGCGACGAGTATCTTATTGTATCACCGATACTCGGCAAGGAGCAAGTACAGTTGATAAAATCACTTAAGTAGGTGTTGTTAAAGTAGCAACGAGTATCTTCACCATCAACCAATACTTTGCAAGGGGCAATTACAGATTATAAAATCACTTACGTAGGTGTAGTGAAAGTAGCAACGAGTATCTTCTCCTGAGACAGATACTCGGCGCTCTGCACTTCGTCGTAATAGAAGGGTATGTCCCCAGGAACGGCGCACTTGAGACGTGCCTTCAGGAACGTGCTCCAACTGTCCTTCATCACTACGAACCCACCAGGGTCGTTCTTACACACACGAGCGATGCGGGAGTAGATAATCTGAAAAAAATAATAAGTGGGCTATGCGACTAACGCTGTTGACAATTATCCTACACGGGTAGAATCAGGTCCAGGATTTCGCCAATGCAATGATTGAAACATAAATCTTCCGGACCCGTAGGATGAGGGGTTGTGCGAAGATCCCCCACTCGTTTGATAACCTTTTCTATGAAATGCCTTCACTACAAAAAAATCCTTTTGATACCAGCATTGATTTCATTGATACGCCCAAACGTAACTATCGCCAGAGTCCCTTGTTTGCCATCCATTCAGTGTCTACTAATTATCGTCAGAACAGTTTTTTCATTCGTGCCTGTACCAATTATAATGAACTTATTCGTAATCACGATCTTGATATAACTTGTACCAGTCCTGAAGCGATGCGTAGGAAGTTAAACTGTATATTCTTTGAAACCTCATAACAAAATTCTCACTAATGGGTATTGATAGAGTTATTGCAATGTGTGTCTACTTTATATTTCGTTATTGAACAGTTCTATCCTGTATATATTGTTACTATAAGTGGAGACTTGTCAGTGGCTCTTTTGTTACTAATTTTACATTTTTCATATTGTTATTCTTGTAGCCGATAGTCTTCCTAATAAATAAATAAATTTCTAAGAAAAATCTAACTCGACGGTGATACATTATGTACTACGATATTAACCATCAGCAGCCGAAACATGTCCACTGTTGGACAAAGAGCCTCTCCCTTAGAATACTTCCCGTTGCCATAAATCCCCGCTCCCCGCAGGCGTCTTGGGAGTAGCAGTATAGAAGGTAACAGGTGCGGTTGCAGCCAACGATTTGGAAGGGTTCATATTTGATGTGCCTGTTTAGTGCCTAGACACCCTGGGCGCTACCCGATAGACTGTTGGTTCGAATCCCACCTTGTGCCTTGTGCAGCAAATGGGTAATACTTCGATTAGTCATCATCATCATCAGCAGCCGAGACATCCACTGCAGAACAAAGGCCTCGCAAGCCCTTCTTTGTAAGGACAAAGGAGCGGTTGCCATAATGCTCCAAGCTTGGCAGGCGTCTTGGGAATCAATAGAAAGACGCTACTACCCGTCTTCTTGTCCTCCTTTAGCAGTCTCTTACGGACACCCAACGTGAGGTTGCTATACTTACTCGGACACGGTTTTTTTTAATACGATATTAATTAAAGCACCAACATTTTGGGTATAAAACTTGAAAAAAAAATTGTTATAGTGGAACACACCATTAAAAGATAACACCTTCTTAAAGCAACTTAGTGACGGCAGGAGTAGAACGTTTGCATGCAATTTTTTTACCGACTTCTATATGGAGGTGGTTCTGAAATTGTGTATTTATTTTTGGTAAATTACCTTCCCACAGTTCATGTACTCGACGGCGACCTCCCTGAACACAAAGTAGACGAAGCTGTCGTCCTCGAAGCTGGCGACGAACTGGGCTTCGTTCAGCCAGTTCAGGTCGTACTGCGTCGTTCGGAGGGTGCCTGAATCGCGGACGGCCGCGCCTTTACTCCTACAAGCAAGTACGACAGTTGAATAGCACCTTTTTTCTGTTTTCTTGGGGGAAACTTTTGATAGGTCCCTGGTATCTGTGGAGCTCAACCGGGTATGTGGGATTCTTACCCACTAAAACTTCCATCAGCTGCTGCATCGGCACATGAGAAAAGAAACCGGAGCTCTACGGTGGGATCTGCACTAGGATCCTCTCAGTGCCTTGCCTTTCAGCCCACCTCCGGGGGGCGCATCATAGGCCCCCGGGAACCAGACACTGTGCTCACGGGGACGGAGGTCGCAACCCCGCCGCCGTTCTTCTCGGAGTCGCCGCCGCACTCAATGGACGTCCCGGAGCCCACACTCGAACGTCCAACGACCTCGACGGTGCATATGGGACCCACCACCTAATGGATAGTCACCCACGTGGATAGTCCCTTGCATATTGAAGGTATAGTCCTCACATATGAATGCTACGTGGAAGTTTAATTACTTGTATATGGTGGTGGATGAACTGGCGAAGTCTGTGGACGTCCCCACGTAGTACTCCCCGCTGCTCGCCAATATCGCCGTCACGTTGGAGGACGGGTTGTATGGACAGTTGGCCACACCAGTCACTAGCTCCGTCACTGTGTTTATTGATTCAATCTAATAAATAAAAAAAAATACATCATACCAGCCCTTGTTTATGTCCCACTGTTGGGCACCGGCCTCCCCTCAAGATGAGGGGGCTTAGGCCATAGTCCACCACGCTGGCCAAGTGC
Organism: Furcula furcula; assembly: GCA_911728495.1. Classification (NCBI taxonomy): domain Eukaryota; kingdom Metazoa; phylum Arthropoda; class Insecta; order Lepidoptera; family Notodontidae; genus Furcula; species Furcula furcula. The sequence continues at coordinate 11,348,859 of OU452261.1, read as the reverse complement.
GGGTTGGTGGACTTCACACGTCATTCGAGAGCCAGTTAGGCTTTCTCAGACATGCAGGTTTCCTCACGATGCTTTCCTTCACCGAAAGCTAGTAAAAATCGCACAAAGACATGATTCATTGAAGAAATCCGAGGTGCGGGCCGGGGTTCGAACCTGCGCACCTTGTCTCCAAGGCAAGCGCTCGTCTACTGAGCTGTTACCGCATAAATAATTAAAAAGACAAAGAAAAGTAAAATTGGGATTGGAATGGCGATATAAGTTTGTTTTCTTTAACTGTCCCTTACGCCGTGTTCATTAGGATTTACACGGTGAATGTATTTCAGTCATTACATTTTTTACATCGTTGCGTATGCTAAGGCACCGTTAATATGAATAAATATGTTTTCTAAATCGATATTCTGTAAATAATCTGAGAAGATACTCAATACTAATGCCTAAAATAACAATATCATGTTATATTATTTTACAGGATCTTTATAATCCATCGTTTCTCCACAGTCACCCGTTGTAAGTGAATTTTAAATATTTTGTGAATTTTTATATTCAAATTCAAATTCAAAATTCTTTATTATGCATAGGCCTCACGGGGGCTCTTACATATTGTCATTTTAAAGTGTACTAGCTGACCCACACTGCTCCGCATGCGCTATTTTTACGGTAACTAAACTTTTAATAACAGACATTCGCATCGAATACATAACCTCCTTTTTTATAGTCAGTTAAAAACTGGGACCCACTTTTTACTTGCTCTCCGAAGCACGGGCCCGTTTAGTTCAAATGGCGTTAAACGGTCACCCATCTATTTAATGACCTTACCTAACGTTGCTTAACCCGATCGATTACAAAACCTTGATAACAACTCTCTATGAGTGTTCCCTTACTAATAATTATTATAATTATGAAGAAAAATTGATAAAATCGGACCAAGCGTATAACCAAGTACCCATTTTGACTTTAATCCCCTCTCCCAAAAGAACCGTGCTAGATTACGGGATAAAAAGTATCCTATGTCCTACCTCGTAGTAAGATCTCAAATCATGCCAAGTTTCATTTGAATCCATTCAGTAGTTTCGGCGTGATGCGCAGCCGTGATACAGACAGACAGACAGACAGACAGACAAAAATTAAAAAAAATACATTTTCGGCCTTAGTATCGGTTATAGAATGCACTCCAAATATAATTTTCAAAATATCTTCAATGTACAGAATTGGACCTGTTACAGTTTTATTATAAGTGTAGATGTACATAAGTACTTACATAATACCTCAATCAAACCCAAACACGAAACCTAATCTATAACTTAAATTTTAATGTTAAAAAATACCGTTATTCAATGATACCAACTTGAATTAGGTACTTCATAGTCATCACTGCATAAGAAGAGACTAAAAGCTGACTTAACATACAACAGGAAGCAATTAATCTCACAATCATACTCGAGAATTACACCCACCGTGCGACGCGCGTAGCACGAATGTAGACAAAAATCTCACGGCATTTACGAACGTAATACACTGCAGGCAAAACAAACAGCCCACACACACGGCGTGCCATCTTTATTAAAGAATGCAAACACGACGCAACTGCGAGCTGCGGTGAACAATGCCATAAATGTTCTCGATGGAACATCTAACACCTTTCACCGGTCAACAGCTCAATATAACACAGCTAAGTCTCCGTGGCGCAGGGGATATCGCTTGCTTTGCAAACCGGTGGTCGCAGGTTTGAATCTCGATCTCTCTCACGTAATAAGTCGGTCCTGCGTCTGACCTTTCTACACTCCATACCAAATAAGCTTGAACGCGATTACAAGTTCGTTTGCGGGTCAACTTTGTGCATTAAATTACTATTTTATGTATTGCTGTAGGTAGTCTGTAAGCAGATACTTTTCCAGTCAGATTTCTTCAATTTATCTGGCGGTTCCACTTTACCCTATCGTTTTCTCATTGCCTTACTTCTGGTAACATTCGCATAGCCTATAAAGTTTCCTTATTACTCATCATCATCACCAGCCGGAAGACGTCCACTGCTGAACAAAAGCCTCCCCCTTGGAACGCCACAATGAACGACAATTGGCGATTTGAACGAACAATATCCTGTCTGGCCTGCCTACGCTGCGTCTTCCGGTTCGTGGTCGCCACTCGAGAACCTTTCTTCCCCAATGGTTATCGGTTCTTATATAATAGACTCACCTCGCGCCAACTGCAGACTGGACTAAACGCATATGTCCCACACGTGAACAACTTGTGGCCATACGACAGCAGAACTTTGATGTAGTTGTGGCAGTCCTCTTCAGTCTGACCCTTGAGTTTGCACATCTTTATCTTTTCAGTCTCAGCAGCCCATTCTGATTTTTCTAATACGCTCAATCCTCGCAGCGAAAGTCGATAGAGAGCGTCCCTGAGGAATAAAGACAGTTATGTATTACAGATAGTTCAGAGGAAATTGAGGCATAGCAAGTAAGCTAACAGAGACGACAGCTATTTTGTTTCAGTCTAATTTTTTGGCTATATACATCATCAGCAGCCGAAACGTTCACTGCTGAACAAAGGTCTTTCCCTTAGAAGGGAGGGGTGCCATAATCCCCACGCTTGGCAGGCGGCTTGGGGATCGCAGTATAGGTGGTAGGTAATCCAAAAAAAAGACGCTGCTGCCCGTCTTCTTGTTTTCCCTTAGTCGTCTTTTACGGATACCAAACGGGTGGGTGTTATTCTTACCCGGACACCCCACGGGGCTATATACATATTTGCGCCCTTTGCGGTGGAGACCATAGGGCCTTGGTCTCACAGGACGCACGGTTTGGTGAAAGAAATGTAATCAAACTTATCGAAGTCTTCAGAGACTGTCGTGCTAGTAGCTTTTACTTTCAACGGCCATATTAAGTTTTTTGTCTTACTTTAAGTGTATTTGTAAATAGACTGTCTGTTAGAGATATCATATTTAATAATTTACAAATAGGAAAGCAATATAACAAGCCATACTATTTGCCAATAGCGGAACACATGTACGTAACCATACACTTACTGGAGTGGTTGTAATATATTGCCGAGTATCGAATATCAATGCAATATAACTTTTGTATTCGATACCTCTACATTGCCGATAGGGAGAAACGGTATCGATTTGATTTATGATATCGATTGGTTGAGTATATCGATGGGTCCTATGTATATGGGCCAAACTAACAATTTGGCCATTTTGACTTTTTTATGGTAAACGCATCTCATCGATATAATTAATCATGTGAGCTATTAAAAAAAAAGATTTCTGTATAGAAACACGATTTTTTATTGCTGTATAACGGCATATCTAACATGAATTTAAACGTACAAGGTCCAAAGAGTAATTAGAGACTTATACGCGGGGAGTTCCCGCGCGTTTGTTTATAATTTGGACCAATCAGCTGGTCAAAAGGTTGAAAGTAAGTACATAACTTATCAGTTTTTGATATTGGGAATTTAATTGGAACCTGTTACTTATGGAATGAACAAATTGCAATGAAGGGATCAAAAGAAATAGCGAGTTGTATTTACGATATAATTAAATTAAAAAGTCAAGAAGGTTGTGATGACTTCAGATTTTGGTCAGACAATTGCACTGGCCAAAACCGAAACAGGATTATGTTTTTTATGTATCTATACGCTGCTAAACAGTTTAATTTCAATATAAAACACACTTTTCTTGAAATAAGCCACACTCAGAATGAAGGCGACTCCATACACGCCACTATTGAAAGAGCTTCAAAATATAAGAATATTTACACAATATCTGAATGGAGCTCATTGATTCGATGGGCGAAATCAAAAGGAAGTCCTCATAACGTCATAGACGTAGCTCAAAATATGATTTATGACTTCAAAAAGATGCAGAATTGCAGACAAATACACTCTTTAATTGGACTAAAAACTCAGAAGGACAAAAAAATCTTTGGTCTAAAATAAAACAAATTCGTGTAAGCCGAGACGAAACATACGTTTTATACTATAAATATGATTTGGTTAGTGAAGATGCTTTTGAAAATCATATTAAAATCTTGGATCAGCCAGTACGAACAAGATGACAAATTGCTGATAGACCAACAGATATTCCTCTACAACTATGTTACAATCAGCTGTTACCAATACAACCTTCCAAGAAGAAAGACTTGCTTGATTTATGTCGAAAAAATATTATCTCACCTACTTACCATAGTTATTATGAAAATTTAGTAGCATCTAACGACATTGTGTCAATTAATGAAAGCGATAATGAGGACAATTAGTTATTTTCCACTTACTAGTAATGTTGATTTTGGTAATTTTATTACTTGATTATACTACAGTTTTTTTTTGTTTACGCCAGTTAGGTTTTTATTTTTGTTATGTTTTTTTTTTGTAATTTTATTAAGAAAATAATAATGTGAAGCACATTATTTTTTATTACTTACGTGATTTTGTTAATCAAACTAAGATCTTCAGTAACAGTTTCCTTCTTACTTAATTTTTTGTTATTATTTTTTTATGATGAAAATGAAAATACCAAGAAGACTGAATACGGGTCCAAAATTGTCATTTTAAGGCTAATTCAAATTTTATTTCAATAAATAAATAAAACTATTACTTATGTGTTTTTTTAATTATTTAAATGATCTAACTGAAAACTCAGTTAGTAGGTTAGCAAATTGTAAAACGTATAAGTGTCAATGTGACATAATAACCCAATTATCTAAATAGCTTTTATTTTAATTAATGAATTATCAACTAATTCAATTATTAATTGATTTTTAGAGTAAAAAATTAAAAAAGAAATTACTTTATGCTAATTAGCGTAATACGCGTATAATGGCCAATATGACACATTGGGCCTTTTAGGGTGTTTTTAAAGAAAAATAAATTTAACAAAAACTAACGTAGTAGGGCCAATGTGACGTAAAAAATAAACGATAAATGTATATACGAAATACTGTAGTATAAATGAGGAGGATAGTGGTCTAAGCACACAAGCAAAGTTTCGTAAACTTCGGTTTTACCAATCTAAAATTATAGTAAATTTAAACTTTGGAAGCCTCTCCTGTAAAGTTGTAATTTAGCATTTTGGCCCATATACATAGGACCCATCGATATATAGTATCTAATGTTTGTAAGTTAGACATATTATTTTGTTGTTCAATCGTAAACGAGGTTCTAGTACAGTTTCATGTCCTAGTATTGGTTAAAAGTCTAATATTAAACTTATTTCGAATAAGGACATGAAATTGTTCTAGCAAAATATTTTTTGAAATAATTTTTATTAAACCTGTAGCCTGTATCGACTAACGCTAGCAGAAAGCGGCTTGCTATAAAATGTTGTAGGGAAAAAACGACAATTTCGATTCGCCTTCAATTAATAAAAATACGTATCTAAATAATACTTATCGTCAATCTGTAAAAATCATAGAAAATTAATATTGGGTAAGTACCTATTTATTTTTTTGTTAATAGTAATTTCTGACACCAGGATTTTCTTTTTAAGAAATATAGAGCTTGTAACTAATTTAAATATGTTGTTTTCATTATACCTAGTAGTTATTCTTTCAAGAATTGTTTTTAAACTGTTTTATATTAAGTCTGTTAAAATCCCGATATCGCAACTTCGAATACTGCGGTTAGCTACGACTTTGCGTAATTGCTTTACAGGTTAGGACAATACAGACTGTTCACAACATAGAAAGCTCAAACATACTATAATCGAAGGTGTAAAAGATACCTACAACAAGTATCGGTTATTAATCTTAATCAGTCGCGCATAAAACAGGCGCGTGCCTTCACACAGCCAAGTTGAGCACGTGTACAAACAAACACTTTAATAACGTAGCCAAATGTTCACGCCACATGTACATACACACAATGTGGCAAACACTGGCACTTCCTGGCGTTTGATCGGCGCCGCTTCATTTGAATGTGGATTATAACTGTATGTGTTAATGGCCAGTCTTAATGCAGATTAACACTTCGAAGTGTTGAATGAATGTCGAAAGATGCGTTTTTTGCGTTACATACACATACGTGGGTGGCATGCCAAATCAGTTTTATGTGTGCTTTTTTATTAGCACCTTTTTCATAGCTTCTAAAAAACATGCTCCTAATATCAAATCACTTTTGTATGACTCTTAATCAAGGAAAACGTCACAAATACGTAGCTATTGCCACTTTTACGAACACTCAATCACAATACCGTTTAGCGCTGTCAGCAATGCCGATACCTACTCCGTATCAGTGTTCTTAATTAGATACATCATCAAAAGATTATTCTATGCGTTCATATGAGCGTACACTTATCACTGGTGTTCTATTACGATACGAACTCCAACAAGTGTTCAGCATTTTGCAGTTATACCAGTGTTACTTGAATCAGAGAATACATTCATCATCATCATCAGCCGGAAGACGTCCACTGCTGAACAAAGGCCTCCCCCTTAGACCGCCACAATGAACGACAATTTGCTATTTGCATCCACCGGTTGCCTGCGACGCGAACAATGTCGTCGGTCCACCTAGTGGGAGGCCTGCCTACGCTGCGTCTTCCGGTTCGTGGTCGCCACTCGAGAACCTTTCTTCCCCAACGGTTATCGGTTCTTCGAGCGATGTGGCCTGCCCATTGCCACTTCAACTTGCAGATTCTGAGAGCTATGTCGGTGACCTTAGTTCTTCGGCGAATCTCCTCATTCCGGATTCTGTCGCGCAAAGAAACTCCGAGCATAGCTCTCTCCATAGCTCGTTGTGTGACTCTGAGCTTCTCCAAAAGGCCAGCTGGGAGAGAATACGTTAACGGTGTACATTTTGTTCCAAAACCAGACATTTAATTCGGAAAACTTGTAACTTCGCATTTCATTCGATTCATACGATGTCCATCACAACCGAGCTTTGTGCTTGCATCGCATGATAACGCTCGCAGACGAGCGTAAACGAATCGAATCGATTGTAACATAAAAACGTCTTCGATAGTACGATTACGAAATCAAAACAAGGTACTAAAATGGTGACACACACAAGACCGGTTCTGTTATGTTTGAATGGCGCCTACCGCAAAAGCAACGATATACATACGATTGACACAACACATAAATTTCAATTTTATTGAATACAAAACCACGGAAAGAAAATCGTGCTTTTGAGTTGATATTTTAATTTAACTAAACGTTGCTTTATTTGACGGGCCCGTTGGTCTAGTTGGCAGACACCCTGCCTGCTAACCGATGGGTCGTGGGTTCGATTCCCGCCAAGTGTCTGGGTGTTGTCTGGTTTCCATAGTACAGGCTCTGCCTAGTTTGGGATCGGATAACCGTGTGTGGATTGTCCCAAGATATATTTGATATATATATATATATATTTAGTTAACTTAATTCAAGAACGAGATAAATCGGCTTCAATTAAATCCGAAACTTGGGTTTTACAGAGTGAAATTAACACCTCAGGATAACAGAGATGACTTCATACGTCACTACGTTAATTTATCTCTAGACACTTCTTAGAATCCTCAGAAACAATTCCAACCAGTTGGCCATTATAAGTTAATTATTCCTTATACACTTCAATTACTTAATGTAAATCAACAACAACTTTCAAACAACTCAAGTCCGCTGTCCGATAGTATCCGGGCAAGCTTTCTCAATAGTAAAACTTACTTCCATAGAAGCTGTGCGAAGCGGCATTCTTACATGTTTCTACTAATTAGTGTCAAGTAATTAGTATAAATAATATAACAATATGTTTATTAGGTTTTGCTTTGAACACGTGGGACAGATATAAAGTTCGATTAATTAACACTGAGTGTCATTAATTACCGAGAGTGGAACGAGAAAATGGAACTATATAGTTGTAATACTTTTTTATCAACTTAGTAACTAGATGCAGTGGTCTTCCGCCCGATGATACGCAACCCGCCTGCCCTGTGTTATTAAGCTTTTTTTATGGTAAGCAGTCATCTCAGCCTATAGAACCTAGCAACACCAGAAGAATCTCTAGCGCGTTGCCGACCGATAAGACATTAGATCTTTGTGTCCGGTTATTTCACCAGCTACAGTGCCCATCACGCCGGTACAAAAGTCTCATGAGCACGCTAATTTCACCAGCTACAGAGCCCTTCATGAAGGAATAGAGATGCCATGGCTATCTGCGACCAATAGCAGATTACGTTTAGTAAAAAGAAAGAAGAGTTATGGTTACACATTGGTGCTTGGAAAAAAAAAATACAAAGCATACCGCCGCAAAATCATCTGATTTCTGACGGCGGTATGCGTTGTATATTTTTTTTGACACGGGTGAAACCTTCTAAAGGTCCCGGGAGCTGTGGGGCTCGACCGGGGTATGTGGGATTCCTACCCACTAAAACCCCCGCAGCTGTCGCATCGGCACATGGGACCCAGTAGGTCTCTCCGGTGGGATCTGCACCAGGGCCTAACCCTTGAGCCCGCTGCCGGGGGGCGCATTGTAGCCCCCCGGGAACCTGTCACGGTGCTCACCGTCCTCCTCAGAGTCACCGCCGTACTCAATGGACGTTCTAGAGCCTTCGAACTTCCAGCGACTCCGAAGGGTATGTGTATACCTGAACTGTCCCTTGCACAATGGACCACCTAGTTAAATTTATGCAAAATTGTATCAATGTACAGCCACCACAACAATGTTGCCGTCCATAATTCAATCTCCATTTAATATATTCGGAATAACTGTCTGTGTTGATGCAACTAGCTCAAGGGTATCTCGAGTATCTACTATTGAGTTATTGAGCCAATAAGGGGGCTCTACCTACACGTTAATTTATCAAGTTACTAGAAATGGCGACGCGGCGTCGCCTAGTTGCCCTTTTAAGGTTCCGCATCTAAACGTTCTATGAGAAGTTCTGTAAATTATTGGGAAAATCGACTGTAAAACAAAAAAAAAACAGAAGCTATTTGATACTATTCATTAGATTACAAGATAAATAGAGATTGAAGCCTGAAGCTTTCGTGACGGAGCGGATACTTACTACGGCTTAGCCACTCTTGGCTTGGGCGAATACCAACCGGATGGCGCTGGTTCGACTCTTGAGCAGTCTAACTTAGTGTAGTTTGTTGTTGGTTACGGCGATACAAGTTAATCAACCGGCTGTCTGAAAAGACCGGTGATCCATGCGTTGGATGGGCATGTAAAATCTCGTGCAAACACTTATGCACTTATCTCCTGCGAAGTTAGTTTTCCGAAGATTGGCTACTGTATCCGGATCATTCAAAAATACATTAGCTTTCACTGCCTAAGTAAAGGAAACAGACCTTACCTACAGAAATTGTGCATCCGGTGTTGCAATATAATCACTATTTTTTTATAAACTAGCGACCCGCCCCGACTTCGCACGGCTATACCTACTACATATAAACCTTCCTATTGAATCGCTCTATCTAATACTGAAAACAGCATTAAACTGCATACAAACGGCGGGAGTGACTTTGTATTATTCTAAGTAAAGAAGAAGAAGATAAAGAAAAGTTTATACACAATCATTTGCGAAGAGGACGCTAGGAAGAGAATAATTTTTACCTATTGTTATCTTGGAACGTTTTAATAACTTATAGTTCCTTTCAGAACTAAGGTAACTGTAGAGCTAATATATAATTGTAAAGAACTAAAGTAAAAGGGACAATTAGACTGCTGTATTATTAGTCCAGAAAACTGGATAGCTATTGGGGAATAAACAATTTCGAGAGGCGACCAATGTCTAAGGAATATTTGCTGCATTTTCTAAACCAGAAATAAAAATACTCAAATTGTGATGAGTTTAAATTCGGCAGTAGACATCGTCTGATCGAAGTTATGATTAGCACCTCTCATAAAAATATGTGCATTATTAATTAGCGAAACGCTACAAGTTTCAATGTTAAAGAAATCGAAGATAATTGGTCATTAAAGCGAAGTGCGACGCAATCAAGGCATTCCGTTAAGAACCTGTCCTGTGGCACTGATAAGATATCTCCCATCATAAGTTGACAAGCAGGTGAACGACTGCAGTGTTTACACGAAGCATTAGGCCGGGCCCTGCACTGTTATCGCATTAAAAAGCTGTTATGATAAACTTTTTTATGTGGAAATTTATGTTGATTTGAATTTTTTATCTGACTGTTCATTTTGGTAATACACCCGTACAGTTTATGCCTCACTAGTTAAATTAAATCTTATAAAACAGATTAAATAGTAAAGGAGAAACCAACCCGTATTCTTTTACAGTAGTATTTCTCAAAGTGGGAGATAATGCTCCCTTGTGGGCACTGAAGATCTGCAGTAGGGCAATATAGGAGGCGATAGAAGACTCAGAGTTTAGTGCACAAGAGTCCAGTGGCAAACTTTTTTTATTATATATTATCTAAGACGCAACCAAATGTCTAGCGACAAAGTCTTTATATTATTTATTTATTTTTATTTATTTATTTAACTTTGTGCACTTATAGTACGAGGCGGACTTAATGCCTTAGGCATTTTCTAACAGTCTACCTCACATTATGTGACAGTGATCAGCAAATTTTTACCAATTCAGGATGATTTTACAATGCAAAGAATTTGCTAACACATACTTCAAGCTAGTAGTGCAAATAGAATACAGCTCATTTTCTAATAGTATAAACTCTCGTATGTATATTGTATATGTAATATACTGTGACGTATTGCTATGGTATGTGCAGATTTAAAGACAAGACGTATAGTTCAAAGACAAGGAAAATATTGCACACAAAAGACGAGACTAATCACTTTGTGTTTGCTTAAGCATCGAATGGACTAACGACTTTCGGATCCACGTCAATAGAAATAACCTCTAAAATTGTATAAATTAACAAACGTGAGTAGGTATTGAGGTTCAAAGAGGTGTAAAAGCCATTAATCAAATAATTGGAAGAGATAAACAAGCTTGTATAGGCGAGATTTTGGAGGACTCGTCGGTAGTAAACTTGATATTTGAACAAGAAGGCGTCGTGTTGTGCGCAGTGTGTCGTGACGTTGTTTTTTTGCTCATCCCAACATAATGTGCACGTAGCACACTATTAATCCCATACTAATACGACACACTACGACACATTAATGTGTTGTTAGCTTTATTATACAAAACATTAAACACGAGTAACTACTAATTCACAAGGTGGTACTGAGGAGCGGCTAGATTTTGACTTATGAGTATTTTTGATTTTTGCCCGAATGCCCCAGGCGGAGGATTATGTTTTTCGAGAGTATATGTACCTATATATGTGTGTAAGTATTTATGTATGTATATTTCTTTGGCACGGCCTACAGCCTCAGCGGCGTGATGGACAGTGACTTCTAATATGTCGTTAGATTCGTCTTAGTTGTGTGAGTGACATAGGCTACTATTTTGTTTTAGTTCCAAAAACATAAATATGGGTAACAAATGAAAGGTCTTAACGAGATGAGTCCAAATATATATACACATGTAAACGTATTATCTATGTATAATGTAATTTGGGACCATTTTGTTTTTTCGCAGTCGGGCTTTTTATGCTTTGTAATTTATACTTGTTAAGTCGGAAATGTTATTTTCTCTACAAAAATGATGAGATGTTTAAACTTTGAAATTAAGTATCTAGCTGTGTTATTAAATAATTTTAAATAATGCAAGCTTTTATACCAAATCTTTACTTCGAAAATGGCACATTCATCATTTGTCCGCAACAAACGAGTTCGTTATCTTAAATCTTGTCTCCGCAAAACATTTTGCTTTGCACTAACTGCAAGAACAGGTTGCTGACCATAGCCAAGTATAGACTAAACGGGATATAAATAGATTTAGGCAGTCACCTTGCGCCCACGATCACTTGCTCCCTTGCCACATCGAACAGCAGTTGCGAGAATGATGTGGTGCTGTTGTCCTCGAATATATCGCTGTGTTCTGATGTTAGCAGATCTGTAAAAAAAAAGAAAAGATAGAGAATCTATTATTAAAAAAAAACTTCTATCGCTAAAACCATATAATTTATTAATTTTTTGTACATAATAGAATATACACACAGGATGTCCCGGAAATCGACGTCAAAAAAATTTACATTTATAAAAAAAATATAAAAAATCCATCGCAGGCAGTAGATTATTTTAATCATTTTTTTAATACATAGCGGTTCTGGCTTGACGTCAATTTCCGGGACAACCTATATATGTATGAGTGTTGCTTAGTTGCATGAAATATACAATATTACCAAATACAATACACAGTATTTCAACAATATAACGAAGAAGAGTATTAAGATAAGATTTTTGAAAAATCTGTTATTAGACATCTTATCTACATACCCGTAGGAAGGTAGTTAGTTTTCTAAGCAACGTAGGTGAGCACTACGAAAATATTTTTGAAAAGCCATCCCCATCATCCCCTAACTCTAGAATGAAATGAATTCCTAACAACTCGAATGGTTTGATTTTATCCTCGTAACCCATATTCTGAGACTTTTTGTTTGATTAAATTAACTCTCAATTTTGGTAACATAACTTTTAATATTCGTGAGGAAACCTGCATGTCTGAGAAAGCCTAACTAGCTTTCGAATGACGTGTGAAGTCCACCAACCCGCACTTGGCCAGCGTGGTAGACTATGGCCTAAGCCCCTTCATCTTGAAGGGAGGCCCGTGCCCAGTAGTGGGACATAAACAAGGGCTGGTATTATTATTATTATTATATTAACTTTTAATATTACGTGGGTTGAAATTACAAGTTTAAAATATATAATAATAAGTTTATGGGATTATTTTATTTCTATTGGCATGCATAATATTACAATTAATCTAGCTTATGCTATTACGCTGCGTTGTTTTACTAACACATTTCTGTATAATATAATATACAGTACATGCTCGTCTTCATATATTATGCGTTCCGCAAGTGTTTACAATAAACTCAAGCAGATTAAACGTTCGCGTTATTTATTTACATTTGCCCAACAAGTACCTACTTACAGTGAAGTAAAATAAACATCGATCGGTTAGTTAGTGTAAAAACTTCGTTATTGCATTTATCTTATCTGATAATAAAAAAATATTTAACTCAATATTATTTTAAGTATCCTCCGTGGCGCAGCGGCAACACCGCTCGCTCTGCAAACCAGAGGTTACGGTTTCGAATCCCGCGGGGTGCAATCACTTTGTGTTAGTGTTCCTTTCTGGCTAGGTCATTACAGGTCGATAACCTGAAGGAAGGGGCTGATCACACAAACCAAAATCTGTCTAAAATTGTAATAGAAGTTTCAAGAGTTCGTAATATTCACGAGATCACACTTGAAACAAAAATGGCAAAATCCCCATGCCCAAAAGAACACTGCCATTATGCCAGTGTTCTTTTGCTAGGCATTTCACACACTACATACCTATTAGATAGATAGATAGATAAAACATTTATTTGCAGCCAAGTTCACACACATAGAAACAATCAAACACAGTGATATACATAGTTAACTATGAAATAAAACACAACAAAATACACATTTTGGTTAAATTGTATATATGTGTGTGCTGTGGCAATACAAAAAGGCAATAGCTCAGTGGGGATATTGCTCAGGAAGCAAAACACTGATTTTTAGCTATTGCCAAGGGAGATACAGATGCGTGAATTAATGCGCGATATATAATATACATGCTAGTGTAATTGGTGCTGTTATGACATGTTGGTGTATAATAAATAATATGGTAAATATAAAAAATACATGATATTAATAATAGATAAATTAATAAACTACGAATAGGCAGATAGATATACAAAATAATTTTTGACTCCAATAGATGATTCAGACTAGGACAATCGCTTAGCAGCAGTAACCATTACAGGTAACGTGATGGAATGCCTATACTACTGTGCTATTCATGACTTTCTTTATTTAGATACGTGTTGCTCAAAAGCATCATAATTGAAGATATTAAATAAAAGAATACGCGTCATTTCCATTACGTAGTAAATGCTTTTTTCTTACCTTGTCTGTTTATTATCCTGAAATCATCTTCCGGCAGATCACCTTTACTGAGAGCGGCGAGAAGCACCAACGCGGCCACCTTATACACCGCAGTCCCCATCTTTGTCGACCAAATTGCTTCTAAATCTATAACAAAATGTATTTTATCAGTTTTCGATTTAACATTGACCGGTAACAAACAGTTCAGGGACAATGGTCAGTGAGTAGAAAAAAGTATCCATTAGTTTTTAGACGCGTCTATTTATAGGTATCAAAGATAACATGTGTTGTGAGTTCATTGGCAGGAAGTCGTGGAACATTAGAATTGGTTTTTAGCCTCTAGAATTTATAGGATATTGGAGATTTTTTATCGAATTTTAGATGGTGCTTGATGTCGCGTGATGGCTGCTGCTCGAATCAACTCGTGCGCGGGTGCTGCTTGGGGGGGACTGGTCCGACTACTATCCCTTTGAAGAAGAAGAAGGACACTATCGGTGATGTTGATCCAATTGTAACAAACCAAACAATGATTAATAAAATAATAATAATAATACCAGCCCTTGTTTATGTCCCACTGCTGGGCACGGGCCTCCCTTCAAGATGAAGGGGCTTAGGCCAAACAAAACAATGATTAAAAAAGTTAAAAAATGGCAAGCCTGCTGAGCTTCTTGACGGATCTTCTCAGTTGAGGCCGCATTGAGATCCGGTGGTACCATTCAAAAGTGTGTTAAGCCTATTTGAAATAAATATTTTTGACTTTGACTTTGAAACTTTGACATCTCGTGGCTAAAATGAGATGTCGGTCGTAGTGATAAGCACTACCTTGTTACCTACCTACCAGTTCCACGTGTTGTCAACACGTGGAACTTTTGCCGGAAAAATCTCTAAGTTGACAACAAAACGGATGAACCAAGAGTCACTGAACTAGTATATCATCTATACACTGAACTACTAACATATCAACCAGTTTATTAAGGACTGGCAACCAAAGAATTTCGGCTGATGATAATGATGATAAACCAAATAATTAATAAATTAAGTATAAATTGAAAAACATGTGGCGACTCGACACTACCAGATGGCGCCACATGTGGTACAGCGACGTGAGGAAAAGCAAGCAGTATCACATACAACGCGATAGATGGTGACACCTCCGAATCCTGAATCTCGCAAGCGAAGTTTCTCGAATGTTGAAAATATATACAACTGCAACAAACTGTCGCCGAGCATAACACCTCGATCGGTCGGAGGATCCTCTCTTTAGCATCGCCGCCAAATCATTGATAAAAAAAAACCCGCAACAAAAAGTTGAAAACGTAATAAACGGCTGAATGGATTTTCATTAAACAGCTAAGAATTGTTCAGTATTCTGAATCAATGATGATATGATGAATAAAACATGTCATGCGCCCCTAAATATGGGACTATGATTGATAAGGATTTAAACTTACGCTATAACACGCCTTCTTTTGCATCAGGAGTTAATAAAGCTGTAAGTTAAAGTGTATGTGTCGTTGTAGAAGCAACGTAAGACATAGAAATTCTTTGGAAGCAACTCTGCAAGCTGCAGCCATTGAGGCATCAATTCTTAATTCAAAACGTGCTTAATTTTTATATAAAGTTAAATCGACATTGAAATTACAGTTTAGACTGCAATCATAAGCCATAAGTCACCGCCTTGACACATTTATTAAACTGTTATCGACCAACAAATAATAGGATAATGGTTAAAACTACGTATAAAATAACAATATTCTCGCAGTTACCCGCAATTATTATAAACTATTCGTGTATCACATTAAAATCAATTTACTTAATTGCCTGTTCAGTCGGCTCTGTTACGTTGGCGGTAGCAGCAAACTGGTTACTGGTCGACTGCATCCCAACACATTATCGCTGCCTGCTGTCAATCTATGTCTATTTGTCTATCTGTCTGTCAGTACCGTATCTAAGCGCACTCGTGGAACTTAACGTCCCTATTAAGAGAAATAAAGTTAGTGTATGAATATGCGCGATACGTGTTTATTGCCACCGGCAACTAGAGTTTACACAACTGTCCTAAATGGAGCGTATTTATTTTGTGTGTCCATTTGTTTAGCTAAGCACTCTATGAAGCATTACCATGATGAGGCGGTCGTTAGATTTGTCGTAGTTGTGGTAGTGATAAAAAATCAAATATTATAATTGGTTTGTTTTCGAAAACATTATTATTAACATCTAATGAAAGGAATGACGAGACAATCATCATCATCATCACCAGCCCACAGCAGTACACTGGATGCGGGCTGATGATGTTTATCAAGGCACATCACTGGGCTAGATCTTCGGCTTTCCTCATCTAGTCTCTGCCAGTTGGCAGAGACTGGATAAGGAGGACTGGAGAGCTGCTGTTCTGCGGATATCGTCGCTATACTGGTCACAGAGCATCCTACACTATACTTCCCGATTAGCGGTCTTCAATCCAGAACCAGTCAACATCAATGGTCATTGGTTCTGCAGCAAATATGACCAACTCACTGCCTCTTCAGCTGGCTAATCCTTTGAGCTATGTCGGTATCTATGGTGAGACAGTGAAATAACGTAATTAAAGCCTTTTCGTTGGTTATTTTTAGTGTACATAGAAGTACGATTACGATTGTTAGCAAGATTATGTTCTCCGCTCTTATAATTTACGCCAATTTTAAAATAGAATAGAATATATTTTATTAACCGACTTCGAAAAAGGAGGAGGTTCTCAATTCGTCTGTATATATTTTTTTTTTTTTTTTTTTATGTATGTTCGCGCATAACTCTGGCAATTATTAACCGATTTGAAAAAATCTTTCTTCCATCCATTCTTCAATCCATTGATTGGGTCCCATAAAAAAATTATTGCTTAGTAATAAGTAGTTCCTAAAAAAACAAGAATGGTGACTGCGCACTGAGACCTGCAAGAAAGCCTATATAGATGACGTTTTAGTCGCTCGGACTCGCTCGGTCGGACAAAAATGGTCATAACTCTGGCAAATATTTACCAATTTCAATGATTCTTTTTTTATTCGAAAGAAGAAACCACTGTATTGAATCTGTATGAATTTTATTACAACCGGATAAGAACTTCCTGGAGGACCATGAACGATGTGGAGGAATTTATCTGGTAAAAACCATAAAACTGATGTTCTCCATTACATTGCTCTGACAATTATGAACCGATTTCGATGATTCTTTTTTTATTCGAGAGAGTAAACTACTATGATGTTTCCATGCAAATTTCATTACGACCGGATATTTTTTTCTGAAGAAACATGAATTATGTAAAACTATGTAGACGATAATGTGATCATAACCTACCTAGATAATTTTACGGTTTTCGATGGTTCAATCTTTATATATGAAAATATCACTAAAAAGTTTAAAATAAAATCTTTTTTAAAAAAAATTGAACCGACTTCAATATCACTGAAAAGTATAAAATAATTTAAATATTATTGAAGTTGGTGCCAAATATACACAGCAGGTACGCTAACACCAACTTCAATAATATTTAAATTATTTTATACTTTTCAGTGATATTGAAGTCGGTTCAATTTTTTTTAAAAAAGATTTTATTTCCCACAGAATACAGATTACACAACAAATAACTATAGTATTTAATACACGTCGTCTGTGTGAAACAGGGCTCCCACTCAGCTTAATGCTGCGTTGAGGAACAAACCCTAACACAGCGTTGGTTTTCAGGGGCAAGCCCTAACTGACCCCATAATAATAAATAAAACGTTTCGTATAAAGCCATTCATTAGGAACTAGTTCGGGAAATTGTAAATTTTTATAAACCACAGCAACATGAAAGTGAAATGTCTGACTAATTTTAATTATTCCAATACAGCGGACTGACTGATTTGAATAACTAATTGGTCGAAGTCTAGTTATTGGATTATTTTCATCGCTTTCAATTCAATCAAATCATAATTAACGCTGAGAAATCCATTTAGAAAATTTGCTAGTAGGTCCAGGTTGACATGAGAATTGAGTTCCTCACTTGTCTTCAGTTTTCGAAGAAGTACCTAGGTACCTACGTTTTACTGAACATTACTTAAAAAAATAAAACGTTTCTATGTACTATCACGGACACGAACGGTGTACCAGTTTTCATTCAAAATCGTTTAAACGACGTTACGTCCGCTTACCTCGTCCGCACGTATTTCGGGCCGGCTCGTGGAAGCGAATATCGTCCTAAAGGTGATACACCGCTTGTGACCGCGAGAGTACATAAATTAAATAAACAAATAACAGTAGTGTTTCGACACCCGAGACATTAATATTAAGTCTCTTGTGTCCAGTAATTCCACCAGCTTCAGTACCGTTCCAGTGGGGACCTACTTAAGGCTTTTGGACGGATTTAGTTTCAAAATACGTTTAATTAAAACAATAGACAATCTCAACAGCACTCACTGCAAACGTGATCAAGATCGGAGCAGACATGGCGTCGACTCAATTACTTAACTGATTTATTAGTACGAACGATACGCACTACCGAAATAACGATTGTATCATGCGACGAAACAATTCAAACAAACAAGTGAATATCACTATATATTTTAAATTACGAGATCCGCATTTTCTTATGCTATTATAATTATGACTAATAAGATAGTAAATTCGCGGAATTAAAAGTTGGAGATTAACTAATAAGGAAAAAAATAAAATTGCGTCATTAGCAAGCAAGGGACCAGCCTGGAAAGGCTTAATCGACCGCTATTTTGAACAGTTTACAACACTAAATTTGAAAATTGCCGTAACCTCTAATTGCTGTAGACACTATAAAAGTAACTGTGATCCACTTCACAGTTATCTACCTTTTTAGGTTTTATAAAACGGATAAAGTAGTACTTAATAGGACAATGAATCCCTATTTTCTTTTGGTTACGTTATAACTTAAGAAAGTTTTATAATTAGGGATTGCAATCCGGAAAACCGGATCCTTTAATATCCGGATCCGGCATCATTTAATCCGGCCGGACTGAAAATTACACCGGATTGCAATCCCTATTTCTAATACTTTGTAGATGGTCTTTACGAAAAAGAATAATTAAGAAAGTTACGCAGAAAATTAGTAAATTACGGTTATTACTAAATTCAAAACTGATTTCAAATTTCAAAATGACCAACTCTCAACGACTCTATGTCCGTTACAAATTATAATACAACATACACTAAAATAGTCTCTAAGATAACATAATGATTATAAATTCGTCTGAATACATTTATGTCTCAAGTAGGTTCAATAACTCTGACCTACATATCGAACGGCACTCATTAATTTTATATCGACGATTGATAGCTGTTTTATTTGGATGCCGACTTCCGTATTTACAAACGAATGCGCCTGTTCAAATTAAGAAGTCTTTTTTTGCGACATTCATCAAATCTATCAATTTTTTTTAACACTTTTCAAATAAAAAACGCGGATATTTTTTTGGGGTTCCAGTACTTCATAGGGATGTCACTCATTGTAATTATAACTATTTTATTATTCGTCAATTAGATTACTATTGGGTTATTCATGTCGTGGAAAGATTGGCCAATCAGAATAGTCATTGAGGTATTTTGTTCGCAGTTAAGCAAGCTTTTTCGCATTATAACTATTGTAACTTTACAGCAAATTCTACACAATAAAGGTATTGCAGTCGTGCGTATAGGTAGCATAGGTAGCAGTAGCAGTACAGTTGTAAAACAAATGTTTTCGTCTAAATTGTAATGAATATCTAAATTACCACAATGGTATGTTGCGTTAGCAGAAGTTTTTTGTGAAGTTTTGAAGTTATTCAACCACCTAAAACAAAGCAATCCTACTCAAGGCGAACTTGTTTATTGAGTAAAAGACATACCTACGATGACCAACATGCACAACCTGATCAACTATCTCCATCCGGTTACTGTTAACGATGATATTCTAGTATTGAGTATTAATAAACTATATTATACATGTCCACATTGTATATTCTTATTAGTTCAATGAAACTTGTCGCATTTATCATTCAAATTTCTACACGATAGGTCTTTGTATGCTATCTAATCAACAGCACTTTATAGCCTAACTAACAATGAAATGTATAAAGCCACCGCAAATAAAAGCACAGTAACGGCCATATCGGAGCCGGCCGCGCAATAATAATTATTGCAAAAGTAATTAATATTACTTCACTGTAATTAATTAATACTTTCTAGCATATGTAATCAAAGCTTTTATAGTTCTATACCTAGAAGGTTACATACCTATACAACGTGTTATACAACGCAAAACCTCCAACACCGATTATCGTCAAATATGTTATTAGTATTTTTTTTTTCTTACAAATAAGTACATAATCTGTAGGTTCGTAACTCTTGCTTATGCGTGTCGCACCCTTTTTTAGGGGATTATAATAACAATATCTTGGGACAATCCACACACGGTCATCTGATCCCAAACTAGGCAGAGCCTGTACTATGGAAACCAGACAACTGATACTAATACTTATATACTTTTTTTTTGTAAATACATACTTAAATAGATAAATAACACCCAGACACTTGGTGGGAATCGAACCCACGACCCATCGGTTAGCGGACAGGGTGTCTAACCACTAGACAAACGGGCCCGGATAGTCGCTTCTGGCCGCAGACGGCCATATTATAGCTTCACTGGGCAAGCGAGCAAGCGCTTATAGCAATCCAGCTAGAATGGCACGGGGATCTACGAACTCAAGGGCACCTCCGAGAGGCACGGCCTACGCGCTCCTACCGACACCTACCCAGAAGAACCGACAAGAAACTTAGTGAGGTGATGCTCTTCGTTGAGGTCGTATACGTACTTGCAAAGTCTTGCTTCAGTAGGGCCGACTTTGGGTCATGATTAAGAAAGACTGATTAATGGGTTCGGATGCTGAGACGCGCTTTCAAAGTAGCGTTTCGACGCTTCTTTGAAGAACTTACGAAGGGAAACCCATGCGCTCGCTTGAAGTTAGTAAGCTCTTAGCCTACATATTAGTCAGACCCGACCGCCGCGCCGCCGAACTTCGATTCCACATAATAAATAGAAATATAAAAAAGAAATAACCAGTAGTGTAATCTATTCTGCTCTCGATACTAAACTATCTAGTTTGAGGTTTGTGTTTATTCGGTAACACGGTGTATATGAGTTTATTGGCGGAATAACCTTATCTGTACTGACGTGTTGTCAATGTTCCATGAGGAATCACTGTGCTATTGGTGGAGTGAAGGGTCCGATTGTTCCTGTTGCTGTAACAGCGACAGGGTCGTCGGTATTATCTACGGCTTCATCGCCAATTCAATTCGAAGAATCAGAAGTGGGATTTTCAAAAGTGGGATACGGACCCCTCGACGAGTGTGACCTACTCGAATCTAGTCAGGTTTTTATCAAATATTTACTATAGGTGTAACTTGTTGACTTAATATACCTACCTATAATTTCCAATCGTTTAAGATTATTACCGATAAGGGGACCAGTGTGCAGGAATCGACCTAGATAGATATACGTCAAGTGTAAAGTACATTTATATATCTAGTTGGTAGTAGTAAACTTAAAAGATAAGACAACGTTGGTTATCTAAATAACTTACGTACTTAAGGTAAACGTAAACATAAGGTGATGTTAGAAAAATATATTTATGTTATCAAAATAAGAAGTGACTTGGAGCCGATTACACTCCGGCATACCTAATCAAAATTAATTTCAACTCTTTCCCTCTACTGTGACTTCTAGAAGTCAAGTTTTACAGTAGTCTCCAGTGAATATACCAAACTTTGACCCGCGGCGTTTCCTTGCCCTGCAGACCGGTAATGTGACTGAATCCAAAGGTGACTGGATGGGAATTAAATGTTTTACCTAGCCTAGTTAATTTTCTTAGTCCAACTATTGCTAGTCTTCCTTTTTGCGGCTGAACCAATTTTTATCATTATGTTTCCTGTCTTGCAAAATAAAGAAGTAGAAATTGACAATCATAGGTACTCCTCTTGTTTACTGTTTTTACTCCCACCTAACCCTAAGCGAGGATACAGGTGATGGCACACAAGAAATACATATCAAACTTTGGAACTCTGAATAAAACACTGGTAACCTTACAACGCCACACGGTGGTGTTATTTCACTGTAATCATTTGTAAACAACTGCACTAACGCGGGCTTTTCGTTTAATTAAAGTTGACTCCAAGTGTGACCTTAATCGGCCATGATATTGAAATCAATGCACAAGCTGCGCATTTCCTTCCCGGAAACCGTTTTTTAATTAATCTGATTACTACTACGCTTACACACAAGTAAATTATTTATAGCAAATCGATTACAGATATCGATTACACAATAAATATTCGTTCAAGAGTACTTGTAGAGATAAAACTGAAACCTATAGTCCGAGCTACGTGCCCCAAAGCATGTTGGCCGTATCAAATGCGTAAACATATTGCTGAAAACATAAGTATTATTATTATATTTAGTGCGGCAAACAATAGACCCTCACATGGTAGTGTTGTGTTTAACCGGCGCAAGCGTAAACAAGAAAGCTACTGTTTCTCGGAATAGGTAGGCGTGTGTAGTGTGGCAAGCATTGAACTTGCCGATAGTGGTGGGCAAAGTCGAGAGAACGGTACCCTTTTCCGAAAAGTTAATAACGGGGTATAAAATAGATTTTTTTTGTACCACCTCACTATTCCTGAAGTCGTCTAGGATTATTTGAGAATAATTTAGGGCCGTATTACAAAACCATACTCAAGACTCAAGTACTACTTAAATCTAGTTTGAGTTGAAGTTTTAATTTTAGAACCTTACTTGAGCATTGAACTGTCAAACTAGAATAACCTGAGTATTGTCAGATGATTGTCAGTTCGCGATGACGTTTATGATTTTATTTTTAGTTGTTTTGCGTAAAACGATATTATCAGAAATTATTTGTAATAGAAAACAGACTGATTGCAGTGTTGCCTTATATATTCAGAACTCAAGTAAGCAGAGATCAAAATCTCTACTCAAGACTATAGACTCAGTTGATTTAAGTTTGAGGTTTGTTTTGTAATACGTTGGGTGCTCAAGTCTTGATTCTTTGTTCAAGCAGTGATCAGTTGAAAGCAGTTTAAGAGCTACTTGAGTCAAGTTCTGTAATACGACCTTTTGATTACTTTTAATTGACAATATTTTATGAAGAATCACAACTGAGGGGCTAGGTTCAAAAGAAGGATCTTTGCAACCAGCGATAGCTCGGCCTTGTGTTGTTCATTACGCTTCTGTTTTTTGTCCCGAGTTTTGATTTGTCACGAGGGACCACAGTAAAGCACAGGTAACATAGAGAAAATAACAAAACTGACTTTTAAGAAATTAATATCTTGTCACATGTGTGCCCTAGATGATTTTTTGAAAGAAGATGACTCAAATGTTATTTAGCAAGCAACACGCAAGCATAGTTTTTACTACTATTGCTATTTTCTTTCGAAGAGCAGCATTGGTGTCAATCAATCCGCATCGAAAATCCGATGACCAAGATGAAATTAAATATCTTCCTCGTTTTAATTATTTTCACATCACTAGTCACAGAGCCGCGCACTCAAGAGTAAAAACCACGCACGCCACGATTGGGCAGTAAAAAAATATAGTAATTATGTAAGGCGACCCGACCCTACGTTGAACATAATTGTAGCCAGTGATTGAAGGCGGAAACCACCAATTTTGTACAAATCTTTACTCTTAAAAATAGTTCTATCGCTATTATCGAGTTTTGAAGTACGATTTTGATTGGTACTACTGCCTACCGTTTGTTAGTCTGTTTTGTTCAGAAACATGGTAGGTATACCGGTACGCTACTTTATTAGGCCATATGTCCGGGTAAGAATAGCACCCTCCTATCTCCTCTCGTTGGGTGTTCGTAAGAGTCGCCTCTTGGGGAAAATTAGAAGACGGACAGCAGCGTTTTTCTATTGGATTACCTACCCCCCCCCCCCCCTTGTTCAGCAGTGGACGTTCTTCGGCTGCTGATGATGACTTTATTAGGTGTCGATGTGCTTCACAGCTTTGGGACAATTCCTTTGTTTATTTTGCAGTCAGCACAACTTCTATAACATAAGTTCCCTTTGTCATTAATAATCAAAGAGATAAAAAAATCACATTCATTCTAATTCACATTTCTTTGTCAATAATGTCAATAATTACTTAGCACGACTGCATCACCGCCTCAGTCAAGCACTAATATACTAATAAAAAAAAAGTGGAGGCATGTCGTTAAAACGACTTGCAATTAGTAGTAACGATGACCTCCGGCCTCCAGCACACTTGACCAAATGGCCACTAATTATGTTATAGACAATCCAGCGCAGCCAATCAGCCTACGATGCACAGAACTCTATATTGTGTTAAACAATAAATCTCTACGGCACTACAATTGCTGAAAAACAATAGGGTGCTAAAGTTGTAGGTTCCACATCTGCATCATTCGCTGCGGTTTGCACAGACGCAGTTGTTCCCCATAAGTTGGTAATGGACTAATTGTAAATAGACTTTAAAAAAAGTGTTTTTTTTTCGTATAAACAATGAAATCGAATTGATTACATTTTGGCCTGAATTTGATATAATACCTATCACGATATAAATACTCCTGAGGTCAAGGATAACAGTAAAATAGGTCACAAACCGTAATTTAAGAAAGACGCTTAGCGAAACACATTATCAAAAATCTGAGTAGAGAAGTGGCACTAGAAAATCTTCAGAAAAAAGCATTGCCGACGTAAATTACGAACACAATTAAGATAAAGAAAGCATTATCTTTAAAAACTTTAATGCTTAGCAAGGTTAAAACAACATTAAATTACAGCTGGATTTAGCTTACTATTAAGACGAAATATTTAGTACAGCGGGTTAATGATTTTGTACGTACAACAAAAGGTCTACACGCATTTACGACGTGACGTCATGGGGGTTTTTACAGTGCTGATAGACCCCCGACATGATTCCTCGAATAGGTCGGTGTTATTATAAACAGTTGTTAGTGTAACGTGTTATTTTCTGGCGATTCTGAAGACAACCGGATGACATTGATTTAACTAGAAGTATACTGTCTACAAGCAGTCTTTTCAATAGTGTAACTTTTCGACGAATCCGTTTAATCTAAACCTTTAACCACCCATTCGATAAACCCATTCGAATCTACCAAATCATCTGAGATAGAATTACCACTCACTCACACAGATTATTGATGAGCTACTCCAATTGATATGCTGATGTTTGTGAGGTAGTAGATTAATTTAACAGTTCTCTAAAATTCTTCTTTCTTTATCTTCCAGCAAATTATTAGATAGAGATAATTCTTAATTTAATTTGTGAGAGTCAACTCCAATGTCAAAAGCAATAATAATGTCCTCCTGGCCAAAACGACCACAGCGGCCAATCTTTCACAAGATCAGCCATGTACGCAGGAGATATTATAGTGCACAAGTGCTTGCGTAGACACAAGTGCACTCTCTCTTCCTTTATACCTCTCATAATCCGATGGGACGGAATACCGACACGACCGGGGAGAGGTTAGGCGCAGGACCGACTTTTGACATGCCCATCCGACGCATGGATCATCTTACTTTACAGACAATCAGGTGATCGGCCTGCATTGTAGCCAGTAAGGAGCCAGCCTAGCCAGTAAGGAACAACTACTCAAATTTGTTGCCCCCCGCAGGATTCGAACCCGCGACCTCCAGTTTACAAAGCAAGCGGCTTCCCACAGCGCCACGGAGGCTACAAAATAGTAAAACAAATTAAAAACAAAAAAAAAATCTACAAATTAGTAAACATCCCGAGAGTGGACTTCACTATTACCCTCTTATTATATATCGATGATTACCCCTAATACATATTTTAGATAGTACGTTATCAGGCCATCTACACATGTAACATTCTACAAGCGTTAACGCGAATAGAAAGTATAAATATGTATGAGAATTACATGACAGAAAAATCACGACAAACTATAGGGAATTGACACCGTTAGCGAATGAAGAAATAGAATCGCTATGAATCGATTGTATCTTGTCTAAAGCATCAAAGTGGGATGCGACTGTCCAACATAATCATCCTATAGTATGGAGTCAACTTGCCTGAATCTAATGAAAGTATCTGTTCAGGACGACTATAATACTACGAAAGGACAAAATAGTGTTTGTGTTACAGAGTGTTGTGTTTTATAGTAATATATAGTTAAGTTTTATAACTCTGCGATAGTTAAGAGCCTAGATTTAATTTCCTAATAAATTATAATATAGTTTTGTGTATAAGCTCACTATCCCGAGGAGGGGTGAGCTGAATCAGTTATAGATAGCCTAGCCTAGGTCTCATAGTACTTGCTATTTATAATTAGCGTAGGGTAATAGTATAATAGAAGTACCCACATGCCCTAGATGTGCTAAGCACATATATGAACGGCAAATAGCTATTTGCAGCTAGGTCCCAAATCTAGGAACCAACTCAGGACCTAGATCTGGGTCCGCCTTGGTGGGTCTAAGTGCCTAAACAGCACTGATGTACATATTTCCATAGTTATAGGCAGTTGTACTATCGCATATCATGTTTTCTAGGGTTTTCGCTATGACCTAGGCCCCTAGGTGGTCTAGATCATAGATATACAGATAGTACACATCGCAGGCTACCTATCGGTACTATTTGTGGGCATGTGGATGCTACGGGCAGGGCGCAGGCGAAGTGACAAGCGGCCAAAGCGTGGTCGTCGCGCCCCTATTACAGTATTTATCGGCCTGTAGTTCCCTAACAGAAATAGATAGATAAACCCTATGTACACCGTTAGAAAGCTGCTTACACGCACTTTCTAACGGTATAGGTATCATGTATGTGTCTAGAATAGTCTAAGTAGAATAAGCGAAAATGTACAGTTTTTATAATAAAAATAAAACGTTAGTGGCTGCCTCGGTGGGGCTCTCGTTACGGTAAAGTTCCCTGCAAGGATAGTAAATGCGCATTCGGCGCCACTGTCGGTGAACAAGCAAGCGGTCGACGCGGGAACTAAAAGCAAGATATAAATAGAAGAAAAGAATATTCAGTACGAAGAGCGCCACCGTCGTAGCCACTATCAAGCTTGCTATCAAATTGGGAGTTCTTATTTCACGGACACCTTGTAACCAACCTACATTGTAACCAATAGCGTCAACACTCTTCGGCGGGTTCATACCGTACCAGCGATAGCTACAGACACACAGGACGTCAGTGGCTCGTGCATTCGGGTCCGCCCGTCCTGCACATTCGCTGGTCGCATCGAGCCGGATTACCGAAGAATCGGCTGAAGAGTACCAACCAGCATTCGCTGGTCCTACGGAGCCGGATTACCGAAGAACCGGCTGAAGAACTGAAGAACTGAAAATTTGGACTGAAGGCTTACAAGATGCCCATAACGCGTTCAAGAGGACGGGCTCCCGAGGCGTGGATGATTGAGGTGGGGGGGGGCCCCACCCCCAGAGAAGAACCGTCCGTTCGCCACGAGCTGCCGCCGCGTTCCCCGTCGACCGTCAGCACCGACCCGCCGCGGCCCGCGACCCCGCGGCGGTCCCCTCCGCCGGCCCCGAGGACTGTTCCAGAGAGACCAGAGCCGCCGAGCCAGAGGAAGGGGAAACATACAGGAAAACATTCAGATGCGACGCTGCGCCCCGCCGACGAAGCACACCGACCGGACGCAGCGACCGTAAGCCGGGAAGAAGAAACCCGGACCGAAGAATCGAAGAGGCCGACCGGCCCACCGAAGTCCCACAGGACTCATCGATCCCAGAAGAGGATACTGAAAGCCCGTGAAGAAATACTGAAACTCAAGTTGGAATTAGCCGAGCTAGCGCTACAGAAGGCTGAAGAGGACTCATCGGAGGACGACTACGATGACGACGGTCACTCCAAGACAGAATTCGTACGTTCCTGGCTGGAAGAAGCACCGGAACCAGAGTCACAGCCACGCCCAGAAGAGGACGAGACCACCGGGAGGGATGCCGACGCCGACGCCGCGCAGCCCGTTCAGACACTGCCGCTCTGCCCGGAGGACATCGCGCCGGCTCAAGACAGAAGACTTCACGAGCATCGACCGGATCCCGACGCCGCACAGAAGACTGGGGTTCCGGATACAGAAGAACAGAAGTGTGCTGATCCAGTGAAGATCCCGAAGGAAGGCGACGCACTCCGTCCGTTCATCAGCGAACTAACGTCCGCTATCGCCGCGCTCGCCGACCGAAGCAAACCGTTCGAGACGTACGCAGTCACGCCGGTTGCCGCCGCATCGAAGGTCATCATGGACCTGCCAATCTTCAGTGGAGCACACACCGAGTGGTTATCGTTTCGCGCCATATATGACACCACTCGCAACTACTTCAACGACGTTGAAAATACAGCAAGACTAAGAAGAAGTCTCAAGGGAAGAGCCTTGGAAACAGTTAGCTCGGAACTCATCGGGCACGCGAAGCCGGACGACATTATGAAGGAATTGGAACTACAGTTTGGCCGTCCGGACTCCATCGCTCAAGCGGAAACAGAAAAACTCCGAACTTTGCCGCGCTGCACAGAATCGCCGAAGGACATCTGCACCTTTGCAAGCAGGGTCAGAAGCAGCGTGGTCACACTTCGCGCGTTGAAGAAAGAATATTATCTCATCAACGCCGAGCTACTGCGGTGTCTCACCGAGAAGCTACCGAACTCTCTGCGCGTCCAGTGGTACAAGATGTTCACCGAGAAGTATAATTCAGTTCCGGACTTAGCAAGATACAGCGACTTCGTCACCGAGCAAGCCCGCTACTGCAGCGCCTTCGCACCGCCGGAGCTGATCACCGAACCACGGGCCAGTCTACGGACGACGCCGACGCACAGAGCGCACACCGCAACAGAGAAGCAGACGCCGCGGTGCAGGGTCTGCAACAAGGAGGGGCACGCCATTACAGATTGTGCCAAGTTCAAGGAAGCCGATTCAGATGGAAGGTGGGATCTCGCGAAGAAGCACAGCCTATGCTTTCGCTGTCTGAAGCCAAGATACGCGAAGCATCACTGCAAGATCAGAAGGTGCGAGATCAAGGGATGCAAGAGGACGCACCACCGCCTTCTCCATCACGAAAAGGCGGCGTTGGTAGCGTCCACCGAAGAGAGGAATGCGGAGGAAGCCAGGGAGACAGTCGCCAACGCATGGATGTCGCAGAAGCCTCAAGCCTATCTGAAGATAGTTCCGGTACGAGTCATCGGACCGGCGGGAGAGACCTCGACGTACGCCCTGCTGGACGACGGGTCTACGGTGTCTCTCATCGACGAAGAGATCGCCAAGCAAGTGGGAGCCGAAGGACGTCTGGACCCGCTCAAGATGGAAGCCATCGGGGACATTATCGTCGACACGCCAGAGTCTCGTCGCGTTGCGGTCTCGCTCACGGGGCCGCAAGGACAGCGCGTTAACCTACACGCGCGCACCGTACCAGGACTGCACCTGTCGCCGCAAACCGTGGACCGGAACGACGTCACGGGCTGCGAACACTTAGAAGATCTGCGCGAGAAGCTCGCCTACGAGGGAGCGGTGCCACGAATACTCATCGGGCAAGACAATTGGCACCTGCTTCTCGCCAGCAACGTGCGAAGAGGCCCGCGACATCAGCCGGTAGCTTCGCTCACTCCGCTGGGATGGGTGCTACACGGCGCGCACACCAGAGCATTAGGTCAGCGCGTCCACTTCGTGAACAGATTGACTGCCAGCGAAGACAGCGTAGAAGAGCAAATGAGGGAATTTTTCGCCATAGAATCTCTCATCGTCAACCCTCGTCGGCCGGCGAACGACCCCGAGAAGAGGGCCGAAGACACGCTCAATAAGCACACACACCAGTTGGAGGACGGACACGTACAGACTGCGCTGCTATGGAAGAAAGAAGACATAACGATGCCAGACAGTTACGGCACCGCTATGAAGAGGCTTGTCTCCACGGAGAAGAAATTGGATCGCAATCCCGACCTGAAGAATAGGTACGGCGAATACATGGATTCGCTCGTACAAAAGGGATACGCAGAGATAGCACCGAAGAACAGCGTACCCGGAAGAACCTGGTACCTGCCCCACTTCGACGTCCACAACCCGATGAAGCCTGAGAAGCTGCGGATCGTACACGACGCCGCCGCAAGATCAACAGGAACGTCTCTCAACGATTACCTGCTCACCGGACCGGACTTGCTGCAGTCACTGCCAGGAGTGATGATGAGATTCCGCCGACACCCCGTCGCAGTCTCGGCGGACATAGCTGAAATGTTCATGCAAGTCAAAGTGAGACCAGAAGACAGAGACGCGCTCAGGTACCTGTGGAGAGGACACCGGCGGGAGGGAGCCCCGCAAGAATATAGGATGACGTCGATAATTTTCGGCGCAGCAAGCTCACCGTGCACCGCCATCTTCGCCAAGAACTGGAATGCACAGAAACATGCCAGCAAGCATCCGGAGGCGGTTGAAGCAATCGTCCATAATCACTACATGGACGACTATCTCGACAGTTTTCGTACAGAAGAGGACGCTGTGCGAATAGCGAAAACAGTACGTGACATACACCGAGAAGCACACTTCGAGTTACGAAAATGGGTCTCCAATTCAGAAGACGTCAAGAAGACGCTGGAACCAGAACGGGACGCAGTCAACATAGTCAGTATAGGCTGCAAATCGACAGAAGAGAAAATTCTGGGACTGATCTGGAAGCCGGAAAAGGATGAACTGAGCTTCAATCTAAAGCTAGCACGTCTACCAGAAGACATACTGCACAGAGTCGCGCCGACCAAGAGAGAAGCCCTCAAGATCGTGATGTCGCTA
Source organism: Furcula furcula (assembly GCA_911728495.1). Taxonomy (NCBI): domain Eukaryota; kingdom Metazoa; phylum Arthropoda; class Insecta; order Lepidoptera; family Notodontidae; genus Furcula; species Furcula furcula. The sequence goes on along the minus strand of OU452261.1, from coordinate 11,318,113 downwards.
TACGATCCCCTCGGCCTCGCCTCACCGGTCACAATACGGGCCAAACAAATACTGCAAGAAGCCTGGAGAAGAGGAATCGGATGGGATCAACAGTTAGACGAAGACCTGGCGCATCAATGGAAGGAACGGGCCGTACACCTCGAAGTCGCGGCCAGCCTCAGCGCGGACTCCGCCGTGCTCGCGCTACGAAGGTTCGCGGCACGCCGCGGGTGCCCCGCGGAGATCTATTCCGACAATGGCACCAACATGCACGGCGCGGACAGGGAGCTGCGCGACGCACTCGCCGAGGAAGCCGGCCGTCGTGGGATGGCGTGGCGCTTCATAACGCCCTCAGCGCCCTTCATGGGAGGCGCCTGGGAGCGTCTCGTTCGCTGTGTCAAGACCACACTGAGCACAGTACTACAGGAGAAGCACCCGCAAGAAGAGGTTCTGGCCACGCTGCTCTGCGAGGCCGAATACACAGTCAACAGCAGACCACTGACGCACGTATCAGTGGACACCGGGGACGACGAAGCCATCACGCCCAATCACCTGCTGCTCGGGGGGTCGGCGCGGCTGCCGACACCCGGGACGTTCGACGAGAGCGACCTAGACAGCAAGAAGCAATGGCGACGCTCGCAAGCGCTCGCCGACATGTTCTGGCGACGCTGGGTGCGCGAGTACCTGCCCGAGCTACAGTACCGGCGGGAGCCCCACGGGAGGGGTCCCAGTCTCCAGGTGGGCGATCCCGTCCTGATCGCCGACGGACAGCTGCCGCGCAACACTTGGCCGCGCGGGAGGGTCGAGGCAATCTACCCCGGAGCCGACGGAGAAGTCCGCACTGTGGAGGTGCGCACTGCGGGGGGCATCTTAAAACGCCCCACGAAGAAGATCGTGCCACTACCGAAATAGAAGCGTCGAGAGCGCCGGAAGCGTCGCCCTTCACCGGAAGAGGATGCAGCATCGCTCCGGCCCGTCGCGCTGCAGCACGGCGGGAGAGATGTTCAGGACGACTATAATACTACGAAAGGACAAAATAGTGTTTGTGTTACAGAGTGTTGTGTTTTATAGTAATATATAGTTAAGTTTTATAACTCTGCGATAGTTAAGAGCCTAGATTTAATTTCCTAATAAATTATAATATAGTTTTGTGTATAAGCTCACTATCCCGAGGAGGGGTGAGCTGAATCAGTTATAGATAGCCTAGCCTAGGTCTCATAGTACTTGCTATTTATAATTAGCGTAGGGTAATAGTATAATAGAAGTACCCACATGCCCTAGATGTGCTAAGCACATATATGAACGGCAAATAGCTATTTGCAGCTAGGTCCCAAATCTAGGAACCAACTCAGGACCTAGATCTGGGTCCGCCTTGGTGGGTCTAAGTGCCTAAACAGCACTGATGTACATATTTCCATAGTTATAGGCAGTTGTACTATCGCATATCATGTTTTCTAGGGTTTTCGCTATGACCTAGGCCCCTAGGTGGTCTAGATCATAGATATACAGATAGTACACATCGCAGGCTACCTATCGGTACTATTTGTGGGCATGTGGATGCTACGGGCAGGGCGCAGGCGAAGTGACAAGCGGCCAAAGCGTGGTCGTCGCGCCCCTATTACAGTATTTATCGGCCTGTAGTTCCCTAACAGAAATAGATAGATAAACCCTATGTACACCGTTAGAAAGCTGCTTACACGCACTTTCTAACGGTATAGGTATCATGTATGTGTCTAGAATAGTCTAAGTAGAATAAGCGAAAATGTACAGTTTTTATAATAAAAATAAAACGTTAGTGGCTGCCTCGGTGGGGCTCTCGTTACGGTAAAGTTCCCTGCAAGGATAGTAAATGCGCATTCGGCGCCACTGTCGGTGAACAAGCAAGCGGTCGACGCGGGAACTAAAAGCAAGATATAAATAGAAGAAAAGAATATTCAGTACGAAGAGCGCCACCGTCGTAGCCACTATCAAGCTTGCTATCAAATTGGGAGTTCTTATTTCACGGACACCTTGTAACCAACCTACATTGTAACCAATAGCGTCAACACTCTTCGGCGGGTTCATACCGTACCAGCGATAGCTACAGACACACAGGACGTCAGTGGCTCGTGCATTCGGGTCCGCCCGTCCTGCACAGTATCCACTAGCGGTCGCATCCTACACGAATCCAAACAATACTTTCGAATAAAGCTAATTGATTACAATCAAAGCGGCATCCATCATAGCTTCGCCGCCATCTAAACTGTATTGCTACATCCAACATTATGATTTAGCTTGGTTGCGTAACCAATTTGCATTGGCGCCTTTTAATTGTATGTTTCGTTAGGATTTATGTATTTTAGAAATCCTTCTTTAAAATGGATCTTATTTGGAATTACTTGGTGAATCTTAGATAATTCGAAGAACTGAATGAGGTAAACCGAAGATTGCAGCCAGTGGCTGTTAGCTGCAGACGGCCATTACAGCTTCACATGGGGACGCGATCGCTTAAAGCACTCCAGCCTTAAAGAACAAAATATAGATATTTTGTGCTTAAGGGCAGTTGGAGCGACGAGCTCAAGGGCACCTCAGGGAGGCACGGCCTCTGCTTAGGCTATCGCTTAAGAGAGAGGGCTGATTCTATCACCTGTTCACAACGCGCCTCCACTTAGGAGAACCGGCAAGAAATTCACTCAGTGGGGTGAGCAGGAGCACGTCGTTAAGGTTACAGGAGTACGACCCTTCGGCCTTGTCGACGAGACCGGTATGTGATAGGATAGATAGATAGTGTAGCATACGGTTGTTAGGGTTCGTGGGTGGAAGTCAGTGGCGTGCAATAAGAATGGCCTATCCTATGATAACAGGCTGATGTTGATTTAAAGTTACCTATCTAGATGCCATAAGTTAGTATGTTTAATCGTTAATTTAACTAAATGAGCATCACGTAGCTTGCTAGCGTAAACTTAATTGCTGTTTACGCGCGAATTAATGAATACAAAGCTAATTAAACTACACACACATGAAATTAATTCACATTTATTTGCATAGCGTAGTGTAGGTACAGTATCCAGCTAACTACATCTGCCTCTGCCAGAGATCTGCGTAGTAAGTACTAAGTATATTTTTTTTTTAACCCCCGACTAGAAACGAGGAGTGTTATAAGTTTGACACCTATGTCCCTATGTCTGTCTGTATACGTGTCTGTCTGTGGCAGGCATCGTAGCTCTAGCGAGTGGACGGATTTGAAAGCGGGTTTTGTTATTTGAATGCTGGTTCAATCGAGATGGTTGTTAGCTATGTTTCATGAAAATCAGTTTAGCCGTCTAACTCCATCAGCAGTTTTCTAGTCGAAGTAGGGATATTAGGTAGGTATATGTATAATAAGCCAAGAGATTTAGTACATAGGTATGTGAAACTGATAATACCAATAAAGAATATGCTAACCTTCACCAGATTCTAATGTGGAGCAGGAAAGTGATCATAGGATCCCTGCACCAATAAACGTAGACCCACCGAGTTTAGACTCGTTGGATAGGTCTAGACGAGTAGTTGGTGATCATCAGATTCTGATGATGGAGCAGAAAGGTGTTTATAAGACCTCTGCTGCAATAAACGTAGACCCCACCGAATTTGGAATCGTTGGATAGGTATTTATCAGCGGTTGGTAGAAAGGTGGTGACAAGGGTCTGATGGTGGAGCAGAAAGGTGGTCACAGGAGCTTTGTACCAATAATGGAAGACCGGGAAAATTGGTGATGGAGCAAGAAGGTGGTCACAGGATCATCGCACCAATATACGTAGGCCTAACGAGTTTAGACTCGTTGGATAGGTCTAAACGAATAGTTGGTAGAAACTTAGTTATCAGAGTCTGATGATGGAGCAGGAAGAGGTTTATAGGATCTCTGCTGCAATAAACGTAGACCCACCGAGTTTGGACTGATTGGATAGGTCTCTACGAGTAACTTAGTTGGTAGAACGATAATGATCAGGGTCTGATAATGTTTCAGGAAGGTGGTCACAGGAACTCTGCTCCAGTAAACGTAGAACCAATGAATTCCGACTTGTTGTATAGACGTTACCTAATATACACAGTCTATTACTAGGAACTATGTGCCTTTTATTTTTCTTTTGATGCGGGGGAAATCTTACAAAGATCCCCGGGAGCTGTGGGGCTCAACCGGGGTATGTGGGATTCTTACCCACTAAAACCCCCGCGGCTGTCGCATCGGCACATGAGAGGGGGACCCCAGGGCTCTCCGGTGGGATCTGCACCAGGGGCCCCTCAGTGACTTGCCTTTGAGCCCGCCGCCGGGGGGCGCATTGTAGCCCCCCGGGAACCTGACACGGTACTCACGGGGACGGGGGTCGCAACCCCGCCGTCGTCCTCCTCGGAGTCGCCGCCGTACTCAATGGACGCTCAAAGGGAGGAACTAGGTACTTACGGACTACAAGTGCTAGGTGTTGTAATACGACCTATATAGTTATATAGTTGTTTTATATTTAAAAAGTTAAAGACAATTTTAAAAAAGAAATTAGATGTCTATTCTGTCAGCTTTTTAACTATTCGTATTTTTACCAATTCTTATTTTTTGTTATTCTTTAATAAATTCAGTTTCTCCACCAACAAGCATATCCTTTATATTTATTCCAACACGTTATCAGCACGAAGCTCTATGGCGGGGAACAACATGAATTTTCACGGAATACAAATGTTAAGAAACCGAGATGGTTATTCAACTTGGAAGTTCAAAATGCGTATGCTACTCATTCATGAGGAGTGTTGGACAGCCATAGTTGGATACAATGATTCAGATAAGCCGTCAAAAGAGATACAATTACGAAATGATCAGAAGGCATTATCAAAAATTTGCCTTACTGTTGACGCAAGTGCAATCTCGCATGTACGATCTGCACAAACTGCTAAAGAGGCTTGGACTGCTCTGCAGAAAGCTTATGAAGATCGAGGTATGGGGAGACGACTTTCACTAGAGCGTAAGTTGTATAAATATTCTTTGACTGATTTTCAAGATATTGAATCATATATCAATGCTATTATCAGTACTGCACAAGATCTCGATGACATTGGAAAGAAAATCGATGACAGTTCTTTGGCGGCGATTATTCTCGGAGGATTGACTTCAAAATACGAACCATTAATTATGGCCCTAGAGAATTCCAATATTCTTGTTAGTAGTGAACTGGTCAAGACTAGATTATTAAACGAATTGTCAAAAGACACCCCTCAAGAAGAGGTGGTTGCACTGCGATCGAAGGAATCTCAATTTACTAAAAAGAAAAGGCCTATAATCTGTTATAAGTGTAAGCAACCAGGTCACAAAAGCCCAAAATGTACAATGAAAAATGATAAGAAGGGGGCGTTGAGTGTGACAACTAACCTAGAGGTTCAAAGCACAGATTCCCAAGTAACTGAGATGGTGGAACAGGCTTCCATTGAGGGAATGGCTCTCTCAGCACCATCACTGACAGATCGGAAATGGATTATAGACTCCGGTGCAACTATACACATGACTCCACATCGTGAGTGGTTCGGCAGTTATCAACCAGTACAAGGTGGAATGATTACTGTGGCTAACGGACAGAAAGTGGCTGTTGTAGGAGTTGGTGATGTATCTATTTCAACTGACTCATTAGCAGATAAAATAGATAATGTAGCCCATGTTCCTCATCTGAGTTGTAATTTACTATCAGTTAAGGTTATGGTAGATAAAGGTTATTCTGTAGTTTTTAACGAAAAAGGTTGTATCATATATTATACGCGTAAGAAAAATGATGAAGTTCTTACTAAAGAAATATTAGCTAAGGGTTCTCTTTGTGATGGGGTATATACTTTAGATTGTAAAGTTAATATGTCCAATACTCCTTCAGCTAAGTATGTGCACTCTGACTGTTCTAACTTTCAGCTTTGGCATAAAAGGTTAGGGCATCTTTGCAGAATTGGCATGGACCTACTTAGAAAAGGTCAAGCTATCGGCGTGGAGTACACAGTAGTTGATAAAGAACCGTGCATACCTTGTATAGAGGGTAAGCAAGCCAGAAAACCTTTTAAAAGTTTGAAGTATGTGAAGGCTAAATCACTTTTGGAGCTTGTCCACACAGACGTGTGTGGACCTCTGCAAACAACTTCGTTCAAAGGTAATAAATATTTTATAATTTTTGTTGATGATTATACAAGATTTATATTTGTATATTGTATGTCGTCTAAGACTGACGTTAAGACGAAGTTCTGTGCTTTTCAATCATTTGTAGAAAGACAGACTGGCACAAAAATAAAGAGTATGCGTTCCGACAATGGGACAGAATTTCTCAACAAAGAAATGACAGACTTTGTAGAATCACAGGGAATTATTTGGCAAACCACGGCACCTTACAGCCCTCAACAGAATGGGGTTAGTGAGAGATGCAACCGTAGTATAGTAGAAAAAGCTCGCTCTCTATTGTCACACTGTTCTCTTCCACAAGCCTATTGGCAAGAAGCAGTAGAGACGAGTGTTTACTTAAAAAATCGTTCACCACATCGAGCTCTCACAGGTAAGACGCCTTATGAAATGTGGTTTAACATAAAACCTGATCTGTCTCACCTAAAAGTCTTTGGATGTAGAGCACTGATTCATGTTCCGTCCGGTCAAAGGAACAAATTAGATATGAAAGCGGAGGAACAAATTTTTGTAGGATATTCAGATAATCCTCAAAACTATTTGTTTAGGAATGCCTCATGTCCAAGAAGGTTGTTGAAGTCGAGAGACGTAACATTCTTTGAAAATAATTTTACTGGATTAAAGGATAATAAAAGTGCACCAATATGTACTGTGAACTCTAACATTGTCAAATTATTTTCTCAGACATCATCTTCATCAGGAGCTAGAAGAGAAGAAAACTTACCATCTACTTCTGGGAGTAGTGACATAAATGTTGATATTTCGGATGCTTCTTTTGTGGATGCTGATGATACTTCAGAGGAGAACGAAGTAGGTGTAGAGGCCAATGTTGTCGATAATAATCAACAATCAGGTGAGCAGTTTGATTTGTCTCCAGATTCCTCAAATGAATCTAGGGTAGATGATGATTCTTCAAGGCGATATCCTTCACGAGTTCGCAAACCTCCAAACTACTTCTCTTATACTACTCTTTTAAATGATGATTGTGACGATCCATATAGTTATCATGATGCTATCACTTGTGATGATAGAGATAACTGGATATTAGCTATGAAAGAAGAGTACAATGCTCTTCTCAAAAAGGGCACATGGATTTTGGTAGACAAACCAAGTAATAAAACTTGTATTCCATGCAAGTGGGTTTACAAACAAAAGCGTGATGCAGACGGTAACATAGTCAAATATAAAGCACGTTTAGTAGCAAAGGGATTTCGACAAAAAGAAGGTGTTGATTACAGCGAGACATTTGCTCCAGTTGTACGTAATTCGTCTTTGAGAACCTTGTTAGCAATTGCAGTGCAAGAAGACTATAATGTGCGACATATTGATGTCGATACAGCGTTCTTAAATGGAGATTTAGCAGAAGAAGTGTACTTGACACAGCCGAAAGGTTTTGTTCGGAAAGGGGAAGAATCAAGAGTTTGTCTGCTGAAACGATCACTATATGGTTTAAAGCAGGCACCAAGAGCGTGGAATACGAAGCTCAAGGAGACTTTACTTAATCTTGATTTTCAGCAAACAACAGAGCCCTGTATTTTTATAAAAAAATTTTCGAACAAAGACTCTTTGGTGTTGGCATGTTATGTTGACGACCTCGTCGTTCTTTACAAAGATCAAGAGACGCTTGACAATTTCAAAAGTCAAATTGAGAATTTTTTCTCAATAAAAGATCTTGGTTTAATAAAATTCTTCACTGGAATAAATATTAATCGTGATAACAATGGAATAAAATTGTGCCAAAGTACGTATATTGACAAAGTTTTAAAGAAATTCAATATGATCGATTGTAAAGATGTCTCAACCCCGCTCATCAAGAAAAATCTTGAACATGGCGGAAGCGAGTGTAGTGAGTTTCCTTATCGTGAATTGATTGGATGTTTAATGTTTTTGGCTGTAAATACTCGTCCAGATATTGCCTATACTGTGAGCTATTTAAGCCAATTTAATTCATGCTATGACGAATCTCACTGGAATATGGCTAAAAGGTGCCTTAGATATTTAAAACATACCAAAGATTATGGTATCACTTATTCTAAGGGCAATCTTGATTCAATAACAGGATTTTCAGATGCAGATTGGGCCAATTGTTCCACAGACAGACGGTCATATACTGGATTCTTTTTCGAGCTTGCCTCAGGTCCTGTTTCATGGGAAGCTAGAAAGCAGCCTACGGTAGCTCTTTCCTCAGCAGAAGCAGAATACATGGCCTTAGCTTCGGCAGTAAAGGATGCAATATACTTGAAACGATTGGTATACGATATTACAAGTAAGTGTCCTAATGTTGTATTGTACACGGATAGTCAGAGTGCCCAAAAGTTAGCCATGAATCCTGTACATCATACCAGGACAAAACATATAGACGTAAAGTACCATTTCATTCGTGAGAAGGTTAGTGACAAGACAGTAGAACTAAAGTATATGCCCACCGATAAACTACCTGCTGATGTTTTAACTAAGCCTTTAGGGCCAACAAAACATCACAAATGTATTAAGCATATGGGTATGTCTTAGTGTTTCTATTATGGTTTATATACCTTAGAATTAAGGGAGCATGTTAATTTCTGTTAACTTTTTAAGGGAGCATGTTGTAATACGACCTATATAGTTATATAGTTGTTTTATATTTAAAAAGTTAAAGACAATTTTAAAAAAGAAATTAGATGTCTATTCTGTCAGCTTTTTAACTATTCGTATTTTTACCAATTCTTATTTTTTGTTATTCTTTAATAAATTCAGTTTCTCCACCAACAAGCATATCCTTTATATTTATTCCAACACTAGGAGTGCGCGGAAAAAGCCGCTCGAATCGTCAAATAGCGAAATAATTTAGGGTCGGTCGCCGTAAGAAGTGAAGACTATTCCAGGGTACGCACTTCTCACAAAAAAAAAATATTCTTCCAAGGCCGATCATAGGATCTGCCTTGGAATATTTTACGGCTTGACCAATCTTTCCGTCACGCCATGAATGACCTTGTAGTTAATATTTTATTTATTTAGTGGAAAGATCTGTGTGTTCTAAAGGCCAGAGATCCAGGCAGCATCCTATTCAAAAGATATTTTTTCTCCAATAATCGCGTTGTTTTATAGCGGAAATTAACAGCAATGAAATGAAACTAATTTTACGGATTATATCGCGGTTTATTTTATTATGGTTATTAGTTTCATTTCAATGTGTAATATTCGCGTAAGTATCAGAAATCATTAACAGCAATGATTTAAAATTAAGTAGGTAATTAATATTTCTCTACAAATCGATAATAAAAAGGAAGGAACGAGCTTTTTTAAAAATTGCTGTGTTTAGATTTATGATGCTAATTTTTCAACAGTATCTCAGGTAGTGGTAGTCTATGGGTAATCTTAGGTGGTTTTTAATTACTAAGTTCAATTCCGGAATCGACAAGTTTGTTCAATTCTTCTATAAAATATTCACGACCTTGTTACCTAGTTGAACAAAATATGTCTGAACTTAAAACTTTTACCAACTTCAAAAAGGAGGAGGTTCGGAATTTGTCGCCTATGTTTTTTTAATGTATGGTCGGATTTTGGATATCAGCCGATTTATTTAATACTAATCGCACACAATGGATAAATTAATTTAGTTAGACACAGATGACTTTAAAATACCTAAAGTAATTACTATTACGAGACCCTACACTGTACTTAAGATGGATGGGTGTAAGTAGTACCTATCGCAATTTCGCAAATCCGCCTTTGCGATCCGATCAACACTTACAACCTCCTTTACAAAAAAAAGGTAAAACTTCCTCAGCTTTCTTCAATGTTGCTGCATAAAAACGTGCATCTCCAAAAGCGATTCGAACGAACCAAAAAAAAAAGTTGTAGTTACGAAACAAGGCCTTAAAAAACTTTTTTCTTACCATAAAAGATATGTGGGTGAAGTCGCAACGATATACACGCTCCAATATGAGTGAACGAAACCCATTCTGGTCCTGGATATCCAGTTTAGAACATTGTTTAATTCATCACTTTAGTTCGAAGCACCAAGCACAACTTGTCCCGATCACTGTTTATTATTATTTGTTGACACAAAACGAGGTTGTCGCCGTTTGCTCTAACATCTGGACTTCACTCGACAGATTTCTCTCGGCCGTAATGTTTAACTTTCTTTTACAAATAACGCATGGGCTATGTTAGTAAGATTACAGTTGATAACAAAGTTAAAACATTTGCAAGTACGCGGCCGAGCATGAAAGCAAGTGGACGTCTGAATACGAAAAAAATAACAAAAAGTTCACAACGAACGCACACTGATCCCACAACCGAAGCCCGCCGCAAGTGTGGGTGCTGGGTGAATGAAGATACAATACAAACAATATGCAACGCACGCATGCGTGCGACCCGTAATCTCTTACCACAAACTGGGATTGCTAGCTCCAAATCAAATATTACCTTGTATGGTTGATTTAACAAGAATTATTATTAATGTAAGTAACACTGTACGATTATTGCATTTTGTAGTTTACAATAATAACTGCATTTGAGTGGATTGTATGAATTACGGCTTCAGCTAATATTGCTGAACATAGATAGATAGATAATACTTTATTGTTCCACCATTATTAAAAAACACAAAAATACAAGAAAAAAAAACAGTAAAAAACAGTAACATAGCATATACATTAATCCAATAAGATGGTACGTTCGTTCTTAGATCCTAGGCATAGCTCTATCTGCCACCTGCTATGATGTGCTTATGGTTTAATCATTTATCTTACTCTCTTCTGATTTACCAAAACTTAATAGAAATCTGTTTTCAGACGGTAAAGTTGTGAAAATTGTCAAATCAGACATTTTTTTTAAGTATAATATAAAGATATGACAGGGTCAGACGCGTATTTATATTTCTATTTTAGATCTGGTAAATGTCTAGTCTAACTGCCGCACCTACAAACATGAGTTACAGATAATATTCACTAAGCCATTTATTGAAATTTGTTTATATCGACACACGAAGCCAATTAATACTTAATACGCTAAAAGTCAATAGATATATCAACTATCTTGTAATTAATAATCAAAAATAATGGTCTGATGAGCCTCTAAGAGTTGAAATAAATAGATTTAAAAAAGGACTTAATTAGAATTAAAGACAATTAACGTTTAACTTTATTTTTATCGGGAATTAACCCGGCCGAAACGTCAAGCCAAAATATAAGGTAAATCGCGTTAATTCCCAATAAAAATAAAGTTTAACAATGGAACGCGAAAGTCTAAAAGTATAAATTAACGTTTATTAGTGCGGCAGTAAGCTCACGTCTGATCAAAAGTAATCCACTGGAATTTCAGATTTCATCTATAAAATGGCGTTTTAAATTACATGTCAACGTCAATTATTATTTTCAGCTCTAAATTTTGCCCTAATTTGAGTAAAAAGGTCATTTGTTGGCAACACCTACCCACAATGTCATTCCCGCCAAGTGTATACGATGCGGTGCCGCACGCACACATTGCACGCTGATCTCTGATTGGGTAAGAAGTTGTCGAACGTTCGCCTCCGCCCGCGCAGCAACGTCCTTGCGCACGGGCCACCGACCGCGCTGCTTGTTCGAAGCTTGGTTACTCGAAGTTGAAATGAAACTTGAAACAGGCAGGTAGATACTTTTATAACTTTATAGATGTGGTTATAATCCTCTGCGCTTTTATTTATCTACGTGTAAGATCGGTTTTAGAGGGTATACTGATGCTTGATAACACAATACTTTGACCATAAGAATATTGTCTTTGGAAGAGAGAGGTATTTCCGAAGACGCAACTATAAACAAGTTAAATACTTTATTGCTAGTCATTGCAGAATCACCATTTATGTGTAGTACCTACCCAAGTAATACGTAGCCTTAGACTAATGAAATGATCGAACAACGTAGCATATACCTCATTGGGGTCACCACAAGTCACCACCACACCTTATCAAAGCGTGTGTTGACTCCATGAACATTTATTATATATATTCACTACTTAGCTGACCCGCGCAGCTTTGCCCGATCTATTTCTTCCAACAATTAATGTTAAGTATATTTCAACCATTTTTGACGGGCCCGTTGGTCTAGTGGTTAGACACCCTGTCCGCTAACCGATGGGTCGTGGGTTCGATTCCCACCAAGTGTCTGGGTGTTATTTATTTAAGTATGTATTTACAAAAAAAATGTATATAAGTATTAGTATCAGTTGTCTGGTTTCCATAGTACAGGCTCTGCCTAGTTTGGGATCAGATGATCGTGTGTGGATTTTCCCAAGATATTATTATTATTTTACACAAAAACTTGACAAATTATATATTTACTTACCCCCACCTATCAAAACTTTCCTCATGAAACCTCCTGTCTATTGGTGAAAACCGCATAAAAATCCGTTCAGTAGTCTTTAAGTTTATTCTCTAAGCCTTAGAGAATGCAGAGAGCTATTCGCCATAAACTACTTACTAAACAGAACTCTAGGTTGTAATACAACCTAGAGTTCTGTGTGAACGGACCCTTAAGTTCCGCGTCGTAATCAAGGCTAGTTCGACGTCGACCTCGCCGTCGAGCACAGCGATGATAGTTTACGTTAGAAAATACCATAGCAGACAGACAGACGGACGCGGAGGAGGACTTTGTTTTATATAATATGTGATGATATAGTGATAGATACCTAGCCAGTTCTTTTCAGAAGTTCTTCACTTTAAAAGTTCTTCTTACAGAAATCGATTGTGTAGCCTTGAATATTGATTGTCGATCGATACTTACATCATACTATAGTACATTTCCAACATCCTCGTGAGTCCTCGTCATCTAGTAAGTTATTATATTGTATGGTTGACTTGCAATAAGTATTATTTAAATAATAATTTGTACAATGTATTAAAATACTCATTGAATGCCTTTAAATATGTAAATTAGCACAACATGGCCTCCATACACGTCCATAGTTTAGTTACTTTATTATTTCGTTTACGTAGGAAGTTATTTTAAATGAAGGCTCGGTAGCAATAGCATAATATGCCAGCTCAGTCATTGCTAAATGTATTTAAATACTAGCTGTACCCGCGGCTTCGCACGCAGCCAGTAGGTAGGTAATTTTCGCGTTATACTCATGAAATCAAACTCGACATAACACGATCCATCTCCATTCAACTTGATCAGATTCGGTCCGATTCGATCCGACCCTTTTATTTTTCGCGGGAAAACCTTCAAAAGGTCCTCGGGACCTGTGGGGGATCAACCAGGGTATGTGGGATTCTTACCCACTAAAGCCCACGCGGCTGTTGTATCGGCACGTGGGGACACCAAAGCTCTCCGGTGGGATCTGCACCAGTGGGATCAGTGCCTTGCATTTGAACGTTCACGGTGTCACGATGCTCACGAGGATGGGGGTCACAACCCCGCTGCTGTCCTCCTAGGAGACGCCACCGTACTGGATGGATATCCTAAGTAAGGACCACACCCCGAACGTCCAGCGACTCCGAAGGAACTCAATCCGACTCGATACAACCCCGTCTGACCACCCGATCCTACTCGATCGATTTACACAAATTATATCAAAATCATCCTATATATTTTGCGCATTACTCTTATATTGATACCCCGTCCTGCAGGAACCCTTTAATTTTTCAGGATAAAGAGTCTCTTAGTTAAGCGGTCAGCGGGGCACTGGACGTCACGGGTTCCAATCCCGCAGAGAGCAACAACTTTGTATAATTGCTTTTTACTGGTTAGGACAATGACGGACCTTTTTGTCTGGAAAGTAAGATGATCCATACGTCGGATAGGCACTGAGGGGCTTGGAGAACATTATTATTATTAATTTTTCCATTTTACAACTAAGTACCTACTAATACTGACACCAGCTATTTGAATTATTATCCGTAAATCAAGTAACCCTAATCTTGTTTGTAAGCTGTCTATACGATAAATGTCAAGCTGCGTGAGCTACTTGCTTTTTGTTCTCGTTGGGGACACCTTCAATAGGTCCCGGGACCTATGGGGTCAACCGGGGTATGTGGGATTCTTACCCACGGCTGTCGCGTCGGCACATGAGACGGGTCGCTCCGGTGGGATCTGCACCAGAAAATTGAGGGTTTTCTGGTCTTGCCTTTCAGCCCGCCGCCGGAGACACTTTATACATCCACCAAGCAAGCTGCCGTATTTGTTGGACATCTGGGGCCACACACCTCAAACTATCTGAAGGAGCTTTAGTCTTATAGATTAAAGAATGTTATTTTAAGTGGTCAATAACTTCTTATATTTTTTACTATCTTTGTATTTCAAGAGCAATAATTCAATGATTTCGATATCTATCACATCAACGTAAGTATTTTACAGAGGTTTAGTTAAAGATTTCATGGAACCATTATAATTTTTTAACTCGCCATCAATAAATTGAAACCACCACCTTGTGTAAAATTGAAAAGCAAAAAAAAAAACCTAAATAATACCAATAAAGAAATTATTTAAAAATAACAATTTTAAAAATATTATTTAATAAAAAAAGATAGGTTAAAATATAACCCCGAGTGGGATGCGAATCCGAGACCTACGACGTTTTCTAAGAAGCGTCCGTAACCACTCGACCACGGAACACTTACTCGACATGGCGAAACACCGTACCTTATGCAAACTAAATGTCTGCTCAGTCCCTATTGTATATAGCGTAATAATACATATCTTATTAATTAACTGGTCAGTTTATAATTACCCTATCCACATACAATAGATTTTATGTGGTCATATGCGCAAGTAATGTTCCACTGCTTAGCCCCTATGAAACATAACGTGATGTTATATATACTCGTACCTACCATTTTATGCCCGGACTTCTACACAACACATCAGTGAAGGTCCTATTAAAATCCATCCACGGGTATTCAAATGATACCTGGACGCTGAGACAGACAGACAGACAATAATTTAAATAAAATTTTTATAAAAAAAAAATAAACCGACTTCAATAGACACCACACTAAAAAGTGAAAAATAACTTCAATATTATTGAAGTTGGTGCTGGTCAGTTGATTCTGGTGTTGGGGTAAGTATCGTGTTTTTTTTAGCACCAACTTCAAGAATATTGAAGTTATTTTTCACTTTTTAGTGTGGTGTCTATTGAAGTCGGTTTATTTTTTTTTTATAAAAATTTTATTTTATTCTTTTTAGTCATATTCTCTTGAAAAGTCTTTATTCAACTATATACCGATTTGGATATAAAGCTTTAATACCAACAGGTATAAATTTATTTTAATTAAAATCTCCAAACCCAACCACAGATCTAAAATTCGGTGGGTCCTACATTTCATGGAACAGAGTTCCTGTTAACATCATACTGTTTGCTCCCATCACCAGACTCTGAACATCATTTTTCTAGAAGATACTCGTCGAGACCTACACAACGAGCCCAAACTCAGTGGGTCTACGTTTATTGGTGCAGAAATCCTGTGACCACCTTCCTGCTCCATCATCAGACCCTGGTGAAGGTTACCATTTTCTTAGTACCAGTTTTTTAGTATCAACGGATTTACATATGTTCTAAATTTCAGATCTTTCGGAGTAATAGAAGTAATTAAAAATGTCCATTGTATACGAAATATCCCTATCTCGACTTGGAAAAGAGCTGATGGTTTTCAAAGCTAAACCGATTTTCAAGAAACATTGCTAAGAACCATCTCCAATAAACCAGCATACGCCAATCTGTCCACTCGTTTGAGCGCTGCGAGGCCACAGACAGTTATCAGACAGACAGACACGCCCCACCCCCCCCCCCCAAACTAATAACACCTCGTTTTTGGTCGGGGGTCAAAAAGAAACCAACCATCGAATTCGGTACGATGATCTGGATGGCGTATGACCATTTTGTAGACGAAGACATCATCTATTTTATGGTTTCTCCCAGTTATATCTCCTTCCCATCACTCATGTTCTTCGAAAAAGTTCTTATCCGGTCTTGATGAAATTCATACCGAACCATCCTTATGGTTCATGATTTCGAATAAAAAACGAATCACTGAAATTGGTAAATATTTGTATGAGTTATAACCATTATTGATTAGAACATCATCTATTTTTAGGCGTTTTACCAGATAATTCTAATATTCCATTCATGTTTTCTCAGGAACTACTGGTTCTTAAGGAATAAAAATTTTATGGGACCAACTTGATGGAATGTCCATTAGGTACAAAAAAGAATCATCCAAATCGGTGCATATTTGGCGGAATTATGAGTGAACATACATTAAAAAAAAAAAAAAAAAAAAAAATACATACACGATGAATTGAGAACCTCCTCCTTTTTTGAAGTCGGTTAAAAAAATCAATAGAAATTTTGGAAAAATATTCAATGTACAGACAAAGTGCTCTTTGAGTTTTATTATAGTACTAGCTGACCCACGCAGCTCCGCCTGCGCTATTTTTACGTTAACTAAACTTTTAATAACAGACATTCGCATTGAATACATAACCTCCTTTTTTATAGTCGGTTAAAAACAGGGACCCACTTTTTACTTGCTCTCCGAAGCACGGACCCGTTTAGTTCAAATGGCGTTAAACGGTCACCCATCTATTTATTGACCTTACCTAATGTTGCTTAACCCGGTCGATTACAAAACCTTGATAACCACTCTATGAGTGTTCCCTTACTAATATTTATTATATTATAAAGAAAAATTGATAAAATCGGACCAAGCGTATAACCAAGTACCCATTCTGACTTTAATCCCCTCTCCCAAAAGAACCGTGCTAGATTACGGGATAAAAAGTATTCTATGTCCTACCTCGTAGTAAGATCTCAAATCATGCCAAGTTTCATTTGAATCCATTCAGTAGTTTCGGCGTGATGCTCAGCCGTGATACAGATAGACAGACAGACAGACAGAGACAAAAATTTAAAAAAATACATTTTCGGCCTCAGTATCGGTTATAGAATGCCCTCCAAATATAATTTTCAAAATATCTTCAATGTACAGAATTGGACCTGTTACAGTTTTATTATAAGTATAGATAGAAGATAGATATTAGAAGGTAGATTAGGGCCTTTGGGAACATTTTTATACTTACAAAAGTTGTTTCCCTACTTCCAAATACATTTATTTATATCATGTATAAAAGAAACCAACCAACCGCTATGTATATTACTTAACTTATTTGTTCTTTTTTTGTATATATGTATACATATTAATCTTTTCTGTTTACTTCCAAATAGATTAATAAATGATAATGTTCCTCCAGGCCGTATCCGGCCAATCTTTTTTTATAAGACCATTAGTTAGCCAACTACGCGAGAAATATTATGCACAAGTGCTTGCGTAGGTACAGGTGCGCTCTCTCTTCCATAACTCTCACAATACTATGGGATGGAAGACCGACACGACCGGGGAGAGGTCAGGAGCAGGGCCGAAGCCCAGATGCCGATCGGCCTGCATTGTTAGAAACAAAAAATGTTTTTATGTTCTAGCGTATCACATAGAGCTAATCCACGATATACCCAGACGACCCCTGAAGCTGACATCCAAAACGGTCCATGGGAAGATCACGCCGGCGCGCCGTGGCGAAGCGACGCGACAGAATTCGCCGTTAGGTCGTATAAGATTTAGTGAAAATACACATTCAAAAATGCGTTGCAAATTGCTTTGCCGATCATCATAAAACCGGCAGCAATTGAATTTCGTGCGATTAATAAATGTGACAAATACTGTGGGAACCAATGATATTATAAACAAATTGGTGAGAACAGTCATGCAAATTCACACAACATTATAAATGCGAAAGTAACTCTCTTTGTGTCTGTTTATTATCTTTACACGATTAATATAACTATAACATTAATATATACTTACACCCATATTCTTAGACGTTTCCTCGAACCTTCCTCCACTCAACCTCAACTGAGGACGCCTCAAGGAACGACTCCAAAGGACCTCGAAAACGGTATTCTTAATCGTTCCTCGACCATATTTCAAGTTTCCTCCACTGAGGATGAGTGGAGGACAGACGTCATCATTTCGATGTGATTTTTGTTGTTAGATTGGCCAACATGGGTGACCATTTAATAATCTTATTTGTGTTTATTTTAATTAAATTCACAGTGTATTGATGATTTGGCTAATACCAAGTAGTTTAGAAATTATAAAACGAATTTGAGTACATATTAGTCAAATAAATAAAGAAAAAAATCTAAATATTAATCTAAATAGTAGTTAAAGGTATTTAGTTTACTACCGCGCGCGACTAGATGTCAGCCGCGTAGTACTTACCGTAGACAAAAGCACCTAACAAATCTTTTGTCTATAATAATTAAATGGAATACGCGATCGAAACCTGTTGCGTACTCGGCTTTTTTTCGATTATTCTTCGCAGTTGTATATTTGAAAATTGCAGACGATGACATTACATATAAATACATACGACGGCGATTAGTGTTGGTGTGCGATAAGATCGTCATACAGATAAAGATAAACACTGATATTCATAAAAATATACATAACAGAATTTTAACATAAATAAATATCTTAAATTCTAGTTTAGCGGCACTTTCTTGGCTTGAGGACGCCTCAAGGTAGGTCGCGAGCTACCTTAAGTTTGACAGTTCTTTCCTCCACTCGAGTGAGGAATAACTCGAGTGGAGGAGATTTTTAACAACTATGAATACGATTTTGATTGAGTGAGGTCGAGTCGAGTCGAGGAAATCTGGAGGAAACGACTAAGAATATGGGTGTTAATCTAAAGTATCTAAAGTTACCCTAAATTTACTTAAATAGCATGTTGTGACACCTTAAAATTGTGCAGTAATTATATTATATTCCAGTGTAGTGTGCTAATGTAATCAATTACATACTAACCAGTCCTAAAAAAATAAAATAAAAGATAATCATCCCGTTTACAAGAATGAACATGAACCGAAGAACTAAGGTCACCGACATAGCTCTCAGAATCTGCAAGTTGAAGTGGCAATGGGCAGGCCACATCGCTCGAGGAACCGATAACCGTTAGGGAAGAAAGGTTCTCGAATGGCGACCACGAACCGGAAGACGCAGCGTAGGCAGGCCTCCCACTAGGTGGACAGACGACATTGTGCGCGTCGCCAATTGTCGTTCATTGTGGCGTTCTAAGGGGGAGGCCTATGTTCAGCTGTGGACGTCTTCCGGCAGATGATGATGATGATTACAAGAATGAATCAATCTCGGTGAAATTTCGGTTCGCATAGTGTGCACACTATGAAAGAAAAGATGATGGGAAAGATATAATATGTAGAAATGAAACTACTTTTACGGATTATATCGCGGTTTATTTTAGGTTTTACTTTCCCGACCTAAAAAGGAGAAGATATGGGTGTTTATAGGTGATAAGGTTCCGAACCAAAAAGGTACTAAACTTTTTTTTTGTTTTAAATCAATAATTAAGTAACAAAAATATAGAATAGTCGCTGCCAGCTGGTACTAGTAGACATGTTTAGCACTGACTTCAATACATGCAGTAGTCAAACAAAAAGTACTGCAAATTCTGGAAATCTTATATCACTTAACTAATATCTGAAGAGAAAGTAAGCCTTATCCATTACCATTAACTAAACGGAATCGAATCCAATACTTAGTTCGTTCTGCTATTGACAGTAGGTACATAACGAACACACTTTATATGCGAAAATGATAATGTTGCGTAGTTGGATATCATTGACCAGCAAAGTATGCATACTTTCACATCTACCTAAGCGTTATTGCTTAAATTGCCATTGCAAATAGCATGACGATACATTAAGTCCAAGTCAACTCTTCATCTATAAAAATACTAGGTAGTAAAGGAGATAGGATAAAAGTCTTATTAAAATTGTCGTCATAAAAAGAAACATTGTTCCTTTTTGAAGTCGGTCTACACTAATCGGATTAAAAATAAATACCTCAGTCCTATCGCCGTGAATCGCATGACTTAGCTCCTTCTCAAAGCTTTTTTTAAGGTCGTATTTACCTGATAGTAATTCTACTCATACCTACACAAACATAACAATCAGCAATAAGATCAAAGTCAAAGTCAAAATAATTTATTTCAAATAGGCTTAACGCTAGCACTTTTGAACGGTATTTTTTTTTAAAAATCTACCACCCGATCACAACGCGGCCTCAACTGAGAAGATCCGACAAGTCACTCAGCGGGCTTGTTATTATTTTCACTTTTTTTTTTTAAACAGTATTGTTACAATTAGATCAGCATCAGCGACTGTGTGTCCTGCCGTTTAAAAGATCAAATAAGAGAGAGAAAAAAAAATTACATACAACAAACTAAAATCCAAAGGGATAGTAGTAGGACCAGTCCAAGCAGCACCCGCGCACGAGTTGACTCGAGCAACAGCCATCACTCCCCTCAACCATATTAGAGGGAAGGGTGACCCGCCACACGATCAATGATTTAATTGACAGATTAGAAATGGATCACATTAAATTAATTCATCATTATCATCACTATCATCAGCAGCAGCCGAAGGACGTCCACTACTGAACAAAGGCCTTACAGAAGAGAGGGGTTTCCATAATCACCAGGCTTGGCAGGTGCCATAAGGATCGCAGTATATAAAGGTGGTAATCCAATAGACGCTGCTGCCCGTCTCGTGTGTTTAGGATGACAACAAAAATTTCAGTTGCCTTTTTTTTTTTTGTGAATGATAGACGCTGTTGGCCGCAGATGGTAATTACAGTTTCACCGGACAATAGGAGGCGAGCGCTTGAAGCGCTCTAGCCTTTACGGCAGAAGTAGCGACGAGCTCAAGGGCACCTCAGGGAGGCACGGCCTCGGCTTGGGCTGTCGCTTAAGAGAGGGCTAAGTTTACCACCGGTTCACAACGCGCCCCCACTGAGAAGAACCGGCAAGAAACTCAGTGGGGTGATGCACGTCGTTGAGGTCGCATACGTACGACCCTTCGGCCTCGCCGGCGAGACCGGTGTCTGATAGTTCAATTGCCTTATCGATAGGTAGATTACCATGCTAAAACACATAATGATAAAATCAAAGCTTACTAAGTGCCAACCTACGCAAAATCAACTGATAACGTATACATATCAGATTAGATAAAAATAAAAGATTCGTGACATTATGTTCCGTGTTTGGTCGATATACCATATGAATTGCGAAACGCGTTGTAAATGCGCTATTCACTCGCACCAACCGATAACGTGTTCATTTATTGATAATTATCTGTAATTATAATTAAGAATATAACACTGGCAGACTTAGTGGAGCGCTGTTGTACCTTGACCCGAGTCATTTCAATAATAACAGCTATTATGCTATGAGACGTGGTCCCTAACTGTTGGCCTTTTGGATAAGCTTAGAGTCACACAACGAGCTATGGAGAGAGCTATGCTCGGAGTTTCTTTGCGCGACAGAATCCGAAATGAGGAGATTCGCCGAAGAACAAAGGTCACCGACATAGCTCTTAAAATCGGCAAGTTGAAGTAGCAATGGGTAGGCCACATCGCTCTGAGAACCGATAACCGTTGGGAAGAATGGTTCTCGAGTGGCGACCACGAACTGGAAGACGCAGCGTAGGCAGGCCTCCCACTAGGTGAACAGACGACATTGTGCGCGTCGCAGGTAATTCATTGCATTCAGCGTGTGTGTGGGCCCAAGGACGTCCATTGAGTAGGGCGGCGACTCCGTGGAGAACGGTGGTGGGGGCCCCCGTCCCCGTGAGCACCGTGACTCGTTCCTGGGAGGCTCAAAGAAAAAGCACTGAGGGCCTCCTGGTACAGATCCCACCGAAAAGCTCATGTGCCAATGCAACAGCCGCGCGGGTTTTAATGGGTAAGAATCCCACATACCCCGGTCGAGCCCCACAGCTCCCGGGGACCTAATGCGGAAAAAAATAAGTCTTTTGTAAGTGGCCTGGAAGAGATTGCTTTTTAGCGATAAGGCCGCCTTTGTACGTTGATATCTTCAACGTATTGTTCAATTTACATGTAACTTTTGGTGTACAATAAAGTGTATTTATTATTATTATTTATTACTGTCCCGTGTGCAGGAGACCGTCCAGATAGGGCCACCGCAGTGTCAGATATTCTGCCGCCAAGCAGCATCGTAAACATTGCTGTGTTCCGGTGTGAAGGGCACTGTAACTGGTGAAATTATCGGACACAAGAGACTTAATAACTAATGTCTCGGGTGACGAGCGATATTGCAATGCAGCTGTCTATAGGCAAGCTTGTCTAGGTTGAATCATTAGCCCTCGGTTGTAGAGTGACGACAACATGTACCCAAATTCTTTCTTTTCTTTTTTGCTGCTCTCCTTATCTGGCTCCCCATATCCCAGCTGTACAACACGCGTTGACGTAAAGATTACGCAATTCCGTTACTCAAACAACAAATGGTTACAACAGTAAAATAATTCTTTGTCTATTTGGTAATTAATAACGACGTTACTGATTTGAAGGCCGTCTCCGAGCACCATGTTTTAGTAATACGGCAAAGTAATAATAATAATATAATAATATCCTGGGACAATTCACACACGGTCATCTGATCCCAAACTAGACAGAGCCTGTACTATGGAAACCAGACAACTATACTATACTATGGAAACAGGCCAACGGGTCCGTCATACAAGTGTCATACAAGTACGAATAGGCACGCACGTATAGGTCTAAATTTTAGGGTAAACTATCTAAAATGATTGGAAAGGTATTTTGTAAAATACGTAAAGGTAATATTAGATAATTTACTTTGAAGTCGGTTTTTATTTTTTTTTAAATAGTTTATTTAACACTTTTTAGTGACTTATTTTACCAAGATAGGTATCAGCACTATCACGCAACTCGAACGTCTACATTACAGTAACTTACTGAAAACATAAAAAGTTTATATCTCTTAAACTACTGGACCGATTTTGATGAAATTTGTACTCTACCCTAAGTTGAAAGATACTTTAACTATTGAAAAAAGAATTTTCGAAATCGGACTTGTAGTTTCTGAGAAATCCGTGGACAAACCTACATACATACATACATACATACATACATACATACATACATACACTCGTGAAATTTGGTAAATTCGTTTAGAAGCCCACATAGACTGACATATATGAATATTACGCATTTTTATTAATATTACATACATACGCGTCGAATACAGAACCTCCTTTTTTGAAGTCGGTTAAAAAGCATAAAATAACGAAAGTATTATTGAAGTTGGTGTTAGCGTACCTGCTGTGTATATTCTGCACCAACTTCAATAATACTTTCGTTATTTTATGCTTTTTAGATAATTTACTTTGAAGTCGGTCATTATTTTTTAAAAAATAGTTTATTTAACACTTTTTAGTGACTTATTTTACCAAGATAGGTATCAGCACTATCACGCAACTCGAACGTCTACATTACAGTAACTTTCTGAAAACATAAAAAGTTTATATCTCTTAAACTACTGGACCGATTTTGATGAAATTTGTACTCTACCCTAAGTTGAAAGATATTCTAACTATTGCAAAAAGAATTTTCGAAATCGGACTTGTAGTTTCTGAGAAATCCGCGGACAAACCTACATACATACATACATACATACATACATACATACATACATACATACATACATACATACATACACTCGTGAAATTTGGTAAATTCGTTTAGAAGCCCACATAGACTAACATATATGAATATTACGCATTTTTATTAATATTACATACATACGCGTCGAATACAGAACCTCCTTTTTTGAAGTCTGTTAATGAAGTCGGTTAAAAAGCATAAAATAACGAAAATATTATTGAAGTTGGTGCAGAATATACACAGCAGGTACGCTAACACCAACTTCAATAATATTTTCGTTATTTTATGCTTTTTAGATAATTTACTTTGAAGTCGGTTTTTTTTTTTTTTTTTAAATAGTTTATTAAATATAGATTATAAAAAAAAATACATTTAAAAATATAAAAAACGGCTCCCAGTCGGCTGCGGGAACAGGGTCCTAGCAGACGGTGGTTAAGGCTCCAGAGAGAGGAACTTCCTCACAATGCGTGCTGTCTCCGGAAGCACTGCCTTCTGCATCTGGCCCTTGATCCAGCCGTCTAACGCGAGTCTCTTGAGGTGTTTATCGAGGCTCTTGGCCATTAGGCCGTGGGCGGAAACGACTATAGGTACAATGATTGCCCTATCAATGTCCCACATGTCGACAACCTCGTGCGCGAGATCAAGATATTTGCATTCTTTATCTTTCTCCGCTTTCACGAGGTTCTCGTCATGGGGGACAGTGACATCTACAATCATTGCACGACGCTCGGTGCGATCTATCAGCACAATATCAGGCCTATTAGCGACAATAGTCCTGTCTGTGATGATAGATCGGTCCCAGTATAAGGTGATATGGCCATCCTCCAGAACTGGCTCCGGTACATACCTGTAGTACGGTACCACTTACGTCACAAGGCAGTATTTCAAAGCAAGTTGCTGGTGGATTATCCTGGCCACTTGGTTGTGTCTGTGCAAGTATTCAACATTTGCGAGACGTGAACAACCGGAAATAATATGCCTGAGGGATTCACCAGGCCGATGACATGCCCGACAAATGTCGATGGTGCCATCCCTCAGGATATATTTCCTATATATAGTTGTTCGTCATCACAACTTCGTCCATAATTGCACAGACAAAACCTTCGGTTTCCCCAAAGAGGTCACCGAATCGTAGCCAGGACACGGAGGCTGAGAAGTCTACATCGAGCCCATGAAAATCCCGGTAGAACCTTCGTGTAGCTCCTTACTTTGCCATACCACCCCGCGATCGCCAGTGGTGAGCACCACAGGCCTGCGCCAGTTCGCTTTGGCTAAGGATAGAAGTGTCAGTCCATTGTCCACAGCAACCACATCCGTATGTATCTCTCCGCCGCAGTGGAGGAAATATTCCCTGAGGTGACATATCTCACGGTTGTGTAGGGTCTTGGCATTTAAAAAGCCTCGGCCACCACATTTCCGAGGGATATATAACTTATTATTATTATTTGTTAATGCACAAGCAGCTTAAAGCTGATGCGTGCATATCACTGTTCACTTGTGTTTAATTTGTTTAAAGTGTTTATCTAGTCTGTTTTTAAATGCATTAACTGAGGGCGCACTGATTACTGTCTCGGGCAAACTGTTCCACATTGTCACTACACGATTGCCTAGGAAGTGGTGTCTAGGGTTGCTAGCGCTTAAGGAGCGTGATAGCTTTAGTGAATGTCCTCTCAATGTTACATTTCTGTTTCGTAGAAACATTTTATCAAGCTCTGGAACATTGTAGTGTCCTGTCAGGCAGACACCAGTGATGTCAGCCCTAATTCTTCTAATGTCTGCTCATATTCTTTATTTCGGAGAGTAGGTACCTACCATTTTTGTTGCTCGTCTTTGTATTTTTTCCAACAAAGAGATGTCCTTCTGAAAGTACGGACTCCAAACTAGAAAACCATATTCCAATAAGGGCCTTATATATGTCTTGTACAATGTGATAAACAAGATTTTGTCAATGTAAGAAAACGCCTTCCGAATGATGTATAAGAGCGAATTAGCCTTTTTAGTTATTTTTATTAAATGCTCTTCCCATTTAAGATTTCCTGTTATTGTAACACCCAGGTCATTTTGGGAAGAAACACACTGTAATTTTTGATTTCCTATGTAATATGTATGTTTAGGATTGTTGTTACCAATATGCAGAATTGTGCATTTTTTCGTAATCTGTAATATGAGCCAATCTTTTGTCCATTGTAGAATATTATTTAAATCATCTTGTATAATGTTTTATTCCAAATTTCTTTAATTTAATTACTTCCAAAATTTGTCCATAAACAAGTTCTAGATTAACATCTTCCAACATTAGTACTTCCAACCAACAGCCAAAGATACACGCCAATCTTTATTAAAAAAAAAAACAAAAAAAAAAACGTTTTCAGCTAGCGTCAAACCATATGTCATTATTTCAACGCCAGAAGACAGCGTGTCGCCACACGCAATTTCGAAACTCCATCCCATGACCTTCGGCTTATCTGTTTATCACTCCAATCAGCACCTTATCGCCGTCAAACTCACTCAGTATCACGTCCGATATTCAAAGCAAAACATGGGTTTGAAGTGCTAAATTCAATGCACATACACAATTACACACACACAATTGTGCAAACATCGCCTAGTTTGCTACTATAACTGAATGAGACATTCATTGCATAATGTGTCGTCCGTCCAAGATATCCCTACTCACTGACATCGGTTTCAACTACTCACTAACAACTTATTATTATCGAAAGATCTTAAAATCAACTAAAATATTCCTTCGCTTAGTTCCTTCGTCAGTAATATTCGAAGCTTCCCAAACGCAGTGACGTATTATAAGTAAATGCGTCTACCTACCAACGAATTCTGATACATTTTTTCGGCTACACAGAAATCTGATTTTTTTCAAATCTAATTTCTTTTTTTATTTTTTATTTATTATCATAATAAGAAAAACATACAAAGACATAAATAAGATAGCAACACTTAAGCCTCTTAGGCTTGTGTGTGTTACTTCACAAGCTACACATTCGTCAACTAAACAACTAATATAAACTTATTTTAGATTAATAATACATATTGAGTATGTTGTAATTTTTTACGATACGAAGTACTTTTTTTTAAAATTTATTTTTAATACTACTTACATTAATATTATCTCGCAATGTAATAGGCAAAGAGTTAATTAGTCTCTGAATCATGTACGCGCTCGTTCGTTTGCCGTAGCAATTTTTTGCCGCCACGATAACCAAATAAATAATCCCGTGGGGTGTACCCTCCTATCTCCTCCCGTTGGTTGTCCGTAAGTGGCGACTTATCACCTATACTGCGATCCCTAAGACACCTGCCGTAGGATTATGGTAACCCATCCCTTCTAAGGGGGAAGCCTTTGTTCAGCAGTGCCAGTCTTCCGGCTGCTGATGATGAAGAGGCATCTAAATAAATAAATAGTCTCTCTGACAAGCTCGGAGCGATGCAGCTTTCGCTTCGATCTTCGCATAATATTTTTCAACTGAAGGTTTATGCTGCAAGTTACCTCTCCACTCCACGGTATACCGCCACACTTCCGTCATCTTCCAATCTCATTGTTGTCTTGTTCTAATCCTCACAACGTCGTATTAGAACATGTACATCCGCCCCAAGGTAGTAGGTACCCATATCAACACCTACATACACAGATAAGATACGAAACCCGATGGAGTTTCGCTACGGTAACGTCCGT
This sequence comes from Furcula furcula, assembly GCA_911728495.1. Classification (NCBI taxonomy): domain Eukaryota; kingdom Metazoa; phylum Arthropoda; class Insecta; order Lepidoptera; family Notodontidae; genus Furcula; species Furcula furcula. The sequence goes on along the minus strand of OU452261.1, from coordinate 11,290,774 downwards.
GGCCTTGCCTGTGATTTAAGATTCGACGCACTGTCTCATTTGCATTTTTAGATTGTTTGCCGACGAATCAAACGTGATTTACGTATTTCGCGTGTTGGAACTAAGTTTATAATAGTGTTGTGTAGTGAATAATTATATTGTGTGCAAAAAATAACCGAAATAATATAATATGTACTATCGCGGACATGAACGCTGTACCAGTTTTCAATCAAAATCGTTTGAACAAAATTACGTGCGCTTACCCCGCCCGCATGTATTTTGGGTCAGCTCGTGCAAGCGATTATCGCCCTAAAGATTGTACACCATTAGTTAATAAAAAACTTACTCGTATGTCTATTAAGTACGAGTATGTTGTACAAAAACTTCCTATAATTAAACTTTATTTACATAGTAGGTAATTAAGAAGTTTAACGTAATGATTATTCTTGAGAATAGTTTTTTTTTAAAGCAAAGTGTTTTTGTTATATACTTTATGTTTAAACAAGCGCAGATTTTTTCTGTCCAAGGTTCTTTGACCAAACGAGTAACTTGCGTCTTCGTTCGTAGAAAAATGAAGAGTCAAAAATCATTTCATGTCAAACTTCTCTGGACTTTGCCACACTTCTTCATAGCTATAAAATGAATGACACAGTGAAGACGATGCAGTATCTTTGAAACACGCCAATTCGTTCGAGTAATCATTTCCACGCCGTCAAAAATGCAAAGCGAATAGGTACATCGTAACCAAATTGATTTATCACAGGTAAATAGAGTAATTACATACATTAATTCTTTCTCAGCAGTCGATTATGTATAACACAGTTCTCGTGTGGGATTATTCCGAAGTCAAGTTGGGCAGCCGATGCCCAGCACGTGGGCAGACAGAGCAGTGTATCTACATGGAGAAATCGCTTGTTATTATTGTACTCTAGATTCGGGTTCAGCGAAAGCGAGAGCTTGTACCGTTGTTGCGGATGTACTGGCCGGAAAAAGAGAATCGATCTTTGGACATTGCATCAAAATGATTGTATTTTGAAAATAGTTAAGACTATGGCATCGCCTCTTTCCGTCGTTACGTGTTTTACTAATGTAGAGAAGATTCCATAGACGCACTGACAGTCTTTTCTATTTATTTGCTACTAGAAATTTCCTGCGGCTTCGCCCGCTAATTTTTTTACAGAGTTTACTAACCCCTAACACACCCCCAAAGGTTGTTTTTGAAAATTCGCGAAACACGTATTGATTTATTTTATTTATAGAATCTTTTCAGTAAATTTCAAGTCAATCTAACCATACAATAAAAAGTTTCATACAAAAGAAAACATCCCATTTAACCTCTTTAGGAGTCGAATTTTCAAAAATCCTTTCTTAGTGGATGCTTACGTCATAAGATTCTTCTTCCAAATTTCCTACTATCCAAATTTCAGCTTTCTAGGTCCAGCGGTTTGGCTTGTGCGTTTATGAATCAGTCAGTCAGTCAGTCAGTCAGGACAAGTAATTTTATATGTATAGATGATTGCGCTATCCCATCTCCTCCCGTTAGGTGCCCGTAAGAGGCGACTAAGGGAAAAAAGAAGATGGGCAACAGAGTCTTTCTATTGGATTACCTACCACCTATAACTGCGATCCCCAGGACGCCTGACAAGCGTCAAGCCAAATTATGCTGCCAAAAGATTCGGTTTTCCTGATTACAAGGCTAGAGTGAAAGACGATTGGACGAACTACCAATTTGACCAATTCACCAATATCAATTTTGACGAATTCTCGATTTGACTACTATAAAACTTGACCAATATCGTGCAACCCTTTTATGTATGTAAATCCTCATGAAATATTATTCCCTGCACTCCCTGCAAAAAATTGATTGTGGAGCGTCAATAAATTGACATCAAAATAATGGGTTTCGACGTCTGGGTTGCGATATCGTAGTCAGCACTGTCGCTTTTGCAACGGAATCCACTTTATTCTAAACTTACTGTCTGCATGAAGTGAAAATGTGGCGTGGTCCAAATTCCACTACATTTACCAACGACAGTCGAATTTTGAAAACGTAAGCTTCAATACAATGATAAAAAAAGTTTTGAAATAAACTCCTATTTTAACAACTCTCCATTTATTTTGTGGGCCCTGCAGGCCTAGCACGACTTGCAGTCTTGACAGATCGATGTGGAGTATGACGTAGTTTTCAAGACCGAAACGTCATTCTCTATACAAAAATGTGAAATGCTACGTCATAGTGACGTCATAGTCCCACTTCTCTGTCAAGATTGGCACATCGTGCTAAGCCTGCTGCTTTTAAAGTTTGGATATCAGCAAAATTTTTCCCAATATCGACTATCCATAGTGCGTCTAAACAAATGTAGATGGATATCGTGCCGTAATGCCAAAGACATTCAAAGAATTCTCCAAAGCTTGTAAAAATTGTTACTTATACCACAGCAGGATTTTTGCCACAAAGCCCACATTATGTGATCCCAAGGACCCGGCTGTGTGGTCCGATAAAAAAGGTCGACCTACGCAAACCGCAATACAGATGCGATGCTGACATAATATTTCATTGTACTTTATTACGAGTGACCGAACAGTTGTACAATTTTTACGTTCGCGGACTTTACGTAAGGCTTCGTGTAATATTTGGAATAACAAATTGATTAAAAAAATCGTAATCTTACGAAATGCAGTGTCTGATTAAGAATTTGATCAACAGTACCATAATATTGTTGTCTGATTAGTTAACATTTTATATACAATTTCATGCAAGCCTCGCAACACGTTTGCTTAAAATGCTATGGGCCTTAGCTATAACTACTCCTTCAGTGAGTCTGGACTTAGGTGTGGTGTACGACTATGGAACCTTAGTTCTGCATAATCCACTTACTATGATGTGTGGTACGTTGTAATAATAGTGCCAAGGAATTGGGTGTTCACATTTAACTTTGCAAAACAGCCAAGCCTTATAGATAACTAGAATAGAAACCGGTGGTAGCACCGGGATATAACGTCGCTTGTCTTGCCAGCCACTAATTTTTTTTTTTTTTTTTTTTTTTTTTTTTTTTTTTTTTTTTTTTTTTTTTTTTGGGAATGATAGACGCTGTTAACCGCAGATGGCTATTGCAGCTTCACCGGACAATAGGAGGCGAGCGCTTGAAGCGCTCTAGCCTTTACGGCAGAAGTAGCGACGAGCACAAGGGCACCTCAGGGAGGCACGGCCTCGGCTTGGGCTGTCGCTTAAGAGAGGGCTGAGTTTACCACCGGTTCACAACGCGCCCCCACTGAGAAGAACCGGCAAGAAACTCAGTGGGGTGATGCACGTCGTTGCGGTCGCATACGTACGACCCTTCGGCCTCGCCGGCGAGACCGGTGTCTGATAGCTAGTGTAGCATACGGTTGTCGGGGAGGGGTCGGCGCATCCCGGTCCAATAGGACCGTCATGGGGTCAGGAGGGTCGAGCAGTACGTGCCGTGGTCTGCGGCGCGAGTCAGAAGGACTAGCGGCGTAATCGGCGGCGGCGCGGATTAAACTGTTCGCGTGACGGGACGCGGATTCAAAGTAGCGTTTCGACGCTTCTTTGAGGAACTTACGAAGGGGATCTAATTTGAAATCGGAATGCAGATCTACGTTCCGCATGTACCACGGGGCACCGACGGCGCGACGGAGGAAACGATTCTGGATAACTTGGAGGCTATCGATATGGGTGCGGGCGGCGTGCGCGAAAACTACACTCGCGTAAGTCATGATAGGGCGAATGCAAGCTTTGTATAATGTCAACTTATTTCTAAGCGACATTTTACTCCGCTTGCAGAGAAGGGGATACAGGCGACCTAATACGAAAGCCGCTCGATTGCGGACGGACCTAATGTGCGGGCCGAAAGTCATGCGGGAGTCCAAGGTGACTCCGAGGTACTTAACCTTCCTAGTCCAGGGGATAGGGCGATTGAATAGGGATATTGGAGCTAGTCGTCTGTTGGGCCGAAGGCTCCGCGCGGAGAACATATTGGCGGGTCCCCGGGAGAAGACCACCGCGGCACTCTTCTCCGGGTTCACCTCTATGCGCCACGTACGGAACCATTGACCCAGGGCGTCGACTGCGGCTTGAAGAGCACGCGTTAAAAAGGACATGTTCCTATGGGAATAGTAGAGAGCGGTGTCATCCGCGTAAAGGGCGAGTTGGACTCTGCTCGAACGAGGAATGTCGTTCGTGAACAGGCTGAACAAGAGGGGAGAGAGCACGGAGCCCTGAGGGACTCCGGCCTGTATAGGATGAGGCGAAGAAAACGTACCTTCGACCCGGTATCGAAAGGTACGATTCGAGAGAAAGTCTCGTATGATGAGTACGAGCCTATCGGGGACTCCTAACTGGAAGAGCTTGTATATCAAGCCGTTGTGCCAGACCTTGTCGAAGGCCTTGGCAACATCGAAGAATAGGGCGCCTGTGTAGACGGGCTTGGGCTGGTTGAGCCCGGTCAGGATGTGCTCCGTGAGGCGGTGCACCTGGTGGACGCAAGAGTGTCTGGTTCGAAAGCCAAACTGCTCGTCAATAAGGATATTATTAGAACTGACAAAGTCTTTGAGTCTCGCTAATAGCAAGCGCTCATAGAGTTTGCCGAGAGACTTGAGAAGACTGATAGGCCGGTAGCTCGCAGGGCTGCTGCGAGGCTTACCCGGCTTAGGGATACCTACTACATCCGCGTCTTTCCATTCGGCAGGAAAGACGCAGTGGGACATGGCTGCGTTGAAGATAGTCACTAAAAGACATATCAGATGGACAGGGAGAACCTTGAGAACGCGATTGGAGATGCCGTCGGAGCCCGGTGCTTTCTTTGGCTTAAGGCCTTTGATCAGGTCTTCCACCTCGGTTTGCGTGACCGGGGAGAGGGATTCGGTGGGAGGGAGTGAGGACCTGCGCTCTACTTCCCTATCCACAAGATCGAGGTGCGCCGGATCGACGGGAGCGGAGCTGGGTGTGCACTGACTCTCTAGAGAGTCAGCGAGAACCTCAGCCTTCTCGTCGTCCTCGAACGCGGGTGGGTCGCCTGAAGGGCGGGTCAAGGGGGGCATGGTAGCTACGGTGTCGGTTTTGAGGGATCTCGCGAGCCGCCAGTAAGCCTGGTGTGACGGCGCGATCTCCTCTAGAAACCCTCCCCATCGAGCCTCCCTGAGTTCCGCGATGCTGCGCTTCACGTCCCTCTGCAAAGCACGCATGCGGACCCGATTGGCATCGGTGGGGTAGGAGTCGTACGCGCGAATAGCCGCGTTTTTAGCGCGGACTAATTCCCTAATGTCATCGGGCAGCTTGAAGCGCACAGCGTAAAAGTTGTCCGCTTCAACCTGCCGGGAGGACTGGCTGATGGCCGATTTGAGATGATCGGTGAAAGCGCCGATCGCTTGGTCGGTGTCCTGAGGGGACGAGATTTGCGCCGGGAAGCGGGCAAGATTCGGAGAGTCGGCATCGGCTAAACAGGTGTTTAGCTGATGCCAGTCCAGAACGGTCCTAGTGACCGGCTGGGAAATGGGTGGCGGACCTAGTTCCATTAGGACCGGTCGGTGGTCAGAATCTAGCTCATGGAGAACCTCTAAGGAGCGCAACCGGAGGGTCACGCCCTTCAGGAGGGCCATGTCTAAGATATCGGGGCGGTGATTGACATTATTGGGATAATGGGTCGGGCGCATAGGTGCGATGACGTCAAAGTCGAGAACGTCGACCAAGCCGTCGAGGCACCTGCCGTTGCCGGTGGTGACGTTACAATTCCACCTGACATGCTTGCAGTTGAAGTCGCCGGCCAGAATGACCGCGTTGTCCAGGTCAAGGAGTGACTCGATATCACTCCTGAGGGGCCGCTTATCAGGTGGAAGATAGATAGAGGCGATAGTGACAGCCGAATGGCCGGAAAGAGAGAGGCGGCAAACCGAGGCCTCTATATTAGTGAGCGCAGGGGGATCGATAGGGATGCAGTGCAGGGCCCTTCTGTAATAGATGGCAGTGCCACCTCCGAGGGAGGTGTCACGGTCATTTCGCACAAGATGGTAGTTGGCGATATTCGGACTCCTATGAGAGGGTTTCAGGAGGGTCTCCTGCACCAGCAAGACATCAACTTGGTGACTTCGCAGGAAGTCAGCAACCTGATCTCTTTGTCGGGAGAGGCCATGCGCATTGAAAAATGCGAGGGAAAGGGAATGGGGTTTCTGCCTACTCTGGTGTATATCCATTTACGGGCCTACATTTGAGTTTACGGGGGACAGGGCGTAGTACACGTCCTCGAATTCGGCGATAGCTTGTACTCTATCGCAGGGGTTCTGTGCGCACCGAAGGCGGCTCGCGAAAAGGCGGATTCTATCGATGTTAATACCATCGATAGAGCGTCGGACCAATTCGAAGTCCGAAGCGAGGCTGGACGCGTGCGCTGAAGGCGCGGGCGCGGCCGGTTGCTTGGCGGGGACGCTCGTTGCTTTAGGAGCAGCGGCGGGGCGGACGTATGGCAGTGTCTTATCCCACGCGTTCGGTGGACGCACTGCGGGCTGGGACGATGAGAGCGGTCGCGGCGCAGAGGGCGCGGGGACGCGGGGGGCCGGAAGCGGCTGCGTAAGAGGCGCTGAGGGCGCCGGGGCCTGAGGCGCTGAAGGCGCGGGGCCAGCCACTCACTGGTCCGGACCCCAATTCTATGGAAATTGCAACGGTCTAAAGCCCCGTGGCTGCGTAAAAGAAGGTCAAAATAACAAACACACTTTTGCATATAATACAAGTCTGGTAAAGATGCCTCCATTTTGTAGCATATTTAGTTCTTAGAGTATGTTCTTCGGCATCAAAGAGGACCACATCTAGTACACACCAAAGTAGATACTTACGTAGACCTCTACCATCAAGAACTTTCAACGCATATATAATAGATTCTGATATAAACGGGTCATAATTATCTTTGCATCACGTAAAGATTTGCCTCATCGTCAGTGAGAAGCAAGAAAGCTATATTGACTATTGACTATTTGCTCACCAAAATGAATAACTCATTAATGCAATTGTACAATACACACTGTGTGCAATGTTGTTACTAACTGCCACGAACCACTCCACGGCTGGGCCACTGACGAACTGTCTGAAAATATCGAACTTACACAGCTCGTAGCAATTATTAATTATTTCTCTTAAATTCTTCATGGGCTACTTGTGTCGTAGTGGAAATAATGGTCAATCAACTAAATCTTTTACGGATGACTGTCCAGGCCCTGCCAAGAGAACATACATATTATTATATACTAGGTGACCCACGCAGCTCCGCCTGCGCTATTTTTACGTTAACTAAACTTTTAATAACAGACATTAGCATCGAATACATAACCTTCTTTTTTATAGTCGGTTAAAAACTGGGACCTACTTTTTACTTGCTCTCCGAAGCACGGACCCGTTTAGTTCAAATGGCGTTAAACGGTCACCCATCTATTTAATGACCTTACCTAACGTTGCTTAACCCGGTCGATTACAAAACCTTGATAACAACTCTCTATGAGTGTTCCCTTACTAATATTTATTATATTATAAAGAAAAATTGATGAAATCTGACCAAGCGTATAACCAAGTACTCATTTTGACTTTAATCCCCTCTCTCGAAAGAACCGTGCTAGATTACGGGATAAAAAGTATCCTATGTCCTACCTCGTAGTAACATCTCAAATCATGCCAAGTTTCATTTGAAATCCATTCAGTAGTTTCGGCGTGATGCTCAGCCGTGATACAGACAGACAGACAGACAACCAAAAATTAAAAAAAAAATACATTTTCGGCCTCAGTATCGGTTATAGAATGCCCTACAAAAATAATTTTCAAAATATCCTCAATGTACAGAATTGGGCCTGTTACAGTTTTATTATAAGTATAGACTATTCGAAAGGGCTATGTCTGCGATTATTGATACGAAGAGATTCCACAGATTGCACGTGCCACTTCACAGATAACCCACTCATAGCCCGAAATAATATAACGCTTACGCTCGTCGACTCGTTAAGACTTTTTCGATCGACACGCTACTCGCTTACTATTTATTGGTGGTACGACTGCCTAAAACACTCGAAATGGTTTAGTTATTCATATTGTGGCTTCTTCGAGATGCGTTGGCGCCTCGTCGCAATAAAACGATAGTTGTGATGAAGGTCAACCTTGAACCGCCGAGATGGGAGCCATTCTTATGCTTACCTGGAATAGCCTACCCGTAGAACAACAAAGGTACACCCACATGTCCATTAAATGTCATTCATCTTTATGAATGACACTTAATAGAGGAAATTGCCAAACAATATTTTTTTTCACTTTTGAATTTAGAAACATGTTCCATATCTCATTTTAATATCACACGTCGGAATCCATGTCTATTTGACTGTCTGTTCGTTGTGTTCGGTTGTATAGCTGTAGAAATTATTCAGCTCAAGAGACTTTAATAGTATTATGTCTTAGATGATGAGACCTTTGAAGTATGGTACAGTATAGTAAGAGATACGTCTGCTTAATTGCATAAAGACAGCTTAATACAGCTGTCTTTATGCAATAACGCCCGTTCGTCACCCAAAACATTAGTTATTTAGGCTCATAAGCACAGTAATTTCATCAGCTATAGTGCCCTTCATCCAGAACACAGACAGTCTTATTACAAAAAGCAGTTTAACGAAAAACCTAGGTTTAGACCCAGGTTTAAGGAACGATTTCCTGAGTCTAAACCCAGGTTCATCTTTAAACCACTTTTCGTAATAAGACGGAGAATGTTTAAGCATTGCTGTAGTGGTACCTACATGAACTTGTAGCCTCCGTGGCGCAGCGGGAAACCGCTTTGCAAACCTGAGGTCGCGGGATCAAATCTCGCGTGAGCAACAATTTTGCTTAGTTGTTCCTCCTAATTGGCTAGGACAATGCAGGCCGATCACCTGATTTTCCGGAAAGTGAGATGATCCATGCGTCGGGTGGGCATGTAAAAAGTCGGCCCTGCGCGTAATCTCTCTCTGGCCGTGTCGGTCTTCCGTTTCCTAGGATTGTAATAGTAAAGGAAGTGAGAGTGTCTACGCACTTGTGCACTATAATAATATCTCCCGCATAGTCCTGTCTTGTTCTATTGGTGTCCTGTGGTCCGAAGGTTACATGAACTACTTAGCCCAAGGGACCTAGTGGAACTAACACTACCACATCGGATTATAACCAGTGCACAATCATTTTTAAAATAAAGAATTTTGCACGTGCAAACATACTGTTATCTTAAGCAGGTAAGTACTTAATTATCTCAGGTACCAGGAACCGTAATGCATAAACAATGATCTCACTACGTTTTATCATACGCTGACGCAGAAAAGCAGACTTCAACACACACTATCAGCGTTGGTCTAATGCTACTGTATTAAGAGGCTCTGCTGATGTCTTTGCCAGCTATAATAATAATAATAACAGCCCATGTTTATGTCCCACTATTCTGCACGGGCCTCCCCTCAAGAGGAGGGGGCTTACGCCATAGTCCACCACGCTGACCAAGTGCGGGTTGGCGGAGTTCACACGTCATTCGAAAGCTAGTTGGGCTTTCTCAGACCTGCGGGTTTCCTCACGATGTTTTCCTTCACCGAAAGCTAGTAACAATCGCACAAAGACGATTCGCACATGATTAATTGAAGAAATCAGAGGTTCGAGCCGGGTTTCGAACCTGCGCACCTTGTTTCCAATGCAGACGCTCGCCCATGTTTGGCAGCTATAATCATACACAATCCGAAGGAAAGGAAAACGACACAACCTGGAAGAGATCACAATACAATAAAGCGCAAGACTGATGTTTTACGCCTATCTGACGTATTATACTACTTTTAAAACAATCAGCTGTATTTTTTAACCGACTTCAAAAAGGAGGAGGTTCTCAATTCGTCTGTATATATTCTTTTTTTTTTTTTTTATGTACGCGCATAACTCTGTCAATTATGAACCGATTTGAAAAAATCTCTCTTCCATCCATTCTTCAATCCATTGATTGGGTCCCATAAAAAAATTATTGCGTAGTAATAAGTAGTTCCTGAAAAACAAGAATGGTGACTGCGCACTGAGAGCTGCAGGAAAGCCTATATCGATGACTTTATGTCGCTTTTTAAGGACAAAAATGATCATAACTCTGGCAAATATTTACCAATTTCAATGATTCTTATTTTAATCGAAAGAAGAAACCACTTTATTAAATCTGTATGAATTTTATTACAACCGGATAAGAACTTCCTGGAGGAACATGAACGATGTGGAGGAATTTATCTGGTAAAAACTATAAAACTGATGTTCTCCATTACGGAGCGGAGAGGCTGGATGGGCCTACAATGGGCAGGTTTATTAAGCTGCACGTCTTACGTGGAGCTAAATAAACCTTCCAACATAGTGTGTGTGTGTGTATGTGTGCGTTATTTATGTGTTTACATGTATCTACTAACATAGTCATACAAGAAATTGTACTACTAACAAAATATGGGCCTAGCGCCTGAAAATAAAACATTTTTATTTTATTTTATTTTTATTACATTGCTCTGACAATTATGAACCGATTGCGATGATTCTTTTTTTATTCGAGAGAGTAAACTACTATGATGATTCCATGCAAATTTCATTACGACCGGATAAATAGGTTCTGAGTTTCTGAAGAAACATGAATTATGTAAAACTATGTAGACGATAATGTGATCATAACCTATCTAGATAATTTTACGGTTTTTGATGGTTCAATCTTTATATATGAAAATATCACTAAAAAGTTTAAAACAAAATCTTTTTTAAAAAAAATTGAACCGACTTCAATATCACTGAAAAGTATAAAATAATTTAAATATTATTGAAGTTGGTGCCAAATATACACAGCCGGTAAGCTAACACCAACTTCAATAATATTTAAATTATTTTATACTTTTCAGTGATATTGAAGTCGGTTCAATTTTTTTTTTAAAAGATTTTATTTTATAATACCAAGGTGCCAGATCAACAACAGAAGAGTCACTAGCACGTTGCCACTTGCCCCGACCCTTAAGACATTAGATATTAAGTCTTTGTGTACAGTAATTTCTCCAGGCCGTAGGCAGGCCTCCCACTAGGTGGACGGACGACCTTGTGCTCGTCGCAGGTAAATAGCCAATTGTCGTTCATTGTGTGTTCGAAGGAGGAGGCCTATGTTCAACAGTGTACGTCTTCCGGCTGGTGATGATGATGATGATGAATTTCACCAGCTACAGCTTTCTTCACACCGTAACACACTTCTTGGCGGCAGAATATCTGACACTGCGGTGATACCTGCCTGGATAGGAACCTACTGCTTAGTAAACCCTAACTAGAGTTAACACTAAGGCACAACTAGGTGCCTACACAAAGTTAAAGCTCTTCACAGATATTGTAAGCGAGCAGTTTCCAGCTGCCCCTCTAAAGATCATATTAATACGAATGTACAAGGTCGCTTGCTTTTTACGAGGCAACTGAAACCTGCACCGAAAAGGACATAAAAACTTAATTTAAGAAAGTAATGTGACAGAAGGTATTATAACGTTATTTGTAAAACGTGTTTTAAATGAAATAAATGAACACGTTCCCAATCTGCTAATGGCCCGCGGCCATTGCTGACAAACGCCACATTTTACCATGTAAGTATTATATGTTTATTAAGATAGCGTGCGTACATTGTGTGATTATTGCCCGACTGCTTCAGAAGGACGGCTATGATTTTCGAGAGTATGCACTTATGTAGGTTTATTTCTTTGACACGGCCTACAACCTAAACAGGTCGATGAATTTTGGTTTATAATTATGACGTTAGACCAACGGGCCCGTTAATAAACGTATAATAAAAGACTTGCTGCGTTCTTTTACAATTTTGATGGTTTTTGCTCCACACGATATGGAATGTCTTAGATTACTAAAGGAATTTATTTAGTTGCTTTCTCCTTGCTAACAATACTTTTTATTCTGATTAGTAGCTATGGTAACTTGCGGATAGGGCTGTCGGAGGAGTGGTCAATGATATAAGACGTACGAAGAGAACGCTGTAATTTGGTGCTGTGAAAAATAAATAAGAAACTAAAAACCAACATTCGGCACATTTTTATGTGAATAAAATGTTCACCAAGATGGAAGTGACTTTTCCAATTTGACTGCTTCATTTTTTTGAGCATGTACTATCGCGGAAACGAATGCTGTACTAGTTTTCAATCAAAATCATTTGAACGACGCGTCGCGTGCGCTTCACCCGCCCGCATGTATTTTGAGCCGGCTCATTCAAGCTATTATCGTCCCAAAGGTGGTACACTGTTCGTGACCGCGAGTGTACAGTAGGCACAGCGGATCTTTGTGTCTCTGAACTTAGGTTTGGCGAACCATTGCGCAACTACAGTCTTGAGTGGTCAATACAAACACAAAAATAGCTACTGCGCAGCGTCTTGCAGACAACTTCAGACACACAAGGCTTCGCTGTGGCTAATGTACTAATGACGCTGTATACAAAGGCAAGTTACCTAAAGGCAAGTTTATGTGTGGGAACACCTGATGACATTAAGATAATCCAGCTCTGTGTAAGAGAGATAAGAAACATAACTATTGACGACTTGTGGAACTACTTTATACTTAATCCCTTCTAAGAAATATTGTAGTAATAATACGATGCGCCTCCTAAAATTACATTGCGTTTTGACAGATCATCTTTTAAAACCTATTTATTTAAGTAAGTACTTAGTTTAAAATAGAAATGAATAGTTTAAATAGAAATTATCCTCGACTACTAAATACCAAAAACCCATAAGTCGCCTAGCTGCCATGCGTGGGATTATGGAAACCCTTCCCTTCTAAGGGAGAGGCCTTTATTCAGCAGTTGACGTTTCGGCTGCGACTAATACCAGAATTAGCGTTTGCCACGGAACCGTTGCCACTATTTATACTTACAAACAATTGAAATTATTATGTTAACAATCATAATAGAGTTGAGAATCTATACTTATAATAAAACTGTAACAGGTCCAATTCTGTACATTGAAGATATTTTGAAAATTATATTTGGAGGGCATTCTATAACCGATACTGAGGCCGAAAATGTATTTTTTTTTAATTTTTGTCTCTCTGTCTGTCTGTCTGTATCACGGCTGAGCATCACGCCGAAACTACTGAATGGATTCAAATGAAACTTGGCATGATTTGAGATCTTATTACGAGGACATAGAATACTTTTTATCCCGTAATCTAGCACGGTTCTTTTGGGAGAGGGGATTAAAGTCAAAACGGGTACTTGGTTATACGCTTGGTCCGATTTTATCAATTTTTCTTTATAATATAATAAATATTAGTAAGGGAACACTCATAGAGAGTTGTTATCAAGGTTTTGTAATCGATCGGGTTAAGCAACGTTAGGTAAGGTCATTAAATAGATGGGTGACCGTTTAACGCCATTTGAACTATACAGGTCCGTGCTTCGGAGAGCAAGTAAAAAGTCGGTCCCAGTTTTTAACCGACTATAAAAAATGAGGTTATGTATTCGATGCGAATGTCTGTTATTCAAAGTTTAGTTAACGTAAAAATAGCGCAGGCGGAGCTGCGTGGGTCAGCTAGTGTGTTATAATAGAGTTGAGAATAAGTAATATATGTACTACATTATCATGCACTTGAACCAATTTGTTTTACAAATACAAATTAAGCTTCTACCGATTATACAAGCAGCATTTTTTCCCAGTCACGCTACCTCAACTCATACGAGATACTCAAATACAGTAATTTCAAACAACTTTATTACTTGCAATAACTATTAAACAACGCGCCACGCCATGGGAATGTTATTATAAAACAAATTAGAATCGCTCTGCATGAGATTCGAACCGAAACACACGTGATTCTTTTAGAATCGTATTTGCAGCGATTTAGTTGCTTAGTTTTCGGATGCTTTGATACAGTGATTTAGATACTTAGTTTTTAGAAGCGTGTGGGGGCACAGTTGGCGACACTTTTAGCTATAGCGATAGTCATTAAAAAGGGATTTTAATACCACGCACATACGCAGCGAGTAGTTGAACCGCTATTCAGCATCAATGCAGCCGCTTAAACACGCTATATCGATAAAATAATCGAACGCAGTCGTAAAACGCAAGCGTATACAGCTGCAAGATAATCGCAATACCATATAATGTCTTAGAACAGGAGTTCCCAAAGTATGAACCGCGACCCACTGGTGGGTCGCGGGCCAATATTGAGTGGGCTCTGAAACATAAGATTACTCGACCGATCGGGGTAACAGCAGGACGTCCACTGAGGACACAGTTGGCGGGTGTATTTTTAAAATATCAGGATAATTAGATAAAAAAAAACAGGAGATCAGACAAATCAGGAGACTTGTCGGCATAAATTGTAATAAATGATATTTTAATTACCACATTTTACTAATTGATACGCAAAATTTCGTTAATTTCTAATGCGTATGTTAAGGGTCGTACGTATTCAATCTTAACGAGGAGTTTCTTGCCAGATCTTTTTAGAGGAGGCGAGTTATGATCCGATAGCCGAACCAGTCCTCCCATAAGGGACTTCAAATTTTAAGCGCGGCTGCAGCGCTGCAGACTCTCAGTAATTGGAAATCAAAAACCCGCTGCAGCCGCGCTTCAAATTTGAAGTCACCCTTATGAGAGGACTGGCTCCATCACCGGATCACAACGCGCCTATAAATGATAGCCCAAGCCGAGGCCGTGACTCCTTGAGGTGCCCTTGACCTGGTCGCTCTCCTGCCCTTAAGGATGGAATGCTACATATTACAAGCTCTGGCCCTCTTGTCCGGTTGAGCTGGCATAGCCATATGCGACCTACATTACAAAAAAAAAATATCTAAAATATTTTTAGTAAGTAGTAGGATAAAAATTTAGTAAGTATAGGCCGACTATTTAATACGCGTATCGCCTGAGGGGGTAGAAGGGAGCGAGGGGAGATGTTAGCGGATGGGTGAAAGGGGTGCGCGGAGCAGAGAGCTTACGTCAAGTGCGGCAGTGCGCTGGCTGTGCTCGCAGCGCGCGGTTGGTGTTTTTGTTACGGACGCTTGAAGATAAACGCACAAGGTATACGACTGCCAAGATAATACAATACAATACAAATATTCTTTATTGTACACCAAAAAAGAAGATACAACATAAAATGGAAAAGTAAAATTGCAGTGTGACAATTTAAGGCGGTCTTATCGCTAAAGCGATCTCTTCCAGACAACCTTGGGGTACAGGACCGAATATGAAAGGGTAGGTGTGTCATACATATTCAGTACATATAAATATATATATATATAACAATAACATATATAACCATACATATATATATATAACATAATATAGAAATGATAAATATACATACCTACTAAACGTATTATGATGATAAAAAAAAAAACAGAAATAGGAGAAGTTTACTGCAAGGAAAGATAGTGAGAAGTAACCTGAGATTTGAACACATTTAAACTCTGAGCTCTTCTTATATTTTGCGGCAAAGCATTCCAGAGACGACCAGCATGGACAGTGAAGGACTTAGTATAAGTGTGAGATGTGTGGGAAGGAGTAAGAAGACACAGTTCAGAAGAGGTGCGAAGAGTGTGATGTCCAGAGGTAAAAAAATTAAATTTCTCTTTCAAATACTGTGGTGCCCGCGGGTTATGGAGAATAGTGTATAGAAGTGAAAGGACATGAGCATTCCGGCGAAGGCGGATAGGAAGCCACTTGAGCTTGTTACGAAAGCTAGAGACATGGTCATACTTACGCAAACCAAATATGAACCGGATACAAAAGTTTTGAAGACGCTCAAGTTTATTTAATAGCTCTTCTGTAAGATCTGGATAGCTGACGTCGGCGTAATCAAGGTGAGGTAAAAGTAAGCACTGAGCGAGCGCAATTTTGGAGTCAACTGGCAAAAAGTTACGTAATTGCCTAAGCGACCCTGCAACAGCAAACACCTTCCTGCTAATTTCTGCAACTTGTGGAGCCCACGACAACGTTTGGTCTATTAAAACGCCTAAATTTTTAACTACGTCACTGTAAGGTATTAGAACGCCATCGAACATAATAGGAGGTAACTGGGCCCAGTCAACTCGAGAAATTAAAGCCTTACTACCTACAATGATTGATTTGGTTTTAGTCGGATTAACAGTGAGACCAAATTTTTTACTCCAGTCAGAAATTACCGTTAGATCGTCATTTGTAGCTTGAACAGCAGAAGGTAGATTACATAGAGAAGATTGTCTATAAATTTGGAGATCATCTGCATAAAGGTGGTAGAAAGAGGAAATATTTTGGGTTATAGAAGAAATAAAAATAGAAAATAGAAGTGGAGATAAAACGCCCCCTTGGGGTACCCCAGCAGTAGTACTACACCAGGAAGAGAAAGTTTCATCTACCTTAATACACTGCCGGCGACCTGACAGATAGCTGCGAAACCAGTCAATGACCGATGGAGATATGTTAAGAGTATGAAGTAAGGCTAACAGAACATCGAAGTCCACGGTGTTAAATGCATTACTAAAGTCTAATAAAGTTAGAACTGTAAGCTTTCTATCATCTATACCCGCTCGAATATCATCTGTGATTTTCACTAACGCTGTTGCAGTACTACATCCTGGACGAAAACCTGATTGAAAAGGATTTAAAAGAGAATTATCAGACAAAAAAGAACTGAGCTTGTGATGAACTAGCCGCTCCAGAACTTTAGAAAGAAATGGTAAAATGGAGATAGGGCGGTACTCTGAGAAAGAAGAGGGATTGCTATTTTTAGGAAGAGGAATAACATACGCTTCTTTCCACAGAGTAGGAAAAGAGCAAGTGGTCAAAGAAGAATTCAAGATATAAGTCAAGGCAGGAGTAACAATGTCCAGGAGAGGAAGAATCATTTTACGACTAATGTCATCAGTGCCAACAGCGTTGGAGGAGATAGAGAGAATATGCCTCTTAACATCGTCATCGGTCACCTGACTGAAAGAAAAAGAAGGACATTTGGGAGTATTGACAGAAGAAAGAAACTTTAATGTGTTTAACTTGGCAACGTCATCAAAAACAGTCGAAGAAGAAAAATGTTGATTTAGTTGATCCAGATCAAGTTGATTGGACAACGAAACATGATTTGATTTTCCTACTCCCATAGAATTAAGAAACCTCAAGATGAATCGCTCTTCCAGTTTTGCGAACAAAATTAACAAGCAAGCTAAACAAATAGCATACAATGTATATTCCTTTTTTAAAGCCAGAAAACAAGATCATAATTCTACAGAGTATCTTGAAGACGTAAACCTAAACAAACTTGTTGCTAAAGCTACAGGACTTTCGGTGACTACTATATGTAAAACAATAAAAGAAGGAAATGAACTGAAAGATGAACAAAATAATGTAAATTTTAAATCACCAAAAAAAATTAAACAAATCCGAAAGAAAAAAAATGAAGTTGACAGTTTTACAGAGGGCGTTGTTAGAAGAAAAATAACTCAATTTTATACGGTTTATAAGAAGGTTCCTACATTAAAAATTTTGAATGCGAAACTCAGAGAAGAAGGAATTTTAAATTGTGGCCGAGAATATTTGAGAACATTGATTCATAAACTTGGCTTTCGATTTAAGAAATGTCAATCAAAAAGAAAATTACTGATTGAACAACCAAACATCGTATCGTGGCGGTGGCGTTATCTTAATGCGATAAAGAAGCACAGAAGAGATCAAAGAAACATTGTTTACCTCGATGAAACATATGTCAATTCGTCATTAAATGTACCGGCGTGTTGGCAATCCAATGAAGAACGAGGGGTGCTGTCGCATATTGGCAAAGGGCCACGTTTAATTATTGTACATGCTGGTGGACAAGCCGGATTTATCGATGGAGCTCTTTTAATTTTTAAATCCAAAAGCAAAACCGGAGATTATCATAGCGATATGAATTTTGTAAACTTCAGCAAATGGACTAAAGAAAAGCTATTGCCAAATTTACCGCCAAGCTCAGTTATTGTTATGGATAATGCCGCATACCACTCGGTACAAGAGGACAAAAAGCCTACAATGACATCCACAAAAGCCACCATGCAAACCTGGCTGCAGACACAATGTTGAATTTGATACGTCTCTAAGAAAATGTGATTTATTGAATTTAATCAAACAACACGCGACAGAAAATATTTACAAAATAGATGAAATTTTAAAGGCGGCACGGTCATGAAGTCTTACGACTGCCTCCATATCACCTAGACCTGAACCCAATCGAATTGGTTTGGGGGGATATCAAAGGACAGCTCGCAAAAATTGAAATTGATTCTAATTTAGACAAAAAGAAAAATACACTGGAACAGTTATTTGCCGAATTCTCTGTAGTAAATTGGGTTAACTGCGATAAACATGTACAAACTATTGAAGATGAATATTGTCTGCACGATCGCATCGTTGATGAAGAGATGGACCGATTTATTATTAATTTGCAAGATTCTGACTCCTCAAGCTACACAGACAGTGATGATGATTCAAGCGATATGAATATTAGTGACGAATAGTCCTATAAAATTTTTATCTGTGGTTAAATATTTCTTAAACGGAGTTAATTATTGTTTTATGATTTTGAAGCTATTATAAAATATTTGTAAAACTTAAAAATAAATACTTAAAAAAAAGATACTTATTATTTTATTCTTTACCAACAATGTCTATCTCGAGATAAATCTTTGGATTATTGACTCCGTGTGTAGCGTTACCCGCCCCCGCTCCCTTCTTACCGCGCAGGCGATACGCGAGTTAAACGGTCGGCCTATACCTAATACGATGATAAAAAAAATAATTAATAATATATTCTGTTAGTTTACCTGCTAATAATCGTTGTTACTATTAAGTACACTGTGTGCTTTGGTCTTTGTAATAAACGTTTCAAAGGCAAGCCGGCAGGAATCGAGTTGTATGAAGCCTTCGCCACTGGTAGTTACAAAAAGAATCATCCAAATCGGTACATAATATGGCGGAATTATGAGTGAATATACATTAAAGAAATACATATACGACAAATTGAGAACCTCCTTCTATTTGAAATCGGTTTAAAATAGAATACTTTGTTTTATAGCCGGCGTGTTCGTAATATGAAGACTAATTACAAAACAAAGTCGAACGCAGGGGATTCATCACATTCTAAGTCATAATTCATGTATGGACTAGCAGCGCCTGCGTCTTCACCCGCAATGTATTGTATGTTATTCGTAAGCATAATGCCCAAATAACCCTGACCCCTTTTTTGTATGCGGCTGCCTACAATATGGTCAAGCTGTATCTCTTAATTAACTTGACCGATTTTGATAAAATATAGCCTATCTTCTAAGTTGGGATAATACTTACTTCATAATCTAAATTGCATTGATTTGCCTTGAGCTACTGTTTTCCCGTGAGGAGGCCGCACATCAGCGCAACCATAATACTGGCGCGGGTTACCCGTATCTTTATTTCATCGTTCTCATAGCAATATTATCAATAGTAAAACATACATTCATTTATTTACTAAATATTTATTTGGCAGTAGGTCGCGTTTACAATTCTAGTCTACTGCAGTGCCGCAGAGAAGCAGATAAACATTCACGAGTTCTGGTGTAGAGTACTGACGACTGACTGATTATAATACTTTTGGGAGCACTATAGCCAGCGATAAGGCTTTTTAACCGACTTCAAAAAAGGAGGAGGTTCTCAATTCGTCTGTATATATATATATATATTTTATGTATGTTCGCGCATAACTCTGGCAATTATGAACCGATTTGAAAAAATCTTTCTTCCATCCATTCTTCAATCCATTGATTGGGTCCCATAAAAAAATTATTGCTTAGTAATAAGTAGTTCCTTAAAAAACAAGAATGGTGACTGCGCGCACTGAGAGCTGGAGGAAAGCCTATATAGATGACTTTTTTGTCGCTTTTTAAGGACAAAAATGGTCATAACTCTGGCAAATATTTACCAATTTCAATTATTCTTTTTTTATTCGAAAGAAGAAACCACTGTAATGAATCTGTATGAAATTTATCACAACCGGATAAGAACTTCCTGGAAGACCGTGAACGATGAGGAGGAATTTATCTGGTAAAAATCATAAAACTGATGTTCTCCATTTCATTGCTCTGACAATTATGAACCGATTTCGATTATTCTTTTTTTACCCGACTACGGAACGGAGGGAGGGTTATGATTTTAACAAGAATGTATGTATGTATGTAAGTATGTATGTATGTATGTATGTATGTATGTATGTATGTTCATCTGTTCCCGAATATCTTCTAATCTACTTAACACAAATGGACAAGAAGGGTGTCGTTAGAAGCGTCTTGATTGTCCGCTGGTTATAGGCTATATAATATTACATTAAATTCAACGTGGCGCCATCTACAGGACAAAAACTTCTGAAGTAAAACAAAAATATTTTTTGATTAAGTTGATATTAGGTACACATGTGTATTTCTGTTGCCCAAGCATGATCGTGTAAAGTAAATAATCATCATCATCAATATATATAAAAGGAGATGTCCTGATTGATTGACTTATTGACTGACTGACAGACAACGCACAGCCTAAACCGCTGGCTCTAGAGACTTGAAATTAGGGAGGTGTATTCTTCACAATACGTAAACGCACACTAAGAACGGAATTTTCAAAATTCGCATCCTAAGGGGTCCAAATAGGGGGTTTTAAGTTTTATAAAAAAGCGTTATAATTCATGAACGGTTGGTACTAGAGCCTTGAATTTTCACACACAGATGCCTCAAAGAAAATAAACAATGACTTGTTTTTGCATTTCTCGAAATTTTCTAAGTAGAAGTCACAGGACCTCAATTTTTGTGTAAAATAAATATATTACAATTTCTTAACACATTTCACTGTTTTCCGATACAATATGATAGATAGGATTAGGACGAAGTCAGGTTTAAGAAATTATGAGGGTTTTAAGGTCAAAATAGGACCCCTAAGTTAAAAATCTCGCGTGTGGTGTCTTTTAAAAGGTAATTGGAAACCGTTTTTTTTATGATATAAGCAGTAGGCATGAGTTATATCATGGGTTTTAAAACTAAAATACGACATCGATGTTTAAAATTTGAATCTGATATGATTTCAAAAGTGATGGGAAAAATCATAATGTTTAGTTAAACTATTTTGCTAACTGCTGCGTTAGCTCAAGTGTGGCTTCTAAGTACACGCAAGGTTACAATTCAATAAGAGGCTGCCGAGAGTGTTCGCAAACACGCGCACCCGCGTCAATCTGCCACCTAAAAAAAAAAAAAGCTGCCGCCTCGCTCCTCAGCCATAAGCCCGGACAAATAACGGGCAACCTTCGGAGTTGTCGGTTGGACGTTTGGATTGTGGGCCCTAGATGTCCATTGAGTACGGGGCGTTTTAGTAGGTAAGATACTCCGGTTCGGAGCTAGGTACCGAATCAAACCAACAAAAAACCGTTCAAGTGCGAGTCTGACTCGCGAATCGAGGGTTCCATACCTTCTTTGCGCGTATTAATGTTACTGATTTCAATTCAATAAGAGGCTGCCGAGAGTGTTCGCAAACGCGCGCACCCGCGTCAATCTGCCACCTAAAAAAAAAAAAGTTGCCGCCTCGCTCCTCAGCCATAAGCCCGGACAAATAACGGGCAACCTTCGGAGTTGTCGGTTGGACGTTTGGATTGTGGGCCCTAGATGTCCATTGAGTATTGGGCGTTTTAGTAGGTAAGATACTCCGGTTCGGAGCTAGGAACCGAATCAAACAAAAAAAAACCAGTCTTGTGCGAGTCTGACTCGCGCATCGAGGGTTCCATACCTTCTTTGCACGTATTAAAGTTATTTTAATCATCATCATCAATATATATAAAAGGAGATGTTCTGACTGATTGACTGACTGACAGACAACGCACAGCCTAAACCGCTGGCTCTAGAGACTTGAAATTAGGGAGGTGTATTCTTCACAATACGTAAACGCACACTAAAAACGGAATTTTCAAAATTCGCATCCTAAGGGGTTCAAACAGGGGGTTTTAAGTTTTATAAAAAAGCGTTATAATTCATGAACGATTGGTACTAGATAGAGCCTTGAATTTTCACACGCAGTGACAATACAATAATCTTTGATTATATATACGTCTAGATACCTATTAGTCTTGTAACGTTACGTTAATAAGCATAACAACCTCATTATTCGTGTGTGCGTGCAAGCCTCGTTGTACACTCGCGTCATCTGTGGTTGTGTGCGTGTTTGGGGATCTCCAGTTATAAATATTTTTCCCATAAATAGCCATAGCGTTATCGAAATAAAATAAAATAAAATGAAATGAAATGAAATGAAATGAAATGAAATGAAATGAAATGAAATGAAATGAAATGAAATGAAATGAAATGAAATGAAATGAAATGAAATGAAATGAAATGAAATGAAATGAAATGAAATGAAATGAAATGAAATGAAATGAAATGAAATGAAATGAAATGAAAGAACAGAACAGAACTGAACTGAACGGAACGGAACTGAACTGAACTGAACTGAACTGAACTGAACTGAACTGAACGGAACGGAACTGAACTGAACTGAACTGAACTGAACTAAATTAAAATAAAAGATTTGATTTGATTTGATTTGATTTGATTTGATTTGATTTGATTTGATTTGATTTGATTTGATTTGATTTGATTTGATTTGATTTGATTTGATTTGATTTGATTTGATTTGATTTGATTTGATTTGATTTGATTTGATTTGATTTGATTTGATTTGATTTGATTTGATTTGATTTGATTTGATTTGATTTGATATGATTTGATTTGATTTGATTTGATTTGATTTGATTTGATTTGATTTGATTTGATTTGATTTGATTTGATTTGATTTGATTTGATTTGATTTGAAAAGAATTGAATTGATTGGAGAAGAATTGAATTGAATTGAATTGATTTGAAAAGAATTGAATTGAATTGAAATTAAATTAAATTAAATGGCGTGTCCCTTACCATCAGGTGAACGTCTTATTTGCCTCATGACCAGGAAGAAAAAATACTTCTAAGTACTGACCTATATAAAAGTAATTAATTTATCAAAAAAAAAAAATTAAAATTATTATAATTGATTTATTTCATATTTTGGTCACTAACTACCTACTTACGTAGTTTCATTGAATTCATTTTTGTCAAAAGAAAAATTACCCCAGACTTAAGATATATTCGCCTATTATTACCTAGCCACACCAGTCTAGTCGGACAATGTACAAATTGTCGTAAAAAACAATCGAGTTTTTATAATAATCCCTCACAGAATCTTAAGACTTATGAATGGAAAATTAAGTTAGGATCTTTATTAATTTTACTTAGTTAATATTTTCACGATTTAATTACACAATTCGTCAAAAAGTTTTTTTTTTGCGAGCACAAACCATCGGTAGAGTTCAAGTGATACTAAACAACCAAGTATACCAATTTGATGTTTTGGTATACTTGATATTGTCAAGTGTTTGAACATCGAACACGCTATCTAGACGTATATATAATCAAAGACAATAATATGGTATCACCGAGCTGATCTGTTGCTGGGGCTCGAAGGTAGATAAGAGAACCCTTGGATGGCTACTAGTAAACTAATCCAGTTTGTGTTCATTTGATTTGTTTTAAAGAGCTCTTTTCACTTTGACTATTAATGAGGACCTGATGGTGGAACTGGAGAAGGTGGGTGACGGAACCCTGGATTGGCTACTAGTAAACACATCGAGTTTGGGCTCATTTGATTTGTTTTAAAGAGTTCTTTTCACTTTGACCAATAATGAAGACCTGATGATGGAACAGAAAGGTGGGTAACGAAACCCTGGAATGGCTACTAGTAAACACATCGAGTTTGGGTTCATTTGATTTGTTTCAAAGAGTTCTTTTCACATTAACAATTATTCAGGACCTGATGATGGAACAGGAAGGTGGGTGACGGAACCCTGGATTGGCTACTAGTAAACACATCGAGCTTGGACTCATTTGATTTGTATAAAGGAGTTATATTCACTTTTCCTAATAACGTGGACCTGTTGATGGACCCGGAAGGTTGGTAACGGAACCCTTGAATACTACTTGTGACGCTATTGACTTTTAGCGTACTTTCGACTGTTTAAAGGGTAAATACGTAGTGCTTTCTTAAACTCAATCAGATACCTACGCGTAATACCTAGTTTAGTAAAAATATGTTTTGCCACAACCTGCCTACGATTCAAGGTACGAACAAATCAATACTTGGACTAATTTTATCCGTAGTTTAGGCGAATATTGCTAAGACTAAAAAGTATAAAATAAATTACTAGTTTAAAAAACTAAAAGTACACGCTTTTATAAGGACTACTGCACTAAAAAGCAATAAATAAATTATCGAAACCGTTCTTTCTTTCTTTCTACCCCGTGCTTGTAATTTATGGATTATATTTATGTGTAAAGGCGTGGGGCGCCTTTTCTGAATAACAGCTTAACATTTCTGTAAAATTTCAAGAACGCTAAGTATTTGTATTCACATGACAATCATTTGTAATCATTTAGGCGCCCCACGCCTTTACACATAAATATAATCCATAAATTACAAGCACGGGGTAGAAAGAAAGAAAGAACGGTTTCGATAATTTATTTTAAGAATATTTTTTGTAAATCTTCTTCTATACTAAAATAAAACTCAAAGAGCACTTTTTCTGTACATTGAATATTTTTCCAAAATTTCTATGTGGGGGTACTATACTATCGACATAGAGGCCAAAACATTTTTTTTTTTAAATTATTGTCTGTCTGTCTGTCTGTCTGTCTGTCGTTCTGTTCGTCCAGGTATCATTTGAAAACCCGTGGATGGATTTTGATAGGACTTTCACTGATGTGTTGTGTATAAGTCAAGGTATAAGTTGGTATATAAAACATCACGCTATGTTTCATAGGGGCTAAGCAGTGAAACATTACTTGCACATATTACCACGTAATTTCCTTTGTATGTGAATAGGGTAATTATAGACTGATCAGTTAATCATTAAAATATGTATTATTACGCTATATATAATAGGGACTGAGCAGACATTTAGTTTGCATAAGATATGGCATTGGCGTAGGGTCAATTTTTGTAAGGGGTAATGCCGGTCCGGTACACCCAGGACATTTTCATTAGATTTCTGTATTGTTCTAAGTACTTTGCTGATAGTAATATGACATTATATCTTTGAAAAGTTAAAATCTGTAAATCCCGAGCGAGTCCAAACTAGATTAGTAAAGAAATAGGCAAGGGAAAAATAACATTTCATTTAAAAGCCAGCGGTTAAATCCGCTGCACCACCAAGGCTACATTTGTATAGGTAGGTAGAAATTGAGAATACGAAATTGCTAATTTTTTACTTAGGTAAAAGACCTAAAATGACTCGAAATGATCTAAACAAGCGCTCCCATAAAACGCTTCAAGGTCAGGGCTCAGGAGGGGGGGGGGGGGGTCATGAAATTTTAATGAAACTCCCCAAGTCCAGGTAGTGTATAGATAGGTATTGTATTACAGTCGCAAAAATAAAAGATGCGAACAACTCAGAACTTTCATTATCGAATATCATTAGACAGTAATTTACGATGTTAGCGTGATTTACATTATGAACACCGCCATCTATCGGTGAAATTGAACATACAATCACTATAGAACTTTATAATATTATAATATATCAAAGAAAGTCGTGTTAGTTACACTATAAAACTCAAGAACGGCCTAACCGATTCGGCTGAAAATTGGTGGGGAGGTAGCTTAGAACCAGGAAATGGACATAGGATACTTTTTATCCCGGTAGGTTAAGGTTAAGCAACGTTAGGTAAGGTATCATTAAATAGATGGGTGAACCGATTTGTATGAAAGTGTGCATATCGGGTAGGTCTGAGAATAGGTCATACAGTATATTTCATACCGCTAGGTTAAGGTTAAGCTACATAAGGCAAGGTCATTAAATAGATGGGTGAACCGATTTGTATGAAATTTTGTGTGCATATCGGGTAGGTCTGAGAATAGGCCGTAAAGTATATTTCATGCCACTAGGTTAAGGTTAAGCAATATAAGGAAAGGTCATTAAATAGATGGGTGAACCGATATGTATGAAATTTTGTGTGCATATCGGGGAGGTCTGAGAATAGGTCATAAAGTATATTTAATGCCGCTGATACCATGATTGACGAGGATATAGAACGAGAGGAGGGTGCAAGAGAGGAGAAAGAGGGAGAGGGGATTCGAGGAGGGGGTGATGGGGTGAGGGATCGGGGGAGTTAGGTGGAGTAAGGGAGGAGTGAGAAGGAGCAAGTTCGTAGAAGAGAGAGGGGGAGAGGGTTCAGAGAGGGGATAACAGGGAGAGGAAGAGGGGGAGTGTGACGGAAACCGAAGCGGGAGGGGGGGAAAGAGAGAGGAGAGAAAGAGCATATAATTTTTTATAAGAGAAAGAGAGAGATATGGAGAAAGATAAATCTAGGGAGGAGGGAGAAAAGGGGACCAAAACGTAATAAAAGCGCGGGCGGAGCTGCACGGGTCAGCTAGTGATTAAATAAAAGAACTAGCCGCTGAGTTTCTTTCCGGATCATCTAGGAAAACGATTTATTATCAATTGTCAATAACACAACATCATCATAATCATCAGCAGCTGAAAGTCTTCCACTGCTGAACCCCCTAGAAAAGCCTCCCCCTTAGAAGGGGGGGGGGGGGGTATTCAAAATTCAAAAAAATTCCAATTCAAAATTTTTTATTTCAAATAGGCTTAACGCTAGCACTTTTGAACGGTCATTTTTTTTTTAAAAGCTACCACCGGATCACAACGCGGCCTCAACTGAGAAGATCCGGCAAGAAACTCAGCGGGCTTGTCATTTTTTCACATTTTTTTTAAAACAAAGTTTGTCTTTTTACAATTAGATCAGCACCAGCGACAGTGTGTCCTGCCGTTCAAAATATCAAATAAAATAAAAAATACGACGAAAATACAACAAACTAAAATGCCAAAGGGATAGTAGTCGGACCAGTATCGCAGTATAGGTGGCAGGAATCCAATAGAAAGACGCTACTGCCCGTCTTCTTGCTTTCCATTAGACGCCTCTTACCTAACGGGAGGAGATGGTGTACAGATCCCGAAAAATATCTTAGAAGAGGCCGTTAAATAATACAACCAGTTCAAGATTAAAAAGTGTGTGTATATTGAATAAATCACTTATGATAAAACAAACTAAGGAATTACATTAATAGCGTGTGTTAATTTCTAAGGAACGCCATCTATCGAGTGGTTCGTAACTATAATACTTAAAGTTAATTATGACTAGCTTAAATTTATCTAAATCCTAACATTCCGCCCACCAAGGCCAGAATGGTCTTTATAAACCGCCCACCAGTACATACTTTTGTGGCACGTAAATAAACAAGACAAAAGTCATAAAATTCTTGCAATTAAACATTTTGCAAAATAACAAAGTAAACAACATAAAATAAAATTCCTTAGTGTATAGATAAAACAACAATATAAAAATAAAAACTGGATAACACCAAAATGTTAAATTAAGACTGGATAAAACAACAATATAAAAATAAAACTCTATAAAACAACAATGTAAAAATAAAACTGGATAAAACAACAATAAAAATAAAACTCTATAAAACAACAATGTAAAAATGAAAGTGGATAGAAGAACAATGTATACCGTTTGAAAAACAAAACATTTTTGTGATTAAAAGTAAAATAAAACTAAAAACTTAATACATCACTATTCAGTAATTGGTAAAACGCAAAGTTTAGATACTGGTCTTTTGATAATATGACCATTACATTTTAAACTCACAACTCGAGTAACGTTATCCACCCCTTGATGTTTCTCCGTAATAATTCCATATAACCACCTAGCTGGTGGAAGATCATCTTCCCTCACCAGAACAATATCTCCTATTTTTGGCTCAGGAGTTTGTGTTTTCCATTTGTATCTGTGAGCAAATTGAGTCAAGTATTCTTGGGACCAACGTCGCCAAAAATCTTGTAGTAAACGCTGTGTCAATTGCCATCTTTTTAAACTACTAATATTACTAGATCCATAGTTATTATCAGGTACAAGCAAAACAGATTCTCCAATTAAAAAATGACCTGGAGTTAAAGGATAAGGATCACAAGCATCGTTACTTATATGGGTAAGCGGTCTGGAGTTAAGGCAAGCCTCAATTTGTGACAACAAAGTCGACATTTCTTCAAATGTGAGTGTAGTCACTCCAATAACTCGCTTCAAGTGGTGTTTAGTAGACTTAATTCCAGCCTCCCATAATCCTCCGAAATTAGGACTATAGGGTGGAATTTTATGCCACTTGGTTCCGTTAGTAGCCAACCAGTCTGCAATCTCAACAGCTACACTTGACTTTTCTTCCGCTAGCAGTGTTTTTAGCTCTCTTTCAGCTCCTATAAAATTGGAACCATTATCGCTCCAAAGTTCTCCACAATGGCCTCGCCTGGCTACAAACCTCTTAAAGGCAGCTAAAAACCCTTGTGATGTCATATCACTGACCATCTCTAAGTGTACAGCTCGTGTGGCCATACAAATAAATAAACATACATAGCCTTTTGTAGAGTGGTGTCCTCTGCCCTTAGTGGACCGTACTGCTATAGGACCTGCGTAGTCCACTCCACTTCTATAAAAAGGTCGACATGGTTTTACCCTCGCAGAAGGCAATTGACCCATAAGCGGTTGATTACTTTTAGCCGAGTTTCTTAAACAGACTACACATTTTCTTACAAATTTTTTAACAATATTTTTTGCGTTAACAATCCAGTATTTGGTACGAATGTAATTAAGCATAAGCTGAGGACCTCCATGCAAAGTACGTTCATGAGCGTCTGCGACTATTAGACTAGCTAAATGAGACTCATGTGGAATTAAGACAGGATGTTTTTGGTCTTCATTCATTTGAGCTCTATGTAACCGTCCTCCGACTCTCAAAACTTCCTCGCTATCTAAAAACGGGCTCAAGGATGATAATTTACTTTTCTTGTGTACTATATTGGATTTATTTAACTGATCTAACTCGGGTGTAAAATACTGGTTTTGACTTATTTTTATACAATAAAGCATACTTTGTTGTAATTCTGCAGAAGTAAGCCATAATGGAAAATCGTGTTTCATACCATGCTTAATGCGTGAAATATGAATAAATCTTTTACAATAAGCCAGAGTTCTAACTAATCTACGTAAAGAAGAGAACCTTAAAATTAAGTTACCGCCCCAACTAATTTCTGCAGTCACAATAGTGTGGCAGAGTTTATTGACTCTCTCTTCCAGGTTCGTGTCTTGTGTCTCTTGGTCAACTTCAATATGTGGACTGTAAATAATTTCTTTATCTCTTAACCAAGAGGGCCCGTGTTTCCACAGATGAACATTCAAAAACTCTGCAGGCAAAACTCCTCTTGAAGCACAATCTGCAGGATTGTCCTTCGAGCTTACATGCGACCAGTGACTTCTATCGTAAAGGGAAACAATTTCGGACACACGATTTCCTATAAACGTCTTCCACCTACTCGGATGACTGCTGAGCCACGCAAGGACTATTGAAGAATCAGTCCAAGCATGCACGAATTGCTTCTCTACATTCAATACCTCTGCGACTTCATACAGCAACTTAGCAAGCAATACCGCACCACATAATTCTAGCCGCGGTATTGACACTTGTTTGATTGGGGATACTTTTGTTTTGGAAGCAATCAAATGGGTATTACATGCATTGTTGCTATTCACAATACGAATATAAACTACTGCTGCGTATGCAACATTAGAGGCGTCACTAAAACCGTGAAGCTCTACAATAATATCGTCTGCAGTTCTATCGATCCATCTTGGAATACTAAATCCTACTACCTGCTCCAGTTCTAAACGGTAAGTAAGCCATTCGTGTAGTAAATGTGTTGGCAGTTCTTGATCCCAATCTATTCCAGATAACCAGATCTTTTGTATAAGTACCTTCGCTGATATTATAACAGGAGATATCCATCCTAGGGGATCAAAAAGCCTTGATATATCGGATATGACCTTACGTTTCGTTACAGGATACGTCAAGACTGGCAGATTGACAGAATAATTGAACTCATCCGTGGAACTATTCCAGTTAAGTCCAAGAACCTTTCTTATTTCATTATTTCCTTTTTCAAATCCAATTTCTACACATTCCTTATTTATTTGTGCTGACTCCCTTGTCCTTTTCAAAAATTCTTCCTTATTACTTCCCCATTTCTGTAATGTGAATCCGCCTTTTTCCATAATCTCTTTCATTTCTTCGTACAACCTTAAAGCTTCACTTAATGTCTGACAACCTGTCATAAGGTCGTCCATATAAAAATCACTTAATATCCTATCTGCAGCTAATTTGTAACCTTCACCTTCATCTTGTGCTAATTGATGTAATGTTCTTACAGCAAGGTATGGTGCTGAAGCTGTCCCAAATGTAACACGTAGCATCCGATAGTGCAACAGCTGACCTGAATCGTCACGCCAAAGAATGCGCTGGAATTCTGAATCTTCTGGTGTTACTTTGATTTGCCGATACATTTTCTCGACGTCTGCTGTCACACAAACAGGATGTTGGCGCCATCTCATTACGATGTGTCTCAAATCCTGTTGCAAGGTCGGACCTACCAGCAAATCGTTATTTAATGATACGCCATTAGTTCCAGGGCAAGAAGCATCAAAGACGATACGAACTTTACTTGTAATTCTATCTTGCTTAACTATAGCCATGTGAGGTAAGTATACTGCACTAATTTTGTCAATTTCTCTTTCAGGAACTGGTTCCATATGATTAAGATTTAAGTATTCCTGAAGAACTTTTGAATACTCTATCTTTAGTTCAGGATTTCTAAGTAAGCGCTTCTCTAATAATTGCAGCCTTCTAGCAGCTATGTCTCTAGAATGACCATATTTACATTTCGGATCATCACTTCCGAATGGTAACTTAACTATATAACGACCCGACTCATCTCTAGTGGTAGTACTTGTATAAATATCTTCGCAACGTCGTTCCTCTTCCGATAAAATCTTCTTGTTGTTAATTGAGAAATGATCAGCCTCTATCTCCCAAAACCTTCTTAATAAATCATTCTCATTGATCTGAACGTGCGTTGCTATTATGTGAATAGACTCCTCATGAGTTTTTTCCACGTGATCGCCTATTTGACCAGACAAGATCCAACCTAATTTAGTTTTCTGGGCTATAGGTGATCCTGGGCCGTCTCTAACAAGCCCCTCCTCCAATATCTGTGTGTAAATTTCCGCACCTAATAATAAATCTATTCGATTTTTATTTTTATAGTTCGGGTCTGCGAGCTGTAACTTAGAAATTTGTGGCCATAATTGACCGGTTATCTTCATGGAAGGAAGTAATTTCGTCAATCTACTTAAAACATGTACTTTAACTTCCAACACAAAACTTGGATTAATTATGGATTTCAGCTTAACTATAACCATATACTTTGAATCCAAAGAGCTACTACAATCACCAACTCCTGACACAGATATCTTGTTTGGAACCTTCTGCAGTCCAAGAAGTTGAACTGCTGACTCCGTTATAAACGAAGCTTGTGATCCTTGATCCAACAAACATCTGAGTGTTATAGTACTTCCCATGCTTGACTCAGCTTGTACTAAAGCCGTTGCCAACAAAACTTGGCTGTTTACATTAGAAAAATAGGAAGTAACTACTTCACTGGATTCTTCTTGAGAGGTAGTAGCAGTTGACACAACTTTATTTTCTAAATTCTCTACTGTATCTGATGAACTGGAGATATTTTTGGGGTGAAGCAAAGAATGATGCTTCCTTTTACACACGCGACATCTAGCGGGATGACGGCAAAAATAAACTGAATGATTTTTGTTTAAACAATTAAAACACAAGTTATTATTTTGGGCAAAACTGTGACGCGATTCGTATGTTTCTTTAGCGAATTGTTTACAATTATTTATTGCATGAGTACCATTACAAAATGTGCAATTTAATTGCACGGTTTTCGTATTATTCGGAGAAACAACATGGTGTGAACAAGTTTTTTGTATATATGTTTTAGTCTTAACTTTTGAATCCAAATACTCTAACGATCTGAATCTGCATTCAAGAAAACTTTTAAATTCATCTAAAGTGGGCAATTGTTCTGAAGCATTTGCCACTTTAGCCTCCCATTGTTTTCTAGACTCAGGATCTAATTTTTGAATCATAATATAAATCACTAAAATATCCCAACTTTTTGTATCGATCCCTAAATTAGACAAAGCATGTAAACATTCACTCATATTATCTAAAAGTTCTTTAATTGCACTTGAAGATTCTGTATGTAAAACTTTTTGTCCCATAAATCGTTTTAAAATCTCGTTACATAAATAAGTTTTATTATCATAGCGCTTTTTTAAATTATCCCAGCAAACTTTGTAATTAGTATCGGTAATAGACATATGTCGCAACAATTGCTCAGCTTCTCCTTTCAAGTGACTTTTTAAGTAATGCAGCTTTTCTACATCATCTAATGCCTTGTTCTTGTCGATTAAGGATATAAATAAATCACGAAATGTGATCCATTCTGAATAATGACCCGAAAAAAATGGTAAGGAGATTTTAGGTAATCTAACGTTACTTGATTTGTTACTAGATTCAGTATTTTGATCGAGGTTGGAACTTAATTTGGATTCAGTTTTTGGTTTTGATAAAGTTTGTTTTAATTCACTTTTATACTCAATGTATAGGTCTTCTACAGTATCATACACATTTTCAACAGTATATATAGATTTTAACAACATATCAGTTTCACTTCCAGATATTAATTGACGATGTGTTTTAATAAAGGATTGCCACTGGTTTTCTAAAGTCTCTAGTCGTGCTTCTACATAGGACTCAGTTATACGTTCTTTAGGCGATTTTTTAAAGTTTGTTCTTCCTTTATTAATAATTTCTTTGTAATTTAACTGTAACTTAATTAAGTTGTCCATTATTTAATCCTTTTTTAATACACTAAAACAATTAAAATGTACTTTCTAAAATGTAGTATTTCACCAAGTTGAATAAAAACAAATATTATTTTTCTGACAAATTTTTCTAAGTTCAATAATTTTTTGACATAATTTTTCTAAGTCTTTGAACTAGTAAGACTAAATTAAAAATCGGGCATGGATTCCCCGTATGTTCACTTTTTGTAAAATTATTCTAAGTCCTAAACTACACATAAATAAAATACAAGTCCATGCAATCTTCGTAAATTTGACTAAGTCTTGAATATTAAAATTTCTTCTAAGTTAAAATCTTCAATACTTCTTAATTGTTATTTAGTTAATTTAACAGTACTCACAGTTTTATATCACCTCACTCACTGATATTCGCCTTAACTTGTGTATTATGGCGACGCTGCTTGCAACACCGACGTTGTGACCTCCGCTTTGCTGCCACGTACTGGTACTGCTGCTGCTGCTACTATTTTGCTGCGTCGCTGTATCACCATCAATCAGGAACGAAATATTTCCACCGCTAGTAGCACGACCCCGCCCTCAAGGTTCTGCGGGATGCTGTAACTGTATAAAATCTCTCTGCCAAGCTAGCAAATCCTGCTCGCACAAGGACCACTTTGTACAGATCCCGAAAAATTTCTTAGAAGAGGCCGTTAAATAATACAACCAGTTCAAGATTAAAAAGTGTGTGTATATTGAATAAATCACTTATGATAAAACAAACTAAGGAATTACATTAATAGCGTGTGTTAATTTCTAAGGAACGCCATCTATCGAGTGGTTCGTAACTATAATACTTAAAGTTAATTATGACTAGCTTAAATTTATCTAAATCCTAACAGATGGAAGGTTGATATTCTTACCCGGACTCCCCACGGGATAAAAAAACACGACAATCTAAATTTATTTAAATAATGTATTCAAAATATAAAATAAAACATAACAAAACCAATAAAAGCTCATAAATAAACAATATAAATATACTGGTGTAACCACACAGTTTAGGATTGCAAAATATTTCTGCTTTTTAAGTCCTTCTTTAGTACGGTTCAAACCATCCTTTATTATATACTTTCTTATACCAATACCCCAGGTACAACAATACTCTATCCAGTCTATATTTGTTACATCAAAATTATAAATATCCCTGTCGAGAGGATCCAAATTATCTTGCAAATCTTGCAGATTTTTGTCGACGAAAATCCAGTAGTTATTTAAGAAATAACCCAAAGATGTAGACATTTTGTACATTTTAGTGTATAATTTCACGAGTCTGTAAAATAAAATGATTAATTGAGGCACGCAACCGCAACACAAGTGGTTTTTGTAGGTTTGAATAGAAGAACAAAGTGCAGTTAGAATAAGGCCCTTCGGCCGTTTAGGAAACCAGAGTTTGGAAACCAGTTTCCTAAAAGGCTTTTTTTATACCTCTACGTAACTGGTTTCCTATAAGTATTTTTTTATACCTCCACGTAACTGGTTTCCTATAAGTATTTTTTTATACCTCCACGTAACTGGTTTCCTATAAGTCCTTTTTTACACTTCTACGTAACTAGTTTCCAAAAAGGTTTATAATTCATGTTACTGAATAACTATTCTGTTACAGTAGCCAATTTACTAGAAATTTTGATTAAGGAGACTAAAGTTGCTAATATTTTTAAAAATAACGTGAAAAAAAAGTAAATGCTACCAAGAAATAGATACTGGAATTATTAATGCAATAAAAGATTTGAAAAATGGACTAATAACTGTGGGGCACTGTATTGAAATTATTTCACCATACGAATTTTATTTTTATTTCTAAACTAAGGAAGTTGTGTTCATTTCATCTTAAGAAAAGTTTTTATGTTTTAAGTTATTGAATTGTGTGAACAAGCACTGAGCTTATATCAATGTTTGTATTGTTAACAATATTTTTTATTATTATAGCGGTAACAGCTCAGTGGGCGAGCGCTTGCCTTGGAAGCAAGGTACGCAGGTTAGAACCCCGGCTCGCACCTCTGATTTATTTAAAGAATCATGTGCGAATCGTCTTTGTGCGATTGTTACTAGCTTTCGGTGAAGTAAAACATCGTGAGGAAACCTGCATGTCTGAGAAAGCCTAACTAGCTCTCGAATGACGTGTGAGGTCCACCAACTCGCACTTGGCTAGCGTGGTGGACTATGGCCTTAGCTCCCCGCATCTTGAGGGGAGGCCCAAACCAAACCAACAGTGGGACATACACAAGGGCTGGTATTATTATTATGTTATAAATGTTATTATTAAATTCAAATATCTGAAATAAATCACACATAAATGTACAAATATGGATTTACAAAAACCATTAATTAAATACAATACTCTATTCCAAAAAAAGATTTATCCCGAAATCCGGTTATTAGTTTCGTAGACGGCTCAAACAACAATAGCATAGTACTCTTAGGAAACCAGTTACGTAGAGGTATAAAAAAAGTCTTATAGGAAACCAGTTACGTAGAGGTATAAAAAAAGCCTTTTAGGAAACTGGTTTCCAAACTCTGGTTTCCTAAACGGCCGAAGGGGAATAAGGCACTACGCTTTCCTTAGAAGTCGCTGTTTGGGCCCTAGACGTCGCCGTGAGCGCTGTGACACGTTCCCGGGGCTATATATGAACACCCCGTAAAGCGGCGGGCTCAAAGGCAAGACACTGAGTTACACCTGGGGTGTCAATCCCACCGGAAAACCCAGGTTCCCTTTCATGTGCTGATGCGACAGGCGGCGGGTATTTTAGTGGGTAAGACGAAGAAACTTTCGGCTGAACAAGTGTCCCGAGGTTCTTTTGAAGTTTTACCCCTCGAGAACAGATAAATTATTAAATAGAAAAGGGCGTAATTTCCCAACTGCACTTGAGGCTTTAAGACTTACCGCTCAATTCTTATAATTTTTTTATTTTTATTCTTGAGTTGAATGAAATAAAACGACCTACCTTCGCTCTTTTCCAAGTAAGTAAGAAACTAAGTCGACAAGATAAGCGGGGATGTAGTGTAAAATCCAAAATAACAGAAAATATAAGTACTTATAACTTGTTATTACACTATAATTATTGGCCCAAATTATTTTATTTGAAGCGTATTTAGCGAAGTCGTTCCTTTGTATTTCTACTGTAGTACCTGAAAATTTATTATTTACATTGTTATAGAGTCACGCAACGAGCTATGGAATGAGCTATGCTTACAGAACATTATGCTGTGCTCGGAGTTTCTTTTCGCGATAAAATTGGAAATGAGGAAATTCGCGGAAGTAATAAATTCCCTGACATAGCTCTCGGAATTTGAGAGTTGAAGTGATGACAATGGACAGGCCATATAGCTCGAAGTGCTGATAACCGCTGGGAAAGGTTCTCGAGTGGCGACTACGAACCGGAAGACGCAGCGTAGGCAGGCCTCCCACTGCGCGTCGTAGGTAACCGGTAGATGCTAATAGTCAATTGCTGTTCATTATGGCATTTCAAGTGGTCAGTTTTCTTGGCTATGTTCAGCAGTGGACTTATTCCGACTGGTCATAACCAGTCATAAAAAAATACTGTTACTCATAATGTAGTATCAGTATTTTTTTTAAATATATGTATTGTGTGGTAAGGCTCTCTAAAACTCTCAGTCTTCAGTTAAGTTTTTGAAGCCATTTTTGTATTTTATTTTTACATTGACCTTGGGATAGTGGATAAATGTTAATTACTTTATTGGCACGATTGTATAAAAGGCTACCAATTACATAATATTGGCGTGCAAGTGCTGTACGGTTCAATTCAGTTAGAGAGACTCTGGTTTTATTACGTTTCATGATAGGTTTAAAGTCAATACTTTTATGTTTTCAGAGTATAGCATACTTAATAAAAAGTTGTCTAACAGCAAATACTGAGCATTCACTGTACAAAAGTTCAGTGCTATATCTACAGAGTTTGCTAAGCATTATTTTTTAAATTGTTCTTTGAGCTCGTTCCAAAAGAAGTTCGTTCAAGAAGAAGAAGAATTAGAGACGCCAGTCACAATGTAGTACTGTGGTTAGTAGTACTATGACTGTGGTAGACTTTGCGCAAGGCACTAAAGCCCTTTTTCAGATGTCAGAAAACACCGGTAGATAAGAAGAAGAAGAAATAAATTTTTTTTGAACAACACGCAATTTAAGTAAAAAAGTACAAAAGAAAAAAAACATCTAGTTGTGTGGAGCCAAACAGGGTGCTGTCTCAGCATACTGCTGTGCCGTAATAAATTACAACACAGCGCTGGTATTCTAGCAGCACCGTAAAAGGTGACGCCACAGTAATTAAAAAATACGTTAATATAATATATATAATTATCTATACATATAATAAAATATCTATACTTATAATAAAACTGTAACAGGTCCAATTCTGTACATTGAAGATATTTTGAAAATTATATTTGGAGGGCATTCTATAACCGATACTGAGGCCGAAAATGTAATTTTTTAAATTTTTGTCTGTCTGTCTGTCTGTCTGTCTGTCTGTCTGTCTGTCTGTCTGTATCACGGCTGAGCATCAGGCCGAAACTACTGAATGGATTCAAATGAAACTTGGCATGATTTGAGATCTTACTACGAGGTAGGACATAGGATACTTTTTGTCCCGTAATCTAGCACGGTTCTTTTGGGAGAGGGGATTAAAGTCAAAACGGGTACTTGGTTATACGCTTGGTCCGATTTTATCAATTTTTCTATAAAATATAATAAATATTAGTAAGGGAACACTCATAGAGAGTTGTTATCAAGGTTTTGTAATCGATCGGGTTAAGCAACGTTAGGTAAGGTCATTAAATAGATGGGTGACCGTTTAACGCCATTTGAACTAAACGGGTCCGTGCTTCGGAGAGCAAGTAAAAAGCGGGTCCCAGTCTTTAACCGACTATAAAAAATGAGGTTATGTATTCGATGCGAATGTCTGTTATTCAAAGTTTAGTTAACGTAAAAATAGCGCAGGCGGAGCTGCGTGGGTCAGCTAGTAATATATATAATTATCTATACATATAATAAAATCGTAGAAAAGTAAAAACTGTACATTGAATATTTTTTGAAAATTTTTATTGCTACGTGTTCTAGGAACGATACTGATTCCGAATATATGATTTTTAGAATTTTTGTCTGTCTGTATGTCTGTGGCTTTGTGTAGACTTGACGTCAAAACCGCTGAACAGATTTAGTTGCTATTTGGCAAAAATATTTATTGATAACCTAGAAAAATTATAGGATATAAATTATCTCGCTATTTGTTACGGGGAATGAGCAGTGTCGAAATATGTACTTTTTCTACTAAAATTTGCCGTGAAATTATTTTATGTTGAAGATTTGTGCACATACTGTTCAACAGATTTAGTTGATATTTAACGGACATGTTTACTATAGACCTGATCAGACTTAAATATAAGTAATATCAAGCTATTTGTTACAGGGAATGAGCAATATTGTAATAAGCACTTCTTCATCTTAATTTTTCCGCGAAATTGTAAAAAAACTAGAGTAATCATCATCATTATCAGCCTACATCAGTCCACTGCTGGACATAGGCCTCCCCCAATACACGCCATTGAGCCCGGTCTTCGGCTTTCCTCATCCAGTCACTGCCAACTGCTTTGCGTAAATCGTCACTCCACCGGGTCACAGGGCGTCCTACGCTACGTCCTAGAGTAATGTTACAATATAACAGAATAATTGTGGATTTAAACTCCAAAATTAAAATCATTACGCTATATTAACATAAGGAGCTAAGCAGTAACTATCTATAATGCTACATAAGGAAGGGAATTTCGAGATGTATCCTAACGGCTGATACAGCGTAGCGGTTGAACGGTCTTCCGACATTTTTGTGTTTCCGGGTTCGATCCCGGATGAACTCTTCTTTTTTTTCCTTTTTATTTTACTTTTCATAGTACTATTACGACATATCGGTACATTACGAGGTACTTCTACAACTTAAATCGATAGGTATTGCTTTCAATTTTTAATAAAATAAATTTAAATGTTTATTTTTTGAATAGTCTCAGTTAGATTATAAAATATGAGTTCCCACTGCTGCATCTCGATTTAAAGAAAGTAAGTAACCAAGTAAGGAAATTGTAAGTTATAAGCGATTGGGAACGCTACAATGAAGCTTGCGCCTGTAACATCTCCTCACAAGGACAAGCACCTTCTGTTTTGCTAAGCGGTACACACTGTGTACCTATTTATCGATTCCTTGGTAACAGTGGCGAGTGTGAAGCTTAACTCAGTTATGATCGAAAGCGCCACGGTCAATTGCATGTCTTAGTGAAAGGAATGGTCAATCACCAAAATATCTAAGATTGTTGGCCAGGTTGCGCCCGTTAAACTGAATATAACATTTTGCCATTTGAAGAGGCTCTTTCCGCGCACTTCAGTTCATAGTTTTCCCTGTCAACGTGAGCACCATAGTGCCGCAGCACAGCATTATTATCGCCATACGCGTGTCAGTCGACGCTACTGGGGTTCTACCTGTTACAAGAACGTGACAATGACGTGTCCAGTTCAAATGGTCTAAGGCCCTCTGCGTTATACTCAGTCTAAACAGAATACGTTGCAGATTATATACCTACTGCCAATGTCTATAGTATAGACATAGGCAGTAGTCATCTGATGTGCACAGTATTAGACTCTTTACCGTGGACATCATATGATGAATCCAAGTATCGTCGTTCGGATGGCTAACCTTAGTCAAAGTTGAAGAAGAGAAGTGGTCGACAAAGTTAGGAGTGGGTTTTTATCTACATACATAGGTATGTTACTTATTAACTTCACTGACCATGAAAAAAGAGAGAGGAGCCCAAAAGCATGAGTTATACGTTTCGCTAACGTATACAAGAACATTTGGAAATTTCAAAAGTCTGTAGTGTTTTAAGAGGTCAGCATCCCAATTTATTAATTCACCTTTCAAATGACACACACGAGTCAAGCGCAAAGTTTAATTAAAAGTTCAAGCTACCCTTAGGCATCTGACCTGGCTTATCGACTGCTGTCTAGCTGACAACTTGGACTGACTTTTTACGTAGGTACCCGCCGAACCATGAAAATGCTCAGTTCAAATGATACCTTAACGGTCACCCATCTAAGGAATGACGTTTCTTAACCAACTGATCGTTTGCGAACAGTGATAATAACTGGCTACGAACATTCCAATTTTTCTGTAAGCGTATGGTTCTCAAATCAAAAAGTTGCAGGTACAGACACTGAAGGCTGCATGTCGGTCGAACTGGGTCGAATGGCTCCAGTTCCTCTTAGGAGTCGCTGGATGTTTGGGATGTGGACCTTAGACGTTCATCGAGTACGGCGGCGGTGACTCGGAGGACGGCGGCGAGGTTGCGAATCCCGTCCCCGTGAACACTTTGACAGGTACCCTGGGGTAATATGCTCTCCGGTAGCAAGCTCAAAGGCAAGGTACTGAGGGGCACCTTGTACAAATCTCATCGATTGATTCCCCACAGTATCTCAGGGACCTTTAAAGGTTTGAGGTTTTGAAGGAAAAAAGACAGCTCGAACTTCATGTAACAGAGCGGATTCGGAACATAGCAAGAGGCCCGGGCGCAAAAGGCGGACCATTTTATTTTTTGACGCGGGTAAACTTTCAAAAGGTTCGCGGGAGCTGTAGGGCTCGACCGGTGTATATGGGATTCTTACCCACTAAAACCCCCGCTGTTGTCGCATCGGCACATGAGAGGGGCCCCAGGGCTCTCCGGTGTGATCTGCTCCAGGGTAACCCCTCAGTGCCTTGCCTTGCACCAGCCCGCCGCCGGGGTCGCATTGTAGCCCCCGAGAACCTGTCACGGTGCTCAGGAGGACGAGGGACGCAACCCCGCCGCCTTCCGCCTCGGAGTCGCCGCCGTACTCAATGGACGTCCTGGGGCCCACACCCCGAACGTTGCGCGACTCTGAAGGGCAAAAGGCGGACCAAAGCCAACCATATGCCCCCGTATCGAGAATGTGCAGAAAGCAGGAACGAGGGGGAACTCACTTACACTCTCGCTAATATGGCGTGCTAAAGTATTCCGGCATGCCACCTGATGATATTCTGCTGGCCTTTTATAGTGACAGGCAGGTCCGTGGGCTTTACTTACACCCACGGAAGATGATGGGCTGGCCAGCCGCTGGTGGGACTCGAAATTGTATACAGATAGACACGTTTCCGGTGCCCATCAACATAGCGGAATTTGGACACGAAGGGTTTGAGTCAGTAGGAGTCATACTGAACCCACACTGTCACTCCCGTGATGGTATGGGCAACCCTTGGGATTTCTCCACGTTAAAAAAAGGAATGGCTTAAGTTGAATCAAGCCAAGGCCTTGGCTCACCCCAAGGTGAGGTTTAAACGAGCGCCTTACGGTCTACCACTTGCTTGCTTGGCAATGACGTTAACATTGCTTGAGCTCATCAAAAATACAGGATGCGGGCAAAGCCGCGGGTACTGCTAGTAAACTAATATAAATCCTAAACTATCCAATTAGGTCGGTCCAACTTCGACAAAGAGGTCGCCCGAAGAATCCAACTCGGATGGGCAGCGTTCGGGAAACTACGTGACATCTTCTCATCAGAAATGCCGCAGTGGCTGAAGGCAAAGGTTTTAACCAGTGTCTGTTGCCAGTGATGACATATGGTACTGAGACGTGGTCTTTAACAGCTGGCCTTTTGGAAAAGCTCAGTCACACAACGAGCTATGGAGAGAGCTATGCTCGGAGTTTCTTTGCGCGACAGAATCCGGAATGAGGAGATTCGCCGAAGAACCTAGGTCACCGACATAGCTCGTAGAATATGCAAGTTGAAGTGGCAGTGGGCAGGCTACATCGCTCGAAGAACCGATAACCGTTGGGGAAGAAAGGTTCTCGAGTGGGGACCACGAATCGGAAGACGCAGCGTAGGCAGGCCGCTCCACTAGGTGGACCGACGACATTGTTCGCGTCGCAGGAAACCGGTAGATGCAAATAGCAAATTGTCGTTCATTCCGGCTGGTGATGATGATGATGATGATAAGTCCTAAATATAAAAAGAAAAGGAAAGGAAAAAAAAGATAAACATAAGTTACAC
This sequence comes from Furcula furcula, assembly GCA_911728495.1. NCBI lineage: Eukaryota > Metazoa > Arthropoda > Insecta > Lepidoptera > Notodontidae > Furcula > Furcula furcula. The sequence goes on along the minus strand of OU452261.1, from coordinate 11,248,765 downwards.
AGGTGTGTCAGAGGAGGAATCAAACTATATTTGGAACGTATGATGACTTGTGTTGGAATATTATCAATTCCCAGAGCAGAATTATTTCTGAAGGGCAGAATTTGCTGTCGGTGGAAAACAATGCCATCTGATATACCAGGCAGTTTACTAAGTATATCATTGACATAAGTTGCGCCAATACCTGCAAATTAGATATTCACAATATTCAATGATTTATGAAATTAGATTAAAATATTACTGGTTTGTTCGGGATATTAGCTACGGCCTACGGTGTTCTCACACTACTAAAAGAGGGGCTTCTTTCCGGTTACAGAATGCATGACACCTTCAGAATTTGTATTACATACCAACTAATATCGGATTCCTTGCCGTTGTGACCGGGTATATCTTGAGCGTCTTTTCCCCCGAAGCCCAGCGCCTGGCCGTCTCCCACCCAGCACATATAGTGGCATTATTCACGTAGTCCACAGGCACGAAGCTTAATACAGTCGTGCTTGTACTATACAAGACATGCGTTAACCCCACACCAAGACCTAAAGTTATCTACAAACAACTGATAAATTATTACAGAACCAATTAAGTTAATTTAACCTCCGTCTTGTTAAAAGGGCCGCGCTAGGACTAGCAGAGGCCCAGATACGGAGGTACCTCTACTATAAAGAAGACGGCAGCCAAAAACCCCACAATCGAGTTTCAGTTTCCTGCAGTGAGGTGGATATGCTCTATTACTCAATAAGTTGTAGATACTGTTTTCATCCAAGTTGATGGCAAGTTTATTTGCCGCTGAGATAGAGACTAGTAAACGGACTATTTCTCAAGATTAATTGAGGTTTCCAGGCTTATTTTTTGTTTTTGGATCGATTTAGAGAATATGTTTATTGTATCAGGCTATTTGAGTACATACATACATACCCCGCTTGCACCAAATACATTAGATATGTCAGTCCATCCAGGTTTCGGTTCCCTGTATGCGGGAGTCACTGTAATAAAATATGGTAATGTAAGAAATACCTAGTAATATTGGTTAGAGCATCATCCTTGGAGCTCTGGCACCATTTCTGACAGTAGGAGGAATTCATTCAGGCATGTGTTATCAAGCTTCGACAGAACGTTGATTTGGATAATATTAGTTATTTTCAATTGATCGTTTATGCTACAAACGACCATTTCAAATTAACAATATTAGCAAGCTTTATTTAAAATATGACAATATGCTTACCAATAGCTGGTCTTAAGATGCAGATGGGAAGGTCACTGCCAATATTCCTCACTAATTCTTCAGCGACTGCTTTGCAGAAAGAGTACGTGTTCGGCCAACCTTTTATGAGTCTGTGAAATTAGTAAGTAGTGAATGAATATACTAAATAACCGCATACTCAACAGTAAGTGAACGGTAATGCAGTTGTAGAAGATAAAATGCTAGTACCTTATCATACATACAAATATCTTGTGTCAAGTAACACATTGTCACGAAACGGACGTTTCTTAGTCAATAGCAGAGCGATCCGTCATTTGATGATGTCTTTAATCGGCTGCGGTCTTTAGGCAGCAATATGTAAACGTCGCCATTTTTGGTCTAAATAGAACTGTGGCCTGGGAAATTACCGGGCACAAGATACTTAAGAACTAAGGTATTATAGTTATGCGATCACCTAACTAGTAAGATAAAATCTTACGCCGGTGTAGCTTCATTCAATCGATTAATGTCAGCCGACTCTACAAGCTTAATAATTGCCTCAGGATCAACTGGACTCCGATAAAAGTCGTCCAGCACTTCCTTCTGTGTCACTTCCTCGCAAGCGTGCGCATACGCTGTTGAAACATGAATGTAGGATCTGCAAAGTATTAATCAGCTTTTACAAAGACACGTATAATACAAACTATGCAACGCTTGTCGTTAATTGACAGATAACGAACTATTAGATCACTGTAGAAACTGGTATAAATTTGTCTAGTAGCTAACTATATTACTGGAACTAACTTCAGAACTGGCAAAGAGCTGTACAATAGATTACTTACTTCAAAAATTTTATATTAAGGTAGTGACTAGCCCATGACTATATATATACTATCGGAAATTCAGCAAGAAAGAAACGTATACAGGGTGTTACAAAATACCCCGTAAAAATATACCCCAAAAAAGTATAAAAATATTATTATTTTCACTGATGTGCAAACCCTATTTCAGTAAAAATAAAGAGTAAAACTACACAGAATGTACTACATTTCTACCTAATTCGCGACAAAAAATTTAAAAGACCTAACCTAACGAAACAACCTAAAAACTGGTGGAAATGTCCAAATGTTGGAAAAAATATCGATTAGAAGATTTGAAATTGACAACATAATTTTTTTTTCAACGTGACGTATTCTGAAGCCAGTACTTGAGTATAACGACATCCTTGTATTGAGATAGCACATCTATATAATATTCTAAGAATGAATAATAGAAAAATGATTAAAGTTTACAATTATTAGGTAAAATAGGTACATAGGCCTTTCTGTTAAATAATCTGTTTCCCTGACGTGACAGCTTACTAGGGTTGACAAAATTTTTGGCTTTGATAATTAATTATATTTTTTACGGGGTATTTTGTAACACGTTGTATAAAAGATCAACCTGAGTTTCTTGCAAGCCTTGCCAAGGAGTAAAGCCTCCCTAGTTCCGCGCACGTTGATCAGAGTCGCCGCGGTAATTGGCTCATCAAACCTGGTGGTAGCTGCCATGTGGAATATTATATCCACCTGGAAAATAAGTTGCCTATTAATCGCCTCATGAAAACAACTAATAATAAGACCACTGAGTTTACTTCTGGATGTTATCAGCTGCGCCGTCGTCGTCGTACCGTCTTATGTATTGCTTTGTTTCTGTATCGTGTGGCTGTGCTCCGTGTCAAAATAAATGTATTTCCTTTTTTGTCCTATACCATTTAAAGAAAAAATATCACCAACCTCTTCTGTGATTGTTAGCCAGTCCTTATCATCTATACCAAGTCTCATGTCAGCTACATCTCCTTCGATAGCCACTACCTTGCTGTCGAAATCGGGCTGCTTTTGTCGCAACGCATCGAAGACCTAAAAATATATACCTATACTGTAGAAGATAGATACTATAAGTACATATAATAATATAACAAAATACTAACCTATAACAAAAATGTCTAGATAAAGAAAGATAGTGTAACTAAGTAACTCTTTAACTCGTCTTTTAAACTCTGTGACATTTACAGACAAACTTTTATCAGGCGGAAGAGAATTCCATAAACGGCCAGCACGAACAATGAAGGAATAGGTATAAAAGTCCGTTTTATAGGAAGGGAATTGAAGGTTTCGTCATCATCATAACCAGCCGGAAGACGTCCACTGCTGAACATAGGCCTCGCCTTTCGAACGCCACAATGAACAACAATTGGCTATTTGCATCCACCGGTTATCTGCGACGCGTACAATGTCGCCTATCCACCTAGTGGGTGGGAGGCCTTTTTTTTTGGAGCTGTGGGGCTCGACCGGGGTGTGTGGGATTCTTACCCACTAAAACCCCCCGCGGCTGTCGCATCGGCACATAAGAGGGGGGACCCCAGGGCTCTTCGGTGGGATCTGCACCAGGGGCCCCTCAGTGCCTTGCCTTTGAGCCCGCCGCCGGGGGGCGCATTGTAGCCCCCCGGGAACCTGTCACGGTGCTCACAGGGACGGGGGTCGCAACCCCGCCGCCGTCCTCCTCGGAGTCGCCGCCGTACTCAATGGACGTTCAAAGGGCCCACACCCCGAACGTCCAGCGACTCCGAAGGGCCTAGTGGGAGGCCTACCTACGCTGCGTCTTCCGGATCGTGGTTGCCACTCGAGAACGTTTCTTCCCCAACGGTTATCGGTTCTCCAAACGATGTGGCCTGCCCATTGGTCGGTGACCTTGGTTCTTCGGCGAAACTCCTCATTATGGATTCTGTCGCGCAAAGACACTACGAGCATAGCTCGTTGTATGACTCTGAGCTTCTCTAAAAGGCCAGCAGTTAGGGACCACGTCTCAGTATCATATGTCATCACTGGCAACACACACTGGTTAAAAACCTTCGTCTTCGGGCACTGCGGTATTTCGGACGAGATGATTTCGTAGATAGTTTCCCGAACGTTGTCCATCCGATTTGGATTCTTCGGGCGACCTCTTTGTCGAAGTTGGACCGACCTACCTGGATAGTTTGTCCTAGGTGTCAACAACTTCGAGTGAGTTCCTAACAACTACCTGTACGGTGTAACATGGACATTAGACATGATCTTCGTCTTGTCCATGTTCATTTTAAGACCCAACTGTTGGGAAACGCTACTGAGGTCGCTGAGCATGCAGCGACTCTGCCATAATTACTATATCATCGGCAAAACGAAGGTGAGGTTTTGGAGGACAATTACCGCAATTCAATTTTTCAAGAAATAAACGGACGCGAGCAGTTTACAATTTTACAATAATTTACATAATGTGCATAATTCATCAATTTTTGTCTAGTTACTTACTTAGTGTCTACTTTTAAAATAGTTTTAGTCGAAACAATGAGTACCAAAAAATAATTATGCCCATTATTTTAATCTAATTAGTAAACTATAGAATGGTATTTGGTACGTTACTTACTTACTGTAGATTTTAAGGATACCTACTGTGTGTATTTTTAACCGACTTCAAAAAAGGAGGAGGTTCTCAATTCGTCTGTATATTTATATTTTTTTTTCTATGTATGTTCGCGCATAACTCTGGCAATTATGAACCGATTTGAAAAAATCTTTCTTCCATCCATTCTTTAATCCGTTAATTGGGTCCCATAAAAAAAATATTGCTTAGTAATAAGTAAGTAGTTCCTGAAAAAACAAGAATGGTGACTGCGCACTGAGAGCTGCAGGAAAGCCTATATAGATGACTTTATGGTGCTTTTTAAGGACAAAAATGGTCATAACTCTGGTAAATATTTACCAATTTCAATGATTCTTTTTTTATTCGAAAGAAGAAACCACTTTAATGAACCTGTTTGAATTTATTCACAACCGGATAAGAACTTCCTGGAGGACCATGAATGATATGGAGGAATTTATCTGGTAAAAACCATAAAACTGATGTTCTCCTTTACATTTCTCTGATAAATATGAACCGATTTCGATGATTCTTTTTTTATTCGAGAGAGTAAACTACTATGATGATTCCATGCAAATTTCATTACGATCGGGTAAATTGTTTCTGAGTTTCTGAAGAAACATGAATTATGTAAAAGTATGTAGACGATAATGTGAAATCATAATGATGTCATAACCTACCTAGATCATTTTACCGTCTTTGATGGTTCAATCTTTATGTATGAAAATATCACTAAAAAGTATAAAATAAAAAATTAAAAAAAAAATTGAACCGACTTCAATAACACTAAAAAGTATAAAATAATTTAAATATTATTGAAGTTGGTGCCAAATATACGCAGCAGGTACGCTAACACCAACTTCTTTAATATTTAAATTATTTTATACTTTTTAGTGTTATTGAAGTCGGTTCAATTTTAAAAAAAAATATTTTATTAATATAATAAAATGGGATACGTAGCGATACATTTACTTATATTATTTTACAATTAAAAATATTGTTGCCAAAATAGTTAATGTAATTTAAATTTCTTACCGGATCTTCCAATACTTCATTTAACCTCTTTGCCGCAGACTTGCCTTTTTTAGATCGTATCAACAAGAATACTTTGGAAATTTTCGCAGACCTGAAACAAAATGGCCCAGTCCATAATAGCCTCACCATCATCGCTCCCAGCGGCAGCGTGCTGTCTTTTAAAGTTATTACGATGTACACTTCAGCAGTTAAGTTGAGACCATCATCCATCCAGTACCCATCATCGCTTGCAGACATCTAAACAGCTGTCGCAATGTGCAATGTGTGTGTCTATCATAGAGTAAGTACATAGTTGGTGCTTATAGTCTGACCGCAACCGCTGTACAACTCATATGAGATTCGTAGTGTTAGACATATCTCACTATATCAAATTACAATTACACATAAATAACCAATAGATATAATTAAGTACTTAAATGAAATGAAACTTTAATTCTTGGAAATATAAAAAATTCAAACCAAAAAATATAAATAAATATCTTTTATATTCAAAACTTTCTTTGTCTGCTTTTATTTTCATAAAATATTCGGTCGCTTTGAAAATGATAGTCTTGATATCTCGAGATAGCGCACGACCTTTGAGTATAATACTCAAAGCGCACGACCCATCTGTAGATATTTTATCTCATATGCGTCTGACACAGACAGTCCGTAACAATTATAGTTGCCGCCGTGAGCGATGACGGCAGTTCACGGCAGAATGACAAAATGGAGCAATTACTACCCCCCCCCCTCCCCCCCTAGTGGTTGCGGTCAGACTATACCTGAAGAGCTTCTCCACGAGCTGCTTCCCGAGAAAGCCGGAGCCGCCCGTCACGAACACCGTGGCGCCGCAGTAGAACTGCTGCACGGGCGACGCGAAGCGGTCTATCACTGCGTTCATCGCCTTCTGTCCCTCGGCCACTTTCAATTCGAATTCCTGCGCCGGATCCATTGTACCTATAATAATTAAGACGAATATAAAATGCGATATTTAAAATCAAATGGATATAGTTGAGGTGAAGCGTCTTCAGAAGATATGGTAAAACTGGATTAAAAAGGAATGAAATTGATAATTCTTTTTTTTACTAAATCTAAGCCAAGGCTTGACTGCAGTCCCGCCTACTTAAAGTGGCAACGCAATCGGGGATGGTAGCTTTACCATGGATGGTAGCTCGTGTGCTTACACGAGCTTATTAATAGCCTATTCACACTAGCCTTCTAGACACCCATATTATAACCGGGCTGAAAAACTGACGCAGGCAAACTGTTCCAGTCCGCTGCCCTTATTATAAATGACGAAGCAAGTCGGTTAGTCCGGACTGAAGTTATGTTCACCACATAAGGGTGTCAGCGCACCGTGCGCGCCGTCGGTCGTCCGATGGTAGAAGGGGGATGGTGAAATCAAGTCATGTTAATCCTGCTATATATCTAGGACCTGCTGGGTCCGGTAGGTATCTGTAGGTTTGCAGGTGACAGCACTGTTTTGGGGAGATATCTGCTAAGTGCTCGAGACAATAAGGATGTTATCCAGTCAGAAAGAGATGACATGGCGTGGGTCTCGCACTTCAAGCAGTATCTGAAGGGGAAGATGCCAATCTAGTGAGATTCAACGCCACCAGAACACAAATGTCTTAGAGAGAGAGAGATTCTGGCGAGCGTCTAGCGCTGTATAGATTCTGGCGAGCGTCTGGCGCTGGAGAGATTCTAGTGAGCGTCTAGCGCTGGAGAGATTCTGGCGAGCGTCTAGCGCTGGAGAGATTCTAGCGAGCGTCTAGCGCTGGATAGATTCTGGCGAGCGTCTGGCACTGGAGAGATTCTGTTGAGCGTCTGGCGCTGGAGAGATTCTGGCGAACGTCTGGCGCTGGAGAAATTCTGGTGAGCGTCTGGCGCTGGAGAGATTCTGGCGAGCGTCTGACGCTGGAGAGATTCTGGTGTGCGTCTGGCGCTGGAGAGATTCTGGCGAGCGTGTAGCGCCGGAGAGATTCTGGCGAGCGTCTAGCGCTGGATAGATTCAGGCGAGCGTCTGGCGCTGGAGAGATTCTGGCGAGCGTCTAGCGTTGGAGAGATTCTGGCGAGCGTCTAGCGCTGGAGAGATTCTGCCGAGCGTCTGGCGCTGGAGAGATTCTGGTGAGCGTCTGGCGCTGGAGAGATTCTAGCGAGCGTCTGGCACTGGAGAGATTCTGGTGAGCGTCTGGCGCTGGAGAGATTCTGGTGAGCGTCTGGCACTGGAGAGATTCTGGTGAGCGTCTGGCGCTGGAGAGATTCTGGCGAGCGTCTGGCGCTGGAGAGATTCTGGCGAGCGTCTAGCGCTGGAGAGATTCTGGCGAGCATTTAGCGCTGGAGAGATTCTGGCGAGCGTTTAGCGCTGGAGAGATTCTGGCGAGCGTCTGGCGCTGGAGAGATACTGGCGAGCGTCTCGCGCTGGAGAGATTCTGGCGAGGGTCTGGCACTGGAGAGATCCGAACGGAGTACCCAGAGTTTCTCAAAGAGACTATAAGGGTCCCTTTTTTACCTTTTAGGTATGGAACCCTAATAAATAAATTTCAACTACGAGATCCAACAATATCCATGTTGTGCTAAAATTATATGAAAGTTCTTACCTGAAATGGACTGCCAATATTTTGTCAGCTAGATTTTGAAGTTGTTGAACGGCAAATGCTTGCTTCGAAGTGTGCTTGATATAAGTATTACACCTATACCATTAATATATTTACATAATTAATTTAGAACGATCAACTACTAGGTACTGTAATAATTAAACAGGTCTAAGGTTGCTGGCAGTTTAATCTACACAATGGTGTACCAACTCCAAATGTAAATAAATAAATAAAACATATATAATAATAATAACATAATAATATCTCGGGACAATCTACACACGGTCATCCGATCCCAAACTAATAATGTAGAGATATATTAATGTAGAGATTGTTTTCAATGTGTATTCCGTCGGAATTTTTGCTATAAGTATATACTAGTGTAATTGCACGCATGGACAAAAAAAATGGACTAGAAAAAAAATCCACTTGGTCAGGACCATTCAATAAGAGAAGCAGAGGTAGACCAAAAGAGAGATGGGCTGATGAAATAAAGAATGTGGCTGATATAAATTGGATCACAAAGGCAAAAGACAGTAAAATTTGGAGAAAAATGGAGGAGGTCTTTACTTGTTACCGCCATACGCATTCTATGCATTTAATTGCAATATTTCTAATTTAGCTTTGTTATAAGTACGCACGGTATGACAGGTATACATACCCTCTCTTTCCCACCATTGTGAATCCGCTACCCTTCCACTACGCATCTGTCATCGGAAGGACACGGTCGTCGTCCTAATTGATTGGCAATAAACCCCGCAAATAACGCGTCGCTGTGTAATTACTACACAAAGACATTCCCGCGAATACGTGAAATAATTTATATAATACGCATATTCTATTGTAATATCAGACTCTTAATAGCTCAGCAGTGTTCAGTGACTTTTGTGAAGCCTGTGCCGTGTGGTTGGAGTCCCGGGACGAGCTAAGCTGCCGCTGAACGTCAGGTGTGTGGAATTCCTTTTATTTCCTACCAATGAACATCATCCCGCTGTAATACCGTGTGATACTAGCGATCCTAGGCGATTTAAAAACTACAGTCCACCCTTTTTAATGTTTTCATTCCCGCCATAAAGCCTTAGGGCACATAACGCGTCCCGCAGTGTCAAATATAAATCTTTGGCGCTAATATCTTTTGGTCGTTCGAGCCGGATTATCTTTTAGTCCCTTTCGCCGGATCATTATTTGATCCCCTTACCGGACTATTTTGGTCCCACTAATCGGATCATTTTGATCCCCTCGTCGTATCATTTTGGTTAAATTTTGTGAATCATTTTGCCATCATTTGGCATCTTTCATTGTTCATTTAATTGGTAAATAATTGGTTTTTCACCATACAAGTACGAGATACGCGATAATTACGCGCCTCCTACCTTCATTTAAAAAGTGATATTCTAGCACTTTCTATAGTACATGCTATTTGCATACTATCTATATAATTATGACTACGCGCCGCTCTTAAATGTGTTTGCCTTTGGATTTAAGTTATATTATATATTCATTATACTAGCTGACCCGTGCAGCTCCGCCCGCGCTTTTATTACGTTTTGCTCCCCTTCTCTCCCTCCTCCCTAGATTTATCTCTCTCCATATCTCTCTCTCTTATAAAAAAATCTAATTATATGCTCTTTCTCTCCTCTCTCTTTCCCCCTCCCGCTTCGGTTTCCGTCACACTCCCCCTCTTCCTCTCCCTGTTATCCCCTCTCTGAACCCTCTCTCCCTCTCTCTTCTACGAACTTGCTCCTTCTCACTCCCCCTTACTCCACCTAACTCCCCCGATACCTCACCCCATCACCCCCTCCTCGAATCCCCTCTCCCTCTTTCTCTTAGTGTATAGATAGGTATTGAATTACTACAATACCTATCTATACACTACCTGGACTTGGGGAGTTTCATTAAAATTTTATGAACAGAAATCTAATGAAAATATCCTGGGTCTACCGGACCGGCTTACCCCTTACAAAAATTGACCCTTCGCCAGTACTATCTACTAGGTAAACTGTCACCTTCCGCCCAGTCTACATTTGCAGGTATCCATACCAATTTTAGTAATTTATCAGTCGCTTCTCGATAAATATCAAGATGTCAGGTTATTAGGAACCACTTACTTAGAACAAGCTACACACCTCACCACCTCACCTTAAATTAAATGGATCTCCTTCTGCATCTAACTATCAATTGTTTATTGATAGGTTTGTTGTTGCCATTAACTCATAAAATCATTAAAAATAGATGATCTGTTGCCCGCTCAAAGTCCTGATGATTTTGAGTGTGAAGAATATTTCCGCGCTACCACCGTTCGGGAAAAAATTGATAGATACGTGGTCGCCTTACCTTTTCGCAGCGATCCATGTCTGTTAGGTGATTCCTACACCGCCTTCGACGTCTCAAATGTTTAGAGCGTAAATTAGATGCATCGCTTGAAACCCGCGCCGCTTATAATAATGTAATACGCGATTATTTAAGTAAGGGCTACCTAAGTCCTGTCGATATAAATAATGATGACGTCACTCGACCCTCGTATACAATCCCACACCACGGTGTATTCAGAGAAGATAAGTCTTCGACCAAACTTCGTTGCGTTCTAGATGCTAGTTGTAAGTCTTCGTCTGGTCACTCGCTTAATGATCTCCACGCAGGTGCTAATTTACAAGGCGACTTGTTTAGCATTCTTATAAATTTCCGCCTATTTGAAGTTACACTTTCCGCAGACATCCGTCAAATGTTCCTTCAAATAGCAGTTCGCGAGCCAGACCGCAGGTTTCAGCGAATCTTATATCGGTTCAGTACTGACGATCCAGTTACTGTATACGAATTTCACCGCGTCTGTTTCGGACTCAAGTCTAGTCCATTTCACGCACTGCGCGTGGTCCGTCAGCTTATCGCCGATGAGGGAGATAAGTTCCCCGCGGCCGCTGCCGCAGCTTCATCATACCTTTATATGGATGATATCGTTCTTTCTGTCGCGTCTACTACTCAAGCAATTTCGCTTAGTAGTGAGTTAATTCAGCTTTTCAAGTTAGGTCAATTTGACCTAGTTAAATGGTCAAGCAATTCTGATGCTGTTCTCACACACATACCAGATACGCATAACGACACTCACGACAAAATTTTCGATGAGTGAAAGTGGTGTTTCATAATAAAGAATTATTTATTTTTTATTTTTTTTATTTATGAGTCTGTTCCGCATAAAATCTTAGGCCTATATTTCGATAGATCTAGTGATTGTTTCCGATTTGTTGTCGCCGCTCCTGACGATAAGTGCACTAAGCGCACGATATTGTCCGCGATAGCAAGGCTTTGGGACATCATGGGCTTTGTGGCTCCGGCCATTTTGTACGCCAAGCTTCTTATTAAAGAGCTTTGGCTTGCAAAGTGTGATTGGGATGCCGAACCACCCCGCCATATTGTCGACCGCTGGATGCAGTTTTGTAATGAGCTTCCCTCGCTTTACAAACTGTGCATTCCTCGACATCTGGGTATTGTGCAAAATTGTGAGGTCAACATTATTGGATTCGCTGACGCTAGTGAACGCGTCTTCGGTGGCGTAGTATATGTACAAATCCGCGTAAATAATAATTATACAGTACGACTAGTGTGCGCTAAGTCTAAAGTGTCACCAGTTAAGGTAGTTTCTGTTGCACGATTGGAACTCTGCGCCGCTTTATTACTGTCACAGCTACTTCGTAAAGTTTTAGATATTTTAAATTCACGCTATACCGTTAGTAATGTATTCGCCTTCAGCGATTCAAAGGTTGTACTTTGTTGGTTAAACGCATCTCCGCATCGTTGGCAGACTTTTGTCGCCAATCGAGTCGTAAAATTATTAGAAAATATTCCCGCGAATCGATTCTTTCACGTTTCTGGCTCTGAAAATCCCGCAGATTGCCTGTCTCGTGGCATTACCCCGGACAAGCTAGTAGACCATCCTTTGTGGTACAGTGGACCATCGTGGCTCACTCGCGACCCAAGTGAATGGCCCTTAAGTAATTTAGATAATAGTGAATACGCAAATGCGCCTGAGCAGCGGACCCAGGCGCACGTCCTCACGACTAGTGTAAATAATTCCCCGCTATACGAGCTCGCTCAGCGACATTCGTCATACTCTAAATTAATACGCACAATTGTTTATATTTACCGCTTTATGAAAGTATTACCTCGTGGTAATTCTGTATCAGCCGCAGACTTAGATTTCGCAGAAAATAAATTAATTATTGCCGTTCAGGACATTCATTTCTCTGTCGATAAATCTAATTTAACTGAAAATAAAACTTGTTCTCCCGCTTTAAACAAACTTAGGCCTTTTCTCGACAGTAACGGTATTATCCGTGTCGGAGGTCGCTTGTTAAATTCCGCCGAGGAATATACGCATAAGCATCCTTGCACCGCGCCATGACCAAGTGGTCAATTTGATAGTCGATTACTATCACCGCAAGTATTTGCATGCTGGTCCAGAAATTCTTATGTTTGACAAATCTGGGTGGTCTTCTTTTGGTAACTGTTGCTATGGTTTAATTATAAGCATTATAAAACATTTATATTAGCATTGTAAAAATCTGATTTTGACTATTTACGAAACGATTAATATTACATGAAAAGAAAATTGGACAATGTACACGTTGAGGATTTCACTTTCACTCCGGTAAAATCTCCATCTCCTTGCCGTATTCATCTACCTCAGACTCCAACATCTCCCGGCAGTAGCCAAATCTTTCACGACCAGCTCCATTGACTACGAACATCACCCTGCTCCTTCCTAATCATCTTCCATCATATCATTCTTATACCATCAGATCTCCCGGCTCCAGCGGCATACTCCTTCGTCTTTCGGCTTTGGCTGCATTTCCTCTTTACAATTTTAGTATGGACGTAGAACTTCTTTTTTTCTTTTTTTTTTTGGGTCATTTTATTCACTTTCTAATTATTAATTAGTCTTTTATAGTTCATTTCACTTATAATATATTTAATATAAAGTCTCATTTTTATCACTGCAATTTATAGTCTTATTTTTCATTTAGCACATTTTTTTCACTTGACGGACCCTTTATTGAAAATAATTGTATTTCTTTTATTTACTTTTATTACATTTTTTTTTTATTAAAACTCATGACTCAGTACTGCCAAAGGGGCAGCACTGGCAGGGACGCCATGCAATGTAGGAATTTAGGTGTATGTTATTGAAACACTGTCTTTGGCGTATGTCTCTTTAATGTCTCTGTTAGTCCGGCGTTACATACCTTATATACCTAACTACTACATACATAAACAGGTGTGGTGTCACCACACTACACTTTATTGAGACGTAGATTTTGGATCTTAGCTGCACGACGTATTATACGCCATCGCATTCATAAATGCAATGTGTGTTTTAGGTCGAAACCGCGCCCTTTATTTCCGCTCATGGCTGATCTACCCAGCCAACGTGTTAATCAGGTTGATAAAGCTTTCACGCACGTCGGATGCGATTACGCAGGTCCTCTGTTATATACACCCGTTCGTGGCCGGGGGGTGAAGAGCCGCAAAGCTTGGCTATGCATCTTCACTTGCCTTACGACCCGTGCCACTCACATTGAGATAGCTTCAGACCTAAGTACTGTTAGCTTCCTAAATGCGTTCAAACGCTTTCTTTCTCGACGCGGGCCTGTAAAATGTATGTACTCTGACCATCGATATACTATCTAAACAAGATTAGCTGTCATGGCCCGAAAAGTGGTCACGAAAATAGAGAGGCTGTCGCTTATTTCAAATTAGTACGAGCCGACAACAGGATGTATCGAAATTCCTTATTGCGCGTTTATAAACTGTCCAAATAATATAATACTTATCGTAATACTAAAATTGCAGATGGGGAAATTTTTTTTCGTTTCGTTTTCTTATTACTACTAGTTTAAATAATAAATATAAGTAAGATATCATTATAATACGAAATAAAAATTATTTATTTGATATTTTCTCCGCTAGAGACTGACAAAATTAATGTTGCCGATAGGCGTGTCGCCACTGTCTATGCGAAACTGTTAAACTACACGTCATTACCATAATAAAAAAGTTAGTTCTCATTTTTGCCACCAGCACGGATAAGTTTGTAAGTCAGTACACACACAATGGAAACACACCTGTTTTGAACCTTATTTTATAGTGGTTAAGATTTTCTTTTAAATGAGTACAGTCAAAACAACTACTTTTTATAATTTTGGCGGTTTTATTGATTTTTCTTTGTCTCCGATGTAAAGGTTTTATGTGCCAACATTACTGCATACAGAATTAGACTTTATTACTACATGTGAAGGCTGCTATTAGTCCGACGTTCCGAATTATTTAAAACTATTTTCTACAATTTCTAGCTACGTGTATAATTGTGTAAATAAATGTAACCGCGACCACATTTTCGATGTCATTTTGTTCGTGACAGCTAATCTAGTTGGTATAGTATATCGATGACTCTGACAATGGAACGTGTTTCGTTGGAGCACGTTCGTATATACGCGACCTTTATAAATTCTTGGATGAGTTTCGTCCTCATCTAGAGGTAGGCTTTCGGAAAACCGCATAGATTGGAAGTTTATTCCACCCGCTGCGCCTCACTGGGGTGCATGCTGGGAAAGCATGGTTAAAATTGTAAAAACGCACTTATTTAAGTCTATTGGACATCAAATCGTATCATATGATGAGCTTCTTACTATTCTCGCGCAAGTAGAATCTCTTATTAATTCACGCCCGCTGACTACGATGAGTTGCGATCCCGCAGAGCCTTCCGCTCTTACACCAGCTAATTTTTTGCAAACCGTGCCACTTTCGTCACTTCCCGCACCTGAGGTTGAACCGAAGGACTTAGTACAGAGACATCATCTATTAGATAGTATTGTTCAGTCCTTTTGGAAACGCTGGCGTAATGAATATTTACACCAGTTACAATTGCGAGCTAAATGGAATGTACCTTCTGTTCCCATACAGGAAGGAACCGTAGTCATTGTCAAGACTGACAATGCTCCACCATTTGCTTGGCCTTTGGGTGTTGTGGAAAAGGTTCACCCGTCTAAGGATGGAACGACGCGAGTTGTTACTATAAGAACTACAAAGGGGAGTTACCTTCGCCCTGTAGTAAAGTTATGTCCCCTTCCCAATCAGTAGTTTAAGTTAAATAATTAACCGCAACTAGTCATAAGTAATATTATTTTTCCGCACCTATGCTATATTTATTACCGCACATACTCTCCTGCACATGTACCTTATACTCTACCGCACATGTATTTCATACTCTAACGCGACACTCTACATGTATTTCTCATATATTTATGAGTTTGTATATTATCTTATTTATTTTTTCTTAAAGGCAACCCTTTAAGGCCGGAGGGAAATGTTACCGCCATACGCATTCTATGGATTTAATTGCAATATTTCTAATTTAGCTTTGTTATAAGTACGCACGGTATGACAGGTATACATACCCTCTCTTTCCCACCATTGTGAATCCGCTATCCTTCCACTACGCATCTGTCATCGGAAGGACACGGTCGTCGTCCTAATTGATTGGCAATAAACCCCGCGAATAACGCGTCGCTGTGTAATTACTACACAAAGACATTCCCGCGAATACGTGAAATAATTTATATAATACGCATATTCTATTGTAATATCAGACTCTTAATAGCTCAGCAGTGTTCAGTGACTTTTGTGAAGCCTGTGCCGTGTGGTTGGAGTCCCGGGACGAGCTAAGCTGCCGCTGAACGTCAGGTGTGTGGAATTCCTTTTATTTCCTTTTATTTATTTACCAATATACATCATCCCGCTGTAATACCGTGTGATACCAGTCGATCCTAGCGATTTAAAAACTACAGTCCACCCTTTTTAATGTATTCATTCCCGCCATAAAGCCTTAGGGCACATAACGCTTCCCGCAGTGTCAAACATAAATCTTTGGCGCTAATAAATAGTGCTAAAAAGTGTACCATTTCGTTATTCTTCATCTACCCATCGACCAGTTTCACGGTTTGATTTTCGTTGTTATATACTGTATACTGAGTGACTACACAGTACCCTTTTCGACCTACAGTCATAAGACTTAATTATATATTGCACACAAGAATCTTAGAAACCTATTTCCGGCATTTTTCGAAAAATTTCAAGGGTTTGGAAAGTTTGCACAAAGAAGGATTTCCATTGCATGCTATGATACTCAACTCAACACAACAATTGAACAAACAAAATTTGAGCATTTTTGTAAAATCAACCCCTAAGTGGGTCATATGGGCTCCCAAAGCTTGTATGGGAATACATTTTTTTTTCGTCACATGGACACTAAACTTTATGAGTAGCAAGAGAAATAAAGAAACACGTGTATCATAACTTTTTGAAAATCAACCCTTCCTTAAAGGGGTAGGTATTAGCACGGTCTAAGAATATGAAACGCGGAAAAAAAGTTCATGCTGGATTGATGAAACTTTGCGAATACATTTATCAAACTAAAGCAATTCATGTGTAAATAATCAATTTTTTGAAAATCAAGTCTTAAAGGGGTCCAAAAAACGTTTTTCGACCTACAGTCATAAGACTTAATTTATGCACACAGCAATCTAAGAAAGAAGGATTAATTAATAATAATTTTTTAATCAACTCCGAAAGGGTGGAACCTTTTAGGGGTTAATTGGGGTCAACAAAAAAAAAGCTTGTGGGGTGCTGGGTTAGAATTGCATCCCCCCATCTCCTCTCGTTGGGTATCGTATGAGGCGACTAAGCGAGAACAGGAAGACGGGCTGCAGCGTCATTCTTTTGGATTTATCTTCCTCCTATACTGCGATCCCCAAGCCGCCTGCCAAGCGTGGGGATTATGGCAACCCTTCCCTTTTAAGGGGGAGTCCTTTGTTCAACGGCGGACGTTTATCGGCTGTTGATGATGACGATTGATGAAAAAAAAGGCTTTCCCATTGCAGTCACAAGACTTATTATGCATTTTGCACACAATAATCTAAGAAACCACTTTCCGAAAAGCAACCCCTTAGGTCATTTAATGGGGTTGGCAAGTTTGCACAAAGAAGAATTTCTATTTAGTGCTATGATGAAGCTAGATTAACGAAACTGTAAATAAACTCAACACAACAATTGAACAAACTACATAGGAGTAGAAATAAGTTTCCGCCGTTTTTTATCAAAATCTAGGAATTCATTGTGACTGAACGGTACATTACCTTTATTCGAAGTATTGTCCATCACAAGAAACTACTTTTTCCTATCTCTCAGGCAACATTCGGGTACCACGTCTGAAAAACTCTTCATCTTTTGATGCTATGCACGACTCAACCCAATTTTTGATCTCTTCATATGATGTAAAGGCTGCTCAGACAGACCATGTGCCATCGATAGGAATAAATGATAGCCAGACGGCGCATTGTCTGGTGAATACGGCGGGTGGGGTAACATTTCCCAATAAAGTATTTTCAAGTAGTTTTTAACAACGCGACAAAATTATTCTCCTACATAATAATGCTCATCCGCAACATGCGGAGGAGCATTATTATCAGGAGGGTCTGGATTTTTCCTTCAGAGCTCGGTTCAATCTCTTGAATCGTGTTCGGTAGAGAGCTCCAGTAACAGTTTCGGTCGGATTAAGCCAGTAATACACGCCACCCAACTAATCCCACCAAATACACAGCATGATGATTTTTTTCCCGTGAATATACTGGTTTGTAGTTGATATTTGTTTTCTATGCCAAAGTCACTGTCTTTAAGCTTTTGGAACCACTCAAGACAAGTTCTCGCACTTACGGCAGCCTTGTCTTATGCTTCCACAAGCAATCGATGCGCCTCAGCTGCAATATTTTTTAAGTTGAAGGAGTAAATTAAAAGTTCCCCGCAAATGATGCTTATTTGGCACAAACATAGGCATTTTGAAACGAATAAAAAAATATGATGCTGATACGAAACCAATAATATTTTAAGGTTATGTTATTACTAAATGACTAAAATTATTTTATCCATTCTTTCTTTTGTCAATGTTAACCTAAACCTTGTGTAGCACTATCTTTCTTAAAACGGCGGAAACTTATTTGTACACCTAATAATTTTCGGCATTTTTCTAAAATCAACTCTTAAGTGGGTCAAATGGGCTCTCAAAGTTTGTATTAAAAACTTTTATTTTTTTCATTATAATAACACGAAAAACCTTGCCAATATACTAAGCACAAAAGAAATTACGAAACACGTGTATTTTCGTAATTTCTTTTGTGCCTTTTAACACACCTTTTTGAAGACTTAATAGGAAGTTTACCAAGGTTTATGAGTATGAAACGTGGAAAAAAATTCATGCTGCATTAATGAATTTTTGCGAATACGTTTACCAAACTTAAGCAATCTATGTGTTACTAAACATTTTTTGAAAATCAACCCCCAAAGCGGTCCAATTGGGGTCAAAAATGTTTATCGACCTACAGTCATAACACTTAATTTATGTATTGCACACTCTAAGAAACCTATTTCCGGCATTTTTCGATAAACGACCCCTAAGGTCATTTAATGGGGTTGGAATGTTTGCTCTAAGAAGGATTTCCATTGAATGCTATAATGCAGCTAGAGTAACGAAACTCGGTAAATAAACTCAACACAACAATTAAATAAACTACGGGCGAAGCCGCGGGCTACAGCTAGTTTTGCAATAAAACCTAATTTTGTTTTTTTAATTTCCAAAACATCAAAAGGGGATTGAAATATAATTGTTTAAAAATAAAACACGAAGCAGCTTTTAAGTACATTTAATCGTATAAAAAATAAAATAAAAAGCAACTTCAACACAATATTGTAAAAACAAGCTGGTAACAGATCGAAATAAAAATAATTAAGTATATAATTTTGTATTCTGTACTTTTTTGTTCTGCCTTATTGGGTAATATGAGGATCTAGAATCTCGCGTTCAGTATGATCCAGTCGAGGTAGCTGTCGACCTTCGCGTAGATCCCCGGATGGTTGGGCTCGCCGCATCGCACGCCCCAGGATACCACGCCGATCACTGCCCATCGACCGCTGGACATCTGGTACATCAGCGGACCACCACTATCGCCCTGCAATGGATTGTAAACAAAAACTGAGAGCTAAACTAAACTTCGTAATGAATTTTAGCAGTAGAATAAAACATGTGCCTTCGATAGAAGTGATTGCATTTAGAGCTAAAAAGTTTATACCTACACAATTATAGCGCATTTAGTTAACCCATACCGTGACCCATTCTTCTAAGGCTACCTTGAAAGTGTTAATTATTTAGTGTCATTGTGTTTAAAATAAATAAATTATTAATGATCTGTATCAATTAATTATTTTAAGTCTCCACGGTCCCTTCAGTTATTGGAATTACTTAAGTATGTTGTTTCTCATAAAAATAACTGCTTCTTCTATAACATACTTTAGGTTCAAAAAAAGAAATTCTCAAACTGACAAAAAATTATAATTTATTTCTTTTTAGGGTTCCGTACCTCAAAAGGAAAAAATGGAACCGTCATAGGATCACTTTGTTGTCTGTCTGTCTGTCCGTCCGTCCGTCTCTCTGTCAAGACCCTTTATCTCGGGAACCCTCGGTGGGCGAGTCCCACTCGCACTTGTCTTTTTTTACAAGCTTTTATATGTATACTTAACTTGCAATGTATAGTATGTATGTAATTTGTTCGGGTGGAATCTGGCAACTCAATTTTCATCCACTGCTACACATTCAAATCGTTTGAAATTGTGCACATGTGTCAAGGACCCGTGACAATACCTACAATAATATAGTATCATCGAGCTGATCTGATGATGGAGCTCGAAGGCGGATAAGGGAACCCTTGGATGGCTACTAGTAAACACATCGAGTTTAGGCTTATTTGATTCGTCTTAAAGAGTCCTATTCAATTTGCCAAATAATGAGGACCTGATGATGAAATTGGAAGGTAGGTGACGGAATCCTGGAATCGTTATTAGTAAACATATCGAGTTTAGGCTCATTTGATTCGTCTTAAAGAGTTCTATTCATTTTGACCATTAATAAGGACCTGATTATGGAATTGGAAGGTAGGTGACGGGCCCCTGGAATGGGTAGGTACTAGTAAGCACATCGAGTTTAGGCTCATTGGATTCGTCTTAAAGAGTTCTATTCACTTTTCCCAAAAATGAGGATCTGATGATGGAATTGGAAGGTGGGTGATGGGACCCTGGAATGGTTACTAGTAAACACATCGAGTTTAGGCTCATTTCATTCGTCTTAAAGAGTTCTATTCAATTTGCCTAATAATGAGGACCTGGTTCGGGCTCGGTTAATTTGGTTTAAAGAGTTCTATTCAGTTTGCCTATATAAGCGGAATTGATAATCGACTTGGTAGGTGGGTGACGGAACCCTGGAACAGCCACTAGTAAACCTATCGAGTTTGGCCTCGTTTAATTTACATCAAAACAATCGTAAATACTATTATGTATAAATTATGTATCCAAATACATAAACACATTTTCTAGAATTCAATAAATCACATTACATTCGTTAGTTTCATTGGTTAGTACTTATAAATTAATTCTGTTCCACTTTTAATCGTCGATTCCTTAGTTGGTCGTTTATTATTACTTATAATATCATTGCGTATACTTCATTAATAAGCAATAAATAAATTTAATAACGGAACTCACTTCTGTGTCGTTTTTATTATTAAATCTTTATTGAAACTATACCTATAGTCTATCTATATAGTCAAAAAAACAGTCACCATTTAATTAAATTATGTCCAGAAAAACCTAAGAAGTAAAATAAATAACTAAAAAGAAAAAAAAATTAAAAAAAAATACTGTATAAAACAAACTTTTATTTAAATGCGCTAAAAAGAATAAAATAAACTTTTCCTTTAAAACTTTTAATATCTATTTATAACGTCATTACACAATTTATATGATATAAAAGCTTGTCGCGAGATTTACCTATAAGAATATAAAAAAAAAAAAGATTTTATTGACATTAATTTTTAAAAGGTGAACATTTTTCGGGCCTATTGGTCTAGTGGTTAGACACCCTGGCCCCGCTACCCAATAGGTCGTAGGTTCAATTCCCACCACGAGTCTGGGTGTTAGTTATCCATATAAGTATTAAGTATCAGTTATCTGATTACCCTAGTATATAAAGGCTCTGTCTACTTTGGGATCAGAGGACCATGTGTGTATAGTCCCAGAACATTATTATTATTTACTAGCTGACCCACGTAGCTCCGCCCGCGCTGTGTTTACGTTAACTAAACTTTCGCATAGAATACAAAATCTCCTTTTTTAATCTCCTTTTTTAAAGTCGGTTAAAAACTTGGACCCACTTTGTACTTGCCCTCCGAAGCACGGAGACGTTTAGTTCAAATGGCGTTAAACGGTCACCCATCTATTTAATGACCTTAACTAACGTTGCTTAACCTGATCAATTTCCAAACATTGTTAACAACAGTCTATGAGTGTTCCCTTACAAATATTTATTATAATTAAACTGAAAAATTGTTAAAATCGGAGCAAGCGTATAACCAAGTACACATTTTGACTTTAGTTCCCTCTCCCAAGGGAACCGTGCCGAATGTCGGGATAAAAAGTATCCTATGTCCTACCTCGGAGTATTAACTCAAATCATGCCAAGTTTCGTTTCAGTTTCGGCGAGATGCTCAGCCGAGATACAGACAGACAGACAGACAGACAAAAATAATAAAAAATACATTTTTAGCTTTAGTATCGGTTATAGAATGCCCTCCAAACATAATTTTCAAAATATCTTCAATGTACAGAATTGGACCTGTTACAGTTTTATTATAAGTATAGATTAATTCGTCTCTTAGAAAATCACCTGGCAAGCGTCCTTCCCGCCTTCATGGCCTCCCGCACAGAGAGATTCATCGAACACGGGCTCCGTGAACGAGGAGACACATAGCTCGTGATCCCACACCGGGATCGACACCTCCATCAGCACGTGGCTATTAGGACCGCCGTAAAACTGAGTCCCCCAACCTAAAAGTGCGTCATTAAAAATTAGGATCATCATCATTAACAGTCGGGAGACGTCCATTGCTGAACAAAGGCCAAAGGGGGTGGGGCTGCTGCTATCAACACTACTGGATTGCGTATTGGGGATCGCAGTACAGGTGGTGAGTAATCCAATAAAATAACGCTACTGCCCGTCTTCTTGTTTCCCCTTAGTCGCCTCTTACGACATGGGAGAAGATAGGACGGTGCTATTCTTAAGCAGGTATTACCCCACGCGACGGGAGTCTCCGGGACTGCGGGGATTGGTTTTGCTTGTATCTATCTCCATTAGGAGTTCCTGTCTGTACAGTGACTCCGTATACCTAGAGCACTTTACTATAGAGATGCAGTCAACCTCTGTTTTGATGGACTAACGCTGCATGTCTTCCATTTTGCAGCTAGCGGAGCGATGTTTCTCGAAATTGGTCGGCAACACGCAAATCATTTCGCTAATAACAAAAACCTTCTATATAAGGCTAATTATCTAAAGTGCGCCTGACGAACATACATATTAGGCTGTTCCAAGCTCGAGGAATACCTTTATCCGCGTACTCTTTTTCACTATTACTGTTTCATACGAGTTAAGACTGTCTCTCCAAGCCGCAGCAGGAAGCTTTAAGAACCGTTGGTCGTGGATTAAATTCTGCAAGAAGTGCGTAACAACTTATTTTATACGAATCCAAAAACTCATCTCCATTCATAGAACTCGAGAATCCTGCTTTGTAGATATATAGGCATTTACCGATAACTATAGCAGTTTCGTTGGTGAGCGGAACTTCTGGTGGTGGTAAACATATAGGCCACACGTAAGTGTTGAACACGGCTGGTCGATGCAGCTTGAGTATGGCGATGTCATTCCGGTAGGTGCTCAGCTCGAAGCCCTCATGCTGCCGGATCTCCACAACCCTGAAGTTGTAGGTGCGAGAGTCGTTGCTGCGCCGCAGGTCGTACTCGCCAAGGCGGACGAACAGCTCCTCGGCTTTCCACCTGAATTTAGTATAGATCAGTTATGATCTTAAAACTAGGATTAATCCCTATTATTCCATTCCCCTACGCCCAATTAATATAGGCTTCATCATCAGCAGCCAAAAGACATCCACTGCTGAACAAAGGCCTCCCCCTTAGAATGGGGGGGGGCAGTATAGGTGGATGTAATCCAATAGAAAGACCTGCTGCCCGACTTCTTGTTTTCCCTTAGTCACCTGTTATGGATACCCGACGGGAGGTGATGGGAGGGTGCTATTCTTACCCGGACACCCCACGAGAAATATAGGCCTAGTAAGCTTAAACTTACTGTAGTGTACACTGTAATGTAGTAATATCACCTCAATGATGCCAAGTGGCGACTTTACATATAATTTAAATTACGTTTTTATTCCCCTTGACTTATAATATCGCATGCTTAATAAGAAACTGATCAAAGGTTTCTTTTTTTTTTTGGGACTGATAGACGCGGTTGGCCGCAGATGGCCATTACAGCTTCACCGGGTACACTTATTTAAATAAAAGGAAAAAGGACGAATAAAAAAATCTACTTTTCTGTTATTCTGTTAAGCTCAGGGCAAAAATGGCGTTAAAATATTAATAATTGTACATTTCTGAACGCTTTTCAAATTTTATTCAAACTACTCTAATCACTATTTTTTGGTGACGGGTTTGCTTACTTTCTAGTACAATGTGCAGCAGTCAGCACGTGTCGGTCAGTGATCAGCACTCCACCGCAGTACTGTTCGAAGCCCTCTGGGGTGATGGAAGCCATCCACGGCCACTCCCGAGGATTCGCCGGCCGAGACCCAAGCACGCGGCTTTGGGATCGGGTGCTAAGACCACAACCTACACAACATTTGTTTTATACTACCAAGGTGGCAAGCATGCGGTCTGCCTGATGGTTTGTAGTCACCGCAGCCTATTGACGCTAGCAACACTAGAAAAATCACTAGCGCGTTGATAATACTTTGGATATTAAGTCTTTTATGGCCGGTAATTTCACCACCTTCAATGCCCTTCACACCGAAACGCAGCAATGTTTACACACTGCTGCTTGGCGGCAGAATATCTGACACTGCGGTGGTACCTGCCTGGACGGTTCCTTGCACAAGGAACCTACCACCTAGTTACAACCGTGCCTCACTGCTGGGATAAGGTCTCACCTCTTCTTCGTCATGAGGAATAACATAGCCCACAGCACTATAAAGGGCTTGACACAGTTTGAATAAGTACTGCATTGGATTCCTCACAATGTTTTCCTTTATAATTAGCATTAGCGTATGGTTAGTCTTTGGATTAGTACGTATGATTTACGTGATTTACGTTTGCCCGATTTAATGGGCCAGTTAGTCTAGTGGTTAGACACCCTGACCACTCTCAATAGTTTGCGTGTTGTTCCCCACCCAGGACAAACATTTGTGTCCGTGTTGTGTTTCGTGTCTAAATTTTATTTTAAAAAAAGTATACTTATAAGTATTTGTAGCTGTTGTCTGGTTTACCATATTAGAACTTGCTCGGTTTAGTTTGGGATCATATGCTTATGTGGATTGTCCCAGGTTATTATTATAACTACACAAAGTAGAAATCATTCCTAGCCTGGCACCAGCCAGGCTAGGAATACGGAACCGCGCCTAATGGCGTTACTTACTAGCACGTTCCTTAGCCACTAGACTACCATCGCTTGAAATATTCTTGAAGCTAATAGTGTTGTACATTAGCTGAAAGGTCTTTTCTACGATGCTGCTAAAATTTAAGATGACAGCAAAATAAAACTAGAGAATTCATTAAAAATCGTTTGTTTGAATTAGATCATTGTCGTGGGAGTGGGTCGATTATATTTATCGCAAATGATGGGTGACTTGCGGTATAAAACGATATAAATGTAAAGTGTGCACTGATTGTTGAACTATTATTTATAGTTTCAGAGCCTTGATGTAGACTAATAACCTTCATGCCGCCGCGGGAAACTGCTCGCTTTGCAAACCCGAGATCCATATAGCCCTACATACTCTAGAGACGTCTTACATGGAGAAATTGTACCTCTGTTTTCAGCCCTGTTGACCTTTTGTATTGTTTCATATTGTTCCTCTCTCGGTGCGGTGGCAGGCAGCTCGCCAGCTAAGCCCTCTGGCCCATCTTTCTTTATATCAGGACAACAAACCCCTATACCCCTAAAAAAATAATGCGAACCTCCTCTTTATTACTTACCTTAGTCAAAAGATATGTTTTCTAGTGTTTAGGTACTGCAGTTCGCTTTCTGGATGGAAAGTTGTGATCGTAAATGATGAAACTCGATTAATTACATCCAGAGAAAAGTGCCAAAAGATTTGGAACATTACGAAAGACGCACAATGCCGCTCTAAATTGTTAAATTGTAAGTTACTTGGCTGCGGTTAACAATTAGATAGACCTTGGTACTTTCCCAACTGCGTTGCAGCGAGTACTCTAGAAGGTACAGAGAGTATGGACGTCCTAGTAAGTCAAACCATAATTATGAGGGAGGACAAAAGAAGAATTACCACCAGGACCTTAAAAAACTTCGAACTTAGGCTGGCCCGGCTGCAGACTCCACATACGCAATGGGGTTTCAGGAACCCAAACTTTCGTGGCTGTGACAAGTGTGACTGCGTTGTGCTCATCCTGTAAAGCACTTGAACGTGTGTCCTCTCTGAGCACCTGCACTGGGGAGCAGTTTGATGCAGCCACGCTTCAGCCGAATTCTATTGTACCTACTTAATACACAAGAACCTAAGAAAGAAGACTTGTCAAGTAATGATACTTACGAATTGTTTAAAATGCAAGCGTATTCCATGAATCTCATATAATTGTTCTTAAACTCATCTCGCATGCATTGGCGTAGAGGCTTGCAGCGACCAGCTTTCCCGTTTGGCAGGAAGCACTGTTGAGCGGCATTCCCCTGCTAAGGTAAGCAGAAAGTACATAGAATATGTTACGAAAATATGTGACATTATCATTACAAAAACCGGCAAACGCTTCCTTCTCCTCCTCCTCGGCATTATCATTACAAAAACCGGCAAATTGGACGACTATAAAACGCTTCCTTCTCCTCCTCCTCCAGTCTTTAGCTCACTGCTGAGCCTCGTGATGTTTCCGAGAGATGACTGAAACATAAGATGATCGTAAATTCTGATCATCTTTTGTTTCGGTGATCGTCGGTCTGTGGCATAGTGTATCGCATCAGATGAAGATCTCTGATGCGATACAGTTTAGTTCTTTTGACACTTGATCCGACCATCGCGTAGGACTGCGCCCTCTTGCTATCTTTGCTTCTACCTTGCCGGTAACTATAAATTGCTCCAGGTTGTTGGGATAATTTCAGGCTATAAACCCAAAGTATTAATTGACAGCAATGAACAAAAAACATTTGTTGAAAAGATACGAATGTTATAAACTTATGAATACTACTCGACAGGTATCCTACTTTAAATAGGCATTGTTATTTGAGAAACTACCAGACCTGCTACTCCCCGACAATGGTCTATTACCATTGTTTCTCGTGTGAAGTATTAAAACAATTCAAAGACCTTATAATACAATTTTGTTATTAAACATTGAAAAATCAACGATCTTTCTTATAAGAATATCATGATTGGCATTTTGCATTGTCACAAACCTACAATGTTATATATACCTTTATATAAAGGTCAATTTACTATGTCATATGCCTCTTGTGCTCGGCGACTCGCACTGTGTCCCGGGGGACTACAATGCGCCCCCCGGCGGCGGGCTCAAAGACAAGGCACTTAGGGACTCCTGGTGCAGGTCACACCGGAGAGCCCTGGTGTCCCCTCTCATGTGCCGATGCGACAGGGGTTTTAGTGGGTAAGAATTCCACATACCCCAGTTGACCCCCCAGGTCCCGGGGACCTATCGAAGGTTTCCCCCGCAAAACCAAAAAAACAACAATAGCGGGTCCAGAACGGAGTGCAGTCTCCCCACAGCGTTAATTTACTAACGGATTTATTTTTCAGTGATTTGATTTGATTTTAGTGGGTTAAACCACTATTTGCTGGTCGCATTTCAAGGTTTTTCTTCCCCGACGAAAAGAATTTTACCAGCCAGTTTGGTAGTGCCAGATCTTCTGCTACAATGTAAGAATGTGTATTCTATTGTATTATTATGGGCTATAAGTTAGGTCCGGCAGTCATCGGGACGCACTTCTACTCTCTTCGATCCATTGTGCATACCTTAGCCCTATACTCAGTAGCTGACGTCTCGAATAGTACCCGAAGGTACTTCACGATTGCTTTAATTTGGTACATAAAAATCTGGTGCGGGGTAAGCGCATCAATCTGTACCCAAACACTGTTATGTTACGGTGCGTATGACACTGAGGCTGAAATTACTACGCACAAGATAGTGTAACGTGTGACGAGCGGCAGGGTAATGCAGTATTATACGGTCAGGCGTGTCGCTTACCATCTGGTGAAAAACCACAAAATCTTCTTTTTAAACAATGAAATGAAGCTACCACTGGATCACAACTGGTTCTATAATAATAATAAGTCCGCAGGGCAGCTAGTGGCGAGCTGTTGGTGCGTAACGACACCACGGACCTGAGTGCTTCAGAGAGTCGGTCAGGGCACCCAACTAGACGTGTCTTCGTCGGCTGAGTGGAAACCGAAGGGGGCCCGCAGGACTCTCAGCTCTGGCTTGCCTTAATTGGCCGTCCAGACAGGAGCTGTTAGAGCTATATGCTCCAGGGGTGGAAGTGTTAAAGGGCATAACGCCGCGAGTAACTACGGAGAAAGCTCATCAGCACACCTCTCGACACCCCTAAGCCACTCACACCGGTGTTGCACTCCGTCGTCTTCTGACGACTATATGGAGAGCCCATCTAGTGGGTGGCAAGTCACCACTTGTCACAATATAATTAGTATAACTAATGCAAGTGACCCCGACCTTTTGCAATAGCCCAGTGTTCAGTTCACCAAATGCCCACTTAAAGAAATCAAGAAATCTTTCCATATACTTACAATAGTCCCTACACCTGCCAGAGTCAACTGCTCTTTATATTTTATTTCCAGCAGTTGATTCTGGCAGGTGTGTTCCATTTCATTAATTTCTCCCAAAAGGCCTCGACGTGTTGGATTCGTCCCCATGCAAGACTTTTAAAATTCCCGGTGTAAAAGCCCGACTAAAAAAATAACAAATAATTATAATATCTTTGGAAAATTAATAACACCTCCTCCAGGGATCCTCAACTGAGACGATCCAGCAAGAAACTCAGCGGTATTTAAACAGCATTTTTCTTATTACAGTCATTTCATCAGCGACAGTGTGTTTTATCGTTCGAAAAAATGACAAGCCCGCTGAGTTTCTTGCCGGATCTTCTCAGTTGAGGCCGCGTTGTGATCCGGTGGTAGCTTTTTTTAAAAAAAAAAATACATGACCTTTCAAAAGTGCTAGCGTTAAGCCTATTTGAAATAAACTGTTTTTGAATTTGAGTTTGAAAGATAAAACGAAATTGAGCGGTGTATATTTTATTAGGTACCTGAATAATAACTACTTACAACAAATCGCTTTGCCAGTTGGTGACCGACGAACATGTCTTCTGGCATTAATTCCTTCCATGCTGGATCCAAAACACGAGCTGCGAAGACCATCATAAGTTAAAATTGCACAATACTGAGTTACAAGTTAATACTTACAACAAAACCATAATAAGAAGAAGATTTCATTAAGTAAGTATATATTTATTTTTTCCTATGGCTAGTGGCCAACCTGGGGTAGGTACTACAAGAGCTTGTGCAGGCAAGGTGCACTCTTTCATCCTTTAATTCTCACAATCCGATGTGTCGAAAGACCGACACGACCGAGGAGAGCACAGGCACATGACCGACTCTTAACATGCACATTCGACGCATGGATCATCTTACTTTTTAGACAATCCGTCTGTTTGTATTTTCCTAGCTAGTAAAGAGCAATTTACACATAATTGTTGCTATAAAACAGCGACCTCCGGTTTGCAAATTGAGCGTTACAGGCTACGAGTAACTTTACTAAAAATAGAGAACAAGCACTGCACCTCACACTTGACTATTGGCCCATCAATGATATGTTACAGACAGCTGACACATGACTGCTTAATGAATCAAAATTATGGTTTTTAAAGGCAATAGCTATAAAGGAAATACGTAGAAGAAATTAGAAATACTTAAGCACTTACATTTGACAGCATTTTCATCACCACTAACTACAGTTACTAGTAATAATACTAGGAGCAACATGTTCACAGCAGCCGCTCCACAATACTGCAAATATCCTCGCTTGTGGCCGGATACCGTTGATAATGATGATGTATAATCCACAGGATGTTAAAGCACTGATAGCGAAACAAAACTGTCGTACAAATTAGATATAACCCGCATGTTTTTGGCTGATAGGTTCAAGGTTTTGGCAAGTGTTGAATTCAGGATTTAATTTTTCCTGTTCCCCTATTTCACGAGATTGCGTATGTAATGAATTGCGTATGAAATCGAATTCTGCAAACGTCTCTGATTATTCTTCATATTGGTCTGTGGTCGATATGTGTGGATTGTGGTGTCATGTGCCCTCGCTCGACTAATGGGCTGCTTATAGAATTGAATAGACATTCGTCGTCCAAAACCCACAGAGATAAAATCAATTTACCAATAATTTATTATTATTAATCAGGAACCGAAATAAGTCCACTGCTGAACAAAGGCCTCCCCCTTAAAAGGGAGGGGTTGCCATAATCCCCACGCTTCGCAGGCATCTTGGGGATTACAGTATAGGTAGGTAGGTACTTAGGTAATCCAATAGAAAGTCACTGCTGCCCGTCTTCTTGTTGAAGTGAAACTTCTTATGCGACTTCCAAAAATGTTATCATTTAACGCATTAGACGTTATGCGTCAGATGTTGAGCGTTAAATGATAGGTGTTAAACGTTAAGAGTTAAACTTTAAGCGTTTTGTTAAGGTTATGAAAGCGCTCATGTGACGCCGTCAGTGAGTGAGTGAGTGAGTGAGTGGGTGAGTGAGTGGGCGAGTGAGTGGGTGAGTGGGTGGGTGAGTGAGTGAGTGAGTGGGTGAGTGTGTGGGTGAGTGGGTGAGTGTGTGGGTGAGTGGGTGAGTGGGTGAGTGAGTGAGTGAGTGAGTGAGTGACTGGCTGACCGGTGTCGTACGGTGTCGTACAGTGTCGTACAATACAGAGCGTGAGTGAAGTTTCACTTCTTCCGCGCGGAGGGACTCCACGCACGCACATTTATTTTCCCTTAAGTACGGCATACACGCGCAGGTATACCTGACAGGTATACCTGTACAGTTCAACTGCGCAGGTAAACCTGAGCGTGTATGCCGCAAAACTGTGCAGGTTTCCACGCCTGTACAGGCGAGTCAAAAAATATGAATTTTCATATTTTTAACTGCGCAGGTATACCTGTGCAGTTTACCTGTGCAGGCAAAACTGAGCGTGTATGGCGCTCGCCTGCGCAGGCGTCAGTTATCCGATGACTGTTAGAGGGAAAGGACGCGCGGCGCTCTAATACAGTATGTCGTCTCGTAAGCGGAATGTAGTAATGGAAGAATTTATAAACATGTACAAGTCGGAGCATTGTTTTTGGCATATTAAGTGTAAAGATTATCACGATAAAATTTAAATAATTTTATTCCTTGACATGATTATGTCACCCTCTAACGATAAAACATTTGTACGCCGGAAACGGTAGAATACTTGGTGGCGGGTTAAGGAGTTTAAAAATTTTCCTAAAGCAATTTTCTAGTGGACTGTAAATATAAATATATAATTATATATTAAAAACGCGGACAAAAGAAACTATACTACATTCGCAGCATACTGGATTGCAAGGACAAGGAAGTTAGCAACTGCAGGGAACACAAAAGGAATAAATCGCAGCTGCTGCAAGGAAAGGATGGTGCGCCCTACCTTGAACGGCTGCGATGCGATGATGGCGGCGTCCTCACTGCTCCACAAATTAGATAGTTGTATCTGCTGCTATTGTCCTGGCACTTCTTTTGCTTTTAACGAGGGCGGAATTAATTATTATATGTATGATTTTTAAATAATATCGCGATCACGCCATAAGAAAATATTTGACGGCGGCGGTGACAAATTCACGTCACATTTCTTCTTTTTTCTATATAAGGCGCACTAGGGAAAGGATGAAGGATAAGGAAATCCAGCCTGCTACAAGTGCATTTTGGTAAATAATAAGTTTTCAATAACGAGATCCAACATCCCCCCCTTGAAGGAATCCCTTCAAAAAATATAGACTAATAAAATCTATATTAAATTGACTATATCAGTCTTCAATTAAAATAAATAACAAAAAACTGGTTGGTTACCACCGCTTACAACCTGTGTGTCGCTAACATAAATTACTAAACTTAAATAATAAATAAAATAATTAGTAAAAATGCTACTGCGTTGGTAACGGGCACAACCGTACTATAGGTCGCTCGTAGGTACCACAATTAGTTTGCACTTCTGCAACACGAGCAATTCCATCTTTACCAGGAAATAATCGTGTTATAACTCCCAATGGCCATTGCAGAGGAGGCGCATTATCAACATTAATTATGACAATCGTACCTACAGCTACAGGGTTGGAAAGAGTGTTCCATTTTTCCCGCATTTGTAAGTTATGAAGATATTCAGAACGAAACCTCTTCCAAAAAGACTGGACAATCGAGTCCATCAAAGAAAACCTAGACAGTAAATTAGCTCTCTCATTGGTTACATCCGCTGCTGGTAAGAATGCCAAAGGAGCGGTATGTAAAAAATGTGAAGGAGTAAGAGCTGTGGGTTCTGATGGATCAGAACTTAGGAGATAAAGTGGCCTGCTATTAAGAACACATTCTATCTGATTAAGAATCGTAAGCATCTCCTCATAAGTAAGGATTTGTTTACCTATTACTCGAAAAAGTAAAGCCTTGGCACTTTTTATATTTGCCTCCCAGATCCCTCCAAAATGTGGGGCGGTGGGAGGATTAAAACGCCAAATAATGCGGTTTTTAGTAAGCTCATTTTGAAAAGTTTTATAATAATTATCAGACTTTAAGAAGTCATGCAACTCGTTTAAATACGATTTTGAAGCTATGAAGTTTTTGCCGTTGTCGCTATATAAAAATTTACATGGACCACGTCTTGACAAAAAGCGTTTAAACGCGTCTAAAAATGTGGCAGAGCTTAAATCAGAAGCTAATTCGATGTGAACAGCTTTCGTCACCAGACATATAAAAAGACAAAGATATGCCTTTTGACTGCGAATCCCACGCTTCCTAGCCATTGTAATATACAAAGGGCCAGCATAATCTACCCCTGTATGAGTAAATGCGTTGCATTGTTCTAAACGGCACTCAGGTAAATCAGACATTATAGGGAAAGTTGGCCTTGGGTTCATACGAAAGCAAGTATTGCATTTATGTATGCGTTGTTTTACAATGCGTCTGGCCGACAGAATCCAGAACCTTTGCCTTATTATTGAGATCAATAATTGAGGCCCAGCATGTAAATAAGTGCGGTGATAATAATCAACTAAAAGATCAATCACATGTCCCTTTCTCGGCAAGAGAGCAGGATGCTTATGAGAAAACTTAAGTGAAGAATAACTTAAACGTCCTCCAACTCTTAATAAGTTATCGGAAGATATGAATGGACTAAGCTTACGCAAAGCGGATGAAACAGCTTTCCCAGTTTGTAAATTCTTAATGTCGTTAGAAAAATAAAAATGCTGGATATGTTTTATTAAATATATCTCAGCGGTATTTAAATCATTAGCGGTAATTACATCGTTGCGAGGCAGTTGTTTCAAAAATCTTAAAACATAAACCACACAATGGAGCAGTTTACTCCATGAAGAGCACCTATCACTCAACAATAATATTGGATCTTCCTTTACACTAGCGGTTACACAAGTGACAACTTTTGATTCTAGTGGTGCTACCGAACTTGGAGAGAAAGTTGAAATAGGCCATTCGCTAATAGGTAAAGTGCACCATGAAGGGCCATTGAACCATAGATGATGGTCCTTTAATTGGGAAGGCAAAAGGCCTCTCGACAAAGCATCTGCGGGGTTTTGCACACCCGGAATATAATATAAATTTTCAGGGTCAATATAAGATTGACATTGTGCTATTCTGTTAGCAACAAATGTGTTAAATCTGTGCGGAGATGATTTCACCCAACACAGTGCGACTTCAGAGTCAGAAAAAGCATAAATACTATCAACAGGATATCGTTGCGATAATGTGTCACACACCATACGCAATAACTTCGTCATAAGAACGATACCACACAGTTCCAATCGAGCAACTGTGACAGTTTTAATTGGAGCAACGCGTGATTTTGAGCAAATAAGACGAACGATTGGTTCTCGATCACCTATAGTAACATGAGTATAAATGACGCATCCATACGCCTTCTCACTGGCGTCAGAAAATGCTATCAACGACAATTTACAACCAGGTTCAATTCCCATATGTCGCGGGAAGTCTAATTCAGAAATTAGATGCAACTCAATAATAAAGTGATGCCATAAGCTTAAAATATGCGGGGGAGGTATGTCATCCCATCCCAATTTGAGAAGCCATAGCTCTTTGATTAATAATTTGGAATATAAAATTACGGGACCAACCAAACCTAAGACGTCATAAAGACGGGCAGTAGCCGATAAAATTGCACGCTTTGTGCCTACTGGTTGAGGAGGTGAAGTGGAGAAAACAAATTTATCAAAAGCAGGAAGCCAACGTAGACCTAAAATCTTTAAGCCACTGTCACTGTCAAAAGAAATTGACTCAGACTTACGTTGAGACACTGGTATGTGTTCTAAAAATTCTGAAGAATTGCTAATCCACTTCGCCAATTCAAACCCCCCGGCTTTAAGCATATGAATGAGCTGATAGGCTATATCAGCCGCCAAAGATACAGAAGATGCCGAAGAACATACGTCATCCATGTACGTATTCCTTTCCAACACATCCACGGCAAGTGGGTATTTGGGACCCTCATCCTTAGCCAACATTCGCAAAGTTCTCATCGCTAAAAAGGGTGAAGAACATAAACCAAACGTGACTCTATTATATTCGAAAGTATCTAGCGGTTCATCGGAACAGAACCGGTACAAAATTCTTTGGTATCTGCGGTATGCAGCATGTACTTCAATACATAAGTACATCTGCCGTATGTCAGCAAAAAATGCTACACTAAACATACGAACATTAAGAAGAATACGAAATATATCAGCCTGAAGATTACAACCAGTATGTAAGATATCGTTTAAAGAAACCCCAGCATCCGTTTTGGCACTACCATCGAGCACAATACGTAACTTCGTAGTGTCTTTATCTTCGCGGATAACAGGATGGTGCGGTAGATAAAAACCTGGCTGTATGCACTCCTCCGGTGGAGTACGCGAAATTATACCTTTATCCAGATAGTCACGAATGACATCATTATATCGAGTTCGTAACTCAGGTGTCTTGTCTAGCTTATTTTCCAGAGACAAGTACCTCTTCTTAGCTGTAATATAAGAGTTACCTAATTTATCAGGACTTTCTTTAAAAGGCAACACTACAGAATAACCGCCGGTGCTATTGCGGGTAGTTGTGGAAACAAAAATATTTTCACATTCTTCCTCTTCAGGACTTAAAAAAATATTAGCGGGTAATTCCTCAAGTTCCCAAAATTTTTCTAAAACTTTGTCAAGCGAATCTTGGGTAAATGAACAAAAAATGCGGGATAAGTTGGGTGTCATAACAACAGGCGCATTACCCATTACGATATACCCTAATGTAGTTTCAATAGCGGAAGGCATATTATTATTACGCATAATGCGATCAAATAATAAAATTTGACAGTAAATATTTACTCCCAACAATATTTCAATCGGTCCAGGTACGCCATAGGAATCGTCACTGAGTGGAATATTTTTCAAGTAATCTAAGCTTGAAGTATCAACGTAAGAGTCTGGCAAGTGTGTTGTAATATTGTCCACTACTAACGGTTTGATAGAATACACAGTGGAGTTACCAAAACGCGAGCTAAATTTGATATCAGTTACGCCAAGAATACGCTGTGAACTTCCACCGATACCCTGTACTTCAGTAAACCGGTTTTGTGTCGATACTTGAAGGGATAAACGCTTACAACAAGCAGATGCAATATAATCGCTTTGCGAACCTGGGTCAATCAAACATCTTACAATATGATGCTGGTTATTGTTATCAATAATAATTATTTTTGCGGTTCCTAATAAAGTAGTAGATAAAGAACGATCAGAATGATCGCGAGAAACATTACACACAGAAGTGTGTATAGCGGTAGGTGCAACATTCACTTGATTGTCGACCTTATTCTTATTAGACATAGAGTCGCTATTTGCAGGTGTTGCGGATATATGATCCGATTGAGATACACCGCGAGTCACATGTAGAGGTGGAGCGGACACACTTCTATTGGAAGTGCAATTATTAAAATTATTTAATTCACCAAAATGTAATAATGAATGGTGTTTAGCGGAACAGTGGGAACAATATTTTTGCGAAGTGCATTTAAAAGTTCTATGTTTGCAACTTAAACAGTTATTACAAAATGAATTATTTTTTACGTAAATAAACCTATCATATGGTGTTTTTGACATAAAGACAGGGCACTGATAC
Source organism: Furcula furcula (assembly GCA_911728495.1). Taxonomy (NCBI): domain Eukaryota; kingdom Metazoa; phylum Arthropoda; class Insecta; order Lepidoptera; family Notodontidae; genus Furcula; species Furcula furcula. The sequence continues at coordinate 11,212,899 of OU452261.1, read as the reverse complement.
AGATGCTCATGAGCGCTATTCTTGCACAGGGTACAAGAAACTTTATTCACTTTATTTGTAAGGTTGACATCAGTGTTAATAAAAGACTTAGTTGGTTTTGGCGTTGGAAATTTATTACGTGATTTATCGAAATCTGGAACTGAAAATCTTTGCCCAATAGAACGAGACATAATCTTGCTTTGCTCTTTTACAAATTCAATTAGATTAGCGTATGATGGAATTTTTTGCTTACGATATATTGTTTCAAATAATTTGATCGTATTTAAATCCAATTTTTGTAACGCAAGGTGTAAGAATATAAAATCCGATAAATCAGTAATTTTTAGTTGTTTAAGTGCTTCTACAGACGAATTAAAATTATTAATGAAACTTTCAAAAGCTGAAGCACTGTTAATATTCAGCGGTTTAAATTCTAACAACTGGTTTAAATAACTACCAGCCAATACGCGAGGGTCATCATATTTATCAATAAGTGCATTCCAAATTATATTATAATTCTCGGCGGTTGGTGGCAAACCAGCGCACACAGACTTTGCGCTGTCAGTCAACTTGCCAACTAAATAGTAAACACGATCACCATCAGTTAAATCCGCATTGTCATGTATAACACTTTTAAATTGCTGGAAGAATAGTGGCCAATTGCGAGCGTTTCCATTAAAGGACATTAACTCAATAGGAGGCAACTTAGGCTTGGATTTCGATGCTGAAGAAAAGTTTTGATTGTGACTTTTACTACTAGCGGCGTCTACTTGTGACATAACTCGCTTTATGTAACAGTACATTTCTTCAAATGAAAGCCATGCCTGATAATCAATTTTATCCTCTGGGTTTATTTGCAATTTAAATGTGTTATATTTATCTGTCGCTTGTTCGAACTCACTACGCAAAGTATCAATATTACTCACATTACACAGGAAAACTTCACGTTGGGATTCATTGGTAGCAGCAGACTTAGATAAATCATATATAGACTGCAGCCTGGCAAATAATAAATCGCGCTTAGAAAGTAGGATAGTCAACTAGACATGATCCTCGCTAGACATTGCAAACTCTTCCTCACTATCTGCCTTCTTACCCTTCCCCATTATTAATTAAAAATGGGTACACAAATAAAATATATTTTATGTCACTGTTAAATCAGTCATGAAACACCGTTGAACTATAACAATGTTCAATCAGTTGGTAAATACAAGAAATTAAAAATTAAGATAAATATGAATTTTCAAAGGCATGTGTGAAGTTGCCTTAATACATCTGAACGCATATATGAAGTAACCTTAATTACTCCGAACGCGTTATAATAAATCCTTTTTGCGAGTATTGAGGGATCGCTCAGGCGTGACCTTAAAACAAAAGCTACACACGCGCACTGCGTTGACAGCTGATGCGGTTGCAATTAATTTTGCACTATAATAAATATATGCGAAATCACTCTCAATAGAAAATATTAATGGGTATAATAGGTAGAATAAGAGTATTCTAATGCGTTTATGTAATGGAATGAAACAATTATCAATGCGGGATGCGTAAGAATACGACTTAAAACAATAAATTTGATAATTATTTCAATACCAATTACGTTAAATTATACGTATATAGACATAGTACGTAAGTTGTAAGCGGTGGCTAAGAATAACCATATCATTTGCTTTACTATAATAGTATAAGCACAAATTATATTCGGAAAAATCTAAGATTCATTATCAGGGCCGAAGTGACCAAAAAATGGCGGGTTAAGGAGTTTAAAAATTTTCCTAAAGCAATTTTCTAGTGGACTGTAAATATAAATATATAATTATATATTAAAAACGCGGACAAAAGAAACTATACTACATTCGCAGCATACTGGATTGCAAGGACAAGGAAGTTAGCAACTGCAGGGAACACAAAAGGAATAAATCGCAGCTGCTGCAAGGAAAGGATGGTGCGCCCTACCTTGAACGGCTGCGATGCGATGATGGCGGCGTCCTCACTGCTCCACAAATTAGATAGTTGTATCTGCTGCTATTGTCCTGGCACTTCTTTTGCTTTTAACGAGGGCGGAATTAATTATTATATGTATGATTTTTAAATAATATCGCGATCACGCCATAAGAAAATATATTGACGGCGGCGGTGACAAATTCACGTCACATTTCTTCTTTTTTCTATATAAGGCGCACTAGGGAAAGGATGAAGGATAAGGAAATCCAGCCTGCTACAAGTGCATTTTGGTAAATAATAAGTTTTCAATAACGAGATCCAACACTTGGTACCATCTATTATTGTAACATAAAAATATGCTGACAAATAATGATTCTTAATCTTTTAAAAATAAAAAAGTAGCAGCAATTATAATAAATCGTAACAAAAAAATCATCGAGAAAAGTCTTTTCATCTTATTGGGGCCTGTTGGTCTAGTGGTCACGCCGGCTGCTACCCAATTGGTAGTGGGTTCGATTCCTGCCAAGTGTCTAGGTGTTATTTATCTATTTATGTATGTATTTACAAGAAAAAGTCATCTAGTTTCCATAGTATAGGCTCTGCCTAATTTGTGATCTGTGTGCATTGTCCCAGAATATTATTATTATTCGTAGATAATTGCGGTAATAATAATTCGGTTTAAATTTCAATTCCTTCAATAAGTCGATTAGTCGACATAAGAGTACTGTTTGCTTTTCACCACTGTTCACGGTGTCGTCGTTTAATATCCTTTTCTTTAATAAAACAAACTATTAATCTATTAACGCTACTGCGTCGCAGTCATGCGCCGCTGTCGGGGCCATGGTTTCAACTGAGAGTTTGTGCAGGTTTACCGTTACGTGTATGGTCTCTATGGAGCTCAATTATACCTGTACAGTTTAACTGCACAGGTATACCTGTCAGGTATACCTGCGCGTGTATGCCGTACTTTAGTCGCCTCTTACGGACACCCAACGGGCGCTAGTAAATTATTTAAATTTTATAACTATTTAATAATACTGAGCCTAGACTCTAAACTAAGCTCTAGATGTAAATATGAATACACAAGCCCCGGTTCCGTCGTAAATCATTGGAATTTATGAGTGTCATAACAGATAGAACGCTATCAAAAGTGGTTAGTAATGTGAAACGGCGTAAAATGTGTGTAACGAAATGGGATGTTTGCTCATCAAATTATCGTCCAATATGGAATCTAGCGCATCCGTTTATGTATGGTACAGTAATTGAATTAATGGAAGTTACGTTCTAACGCCGGTAATGAACACCTAATAGTTAGTAATTTTAAGTAGGCATTAAGAAATGTTATTTTATGATTTTCTGATCGTTAAGCTAAACCACAAGCTTGAACAACTTGATACCAGGTTGGCCACTAACCATACAACAAAAAATCTGGGAACATAATGAATAATAATAATGTCCTCCTAACCGATACGAACACAGCGGACAATCTTTCACAAGATCAGCCATCTATGCGGGAGATATTATAGTGCACAAACGTTAGAGTCGACACTAGTGCACTCTTTCTTCCTTTATACCTCTTACAATCCGATGGGACGGAAAACCGACTCCACCGGAGAGAGGTTAGGCGCAGGACCGACTTTTTACATGCCCATCCGACGCATGGATCATCTTACTTTACTGAGAATCAGGTGATCGGCCTGCATTATCCTAGCCGGTAAGGAAAAACTACACAAAGTACTGTGAATATGTTGTACTGAGTGACGTAGACGACGCTCTACGAAGCCGACACTAGCCTATATTCTTCAGCTAGATGTCTGTAAACTTTAAATTAAAACGTCTATAGTATCAACTCGTTGAAAACAGGTATTTTATTTTACCGCACTGCCATAGAAGAAGGATTAATTTTGCCACCTACGCGCAAGATATTATAGTGCACAAGTGCTTGCGCACACACAAATTTCATTAAATAATCGTATGGGACCAAAGATCGACATGACCAGGTCAGGCGCAGGACCGATATTTTACATGCCCTACCAACGCATTAATCCTCATACTTTCCAAGAGAGAGATTGAAGCACAGGCACAGGGGGCTTTAAACCCAATTGATCAACCACTAATGGAGTCCCGAAAACCTCAGAATAGATCAAAACAAAGGATAAAAGTTTGGCCAAAAAGCCAAAATTCTGTATCAACGCCAGCAAAATGAAACTACCCAAAATTCCAAACCACACCCTACAGTCCCTCTGGACTCAAAGCGTTAATTAGCATATATCTTATCACTACAATCATTACCACCAAGTTAGGTTATAGCCGTAAAATGTTTATTAAATATGATATTTAATATGGTATTGGCGGTCGGGGCCGCTCGCTCGATATGGTAAACTTACAACTTTCTACGTGCACCGACCGCTGTAGTGAGACACTCGGGATAAATCTGCATTGCGGATCGCTCAAGCCATGGTCAAACGGCGAAAGCATGTTGTGCTGCGGTTAGAGGTCAAGGCACAATGGTTCAGTTTCACCTCGCTTCTGTAAGCCTCAGGCATGGGTTTTATTACTCGTAGGTGTTTGACGACGCCTCGCCGTCGGCTTTGTTATGGCGCATGTGAATGTTTACGTCTTTATTGGCGCTTAAATCTAGTGTGTTAAGTATCTATCAATGTTCGTTCTTAGATAATTGATTAAAATTCGCAATCGAATGGGGATTATGACTGTAAAAAAATATAATGCCAATTAGTCCGTCAGTTAGATTATGAAAAAATATTGGACACGTATCTTATAAATATCAAATCAATAGAAATTGCCAAAGATAGAGAGCGTCAAAGTTAAACGGCCTACACACCGCCCTAAAATCAGTGGCGATATCGGGACAGTGGTGGGGAGGACCCTAAATCGTACCCTAAATCGCCTCGTGTATAGGCAAATCGTATCCGATTTTTATTGTTTACCCTAAATTCTAAAATCGCTTCGGGAGAGCTCACGATTTAGGGACGATTATCGTCTAGGGAGCGTTGTCGGCACGTGTGTAGCGAAATCGGGACTGATTTCTACGCAGTATGCACTCGAGTGCTGCAGCGATACGACGTGCAGGCGCTACATTATGGTATCCTGTTTTTGTATTAACGGTGTCATCATATTGAGAAGCTCTTCAAAAAACTCAAAATCCATTCGTAAAAAGTTTCTGAAATCAGCTACTTCGAAATTTCTCATCACGTTCATGTGACTTAGTTCATGACGTTTCATCATCCAGTTTTTAACCCAGGTCTTACTTTTTAGTCTGGTTAGGTATAATATAATATCCTGGGCCAATTCACACACGGTCATCTGATCCCAAACTAGGCAGAGCCTGTACTATGGAAACCAGACAACTGATACTAATACATATATACTTTTTTTTGTAAATACATACTTATATAGATAAAACACCCATACACTTGGTGGGAATCGAACCCACGACCTGTTGGCACCATAGTAAGTGCCAAGGCAATGCCTTTTTTGCTTTTTTGAGAGTGTCGGCGGCATCTCGGATCAACGAGCAGTCTGTTGCACGGTCGTATCCTAAATCACCTCGTGTATAGGCAAATCGTAACCCGATTTTTATTGTTTACCCTAAACTCTAAATCGCTTCGGGCGAGCTCACGATTTATGGACGATTCTCGTCTAGGGAGCGTTGTCAGCACGTGTGTAGCGAAATCGGGACTGATTTCTACGCAGTATGCACTCAAGTGCTGCAGCGATACGACGTGCAGGCGCTACATTATGGTATCCTGTTTTTGTATTAACGATGTCATCATATTGAGAAGCTCTTCAAAACACTCAAAATCCATATTATACGCAATGGCAAGGCAATGCCTATTTTTTGAGTGTCGGCGGCATCTCGGATCAACGAGCAGTCTGTTGCACGGTTGGTTATGTACTAACTGGTAGGGACGTGTGTAGAGTAGTAAACAATAAAAATCGGGTTACGATTTGCCTATACACGAGGTAGGATACGATTTAGGGGCCTCCCCACCACTGTCCCGATATCGCCACTGATTTTAGGGCTGTGTGTAGGCCGTTTTAGTGATGTCACGCCCGCCTCAGTAAAAAATGTGTACAGGCGTGACGTCACGCGGAATTTCAACTCACTAAGTATATCTTCGTCATTTTTTGTATAATTGACAAAAGAAAAAATACGTGTCCAATGATGTTTGACGATCTAAAGGAAGGACTAAATAGATTTTTTTTAGTCTTCTAGCCATCTACATAATCAATCAATTAGATAGATCATATCAATTAGATGAACATTCACTGACAAAATGACATCGAATACGTGGTCGCGGTCGCGTATCTGTGCTGGTGACGGAAACGTGAACTAACGGTTTTATTACGATAATTACGTATGTGTAGTTTGACAGTTTCATATAAACAGTAGTGACACTCCTATCGGCAAAAAATAATTTTGTCAGCCTGTGGCTTGAAAAGAAATAGCGACAGAAGGGCGCTATTTCTGTGTGCCACTTTTCGGACCGTAACAGCTAATTTAGTTTAACTATTATATCGATGCATCTAGCCTTTGCATTACGCTTCTATCCACGTCGATGTCATCACCTTGGCGTGAGAATCATCATCGTCACCAGCAACCGAAAGACCATTGCTGAACAAAGGCTTCCCGCTTCGAAATATACCATAATCCCCACGATTGGCAGGCATCTTGAGGATCGCGATATAGGTGGTACGAGCAGGTATTCCGACAGAAAGGCGGTACTGCCCGTCTTCTTGTTTTGCCTCTTAGGTACACCCAACGGGCGCTTAATAATTATTTTAATAGTAAAAATATTTAATAATACTGAGTCTAGACTCTAAACTAAGCTCTAGATGTAAATATGAATACACAAGCCCCGGTTCCGTCGTAAATCATCAAAAAGGTACCCACCAAATTTGTTTTTATTATAATAATAGAAAAATTCGGTCAAGTGCGAGTCGGACTCGCGCACCGAGGGTTCCATACCATCTTTGGATGTATTAAAGTAACGCAAAACTAAGTTTGTTTGTCGAGGTTTCTTTAGGATTACTCAAAAACTGTACTATTTAAAAAGCTTTTTATTTTTTTTATTTTTCCCATAAAATATAGATACACACGTATTACCCATAATTATTTTAGATTTCCTCTCCACAAACTTCGGAGATAAGGGTACGGAACGGTATTTTTTTGTATTTTTTTACTATATGCCAAAAACTATGTAACATAAACCAAAATAAAATTTTCATCAATTCGCCATATTATGCCCAAAACTAATCACCGACATTTTTAACCAATGCCTAACGCTCCAATATTTCCCTAAACAGTGGAAGGTAGCCTACACTATAATCATACCCAAACCGGGAAAAACAGACTGTAGCGACCTGGGGACCTACAGACCGATAGGATTGCTCCCTGTATTAGGCAAGACCCTTGAAAAGCTGTACATCAAACGAGTTACCTATGCCGCTTCTAAAATAGGTAAAATAAACCCAAAACAATACGGTTTTAAGGAGCAATCAAGCACAACCATGGCCATTCACACTGCATTGGAAAAAATTCAATCAGCCAAAAGCCAAAAACAGGAAACTACCGCCGTTTCGCTCGATATTAAAGCCGCGTTTGATAATGCGTGGTGGCCGGCAATGTTCGACCGCCTTAGACACATCCAGTGTCCCAAAAACATTTTTGGGCTGATCCGCAGCTACACACAGGATCGCTCAGTCATTATAGACTATGCAGGAGAGCGAGTAACTAAAGGTACCAGCAAAGGATGCATCCAGGGATCCAGCTGCGGACCCATGCTGTGGAACATCATCCTCGATGAGCTGTTGGACACCCAACTTCCAGACGGGTGCCACATTCAAGCCTTCGCGGATGATGTTCTGCTTATAGTAGCAGCCCCCAACCCACAGGAATTAGAACAAGCGGCAAACGAGGCGCTCAGGACGATCTTTGCGTGGGGCAGAAGCGTAAAGCTCACGTTTAGCCCCCACAAAACTGCCATAATTTCATTTACTCCGAAAGCTAAAACAGCAAATATTATCATCGAAGGGAATGTCATACCTCAGTCTAGCGAAATCAAGCTGCTCGGAGTTACTCTCGACTCTAAACTCCTTTTCAACGCACACGTCGGTCAGGTGATCAAAAAAGCCACTAACATCTTCTCCAAATTATGCATGTTCACCAAACCGACCTGGGGCGCTCATCCAGACAATATACGCGCAATTTATTTGCAGGTTATCGAGCCGATTATCACTTACGCAGCAGGCATATGGGGTCACGTAGCTCATAAGAAGGGAGTACAAAAGAAACTGCTTTCGCTGCAAAGAGGGTTCGCCCTGAAAATCACGAAAGCCTTTCGAACCACCTCCACTTGCGCTGCTCTGGCCCTTGCACAAATAGTGCCCCTAGACCTAAAGGTCAGGGAAGTGGCAACACGCGAAGTGGTAAAGCTCACCAAGTCAACAGAATTGCTTCCTTCTGACCTCACTTTAGAAACCCCTGCCCCACCCCATGAACTACTCCATCCAGCTCTTAGACCCACGATTCCCATCATCCGTGCACACACCCATGAACAAATAGATGCTCACGTACTCCCAGACACTTCAACAATTTACACCGATGGAAGCAAGCATGAAGACGGCTCCGTTGGTGCAGCCTTCGTGTGCTGTCACCCTGATCTATCTCCGCCAGTCACCACCAAAAAGATAAAACTTCACCCCACTTGCACTGTATTTCAAGCGGAACTACTTGCCATACTGCACGCATGCAGGTTCTCTTCAAGGAACCGGTTCTCTCACACTCTTATTCTCACCGACTCCCTCTCATCCATTCAGGCAATGCACAACCGCTCAAACACACATCCCATCGTTCACCAAATTCATAAAACTATATTCGAAAACCCTAATCCAACCAAAATTATATGGGTCAAAAGCCATTCAGGGATACCAGGGAATGAAGCCGCTGATCTGGCAGCAAACGCGGCCGCAGTCACACACAAGGCACCGGATTACGACCGGTTCCCAATATCGTACGTAATCGCTGAAACGAGAAAGAAGAACACCGACATCTGGTGTTCCAGATACCTAAGTGCCCCACAAGGATCACACACGAAGAAACTACTACCAACCATAAACGATGTCCGGAAATTCTTCCAAAGAACCGGCATTTCCTTTCAGCTTACACAAATCCTCACTGGCCACGGTTACAATAAAGCATACCTCCACAGATTCCACATTACTCAAGATCCTGATTGTCCCTGTGGGGCAACTCCACAAACATTTCAACACCTTTTGGAGGAATGTCCCGAATTCATAGATCAACGTATGCGACACATCTCACTATGCGAATCAAACACAGTCGAGCCCTTCCTCTTGAAGGAACTTACTAATCACCCCCAGGAATTGAATTCCTTCATCCGATTTTGCAGCTTCATAGTGGATCGGCTGAAGGCATTCAATGGCACATAACACCTAATGCGGAGCAAATTAAACTCCAACCCGGACAGACTAAAACAACATAAAAACCAAAACTTTCAACGCGAAACATCAAAACGGGAAAAAAAAAAAAAAAAAAAAAAATCTGTTTCAAAATGTGCAAATGAAGCCCTTGCATATGATACCCCACTCAATTTAGTAGACTCACTTTGAAATTCTTTGACTTTTAGTCCTCCAGAAGTTATTTAATTCCGTCTTACTCGAGGGTACTACGCCAGAAGCATGGCACAGGAGTGTGGTGGTTCTTTTCTTCAAAAAAGGTGATAACACTTTATTGAAGAATTATTTCGTAGACCCATCTTACTCCTGAGCCATGTATACAAGCTGTTTTCGAGAGTCATTACGAACCGTCTCGAACGCAGGTTTGATGACTTCCAGCCTCCCGAACAAGCCGGGTTCCGAAAAGGCTTTAGCACCGTAGACCACATACATACGTTCCGCCAGATTATACAGAAGACCGAGGAGTATAATCGGCCATTATGTCTAGCGTTTGTGGACTACGAAAAAGCCTTCGATTCAATCGAGACCTGGGCAGTATTGCAGTCCCTCCAGCGGTGCCACATTGACTATAGGTACATCGAAGTGTTGAAGTGTTTGTACAGCAACGCCACCATGTCGATCCGACTACAGGACGAGAGCACGGAACCTAAGTCTAAAACTGTTCTAAATTTCAAATCGATAGCATCAGTGGTTCCGGAAATATATACTTAGGTGTGACAGACAAACAGACAGACAGCCGAAGTCTCACCGTAAGGGTTCCTTTTTTACCTTTTTGGTACGGAACCCTATAAATGCAGTTTAGTCACCATTGACTGTTATGACTGACATTTCTAGGACAAGTGGTCATCGATTAAACCGCTTTAAAGAAGGGGAAGAAAAAAAAATTATGCGCGTATGAAAGCGATCAAATAACAACTGCTTTTAATAAGTATTTCTTGTCCGATGGCGGATTTCACCTCATCTCTCGTCGGAGGAATAATTAAATACTTGACAGGTCCTGGAGGCGATTTGCATTTTACTTCATCATGGTTCCTAAGAATATAGGTATTCGCTAGGTTTTTGTTTTTACTAGACAGCTCGATGACGTGAGAAGCATAGCTATGATTTCTGATGGTAGGCTACATGACCTCCTGTAAATAGCTGCACAACACTATGGCTCAATTCACACCAAGATGGTAGCGGCCGGCAGCGCACTTTCAGTGTGAAAGAATTTTAATCTTCATCTACCAGTAAAAAATGACCAGTATCGCTTGAAAAACGTGACGCCGCTCGTGGCCGCTCGCGGCCGACGGCGGCCGCCCGCGTTGGTGTGAATAGAGCCTAGTGCTCATCACCTGAGACATTACTTACAAAGCCTAATAAGGTGCCCTTTATATTAGAATACAACAATTCTGTGCTTAATACACGGATGCTTGCTGCTCTGTGATAGAAGGTAAATTATAAGACTGTGGCCTAAGTACATCATTCATCTTTAGCAGCCGATAGACGTTCACTGCTGGACAAAGCCCCCCCCCCCTTAGAAGGGAGGGGTTGCCATAATCCCCACGCTTGGAAGGCGGCTTGGGGATCGCAGTAGGAAGGCAAATCCAAAAGAAAGACGCTGTTGCCCGTCTTCTTGTTGTCACTTAGTCACCTCTTACGACATCTAACGAGAGGAGATGGGGGAAACCCTGGTAAATAACGCAAGCCTAGTACATAAAGATTCATTAATTCACTTTTGACCTTCGCAGTAGGTAGGTCATGATGCTCTTAACCAACAACTATGCTCTCACAATAAGGTGAGGAATCCCACCGATTGGGGGTAATTTAACGGTTTCCGAGCCTTATAAAAGTGATTAGCAGATTTAATACTAACTGCTTTTCAATTCGAAAGGAACATAATTATTTGACTCATCAATCCATTAATTTGAAATGAAACTATCACTATGTTAGTTCACTACAAATAATTATTTATTTATTTAAAGGTAGTCCACCAGCTTAAAATATAGAAGTAAATAACATTGTAAGAAATAGAGAGCATTTACAGGACCACACGGTTAGATATTAAGGGCTATATCACGCTTTATTTGTGATTTCCGTATCCTGATTATTTGAAATTGGAAATACTTCTCATAACTGTGAGTTCGTGAGAATAGGGATGTGAAAAAAAATCTCATACTTTTGTACTTTAATCAAAATTAACCTTAATTTAATTACTTACTTACTTTATCAGGACAGTTTCTCGTATACAGTGCAAGTCCGGTCGTGTAGAGTACTGTAGTCACATATGGGCTGGTGCTGCGAAATGCCATCTTGCAGCTTTTGACCCAGTGTAGAGGCGTGCTCAGAGGCTTATTAGTGTTATTAGAGGCGAATTTACGAAGCCTAGAGCACACGCGCAGGGTAGCCAGCCTCTCGGTATTCTACAGGATGCATTTTAGAGAGTGTGTGCCTTGACGTGACGCACAGCGCATACTCACCCTTATGAAGTAAACGTGCCCTCAGTCCGGGCTAAGCGATTTGCTTCTTCATTTATATTAAGGCCAGACGGAAAAGTGTGTCTTCTAAGCTAGATTCAATAAGCGTTTAATAAGCTAGAGCGCTTTACCTTTAAATATGATTTAAAAAATATCTCTACATTATAATATGCAGTCTATTAATTGTATTATGTAATGTTTAACAATCTGGCACGAAATAACTGATTATGAATTACATCTGGCCTTCTAGAGATGTGCAATAAATATCATTACTTTAGTTTAAGTATAGATATGCCTAGTTGCCTACATACAACATACGTTCTCAATGTAATCATTATCCAATGTAATACAATCCTTAAGTCGTGTTCCCCCAGTCAGAAAGGAGGCCAAGGTTCGCTCCAACTCCATATTGTATGATTGTTTAAACGTGTCTTATTTCATGTTTATAGAAGATACCTACAGCTGGCTCGCATTACACGCCTATAAATTATTATGAAAATAAAAATCTGATATTTTCTCGATTTTTCTTCTGCAGGTACAGCGATACCTGGGTAAGTGGGATCAGGGGCTCTATATTTATCACTTATAGAGGCTTTTCATTTAACCAGTTTCCCAAATAGGCAGGATAACATGACTTCTTATTTATAGAGAACCCTCAATATTAGAGGTCGAATCTACCATCTTCATATAGGGAGGTGAAAATTTTATGCATTTGCTCTTGTATCCACCGTTTATCGTACTAATACTAAGATAGTACTGACAAACAAAGCAAGTATGAAAAGGATTACTCTGTTTGTACCACTTATACTGGGTATTGAGCTACAAATTATATGTATGAAACATACGAACTATATTAGATAGGCCTGCATGTCTGAGAAAACCTAACTAGCTTTCGAATGACGTGTGAAGTCCGCCAACCCGCACTTGGCCAGCGTGGTGGACTATGGCCTAAGCCCCTTCATCTTGAGGGGAGGCACATGTCCAAGGACATAAACAAGGGTTGGTAATATTAATATTAAATCAATTATGTCCGTATGAGCTCATTGTATTGTGTTAATAAAATAAAAATACCTTGTTGATTTCTGATGTATTAATAGCGTAAGGAAGTAAATTATTATGTATTTGACCATGACGCCATTGAGAGGCGACTGCATCTGTTCTTTGGTATTGATCTTGGACGTATTGATTTATTGATATTAAAAAAAATATATATATACAGACGAATTGAGAACCTCCTTTTTTGAAGTCGGTTAAAAACATACCTACAGTGGAAAATAGAACCTCCTCCTTTTTTACCCTTTAGTTGTGAAATATACCTAAAAGATAAAAAAAAAAAGTTATGTATGATCAACCAAATTTTACATAAAGATCTCAATAAAGTATGGTTCTAATTATTACAATACTTAGTTAGGTTTTTTTGTAATTTTTAAAAAAATATTGTCACTCATATAACAGTTTAAATAATCTCTCATAATAATAATCTAAAAAATGAGTTCATACGGTTCTTATTAATCAAGAACTTCGTTTTTTCTTAATAATTATGTTGTAAAAATTAATTTGCTCATATACAACAGTTTACGTAAATTGTCATCATAGTACTTATCATTAATTTTTATCATACATACCTACTTAATGATCAAAGGCATTTCGATATTTTTCCCATATCGAATCGAAGTTTATAATATTTTTATAGGGCCAGATGTTATTTAATGATTTCCTGATGTTATATTTATACTTTGTATAGTATACAAGTTACATCAAAGGCAACCAATAAAGCTCTACATTGCCTACATACATAATTATAATGATAGTAACATATGTTATGAGCGCGTGAGCGGATACGGTTCCCTTATGTAAATTCGCGCCTCGTAGGTGGCCTTTTTATTTTGTTTGTTGTCTAGGAGGAAACCTTCTAAAGGTACCCGGTCTCGGAGGCCAGGTTACGTGGGATTTTTACCCACCAAAAGCTCCCCGGTGGCCTTCATCGACGCTTATTGGGAGACTCTGGGCTCTCCGTTCAGACCTTCGCCAAGGTCTCTCCAGCGCCAGTCGCTCGCTAGTGCACGCCCGGGGGGAGCTGAGATGCACGCTCCCCCCGGCACCCACGCGGTGCTCGCGACGACGCAAGGACTATACCGCCCGCCCCTAGGAGGCCTACGGCCAAAAAATTATAAAAACAATTATTTTTTTATATAAGGTTCGTCTTTGGTATTCTCGTAGCGCTTACCTTTAAAGTAAGTATATAGAATGTTAAATGAAAAATATATGTATAATATGTGTTTACGTCGGTTACGAGATTATATGCAGTTCATCAGTTCAAAAGGCAACACAAAATTTTAAATATAGTAGGTATTTTGAGTACATAATATTATTGTACGAGTATAAATTTTAGAAGTATACATATTTAAATACACAAAACATTTACTTTTTTACATTTAACCGGATCGGTGAGAGTAGTATAAGAAGAAGAAAATGCATATGTTAGTTAGACACACAAGGGACGACTAGATACAAAGATAATTAGGAGTCGGTCGAGTATGACCATAAACTGCGTGAGTTGTTTTTTTTTATCATTTCTTTTTCTAAAATAATGGTAGGCAGTGAAGAAGTCCGGTATCAGAGATAACAGAATCCTTAAAGTAGGTACGTATAAAAGGTAATACGTATGTCTGGGTGATGGGGAAATTAGTGCATATAAACAAAACTTAATTAAAAGCATGCGTGTGTATACAGGATGTGGTTTTGCTTTTTTTCCATATTCGCAGACCTAACAGTTAAGGATTATGTCAATTGATGAAAAATAGATTAATAATTCAGTGGTTAATAACTAAGAGATATGTAATGATTCATGATTAACGTTCAACCAGAATAAGAGCTCTCGAGCGCTCAGAATAGGTCCCAATGTCGGCAACCGCGCGTGCTCTTGTTTACCTACTTTGCGCGAAGATCGGTACCAGACGGGGCTATTTTACAGTGACTATATTATATAATATAAGTATATATTTTTGAATATTTTTTATATGTTTGCATATAAAAAATATTTCATAATGTTAAGTCTATCAGTTAATGATTGATTTATGTTCTTTAAAATGTATATATCTACCTCCGTAAATATGGCGAGAATGCTGAACCACATTTCATATACAGAGTACCTATTTAAAAATATGTGTCTGATCCGCGAGGGTATTATTCGGTTCGGAGGGGCTGGTATTATTATATTATTATATTATTATATATATATTTTATATATATCTATTTTTTTTATTCTTGTTTATGTCCCGCTATTGGGCACGGGCCTCCCCTCAAGATGAGGGAGCTTAGGCCATAGTCCACCACGTTGGGCGAGTGCGGGTTGGCGGACTTCACACGACATTCGAAAGCTAGTTAGGCTTTTTCAGACATGCAGGTTTCCTCACGATGTTTTCCTTCACCGAAAGCTAGCTTCACATGATTCGTTAAAGAAATCAGAGGTGCGAGCCGGGGTTCGAAACTGCGCACCTTGTTTCCAAGGCAAGCGCTCGCCCACTGAGCTATTACCGCACCGCATTATTTGGTGTATCAATACATATAAATATGTCTAATATATCTCAATTGTTGATTGTTTAACATTTTTTTTCCTAAATTGTTCCAGAAAAACGTATCCGATCTGGGCCTATACCATCACCTTTAATAGTAATATTATTTTCACCTTACTATCTGGATAGAAAGTGACAGAGCTATAAACTACGTATATTGACGTCTCTTTCTAATGTCAAATAAGATGATAATAATACTGTTACTAGAGGTGGTGGTAAGGCCCCTGGTATTTCTGGTAAAAATCAGGAATAAAATAAGTTACGATAATAATTACCACTCTGTACCTATGTGAAGACTCAAAAGACAACAAATTAATAGTTTTTAATTGTTTCTTTAATGTCATAATGGTTTTCTAAAACAAAAGGCTATTAACGATAAGACAAGAGTAGTTTTTTTTGTTTTGTGGTAAATAATGTATGTTCATTCAATCATCGTATATGTTTTAATACGTCTAATGTATGTACTTACTTACTTGGCAATGAATTGTGGATAGAATACATAAAACTATACTATTTATAACCCAAGACTAATATAAAGGAAGATTTGGGAACAATCGGACGTTTGATAGCTAAGTGAATTCTAAATTTTAGGGTTCCTTAAGAAGTCCGGTAAACCTTATTACCTGTCGTCAGGATTTGTTTGACATTCGATTTTCAGGCACTTGTGATTTTGTGGACTCGATTTTGTTTATGGTTTTAAAAAAGGTGAGTTGAGTCCAGGTATTTATTTACTCGAATTTATTTATTCATTTCCACAGCATCATGCAGCAAAATCATTACTCACTATTTAGTAATTATTTATAATTAATCTAAACTAATTAAAACATAGACAAAATCTTCTTGATAGTTATACCATTCAAATAGAATGATAAAAATTTAACATCTTTATAATCCAGTTCCCCTATAAATGGTTATGCTATTATTATGGCCTATGTTCAACAGTGGTCTTGTGGCTGACATGATGATGATGATGATGATGATAATCCAGTTACAGTAGGTATACATAAAATAAATAAATAACACAAACAATACATATTTTTATCATTTAGTGTTATGTAAAATATGTAAATTGTATTTAAGTACAATAATGATGATGAGGATGCAATGGTTTGGTTTGGTGATAACAAATATTAAGATGCAGAACCTCTCTGGTTTTTTCTTAATCGCACATTACCTGCTATTTTTTTCATCATTTTAATCTGTCCAAACATCCAAGGAATATAAATATCACTGTTTATATTGGTAAAGGTACTTATGTATGCCCGTAAAATAATTCTAGCAATAAAATACAATGTATTTATACCAAAATACGCTGTTTTGCTTTGTTAACAATGTTGAGAATTGTATACATATGACAAATGTTATAAACTACGGTTCGTTTACCTACGAGTATAATCGGGAACAACATCCATTCATGGCCCATTGTTATAATCCGTTCGCAACAAATACGAAACGCGAATAAAAATAAAGTGTTTTAATACGCAATAAATTAATAATACGTTGAGCGGCATTTAGACAGTGATATCCGCATGTATTTTTTAAAAAGAACGTTGTTATTATAGCTAGACAGTCCACTCGTAGTAAGACGTTGTTAATGCTGCCAATAAAACTGTTGGCTGAACGTTGCCAAGCGTAACGGTAGACCAATACAAACGTGTGGATAGAACATTTCCCTTGCCTCGTCATTGCTTGCTGTTGTTGGTGTTGGTGATTAAAAGCTAGCGCAAACGTGTAGTAGTTATAAAGCTAATTATTAGAATAAATATTTGGCTAAACATTTACGAGTATATTCGCCGATCAAAGTGCTTAGCCCATTAATGACTTCCGGGCACATCCGGTAACGTATTTAAAATACACTGTTCTAGAACTCTCTAGCTGACTATATATTATACTAAGTAGAATAGAATACTATAGTAGTAAAGATTATACTAGAATAGATTATATAATATACTAGAATAGATTACTATAGTAGGCAGTAGCTCCGGTTTCGTATTTTTCCATCATCATCATCATCAGCCGGAAGACGTCCACTGCTGAACATAGGGCTCCCCCTTAGAACGCCACAATGAACGACAATTGGCTATTTGCATCCACCGGTGCATAATGTCGTCTGTCCACCTAGTGGGAGGCCTGCCAACGCTGCGTCTTCCGGTTCGTGGTCGCCACTTGAGAACCTTTCTTCCCCAACGGTTCGTATGGTTTACTGCAGCATAATTATACCTTGCTAGTAAAATGTGAACATTATTTTAAGATGGGCTTTTTGACTCATTCAACGGTGCTTCAATTCTTGAAAAGGTATACCCGTTCTACTCTATTTTTGGTCTAACCTTATCTTTTAACTACTGACTCACCAAAAACAGATACGGAAGAAAGGTTCTCGAATGGCGACCACGACCGACCTAGACGCAGCATAGGCAGGCCAGCCGCTAGGTGGACTAACGACAATGAAAAAGGTGCGGGCAACCGATTCATGCAAATGGCTAACTGTCTTTCATTGTGGCGTTTTAAGGGCCTATGTTTAGCAGTGGACATCTTCCAGCTGGTGTTGATGTTGAGGACCTTTTAGGAACTTTATAGGAACATAAAAAGTAATAAAAATACTAAAAAAGTAATTTAATATGTAAGAAGATTACTTACTTAACATTTTTTTCTTTCAAAAGACTATCGTAATTTATTTACACATCATAAATAAATATTTACAGTTTATTTACAAATGTACTAAAACTAAGTAAAAAGCTTCCTCCGTGTTTTCTGTCACCGCACTGGGAGGGAAACCTAAAAGACTGGCTTCTTTTCTTCTTTGTATGGCCAAGCTTATACGTTGGCAGAAAAAGCTACCAGCCCGATGGTCCCCTGAGACTTCCGATATTATTAAGTACTTAACTTTATTGTATAGGCGTACAGGAACATAACCATTTTTAATGTTTTTGTGTGTATTATACAATAATGAATATTCTATGCTGTTCAACCATATTAAATTTAAATGAGCTGCCAAACAGGTACGATCGCTTATTACAATATTCGTATGAGCAGTTTATTGACACCGTAACATGTCAATATAAAAGCACGACGAAAATATTGATAAATGATCACGCAACAATCTCGTTTCTAATACTTTCCATTCGTGAGATTGATTGTTGTTTAAATGATATAATGCATTCCAACATCCACCAGATAGCGAGACATGAAATGCGTTTTTTATTTTATATTAATTTAACCAATAACATAGAATTGTGTACTTCTAAGCGAAGAAAAGAATAAGTGACATACACCTTTTATCGATAGCCTTTCTTCGCTTCGTATTTAAATTTGGAACATTATTTTAAAACGCAAATAATTTTGAGTTGTGGTAAGGAATTTATGTAAAGGGTTAAAAGAACTGGTTTCGGTGTCACAGTATAAATCCATATCTATCTAATAATATTACTTGTCCTGACTGACTGACTAACTGACTGATTCAGCAACGCACAGGCCAAACCGCTGGACCTAGAAAGCTGAAATTTGGACAGTAGGTTATTCTTATGTCGTAAGCATCCACTTAGAAAGAATTAATTATTATTAATTTATGTAAATTCCACTCCTAATAGGGTGGAAAGCGGGCGGAAAAATTGCGGGCGTAGCCGCAGGGAATATGAATATTTTTTCTGAAATGTACTAGCAATGCGAATAAAATTGCATTGCTGGTACACCTATTTTGGAAAAAAGTCAAGAGAGAGCCCATCGGTCAGTGCTCTTAGGAGTTTGATAAAAGTATGTGCGTGGTATGCGGAGGCTCATGGGCTTATGGGCTCAAAAGTGAATTGATGTTTTTTAAGGCCAGAGTTATGATACCATCCCGCGAGTGACATTAAATGGCAGTATCCATAATAGATTATCCCAATTTAAGTACCTGGGCCACCGGATAACTGAGACGCTTGCAGATGATGGGGATATTGAAAGAGAACGCAGGGCACTGTCAGTCCAAGCCAATATATTAGCCCGTAGATTTGATCGCTGTACTCCACAGGTCAAAGTCATATTGTTCAGAACATACTGTCAGTATTTTTATACATGTAGTCTATGAGTCAAATATACGCAAAGGGCTTACAATGCCTTAGACATTTCGGGCTCTTTATTATTATTATTAACAAACTTATGGCCACCGCAACGTATTAATCAATAACTGAAAATAAAACATATTAATAAAAAATGAAAATATATTGTGTAAATAATACAGACACCAAAATAAATCTTGAGTCATTAAAAATTATATTGTAAAAAACGAGAAAAGCTTCTAAAGGCTACTAACCTACAACATTTCTATTGAATAACATCTCATAATCGATTTACCACCTTCTATTATAAAATAAACAAAACAAAGAATTCAACATAAACGGGAGCTCATTTAAACCACTTATAACAGTCTATTATTGAAAGCAATAAAAACAGAACCATTTCTATTCAAGTAAAATAAGTGTTGCAGCAAATGACTTGGATAAAAATAAAACTAACCAGTTACACGGTTATACTGCAAGCAAACATGAATTTCATATCGATTAGCACAATAACTTTCACTAATGCATTCTAAAGGAACAACTTTTTTATTCCTATGTTTTATTTTTTCAACTTCATTACGCTGCCAACAGCGTGTATAATTTGGTGTATTATATAAATATATATAAAATAGCGACCCGCCCCCGCTTCGTACGTAGGAATGAGCCGATATCTGTATATCTGCTCTTGCTCCTAAACCACGCAACGGATTTTTTTACAGACGCGGAACGTTATTTTGTTTTGTACTATCTAAACATATTCGCATTCTAAAACTGTTGGTAACCACAACTTTTAATAATAATTTAATCACCAAAACATGTTTGCATACCTTTGCAAAGCAGAATGTATAACTCTGTGAGTACTTTTCGTTCAACATTACTTGTAATATGTAAATAAAAACATGTTAACATTTCGTAGAACATACGTAGAAATTCTACAAAATATTTAAGACTAAACTACTTATACTTCGCCAATAAGTCCAATTACATTTATATATTTTCAAATGAGTGAAATGCCTTCCCGTCGATACAAGTAGATACGATTGCCGTAATGTGTGCCCGCGGTGCGCGACGTAATGGGCTGCGTCCGCGCACCTATCACTCATACGTGACAACGCTCTCAATGACCTAGGTTCCACATCATTACCGCATAAATGGAGACAACTCCGTTTAAAGCTCACGGGAAGAGTTGCGATGCTGACTGATGTGATACCATTTTCTTCGTTCTTTTACGGGCATTTATACTCATTAAAGAAATAATTTTCTAATATTTATATTTCTAATCGCTTTAGGTTTTTGATAAATGTTAGTACCTAAGTAGGTTTAAATACTTCAATTTCCTTGAACTCGTATAAGTATATGACGTTTTTTTTTAAATTAAGAAAGGATGATATTGTATACATGATAGGTCGATGGCTCCTACGTTAAATATCGTATGTCTAAAAACATGATTTTCATGTTTTCATTGATTCGTAATTAAGGTGTTATTTACTTTTTAATCCCATCAACAGAATTTTCAAAACGTGAAAAATGATAAAGTTTTTTCCCGTATAAAGGCGTATGTTATTTTTGTGGGCGCCGTAAATCAGCGTATTTACTCTAGCTATATTATACGGGGTAAAGGTGCGCTGGAGTACGGAGGATCGGCGAATCGTATCTATCACTTACCGGCTTGTACGTGGGAATTACGCTCCGCTCGCACGGCACGTATTCGTTTTACCATTTACTTAATTTAAATCACTATATAAGATTGATAATGAGTAAAAATAAATCATGTTCGTATTTGAGACATAATTCAAGAACTCAAAGACTCTGTGATGTTCCTTTTGGGGTCGTATTGTATCGTTGTTGTTAAGTGTTTAAGTTTTTTACGAAACTATGTCAAAAATATCGTATATAACAAATACAATTTAGTACGTTGCTTTTTGGTCATCAAATTATATCGTATGTAGTACTTACGAATTTGTACGCTGCCAATCGAATCAATTATTTTATCGTATGTACTACGTACGACTATTTAAGTGGTATTTTTAAATCTGACTTTTATCGTATGTGTTATTTACGCTGATTTACGTTGCGGAATTGGATATGGTAAGGTTAACATACAATAAATTACGTGGTAATTGGAAAATAATACTGTCTTTTGTTAATTTATTTTTAAATTTTAGAGTCTCTATTGCCATCTGGGACTCATTTAATGAAAATAGAAGCACTTTCTTAGATGCCGGAAGAAGATATTTCTCAAAAACTACAAATAATAATTCTGGTAGGTAAACATTTACTTATTAAAATACTTTGTGTTCAGTTTCTAGGATCTATGACTGCTGTATGATTTACATAAACATCTTTATAAAGTTTTTTTTTTTTTTCAGATGAAGATTTGATAACAATTAGAAGTTTTTAACCATCGAAGTTCGAAGAAGATGAAGTAAGTCCCATGGAAGTTTAGTCACAGCTTATGCCAGATTTAAATAAAACCACACTTGAAGCTAATTTGACCTATACCTTGGATTTTAATAGTTCCGTACTAGTTATCACGCCACCCACCGTAAACAGTACCACTCCTCATTCAGAACTTGATGACAATATTGCAGAAAATATATTTCAGGACCACTCCATTAAGAAAAATAACCCGGGTATCATACAAACACCTCATCCATTATCCAGGCTGTGAATGTTAGTCCTTTGGACACAGATTGTGAGAATGTTTTTGTTGGTAATGTAATTTTCTGTATTATATTATATAATGTAATGTTTCTCAGATGTTATGTCGAAAAGTGTGGGAGTAGTTGCTACAGATGTAGGACGGTTGTGGGAGTAGTTCAGGTTTTGGTCTTATTTTAATTTGGGGTTACTCCCACCACTCATTCCCACCACTGTGAGTGTCAGCCAGGATCTACAGTGGTCACCAGAGTCCCGGGGAAACGCAAAATTGTCTTGGAAACCGCAACAAATATAATTAGAAAAGTATATAAGAGGAGTAAAAGAAATATAAATTCTACTTCCCTCCTTTGCAAAGCGGGAGACAAATAACAATCACACGGGTTGATATAACCTCAGAACGATAGATTTTTACAGGTGCGTGAATCCTTGTTAGTCCACCTGTAAGGTACCACGAAAGTTATGAGATTTGAAGAGATCTATATTAAGCTTTCTACTATTAAACTTGTTTCCAATATTAAGTATGGCGGAAACGCTTCAAAGCACGAAAATGTTCCATAGTCGCTACAAGGTCCGAGTATACAACTCCGCATGTTATTTCCAAACTATTCAACTTACTCATAACATGGTGATGGTGTTCACTGTTTAGAGGACAAAAATTAAGAAATTAAACATACTTTCTGTAGATCCAAATAGATAGATAGATAGATAGATAGACAATTCTTTATTGCGCACAAACAAACAGATACAAAAAGAATAAGACACAAATTAATAAAAAATGCAACAATGGGCTTCATGTAATATGGTAACACAAATTAATAAAAAATGCAAATAGACTTCATGTAATATGGTATGATCTAACAGATCTCAGAAAGCTAATACCAGACGAATGGCAACGACAAGAGATGCGAAGCGAAGCGATGTTGTTGTGGGCCTACTTTACAATAAGCTGCATATTATATCTAAATTGAAACAAACATTGAAAAGAACATAATTTTATGTATTATATCCCGGTTTATTCTTTATTTTAATATCCCGACGTTTTGAACACTTTACAGCATTCATGGTCGCGGGTGGACTGAGGTGGTAGTTGCCTATACGTCATAATTATCTTAGGGTACCCTCAGGTTTTATCATTATTATTGTTAGTCAGATTTGCACAGAAAGAGCTTACAGTGTCTTGAGGTTGATATAATCCGTAAAATTAGTTCAACTCATTTCAATAATAAACGATGATTTAATGAGTTACAAGAGGTGTAATTCCAGCTATTCATCACAATTTTTACGCCAACCTCCCAGTGGAGTCAAACTGCACACATTGATTCGGAATGATTCAGATTAAGGATTTTGTTTTAGAATTTATATTAAATGATTTTAACTTACTTAAAATGAATTTATATATTATAAAAAGAAACGTTCCGTTCTGTTGATTTGTTTGTACTAATTCTGTAAAAAAAAATATTATTTTTTTCGGTAGGCATTTTTATTTCTTACTTTTGTTGTCTAACTGTTATTAAAGGTATAATGTCAGTATTATAGGTTGATGTTTCTGTTTTTTTAACTATAAGTAACTATTTTATGTTACTCAAAGCTATTTTAAAAGCTTTTCTATGTCCAATAAAAAAGCGTATCATACGCTCTAATAAAGTGTTTGTTTAGGTATTTGTAAGAAATTTTGTTTCACCAAAGTAATATTAAGAGCCTTATTATTTTCAGGCAATCGTAATTATGTTTGTAAGTTTTATTATTGTTTTAATTGTGTTGATTTTTCTGCGAGAGTTAGAGCTAGTGAGTACCTACTTTGTTGTCAGACCTCTGAATAAAATATATTAATAAAGTAATTTAGATTCAGTTCAGTTGTTTTATTTATTATTTAAATATTTTGTTGACCTAATCACCTATTTCATTTAATATGGAGAAAGTAAAATATAGTATGTCTCATAATGCCAAATTAGTGTCGATGTAAAACGTCGTAAGTAAAACATACGATATTTTCTGTTTACTGAATTGCAGCGTATGTAATCGTAAATAATACTTACGATATTTGTATACTGCAGATTTCCATCGTATAAAAGCGTAACAACAATATCTCTAAAACGAATAATTATTAAACGTTTGTTTTCATACTATTCGGTAAAATAAGGCATTTTCTATGTTTGGTACAAATTTCAGCCAAATAGCTTCAAATTTAAAGAACAAGCGTAGAAAAATTCCTTTAATTCGCTCTCCTGTAAAGTGCGGGTTTTGCACATACGATATATAACGTAGGAACCATCGAGGTATTTATGGCGATTAAAAATCAGATTCAGACCAACAGACGAATGCCTACATTTTTTTCTGTGTCCTCAATCTCCTGCAAAAATACATCTCAAAAGCACATATGATATACATATGATACATTTACCGATAAATAAACAAAACATTTGAAAACCCACAAATTCTCACATTGACTAAGACCATTCATTTGGCCACCAGCCATCAGAACTCAAAAGATGCGTAAATCGGCCAGCATTCACACGGCAAACAAAAAAAAAAAGCAAAACCGGTAAGCATTTGCCGATGAATGGACGCTATCAAGAGCCGCTAGCTTAGCCGGAGGACGGCGGACCGCCGCGCAATACTGATGCATTCCACTGGGACAAGTCTCCATGTACGGCAACCGATCTGGTCCCTCTAACTGTACACCGGTCGCGCAAAAAGACTTCTCTAATTGCCGACAACTTTGAAACGGGAACTCAAGACGTCGATTTACGGAGATCCAGTGAGGCGTTTATTACATTGTTAGACAAAACAGCTCTGGTTACCATCAGTTTTTATAGCAGTGTTAAAACGATTTTACTTTTCCGTAAGAAAGTGACACAGATATAAGCAGCTTATGTGTCTCTGTTCCCTTCTCTCGCAGAAATAATATTACAATTCAGTATTTGTATATTCAACAAATTGTGATAGACACCCTGGTTTTGTACAACCTTTAGATGATATTCGTTGTAGAAATGGCCATGGTTAGGTTAGATAACCTATCGTCTTCGGAGTTACTGGACGTTTGAGGTGTGGGCGCCTCGATTACGGCGGCGACCCACAGGCGGTCCTATGTAATAAAGGTCTTATATATGATGGAGGTACTTAGCAGGATGCTAGGTATCCTCTCTTATGTTCATCTGCAGCGCTTGAGTAAATCCCAAAATCCCTTCTAGGACCCCCCTACTATATGGAAGCAGTGGCGGTCTGAGTGGGGGGGTCGTAGGGGTCATGACCCCCCCCCCCCCCCCCAAATTTCAAACTCATTCACGTCAAATTGACAAACTTAACTTGTTCCTTTAAAACGTCTAAACAATTTTATCCAAAATAGGTTACGCACTTGAGACACTCTGACGCAAGGTGGGAATCGAACCCACGACCTATTGGCTAGCGGTCAGGGCACTAGACCAACGGGCCCGTCAACTATGACCTCCCCCAAAATCCTTGGCTCTGACGGCACCTGTATGGAAGTGGTCAAATGAGCTAAAGAGAAAACACTAGAAAAAAGTAACCGGGATAAATATTAACAAGACAAGCAGTTGTCTTTATTTGACAATGCACCCACTCTGCATGTTTATCTATGCATCAAGGTTAATGAAAGCGGGTTTTAATTTCCTTTTTGGCACAGGAAATTATACATCAATGTTTGATCAACCGCTAGCTAAGTACATGCAAATTAAATATGCTTCAATGGACGGAGGATGTCGGCGTCGACTTTTTTGTTTAAAAACAAATTCGCTAGAATGATATTCCCACGTCGCGTCGCAGCGTCGTCGTGTTGAAAACATTTATAATTATTCCGTCTTATTACGAAACGAAGTTTAAAGATAGACCTAGGTTTAGACCCGGGTTTAAGGGAAATCGTTATTACAAAAAAAATTTAGCGCTTAGTCCAGGTCACAATTTAGTACCTAAGGTACTAAAAAGATAAACCAGGGCGCCACCTAGTTTAACTCGGTTTTAACTAGGAAATGTCAAAATTCGCCATTTGAGGTTACATTGTGATATCCTTATATTTATGTTTTACTGGAATAATACAGATAAAATTTTAATAATAATTGATTAATGACCAATATCTTTACATAAATTACTAAAAACGGGTTATAAGAGTGTGAAGACGGCCTAAAAAAATCGAGTTCGCGCACATACTTTCGACAAACTGTGATAGGAATTATTTACAATTGCCCGTGTTGTTTTGTACGATTGGGGATATAACTAAAGCATAGAACTAAAGAATATTTATGCCACAATGCTCAGGAATTGCCGATATTGGTCGGGTGATAGATACGTGCTTTGCCCTATATGAAACTGCGCTCGCCATGAAGTAAGTGTTATCTTGTGTATACAATAATGTTCTTAACTAATTTTAGTGATCAGTGTTTATTAAAAACCTACTCATTTTGCTTTAGATTCAAGACGATATGGTAGTTCTTTAAGATGTGATGTGACAGCTTGCAGTGAGGCTTTATATCTAGGCACCCATATCTATAATGTCCTACTGGTCGATACAACCACAGCAGCTAATCTTTCACAAGATCAGCCATCTAGGCGGAAGATATTATTGGGCGCAAGTGCACTCTCTCTTCCTTTATACCTCTCACAATAGTAGGGACGGAAGACAGACACAATAGGAGTACTTTTTACATGCACATTCGACAGACAATTAGGTGATCAGCCTGCATTGTCCTAGCCAGTAAGGAACAACTACATAAAGTGGTTGCCCACCGCAGGATTCAAACCCACAACCTCTGATTTGCAAAGCTAGCGGTTTCCCACTGCACCAGGGTGGCTATACCCACCCATATCTGTATTAAAATGCCAATCAAGGAACCTCTCTCAGCTATGAGAAAGTTCTGCAGCAGTAGACAGTGCAAAAAGTATATAAGTATTAGTTATCTGGTTTCCATAGTACAGGCTCTGCCTAGTTTGGGATCAGATGACCGTGTGTGGAATTGTCCCAGAATATTATTATTTATTTACTGATTATTGTCAAATAATAGCAACAACTTATTTCTATTTCCATCAATTAATGGAGGGGTACAAATAAAATATATAAATTATTTTGTTATTATGTACTTTAATACAAACATATTTAACAGAGTGTTAAATATACTTTACATTCTTCTTCCAGGTTAAGACAACAATGTTGATGTTGAAGAGTGAGTGGCAGCACAGATAGATTCTTGAACAGTCAAAGAAAGTTGCTTAAAATGATGGTTTCAGCCGGGGCATGTCATTGTTACAGCAGTTATCCATGCACACAATACTTATTTACACTTCCAGGAACTGCAAGAAGAAAGATAAATTATAAGTTAACATCATGCAAAATTAAATTTAGCTAACCACAATTTGTTAGGTACCTACTTGCTACTTAAAGCATATTGGTAAAAATGATTTGTAAATATAAGATGTATTTTATGGTTTGTTTAAATATATTTTTCAGCTTTGCAAACTTGTTCATTATCTGGCTTACTGCATGATGTGTTTCTATGATATTTTACTATGTTTCTAGTGGTTTCTAAATAAAGTTATATGTATTATAGTAGTCCTTTACACAAGAAGACTGGTATGTATTACAGTGTTTTATTTTTATCATCATCAGTAGCAGCCCAAAGCTGTCTACTGTTGTACAAAGAAGTCCCCCCTCAAAAGGGAGGGGTTGCCATAATCCCCACCCTTGGCAAGCGTCTTGGGTGTGAACCCCATATAGGTGGTAGGTAATCTAATATAAAAACGCCGCTGCTCGTCTTCTTACCTGGATACGCCTATGGGTCATCATTTTTATTTCTTACCAAATACACTGATAAGGATCTTTTTTACTCATTAGCTAATGCTTGACCAAAATCTCAATTGATGATGTGTTGACGCAGCCGTGTATGGTTTGGAAGCGTCTGCTACATGTTATAACAACACAACGTTAAGTATGGATGCTGTGATGTGAATGTTATTGCTAAACACGAACTAAGATCTTTTAGCACAGAATTCATCGAGCACTAGCACCTAAAATCACTGTAGGAACACAAGACAACGCTGCGAACTTTAATAATAATTATTCGATAGGTATTCACTAAGGTAGGTATACGGTGTTGGCGTCTCTAAGGTGGAGAGTCTTTCTCTCTCTACCCTCGGTCGGGTGCAGCCTGCTGGTGGCGTTATAGAATAATGCTAATATTTCGTACAGTAAAGAAAGCATAAGGTAATTTTATCAATGATTACATGATATATCATAGAATAGAATGTAATGTATAAGCGAGTAAATAGGATGTACTACGCGCGTTTGACATAAGTTTTATGTTCCATTCTACGGTGATATTACTCCTTGTAATTGTTAAAATAAACATAAAAAAGTATAAGCTAAAACGCGATAAATAAATAAGAATTAAATAAATATCCTCATTTTTATTAGATTCCGCTGTTCACAACTTCTTTTGAGTTCATAAAAATAAAATATTTCGTTACATATATTCCATAATTCATGCAAACGGAACGTTAAATTGAATGAAATTTGTTTGAATGAATGATTTTAGTATAGAATCTGTATTTATTGGTTTTTGTATTATCTGTGTACGATTTAAGTAAAGACTAACGAGTCCTGGCCTAATTCATCTTTTGTAATAAGAAAAATTTTAGTCTAGGTAACAACTTTAAACCTCGGACTAGTTAGTTCTAGACTAAAGTATGGTACTAACTCGTTTTTCGTAATAAGACCGATTATGTTTAGGTATGTATTAAGTCGTATTCGACTTTGTAATTTTTTTCATGTCTTTCATTTTGATTTTATGCTAGCCACCTTTATGAACATACAAATACTGCTGTGTTTAATTACCTTCAATTCATAATTAATTTATAAAATGGGCTTCAAATACTAGAATATCCTCATCATCAGCCGAACGATGTCGACTGCTGGACAACGGCCTCCCCCTTAGAAGGGAGGGGTTGCCTTAATCGCCACGCTTGGCAGGCGTCTTGGGTTCGCATTTTATGTGATAGATAGATAATCCGACAGAAAGACGCTGCCTCCCGTCTTCTTACGTCTTACGACACCTAAAAGAGAGGAGATGGGCTCTTCTTGCCCGTACACCCCACGGGCTACTCTAGATATATAGGTAGGCTAGGGAGGGGGAATGGCGTTCACTTATGGAAAATACGCTGTATTTTTCAGAAATATTAATTTTACTTCAAAATTTTAAAACATTACATGTTCTTTACCAATTCAGCAATCAACATTTTAACACCAAACGTATTTATTCTTGACTTATAAATAGTGGGAAGCTGTTTTAAAAAAAAACAGTTAGAGCGTCATTGCCCCTGACTTTGGGTAATATCGCTCAGGCTAAGGGGTAATGACGATCACATATGTTTTGTGGAAAAATATCAAATAGGATCCATTTAAATTACAGTGCTAAGCGTGAAATCAACCTTAAATCATACATAATCATCTGACTAGTGTAGGATAGGCTACTCCCAGAAGAGTTAATCTACGTCTAGTAAGAGCGTCGCAGCCACACAGTATAGACCAAATAGAAAATTAGATCTGCGCTGCCGTATACGGAGAAATACACTTTACAGTCACATACCGCGAGCTGACTGCCCGTACGCGTCGCTGTCTGTTATAAGTCCTCAAGCCCCGCACTTCAAGCGCCGCAGCGTTTTATCTTCCATTTTGACCAAGTTACAGAGGTGAGCGCCATTACCCAGTGAGCACTATTCCCCCTGCTTACACTTAATCAATGTTTCAATTGAACCAAAAGACGGTAGTTTGTTTTCCATTAAAGCATTACACCGATCAGGCCTGAGTAACCATACATTCCCTACGTCCAGTGAAGTTAATACTGCCTACGATTTTTTGTTGAACTATCTACTCGTAATCACGTCTTTGCAATGCTGACTGGTAATACAAATACCTTCATGGTTATGCATCCGTTTTTCGCTATTACGAGTAAAACTGGATTTCGCAGCGTCGGACGTGACAGGCACGTCAATGGCTGCGATTCTTCTTCTTAATGACTTGAGCGGATAATGAACTATTGAAGAGATTCAGTTTTACTTTTTTGACGATTGCCATGTTCTTTATACTCTTGTATTGAACGTCTTCTTTCTTTTTTTAATATTTTTGTAATTCTAACGGAGCCGTTTAGATTGCCAGAGACAATTCGTCTTACAGAACTCTACGACCATAGAAAAAGATACATTTTGGCATTCATTTATTTATTTATCCTTCCATAAGTTACCGTCCTAATCAATCAGTCCAATTTTTTTTTTAAATAGTTTGTTTTAAACTATTTAAAAAAAAACCGACTTCAAAGTAAATTATCTAAAAGGCATTAAATAACGAACATATATTGAAGTCGGTGCTAGCTAATCATGTTAACTAACACTATCACCAGCTGACACCGACTTCAATATATTTTAAAATATATTTCAATAAAAAATAAAATATAATATATAAAAAATATATATTTATTTTATTATATATTTAATACTTTTTTGTGACTTATTTTACCAAGATAGGTATCAGCACTATCACGCAACTCGAACGTCTACGTTACAGTAACTTACTGAAAACATAAAAAGTTTATATCTCTTAAACTACTGGACCGATTTTGATGAAACTTGTACTACTTTGAAATCGGATTTGTAGTTTCTGAGAAATCCGCGGACAAACCTACATACATACAATACATACATACATACATACACTCATAAAATTTGGTCAATTTGTTTAGAAGCCCACATAGACTAACATATATTAATATTACGCATTTTTATCAATATTACATACATACGCGTCGAATAGAGAACCTTCTTTTTGAAGGCGGTTTTTACAAAAACATAGGTTCACATTAATTGTCATTGTAATTGCTTCAAAATATACGAGCTCACTTAAATAAACTACGTGCAATTATTTATAATTAAACATTAAAAGACACCATTCGATTTCTATCATCAGCATCAATCAAGCGTCCGTCTGTTTGGCGTCCATCAAACTTAAGGGTCTTCGTTTAAACCAGGCCTCGACCTTGTCTCGCATCAAGATAATAAGCAGGTCCAAGTCGAAAATCTTGTTATACATAATTTCCCCGTTTTCCTCAAAACAAACGAAAGTGGGACAACTAGTAGCAATGCGCTACTACTGACTGTCTTTGTCACTCTAGTTGCATGTGAGGGAGAGAAAATCTTCGTTTGGTACCTATGAAGCTGAAGTATATTAAGGACCCGTACAATATGTAGTAGGTACCTATAATGCACTAAAATATTTGATAGCATCACTAACTTAGATACAGCTGAACAAAATCTAAACGATTTAAAATACACAGTCAATTACACAAATCATCTGATTCTGTTGAATATTAAAACGAAAGATGTTTATGAAAGAGTCAAAGCGATTCGTGATGTAGTCAGTCACTTTTATTGTCCAAAAGAGTCTTCATACTTTCATATACCCTACGGCAACGTCGCGTCGTCGGAATCAAGTCTATACAAGAGAACACATACAGTGTGTCAGCCAAGTTTGGTTTAGTTAATATTGTACGTAATAAAACAGTTTTAAAATAGTTGTAAGAACCCATCAGTCATGGGATACCCATCCCAACTTACCTGTCCGGTAGTTGTGGTATAGCATACGGGTATGCGACCCCGGCTTCCCTAGTTATTACTGCCCCATCCCTTGCCCTCCTGGGTGGTAATATCCTACTTTTCCTATTTCCTTTTTACATCACCTATCCTTCCCTTTCCCTCGTTATTCGTGAGAACGCAATGGTTAGTCATAAAATAATTTAATTAACCAAAATGGCGGCGATGTGGTTCGCTACCCATCACGTCTCGTTTCTCACGGGGCGAAAAGCGGCCCATGGGCTCTGCCTACCCCTACGGGAAAAAGGCGTGAATATACATATGTATGTGTAAGAACCCAGGCAGCGTGATATTGTACCAAACTTCATAACAGAGATGGGCTGTAACCTAGAAACGATCAAGCTGTAAAAATATAGACCAGATATAATTAGTAACCGAAATGGAACAGCTATAAAGGTGTTCCAAGTCCAATCAAATAATGCTTCTTGGAATCTGTTCCAAAATAGCAGTCCGATACATTGACACACAAGAAAAGAACCACAAGTTCCATTGGACCAGAAAAGTCTGTTTCAGTTAATGTTTCTATGGGTCAGAATGTAACAGGTGTTATCTCTTTCAATTGCTATAAATCACTACCATTATTTATTCAATATAAGCCAGTGCTTAACTGCAGCCCCACCTGATGGAAAGCGGCAACGCAGTCAAGGATGGTAAAGCACACTAGCTTATTAAAAGCCTATTCACTCTAGCCTTGAAGACACTTTATAATCGGGCAGGAAAACAGACGCAGGCAAACTGTACCAACTGTCCTTATTAAAAATGAAATATGTTCCAAGTTCCAGACTGGAATAGCACTTGGCACTTAGATTGTGTTTGTCACTCTTATCTGAAAGCAATTGAAAGAGATAGCATCAGTAGGTATTATTTCTAGATTTAAACAGTTAGTAAGGCAGTCTGTGTTTTGGTTCGTTGTGGAGTAGAAGAAGAAGAAGAAGAAGAAGAAAAAACTTTATTCATGGCCAACACAAATCAACATAAATTACTTAATTAAGTTAAGTTTGCCACGAATGGGTCCCAACTCAGCATAAAGCGGCTTGCACACAAGCCGCACTGATCTTCCGTTGGAACCCCTGGTGACTCCACGAACCCTCCACCAAACACACACCCACTGCCCACTCAGCCAACATAAATAAAGAAAAAAATAATAATAATAACAAAACCAAAATGACTAAACAATGAAGTTACCGAACCAAAAGAAAACAATACATAATGGGCAATTTTAAGTTGACACAAAATACATAAATAGGTACATGACAATAGGGTAGGGACTCTTTATTTTGTTTGGTTTAGGGCGCAAAAGTCCCATGTTGTTACTTTGAAATACTTGTTCCTTTTAACTATTTCTATAAATACGCCTCACACATTTCGTGTTCGCATTAAAAATATATCTTATTTGGCTTTAACTGAGTTGATCTCCAAACGCGTTCCCACTCGGCTTACTTAGACGACGATAAGTGATAATTATGATCGTGCTAACGAGACTAATGATAAAGTAAACCGCGTTTTTGTGAGCTGCGCTCGACACGCGAACTGTCAAACACAACTTTAACGAACGTACATACCATTTTGGATGTAGCCTATATAGAGATGGTGGTACAGGAGAATATTCTTTGGGGTATCTAAGCAGAATTACGTACAGATATGTCCACCCACACTCCAAGAACTCGATATTAAGCAGCGTTTATCCAAAACAGTCCTAAACAGTCCAAAACAGCCTAACCTTCTTCGGATGCGTATCAAGAATGAAATAGGACTCCATATAGTATGTTATAGTTCAGGGAAAGGTAGAATGAATCAGGCTCATGTGATGGGCCGACCATTAGAATTTAGAAGTCTAAGGCGAACCTATACTAGTAGGCCCCAGAATTCCAACTATTCAACTAATAGAGACTTCGTGCAAAACGAATCAAAAGAGCTCTATAGTATCTTGTAGTTTAAGAAAATGGAGAAGTATCCAGACCTCATGGGGATATTCACACTTGTGATAGACCAGCCAAATTAAAACTGGTGCGGAGGGACCACTTTACGAGTGCCTCAGAACGTCTACTAACACAGAAAAATGGCAAGATGTGAAGCAAGCCTTATAATCCGAATATTCTACGTATTCACCACGACCGCTCTGATATGACTTTCGCTGTTCCTTTGACTTTAGATGTTTGCTGCTGTTAATAATAAAAAATATAATGAGTATCATAAGTATCTAATGACGAGATATAGTGCACAAGTACTTGCTGATACACGTGACACAAGTGCACTCTCTGTTCCTTTACTCTGACAATCCGATGGGACGGAAGACCGACACGACTGGGGAGAGATATTTTTTTGCTACTTATAATCTAGTGCTTAACCGCAGTCCCACCTGATGGTAAGCGGCGACGCAGGAGGATGGTAAGGCACACTAGATTATTAAAAGCCTATTCACTCTAGTCTTGAAGACACCCACATTATAATCGGGCAGGAAAACCGACGCAAACTGTTCCAGTCCTTAGCTGTCCTTATTATAAATGAAGAAGCAAACCGCTTAGTCCGGACTAAGCCACATTTACCTCATACCAGGGGCGTAGTTACCGCCGTATCAGCCGTATCAATTATACGGGGCCCCAGGACTACAGGGCCCCGAACGGGTGTAAGAAAAAGTTCGTAAAATGTTCTGCTCGTCTCATTCCCACTTTAAAATCCTTACCATCATTTGGACCACTTATTAAATATTGATACAGGGCCCGTCTCTATCAAGCTACGCCACTGCCTCATACGTAATGCTGACCTAATCAGACGCAGGACCTCCTTCTTTACATGCCCATCGATCGTATACTTTCCAGAAAATTAGGTAATGACCAACATACTCTTTCATGATTTTTAGCATGCACCTAACTTCTAAAACTACGTCGTTCATAACCGTCACTGAGAATTAAAAGGCAAATATTTCTGCTCTCTAAATTAAATTCTATTTTGTAACCTCGCATATCAAACTAACATGCTTTTAAATAAGGTGCGTTATTTGATAACCAAACGAGAGAAGGGAACGCGTAGGCAGTAGTTTCCATTACCTAAGTTCGGAACCGCACAAACTGATGCCAGCGACGATAAAATTGTGCCAGAACTTGATTCATCTGTAATTGTAGTCGAACCGTTTGGTAATCCGTTGTTTGATGAGTCAGTGGTTGACAAAGATTTTTTTTTATACTACTAAGGTGGCAAGAAGGCGTGCGGCTCGCCTGTCGGTAAGGAATCACCGCAACCTATAAACGCTAGCAACACTAGAAGAATCACTAGCGCGTTGGTGACCTTTAAGACATTAGATATTAAGTCTTTGTGTCCGGTAATTTCACCAGCTACAGTGCCCTTCACGCCGGAACACAGCAATGCATACACACTACTGCTTGGTGGCAGAATATCTGATACTGCGGTGGTACCTAGGTGGTAGGTTGTCTGGAAGAAATCGCAACTTGCGATAAGACCGCCCAATGTATACCATTGTATATTTTCTTTGTACTTACTTCTTTGTTTTCTGTACTTTTTGGTATGCAATAAAGAGTTCTCTATCTATCTATCTACATACCTGGACAGTTCCTTGCACAAGTAACCTACCATCTAGTAAAGGAATGAATGTACCTTCATTCGCAATCAAGCTGCTGTTTTCGTCATCACCATACTTATTGGGAAAGCAAAAGCGAACTAATGTCGTTAAGTTAATCGACAAAATACACAAGCATATCAGATAAACCAGTAAACGTTAGTTATGCAACAGTACAATGAATTGCATTAAATAGGAAACTGCAAATTGCAGCGGCCGGTGCGACGGCGCCGGCGACCCGCCGCCGTCCTGCGCCTGTGCAACCAGCTTTTAATTGCAACGCATAATATGCGCAGGCGTCGGCGTCGCCCTGAAGGCTATGTCATTTACATATCGCTGATTACATATCATATTACACTTGTTCGCCCGTTTTACAAATAAACTACAATTTAAGACTTTTGCCTTTGCAAATAATAATAATTTTAAGAGGTAAAGTATCGGAACCTACTCAACAAATAACTAAAAGATTTAAGTAATTTGTTCGTTTTTGTTTGTTTGTAGAAATTTGATATATCCTTACCGGGGCAGTAACTCCACCTTAGATACTAATTATCACAGTCAAATCCTTCGAGTATCGGTATTTCTGTCCTTCGATATTTCTGTCGCGAGTAAGTAATACCGGTCAGCCTTACATTAGCATGTATAGTGCACTGTACACGCTCCTGCAGGCAGATGGCATGCAGAATAACTTCTTAGATCATATAAAAGAAAATAACTTGTACCGAATTGAAGGACGGCACAACCCAGTAGGGGTATTGATTGCGTATTTTTACCCACCCAAGTGCCTATTAAGCTTTAGTTTTCCACCGAACTGTCAACTGAAAGTGTGATAACATTGGTATTTTTTGGTCAATACCGAATGAATCATTTGCCAGTTATTTGATGGTCACTTTTATATAATACTGATCATCACTTTAGGTCTCAAACGAGAAACGCAATAATATCTGTACCTGCTGTAATACCTTGGCGACTTGAACGCACGCCGGCACGTGAAAGGTACACTTAAAAAAACCCTGACCTGGGGTCCTAATACCTGCTCCTATAGTTGTCGCCCGAAAATAAGATTACAATAATACTGCTCTAACAGATGGTGGTAGACCTTCTGACCTCCTGATTCCTGTGTTGTTATTGAGCGCCTACGATTTATCATCCACGTCCACGGCTGCATCTTACTCCCTTCAACATCATTAGCTGAAATACATCCATTGCTGAACAAAGGCCTTCCATTTAGAAGGGAGGTGTTGCCATAATCCCCACGCTTGGCAGGCGTCTTGAGGATCGCATTATAGGTGCTAGGTAATCCAATAGAAAGACGCTGCCCGTCTTCTTGTTTTCCCTTAGTCGCCTTTTACGGACACCCAACGGGAGGAGATGGGTGGGTGCTATTCTTACCCGGACACCCCACGGGTATTCTTACCCCCTTACCTGGATGTATTTACTATCACATTGACTCAACATTAAGGCCTAAGCTGACCTTGAAGCTGGCTTTCCTTGAAGCTGCTTAAAAAATCTCTCGACAATCAGCTCCACAGCTAAGTGGTTATACAACAATAAAATATTGTCCGGTGAAGCTGTAATGGCCATCTGCGGCCAACAGAGTCTATCATTGCCAAAAAAAAAACAATACAATACAATATCCGAATTGTTCAAATGGAATTCATCAAGTCGAATTCTGACCGCTTTGCTAGCAATAAATTGGTTTGCAGCAGTTAGATTAGCCTGCTATCTAAATAATAACCATCAAGAACGAATATACATCAGTCTATTTATAGATTATTTATATTGTAGTATACAGGCGACGCCGAATACTTGCGTGTAGTGTTGCCAACGTGTCAGACTTTCGAGTCTTTATTTAAGTAACTATGTACCAGAAAAACATCTAAAAAATTAGGGCTTGGGCAAATTCAATTAAACTTTACACAATTATTATATAGGTAACGTTAAAGAATGTTGCATAAAATTTGTTGTCTAACTTTTTTTAACAAATCGTCACGAAAGTTATAAATTGTTAGTGATGTTATATAACATCATGTAACAAAATGTTATACTTACAACTAATTACAATATGATATAACAAATTATAACTTTTGTTGTATAACATCATCCACTACCAGCTTCCTCGAAAGGCAGACCCAAACTGATGGTTACAGATTGTTATACAATGGTTTACGAGTCGAACCAGTGTAGAAGCATTTATAACATATACATTCTCTATATAATATTCTTTTCAATCCCTCTTCTCCGTCGTATCTTAAAGAACGCTTTAGTTTCTTACATGAGACACATACGCGATCCCTGAGATCATCTGAAACTCTCGAGTTGAAAATACCACCGCATTCCACAATATTTTTAGATAAGTCTTACATGGTTAAAGCCGTACGCTTGTGGAATGCGTTACCCACACCAATAAGACAAGCAACTCCTGTCATTTCCTTCAAATCTCTTTTAAAGGAACACTATCTGTCCGTTTCATTCTAATTGTATTATTAATTCTAATTTAATTCTGTCAGTATCTGTTTCTAATTTGTATTTATATATAATATGTTATGTATTAGTATATCCTAGACATTATTTAAGTATTAGTATGTAAATTATATTCTTATTTAAGAAGGTAGTTTAAGTTTAGTTTACTTATATAGTTTGTTGCATCACGATTGCCCATTGCATTTAATATATTTTCATTCTGTCCATTCAAAGGTTGTCTGGAAGAGATCGCCATGAGTGATAAGACCGCCCATTGTACTTTTTATACTTGCTAAACTTGTACATTTATTACTATCTATGTGTGCAATAAAGAGTTTATAAATAAATAAATAAATAAATTCTCAACATGTTGTAGCAAAATGTTACACACTGTTATAAAATGCTATCGTGCCACACAATGTTTTATAATGTTATATAACTGTTATGTGCGAGCACCATTAGCGTACATGCCGTACAAAAGAAAAACAAAGTAAACTTGAAAGAAGTGATTGATAATTAATAGTAATGGTGTCCATAATTCAGTGGATTATTGCCAAGATTAAATAAACAAAATAAGAATTTTAATAACGTTTATAAAGACCCGGCTTCTTCCTTTTGTTTGATTTTATGCTACTGGCAACACACATTAGCATACACCTTAGCCAAAACAATTGATGTGAGGAATGCAGCGTAATGCCAGTTTCGCCATGAAGGCTGCTTTTGCGACTGAATGCCAGATTTTAATGATCACCCACGACAAGGAAATACGCGTATAATTTATTTCTGAGTTTTGAATATTTGCATATCGCAGTCCGCGTTGTAAACCTGTTATCCTAATCACTCAGTACCACCGTTCTGTTGTCGGGACGAGACTTGGACTGGTTGTTTGTCCCAATAGCTCAAGAGTTTACGTGGTACCGCTCAAATTTGATCTTTCGTGAAAACATACTAATGCTACCCTGAAATATCATCATCATCATCAGCCGGAAGACCTCCACTGCTGAACATAGGCCTCCCCCTTAGAACGCCACAATGAACGACAATTGGCTATTTACATCCATCGGTTACCTGCGACGCGCACAATGTCATCTGTCCACCTAGTGGGAGGCCTGTCTACGCTGCATCTTCCGGTTCGTGGTCGCCACTCGAGAACCTTTCATCCCCAACGGATATCGGTTCTTCGAGCGACGTGGCCTTGAAATATAACTTATTGAAATAAACCAAGTGGAGTTTTCACCTCGGCTCCTACTTTTCAGAATATATCCTTGGAATATACCGACCGTCTTCAGTTGTTGGGAGTTGAAATTTCCTCAAACCTCAACTTTGGGCGGTTCATTGAGTCCAAGACCAAGGTAGCTGCAAGGAAGCTAGGTGTCCTTGCAAAGGTCCATCGGTACTTCACACCGGAGCAGCTTTTGATCTGTATATATAAAAGAAGAAACTGACTGACTGACATATCAACGCACAGCCTAAACGGCTTGGGTTAGAGACTTGAAATTTTTACAGTAGGTACCTTTTATAACGTAGACATCCACTAAGGAAGGATTTTTGGAAATACCACCCCTAAGAGGGTAAAATAGGGGATGACATTTTGTATGAAAATCCGTCATTTTTGAAGTTAAATTAATGAAAATTAGTATTTGGCCTTTAAGTTAAAAAATAAAAAAAAATATTTCAGGATTTTTGGAAATTCCACCCCCTAAGGGGGTAAAATAGAGCATGAAAGTTTGTATGAAAATCAGTCATTTTTGAACTTAAATTCATGTAATTTAGTAATTGGCCTGTTAGTTAAAAATAAAAAATATATATTTAAGGATTTTTGGAAATTCCACCCCTAAGGGGGTAACATGGGGGATAAAATTTTGTATGAAAATCAGTCATTTTTTAACTTAAATTCATGTAATTTAGTAATTGGCCTGTTACTTAAAAAAATAAAAAAATATATTTCAGGATTTTTGGAAATTCCACCCCCTAAGGGGGTTAAATAGAGCATGAAAGTTTGTATGAAAATCAGTCATTTTTGAACTTAAATTCATGTAATTTAGTAATTAGCCTGTTAGTTAAAAATAAAAATTATATTATAAGGATGACCAGGCTCCGAGGAGAAGAATATACGATATCACAGAATATAAATCACTTTTATTAAAAACACACTGTTTCCATTCTACACTCTTTATACGCGACTAATATAAATTAGATAAATTAGATTCACAATAAACAGTTACTTCCAACTCTTAACAGTCTCGTGGTTGACACTCGAATTCCCCCACAATACCACTGACCATGCTTTTTATCAGAAAAATCCCTACCCGAAAACGAAACCCCAAAACGACTCGCCACGACCAATCACAGCCCGCATCAGTTCTCTTTAATGCGGCCCCGTGATTGGCCGGCGGCGGCGCTACGAATCAATTGCAGAGTCTATGACTAACTTCCGCTTCTGTCAGTACTCGAAAAGTAGTTACCAGTATATTAAAATATTAAACAATTAAAATAAAGTATTAAATAAGTAGCGATAAATCTCTACAAAATTGCAAACCCTAACAATCGACCATCCTGACGACGTGTGCGTCCCCGCACACGACCCAGGTGGAACCCTAACAATCGGTGTCGAGTACATGGTCAGCAGCACGAAGGTCCATTCTAATACAATCAATTGAACATCAACAATTTGTACAAACTATAGTTTAGAACCTGTTTTATTTTTATTTTATTTACATCATGTACATATTTTACATTACAATAAACTTCGTTAGTTAATTAGATAATGAATTATATTTCTTTTATTTTATTTAAAACAAATGTATCATCAATATAATTGCTGTTAGCAAAACTGTACACTTAATTTGGTGGTCTGGTTTTAGATCTAAGTTTATATTGTAAACATCTAGTATTCCATTCTATTCTAATTTATTAGACAACGAATCGAAACCACATCGAAATATCAATATGTACATATATGGACTTACTCAGTTCCACGCAAGACTGGTGATGCGCACACCAGCGCAAGCCGATCGATTGCTTCACACGGCGCAGGTGAGACTACTTAATGGCATTGGGATCGAATCGAGTCCATGCAGGACTGCCCAACTACCATTTCAAAATCATATAGACACCGACTGGCGGATATACAAGCCGATCGATTACTTGATACCGCACAGTGGCACAATGCATCGTGGTGGCTCACACAAGCCGATCGATTACTTGTGGAGACGCACCATCGTGGCACCGAACGTATCAAAACATGGCACACGATCGATTCGATACCATGCATGACCGCACGACTACCAATTCGAAACACCAACTGGCGGCACAAGCCGATCGATTACTTGATACCGCACAGTGGGTCGATGCATTGTGGTGGCTCACACAAGCCGATCGATTACTTGTGGAGACGCACCGTCGTGGCACCGAACGTATCAAAACATGGCACGATCGATTCGATACCATGCATGACCGCCCGACTACCAATTCGAAATCAGATTAACACCAACGGCGTGCACAAGCCGATCGATTACTTGCGACGGCGCAGTGGGTCGATGCGCACAAACCGATGGATTGCTTGTGATTTATCTGAAAAGATACAAAAGACCTTCTGTAGCAACATTACTCTTAATATGTCTCATATTATACACACAAAATTACGGATTCAAATTAATCACTATCTATTCTACTACATTAGTTTTAGATTCATTTTCGTGAACTTCTATTGCACCTAGTTAGTAGTTCCAATCCAAGGCCTGTAGTTTAGTTCGTTTTGCGTGCTAATCCGCAAAAAATTAATGACTAGGGTTCTATAAACGTGGACATAACCTTTTTGCTTTGCCCATGACTGTTAAAGCAGGGTTTATATTTCTGTCCTCTGATCTATCCTATCTTGAATCCCATTGCGAATAACGGAAAACCGCTAATAAGGAAAGTTTGATAGACTATCACGTTAAGAATAGAGCTTGATCCCATTCATGCTGGCACCAAATAACACCTCTGAATCAGATACACCTATGTTTT
Organism: Furcula furcula; assembly: GCA_911728495.1. Taxonomy (NCBI): domain Eukaryota; kingdom Metazoa; phylum Arthropoda; class Insecta; order Lepidoptera; family Notodontidae; genus Furcula; species Furcula furcula. The sequence goes on along the minus strand of OU452261.1, from coordinate 11,171,057 downwards.
TGTTGGTATCGTTAAGTATCCAACAAACTCTCCCCAAAAGCCTAACCCAATCTTTCTCATCATGTTTAGTGGCTTTAGCGATTCAAGGTTATTACGATTGAATCAACAACCATCAACACCGACTAAACAGTGTTTAAAACCTTTTCAAAAGCAAATCTTGTGAAAGCATGTGATGCAGAATAACTACAGTGATCGCTTGCCAAGCGATCCCCTGATCGACCCTAATTGTGTAAATTATAATCTTCAAAAACGAACACAGATTGTTTGTTTTCTTGACGGGTATAATCAATCAAGTAAACACACCCACAACTACAAGTAGGTGCGTATAACCTTACTTAGATCTTACGAAGGGCCTAAGGTGGTCAACATACAAATCATGAAACGGCACCACTATTTTTGTTTTTGCGACATTGTGGAGTAATCCCTCATTCGCTTTTAAATTATGTTTTTTTTTTAATAAGAAACTTCTATGCAAACGTTTATACATATATATACCAACGATATTGTACCATAATTTTAATTTTATTTACTTTTTTTGTAGCCCTACACGGTCCATAATTATACTTAGCTTTAAGCTACCAATTTAATAAATAACCACCTTGTAAATATTATGGAATGCAATAAACGATATGAATATATTAATTTTAACATTGTTTTCTGACTGACGAACCAGAATTGTCTGTTCTAAGGTCTTCTTTTGACACTGAAATGTTCAATGTCGCCGTGGTTCATACGACACAGTTGTCACCCCTGGGAACTACCCATCGAATACTGCTTTTATTACCATGTAAATAACTTAATACTTGACAGTCTTTTAAAACTTAATTATTTATGTAATTTAGGCCTTTTTCATCACGATCGCTGTTACTTTTGACCCTACAGAGTTGTCTCCCAGTTGGACAGTGCAACCAGTAGTCATTAAAGATTGTTATTACACTCAGAAATTGGTCAGAAAAGACTTCCTCATTGTCTGCTACGGGATTTCACGGTAGCTCATTTGGCGACATGACTCACTTTTGAACCAGCCCTATGTTACAGTACAATCGAACTCTTGCAAAGTTTACACATACAGCCACCCAGTAAGAGACTCTCGGGATTAACCCCGCTACAGAAATGTGGAAAGCAGATCACTAACCGGTACTAATTAAAATTCCGTACCTAGCAGATAACCCTAAACTTTCGCAGAAAGAAAATAACAGCTAAAGTTCATAACTGAGTAGAGGTTCTTCGCTTCTGCTAAAGTCTGTGCTAACGTAAGCGACGATATGCTCGCTCTGCTCAGAAATCGGAACCAGCTATTAACCCAACTTATTGTAGCAGTGCTCGACGTTGAGCTAGCACAGAATTAGATGTAGATCCTAACGCCGCTAGGATCAGTATTCACTATCTCATTTCTGCTCGGCGTCGAGCTGACCGTCAAACTATTAGACCGTAAGTAGTTTCAATGAAAACCGTGAAACCCTCGTGGCGCTAGTGCTGCTTAAGCAAACTTAGTGAATACGAAACCGCGACAAGCCATTGCCGTAGCATCGAGCTAGAGCCCGTGCTGCCTAGAGAACAGCACTACGGGGAAAATAGCCTGAGCGTGACGACACAGGCCAGCGGGTCTAAAATGGACACTTTCGGCGAGTCATAATATAAGTAAGTTACGGTTTAATTTTTCTTCATATGGCAGCACTAACACCAAATATAAATCTGCTAATAAATTAATTGAGTATGATTCACCTAAAATGAGAGAATTTATCTGTGACCATTTTCCAAAAACTAGAATTGTTAAGGATCTGCACGAAATTAAAAACATGAATCGCTTTTATGTGAACTGCTAATGTGGCGTTTTTAGACCAGTTATTCAGCAAGTAAGGCTATTCAGTGTTCAATGACAGGAATAAGATAACCGAATTTAACAGCCAATAATCAATGCACATTCTTAACGATCCATCCCTTTTACGAACAAGCAAACTAGGACGACTTTGAGACGGGCTAACTATTCCGGTATATTACATTTTGCCTAACATGGACCGAACCTTCTCACGTTCGCGATGGACGATTATAACCAACTCACGATATCTGTCCTAAATTATGGAGAGATGTTATAGTTTCAGTATGTATAATGGACATTGCTTGTCTTCAGACATTTTTTTTCTACGTGCCTGATTATTAAGCGGGCTCATCAATGCTGTGCTTAGTCACAAGCACAGCATTTGACGGTGGACCCGTTATGACCTTGTCAGAAAATTGTGTTACACGAACAAAATACAAAATCTATCAAATTCCGACAAATGGCTGATGAGTTTACTATCACAACATCAACACGTCCGCACTTAAATAAGAGTTCTTAGACGCATAATACTGTTTCTTTGGGTCCCCTGCTGTGGTTGTTTTTTTTTTCAAAACTGCTACTAAATGGTAGATCAATCAGCCAATACCGTGGCTGCATCGTACAACCCAAAGACACCAGCTGATTTAGTTCTAAGGGAACATTCACTCAGTTGCCTAAATCAGGTAAGAGAATTCATTACCCACATCAAGAAACTACAACTTAACAGTGGCGTGCAGTCCATACACGTGCAGTCCATACAAGCAAAAAGACTGCCTACCCTACGACTTCTCTAAATGACTAATATAGAAAATAAGCTAAGAAATGTACTTTTTTTGCCTACCCTGGCACTAACTAACACAAACTATATGCACGCCAATGCAACTTAATCAGGTTTTTATAAGTGATTATGTTTGTGTTTTCCGCTGAAGACTGACTATCAACACTGGCTTGTCTAACATATAATTCACAACCCCTGATGCAACTTGGGCAGTAACGTAATCTAAGCATAGTTGAGGTAATAACATACCCAGACTTAAAAAATTTCTAAAAACGATGAGAGATGATTAGACAAAGTCCTAATTTTTGTACAACATATCCATTCGTTAAAGTGGAGTCACTACCAAAGGGACCAAAAGGTACAAAGGCCGTGAAGAGTCCCATTTTCCGTACTTCATTCGTAAATTTTTAGTAACGGCTCGGCTATTCCGACTATTAATTAAACCTATACATGTCGCTTTTTGTAATGCATATTAATAGATTTAGGATAGCACCAATAACTACTGTTTTAGTCGCAAAATTAGATACAATTCCTAAATATGACTTAGCATAATTCATACTGGGGAAACGGTCAGCAACTTTGGCTCGTAAAGAGTTCCATCTAAAAAAAAAGACTGATCTATAATGCCACAATATGAGTATATGAGCATCGCGATGCCAGAGAACCAGACCTCAAAGTTCGATAGTTATATCCGTGAATAATACAATCCACCGCACGTTTCCCTACAATATCACGTTGATTGTGTGTCAATTATTCGTAATAAACCTCGTACCTACTCCGTCTCCTAAGTAGCCCCCCCTTCAAGACATAAGACCCGGCTATGTTCTGCTCTAAAGGAAAAGCCAACAGTAATTTCTCTTGCCATTCCTACCAGGTCAATAGAAACTACCAGACCTTGACCAGATCCTAGAACTTCTAAATACCAAAATGAGTGACAGTTCTACCACCCTCCAGTATAGCGATGCACACTCGTTAAACAAATATCATTAATTTAACAAAACATGCATGCGTTGGGTTGAAGGATCCAAAATATAATAGTCTTGGTTTTTGCGTCCTGAGAAGATGCAAGACCATCCCTAACGCATTTAAAAATATCGAAAACATCTTTTTTTGGAAAATGAAGGACTACGTGACCTGTTAGATTGTCCCGCGTCGACACGTGGCTCTGTGCTACCGGCAGTCAGTGGACGGATTGCGATGGCTCCTTCCACGACGGTCGTTGTTCCGCCGTGATTGTGAACGCTGATTCCGATCCACCTTAGTCATCCTCGGGGCAGTCATTCCGTAGCTCACGCTCGACTCGCAACAAAAAGGTTGTGTGAATATTATGTTACAGACTTATACGTGTATCGTATTATGACGGTAGGTTGTAAAGATTAGCGAGCATTTTATATAGGCAAGCTAAAAATACTACCTATGTAGTTAAAAGAAAACAGTTAGATTGACGACTACCTAACAGAATCACTGCCATACACTGTAGGAATATTTTGGTATCAGGTCACCCAATAATAACCGATGAGGCCATGGGTAATACACTACTAATACTGCAATCTGACACTAATACTGCGCACTTCAGCTATAATTTGATAGAATAAAGACAGTGCTATCATCTTCTATATTATTCCATATCATATTATTAGAAGAATACAATTGGTATGGAGGTATCTGTCAATCATTGGACTACCTATTGAAATTTCTCGGTCTTGAGTGTCAGCTGTTTTTATTTGCAGAAAATAGTGGATTATACTTATACGGTTTAAGACATTTATATTCTCAAAAGATTACAAGGTAATCACTTACAGAGAAAATACAAAATATAATATACGAACTTGTTGTTTTACGAACAGTTTGATTTACTCAATTAGCGTTGTACATAAAAATAGAGGGTACCTACTTAAAAATATTTAATCATTTTTATTTTTCAAGGTATTGCGGTACCTTCAAATTTCATATAGAAATTTAGAAATCACAATGCATGATAATAAATTTTAAGCAGCAAGCCGATATAGAAAAAATACAACGCACAGAGATAAATATCAATTCAAACTAATTCAAAAGACAAAAATTACTTAATTTAAAACACTTCTTGTCTAAAGATTGTAGATTTGGGCGTGTACTTACGTTTTGTTGAAGTTAGTTGCGATAGCCACTTCTGATCTATAAGGATGACCAGGCTCCGAGGAGAAGAATATACGATATCACAGAATATAAATCACTTTTATTAAAAACACACTGTTTCCATTCTACACTCTTTATACGCGACTAATATAAATTAGATAAATTAGATTCACAATAAACAGTTACTTCCAACTCTTAACAGTCTCGTGGTTGACACTCGAATTCCCCCACAATACCACTGACCATGCTTTTTATCAGAAAAATCCCTACCCGAAACGAAACCCCAAAACGACTCGCCACGACCAATCACAGCCCGCATCAGTTCTCTTTAATGCGGCCCCGTGATTGGCCGGCGGCGGCGCTACGAATCAATTGCAGAGTCTATGACTAACTTCCGCTTCTGTCAGTACTCGAAAAGTAGTTACCAGTATATTAAAATATTAAACAATTAAAATAAAGTATTAAATAAGTAGCGATAAATCTCTACAAAATTGCAAACCCTAACAATATATTTAAGGATTTTTGGAAATTCCACCCCAAAGGGGGTAACATGGGGGATAAAATTTTGTATGAAAATCAGTCATTTATGAAATTAAATTCATGTAATTTAGTAATTGGCCTGTTAGTTAAAAATAAAGAATACATATTAACGGATTTTTGAGAATTCTACCCCTAATGGGGTAAAATAGGGGATGAAAGTTTGTATGAAAATTAGAGATTTTCGAAGTTAAACGCATATAAATTGGTATTTGGTGTTTCAGTAAAAAAAAAATATTTTAGGGTATTACAGAATACATGCGATAGGACAATTGTATTGTTTTCTTTGATTTTTTTTTGGCTGATGATATCGGATTCTTTTTTTCATATTTACATATTAATCTGTATTAATAAAAGAACAGGATGTTTTATAAGAATCACGAAACAGCCAAAACCATTTAACGTAGAATCTTGAAATTTGGAATCAACATTATTCAAATAGGCTGAGTGAACAATAGGAACGGATTTTCGAAGTTCCACACCTAAGTGGGTCAAATGGGCTCTCAAAGTTTGTATGGAAAAAAAAAATATTACATCACATGGGCGCGAAACTTTTCAGTGTACGGAGCAAAAGAAATTATGAAACACGGGTATCACAACTTTTTGAAAATCAACCTTTACTGGCGTTTTTGTGGTTGGTTTTGAGTATAACATATTTGAGTATAACGCGAAAAAAAAAAAATATATGTACTCTTTATTGTACACACAAACTTACACATAAAATAAAGCATAATATATACTTAAATACAAAGGGCGGCCTCATCCGCTATTCGCAACTTCTTCCAGGCAACCTTGGGATGGAAAAAAGAGAGAATGGAACATAAACGTGGATGAATAAGTGGTGGTGAGATGCTCATAGCCAGTTGTAACCACTGTTCGATACACAATCAGTTGGGTAAGGAACGTCAGGCGAGGTCAGTCCTTAGATGGGTCACCACTTAGTGGCATTTGAACCGAGCGTTTCCTTGCTTCAGAGGGGCACGTTAAAAGTCGGTCCCGGCTATTGTCATCTAGGCAGCAGTCGTTAAGCTGAGTAAGGGCAGCTTGAAAACTCTGACACCAGTTTGGCCACTAACCATACGACAAAAAAAAGTAGTGGTGATGTGAATGGGACATGCTGCATTGATGAAACTTTGCGAATACATGGTGTATACCAACTACACCTGTCTAAATATTCATTTTTTGAAAATCAGCTCCCAAAGGGATTGGATTGGAGTCCAAAAAATGGTGTTTCGACCTACAGTCATAAGACTTAATTACACACCCAACCTCATCACAAAAATACAAATGAAAAGAAAATCTTTTATTTTCTTATAATGGGCAGCGAAAAGAATCCTCAAAATTTAATTTAAAGTGAGACTACTGTATCGAATGGGGTATCCTAAGAAAAGGCTTTATTTGCAAATTCCAAAACAGATTTTTATTTTGGTATATGTTATGTTACGTAGTTTTTGACTTAAAATCGAAAATGTCAAAAAATATTATAGGTGATACATACTTATCAATCTATATTTTACAGGAAAAATAAAATGATTTTTCGATGATGATGTGTGTATTCTTTAGAAATCCCAAAAGAAATTCGACAGCCAAACTTAGTTTTGCGGTTTGGTTTTTTGCTATTGGTTGGTTTTGGTTTGGTGTTAGACGAATAGTAAAATAACATTAATAGGTCCAATGAAGGTGTGCGAGTCCAACATCTTTTTAAATAATAGCGGTGAATATTTAAGAATCAGCACTATAATAGAAGCTACGATGCCTTGCTCAAAAATACAGGATATGTCATTAAATATGTCTACTTGATACTTATTAGACTAGATACTTATTAAACAATATTTTGAAAAACCATGATACCTAATTCAAAACACGTGTTACAAACAAAATCAACGCGGGCGAAGCCGCGGGCTACTGCTAGTGTTATATAAAGCGCAAGTCCGATCTTGTGTGGAGTACTGTAGTCACATATGGGCTGGTGCTGCGAAATGCCATCTTTCAGCTTTGGACTTAGTGGAGAGGCGCGCTAAGAGCCTTATTGATAACTCTGGGTTAGTAGAGACCAATTTACAAAGCCTGGAGCACAGGCGCAGAGTAGCCAGCCTCTCGGTATTCTACAGGATGCATTTTGGAGAGTGTGCGCAGGAATTACATGACTTGATTCCACCAACCCCCTTCCATCATCGGACAACGAGACGCACGGCGCGCACACACCCTTATGTGGTAAATGTGCCTTCAGTCCGAACTAAGCTAAGGACTGGAACAGTTTGCCTGCGTCAGTTTTTCCGCCCGATTATAATGTGGGTGTCTTCAAAGCTAGAGTGAATAGGCTTTTAATAAGCCAGTGTGCTTTACCATCCTAGATTGCGTCGCTAATAGGGATAAAAAGAAAAAAAAGTGGACAGTGTAAATGGTGATAAAGAGTGTACCATTATAATATACTCTACCCATCAACCAGTTTCACGGTTTGAATTTCGTTGTGTTACATACTGTATAAGAGTTAAGTATGCGGATTAATTTTGATTTTTACTTTCCAGATGTTATCACCACTAAACCAAGCCTCCACGCTTGCAAAAATCGGGTACATGCTATCTAAAGGTTTCCTTCCCGACACCAAAAAAATTTTCTACGATCCATCCACGTATTGAGTAAGTACGGTCGGCCAAGAAAGTCGTTTACCAGTTTTGACAAAACTTCCTATGCAATCAAAATAACACTAAGGTTGAATATTGCTATCAGATGTGACAATTTAAACTAGGAAAACAAGTCAGTATTGACGTTAACGATAAAGAGAGCATTAGTGACTGTATGAATAATTGCAAGGGAAAATCAACCTTGTTTTTTTATGATGTGCTTATGAACTTCAACCGTTGGGTGGTAAACCATATTTTTGGCTGACCGTACCTATATTGGACGTTGAGTGGGTGGCTGCTGGTCTATATTATCTTCGGTTCGGTGATAAAATCAGAATCAATTGTATTACGTCAATATATTGGTGACTGATTTTGATTCATGTGCTCGCATTTCTGCATCAGCAAATAATTTTGCCATTTCTACTTTCAACATTGTTTGAGTTTGTACAGAAAATGATTTGAAAGTTTTAGCATAACTCTGAAAGAGTCGTCCACGGCATCAGTTAATTTATCCGTTTGCGTTGCAGAAAGTTTAGTATCCTCTCAACGTCTTCGTCAGGGTTAGTTGTAACAGTCCGGCTTCGCGAGGGTTCTGATGCTCGATGTGATATCGGAGATGTCGACGTAGATAAAGCAACACTATCTACAGTGTTGCTTTATGTAAATGGTGAGAATGGAGGGAAGTTCGGTGAAATTTGTACCAAGACATTATTTCTGTCTTGTGATATCTCATGATCTTGCTTGAATTGTAGCAAAGGGGTAGTCGGTATGTTTTGGTAAGGTGATGGTGTGGATGAAGCGCTAGTTTCAAGTGAAGCTGTACAAATATTAGATTTAGATCATCACTGTTTTATATATTTATCGAAAAAAAAACCAATTTGGGCTCCAGTTCATTCCTAGCATGCGCATATTTGAAAGCCTGCAGAGCTGCCTGACTGTCGCTGAGAATGCAAATGGTCTAAAACCATAAAATTAGAAAACAATCAAAATCCACAGCTCATTACATTTTACGGCTCTGCTAACGTAGGAAAGGTTAATTATACCCATAAACATTAACCAACGAATACGCACGTGTAAACAACATGTATGAATCCTAACTACGGATTTTACATAATGTCATGCTGCTTAATTAGCAATTCTGTTCGCTTCGAAGAAGCCATTATGTGGTCGTACAGTGGCTGTGTCACGATCCTTCCATTAGCTACAAAAGACAATAAAGTATGCTAGTGGCTAACTATCAGGGTGATTAATAACGTCCTTGTATCGCCTGAGGCGCTATGTTGTCTATATAGCACCTCCTCCTCATACAAGGTTCTAGATCTCAAAGGATCTGGGTAGAGTGAATATCTATCATCCACGGCTGAAAAGCCACTTATTTTCATGTTAGATGTGACTAAGCATCACCAAAAATGGTGTCTCATGCATGTAATGAAAATATTTTCGTATGATATCCTTTCCTTATCATTCACTTTTGTGTATTTGTGCGTTCGTTATATTTTACCGACGTGTGACTTACTGCTAGTTCACCCAATTTGGGTGAATTTCGTTGTTTCACTTTTCGTGCGCTAATGGCTTACTTACATATCTATTGTATAAAATATAATTGTCTTTAGTAGGTACATAAAAAATACCGGTCAAGTGCGAGTTGGTCTCGCGCACCGAGGGTTCCATACCAACTTTGGATGTATTAAAGTAATGTTACTATTCATGTAACACCTCAGTTAGCAAAAAAAACCAAACCACAAAACTAAGTTTGTTCGTCGAGGTTTTTTTAGGATTACTAAAAAACTGTACTTACTATTTAGAAAGAATTATATTTTTCCTGTAAAATATAGATAGACATGTAATATCCACAATATTTCAGATTTTTCCCTCCACAAACTTCGGAGATAAGGGGGAAAAGGTATTTTTTTGTCATTTTTTATTATCAGCCAAAAACGTGACATAACCAAAATAAAAATCGGTTTGAGATGAGCAAATGAAGCTCTTTCATATGATACCCCACTAGATATAGTAGTTTCACTTTGAAATTTTGATGACCCATTTCGACCCCTATTACAAAAAAAAGCAACAGATTTTTTTTTTCTTTTTCATATGCGATGAGATTGGGTAAGTAAGATCTAAAACTATTCCAAGTTTCAAATTGACAGCATCAGTGGTTCCCGAAATATATAGGTGTGACAGACAGACGAAGTCAGACCATAAGCGTTCCTCTTTTACCTTTTAGGTATGGAACCATAAAGCAGCAATTCCTAAATAATATATATTTGTGTACTTATGTACAATCTAGGTATCTGTTGAAAACTGCTTAAAAGTCCAGTGTAAGATGAAGTATTGTGTGATTATGAAGATTAAGCGTATTCACTAACAATGTAAGGGAACAAGGTCACTCTAGCTGCTCAATTTTCGAGCTCAATGGATTTAATAAAAAACTTTTTTGGCGAGCGGCAGTGCAGCCCAGCTGTGCATGGCAGGCGTGCTGCTTACCAGGAGGCGATATTCCGGCTTGTCTTGTCCGTTACTAAACTACTAGAAGAAAAAGAAAAAAGCATTCTCTTCTCTTAGGAAACTTGGGAAATGACAAGAGGTATAAAGATCAGGGGGGCAATTCTCGCACCCTTCGAGATAATGGCGAAATCGAATTTGTAGATCGAAGTTAAATCTCTCGAAACTTGAAGTAACTTCTTGACTTGAAGGAACAATATTTACTGAAGACAAGATCTTATAACGCCTAAACATTAAAATTATTACGAATTCTTTTATAGAGAATAATGTCAAACGCATATTTGTTGCGGTGCTTGCTTATAAGGTACGAAGATCAAGATTACACCAAAATAGTTTTGTATTGTTTGTTCCTAACAAAGCGTTATAATGTCGATCTTAAGTATAAATCGGAACAGCAAGATATTTCTTTTTGGTGAAGAGAAAATACAATTGTTTCCGTGCTACTTTTTAACACCCAACGCAAAAAAGGAGTGATTGTGATCCAAGTTGGATGACAGTGTAGTGTCTCGTCTTTCTGTGGCATCGTAGCTACCAAACGGAGTACCAAACCGAACCGATTTGTAAGCTAATTTAATCAGGATGATTCTATATTCAGCTATGCTTGATGAAATCTGTTTAACCAGTAAGTTTGAATTCGTTTTTTCCTCATAATTCTATGTAAAAAGCACCAATAACACCATAAAATTCTGGCCACAGTTAATTTTCAGATACGAAAAGAATGTAACTACCTATAGGTATCTTTACTTCGCCTTAAAATATACTAGCAGTAATGATCACCACCGCCGTTTGTAGGTACATTTTATGTTTTAGTTCTAAAATCTTCTTGGTGTAATTCTATTCTATCACCAAAGAACTAGCAATCTTTATCTCCAGGTAAAATAAGTTATTAATAAAGATTTATTTGTCTTCAGTTTGCTTTTGCAATGCTTTTTATAGTCAAGAGTCTGTCCTTATAGTATATTCTCGTCTTACTCGTAATGTTAACAATAGTCAATTACGAGAATATATTAATAAGTTACAATGGTGTCAGTGGCAAGGCAAAAGTATGCATTCATTATACCTTATGGAAGTATGGTAATGAATTATAATTATATATTTACATTAATTCATTACTGACACCCACAGGCTGTCTTCTGTATACATTACAATTTAGGAACATGGCCAATCGATTAATCAATATGGCGGATTATGTATAAGTAGGATTTCGAGTTGGGAATCTTACAGCGGAGTTCACAGTTTCTTTCGTTCAATACCATATATTCTGTTCCTACGAATTTTAAGAGAGTTATACTATAGTGAGGTATAAAATTGGAACAACCTGACTGATGAAGTACCTGACTGAAGAAGTACCATACGGAAGATGGCTGCCAAATAACGTTTTCTTTTTTATACTACCAAGGTGGCATGCAAGCGCACGGCCCGCCTGATGGTAAGCAGTCGCCGCAGCCTATAGACGCTAGCAACACCAGAAGAATTACTAGCGCATTGCCGACCCTTAAGACATTAGACATTAAGTCTTTGTGTGCGGTAATTTCACCAGCTACAGTGCCCTTCACACCGGAACACAGCAATGCTTACACACTGGTGCTTGGCGGCAGAATATCTGACACTGCGGCGGTACCTACCTGGACGGTTCCTTGCACATGGAACCTACCACCGAGTAAAAAACGTCACCATCAAAAGGTTGTTGTTTTTGTTCCCAGCACAGCGATATCTGTAACACAGGATCCTATTTCCTTAATTTTTGTTAGGTAGATAATAATGTTTTGTTTTTAATAAGGTGTTAACTGTTGTTAATAAGGTGTTAATTGTTATTAATAAGGTGAAGTACTTAGTACGCTCCTGTACGCTTCCATCCAAAGCTTCATCACCACTGACTATTAAGAGGGATCACTTAATGATAATATTCAACTTAGTGTCGATGCGATCGCCTGATCAAAAATGCAAGCTGAACTGCACTGCTGATCGCCACCCGAAACATCGGAACAGAGCAATGTTTACACACTGCTGCTAGGTGGCAGAATTTAAGACACTGCAGAGATTTGCAATAAATCACCTAATGCCGAACTAGACAGAGCATGTATTATAATTTATAAATAACTCAGACATCACATCTTAAAAACAATGTCATCCCGCACTTTGCAGTATCAAAGAAGTTTTCTTCCCCTGAAATTGTGGAATGAATTGCCTGCCAAGGTTTTCCCGAATAATTACAGCATGGGGTTATTTAAAAAGGGAGTTAACAAATTTCTACGGGGTCGGCAACGCGCTGGTGATCCTACTGGTGTTGCTAGCGTGTATAGGCTGCGGTGACTGCTTACCATCAGGCGGGCCGCATGCTTGTTTGCCACCTTGGTGGTACTCAAATAAAAAAAATATATATCCCTCCACTCCGATCTGGCAAAAGTAACCCTCTGTTTATTGTCCAACAGATCTACTACGTAACTAAAATGAATGACCATAAAATCACTGTTTGTTACTGATTTAAAATTATAAGAATTCTCAAAATCATAAAGCTATACAACCAAACAATCTCATTCACCACTTATTGTAGAACAATTGGTGAACAAAACTTACCTTATTCGTTAGCATTTATTATCACTTTGTACGGTAATACTTTATTAACACTAATTGCTTCGGTCGCATTTCCACGGTCCGCTGGGCCCCTGGGCTACGATGTACAACAAGGCTTACTCCCGGTTCCAATATCATATTGATCCCTTAATATAAGTTAAAATAGTTACCATCGATAGCTATAATGACATATTTCCGTTTCAATAATACCATATCTATTAGCAGCTTACTGTTGGTTGTTCAAATGACAGTCTGTCAGGGTTTTAGTTATCGCTCCATTTCGGAGGTTTATCGCGGAATATCGATGATTTGATCGATGACTTTAACTTATAGTTAGGGATCGATAGGATATTGAGACCGGCAGTTAGCAAACTTGCGACAGATGACGACTACTTCTATTTGGTAGCCTACCTTTATAAGGACAGTCACCGTTTACTTACATTTCTATAATTATAACGCAAGTAAACTTAAGTAAGTAAGTAAACTTTAGTACCACGAATAAAGTAAACAACAGTAGTAAATACTATTTACATTGCCATACATTTAAGACATTTACATATATATGTAAGCACTTAAATGTATGGTAATGTATATGCTCTTAAATAAATGGTACCTTATATATCATCATCATCAGCCGAAACACATCCACTGCTAAACAAAGACTTCTCCCAAGGGGGGGGGGGGGGTTGCCATAATTTCCCGCTTAGCAGGCAACTTGGTGATTACAGTATAGGTGGCAGGTAATCCAATACGAAGACGCTGCTGCCCGTCCTCTTGTTTTCCCTTATTAGTCTCCTTACGAAATTCAACGAGAGGCGATAGGTGGGTGCGATTCTTACCCGGATACCTACCTCACGGATAATAATTGTAAGCTTTCTACACTTGTATGTATAATGCCAAAAGTTATACTATCTTTTCTACATAGCATACACAGAGTGTTAAGAAAACCCTGCCCGTGAGGGTATTATTCGGTTTATTTCTCAATACTCTACACAAAATAATATCCTCACGGATCGGACAGGGGTCTCCCCCTCACTCTCTGTATAGGAAGACTCTATCGATGCCATAGAGTCGCGATATTATAACGAAGCTTCATTTTTTTTGTCACCCGGTATTGTAATATCCCACTGCAGACCAAAGATCCCCTCTCGTGTGGCCATGCGGCCCGCCTGATGGTAAGCAGCCACCGCAGCCTATAGACGCTAGCAACACCAGAAGAATCACTAGCGCGTTGCCGACAATAATAATAAGACCGCAGGGTAGCTTGTGGCGAGCTGTTGGTGCGTAACGACACCACGGACCCGAGTGCTCCAGAGAGTCAGTCAGGGCCCCCACCTCGGCGTGTCTTCGTCGCGTCGGCCGAGTGGAAACCCAAGGGGGCCCGCAGGACTCTCAGCCCTGGCTTGCCTTAATTGGCCGTCCAGAGAGGAGTTGTTAGAGCTATATGCTCCAGGGGTGGAAGTGTTAAAGGGCATAACGCCGCGAGTAACTACGGAGAAAGCGCAGCACACCTCTCGACACCCCTGAGCCGCTCACACCGATGTTGCACTCCGCGAGTAACTACGGAGAAAGCGCAGCACACCTCTCGACACCCCTGAGCCGCTCACACCAATGTTGCACTCCGTCGTCTCTAGCGGACGGCCATATGGAGAGCCCATCTAGTGAGTGGCAAGTCACCGCTTGCCAAAATATAATTAGTATACTAATTATGGCAAGTTACCCCGGCCTATTGCAATAGCCCAGTATTCAGGCCACCAAATGCTCACTTAAAAAATCTATAAATCTTTTCACATACTTACAATAGTCCCTACACCTGCCAAATTCAACTGCTGTTTATATCTTATTTTCAGCAGTTGATTTTGGCAGGCGTGTTCCATTTCATTAATTTCTCCCAACAGGCCTCTACGTGTTGGATTCGTCCCCACGCAAGCCTTTTAAAAGCCCGTGTTATCATAAAAGACAAAATAATAATAATAAATACACTTTATTGTACACCAAAAGTTACATGTAAATTGAACAATACGTTGAAGATATCAATGTACAAAGGCGGCCTTATCGCTAAAAAGCAATCTCTTCCAGGCAACCCAACTAGAAAATGAGAGAGAGAAACATAATGGGCAGTTGATGGTGCACTTCAATAAAAATAAAATTTTATTGTTGAATAGAAGAAGAAGAAGAAAATATATATAATAGTAGTATATAATATAAAATAGCAAATATATTTTATAATTACGATTATAAAGAGAGATAATGTTCTTTAACTAGATATTTAAAACTAGGCAAGGACTTAGTTTTCCTGACTTGGATAGGCAACGCGTTCCACAGTCTGACGGCTTGAACAGCAAAAGATTTGTCATAAAATACTGTGGAATGGTCCGGCATGCTCAACATCAAGTTCTCCGATGATCTCAAGGACCTAGAATGCGTGGCATGGAGAAACTCAAAACGGTTTTTTAGGTAACGTGGAGTAAGTAGTAGTAAGTAAAGAAGACTAAGAATATGAGAATACCTGACCCTTAAGACATTAGATATTAAGTATTTGTGTCTGGTAATTTCACCAGCTACAGTGCCCTTCACGGCGGTGATGTCGGTCGTTTCTGGGCTACGAAAAAGCCTTCGATTTAATCGAGACCTGGGCAGTATTGCTGTCCCTCCAGCGATGCCATATTGACTATAGGTACATCGAAGTGTTGAAGTGTTTGTACAGCAGCGACCACCATGCCGATCCGACTACAGGACGAGAGTACAAAATCAACCCGATTGAAGAGAGTTGTGAGACAGGGAGACGTTATTTCCCCGAAACTGTTCACGAACGCATTGGAGGACGTTTTCAAGCTCTTGGACTGTACGGATTCGGCATCAACGTCAATAGCGAATACATCACTCGTCTTCGCTTTGCCGATAATATAGTAATTACGGCAGAATCGCTGGAGGACCTCAATACGATGCTCAGCGACCTCAGTAGCGTTAACCTAACTGGTGGCTCTTTAAAATGAACATGGACAAGATGAAGAATATGTCTAATGTCCATGTTGCATTCATACCAATAGTCGTTGGCAACGATACACACGAAGTTGTTGATCACTATGTCTACCTTGGATACATTTAGTGGGTCCAATTTCGACAAAGAGGTCGCTCAGAGTTTCTTTGCGTGACAGAATCCGTAATGAGGACATTCAACAAAGAACCAAGATCACCGACATAGCTCTCAGAATCTGCTAGTTGAAGTGGCAATGGGTAGGCAACATCGCTCGAAGAACCGACAACCAATGGGGAAATAAGATTCTCAAGTAGCGACCACGAACCGGAAGACACAGCGTGGGTAGGCCTCCTACTAGGTGGGTAGACGATATTTATTTATCTTTATTATAATACCCAGTTGTCGTTCATTGTGGCGTTCGAAGGGTGAGGCCTATAGTCAGCGGTGGACGTCTTCCGGCTGGTGATGATGATGATGAATACCAATTAATTAAAAACAGTTCTACAATTTATGTCAAATATTTAATTAATTAACATAATTCAGACGTGATAAAGAATAGTGGAAGTACGTAACGGGTTTAGTTTAGATCCTTACCAAAAGGATTTTTGAATAAAAAAATATTGTTATAATAGCATTAAAAAGTCACTACTTAACTTTAGATGAGTTTAAGCATGTCCCTGTTTGTTTGTTATAATTAAAGTACATAATAAGACTTTTTTGGGCATGTTGTTGGGATTGGGATTCGGTCGATATTTGGGTGACGATAAATAGAACATGTCGATTACTAGATCACGATTATTGGATCATGTCGATTACTGGGTGTCGATATATGGAATTTCCTTGTCGATAACTAGACCAAAAAGAGCCTAAATGTAATTTGATTTATTGATCTACTTATTGGTATTACACTCGTTTTTACTTTAAGATAATATAGAATGAACCCTAAACTTATACCTAGTGCATGAAAGTATCGTATAATATCATAAATCAACTAGATATTTAACAAAATGTTCATATTCGATCCTTAAAGTGTCGATGATTGGGGGTTTTACCTTATGATGCTACTTACAGCAAAGATATCTCAATTTACCATTTAATATTTCAAGTTTTTTAATGATGTTTTCAGATCCACCCACTAGCCATTTTTTTTTCTTACAGCTAACTATTTCATGATACCTGTTTTATCGACAAGTTAAAACCAAAAAACGCAGAACTTTTCGAGTTATTTGAAACTGACAGTCTTACCCCGGTGACAGTCTTACCCCACCTTACCTTACTTAAGTACTTAAGTAGAAGTGAAGTACTACTACACTTATCAAACTTTATTTTAAAGTTTGATAATGTAACGCGAAAGTCTAAGTAAAGTAAGTCATTAAGTTTGATTAGTATATCGCAAATAGCAAGATAGTAGGGAATTGCAAGAACGCCTGTTCGAAGTTGAAACGTACGGAAGTATTCTAACTGCACAAATGATAATGTCAATGACACTTTGGACCAGTTATTGACCCTTTAATTTACAGAAAATCACAACCAACTAACGCCAAACTCGCTAAACACAACTGACTAAAGTAGCCCGGCCCGAGCTCTATAACTAGTCTAATAATAATTACATTTTTCCCTTTCCCCTCCTTTGTGCAAGAGTAGGTAGGTACCATGTTGAGTTAGGATACTGCTGCCAAAATACCATTTTTGATTCATTTTTACAAAAACTGCTGTTTCAAATATATATAGAGAAGGTAAAGTTAAAATTTGGTATTTAATGAAGAATGGTTTACATGAGTCATTACATTGTAGATTACACATGGATTTAATGCACCTTTTTTGCATTTTGAAAATAATATCCCTATTTGTTGAAAACCCCCAGAAAATTACACCAAATCTTAAAACAGAATAATTTTCATATTTTGTTTTTATCGTATTTGTCGCTGTGTACTTAGTAAGTTATTTTGATTTTTCCTCGCAACTGTGTTAAGAAACATAGTAAGAAACACGTGAGCTCTGCTCATTCGCTTCGTTTCGTTTTATTATTATCTACCCAAGTTACCATTCTCCTCTAGGGAATGATTAAATATTATAATATTTTTCATGTTCTCAATGGAAAGTGTTAAGTGCAAAGGTCAATTGGCAGCCCTAACGAGTTTTTAAAAAAATCATTTTCTCAAAACCTACGCGTTGTTTGAAGGTGGTATTTTTATGGGTTATTGGGCTTGGCTAAAGACATCTTTCTGTCCTAGACCGACCTTCTACTTCAGCCTAGAAGAGTCAGAAAAAAATCATAACCAAAAACATGAAAAATCCCGATAGTATCGTTAATATCTGCTTTTATTCTGAAATAAAGACGGTTTAATATGCGCCCAGATTTGCTTCATAAGCCCTTGTCGAATTAAACCATCATTTGTGTACGGTTATTATTTTATATATTTTTTTACAATTTTCGAGCACAAGGTCAAAAAATCTTTAAAAAAATATTTTAGACAATCTATGGCGAATTAATATCCGGGTGTTCTACTCTAGCATTCAAAATGGAAAGCTCTGTAGATTTCATGAATAAAATAACGATGTCACTTTTTTGGGGTAAAAAAAAAACACTGTGCGGTGGTACCTACCTGGACGGTTCCTTGCACAAGGAACCTACCACCTAGTAAACGTGACTAAACGGTTTATCACACAGAGCTTACTAACTGCCGGTCCCAATATCCTATAGATCCCTAACTATAATTTAAAATCATTGATCAAGTCATCGATATCCCACGATAAACCTCCGAAATGGAGCGATAACTAAAACCCTGACAGACTGTCATTTGAACAACCAACAGTAAGCTGCTAATATGTTATTATTGAAACGGAAATATGTCATTATAGCTATCGATGGTAACTATTTTAACTTATAGTAAGGGATCGATAGGATATTGGGACCGGCAGTAAGTAAATTACAATGCAGTTTACTGATTTTAAAATCTAAATCCTATGTTATATCCCCTACGCCATTGTATTCATATTATGAAAAAAAAGATAGTTATCTATAAAAATATATCTGTGACCCTTAATTGAATTGACCTACGGACTCTACATAAATAAATAATATTCTTTTTATCTTAAAAATGTATGTTTAATAGTAAATGGGTTATTAATTAGCTAATTAAGAAACTAATGTGTACTTAAAACGAATAAGGCTATCTATAAAAATAAGCAAAACAAGAATTAATATCTATATAGGTACATTAAACTTAATTGAGCAAATAATAACACAAATATACCTATAAAGCCCCTTTTAGAATAGGATTTTATGAAGAACGAAAGGAAAATGAAAGGGAACGAGGCGATCAAATATTTACTTCGAATATATTGATATTTAAATACATAATTAAGTAGTATGTTTTATGTACCTACATGTTTCGCAATTGAATTCCATTTTGTTCGCAGTTAAGTGTTTTGTATCTATAAACTAAATGCGCCAAGACAGTTTTGTTTAGTGAGCATATCCGCGGTGACCATCTCGCCGCATTGTTCGATGGACGCCAGCATGGTAAGCACCTGGCTCTGCGGGATGGGCGGGTGTGCCGTGATCGCCATCCGGAAGAAGTTCTTCTGATGCGTCAATGGAGAGTACGCTAACAGCATCTGCGAGCTTCGAGTCAGGAATTCCTTGATTTTTGGGGTCACCTAAGATTTTAACACAAACATAATATTAATATGTGAACGAGGTCGCATAAGGTTTAGTCTCTCCTTTAGAATGTAATACGCCATATTTTATATGATATCGTTTTGTTTATCGAAACTTTTTTACTTTTTTGTATTTTTTGTTTTTTTTTGTTTATATTGTGTCGGTTAATTTGTATACCTACTTAAATTAACACTAAAATGACAGCAAATTAATACCAAATCTAAGATTTTTTGGCTAAACATATCTATAGTAGCGCTGCTAAATGCTAACATCCATCTAATAAATATTAAATATATCTGTTTGTTTTTTTTTCTAACTCTACTTTAAACCTATTTGTGTATCTAGTACTTAGATACGTTTAAGCTCAGAATACAGCGTTTAAAATCTATATATTCTGAGCACTTGATCCAACCCAATATTTACAATATACATACTTATGAATTACAAAAAGCTTTTTAAATATCCGAAGTGACGTGTGAGTGTCATATGTGAGTGGCAAATAACAATAATCAGATATTTACTTACCTTATGCATCAAATCCCACCACTTCTCATCCTCCTTCTGTCCTCTCATGAAGGTCGGTATATACCAGAAGCACACATTTGGGCTCTGCAACACATCGGAGACCAGCCTGAAGCCCGGTCTCTTGGCAACGTTATCCAGGAAGAATTGCGCAGTCTCCATGGCGCGGTCAATCTGCTGAGCCATCCCGACGTCGCCTCGCGCTTTCCACATCACCCAGAACTTGAATGCGTCCACCTGCGAATATATACTATGATTTATGTCCACGCAAACCTAGACTGTATTTTTTTATTCAACTTACCCGACGAGACCATAGTTTTTTTTTTTTCGACAAGCTTGTCTCGTCATCGACGTCGCATAGTTCGCGATACCACGCTTTTTATCACCGAGACATATGTTTTCTTAAGGCTAATGTTAATACCACTGGAGGTCTAGTACCTACGGGTTTTGATAGTCTACCAGCTCGAACAAACTGACAGTTTTCTCCCGTACATTTTACTAGTTTTTGATAGTTACCGCTAGAGGCGCTGGTGTGAAATGTATGGATAAAACTGTCAGTTTGATGGAGATCGTTAATTATGATAAGTAACCATAACCCGTACTAGACCCCCAGGTTCACACACAACCTCATTGTCTCGCGGCAGAATATTAATATTTAACACTGAGGAAACCTTGAGCTGTGAGGGTCAACCCATATACCCATATGGGATTCTCACTAGAACCCGCGCGGCTATTGAATCAGCACATGATAGGGCATGATAGGCCTAGGCTCTCCGGTGGGATCTGCACCAGGAACTCCTCAGTGCCTTGCTTTTGAGTCCGCCACGGGGGGTGCATTGTAGCGGGGACGGGAGTTGTAACCCGCCACCGTCCTCCGCCGTCGGAGTCGCCACCGTACTCAATAGACGTCTTAGGGCCCACACCCTGAACGTCCAGCGAGACACCTAGGGTTCTAGTACCATACTATTTACTTACTTGTACTACTTACTTACTTGGGTTGTTTCACGTTTTAAAGTTACAGTTAAGGTATATCTTAAGAGAAAGTAAACATATGGATATCACATCATTTGCTCTCAGTGGATTACTGGTAATTATATGTTTTACGTTTAATTCTAATTTAAAGTTATATAAAAAACAGCAATACTTACTTAAGCCCCCCTCATACATTGTTAACAAGTACTCCCAGCTTTTGTTGCCTAAAAATACAATACCATACTACATTGCTAAAACCGTTGTGCTGCTATTAATAATATTTACTACTTGTATGGATTCTTTTATGCTGCAGTTATGTACAAAACAGTTTCACCTTTTCAATTTCACAATAGATATATTTATCCATTATCCTTACCTTTTACTGTCAAAATTTAAGATATCATGCAATGCGAACATTTGTAGGTTATTTCTAATTATCATTGTTAAGTTTTCTCCTATATTGCAATTAGTTAAAAATCAACATTTCTCGTTTGTTTACCAGTCTTCTTTCTTTTTATTGCCACTTTATGGCCATGGCATCTTTGACTGTCTTACACTTATCACAGACAAAATATGCTGTATTCTGTTAAATAACCATGTAAGTTACATCTTAATATCCTTATTTATAGTGAGTATTTGTGCTAAATCATTTATGTATTTTGTATTGTATTCATTAGTGATACAAAATGGTATTGTTTTAACCATCCAGCAACAATTATTTATGTTAAAGAATTTTCTTATACTGAATGTTTTAATAATATCGCAGAGCCTTAATGTGCATTTACATAATAATATACTAAAACTCAAAACAACATATATAACTTTTATACAAAAATATAAATACCCAATTCATTACAGTGACACATTTCATCCCAACACATTCTATTACATCACCGCTCATCTTTTATTTATATACTAGCAGTAGCCCGCGGCTTCGCCCGCGTTTACTTTGTTACTCAAACGTGTTTAGAATTATGGATCGAGGTTTTTTAAAATATTGTTTACACCAATGTTGTCTTTTATTTACGCGAAGGCTACACATTGAAATCATAGTTTGATTTCAATGTGTAGCATTCGCGTTAGTTAAAACGTTCGTAATAAATTGTTACTTACCAATCTATCGTCCATGTATTTGTGGATTTCCATTAATCCTTTAGGCATTGATAATCGTTTTGATATCGTGCATTCCAAGTTTTCAAGGACAACATTTACCGTTTCTGTATTTTGAAGCCAGCTTCATAAATAGTAAGCTTATTGTCTTTTACTTACGCGAATATTACACATTGAAATCAAACTACTTTTTACGGATTTAATCGCGGTTTATTTTAGCTTTTTCTATCCCGACGTTGTTGTTGTGTCCCAATGTTTTGCAGCACCCATAGTCACGGGAGAACTGAGATGTTGAACGTCCTTATGTCACAATTATGCCGATGTACCCTCAGGTCTTCTTAGTTATTATTGTTGGTCCGATCTTCGGACGATCGATTTCGATATTTTCACACTTTTATTAATTCTGATCTAATCAAAACATTCTTATTTACTTCTTTGTTTAAAAAGATACTGTACTTATTTTGCAATTCCATTAAAAAACATATGAGGTTGTTAAGTGGAAACCATTTGTAGTAACCCCATTGGTAGATGCCCTTAGCGGTTGATTTTCGAAAAATGCTGGAAATAAGTTTATTCAACAGTTTTGTTTAGTTCATTCACTGAGTTTCGTTACCATAGTTGCATTATAGCATTAAATGGAGATCTTTCTTCACGCAAACTTTAGGGATTCTTGTATGCAGTAGGTACATAAAATATGTCATGTGGCTGTAGGAATAAAATATTTTTTGGAAGGAATTCAATTGAACGCTTTTAGGGGTTAATTTAAAAAAATAACATGGATTGCTTCAATATGACGAATGTATCCGCAGTGTAATCAGTGCAGCATGAATTTTTTTTTCGCGTATACTCAATACTCAAAAACCGTGCCAAAACCCCGTTAAGGGTGATTTTCAAAACAAATGTGTTAGACGTATTTCTCAATTTTTTGATGAGTACACTGATAAAGTTTCGTGTCTGAAAAAAATATTTTCTTACATACAAACTTTGGTACCTCATTTGTCCCACGGGTTGATTTTCAAATAAAACATTGCACACGACACAACAAAAAAAAATGAACCAACTTCAACAACACTAAAAAGCATAAAATAATTTAAGTGTTATTGAAGTTGATGTTGACGTACCTACTGTGTATATTTTCTTCAGGAACACTTTATCCGGTCCTAATGAAATTTGCATGAAATCATTACAGTAGTTTACTCCCTTGAATAAAAAAAGAATCATCGAAATCGGTTCATATTTGTCAGAGTAATGTAACGGAGAACATCAGTTTCATGTTTTTTTAACCGACTTCAAAGAAGGAGGAGGTTCTCAATTCGTCTGTATATATTCTTTTTTTTTACCAGATAAATTCCTCCACATCAATCATGGTTCTCCAGGAAGTTCTTATCTAGTTGTGATAAAATTTATACATATTCATTACAGTGGTTCCTTCTTTCGCATATAAAAGAATTATTGAAATTGGTAAATACTCGTATTTGCCAGAGTTTGACCACTTTCGTCCTTAAAATGCGATAGAAATATCATCTTTTAGGCATTCCTACAGTTTTTTCTGAGTCGCTATTTTTGTTTTTTCAGGAGCTTATTCCTAAGTAATTTTTTTTATGGGACCCAATCAGCGGAGTGGCCTATCCGTACCAGAAAGATTTTTTGAAATCGGTTCATAATTGCCAGAATCATACGCGATCATACATAGAAAAAAAAATGTACAGACAAATTGAGAACCTCCTCCTTTTTTGAAGTCCGTTAAAAATGCTGAAAATTAGTTTGTTAAATTGTTGTGTTGAGTTTATTTACTGAGTTTCGTGACTGTAGCTGTATTATAAATTAAATGGAAATCCTTCTGCATGCAAACTTTGAAACCATTAATTGATCTTAGGGGTTTTATTTTTCGATGAATGCAGGAAACAGGTTTCTTAGATTATTATGTGCAATACATATAATAAGTCTTGTGACCGTAGGGTAAAACAAAAGGATTTGGACCCCAATTTAATCCCTTTTGGGAATGAAATAAAAAAAAAATTGCACATGGATTTCTTTAATTTCATAAATGCATCCGCAGAGTCATCAGTCATCAGTTTTCCGAATTCATACTCAAAAACCGTGCTAAAACCCAATAAAGGGTTGATTTTCAAATCAAATATGTCAGACGTGTTTCTCAACTTCTTTTGATGACTAAGTTTTGTGTCCGTGTGATGAAAAATATTTTTTTACAACTGGGTCAAATAGGGTATCAAACCCTATTTGACCCAGTTAGGGGGTTGATTTCCGAAAAATGTAGAAAATTTGTTTGTTGTTATGTTGAGTTTATTTAATGAGTTGTGTGACTGTAGCAACATTATAGCTAAAATTAAAATCCTTCTTCATGCAAACTTTGCAACTTCATAAAATGACTTTAGGGATTGTTTTTTGAAGAATGCCAGAAATAAGTTTCTTAGATTATTATGTGCAATGCATAAAATAAGTCCTGTGACTGTAGGACAAAAAAATATTTTTTGGACCCAATTAGACCCTTTTAGGGGTTGATTTTCAAAATAATGAAATTGCTTTAACTTGATCAATTTATTCACAAAGTTTCATCAATGCAGCATGATTTCCTTTCCGCGCTTGATACTCAAAAACTATGCTAAAACCCCTTCAAGGGTTGATTTAAAAAAATAATGTAATACACGTGTTTTTTATCAGTACACTGATAAAGTTTCGTGTCCGTGTGCTATGAATATTTTCTTTTTCATGGTAATTTTGATACCCCATTTGACCCACGTAGGGGTTGATTTTTGAAAAATGGTGAAAATAAATTTGTTAAACTGTTTTGTTGAGTCTATGTACCGATTTTCGTTACTCTAGCTGCTTTATAACATTCAATGCAAATCGTTCTACGTGCAAACTTTCCAACCCCATTATATGACCTTAGGGGTTGTTTTTCGCTAAATGCCGGAAATGGGTTTCTTAGATTCTTGTGTGCAATACATAAGTTAAGTCTTATGACTGCAGGTCGAAAAACATTTTTGGACCCCAATTGGACCCCTTTAGGAGTTGATTTTCATAAACTATTTACACATAGATTGCTATAATTTGATAAATATATTCGCAAAGTTTCATCAATGCAGTAAGTATGTTTTTTTTACGTTGTATACTCAAAAACCATGTTAAAACCCCTTTAAGGGTCGATTTTCAAAAAGTAGTGATACACGTGTTTTTTCATTTCTTTTGTTTAGTACGTTGACATTTCGTGTATGTGTGGTGAAAACAAAATGTTTTCCATACAAATTTTGAGATCCCATTTGACCCACTTAGAGGTTGATTATCGAAAAATGCTGAAAATTAGTTTATTCAATTTTTGTATTGAGTTTATGTGCCGAGTTTCGTTTCTCTAGCTCTATTATAGCATTAAATGGAAATCGTTTTACGTGTAAACTTTACAACCCCATTAAATGATCATAGGGGTTGTTTTTTGCAAAATGCCGGATATAGGTTTCTTAGATTCTTGTGTGCAACACATAAATTAAGTCTTATGACTGTAGGTTGACAATCATTTTTGCACCCCATTGGACCCCGTTAAGAGTTGATTTTCAAAAAATGATTATTTATACAATCATTGCTTTAGTTTGATAAATGTATTTGCAAAGTTTCATCAATGCAGCATGATATTTTTTTCCGCGTTTCATACTCAAAAACCATGCTAATACCCCTTTATGGGTCGAATTTGAAAAAGATTTGAGACACGTGTTTCTTAATTTCTTTGGCTTAGTACATTGACTAAATTTCTTATCCGTGTGATGAAAAAAAAATCCGTAATAACTTTGGGAGCCCATTTGACCCACTTAGGGGTTGATTTTACAAAAATTCTCAAAATAAGTTTGTTCAATTTTTGTGTTGAGTTTATTTACTGAGTTTCGTTACTCTAGCTGCATCATATCATGAAATGGAAATCCTTCTTTGTGCAAACTTTGCAACCCCTTGATATGACCTTAGGGGTTGTTTTTCAAAAAATGCAGGAAACAGGTTTCTTAGATTCTTGTGTACAATATACAAACTAAGTCTTATGACTGTAGGTCGAAAAACATTTTTTGGACCCCAATTGGACCCATTTCGGAGTTGATTCTCAACACATGATTATTTACACATCGATTGCTATAATTTGATAAATATATTCGCAAAGTTTCATCAATGCAGTAAGTATGTTTTTTTTTACGTTGTATACTCAAAAACCATGTTAAAACCCCTTTAGGGTCGATTTACAAAAAGTTGTAATACACGTGTTTCTTTATTTCTTTTGTTTAGTACACTGACAAAGTTTCATGTCCGTGTGACGAAAATTTTCTTTTTTCCATACAAACTTTGGGAGCCCATTTGACCCACTTAGGGGTTGATTTTACAAAAATGATCAAATTTAGTTTTTTCAATTGTTGTATTGAGTTTATTTACAGAGTTTCGTTACTCTAGCTGCATCATAGGATGAAATGGAAACCCTTCTTTGTGCAAACTTTGAAACACCATTAAAAAACCTTAGGGGTAGTTTTTTGAAAAATGCTGGAAATAAGTTTCTTAGATTCTTGTGTGCAATATATAAACTATGTTTTATGACTGTAGGTCGAGAAACATTTTTTGGACCCCAATTGGACCCCTTTACGAGATGATTTTCAAAAAATGATTATATGCACTTGGATTGCTACAATTTGATTAATGTATTCGCAAAGTTTCAGCAATGCAGTATGAAATTTTTTTTCCGCGTTGCATACTCAAAAACCAGGCTAAAATCCCAATATGGGTCGATTTTTAAAAAGTGTGATACACGTGTTTCTTTATTTCTTTTGTTTAGTATACTTACAAAGTTTCAAGTCCGTGTGAAGAAAAAAAATTGTTTTTCCATACAAACTTTGGGAGCCTATTTGACCCACTTAGGTATGGAATTTCGAAAAATCCGTTCTTATTGTTCACCTAGACTATTTGAATAATGTTGGTTCCAAATTTCAAGATTGTACGTAATATGGTTTTAGCTGTATCGTGATTCCTAGAAAACACCCTGCTCTTTTATTAATATAGATTATATTAATCACGTGGTAAGATTATTATATTTTTTATATGGATAGTATTCAATTGGCAGAAAATATCGAGTCAACTCTAGATATTGAGTGTGTTTTCAGTTCTCCTGAGCATTGTAAAAATTTTGTTACGGATGATCATAATTTAAAATTAATCACATGCAACATAAGGAGTATAAGTAAGAATTTTGATGCACTAACATTACTATTACAAAACTTAATGCTTGAATTTGACATTATTATACTCACTGAGTGTTGGCTAACAGATGCAGCTGTAATTGGACAAATACCAGGTTATACATCTTTTTTCACACATAATAATATCAACCAGAATGGTGGAGTTGTCGCATACGTACGGGACGGGTGGAATGTTAGTATCTCAGAACCCATCATTGATGGGGCGAGCAGTATTATAATTGATATCCCAGAAGTAATTACAGTAATGGGTATATACAGATCGCCATCCTTTAATTACAATAACAATTTTATTTTCTGTCTTGACAACATTTTAAACCAACTAACAAACAAAAAATGTCTTGCTGTGGCAGGTGATTTAAATATTGACATCTTAGCACCTAGTAATAACAACAACGATCCCTCTGATTACTCAAATGTGTTAAGCCAGCACGGTCTGAGGCCTGCTATAACTAAGCCCACCAGATTGGCGGCCTGCTTGGATCATATCTTCATAAGATGTACGGCTCCAGCAATTGGTGTAGTCTGCGAAGCTGATATTACAGATCACTTTCCAGTCATTCTTGGACTATCTACTATAAAGAAACGTATCAGGCAGGATAGATATAGAATGGTGATTGACTATGCTAGTGTTGTTAGTGATCTGCAGTCAGAAGACTGGAGCGGTGTCTTGGAAAAAAACAACGTGAATGATGCTGTGGATGCCTTTACTAAGAGAATCTCTGCCGCTATTGAAGCTAATTCAAAACAGATACGGGTTAGCAGATCTAAATACAATCTAAATCCATGGTCGACCTCAGGACTCCTTCGTTGCATCCGCCACCGTGACAGTCTTCATTCTAGAGCCAGACGTTTTCCTAATGATGAATTATTGCAGATAACTTATAAAAGATACAGAAACCTTTGTAACGAAATTCTTAAAAAAGTAAAAGCACAATATGAACGTAACAAACTTGAACTCACCAAAACGAACCCTAAACAGCTATGGACTACAATTAAATCGATATGTCATCTCAAACAAACAAATCAAAACAGCGCACACCTGTTATCAGTTAATGAAGATCCAGCAACGTCTGTAAATTCGTGCAATAATTACTTCTCGACTATTGGCCATAAACTAGCACAGGAAATTCTCAACAAAATTAACAAATCCGAAAGAGACTTGGCTGCTGAGGTAGATACGACGAATGGACCCTTAAATTCCCTTTTTTTGTCTCCTACTAATGCTGAAGAGATAAGCCTTTTAATATCCCAACTAAGAAATGACAGTTCCCCTGGACTCGATGGTGTTTCTAACCATATGCTGAAAGTCTTTAAAAAAGAAATTACTTCCCCACTAACACATATTTTTAACTTGAGCTTAGAGACCGGTATTTTTCCATCTGCTTGGAAAACTGCTTCAATTACCCCTATATATAAAGACGGTGCAGCCGACTCGCCTAATAACTACAGGCCTATCTCTCTCTTAACTACATTCTCAAAACTACTAGAGAAAATTGTTAATAAACGTTTGGTGGATTATTTAGAAGCTCAGGGATTGTTATCGAACAATCAATTTGGATTTAGGAGGAAGAAATCTACCGACGATGCAGTGAGATTACTGACTGATTTGGCATCTACCCACCTTGATAACGGACTTAGTTGTATTGCTGTATTCTTAGACCTAGCCAAGGCATTTGACACGGTCTCAGCGCCCATACTCATACGTAAACTTGAGACAATGGGTATTCGTGGGGTAACTCTAAACTGGTTTAAGGACTACCTCTTTGAAAGACGGCAATTGGTTCAAATAGGGGGAGTAACAAGTGAACCATGTTCTGTAAATTTTGGCGTGCCTCAGGGCAGTATACTTGGCCCAACCCTCTTTTTGATATATATGAATGACATCCACCATCTGAAAATCCCATCTGCCGATATCATTTGCTATGCCGATGATACCGTAGTACTTTATCGAGGACGTGACTGGGATGACGTTCAAACTGTTGCTGAGAAAGGTATGGTAACTATTGCAAAATGGCTAGAATTTAATCTTCTTACACTAAACACCACTAAAACAAAGTATATGTGCCTTCACAAAACGGCTGCCTCTAGTCCCAGTAGGCCCCATCCATCTTCATATACATTCTTGTTGTTACCCGTCTCCTTCCATAAACTGCAGTTGTACTCTCTTGCAGCGTACAACCAGCATTAGATACCTAGGACTAATTTTAGATGAACATCTAAATTTTCAGTTACATATAAGTAACCTATCGAAGAAGGTAAGAAGGCTTATGGGGATCATGAGATTATTGAGAAAGTCAGCAAACTTATGTACACTAAAAACAGTATACTATGCGGTATGCCAATCATTAATAACATATTGTATCGGAATTTGGGGTTCTGCCGCAAAAACTTACATGATTACCTTGGAAAGAGCTCAACGAGCAATTTTAAAAGTTATGTTAAAAAAACCTTTCCGATACCCAACTGACTCTCTATATGATGAAGTAAAAGTCCTGCGTGTTAGGCAACTTTACGTTCTTAAGGCATGTCTTTCAGTCCATAATTCGATTATTACATCTAACATCTATAAAGAACTTTTAAAAAAACGTTTATTTAAAGTACCAACACCCACTGTCAGAACAAGTTTTGCCAAAAGATTTCCCCGTTACTGTTATCCAGCAACTTATAATTCAGTCTTATCTCAATGTGACATCAAGAACTGTTCTCCCAGGGAAGCGAAAGCCAAACTGTTACAGATGTTTAGCTGCTGTGATTATAATAAAACAGAATCACTTTTAATAAACAGGTAAATCACATGAATTAACAAATTTACTTTATTGTACACCAAACAAAAATATAAGGAAATTAAAAAACTTAAAACAAAAACTG
The DNA here is from genome assembly GCA_911728495.1 of Furcula furcula. Lineage (NCBI taxonomy): Eukaryota > Metazoa > Arthropoda > Insecta > Lepidoptera > Notodontidae > Furcula > Furcula furcula. Next base: position 11,140,746 of record OU452261.1, on the reverse strand, counting down.
TACTCAGCGGTCTTATCACTGATATGTAGCTCAATTCTTACAAGTAATTTTTGCCATGTATTACACTGTGTTTTTTACTTGTACAATAACTAATTATTTACAGTTATCTATTATTTAACATACCTAAATTTAAAGATTGAAAAATACAATAAATAAATAAAATATTGGACAATCACACACAATTCATACATTCATGTTTTATAGAGTATTATATATTATGTTTCCCCACTCTCACACTATACACTTGCATTCACACCACACACCACAACATACATACACCCTGCACATAGTTTCCACATTATAAGGCCCTGCCCTCATTATGTTTTGTTTAAAATTGGAATTGTAACCGGTAATTGGTATCCCAAGATACAGGCTTTGCCTAGTTTGGGATCCCTTGTTAATTTTAAGCTCATTGCTGTCTATAATTGTTTCCTTTTTGTAATTTACTTGAGTTGTTAATCCTGCTAATAAAGAACTTTTTATTGTTATTATTATTATTGGTGTCCAAATAAATTATTCTTACCATCGAAAACGACAAAACTGTCAGTTTTCTTCACACCAGCAACGCAGCGTCTCTAGTAGTAACTATCAAAAATTGCCAAATGTACAGGAAAAACTGACAGTTTGGTCACAACCAAAACAAATGGGTTTAGACCTTTTTTCTATAAAATACTAGAAATTTCCTGCGGCTTCGCCCGCTAATTTTTTTACAGAGTTTACCAACCCCTAACACACCCCCAAAGGCTGTTTTTGAAAATTGGCGGAACTCGTATTTATTTATTTTATTTAGAGAATCTTTTTAGTAAATTTCAAGTCAATCGAATCATACAATAAAAAGTTTCATACAAAAGAAAACACCCCATTTAACCCCTTTAGGAGCCGAATTTTCAAAAATCCGTTCTTAGTGGATGCTTACGTCATAAGAAAAAACTACTGTCCAAATTTCAGCGTTCTAGGTCCAGCGGTTTGGCCTGTGCGTTGATGAATCAGTCAGTCAGTCAGTCAGGACAAGTAATTTTATATGTATTGATAATTAATGATTTTCTGAAACGTACCTTCCTCCCACACTGCACGCTCTTGTCCCCGGTGTCGTAAGAGACATCATAGAACTTGTCCTGTTGGAATAGGTACTTGGCCGCAGCAGAATTGGCCTCGTAAAGCAAGCCTTTCTCACGGACCAGGAACACGGAACATTGGAGTGGAGCTCCCGCCATTTTGTGCGGGTTCCATGATATTGAGTTTGCTCTAGAAACAGGAATATTGCGTATGGAATGGCAGCAGGTAGAACAAAACTACATGTACTGGGCCCAATAATAGCTTTTCTGACATTAATTTGTCTTTTTTCTAATAGTAAGGCTTATTTATCGAAACAGTTTAAATAAAGAAAAAAAATTTATTTCAAAGTAACATTGTAGTTCCAAAATGGACCAAAAAGTGCTGTAAAACACAGCCTTTAACTGTTCAAAGTCTGAAACGGATACAGGTGCCATCTCTTTCAATTGATATTTGTTAGAAGAGTACATCTTCCAATTGCCAAATTGCTTCAGAGTCTGACACAGTTTGCCACTTGGAACATGTTTGTTACTCTTCTAAATTGAAAGAGACAGCACCCGTAACATTGTGTAAAGTTAAGGTCAGATTTGACAAACTGAATCTTGCAGAAATGTATATTTATTTGGACTACTTACTGCCGAACCTACAAACGTCAATTATGGTTAATGATCTATAATAAATTTTTTTGAAGTCCGATTATTTCGACACTCGTAGACGATTAATACTCAATACGCAGGATAATTAGTAGACATATTAATCATCTCGTATTCGATAAACGAAAATAATCATAAACAAATCCGACAGTCGAATTAAATAGATTGTAAAATGTGACTTAATTAAAATTAAAGTTAATTGGGGTTTGTGAGTGCGGCAGTTAAACTAATATCATCACCAGCCGGAAAACGTCCACCGCTGAACATAGGTCTCCCCGTTGCCATAATCCCCACACTTGGCAGGCGTCTTGGGGATCGATCTTAAACTACTAAGTACCTATATGAATGTAATATTACTATGATATGAATGTAATATTAATTTATGTAATCAAGCGAACTGTAAAATCATGAAGGATGGTTATTTGCTGTAACCTCAGAGTAATTAGAATGGAGCTAGTATCGCGTCGATTCCCCGAACAAATTTTTCGTGGCACTTTTGCGGGGTGCGGGAGGCGAAGTAAACACATACAGATACAATTTCATGCATATCCACACTATAATAAACTCGCAACACATTCAAAAAGATACGCACACAAATAAAGAATGACCTGAACATATGAACAAAAATTTGGCAGAGGGGTTAGCGCATCATGCTCTCTCCAGTGGTATCTCCTCTAAGGCTGTAACAGAATAGTCACTGGTCCTGTGCTGTGAAACGATTGGTTCTAACCCGTTTCATACATGTACATAACAGGAACAGGATTTTGGAACTTCTGTCATTGGAACAGGAGTACTTAGGTAGCTGTAACAGATTTCTAATTTTATTGTTACAACCCATCTTTGCTTTTCTCTTTGTTGAATTATAGTTTGTCAATATTTGCAAAGTAGCGAAAAGTCAGAAACAGCGAGGATTCGACTTCATAATAAATAATTTTTATTTATTTTATATTTTATTTAGTTACATGAACGTCAGGGCAGACGCCATCATGACGTAGTTATAGTAGATTAACAACTAATAGAAAATATTACCTTTCTACGCCTTTAAGTTTATTTCTATATTTAGGTGACAGAATTAAACCACCTCCCCAGCAAGCCTGGAAATATAAAATGTATTTTCATTTTGCATAGTAATAAAATATCTTTAGGTACTTTTATTTTATAATCAATATTAAAATATAATATTTATACTAAATCAATTGAAAAATGAAAAGAAATTATAAATGCGTATGATTTTGCTTTTGCCTACATGAAATCACTAAATACAGACACGTGTGACCAAATTAATTATTATCTTCAACACATATAAACAGAAAACAGTACAAATCACTTAACAAAAGACAAAGGTGATACCTTTGTCAAAGGGCGAAATTAATGATTCTAACGCCGAAATCATCATCGTCTTCTGCTGAAAGACGTCCACAGCTGAACAAAGGGTTCCCCCGTAGACGAGGAGGGGTTGCCATAATCTCCACGCTTGGCAAGCCTCTTAGGTATCACTACAACATAGGTAGTAGGTAATCCAAAGTTTTCGATTAGTCACCTCAGACGAGACTCAACGGGAGGAGAGGGCAGGGTGCTATTCCTACCCTTACAATGCACGGGCAGAGCCGGAATCATCGCCAGTAATGAGATTATTCATCCTAACTTTAATATACTGTAACGTTACGCGTGTGTACGCGCCTTAAAATATTAAACCGTTATAGTACTATATAGCTATAACCATACTATATGCGCCACGGCGAGCCATTTCGCCGCGAGCTCGCCAGTGCTTGTCTCACGATTGTGGAGTGCGCACGTATGTTACTATTTCAATAAGTAAAACCTTGTAAATTCAATTTGTGCTCTAAAACTACTTACGGGTGAGTGTGCTTGCTATCTGTCTTCTATCTATCTGTTCTCTTTCCTGTTTCTAGGCACTTTGTATTATCAACGGTCCTAAACCGTTGATAAAAGCATTTGGCGGTCAACGTACGCAAATTTGAATACTATAACGGAACCTGTAACCGACGCTATCCCTACTATTCTACAATATCATCTTTCTTGTATTTCTCTGTCCTTATTCTGCCTTATACTGTAATCTTACTGTTTCTTCTTTATCTGTCCGACCGATTAATGTAGCATAACCGTCTGCCAAGACCCTCGACTGGACTGAATAGGCTGAGGTGTCTTCTGTGGTCGGCGGACGGTTATGACACACGGGCTGGACCTGACGGTGTCTTTCCGTGGGTTCCAGGGTCCTACCTACGAGGTCCTACCTACGAGGTCCTACCTACGAGGTCCTACTTACGAGGTCCTACCTACGAGGTCCTACCGACGAGGTCCTACCTACGAGGTCCTACCTACGAGGTCCTACCTACGAGGTCCTACTTACGAGGTCCTACCTACGAGGTCCTACCGACGAGGTCCTACCTACGAGGTCCTATCTACGAGGTCCTATCTACGAGGTCCTACCTACGAGTTCCACTACGAACTCCCTTGCACGAGGCGTCGGACGCAAGCTGCTGTCGACCCCTACCGGTCGAGCTTGAGGACGGCTGCTGAGCCTGTCCACTGCCGGACCAGCTGCTAAGCTGGTCGACCTTGGAACTGCTGCGCCGTGCTGCGCCTGGTGCTGTCGCGCCGTGCCGTCACCGTGCTGCTTCTGCTACGACGACTCTGATAAGTTCACCTCACTTAGAAGGGGAACCTGACCGATTCTCAGTGCGGCCCAGTGGGCCCCACGTTGGGCGCCACTGTCGCGTAGCGGGGATAGTGGCCCTACGAAATAAAGAAAACAAGAACTAAGAATAAAGAATTATATTTACAAAGAAGGCACAGGCTAGAGAGCAAGGGTCGTGAGTAGGCTAACGGTTTTTCCGAGGTACGCGCACTGAGAATCGGTCAGGTTCCCCTTCTAAGTGAGGTGAACTTATCAGAGTCGTCGTAGCAGAAGCAGCACGGTGACGGCACGGCGCGACAGCACCAGGCGCAGCACGGCGCAGCAGTTCCAAGGTCGACCAGCTTAGCAGCTGGTCCGGCAGTGGACAGGCTTAGCAGCCGTCCTCAAGCTCGACCGGTAGGGGTCGACAGCAGCTTGCGTCCGACGCCTCGTGCAAGGGAGTTCGTAGTGGAACTCGTAGGTAGGACCTCGTAGATAGGACCTCGTAGATAGGACCTCGTAGGTAGGACCTCGTCGGTAGGACCTCGTAGGTAGGACCTCGTAAGTAGGACCTCGTAGGTAGGACCTCGTAGGTAGGACCCTGGAACCCACGGAAAGACACCGTCAGGTCCAGCCCGTGTGTCATAACCGTCCGCCGACCACAGAAGACACCTCAGCCTATTCAGTCCAGTCGAGGGTCTTGGCAGACGGTTATGCTACATTAATCGGTCGGACAGATAAAGAAGAAACAGTAAGATTACAGTATAAGGCAGAATAAGGACAGAGAAATACAAGAAAGATGATATTGTAGAATAGTAGGGATAGCGTCGGTTACAGGTTCCGTTATAGTATTCAAATTTGCGTACGTTGACCGCCAAATGCTTTTATCAACGGTTTAGGACCGTTGATAATACAAAGTGCCTAGAAACAGGAAAGAGAACAGATAGATAGAAGACAGATAGCAAGCACACTCACCCGTAAGTAGTTTTAGAGCACAAATTGAATTTACAAGGTTTTACTTATTGAAATAGTAACATACGTGCGCACTCCACAATCGTGAGACAAGCACTGGCGAGCTCGCGGCGAAATGGCTCGCCGTGGCGCATATAGTATGGTTATAGCTATATAGTACTATAACGGTTTAATATTTTAAGGCGCGTACACACGCGTAACGTTACAGTACCCCGGGAAATAGTGTAGGATTTTGCCTAGATGAAGCAAAATCCGTCTACCTCTCTACTAACTAACTTAGCATTTATTCCAACCCATTCACTCACTCATCGTTCATCAACCATTCATTCAGTCTTCGGTCCTTACATGACCTTAGACCCTAACAGACAGAGTGTACATTTATTTAGAGCAATGTAGACTCAAGACAGGAAGTAAGGAATATTGTAATGTAGTGATTACAATACTCTGAGAGGGGTGTTGGTTATGGTAGCAGGGTAATGTAATGTAATATTGTGTAGTTGTAGTCTAGTCTAGTTTAGGTATGTAGGGAAATTGACCGGCATAGCGGTGGGTAGACACCGTTGCAGGACAATACAAGGATGTATGCCCATCCAGTCACGTAGTAGCGTTCCTGGGCAGCAAGGACATACATCAAGGACTCAGGTTTAGCCTGAAATTCGACCAGACGACGAGTAGGCGACGTCAGCCAAACTATATATTAATGACTGCTGGGATAGTGTGTAGGGCACCATCTGCCAACAGCTTAACAAGGAAAGGATAAGTGACTACCGAAGAGCGGTGTGTAGGGCACCGTCTGTCCGGTAGGACCTTAAGGATAGCGTTGTGTCCATCCGGTGAATGTGAAGCATTCCCGGGCAGCAAGGATACACGCTAGGGTAGGATTAAGGGATAGAAATGGGCGCCATCATGGAATCAGTGTCCATGAATAGGGTAGGAGTCTAGACTAGCTATAGGTGTTATAAGAGCAATAAGATTGTAAATAAATTAAAATTATGATAGACAACGCAGGGTGTCATTACTAGTGTTGTATGTAAATAGTAGTTATAGTTAGATAATGTAATAGAGATTAGTGTAATGATGTAGTATATTTTTAAATAAAAAAAAAAAAATTAAAGAAAAATATGTAAGTGTGCATTGCATAGGAATCGAACCCGCGTTGAACTTAGGCTCAACGGTTCGAATCATATAGTTAGGGTAAGTATGAAGTTATGTAGCTAAGTAGTTTACTATAGTGTAGTATAATTATGTAGTGGAATAAAATTAATAAAACGTTTAGGTTGTTTTATTACATGTATGGCAACCCCTCCCTTCTAAGGGGGAGGCCTCCGCTCAGCAGCGAACATCTATCGGTTGCTAATGATGAAAGATTATGATGATTACGTGTATATAAGTTAATTATAGTGCCAAGTTTAGTTAAATAATATATTTTCTAATTTATTTTCTTTATTTCGTAGGGCCACTATCCCCGCTACGCGACAGTGGCGCCTTAACGCGGTTATAACGGTTTTTCCTTCACATTTCTTTCTTTCCTTCTTTCTGTATTACTTCTGCTATCACTGAGTTCGCGGTCAGGTTTCGTCGCGGGTTTTTGGTGACGGTTCTTTTTGTACTTTCTTTTGTGTATTGTAACGGTCGCGGACAATTTTTTTCTTTTACACCTTGTACGGCTAGCACAACCACCCCGTAGTAGTTTCTTTTGTAGCAGTATTTCTATAATCTGGATCCCCGTATGGTTCCCGGGTTAGAATAGGACCATCCCATCACATCCAGTGGGTCCCGTAAGAGGCGGTTGATGGAAAAAGTAGTACCACCATACCAACTTATTATCATCTCGTGTGCTACACTTACTACACATACATCTTACACTTATTACTACACAGTGTAATAGATTTGTAGTAAATCTACGTGCGTACTTGCGCTGGCAAGCGTACATATTTATTATTTTTTTATTATTTTTCAGTTACACTAAACTACCTTCAACTAAATTATAACTTAATAACTTTTAAATAAACTTTAGCGTCCTATATCTATATATCAAATCTAAGTATTTATTAATTTAAAACTATAAAAACTAGTGAGAGTAAACTACCTTAAACCTATTTATCTTGCATTTTTAAATCACAATAATGGAATCTAATTCAATAATGTACACTCTCGTAAATAAACGTAAACTAGCGTTTGTAAGCATAATAGCAAACGTAGAACCTACTTCTACAATCTTTAAACTACGAAATAACTATAAACAACCTTAATTTTCTTGGATAACATGTAAATTCTATACAACATGTAACTAAAATTTATTTTTATTTTTTAACTTGCTTTACCTAAAAGCCTTTACTGATACTTTCTTCTTGGGTACTATTCTTTTTATTCTTCTGGAGCGGGCGTTATGAACTCCAACTACAAAAATAAGCCTAACATAACACACTTTTCTTGAACAGCGGGTCACGACTGAGAAAGCCTACGTGGAAAACTTCTCTTTCCTCTTTTACATTCTTTTGGGGTTATCTATTTTACTAACAGTGTGTTCGTACCACTTAAAAAGTACGGTAGCGGCGGTCACTACTCAAATAAGCCATTGGCCATTGGATTTATTATATATATTTTGGGTTTTTTCTCTGGGGATACTATCTTATACCAATGAAGAAGGTTTCACTAAATATTTATATCAAAAAAATAAAAATATATACTTAGCTACTAAACTAAATTTAATTTGACTATTCTAAATTCTTTACTATCTTTTGTTCATAATAAACATAACATAACATTTAATTTACTTGACATTAAAACATAACTTAATACTAAAATTTAACTAAACACTTAACACTAAAACTTAATGCAAGATAATATCTAAGAAGTCTCCACTTGTGTATGAACTTGCGGATATGTCCGGAAATCCTTTAGGCGCTTGGCATATCAAAGACTTTAAACAAATAAACTACCAAACATAACCTTATATTTACTATATTATTTAACTAAACTTGGCACTATAATTAACTTATATACACGTAACCATCATAATCTTTCATCATTAGCAACCGATAGATGTTCGCTGCTGAGCGGAGGCCTCCCCCTTAGAAGGGAGGGGTTGCCATACATGTAATAAAACAACCTAAACGTTTTATTAATTTTATTCCACTACATAATTATACTACACTATATTAAGCTACTTAGCTACATAACTTTATACTTACCCTACCTATATGATTTGAACCGTTGAGCCTAAGTCCAACGCGGGTTCGATTCCTATGCAATGCACACTTACATATTTTTCTTAATAATTTTTTTTTTTATTTAAAAATATACTACATCATTACACTAATCTCTATTACATTATCTAACTATAACTACTATTTACATACAACACTAGTAATGACACCCTGCGTTGTCTATCATAATTTTAATTTATTTACAATCTTATTGCTTTTATAACACCTATAGCTAGTCTAGACTCCTACCCTATTCATGGACACTGATTCCATGATGGCGTCCATTTCTATCCCTTAATCCTACCCTAGCGTGTATCCTTGCTGCCCGGGAATGCTTCACATTCACCGGATGGACACAACGCTATCCTTAAGGTCCTACCGGACAGACGGTGCCCTACACACCGCTCTTCGGTAGTCACTTATCCTTTCCTTGTTAAGCTGTTGGCAGATGGTGCCCTACACACTATCCCAGCAGTCATTAATATATAGTTTGGCTGACGTCGCCTACTCGTCGTCTGGTCGAATTTCAGGCTAAACCTGAGTCCTTGATGTATGTCCTTGCTGCCCAGGAACGCTACTACGTGACTGGATGGGCATACATCCTTGTATTGTCCTGCAACGGTGTCTACCCACCGCTATGCCGGTCAATTTCCCTACATACCTAAACTAGACTAGACTACAACTACACAATATTACATTACATTACCCTGCTACCATAACCAACACCCCTCTCAGAGTATTGTAATCACTACATTACAATATTCCTTACTTCCTGTCTTGAGTCTACATTGCTCTAAATAAATGTACACTCTGTCTGTTAGGGTCTAAGGTCATGTAAGGACCGAAGACTGAATGAATGGTTGATGAACGATGAGTGAGTGAATGGGTTGGAATAAATGCTAAGTTAGTTAGTAGAGAGGTAGACGGATTTTGCTTCATCTAGGCAAAATCCTACACTATTTCCCGGGGTACTGTAACGTTACGCGTGTGTACGCGCCTTAAAATATTAAACCGTTATAGTACTATATAGCTATAACCATACTATATGCGCCACGGCGAGCCATTTCGCCGCGAGCTCGCCAGTGCTTGTCTCACGATTGTGGAGTGCGCACGTATGTTACTATTTCAATAAGTAAAACCTTGTAAATTCAATTTGTGCTCTAAAACTACTTACGGGTGAGTGTGCTTGCTATCTGTTCTCTTTCCTGTTTCTAGGCACTTTGTATTATCAACGGTCCTAAACCGTTGATAAAAGCATTTGGCGGTCAACGTACGCAAATTTGAATACTATAACGGAACCTGTAACCGACGCTATCCCTACTATTCTACAATATCATCTTTCTTGTATTTCTCTGTCCTTATTCTGCCTTATACTGTAATCTTACTGTTTCTTCTTTATCTGTCCGACCGATTAATGTAGCATAACCGTCTGCCAAGACCCTCGACTGGACTGAATAGGCTGAGGTGTCTTCTGTGGTCGGCGGACGGTTATGACACACGGGCTGGACCTGACGGTGTCTTTCCGTGGGTTCCAGGGTCCTACCTACGAGGTCCTACCTACGAGGTCCTACCTACGAGGTCCTACTTACGAGGTCCTACCTACGAGGTCCTACCGACGAGGTCCTACCTACGAGGTCCTACCTACGAGGTCCTACCTACGAGGTCCTACTTACGAGGTCCTACCTACGAGGTCCTACCGACGAGGTCCTACCTACGAGGTCCTATCTACGAGGTCCTATCTACGAGGTCCTACCTACGAGTTCCACTACGAACTCCCTTGCACGAGGCGTCGGACGCAAGCTGCTGTCGACCCCTACCGGTCGAGCTTGAGGACGGCTGCTGAGCCTGTCCACTGCCGGACCAGCTGCTAAGCTGGTCGACCTTGGAACTGCTGCGCCGTGCTGCGCCTGGTGCTGTCGCGCCGTACCGTCACCGTGCTGCTTCTGCTACGACGACTCTGATAAGTTCACCTCACTTAGAAGGGGAACCTGACCGATTCTCAGTGCGCGTACCTCGGAAAAACCGTTAGCCTACTCACGACCCTTGCTCTCTAGCCTGTGCCTTCTTTGTAAATATAATTCTTTATTCTTAGTTCTTGTTTTCTTTATTTCGTAGGGCCACTATCCCCGCTACGCGACAATACTTTTTTTTTGTTGACGCGGGGGAAATCTTCGAAAGATCCAGCTGTGGGGCTCGACCAGGGTATGTGGGATTCTTACCCACTGAAACCAGGCTGTCGTATGGGCACATGAGAGGGGTCGGGGGATGGTCTCTACGGTGGGATCTGCACGAGGGCCCACACCCCGAACGTCCGGCGACTCGGAAGGAACTTTAATATACTTACATCAACGTGCATCCAAACACCATGTTTCTTACACACGTCAGCTACAGCGTCCAATTCATCAATGGCTCCCAGGACTGTTGTTCCGGCAGTCGCGTTCACTATCAACGGGTATCTTCCAAGGGTTTTCTCATTCTGTATAGCCTCGTCAAGTTTGGTAGTGATCATTTGGCCTATATTGTTTGTCTCTATAGTTCTGACGCTGTCCGTACCGAAGCCAAGCCAATTGGCCGCTTTCATGACTGAGTAGTGACTCTGGAATTGTTTTTATTATTATTTTTATAAGTTCTATAATGGCTTTTTATTACGACAAGTATTTCTGGAGACCTAGTACAAGATAGATAGTTAACTTTTCGTTTTTCTCCATACATTTCACACTAGCGCCTCTACCGGCAACCAAAGAGGATTTAACATCGGCAACTATCAACAACGATGCAAATGTTTGTAGATTTGATTTGACGAAAACGCTCAAACATTATTAATTTCGATCGTTTTTGTTAACAATCGGATCTCGTAATATACCCCCTGACCTCCTTTATTTGCTCCTTTAGTAGGAAACCAATTTTTTCGTGGGCCACTAGAGCTAAATTCAATACCGTTCTTCATATGCTTTGGTAAATCTTGCATTCGTTTTTAAAATCAAGCAAATATACCGTTATAATTCCTAAATTTCGAACATGTTCCCAAGTTTTAAAGCTGTAACTTACATCAGTGGACGTAAAGATGACCAATTCCGGTAGACTCCGCATGCCTTTAGTTTTCACATCGGGAAATGCGTGATGCCTCGCTGCCACGATGCCGTAAAACAGCGACATGCTCCCACCGGGACTAAAGATGCCGTCTCCATCAGGTATACCAAAGAGAGTGAGGATTCGTTTCAAAATTTTGAGCTCTACCAAAGTGAACGCTGGCGCCACTTCAAAAGTTTGCCTGAAAATGGAAAAAAAGAAGGTCAAGTTCGAGTCGGGCTCGCGCATGGTATTTCCTTTGACATTTTTGATAAAAGCCAAAAACTACGTGACACAAACCAAAATAAAAATCTGTTTTGAAATAGGTATTTCATATATCCAGTCGATATTGTAGTCTCACTTTGAAATTTAGATGCCCCATTTCGACCACCATTGAAAAGCAAATAAAACAAAAAAAAATTGTCATTTGCAATGAGGTTGGGTAAATAAGATCTAAAACTAATCGAAGTTTCAAATCGATAGCATCAATGGTTCCTGAAATATATAGGTGTGGCCGACAGACACACGAAGTTGAACCTTATGGGTACCACAGAAGAGATCACTTTAGCAATTAATTTGCTTGTCTAAACATACATAGAAGTAGGACTTCATTTAAAAGTTATGTTTACACAAGATTTGAAACAATGTATCGGCAATCACGTCTGTTTCGACTCCTTTTATCAGAAGGAGTCATACAGTATCAATCCGTAGATTAATAAACAATCATAAACAGTGAAATCTTAAACATATAAATGAGAATTAAAAACCTATTTAAAAATAAAACTTAATAACCTTCAAATAAGGTTCAAAGATATCATACAGTCATGGGATACTCATCCCAACTTACCTGTCCGGTGGTTGTGGTATATATAGTATTGTATTGTTTATTAAAGCAGACCGGCCTCAGCTAGCAAGATTTACATCATACACCTCGTTACCTACACGTGTAATAAATAGGTACAATTATATTAAATATCATTGAATAGGTACTAAACTACACGTAGGTACTAAGCGTGCGTAATACTTTAAGCCGAAAAATAAAAAATTTTAAGCCTATAGGCCTAATTCCGTGCTGCGACTTTGAAAATCTTACTCAGATAAAATAACTGAATGAGACAACAGTTTATGAGTACATTTACTAAAGGATTTTATACACATTGGTGGCAGTTATATAAAGTGATGATGACAGTTGTTCTAAGGAAACATTTCTAAAGACCGTTCTATGGTCTATAATTATATATTTTTGATTTTAGTTAAAAAGTAAAATGAAAAGAGAATAAGAAAAGTGAGGACAATTCCACGCTCCGCCATACCCATAGATAATGACATATTTGACTATCAGAGTCAATCATCGGTAGCTCATCTCATTTCGTAAACGTTACCGTACATTAGTACGTTGTTAGGAACGATTGTGAGTGAGTCCGTATTCCGACTAGTATTTGGCTAATTTTTGAGTGACCGTGACCATAACTATTTTTGAGGGCTAGAGCCTCGCTTAACCCCTTTGGACTGACTCGCACTGTTTACGCGGGTGTTCTTCGATGCTCAGCTACTACTAAACCTACCACTATAACTCCTGTAAGCCATGAGCTACAGTGGTCACCAATAAAGACATCAAAGGTTGAACCTCGGCGAGAACGGCTCGGCTCGAGTCAACTCGTGCGCGGGTGCTGCTTGGGGGGACTGGTCCGACTACTATCCCTTTGGCTTTTTAGTTTGTTTTAGTTTGTTGTACTTTGTATTTTTTTATTTTTTTTCTGTCTTATTTGATATTTTGAACGGCAAGACACACTGTCGCTGTGATCTAATTGTAACATGACACACTGTTTAAAAAAAAAGTGATAAAATGACAAGCCCGCTGAGTTTCTTGCCGGATCTTCTCAGTTGAGGCCGCGTTGTGATGCGGTGGTAGCTTCTTTAAAAAAAAAACATGACCTTTCAAAAGTGCTAGCGTTAAGCCTATTTGAAATAAACTATTTTTGAGTTTGAGTTTGAGTTTGAACGCTAAATTGTCTTGGAACCCGCATCTAATTTAATCATAAAAGTAAAATAGGAAAGACAATTTCTGCTACTATTAGTAAACTCTTTCGAATTAGTAGTACTTACTGGATAGTGTTGAATGCGTCGACTATCCATGCCCCGGCCAGTCCATACGGGTCCGTCCCACCGTATAACTGGTTCTTGAATGTTGCTTTGTTCGTTTTGACACTGTATCTCAGAACCTGACGAACATTCCGCTCCAATTCTTCGTCACTTACTCCATTTGATGGTATATCTAGATCTAGTATTGCCTAAAATACAAATATGTAATGTAAGTAAGTAATATTAAAAAAAAACTTTGGATAACGAGTTGAAATATTTTGGCTGGCCCATTGGTCTAGTGGTTAAACACCCTGGCTACTTACTACCCGATGGGTCGTGGGTTCGATTCCCAACAAGCGTCTGGGTGTTATTTATTTATTTTATATAAAATGTTTTAAAATAACTTTCAGTAACGGTTTCTGGGGGTTACGCGCAAGAGACACTGTAGAAGTATCTCCAAGTGGATTCATTCAACGAACCTACAGTAACCTAGTATCCTACAGTAGACTCACAAGGTTTAGATTGTTTCCTCTAATGGTGCTGCAACGCTGCTGTGAAATGTATGGAATTATACTGTAGATTATGAAAGACTTATTTATACACAGGCTCGGAGATGTTTGCTAAGAGACATTCGGTGATGAAAAAGGTAGGTTATTTTGGGCAAATGATGATGGTTCCGTCTATCAAGATCAAGGCTCTTGTGAAATTTACGCAAATAAGTAGTGTGCCATCTACATAGTCTTAAATTAAACATATGTACAGTCACTATACATGTAGAAGCTTGTAATTAGCAATACTATTACTCATTTAGTTACATAATGTTATGATTAGTCTGTAAGCTTTCCTTAAAACAAATAAATACTATATACGGAAGACGTATATATGTGATTATGTACGTACACGCTAACTTAATATAAGTGTTACTTTAATTATATCGTCTTCAACTACAGTAATTGCGCCTAAATTACTCTTTTATTAATCATGAGTGCTTAAGAATTCAAGCTGTTCACTTAATAAAGTATCCGTAACCTGGAGAAATTATTAGCGTCCATACTTCCTACGGCCTTCAGGGAAATGACAGATAAAACGAGGTTGTTATACTTCGTTCATAATCTTAACGCTATAAAAGTAAAAACCATTATGATAAGACATTAAGGTATGAGCGCCATAACAGCTCAGTGTTAGAATAACAATTTCATTTGTTCATTAGTTACTTAAATTACCTACTTATATGTTTTTATTTTAAAAGTATTTTTTCAAGAAATTGTTTTATAGTACTTAATTTTTTATTTATTTATTTATTTGTTTACCCGTGGGGTGCCGGGTTAGAATAGCATCCCCCCATCTCCTCTTGTTGGGTGTCGTAAGAGGCGACTAAGCGAGAACAGGAAGACGGGCAGCAGCGTCTTTCTTTTGGATTTATCTTGAACCTATACTGCGATCCCCAAGACGCCTGCCAAGCGTGGGAATTATGGCAACTCCTCCCTTCAATCAAAAGAAGAGACCTTTGTTCAGCAGTGGACGTCTATCCACTGCTAATGAATTAATGAATTTATTTAATTGTAAAGTATTTCAACATTTCAAAACATCACCTTTATCCCATGTATCCCAAGGTATATTATGTTACCATTTTTTGTTCTGGCAAGGGAAACCTTCAAGTCCCCGCGATCCAGTGCGGGGTCAACTTTGGTATGCAGGATTCTTACGCACTAAAACACCCGCGGCTTTTGCATCGGCACATGAGACCTCGGCTCTCCACCCCGCGTTGTTTTGGAAAAAAACATCAGAAAACTGATGTAGTAACGATGTTCCAGCACGACTCTAAACCACACGAACCAGATTATTATATCTGCGTGTGCGCCAAAAATGCGTGCGTGCACAGATATTTCTGTGCGTGCTTGCATGCAGAATCTTGTTTCTAGGAAACGATGCGCCCGTAGCTAGAATAAACGTATAACAGTAGCTCCTAATTTGTGCATATATATGCATGGAAAAGTTAAAAAACAAAACCATTTTAAAATTATTAGAAAATTATTTAAAAATAAAATACTATTTGAACATTCGTTTTTAAACCATGGACCCTAAAGTTACTCACTGAAAACTATTCGTTTAATGTTGTTTTAATTAACATCCTTAAAAAGTTTCAAGTCAAAAAATACACACGTTTTTTAAAATAGTCACATAAGTCAAAACTGAAAATATTCAAAGCTAGCTTTGAAGTCAACATGCAAGAAACAGAAGAAGTAGTAGATATTAACAAATATCCTATCGATCTGACCAAATTCGAATGACCACAAGAAAGCGACGAATTCATACATAATAATATTTTTAGGTGGTAAGTCCTTTGTTCCAGGGAATGTCCAGGTAGGCGCAACTGAATTTCTCTGCAGACTGCAGTGGTGCCACCATAGGATGAAGGACACAAACTTGATACAAAAAAAAACAAAAAAGTCAAATACATATTTTAAAAGGTCAAAAAAAAATCGCTTACCTCAAGCTCTTTGGGATGTTTGAACTCGATCAGTGGTGTATCATCGGACCGCTCCTGTTTAATGATATGAAGCACTTTATCCAAAAACTCATTGCCATCTCCCATTGTGACAATCCCATTAATATTATTCATGACGTGTGGTCCGAGCGGTGGAATGAGCCAGACTGGTGGATCCGATGATGCGGGGCTATGAACGCGATTCCGGTATTTTTCCCTATTAACATGAACAAGAAATTACTTTTGTTTTTGTTATTTGTTTTAAGTATGTTGCAATTACACTTAATCTGTTTGTGACTTGAGCCGATGCGCCTTATGTACCTACTCAAATGACTGCAGCTTGAGTGGTTCTTATCACATTTCTAAATAATATAAAAAACAGTACCGCTCTACGTCTTTTTAATTGTTAGCTAATATTCTTCTAAACGGTACCTACCTATTGGATATTGATGGCATGGTTTTGGTTTATGTGTATACCGAACAAGCACGAACGCTCCTCAGAACCCTAATTCCTCTCCTGTTTGAACGTAAATCTTTAAAAAAAAAATTGAACCGACTTCAATATCACTGATAAGTATAAAATAATTTAAATATTATAGTAGTTGGTTTTAGCGTACCTGCTGTGTATATTTGGCACCAACTTCAATAATATTTAAATTCTTTTATACTTTTCAGTGATATTGAAGTCGGTTCAATTTTTTTTTAAAAAGATTTTATTTTAAACTTTTTAGTGATATTTTCATAAATAATGATTGAACCATCGAAGACGGTAAAATGATCTAGGTAGGGTTATGATCACATTATCGTCTACATAGTTTTACATAATTCATGTTTCTTCAGAAAAAAATATCCAGTCCTAATGAAATTTGCATGGAATCATCATAGTAGTTTACTCTCTCGAATAAACTATTTTAATAAAAATAAAAACCGACTTCAAAGTAAATTATCTAAAAAGCATAAAATAACGAAAATATTATTGAAGTTGGTGTTAGCGTACCTGCCGTGTATATTCTGCACCAACTTCAATAATATTTTCGTTATTTTATGCTTTTTAGATAATTTACTTTGAAGTCGGTTTTTATTTTTATTAAAATAGTTTATTTAACACTTTTTAGTGACTTATTTTACCAAGATAGGTGTCAGCACTATCACGCAACTCGAACGTCTACATTACAGTAACTTACTGAAAACATAAAAAGTTTATATCTCTTAAACTACTGGACCGATTTTGATGAAATTTGTACTCTACCCTAAGTTGAAATATACTCTAACTATTGCAAAAAGAATTTTCGAAATCGGACTTGTAGTTTCTGAGAAATCCGCGGACAAACCTACATACATACATACATACATACATACATACATACATACATACATACATACACTCGTGAAATTTGGTAAATTCGTTTAGAAGCCCACATAGACTAACATATATGAATATTATGCATTTTTATTAATATTACATACATACGCGTCGAATACAGAACCTCCTTTTTTGAAGTCGGTTAATAAAAAAGAATCATCGAAATCGGTTCATATTTGTCAGAGTAATGTAATGGAGAACGTCAGTTTTATGGTTTTTACCAGATAAATTCCCCCACATCGTTCATGGTCCTCCAGTAAGTTCTTAGCCGGTTGTGATAAAATTCATACAGATTCATTACAATGGTTTTTTCTTTCGAATAAAAAAAGAATCATTGAAATCGGTAAATATTTGAGTTATGACCATTTTTTTCCGTAAAAAGCGACATAAAGTCATCTATATAGGCATTCCTGCAGTTCTCCTGCGCAGTCACCATTCTTGTTTTTTCATGAACTACTTATTCGTAAGCAAAAATTTTTTTTATGGGACCCAATTAACGGATTAAAGAAAGATTTTTTCAAATCGGTTCATAATTTCCAGAGTTATACGCGAACATACATAGAAATATATATATATATATATATATATATATATATATATACAGACGAATTGAGAACCTCCTCCTTTTTTGAAGTCGGTTAAAAACAAAAAGTATTGGTGGGCTTTCTGAGTGATGTGAGTGATACAAATATTGGAGATGGTATAATTTCAAATTGTATGATGTCCAGCTCAGACATTTTTAATCAATAGACACGATTACAATAACAATAATATGCAGAAAAAGACATTAACTGCTTAAAAATAGACCGGCATGGCACCGACACGTGTTTTGATAAAAAAGTTTTTAGAAGAAGAATCTTAAATACTCTGTAATATTTTTGAAGGAGATACGCCTAATTTCGTGTTGCAATATTACAAATCTCACTCTTATGATCTAAGCTTTTAAAGTGATTGTATGTAAAAAGTGTTTACGGCTGTAGTCTAAGGTTTACGATTTTTGTATGAGAAAATGGCCCAAAGGCCGCTCTAGACTATGTTTAGGTAGTATGTTGCTTACATTTCTGACTAATTTTGTATTGAGATGTTGAACTGCTGACATGTTAAGTTGGAAAATTTATAATGTTATGTTGTATATGTCAGATATTTTTAACCGACTTCAAAAAAGAGGTTCTGTATTCGACGCGTATGTATATGTAATTTTAATAAAAATGCATAATATTCACTTAATTTAGTCTATGTGGGGATCTAAACAAATGTAAGTACTAAATTTCATAAGTGTATGTATATAGGTTTGTCCGACGATTTCTCAGAAAATATGGATTCGATTGCGATAATTCTTTTTGCAATAGTTTAAGTATGATTCAACTTAGAGAAGAATACCAGTTTCATCAAAATGGGGTGAGCAGTTTAAAAGATATGGACTTTTTAATTTTTTTAGTAAGTTACCATAGCTTAGCCATTCGAGTTGCGTGATAGTGCAGATATTTTTAGAAATAAATAATTAATTTCTAAGAATAGTTTATAACTTAGAAGTACAGTACAGTACTAATATTTTGTGTACACATACAAATTATACAATTATCTATATTTTCATAAAGGAGGTCATAATCAATTGCTAGGGACGTTTCCGTTGTTGTATTGTTTTAATTAGCTAATTAGTATGACGCCGCTTATATTTAAATGCCTTTACATTGTAATATTTATAGCTATGCGTAGGTATTTACAATGAATATCACATATATGTATACATCATCATTATTATGCATCCGAATGACGTGCATTGCTGAACAATGGCCTTTTTTTTTTTGTTGACGCGGGGGAAATCTTCAAAAGATCCCCGGGAGCTGTGGGGCTCGACCGGGGTATGTGGGATTCTTACCCACTAAAACCCCCGCGGCTGTCGCATCGGCACATGAGAGGGGACCCCCTGGTCTCTCCGGTGGGATCTGCACCAGGGGCCCCTCAGTGCCTTGCCTTTGAGCCCGCCACCGGGGGTCACAACCCCGCCGCCGTCCTCCTCGCAGTCGCCGCCGTACTCAATGGACGTTCAAAAGGCCCACACCCCGAACGTCCAGCGACTCCGAAGGGCTGAACAATGGCCTACCCCTTAGAAGGGAGGGGTTCTCATTATCCCCACGCTTGGCAGGCGTCTTGGGTCGCAGTGTAAGTGGTAGGTAATCCAATAGAAAGACGCTGCTGTCCGTCTTCTTGTTTTCCCTTAGTCGCCTCTCACGGACACGCAGCTGGAAGAGATGTGACCGTGTGTAGATTGTCGTGGAATATTATTATTTCTATGTTTTTTGTTTCACGAGATTTACCCGGTCTTCTTAGAGGCTTGCGCGGGGATGAATCCTACACATAGAGGATCTTTTTAGAAGCCGGGATAATTTGTTTAATTGAAGAAAAATAGTTGTTGACCAGTTGACCTCGGCAGGCATAGGAACTATTGTAAGTATATGGAAAGATTACTTGTCTATATGGTTCAACATTTGGTGGATTGGCAGCTGAGTTATTGAAGAAGGCCGGGGTCACTTTATTATTATTTACTGCCCCACTCAAGGTCACTTAATGGTAGATTTTACTACAAAATCTATACCTATTGAGGTTTGCGATAATGAGTCATTAATGAAATCTGGGTCAATGTTTTTTGTATTCAACTTGGCGACAAGACAAGTAAAACGTTATCGAAAGCGCCGAAGGATGCGACACGCCTGTCTACAGACAGCTGCAATGCACTGCCGCTCGTCACCCGAGACCTTAGAGCAATGGGTAAAGCAAATTGGTTTAATGCTCTAAGTCCGAGACATTTTAGTTAGTAAATCTCTCTCTCTCTCTCTCGCCTGGTACCTGCAGCGCGCTTTACTGCTGCTTGGCGGTAGTAGGTATATATAACAATGCGGTGGGGTACCTACCTGGACCTGGATGCTTCCTTAATCAAGGAACATATCTCTGCGTGACCCACCACCTAGTAAAATTTCAAATAATACAATACAAATATGTACCAGGGTACCAAAAGTACCCCTGGAACTTGTGGTAAATATTAAAGCTAAGCAGTTACAGTTTGGTGACACTAGATGTCACACGAGAGATGAAGCCTCCTTGTGCCCTCTGTTGCCCTAGTACTTCAGGTAAATATTTTTAAGAATGCGCAATTATGCGCTTTCACGCGCTATTTCGTTACATATGTCATAAAAATTCCGTCTAAAGCTACCACATGCAGTCTGTATAACTACTTGGAATATTTACATAAAATTTATTTCCCAACTGTTCGATCACAGAAGCCAGTCGAACAGATGGGATTTTTTTTATTCATTACTGTCCGATGATCGGACTACCAATCGGACTACTTTACGACGAATAAATGCCTAGTAAGCCATTGTTTCAGAATGAAAAAGAATTTAAATATTTCAAAATTATTTTGCCATTTTAAATAATTGGATCAATTATAAACACTATAAGCAGTACATTTTTATTTTGAAAATACCTACTGAAAGCCTCAGTTTCTTATCCAGTTTTGTTTTTAAACCTCAGTTACCGTGAAATAGTAACGTACCGTTAAATAAATCAATTACTGTTTACTTACACATTAAGGCCAGCGTTTGTAAACTTCACTAATCAAACATCACGACCTAATAGATTTCTATTATCGAAATGAGTATAGGTTAAGTATAAAGTGACTGTGCCATTCGGACATCCATCCAAAATTTAAGTTCTCTTTAAGAGCCAAACCGCAAGATGAATTTCCGCAAATCCCGCTCCCGGTCTAGACGAAATTCCACTAGCATCATGACTGCTAGCGATAAATGGAAGACCAGTAACAGAAAAATTTCTCGTCGAGGAAACGAGTTCATTGAAGAAGATTCAGAAGAAGATGAACCTCATTACAAAGAAATCAAAGACTGGGTCACAGAATTTTTTGAGAGGAAGAGCGTATGCCAAGATAAAGTGGATCAGGATGTAGAAGTACAGTTGACCAAGAAGCAAACGCTTATTCTATCTACTTTGGTCCCAGATCAAATATTGCTAATGGACAAGTAAATATTGAATCAACAATAGATTTTGAACAGGCAAGCATAATAGAATGCAATTGGTTCAATTAAATGCCATGTCGGTGTGCTATTTAACATTATACATAAAGCTTCCACCATATGTCTAAATAGTGTTTACGAGTAGTTTCTTTTTCATTTTAATGGGGTATAATCTAGTGCAATTTCGTTTGTAACGTTGCATCAAATTGCAATAATATTTCCATATTTTCAGATTTGATCAATTTGATCCTCAACGATTTGTTGGAGTTCTCTTGATGGCTGACGTTTCAGGTTACACCGCACTATCAGAACGTTATAGTAATTCCGGTAAAGGTGGCACATATCGACTCACAGCAACACTCAACACATACCTCGGATCACTTATAGAACTTATCTACAGTCATGGCGGTGACATTATTAAATTTGCTGGCGACGCATTCTTAGCATTATGGAAGACTGACAAACGAACATTTTTGTGTCATACTATTCATACAGTGATTGTCTGTGCTCTAATTATTCAACATTCGTATGGATCTTACGAAACTGACGTTAAAGTTAATTTAAGAGTGAAACTAGCAATTTCTGCGGGTAATCTTTTTTTTGCACCTGTAGGCTCTGGTATAGATCTGAATTACATTATCTTCGGACTGCCTGTTATCGAAGCTAAAGCTGCGGAGAGTGTTTGTGCCTCGGGTGAAGTAAAACTTAGTCCGACTGCTTGGGGACATTGTTACTCTAGAAATTATGATCATTTTATCACTGAAGATGGTTATGTCACCATCAAATCTATTTTGTATGATCCCCATGAAAGTGACGTCACGAAACCATTTGTAGGTTTCGGTAATATGGTTAGACAAATAAAAAAACCATTCAGTGGTATTGAAAACCTTCCAGACTTTTTATGGGACACTTCCAAAGAAATGAGTGTAGCAAATGTTTTGAAGAGAAATGAAGCTTTAAATTTGCGTAAGACTATACTTTTAGCCGATGAACGGAATATCGGATCTGAAATCCGTAAATTTATGATAAGACCGGTTCTCACACAAATCGATGCCCACCAGCCACTGGAATACCTTACTGAAATGAGACAAGTTTCTATCTTATTCATAACTCTTAAGCCTCGAAAATGTTCTTATTCACAATTAATAACAATAGTTAACAATTCCTATGAAATCACGTGTGAAATTGTTTTAAAATCAATGGGATGTGTTAATAAAATTATTTTATTCGATAAAGATGTTATGATATTAGTGGTTTTCGGTTTGCGCGGATTCAAACATGAATCTGAAGCTCAAGCGGCCTTAAAGTGTGCATACAACATAAAAAAGTCAGTTTCAGCTCTTGATGGAGTCTTGGAAGTTTCTGTTGGAGTAACAACTGGACAAGTATACTGCGGTGTAGTGGGTCACCCACTTCGTAGAGAATTTACCGTAATTGGCGCTACTGTTAATAAAGCCGCCAGGCTCATGTGTGGGTTCCGTAACAAAATTACTTGTGATGAAACTACTTTTGTTAAAAGTAAAATGTCTACTAATGGATTTACTCTTCAACCAAGTATTGAATTGAAAGGTATCGTGCAACCTGGAAAAATATATGAATATACTGAAGAGATAAGAGTCAAAGAATTGTATGATATACCAATGATTCCCCCATTATTGGACCGAATAGACGAGATAGATTATTTTCAGAGCTGGCTAGAAGAGAGTCAATTAGCATATAGAGACTTCGATGCACTTTTATTAGTAGGGGAATCTCGCATTGGAAAAAGCCGAATGTTAGAGTGGATGGCACGATATGCAAAGAATAGTGAATTTAGCATTTGTTCTATTAACTTGACTTCTATACATTCCGCCACTGCCTATTTAGCTCTTAGTCAAATTATAAATCAAATATTAGGTTTAAAAGAACCCATAACTGGTTTCGCAAAAGAAGAAAAAATTGTTCAATTGCTAAAGGCATACTCGGAGGATTTATGTTATTTAAATAATATTATCAAGGTGCGTTTTGCATATCATGAAGGAATATATTCCCAAAGTGAAGATAAACGCATAGAAAAAGGAAAAATTATGTTTACGAAACTAATTAAAGCTATAACCGACCCACATGTTATATTTTTAGATGATTTACAGAATCTTGATTCATCTTCATGGGAATTTATATCGTTGATGTTTAGCTCTTTAAAAATATTTACAGTACTCTCAGTGACGCGTGGTAAATTTGGCTCAGTACATAATTGGCTTTATAGTGCATTTATTAATAATAGTATAAGAAAAATTTCATTGGGACCTTTGATGTCAGAATGGATACCTCCTTTAGCATGCCAAATATTAAATGTCGATGCAGTGCCGAAAGATTTATGTAATGCCTTGCGATCCAAGTGCAAAGGTATCCCTGGTCTTATAGAAAGTTTTCTTATTCATTTATTTTCAAGTGGAGCAATAGAGTTAAAACGAATACAGGCAGAAGAAATCAACAAATGGAGAGAAGAAGAAGAATTACATTTTCCTGAACCAGATCTGCTACATCCTCAGGCAGTAAATGCAGCAGAACAAGCTATTCTTGACCAACTAATACTAAACGACGATAAAGGAGAGTTAGTTATTTGTACAGTCTCTAAAAAAGAAGAACTAAACACAAATATGAATGTACTTAACATTGATGCATTAATAATGATACAAATCGACTCGCTAACTCCATATCAGCAGTTGTTGTTGAAAATTGCATCTGTCATTGGCACTGTCATTCCGAGAGCTTTATTAGAAAACATTATGTATGAAAATAATGCTATGACAACCGCCAAAGCAGTAAAAAGACTTTTTGCGATGAAAATATTGTCATGCGCAAACGCTGATACGATTTGTAGGTATAATCGAAAACTAGCTTCAACATTAACAATAAGCTCAACTACCAATGCAAGTTTATTTTGTGAGTGTTGTTTCGATTACGATCCTGAAGAATGTTTCAACTTACCAAAATATGCTTTTTGCAAATTAATGAGGTTTAGGAATAAAAATTCACGCAAAACCTGTTATGAGTTACTACCTCTAAATCAGAAAAAAGAATTCCATTCCCGTATAGTGAACTACCTTGAAAACAATAAACAGAAATGTACTGATTGTGGTGGCACAATCATGATAGTTCAATCTATTTTAAGCCTACACACAGAAGAAACTCATCAAGACACCAGCCACAGTACTACCGATCTAGTTTCAACAAAAGATCACAGCTCAGCAAGCGAGTCAGAAGATATAGCGGTAGAAAAATATAACAGAGAGTCTTCTGTTAGAATACGCACTTCTGTAGATGTAACAAGAGTTAAATCAGAATCAATTTCCCACCGTAAGGAAAGTAAAGCCATGAAATCTTCAATAGAAAGCAATCGATCTGTCAAAAGTAATCTCCAATTCACGCCAATTTTAAAATCAAAATCCACAAGCGAAGACGACGTTGAAGCAAGAAAATCTACAAAAAGAGTTACCATGACAAACTTAAACTTTAAGCGATTTAGCTCGGAAGAAATAGATAATTATAAAATCTTTGACATGTTACGATCTGTGACTGAAGCTGAAGGGTTAGAAGACTGGGAGCAACTCGCGATTGTCGATAGCCAGGCTAATATGGAGCCTGATGTATTTTTAAAATCATTCTCAATTAAAATAGAAAAAGGCGTTTCTCAAACGAATCTTGCTAAATGTACATGTACAGAATTAAACCTTACAATTAGTGCGCAACTAGTGCACCATGCGCACCAAGCTGATTTAAAATCCAAAGCCATAGAATTTTTGATCAAGTATAGTTATTTAAGCATTCTCAATAACACCACAGAAAATGTTTTTGAGAAACTTCAACAAGCTGAAAACATGTGCACCTTAAATAATAGCGACTTAAATTCCTTCGACAGAAAACGATTTTTGGGTAAAATATTTTCACTAAGAGCAGCTGCAAATTTATTGAGCAATAACCTTGCAGCAGCTAAAGTTGAAATTGACCGTGCTGCAAAAATTTATCACATCAATTTGCACAAAGTTACTGCTTTTTTAAAAGTCAGAGAGATAATAATGTTTTTAAAAACACAACGACAAAAGCAACGTATGCATAAGGCGATACTGAAATCTGATTCAGTGCTATGCCTGAATGTAGCAACCATGCTATATTCTGCTTTGGATGACCAAGTAGTATCCAGAATGACAGCTCTTCATGCACTTGATATTATTCAGAATGTGGAATGTACAGTAATCGATATATGCGATACATACACCAATGCTATACAGATGGAGCTTGATCGTGGCATGCCGGACAACACTGCAGATATAGAAGAAATGGCCACTAAATCACTAAAACGTTTAACTAGCCCAATCCAAGCAGATGAGCTTTATGCTGTAGGAAAACTATTTATGGCCACTTTTCGTGCTCGAATGGCGAGAGGGGAACTATTTCCAACTATCCTCTCAGGATTTAAAGCACTGTCTATCAGCCGTTTTTTGCAAGCTAATGACATTTCTATAGATATTATACCCGATTTGTTTTATATACTGCTCACCCGCCGCCGAATTCAAGAAGCTATAGATGTCGTAAAATTATCATTACGTCTTGGCCAAAATCGTGTGTCGCATGAAAGTGAGTCTTGGTATTATGCTATGTGTATAGATATGATTCTGGACGCTGGATTTCAATTAGAGCCACCTAACGAAATAAGCCATTATGCTGAGTATTCATTAATAAAGGGTAAATCGGCTGGAGCGAGTCGACGTCGACTGGTGGTAGGATTGTGGACTTATTGGCTTCGAGCCGACGCGGAAAAAAAGGCGAAACGCTTTGAATCTGAAGCACTCAGTTGGACGTCTAATGTCGATGACGGTTCGATGACAACTCTGCTAAGCGCGATGAGACTGGCCGAGGGCATGCTAGAAAGCTTAGCTAGAAAAGTTGATGATCTTCGAAAGGTATTTTTATTTTAGCTTAAATTAATACGACTTTAATGAGCCATCACGTACATGTTTATTACTGATTGTAGGTGGTCGATCTGATGGAATTGCGTTCTATTGCGGATAGAGAGCTCGCTAGATTGGAGGAGGATACTCGACTATTACGCGCAATACATCCTCGATGGTTCCGTCTAAAAGCAAACTCATTTAAACTTTCTGGCCGTCACGCAGCTGCGACTACGCATTTTAATCAAGTGAGTTCTCATAGAACGTTTAGTGATAAAACTCATTTCGAAAACGAGCGTTCATGTATTGTCAAATGTCTCACGTACAACAGTTTCATCCCGACTCCGCACTCGAAAGTCACGCTGCGACCGGCACTTTATATATACATAAGTATCAATACGAATTTTATGTTTCACCGCGGATTCGGCATTCCAGTTTGTAAAATTTACTTACAGAATATCACTCAGGGGTTATCTTCATCATCTTGTCGTTCGAGCACCGGCACTGTCATTGTGTATTGTGTGTGTGATTTTGTTGTAGGCTTTGGAAGAAGCAACTCAAATTAACAATCGGCTGGAAGAAGCTATGGCGCGTGCGGCTATCTCCAGCTCTGTGTTTTGGCAGCAGAGTGCTCATGCAGGGGTCTTCATCCACTGGCGGGCAGGTGCAGAATGTGCGCACACTTCCTGGCATCAGCTCATGTACAATATTACTACAACACGTGGTTAAAAAAAATAACAGTAGGACACAAATTGGACACCTCAAAGTGGTCCTTTTTTGCTAATAATTCGTGATTATAATTATCCACAATATTTAAATATGTGATGAAAAAATAAACTTTGCAGTTACTTTACAATTTACTAAAATTATTGTTTTAATTATTCCCGTGGGGTGTCCGGGTAAGAATAGCACCCACCCATCTCCTCCCGTTGGGTGTCCGTAAGAGACAACTAAGGGAAAACAAGAAGACGTGCAGCAGCGTCTTTTTATTGGATTCCTATCAAGCCAAGCGTGGGGACTATGTCCACCCCTCCCTTCTCAGGGAGAAGCCTTTGTTCAGCAGTGGACGTCTTGGCTGCTGCTGTTGCTGATGATTGTTTTAATTTCAAAAAGTAGATTTTCTAGGTAGACTGTCCACGCCGCAACGGCAGATATTCTGGTGCCTATAAATCAGTGTATGTGAAAAGAAAGAAAGTAACTTACTTACTCACATAGCATGTCTCCCAATACAGGTTTCCCGTTTATTTTTTGTGATTATATAAAGCAACAATATGTAATCATTGCTTTGTGTCGGTGAAAAGTGCACTTTAACAGATAAAATTACCGCGCTCAAGAGAAACCCCGACGCTGAATGAAGTCTACAGTCTGTGAACACGTTCAGGATCACGCCTGCTCCAATGACAACAGATGTTACTGATTTTGGTTTATCAGATAAACCTCGAATTCTGGAAAAAGAACATCAATTCCTACAAAGGATAATTCGTAAGGCTATTAAAATAAAAACAAACATCCTAATTTTAGTAGAGAAGATGGTTGGGTATTATCACCGGCCGGCTTGGGGTCCTGTCATAAATATAAATGCAAAACCAAGCATAACACTGCAAGCTGCCTCAAGAAACTGTAAGATATTTCTGGGTAGAGCAGACCAACAATAATAATCAAGAGACCTGGGGATGCAAACGAACGAAATCGATCAAACGTCTGTTTTCTCAATACATTTCACAGCTGTACTTCTTCTAGCAGTAACTATTAAAAACTATAGTAAAACGGGAGAAGACTGGCAGTTTGATCGATTTCGTTATCTATCAAAACCCTGGATAATTTTGTGTTGTAAGATTGGCTTATGGATACTCAACGCATCAGTCCTCCCCTTAGAGGAGATACCACTGGAGAGAGCATGATGCGCTAACCCCTCTGGCAAATTTTTGTTCATATGTTCAGGTCAAATTTTACCAATTTGGTATCGAATATACCAAAAACGGTCACACTGATTGGAATTTACTTTGCATTAAGAATTTTTGGCCAAAGTGTGGACACGGACCAAGGAACGCTTTTACTTGTGCTTCCTTCTTTCTAAAAAGTTAAATATTTTTGCACGGTGCTCAGTGACACGTTGATACATAACTATCGTGTATCACAGCCTTAATAATACACAAAAACTTCAAACTGTCAATGTCATAGTGATAACAGGAAATCTTAGTGATTGATAACAAAACAAAACAAAAACAAACTTTAATTTTATTGTTGTGTGAAACGCGCTTCCATATAAAGGTTTCCAAATTTATTTTTTATCGTACCTAAAGTAAATTCAACAAGACGACAAATCTGAATTTTAAACAAAATGTCAGCGCAAAAAATTGTTTTTAAAGGCATATTCGCGAATTCCAATTCTATTAGTGATCTAAGAATTGTGACTGGCTACATAGCAGTAGAATTTGGAAAGGTAATTTTTTTAATTGTTTGATAGATTGCGATGTTATCTTTTTCTTATCTTTTTAAAAATAGGTAGGTACAAAAACAAAATCGCTATCAGTATTTGCGCGTCAGTTTATTTTGCTTACTTCTTCTAGTTATTGAATTTTGATATGGTTTTCAACATTTTAAACATGATATAAATAAATCTATGTTTAATCAATCAGCTTAGAACTGGGAGGCTTAGAACGTTTAAAAGGCCAGCCCCCTTAGCTTAGTTGTCATTCTACAATACGAAACGCTAGAGAATAGAAACAAATGTATGGGAATGACATATCACTTCACGTGACTTAATGTAGGGCCAATTTAATAGATCACATTTGACATCTGTCAGTTTCTTTGTTCTGTCTGTTTTTTTTTCATTAATACAATAAATATAGAATAGAATATAATGAATTTTATTTCACACAGAATACAGATTACACAACAAATTTAATTATAGTACTTATTAAATACACGTTATCTGTGTGAAACAGGTCTCCCACTCAGCTTAATGCTGTGCTGAGAAAAAGCCAGAATGAAAAAATTTATAATCTTTTATGCCCGCCGTTGCAAGGTGATTTTGTTAAAATTTGATGAAGTATCAAAAATGTAATATATTATATTGGCCCTACTTTAACGAAGAGATATGTCATTCCCATATATATTTGTCTTCTATTCTCTATCATTTCATATTGTAGTAGAGTAACAACTTTGCTACAGGACCAAGTGTAACAACAGACAGTGGATCACTACTTTGTAATAAATGTTCTAAAAATATGTTTTATATTTTAGATAACAAAAAAGGGTTCTATAGAAGAGTTTGAAAAATGTAAAGGAAATGAACTATCAGATTTTAAAATCATACAATTGAAGGAGTCAGAATTTCTTATGCCTGGCTTTGTGGACTGTCATACACATGCCCCACAGTTCCCCAACATTGGGCTAGGGTTGGACCGGCCACTATTAGAGTGGCTAGAAAAGTACACATTCCCTTTAGAGAAAAAGTATGGTGATACAAAATTTGCTGCTGAGGTCTACAGTCAAGTAGTGGTAAGTAATTATCACCCATTTAAAAAAATAAATGTATCTAACTATCAAGCTTATTTAAAATAAGTAATAAAGGTTAAAAGAAATATAGGAAATATTAGTAGAAAGCCACTGCTTATTTCTAAAAAAAAATCTTCCATTAAAATTCTCATACCAGCCAGTATGGTAAGTTCTATTTTGATTTGAATTTGGAACTGCTGAGAAACTTATCTATGAAGATGATATTAAAAAAAAACTTGTTATTGTTTTCTGTAATTTAATCTCTATTTTTTAATAAACATAGTAATTATCCTCTTTGTTTATTAGTAGGTAGTTAATAAATAGATAATTAGGCATTCAAGTCACACTTTTATCTTGAGTTCAAATACCCTAGATTTATACCATAGATAATGCTTAAAGAAAGTAATGTTATTTTTTTTATGTGTACAGCAAAGGCTTTTAAAAAATGGCACAACAACCGCATGCTATTTTGGATCACTACACCTTGAAGGAACCCTGGAACTTGTCAAGAGTGCCATTGCACACCACCAGCGGGCTCTGATAGGTAAAGTCAGTATGAACAAAGTGAATGATGCTGGATATTACAATGACACTGAAAAAGAATTAACTGAAGTTGAAACATTTGTTAAAACAGTTTTATCATATAAGGTTTGTTTTAGTTTCTTTATTATGCTATGGAGGTATAGACAGGACAGAGTATAAAGGCCTTTTTACACAGTGCTTACATAAAGTGTTCAAGTTTTCTGAATTTAAAAACTGAAATCACTTACTCACTTGAGTGACTATTTTACTTTTTAAATTCAGAAAACTTTCCTACTTTGTGCCTTCTTTATGCAAGAGTACCACACATGATTAGCCTACAAGAGGATGTATCACAGCAGTGTCAGATATTTTGCACCAAAGCAAAGCAGTGTATAAACATTGCTGTGTTTCACTGTAGTTACTGGGCTCGGTGCAAGGCTTTGTAATATAATAGACTAAGGGCAGACAGGTTGCTTACTATTATTGTAAAATCATACTTGTCTCATCACAGAAAAAATCACCAAGTCTGATTGAAAAAAGCTGCTGAAAACAGACAGGCAAAGTTGTAAATAATTAAACCTGCCCTTGCAGGGTAAGCAGACTGACTAAAGTAAGCTTAAGTAAGCAGTAGGTCGTGGGTTCGATTCCCATCTTGCTTCTGAGTGTTTCAAGTGCGTAACCTATTTTGGATAAAATTGTTTAGACGTTTTAAAGCAAGAAGTTATGTTTGTCAATTTGATGTGAATGAGTTTGAGATTGGGGGGGGGGGGGGGGTGTCATGATGACTACGACCCGCCTCTCGGACGGCCACTGGTTTCCACAAACACATTTCGTGTCGTGTATGCAGGCCAGTGTAGGAGATTCCCTAATTTCCCATGGAGCAGGAATACAGTAAAAGTGATCTCTCTACATACTTGTGCATACATCCACTGTTACTTTCGAACGACACCAACCGTCAGCTTCAAGTTAAAATATTTCCACAAATTACTTAGAAGACTGATTGTGAGGTCAGCGACTTGAACTATAACCGTGTCGTAGCCAATACGTAGATACCTAATGCGATAGTACGACACAAACAAACATTTAAGACTTAACGCCGACTCCCCACGCAAGTTGCTAAATGCCGCTTGTGGTCTCCTAACACATTGCGCTATAAGGCTTAGGTCATATGACAGCGCAGTAACACAAGTTTTTTCGTTCGCATGACGGGAAGCGACTGCATTTCATTGTCGCTCGTCACCTGAGACATAAAACATTTTAACTTATATTAGTAAGTATATTATATTAGTAGTAAGGGATCGATAGGATATTGGGACCGGCAGTTAGTTGCAGTCCAATTGGACTGCGCGACTTAAATTTGACTTTACGTTTATTTACATAAATACCTAGGTATATGTATAATTTTATATTAGTTAATAGTATGATTTGGGAGGTGCATCTCCATCTACACATTGGATGGAAATGCACCTCCCTGAAAGTAATCCTGGTGGCACCCATGGTCTCTTGTGTCCTGTAATTTCACCAGTTACAGTTCCCTTCACAGCTGATTACAGCAATGTTTACACTCCTGCTTGTGGCAAGATCCGTGGTGGTTGATACCTGAACGGTCCCTTGCACAAGGAACCTATCACCTAGTTTTAGACTAAACAGTCTAGTCTAGTACGAGTTCCGATGGTTTACGAGCTCGTTCAAACTGTCAGGCTTCTCCATACGTTTCACACCAGCGCCCCTAGCGGTAACTATCAACAACTAGTAAAATGTACGGGCAAAAACTGTCACTTTGATCGAACTCGTATTAGACCCCCAGTAGTGTAATATGAGTCATCGGATAGGACCCGTGGAGTGTCCGGGTAAGAATAGCACGCACCCGTCTTCCCGTCGGGTGACCGTATGAGGCGACTAAGGGAAAACAAGAAGACGGGCAGCAGCGTCTTCCTATTGCATTACCTTCCACCTATACTGGGATCTCCAAGCCGCCTGCCAAGCGTGGGGATTATTAACCCCTCCCTTCCAAGGACTTGGTTCAACAGTGGACGTCTTCCTGCAGCTGATGATGATGATTAGTCCGCACATCTTTTTCAGAATGATCTAATAGAGCCTGTTATAACACCAAGATTCGCTGTGAGCTGTGATAAAAAACTTATGGATGGTCTTTCGAAAATATCGGACCAGTATAATTGTAAGATACAGGCACGTATACCTAATTCTTATTTTTTTTTTTTTCGTTCAACTGATTAGACTAGCAAGCCGTTCGCCTGATGGTAAGCCAAGAGACACGTCTACCAATTCTTAAGTCTACTGTGTCCGGTAATTTCACCAGCTCTCCAATATTGGAGCGGTTAGGTGATGCTGCAATCCGGTTCTAGGTTCTTTATTTCAGGGCAGAATATCTTCTGCCGATCCGGGCCCGTTAGTTATAAATTTTACCTTGTATCTAAACCATATCACCTCCTGTGCCTTGTGTTGCTCAGCAAGGCGTGCAGATGCAACGGGTAAGTGTGATTATACCTAACTGCGATACTCATGCAAGTTTATAATTCAGATATATTTATCGTAAAAACTATTTAAAAATAAATACAATTGAAAAAATTACAAGCCTTTATATACATAAACATACATAAACATAGCCTACTTTATATACATAAACATACATAAACATAGCCTACTTTATATACATAAACATAGCCTTACCGGATTTTTGAAGTGTAAACTTCATCGATATACTATACCAACTAGATTAGCTGTCACGAACAAAATGACATCGAAAATGTGGTCGCGGTTACATTTATTTACACGTAGACAGAATATAATACAGACATATACCAAGCGTGCCGCCGATAAGGACAGAAAAATAAGTACATACTAAATTTAGAGTTGCCACGTAAGGGAAATTTTACCCTTTGTGTAAAGCAAATACGGAGATTGTTGTAAATTATATTTTCTTTCCTAACCAAAAACCACTTTTTTGACACAACATTTACTTTTCTTACAGTATATCGTCTTAATCTATGACAGTCTGCAAAAAGTACGAAAGTGATTGTTATAATAATGTCCTCCTAGCCGAAACGACCACAGCGGCCAATCTTTCACAAGATCAGCCATGTACGCAGGAGATATTATAGTGCACAAGTGCTTGCGTAGACACAAGTGTACTCTCTCTTCCTTTATATAATAGGTACCTCCCATAATCCGATGGGACGGAAGACAGACACGACTGGGGAGAAGTTAAGACTTTTACATGCCCATCCGACGCATGTGTGGCGTATCTCGGATCACGGTTTCGGAACGCCAAAGGGGCTGTCAAAAAGATGACAGCGCGCTAGTATCTATGGCAGAGACATGTTTTAATTATTACGATTACTCCACTGTATTATAAGTTGTTCTCTCTCAATTTGATTCTAAGTGTTTATTACCAAAGCTCGGTGTTTTAATTTGACGGACAGGAGTCGGGCATACGTCCTATCGCAAATCCCGACACATGGATCATCTTACTTTACAGACAATCAGGTCATCGGCCTGCATTGTCCTAGCCAGTAAGGAACAACTACTCAAATTTGTTGCCCTTCGCAGGATTCGAACCCACGACGGAGGCTACAAAGTGAATTTACACTTAGTATCATATATGCTGTAGCTAGGGTCTATTCCACATTGTTCACCTGGGTGATATCACGTGGTGATTAAAGTGGCTAAGAGCTGTAGATAATTATTAGCCTCATACAAAAAAGTTAAGAGATAAAAACAATAATATGCTATTTCCCAGAGAGGTAGGCAAAAATTGGCTTTCTTATAGCTTAAGGCTTAAGTTTTAGTAAATTTCTCCAATATACAAATCTATAGTACTAGTATCTTGGGACAATCTACGCTTGACCAATGACCACCTGATCTCAATCTACGCAGATCCTTTAGTAAGGTAACCAGATAAATGATTACAAATACTTGTAAACTGTATAAATACATATTTAAATAGATAAATAACACCCAGACAATTGTTCGGAATCCTTCGGAATCGAACCCATGTCCTATTGGGCAGCGGCCAGGTCCCTCAGATCGTCGAACAGCCGTACATCGCCACCGTCCGCGGCATGTACTGCTCGACCCACCCGACACGATGTCCGTCCTCCTGGACCATGACACAACACCAACACCGACAACGATGTCAAGAGTCGTAAACACATCAACACACAGACACCGGTCTCGCCGGCGAGGCCGAAGGGATCCGTACACATGCGACCTCGACATGCATTCCCTCGCTGAGTTTCTTGCCGGTTCTTCTCAGCGGGGGCGCGTTGTGAACCGGTGGTAAACTCATTTTCTCTAAGCGGCAGCCCAAGCCGAGGCCGTGCCTCCCTGAGGTGCCCTTGTGCTAGTCGCTACCCAAACCCTCTCGCCCTCTTGTCCGGTGAAACAGTACTATTCCTACAAAAAAAGAAAGTGATGATCAATAAAGCAAAGTGACTATCAAGCTTCAGTTGTCCACCAAACTTTGATGTCTACTGAAAGTGTGTTTGGTATTTATTCGTGATTCAAGTTAGGCAATGCCAAATGAATCATTTGATAGTTATTTAATAGTCACTTTGCTTTATTGATCATCACTTTAGTTGTCAAACGAGATAGGTACATAATAGGAGGGCAAATGAAACAAACTATTCAACGTCGGTACTATTTATTTATAATTCAGACAAATTTACCAATAAATTGTAACCAACAACATACATACATAATTATATTTAAACAACATGCATATAGTAAAAGATTGTGCCTATAAATAACGAATGAATACGTCCTGCGCAGCCTTGGACGAATTACTTGAGCGCTTACGTTATTTCTGAATATTTAAGCATTTGGGAATAACTTTTAGCAACCTAATTAATTCTTTTTGTTGCTGCTATCCACAGTATACAAATATCCATATTTTCAGGAAATCATAAAAATAAATTCGGGAAATCTGAGAAATTCTTCGATGCACCCAGCATGTGGGATCGTGTATGATGCACTTAATAATAATTTACCACTTATTTATGGTAGTTTCTCTTTTATACACTGGCAACACTGATAATGGCGATCAATAAACTGAAAATTTTAGGTTATGGATGAAAAACAAGAATTTATCGATCTTACACGTAACTTTCAAGTAAAATAATAACTAATTTAGAGCAATAAGATCTAAATAAGTCGTTTACATGTATTAGTTTCTAAATGTAATCTCTAAATTGGCCATAATAATTCACGTTTACCTGTGAAACGATACTCCACTAATTTTACGTTCACTGTCACTTTTACAGCCTATAATATTGCACTGCACGATTCTTATAGGATTTCCACAACACACAGTAATGTCACAGTTAGTTTTTTATTGAATTTTAAGTTATTTATTTAATATTAAAACCACGATAAAATTGTCACGGAGCAAAGTGGGAGCAAACGTCAAATTTGTTTCGCACCCACGGCGCGGAAAAATCGAACACATGCTGAGGGACAAAAAATCATATACACTGTTTCTTTCTATCACACGTAACCTACATAAACGCATTCTTTTCTTGCGTGAATGAGAAAGAAAGTGTCCAGCCCTCTATTGTTTTCTTCCTCTAAGTATTTACACAACTATACACGTAGCTAGAAATTGTAGAAAATAGTTTTAAATAATTCGGAACGTCGGACTAATAGCAGCCTTCACATGTAGTAATAAAGTCTAATTCTGTATGCAGTAATGTTGGCACATAAAACCTTTACATCGGAGACAAAGAAAAATCAATAAAACCGCCAAAATTATACGAAAAAAAGTAGTTGTTTTGACTGTACTCATTTAAAAGAAAATCTTAACCACTATAAAATAAGGTTCAAAACAGGTGTGTTTCCATTGTGTGTGTACTGACTTACAAACTTATCCGTGCTGGTGGCAAAAACGAGAACTAACTTTTTTATTATGGTAATGACGTGTAGTTTAACAGTTTCGTATAGACAGTGGCGACACGCCTATCGGCAACATTAATTTTGTCAGTCTCTAGCGGAGAAAATATCAAATAAATAATTTTTATTTCGTATTATAATGATATCTTACTTATATTTATTATTTAAACTAGTAGTAATAAGAAAACGAAACGAAAAAAAATTTCCCCATCTGCAATTTTAGTATTACGATAAGTATTAAATTATTTGGACAGTTTATAAACGCGCAATAAGGAATTTCGATACATCCTGTTGTCGGCTCGTACTAATTTGAAATAAGCGACAGCCTCTCTATTTTCGTGACCACTTTTCGGGCCGTGACAGCTAATCTTGTTTAGATAGTATATCGATGGTAAACTTCTTTAGCGGCGCTGTGCACTTTTTCGGATGGGGAAAAAATGTTAAATTCGCGTCAGGACACGTGACTGAAAGACCAAAAATAGCAATGCAAGGTAACTTTATTCAATAGGTGGATGTGTAAAACAGCGCCATCTGCTAACTTTACTTATTATCACGTCGTATCGTGGTCGTATCATCAACAAGTCTAATATTTGCTCATTTATATTACACGTTGTACTAAAAAATCTAGACGGAAAATAGTAACATTCAGCCTGTTGATGTTTTCAAGTTAAATGTGAATATTCAAGTTTTCACTTCTGCCGGCACTCCCAGAGTGCAACCCGTTGTTTTTTTAGTAGAGGCCGCGCTGTGATCTGATGGTACTCGTAGTTGTAAAAAAGATGGACCTTCAGAACCATATTTGAATACTTTTTAAATTTTCAGAGCCACATATCCGAAAATAATCAGGAAATTGAATATGTATTAGAAACAAATCCTTCATGCACCTGCTACGCGGATGTTTACGATAAGAGCGGGATTTTAAATGATAGGGTAAGTAATAATAATTGTTTAAATAGGGGATAGAAGAACTAGGTATTTAATAAGAGTTGGCTAGATAGTCTACCACAAACAGACAGGAGGTATACACAAACAGCTAGAATAATGCATTGTTTGTTTGATTAACATTGTTTTTATTTTTCTTATCATTAGAATTAATATTTAGTTGACAGCCCTGTCCGGCTCTTGTTATTTTTAGGACTTTTATTACGGTATCATTAGAAGGAAAACTTTGAGAGCCACCCATCATTATGCGAGAAGATGACCTTAATACACATGAGTCAGACAAAGGAAGTGGTAATGTTAATGGTCTACCCATGGGGTGTAGGTACGGGCAAGAATAGCACCCACCAATCCTCCCTTTGGGTGTTGAAAAGGTCCTCGGGAGCAGTGGGGCTCAACCGGGGTATGTGGGATTCTTACCCACTAAAACCCCCGCGGCTATCACATCGGCACATGAGAGGGGACGCCAGGGCTCTCCGGTGAGATCTGCACCAAGGGCCCCTCAGTGCCTTGCCTTTGAGCCTGCCGCCGGGGGGCGCATTGTAGCCCCCCGGGAACCAGTCACGGTGCTCACGGGGACGGGGGTCGCATCCCCGCCGCCGTTCTCCTCGGAGTCGCCGCCGTACTCAATGGACGTCCTAAGAGCCCACACCCCGAACGTCTAGCAACTCCGAAGGGTCTTTCTATTGGACTTCCTCAACTACTACTGCGATCCCCAAGCCGCCTGCCAAGCGTGGCGATTATAGCAAACCCACCCTCGCCTCCCTTGTGAAAGGCCTTTGTTCAGCAGTGGACATCCTTCGGTTGATAATGATAAATATTAATGGCCAACTCTAATCACATTTTCTTAACGACAGTGCATCATGGCACATGCAGTGCATCTAACGGCGCAGGAAATCTCGTTAATGTCGTGTCGAGGCGTGTCAGTCGCGCACTGTCCCGCCTCCAACACGCGCCTCAAGTCCGGCTTGTGCCCTGTGAGGAGCCTCATCGATGCCAACATCACTGTTGGACTGGGAACTGGTGAGGAATGTTCTTCATCTGTTACTGCCGCACTCAGACGACAATAGGGATGATGACTGAATAGAAAAAAATCTAATTAGTCCGTCAGTTAGATTATCAAAAAATATTGGACACGTATTTTTAACCGACTTCAAAAAAGGAGGTTCTGTATTCGACGCGTATGTATGTAATATTAATAAAAATGCGTAATATTCATATATGTTAGTCTATGTGGGCTTCTAAACGAATTTACCAAATTTCACGAGTGTATGTATGTATGTATGTAGGTTTGTCCACGGATTTCTCAGAAACTACAAGTCCGATTTCGAAAATTCTTTTTGCAATAGTTAGAGTATCTTTCAACTTAGGGTAGAGTACAAATTTCATCAAAATCGGTCCAGTAGTTTAAGAGATATAAACTTTTTGTGTTTTCAGTAAGTTACTGTAATGTAGACGTTCGAGTTGCGTGATAGTGCTGATATACCTATCTTGGTAAAATAAGTCACTAAAAAGTGTTAAATAAACTAATATAGTTAGTTTATTTCTTTTGTCGATTAAACAAAAAACGACGAAGATATAGTGCTTTGAAATGTTGCGTGACGTCACTCCGGTATACAATTTTTACTGAGGTGTGACGTAAAAAGCCCCCACTCCCGAACTTAGACGCTCTATATCTTTGGCAATTTTTATTTCTTCTTCTTCAATTTAAGAGCTGAGCTCTTGTCGGTGAAACAATTTCCAATCCGATCTATTATGTGGCTTTATTTTGACTTCCTGGTACGACACTCCACCCACATTTTCTTCTATCTGCTTCATGAAACTTCGCCTTGGTCTTCCTCTTCCTCTTTTCCCCGTCTATTTTACCTTCCACTAAAGTTTTAAAGAAG
Source organism: Furcula furcula (assembly GCA_911728495.1). Lineage (NCBI taxonomy): Eukaryota > Metazoa > Arthropoda > Insecta > Lepidoptera > Notodontidae > Furcula > Furcula furcula. The sequence continues at coordinate 11,101,502 of OU452261.1, read as the reverse complement.
GTGTCGTGTCGTATCAAGTGGCCAATCATCTTTCCTCTCCTATTCTCTTGATTGATCTTAAAATTTCTCTTTTTCACCAACCTATTCCAAAACTTCCTCATTAGTTTTCATTTCCGTCCAACTTATTCTTATTCAAATAATAATATAGAAATATAGATTTTTTGATAATCTATATGACGGACTAAAAAAATTTTTTTAGTCATCTAGCTAGCATATTACCGTTAATTCACATTTAGTAGTTTTTTGTGCAAAGGATCGCCCAATAACGAAACATATGCCACAATCAATAGATACTGAATATTTAGGGGGTCTAGTACGAGTTCAGGGGGTCTAGTACGGGTTCAGGGGTCTATTACGGTTTCTGATAGTTTACGAATTCGATCAAACTGTCAGTTTTCTCCATACATCGCCCCTAGCGGTAACTATCAAAAACTAATAAAATGTACGGGAGAAAACTGACAGTTTGATCGACTTCGTAAACTATCAGAACTCGTACTAGACCCCCTGAATATTTTGACATCTGTTGATTGAAGCATATCTTTCGTTATTGGGCGAGCTTTTGCACAAGGATTAAGTAATATTGTTGTTGGTAATGTTTTATGGTTATGTTGCTAATATTTCAGTGGATAATATCAAAAGAAGATGTAGTGACAAAAATTGAGAAAGGTATGCTGAGATGGTTTGGCCATGTCGAGAGAATGAATGAGGAACGATTGACGAAAAAAGTGTATAAGGCGAGTGTGAATGAAAGTGTTGGAAGGGGTAGACCTAGGCAAACGTTTCTTCGGAGTCGCTGGACGCTCGGGGTGTGGGCCCTTTGAGCGTCCATTGAGTACGGCGGCGACTCCGAGGAGGACGGCGGCGGGGTTGCGACCCCCGTCCCCGTGAGCACCGTGACAGGTTCCCGGGGGGCTACAATGCGCCCCCCGGCGGCGGGCTCAAAGGCAAGGCACTGAGGGGCCCCTGGTGCAGATCCCACCGGAGAGCCCTGGGGTCCCCCCTCTCATGTGCCGATGCGACAGCCGCGGGAGTTTTAGTGGGTAAGAATCCCACATACCCCGGTCGGGCCCCACAGCTCCCGGGGATCTTTAGAAGATTTCCCCCGCGTCAAAAAAAAAAAAAAGGCAAACGTTTCGAGACCAAATCAGGGACGTCTTGAAAAAAGGCCAGGTCAAGAGTACCTACCCTAAACCGAAGAGCATGTATGAAGGGAATAATGAAAGTGGACGAAGCGAAACAAGTATGTAAGGATCGTAGCAAATGGAAAGAAGTGGTCTCTGCCTACCCCTACGGGAAAGAGGCGTGATTATAATATGTATGTATGTATAATATCAACAAACATTGTTTTATTAGATGTATCTGGGGGAGACAGCGCATCTATGCTGGACGCTATACGGAGAGCGATGGACGTGTCCACATGTCTGGAACTTCAAGGCAAAGACAAATACTCCTTAGACTGGAGGGAAGCGTTCTATCTAGCCACGTTGGGAGGTGCTAAAGGTAATTATTTTCGGAGGTAACCATGGTACAATCAATGCAGAAAAAAATATCTGCACTGCAGGAAACCCGTCTTAGTAAGGACCACTGTAGGTACGCGAATCAAAAGTATTTAAGCATTACTCTGTTTTAGTATGTGCTATACTCCATTTCAAATAAATTTATTTTTGGGGTTGTAAAACAAGACCTGTCTAAAGCAAGCAAAAACAGCTTGTTTTTGCTTGCCCGCCACCGTTAACAATGTAGACGATAAGTAGTTATCGAGGCGCATACTAATGTGTAATTAGATAGACGTTTAAAAGTCTATTTGAAACGCAGTATATGTCAGGTTCACTAGCTATATGATGATTCGCTGTCGTAGGTAGCGGCTGAAAGAACATCGTTCGTCCCTTATGATACCAATACACAGCGATACCTGACACGGTGCTCTTCTGACAGGGAGACCGCGACCGAGCCTCCCGGATGCGTCCTCTGCAAGACCGTCGGGCACACCGCGAACTATCGCGGCTGCCCGAGGGCCCCAAAGAGGAACCGCCGGGTGGCGAGGCGCAACAATCTCCGCACTCCCTTTCCCTCACATTTTTCAATGCGCATGGCCTCTCCCGAGAAAGAGATCAGGTTGCTGACTTCCTGTGAAGTCACCAAGTTGATGTCTTGCTGGTGCAGGAGACCCTCCTGAAACCTCTGATTCGAGAGTCAGTGCACACCCAGCTCCGCTCCCGTCGATCCGACGCACCTCGATCTTGTGGATAGGGAAGTAGAGCGCAGGTCCTCACCCCCTCCCACCGAATCCCTCTCCCCGGTCACGCAGACCGAAGTGGAAGACCTGATCAATGGCCTTAAGCCGAAGAAAGCACCGGGCTCCGACGGCATCTCCAATCGCGTCCTTAAGGTTCTCCCTGTCCATCTGATATGTCTTTTAGTGACTATCTTCAACGCAGCCATGTCCCACTGCGTCTGTCCTGCCGAGTGGAAAGACGCGGAAGTAGTAGGTATCCCTAAGCCGGGTAAGCCTCGCAGCAGCCCTGCGAGCTACCGGCCTATCAGTCTTCTCAAGTCTCTCGGCAAACTCTATGAGCGCTTGCTGCTGGCGAGACTCAGAGTTTGTCACTTCCAATAATATCCTTATTGACGAGCAGTTTGGCTTTCGAACCAGACACTCTTGCGTCCACCAGGTGCACCGCCTCACGGAGCACATCCTGACCGGGCTCAACCAGCCCAAGCCCGTCTACACAGGCGCCCTATTCTTCGATGTTGCCAAGGCCTTCGACAAGGTCTGGCACAACGGCTTGATATACAAGCTCTTCCAGTTAGGAGTCCCCGATAGGCTCGTACTCATCATACGAGACTTTCTCTCGAATCGTACCTTTTGATACCGGGTCGAAGGTACGTTTTCTTCGCCCCATCCTATACAGGCCGGAGTCCCCCAGGGTTGTGTGCTCTCTCCCCTCTTGTTCAGCCTATTCACAAACGACATTCCTCGTTCGAACAGAGTCCAACTCGCCCTTTACGCGGATGACACCGCTCTCTATTATTCCCATAGGAACATGTCCTATTTGACGCGTGCTCTTCAAGCCGCAGTCGACGCCCTGGGTCAAGGGTTCCGTACGTGGCGCATAGAGGTGAACCAGGAGAAGAGTGCCGCGGTGGTCTTCTCCCGGGGACCCGCCAATATGTTCTCCGCGCGGAGCCTTCGGCCCAGCAGACGCCTGGCCCCAATATCCCTATTCAATCGCCCTATCCCCTGGACTAGGAAGGTTAAGTACCTCGGAGTCGCCTTGGACTCCGCCATGACTTTCGGCCCGCACATTCGGTCCGTCCGCAATCGAGCGGCTTTCGTATTAGGTCGCCTGTATCCCCTTCTCTGCAAGCGGAGTAAAATGTCGCTTAGAAATAAGTTGGCATTATACAAAGCTTGCATTCGCCCAAATATGGCTTACGCAAGTGTAAATTTCGCGCACGCCGCCCGCACCCGTATCGATAGCCTCCAGGTTATCCAAAATCGTTTCCTCCGACGTGCCGTCGGTGCCCCGTGGTACATGCGGAATGTAGATCTGCATTCCGATTTCAAGTTAGATCCCCTTCGTCCTTCAGATTACGCCCCTAGTCCTTCAGACTCGCACCGCAGACCACGGCACGTACTGCTCGACCCTCCTGACCCCATGACGGTCCTATTGGACCGGGATGCGCCGAACCCTCCCCGACAACCGTATGCTACACTAGCTATCAGACACCGGTCTCGCCGGCGAGGCCGAAGGGTCGTACGTATGCGACCTCAACGACGTGCATCACCCCACTGAGTTTCTTGCCGGTTCTTCTGTGGGGGCGCGTTGTGAACCGGTGGTAAACTCAGCCCTCTCTTAAGCGACAGCCCAAGCCGAGGCCGTGCCTCCCTGAGGTGCCCTTGAGCTCGTCGCTACTTCTGCCGTTAAGGCTAGAGCGCTTCAAGCGCTCGCCTCCTATTGTCCAGTGAAGCTGTAATGGACATCTGCGGCCAACAGCGTCTATCATTCCCAAAAAAAAAAAAAGAAAGCTCTTCTGTGCTTGTGCTGTTAATAATACGCTAAGGCTGCACCAATTACCATCAGGTGGCACAATCCCCCTAGTGAACTAAATTATTTACCAACTCTGGTTTTGTCCCACTGTTGGACACGGGCCTGCCCTCAAGATGAACGGACTTAGGCCATGGTCAAGTGCGGGTTGTTAGGCCATGGCCAAGACGTGCGGTTTAATGGACTACTCCCTACTATATCTAAGTGGAATCAAGACATTCCCCATTTTGCGTTGCGATCTCGCTTGTCTTGTTCTTATTCTCCGTTCAATTTCAATATTGCAGCCCTAAACCTGGACCACAAAATCGGTAATTTCGACATCGGCAAAGATTTCGACGCGTTACTCATTAACGTGTATGCAGAAGGTGGTCAGATTGACGAGTACAAGGGCTCCATGGATCGGGGCAGTGCGGAGTACGCCTTGGATTTGGTGCAGCGGTTCATATTCCTGGGCGATGACAGGAATATAAAGCAAGTTTATGTCAAAGGCAAAATGGTAAAAGACGATGTTAGATATGCTATTTAGAACCGTAAATGATTATATTTTTACAAAAAAAAAAGTCCAAAATTAAAAAAAAACTTCGAATTTTTATTATATTTTTTATGCAATTTAAATTAGTAAACTATCTTTCATAGACAAAAAAATGGCAGGGAACTGATGTAGAATATTATAAAATAAAAATTCTTCAAATAGTTACTATATTTTTTTATTTTTGTCTAATTCTTTATAATTTGTGTAGAAAAATGTGCAAATATAATGTGAAAAATACAAACTGAATTTATATAAGCGAAATACCGTTACACGATAATACTAAAAGGAATTAAAACTATTAATTCCACAGTTACACAATAACGAACGCAATCAATTCGGGTTGGCCACTTGACAGTGGGACAGTGTGTTTGTACCTAACAAATAATAACAAAAATCCACTATCAAATATATAAAACCGCGAGTAACACTGCTTATAATTTTGTTTAAAGCTTCACAAAAAAAAACTATTTTTATGACAGAAAATAATACTCAAATGCAACTGGTGTCGTTAAATACTTAAATCGGTGGAATGATAAGGTATAAATCTATGGTGTCTCGGAGAAACCCGTGAAATCCAGAAAGGTCTTTTTCGTTAAAAGACTTTGAAGATTCGAATTAAAATTACAAATATTAAAAGTGAAGTAAAAAATAAAATCACTACAATTATCTTTGATTGACAATAAAGAGCATGAGCAAAAAAAAAATGATAAAATTTAATAACTTCGTATTACCTGACTAAAAAATGGCCAAATTGAAGTTACCAGGTTTCTCCCGGACACCACATAAATGTATTCGAGTGTTAGTTATAATAAATAATAATAACATATGAACAGTCTTATAAAATTAAAAATAATATACTATCTAAACATCAGAGCAACTTATATTATTGTACAAAAAGTTTTACTAGTTCATATTAAAACCTTTAAAAATTGTTAATTAATAAAAAAATAGGACGCACTTGAATATAAAGACAAAAATATAAGCTAATGTTTACAATTTACAATATAATGTTTGGTCGCCGTTGCTATCACAATTCGACAGATCCATCCATCAGACGACGGTTGCATTGTGATGACAAAAACAACTCAATCCGCGTCCACTACAATTTCGTTAATTCTCCTATCACTAATCAATGAACACAGGAACTTGGACGTGCAAATCCAAAAATTCAAGCCGTCGTTACAACTATGTACCTCATGGCTTCTTAATATATTTGCAACCCTTATTATAACACTCGATAAATGTCTAACACGACTACAATTCAAAGTTATTGCTTCTTCAGCAACAATACCTTTTTGAAGTATTGCTGTTGAGAGAACGAAACGGAAAGGTACTTCACAATATGGCCACTAACAGCACTAGCATATGGCTACGCAGCCAAACGTTAATACTAATGTAATACATACTCGATTAAAAAATATTTTGAGCTGCCTTAAATTCAGTTGGCACCGGCCATGCGCTAAACTCGAGCAAACGCGTACAAAGACGATGTTTCACCAACTGTATTGGACTTGCATTGTATCGACTAACCTAATACAGTCTTAAAAATATAATCTTAAAAATATAAAGGTATATTTTATAAAAAAAATGTGCAAATTGTGCATTAAACAATGTTACTAAAAATAACTAAATTATACAATCAATCGATAACGAACTTTGATCCTTTGAGAGCCTTATAAACTTAATAACGTAATAATTAGCTAACTGTGTAAATAATGGGGTAGGAAACATACAATCAAATGTCAAAAGATTATATAACTAAAATAATTGTTCATAAGACATATCAGAACAAACTAGCACCTATGTTAATTCATTAAGATTCAAATCGCTATATATTTACAGCCAGTTACAAAACAACCATTATTCAGTAATTCCACAACTGTTATCGTTTTGTACTATTCGATAATAGACATTTCAATTGCGATACCTGAATGTGAGTTTATAACCAATATTGTAGTTAAAACATACATGTGTATGCAACAGTGATCATTAGTTAAGATAAACTTTTATAAAGATATGTCAGTCTTTTATATGTGGCTCCAATTTGGCGATAACCCGATCGATTAGCAAAGTAAAATACATAAGTATGTATATTTCCTAAAAACACCTGTTAAGGAGTTGTTGCAAAATGGGCTAGGACTATGTACACCACCTCAAAAAATCGAGAAAAATCCATAGAATTCGTATAGAAGAATAAATAGTTCGTTTGAATTACTATTATTGTTGTAATTTTAAATAACATTTATTTTATATCTATATTAAACATGGCGTCCTAAGATGGCGTCTCACTGATGCCGAATTAAACTGTCAGTCAGCCAGCTGTCAATAGCTACTGTTGCTGTCACACTTGTGCGTGTATTGTATGTAGTGAATTGATTATCATTGATATTTTAATTATTAAAATGATGTATGAGAAAACAGAAACAAAAATACAAAGAGTACTGTCATAAAAATACTTTTAACGCCATTGATAATAAATATGACGCATGACAGTGACACTTTTCCGCCATGCCAGTATTTTGTTATGTGTTGCAATTCTAAGTAAAAATTCTTAAGTTTTACAAGCCAAATTAAAGTAAATGGATAGTTAAAAACTATTTTATGTGTGTTTCTCTATTTTAGAGTATGGTGTACAAAGTCCTAGCCCAGGCTCCATACATTTTGGAACATCTCTTTTGGCATAATTTTATTTGTATACAGTATGAGCAAAATAATACAGTTGAAGATAAATGAGGTAGAAAGAAATGCACAATTAAGGTTTATTATAAGCCACACATCACTAATGTTGTTTAACTAACTCGAAAGAACGAAAATAACCACTAAATAATAATTTTAATTAACTAAATAATTTATTTACAGGAATGTTTAGTCGTATTAATTTGACACTGGCAACATTAGTGCCATAAAGAAATTACAAAATTACTTTTATAAATTTCATATTTGCATTATTTGCCGACCTATGCTCGCCTAAATTATTTAGTTTTTATTGAAGCCGAGTCAATATATAGGTATAGTCTACATGGCACAGATAAGATTGCTTTTATAAAAACAATTAATTGTGAATTATATATAACGCTATTTGGAGATCGCTCGTATGATCGTGCGATTGTGCGTTCAAGTAATCAATCGTCTCATGGAGTGTCCATATGTACGAGTCGCCGGAGATTCGGAGAAGGTTTCTAGCAATCTCCAATTAGGACAGCGCTATAAGACTCACGAAGTCTTAGTAGAAGATTAAGTGTCCTAGACTTTCGACTTACAAATGTGGTATTTACCCTTGTTACAGAAACACATTGAATTCTGTATTTGATCATAACCGTTGAACGTATATATCTAGAGAGCGTTATTTGGGTTCATGACAATTAATTCTGTTCAGTCGATATAAAATTATTAACGATATTCCTAATTCATTTTCATAAGATTCTCCAATAGATTAAACTAAAGGTGACTATATTAATTATTAAATACAGATGCTATACTACACGACGCTGCTAGCTATACTTCTAATTTTGCGCTTCACTAAAGTTTTCTATTAAATGAGTATGGGGGAATCGGCTATTTTTTTCTATAAATCATAGTTGGTACAGTTTTAATACAATACAATATTTAAGGCAAATTCGGGTCCGCTCTAGACAAACTGACTGAAGATTTTTAATATTTTTCACACCACCTGCTCGATAATGTCACATTATATGTCATATAAAGATGACATAAAGTGCCTCATTATTGCCCTATAGTCTAGCCGGGTAGTAATGTTGTACTAAACTCCCTTGGGTAATAATGTGATTTGAATTTCGAACGTCAAACGAAAATTCCTCTACACTTTTACCACAGGTATATAATATGTATTACTACTCTAAGCAGAGAACTGCACGAAAAACAAAACATTTGAAAATCGAACTGAGCGCGACGAGCACAACCCAGTGTTCTATTCTAGAAAATAAAATGAAAAAGATGATAACGCGGCACTATGTTGATATTATTGACGGTCTCGTTGGTCTAGTGGTTAAACACCCTGGCCGCTACCCAATAGGTCGTGGGTTCGATTCCCACCAAGTGTCTGCGTGTTATTTAACTATTTAATTAATATTAGTTATCTGGTTTCCATAGTACAGGCTCTGCCTAGTTTGGGATCAGATCACCGTGTGTGGACTGTCCCAAAATATTGTTATTATTTTAATTCTAGCAATATTTGTATTTTATTACCTCGCAGTAGGTGTGAAAAGTAGTGTATTCACCTCGGGGATAAAGGTGCATCTTGGGCGAGCTTAAATCCCTCGCTGTACTCAGGATTCTAGTACATATTAACTCTTTACTCCCTCGCTGCGCTCGGGAGTTTCTATAATCCTTCGTTATGCTCGCGATTCAATTAAACGCCCGCGACATAAGACACTACTTTATCCCCTTGGTGCATAAACTACTATTACTGCCGAACCTACAAACGTCAATTATAGTTAATTGTACTTTTTATTTCGACACTCGAAGCCATTAATACTTAATTACGTTCAGAGTAAGTAGATATATCAATAATCTCGTCATAATTAGTCAAAAATAATCATAAGAGGCTCTGAAAGTCAAAATAAAGAGATTACAAAAAATGCCTTAATTGGAATTAAAGTTAACTGTCGTTTGTGAGTGCGGCAGCTAGTAAAGCTTCATTAAAAGTTTATTTAAACTGATTTATTTATTACATTGCCTCCTTCCATTCTCACTGCACTGAAGAAAAATAATACTATGTTTTGCTAATAAATTCAATGAATACTTCAAGTATAAAAATTATCTGGGCCAGATACATTTAACTTTTGCCGCGCTAGATCGCCGCTTAAAAATTGATTTTAGTGATGCTATTTTATTTAATACAAGCTAATGTTTGACCGCTCGGTAATACCTCATGGTATCAGGGTAAGAAAAAAAGATTCTGTATCAAGTGTCGCTGTACCGACGGCAAAATGGAAGAACGATTATCCATCAGCTATCAGTACAGTGGCTTATGAAAAGTCTATACACCACCAGTGGTGGTTAACCTGCCGTAACCTCAGCAGCACTAAATATCTTCAGCTCTGCCAACTACGGGCTGAGACTGACCAAACATATCCAAAGCGGGACAAGATCTAGCGCGAGCGTACACAACGCAACAAGCGTCATCACGAGCGAGGGTCGGTCGAGCCGGGTGATACAGTTACCTGACGGTACAGTCGTTCGGTCAAGCGGTCACTTGACGAGGCTGGAGAGAGATCGCGCCTTCAGCGTCGGGGTGCGTGATCGCGCGGCAAGCGGCGCCGCCGCCGCACACGCGCGCGCGCCGGGACCGACGCCGCGAGCTGCGACGCTCGCCACCTGATCGCACCCAGTACATACCTCACGCACGGCTACAACCACCGGCGGTTTGTACGCGACATCGAGCCACACTGACGCTACGGCGTTGTCCTAATACAAGATTCGTCGTCGAATTAGGCTACTCACTATTAGAATGGAAAGTTTTATTTCCCGCTAGTTCAATTGATTAGTTCATTCGATGAACTAGTAGATTTTTTCACATCCTTATAATGATGTATTGTCATGAGTGCCTAAGCTAGGCTTCTGGATGCCTGAGGGTCTTTCTTCTGTTCCCTAGTGACCCCGTAAAATCAGCATATGTAGCGTAAATAGTTCACATTTTCAATAAAACTTACATTTTAAAAATAACTCAGGTTCATTTGAGAAAAAAACTCACTAGTTCAAATACTGATCTAATCAATCTATTTCAACTAGTAGGAACTACGTTATGAACATAGTTTAAAGCTTTTCTAAGCTTGAGTGTGGCTCCATAAGCGTTTAACAGACGGTGGCTCTTATAATCGTAATCAAACAAACACTTTAATATACACATATTAATGCCAAAACAGATAAAATAAATCAACCAATAAATGGAATATGCACACAGTTATGTCTGCGATTATCAGCTATTTTGACTATGAAGAAGCAGTAAGGAATATTCCACTATGTTCTTGAAATAATTATGAAGACAATTTATGAAGCAAAGAAAGATTTCTTTAACATACCTACATTTTAAGAGGATATTATTCAAAGAAATTTAATAAAATAAAAACAGAAAATCTTTTCAGTTTCTCCTGTTATAACAACAGAGTGCGTTTCGTTCTCTAGTTTAAAAAGCTACAAAACTGAATTAGCTATAGTTAATAATTCAAGACTGATGTTGTGGTAAAATTAATCTGAGTTATTAAATTTAAGAAGCCAACCTCTACGAGTCTTTTTTTACTCCTAATATAATGTTTAACATAACTGCACAGTTTGCTTCATATTTTTAAAAAAGCATTGCTGAGTAAGGTTGATATGCTTGTTCATACTACAATTTATATACTTACCACAAATAGCGGTAATATTGGAAGGCATAAAGTTAAAATGCGTCAAATGTGAAATGAGTCCTTGTCCAAGCACGGACCGATGTCCAAGCTATATGCTAACGTCACAATGCCTACTATGCTCGTTATAATGGTGACATATCTGCATTTTTTCCAGCATACACCTTCTAAGTCAATACGTATTCATGTGGACTATTTAGCAACCAACCTACCCCGCAATGGACTTGAGTCTGTAGAACTTTGTACAGAATTAACATAAAGAGAAAAATATTTCTATAAAAATATTCTATAGTCTACATGATGCCGGAAAATTTGCATTCCAAGCTCGATTATAGTTTCATCTATAAACAGTCTGTACACACTTAAGTTCTTAAGTGCTTATGTTCATAAGGATGAAAAATAAAATAAAACAAGAATAAAGTTATCGATATCGACACGTACATCAAACGCTTTAAACTTAAGTGAGCATGCTCCATGAAAACGTGCGTGGTGCTTGAAACAGGAACGAACGGACGAACAATGCTGTGACACATGCGAGCTTCAAGCTTAAGCGCGTCCCACACAAAGCGCGAAAGTGTTTCGTTATTAAGCAACGAAGGCTTCGCTACCGCCGCCGCGAAGTTACACAAAACCCGTAGCCAGTTTGGTTAACAATTAAGGTTACCCAGGACCTAAATTTCCACAGTTGTTTTAGTGCATAATATAAACAATTCTATTTAAATTCGCTCTCTTGATATTGCCAGATTGGAATAGCTTAGATTTCTAGATTTTGACTAGTTGTCAATATTAGGAACGCCTATACGTAATTACAAATTAACTAGGATCTTGATATAATCTCGAGTATCAACTGATACAATGTACCACCTTAGAATGTTTTACGAATAACGGCCGTCAAAAACGTCAAACAATAAACACAGCGGTAGAGCCGGCAACGTGCGGCGGCGGAAGCCTTCGCAGGGCGCCTGTTAGTCCTCCGCACCGAAGCGAACAAACACATCGACACAGTACCGGTGCGCGAGGGGCTAAAACAAAAACTCTAGGCAGGCGACTAGCACGTAGAGGGCGGTGCTGTCGTTGCGGGCGCGGGCTGAGGCGGGGGCGCATCCGCGGGGCGCGGGGAGCGCGGGGACCGCGGGTGTGCGGGGTCGGGGGGTCGTAGTACCGGCGCGGGCGCGAGCCGCGTCCAGCGACGCGGCCCCCTGCAGGAACCACTCCGAGCGCGTGCGCATGCGCGCCCGCTGCCGCTCGTGCACCTACGCACCGACGCACCGTCACCCCTGCCGCACTAGACACACGACACTACCCCACCAGGGACTAGGGTTTAGGACTGGTTCGTAGTCGCTGGAAGTTCGGGTTGTGGGCCCTAGGATGTCCATCGAGTACGGCGGCGACTCTGAGGAGGGCAGCGGAGGGGTTGCGCACCTCGTCCCCGAGAGAACCGTGTCTGGTTCCCGGGGGGCTACAATGGGCCTTCCGGCGGCAAGCTCAAAGGCAATGCACTGAGGGGCTCCTGGTGCAGATCCCATCGGAGAGCCCGGGGATTTGCTCCCATGTGCCGATGCGACAGCCGCGGGGATTTTAGTGGGTAAGAATCCCACATACCCCGGTCGAGCCCCACATCTCCCGGGGACCTTTTGAAGGTTTCCCCAACAGAAAAAGGGGTTTAGGACTGGAAGGACTACTAACTGCTAGGCTTCAATTTTTTTTGTTTATAATAGATCCAACCGTTTATTTTCTATTTGACAGATCTAATTTGACAGTTATAGTGTTGTGACCAAGTGATTATAGTGAACACGATATCGATTCATTTTTCTATCGAGTCTGTGCGGAAAGAGAACAGTCGTAGGAATGGCGCTAGTAAGTAGTAGAACGTCATTCTATTATCACTTTTGTTACATTGACACGTAATAATAATCTTCCTAAATATTAGAGCGGGGTTTTTAAAACGTTCTATTACTTACCCCATTTTTTGTTTATGGGTAAGCAGTAGTATTTTTTTCAAGGTAGCGACACTCAATTGTCCACCGCCATTTTGTGTTTGTCACTTTCATCTGTCACTCGCAACAAGACGCCCGTGCTAGTCATTGTTTGCTGAGTTTTGTATTGTTTTATATTCGAACTATAAAATGCCGAAAGGATCAGTGCTGAAAGGATAGACGAGAGAAATTGTGATCAAGCTTCGTAATTACTTTGAAGCAGAGTATCAAAATGGCGGCCCGCTTTTACCATTGTCGCAAGTGCGAGAGCGCGTTGCGGCCGCGTTAGGTATTAGTGCACCTACGGTTATAAAAATTACTACCGAAGCCTACGGAACAAGCGGCATACAGGAGAATAAGTTTCGTACGCCGAAGAAAAAACGCCAACCACGTCGTGTGACATCGGTTGACAACTTTGACGCAGACGCTATACGCCGTCATATATATAACTATTACTTACGTAAAGAAGTTCCAACACTTAAAAAACTTGTTGCTTCTTTGCGTGAATGTGATTTGTTCCGAGGCCAAAAATCGTCATCGGCAAAGGTCTTGAAAGAAATTGGATTTACTTATAAAAAATCGGACAAACGCAAAATATTGATGGAGCGTCGCGACGTAGCTTTCGGTCGTTGCGAATTTTTGAGCGAAGCCAAAAAAATTGCAGATTGGTCAAATGTTGTTTTCACTGACGAAACTTGGCTGAATGCGAACCACACAGTGTCTAAGAACTGGACTGATGACACCACTAGCTCAGTGGGAAAAGGAGAACGCCTAATCATTTGCCATGCAGGGTCTATGAAAGGATTCATGCCAGATGCTTTGTTGGCCTTTAAATCCAAAAAAACAGTTGAGTACCACGAAGAAATGAATTCTGAGGTTTACGAAAGTTGGTTTCAGGAAATGGTGCAATCATTGGAAGAACCGTCAGTCATTATTATGGATAACGCATCCTATCACTCACGCCAAATTGATAAAATGCCGACCCAGGCCGACAAAAAACAAGTAATCATTGACTGGCTTCAACGACATGGCGAAAATGTTGATAACTCCTTACTAAAAGTACAATTACTAAATATATTACGAACAAAAAAAAAATCCCAAAACGATATGTGATCGACGAAATAGCTGCAGAACATGGTCAATGGGTTCTTAGACTTCCACCCTATCATTGTCAATACAATGCCATTGAATTAATATGGGCTCAAGTAAAAGGACACGCCGCTCGAAATAACACAAAACTCCCATTCACGGCAAACAAAATGCTTGATTTATTTAAAAACGCATGTGTGGAAGTAACTGCGGAAAACTGGCAAAATGTAATTCAAAAAACAGAAGAAACTATAATGGCTTGGGATAAACACGTGGCGATAGATAATATGAATCAACAATTAATTATAAATGTCGGCGATAGCCCGAGTGACAGCGACGATGAATCTGATTTTGATTAATAAATAAATAAAAGTAAAAGTCACAATAATTGTTTCATATCATTTCATACCAATCTATATTTATACTACATTAGAATGCTACATCATACCCGTGTAAAAATAGTTAATAAACAATATCGATATCTCAATCGTAACATCACTATGTTGATAGCCATAGAACGTAAATTTTTAAAAACGTTTGTTATTTTATGTAATTTATAAAAAAACTACTGCACTTATGGACTCAATTTGTCAAAGATGATTATTATACGGGATCAAGGAGCAAACTTAGGCAGTTGTCATATTTTTAAAACCTCGCATTTAAAAGTGAACTTTTGCGTAACATGACGCAGTTACGTTCTATTGGTGCTGTCAAAAAGAAAATAAACGGTTGGATCTATTATAGTAATTAGGCCCAGTAAACACTGGAACGCACTTCAACCCAATTGGATCCATTGTGAATGCCCTATCTAGCCCATACTCTGTTTAATAGGCTGACTAAACATTGAAATTTGTTCAATTGAAATCAAAATTTTTTCTGTCTACAAAACATAACCAAAGCAATTTTATAACCTAGTTGACCAAGTATTAAATCTTGCAGTCTCATATTGTTAATAGATAGATTTATTACTTCCTTTAAAAGTGATACATCGTTAATGGATATACATAATGTATTTAGGTACCAATTATTTTCTTCGATCATCGGTTTTACTTAAAAACTTTTTACCATAATGTACTTCCTTAGTCCCGACTACGAGTATGATACCGACGTTTTCAAACATGTCCTATCCAAGACTTTAAACTATATCGTGTATCTAGTGCATTTGACAGATTTGCATCTATTACCTGTATTAATCTAAACCTGTCCATCGTTACACGATAGAAATCAAATTGTGGTCGCAACAATAAATCTAATATTTAAGTACTTACATTAAAATATCTAAATAAAACGTAATTAAATAAATGTAAATGTCCGCTTTTTGAACTCTGTGGTTGAAGCTAATAATTCAGTATTTATGAAAACTATCAAATTCCATGACTGGAATATTCTACTCTATTTTTCCAATAAATTCAGGGATATATAATAGAACAATCAATAAGGTGTAAGAAATATTGTTAACAGGTGAATGTTGATGAAACAAGAGTTCATATGTTATTCATAGGGTTATTGACCTCTTTGTTATCACAATTATGAATTGGTAATGTTAATCATATATTAGTAACAAATACTCCACTACTATTAGTAGATTACAAACAAAAGAATGTTAGGTCGTCTACTTGATAAACACAAAATAATACCAATACCAGGTAGATAATAAGGTTAAGGTCTACATTTTAAATCCGCGGCCGCAACCTTCAAATTATTGGCGTCTCGTTTTCGCAAATTTGTAAATCATGAGAGAGACAGAGAGACGAAATTCACCCACGGTCAATTCACCAGCTCTCTCTCTCACTCTCTCTCTCCATGGTTTCAATAAGTGAAGAAGAGATTAACCAAACCACTGCAATAGACACTCGCTACTTAATGTTGTGTCATCACATTAAAAGAACAACCAAAACTACTTTATAGTCAGATCATAATTTCAATATACCTATATGTATTCAGAATATTGTTACCTAAAAGGCTAAAAAATTATTTGCTATGCCCTGGAATTTATATATTAGCCGTATAAGATATTGCCGACTGACCAAACTTTTCATTAGTAATCCCCAAGCATTCACATCGATATGAATAGAAGATACAAAGGCCCACACCAACATCGTGGTGTACAAAGATTCAGTGTTCGTGTAAAGCCGTGATGTGATGGTCGTGTTCAACGTTGGTCAACTTGTCACACAGTGTTAAAAAGGAAATCGTCTAAAAACTAACAGATCAGCCACAGGTTATCCTAAATTATTTCAAAAGGATACAGACATCACTCATGCAAATCTAACGTGGACTACCGGCGTATCCAAGAGTTGAGTACCTATTTGGTAGGGGAACAACAAACAGTAGGGTAACCCTATAAATGCCACTCTAAACCAGTTTTTCCCAACAAAGTGGTTTGTGCTGAAAGGACCATGCCCATATTAGTATGGAGCTGAAAGTCAGCAATGCCCAAATTGCAGCTCTATGTCATATGATAACTTTTTAACAGTATTTGATGATGAATGTGATATCTTGATTTAATGTCATATAAAGCACTGGTTCAAAAGATATTGGACATTAAACACATAACTCCCTACTGGTTTTTTATACATTTTATCGTTTACAGACAGCATTGCTATTAGTTTTTCACTAGGAACTTCATGATCATCACATAAGCTAGGCCAGATCAGTGTTCTTTTATATACTTATCTGTATGTTATCAGATAAACATGTCAGTTATTTGGAATTATCTAGTCTGTCTCCATTGTATAGTGTCAATATGTATGTGGAAACAATTTAGTTAGATACACTGGTACTGCAATGTCAACAGAACGTCTTACTTTTATTTTGTTTCTTATCCAGTGCTTCATATGATTTAAAATTAACAACATATTTCTAGTTTTTATTTATTAGAGCAATCTTGTAATATACTTTATCTGTGCATTTCTGGGGCACAAGTGGGCATTGTCCTTTATATTGATTTGCAGAGAAAGTCAGCAGGCAGAACTTTTAAAAGAATACATAAGTAATCATCATTACCTTTATCAATACCTACCTAAAGATGAATCAAGGAGATTATTATCCATTTGCTATCAACCGATCTATACAAAATGAAGACGTGCATGTGGACGTACTATTACGTTGTAATATATGGAATTTTATGAGACAATGAATTTTATGTGTCATAAAATTCGTAAATAATTAAGTAAGTTACATACTTAACTAATTATACTTTGTCCATTTTATTATTGGTTTTTTGACAGTTCGACGTTTGAAGTTTATAGGAACGTGAACATAGTAAGTAAACAAAAGAATCGATATCGAAAAATGTACATTCGATTAAATATTTTAATAAGAATAATAATGATATTTTTTTTGATTCTGACGACTCATGTTAATGTTTCAACCTTAAAATGTAGTCTTTCTTTGTTATAATATGCATGAGGACCTCAAAATAAAATGAATGAAAGTAATGAAAACATATCATACACCTTATTTACATATTAGCATTTATTTCTATCGATTATTTGTAATCTGTGGTACAATCGTAGCAATCGTTATGTGTGGCAACTCACTAAAGTGCGGTACGCGTCCATGAAGTACAATATTATTTCTGTGAATTTATAACTTTAACAATACGAAACTTTATGGGCGTCAACTGTCAAAAAACCGATAATAAAATGGACAGAGTATAAGTACGTAACTTACGTATACATCATTACGTCACGCAAGCGGTGTGCCATGTTTCGTAAAGTTCCATACATTATGACGTCATAGTAGGTACGTGCACGCTTACGTCAACGCATTTGGTATGATGTAGCCTTTACCGCAATGAGAGATTCACATATTTATTGGTATAATCAGAAATTGAATTTATTTACTTTATCATTGCTATTAACAGATATGGTATTTATACAAGAAAATTGTTGTAAACACAATTCAGCGAGTAGTCCACGTTCAATAGAGAGAAGAAGGGATACATATTCTAGCTGTGAAATCTACAGGTGGATATTAGAACTCTTGTCACCATCACTTATAAAACATGTTCCTCAGTGTGCGCTAGAATTGAAATAGGAGGTTTTACATTTAACAGTGTCGAAAATACGCATCAACATAGTCAATATTAGATAATTATGTCATTTTATAACGGGATAGTTTGTTTCTAAGACGATTCTGAAAATGACTCATAGGAAGCACACTGTTTTTATCAAGCCCCTTAGCCTAGTTGTCATTCTACAATACGAAACGCTAGAGAATAGAAAACAATTGTATGGGAATGACCACAGATATATATTTAAATAGATAACGCAAGTATCACGATTTGTATTGAAACCAAGCGGGCCGACTTTTGAACCAAGTTTTTAACACCTTCTGTGACGTCACGGTCGAATTTAGTGACGGGAAGTCCAAACCGATTCAAAGACACCGATGCCTCGCTGATTTTTTGAAATCTTGACGGCCGACCGGCTGCAACAACAGACGCGCGCGGACTGTAAGTTAGCGGCGACCAACCCCGACGTTTCGTCGGGGTTCGGACACGCGAAGTACATGCATTTGCGTTATCTATGTAAATCTATATCTGTGGGAATGACATATCTCTTCACGTGACTGAGCGAAGACTTGGCTTGACTTGGCTACAAGTGCCGTGAAGTTATCCATAGTTAATGTCAACCCTATGATCTTTTACACACGTCTTATAGACATTCATGTTTATCATTGGGCGTTAAATCATTACTAAAATAATATTTCAACGGCAATTTTAAATGTATGTACACAATAGCTTTTTATAGTTTAAGAATTAGTCAATTTAGCCATATTTGCAAATGTTGCATAATGATTATGGACTTCGACCGATATACTTTAGAGTAATGTCTTCTTTTCGCTTTTAAGCAGACATAGAAACTAAAGGTAACAGAAGAAAATTTCCTAAAACCAAGTAATATGTAACATTTTAACTAAAGCGTAAACTCATTTTAAAGACACTGTGGTTAAATCGCTACCGGAGACCAACATCGATGCTGTGAAAGGTTAATAAGCAATTCTGTAGTGTTTTTTGATCCGAGAAGACGACTAACTATTTTGATATAATCTGCAATTGTACATTTGCGTCTCAGTTTCTGGGTTATTTAATAAATAGACTCCCCCGATAGAGGGTCAGTATGGTTCGTACCTGGGGTAGGTAGGAGAGGCTCTTGGTACTTTCCGCGTACTTGTTAATAGCGCGAAGCTCTTCCAACGTCATGTGTGGACTGGAGTTGCTGCGCGAAGATTGTGACGACGAACTGACTGACACCTGTTATGACGAAAAAAGTTACGTGTAAAGAACCACCTCCTTTATAATGCTGGTTAGGAAGTACCGTGTGGTTAAATACATTTTTAACCGACTTCAAAAAAGGAGGTTCTGTATTCGACGCGTATGTATGTAATATTGATAAAAATGCGTAATATTAATATATGTTAGTCTATGTGGGCTTCTAAACAAATTTACCAAATTTTATGAGTGTATGTATGTATGTATGTATGTAGATTTGTCCACGGATTTCTCAGAAACTACAAGTCCGATTTTGAAAATTCTTTTTGCAATAGTTAGAGTATTTTTCAACTTAGGGTAGAGTATAAGTTTCATCGAAATCGGTCCAGTAGTTTAAGAGATATAAACTTTTTATGTTTTCAGTAAGTTATTGTAACGTAGACTTTCGAGTTGCGTGATAGTGCTGATACCTATTTTGGTAAAATAAGTCTTAGTGACTTATTAAAGTGTTAAATAAACTATTTAAAAAAAAAAACCGAATTCAAAGTAAATTATCTGAAAAGCATAAAATAACGAAAATATTATTGAAGTTGGTGCAGAATATACACAGCAGGTACGCTAACACCAACTTCAATAATATTTTCGTTATTTTATGCTTTTTAGATAATTTACTTTGAAGTCGGTTTTTATTTTTTTTTAAATAGTTTATGTAAGGATTCCGACTTGAGCTGCAATCGAGTCGTTTTCATAAATTTTATTTCTGTAGTGGTAAATAGGTTTCTTGTGCGAGGTTTCTCTTTTACATGTAAGTCGCAGATAGGTTGTCGCTCTGCAGCGATTTGTCAACACTATATTGTTCTTTATTTTTGAATGGAGTAGAAGTGTCCGGGTAAGAAAAGCACCCTCCCATCTCTTCCCGTTCGGTGTCCGTGACAGGCGACTAAGGGAAAACAAGAAGACAAGTAGCAGCATTATGCTATTGGATTGCCTACCTATACCGCAATCCCCAAGACGCCTGTCCAGCTTGGGGATTCTAAGGGGGAAAGTCCTTTTGTTAAGCAGTGGACGTGTTTCTGTGTGTGGTACCTTGAAGACGCTCTCTTCGAGCGATATGGAGAGGCGGGTACACGAGTCGAGCAGGCTGTGCTCGGGGATGATGCCGAGGCCGGGGGGCGCGCCCCCGCCGCTCGCCGCCAACGCCGGCATCGACTGACACTCCTCAGACTTGCTCAGACCTGCGCGAGGTGCACCAAAACAATGCATAAATACTGCATTCTAACTGATAGCCTATGGGCCTATTCACAACTGTCAAAAGATTCCGTATAACATTTTCGCTGATATGTATATTCTCTATTCACAAATCCATCATGGAAGTGTTTTGAAAATTATATTTGGTACTAGAAGTACCCGTGGCTACGCACGCGTTATACCTATTAATCAAATTCAAGCGATGGTATTCGGACCAGTTTCAACCCCACCCCAGACTTGGCTCGACCCAACTCAATCCCATTCCCTCTCTATTATATTTGATGGCTATATTTGGCCTCGGTACCTAATCACCGGAACGCACTTCCACCTAGTTGGATCCATTGCATGCACAATAATCCAAGGCATGCGCCCTGCCTACCCATACACTGCTGCTAACGTGTCGATGATGTAATTTCATAGAAATTATCGGATTTGTTCATAACATTTCCAAGATATCGCCGGAAACGTTTTCTGCGCCCCGTACACACTGCGAGCCGCGCGACCTTTAAGTAGACCAGTACCTATGCGCGGCGACGGAGTGCAGGACATCTTGCAATAAATTGTCACTCTGCGTGCGAAGCCATACACAGTCTTGCAATGATTTTGCATCCTGCGCTATAGAAAGTTTAAAAACTACCAAATATAAGGATATTTGGGGGTTTTCTGATACTTAAGGGGGAAACAAATTTAAGAATAGATTGATATGCGACTCGTCCCAGTTAGTATTACCTGAGGCTACTATTAGTGAAGTGTACTCGTAACTCACGAAGCATTGCAATAGATTGTTAACAAGCAAATATCAACTATAACCCTACGTGAACAGTATTTAAATTTGTATAACTCAGGTGGAGATCAGGATTGGTTCTTTCTACCGATTTTACAATATGATTTCACTTTTATACTTTCTAAATTTAAGATACAGTATTAAATAAAAAAATACTTATAGTTACAGGGAATTGCCTGAGAACAGAGAAAATGGCGAACTATGTTGGTTGTCTTTAAATATGGCAACCCTGAAATAATTAAATAATATATGTAGTTGATTTTTTATTGCAAAACATATGTAATTGATATTGCAATGCTTCACGCTTAGATCTACGCTGAACGGACCAATGAAAACGAACTCACAGTTCAAGTCTAATTATTAGTGTGACCAACTACAAACTCCCTAAAATCTACCAAAAATGTGCTACCCATACCAAAAATACAAAATATACGATGTATTCTTTTGTAATAAAAAGTGAATATTACGTTTACTTATTCAGAAACTCTTTGTCGACTCACCAAAAATATATACAAAATTCGCTATCATTGTAACTTGACTATTAATAACTTAAACGACTTTCATTCGGATGACCTGCGAAAAACGACGTTGTTCATTACAGAATAAGGCCTCTATTACGACAGAACTGAATTTGTTAAAATTGGTGTTATTACCTTCTAAATTGAACTTGTTTCCCCAGCGGTCGCATTCGCATTGGAGCCATGTCTTTTCCGCCTCCAACGATAATTGTCCTGGGAACAAGAGAATTGGGAGAAAATAAACTAACCGCTAAATGAACAAAATCTAATCTGAGCAAAATCAGTAATTTTGGTCATGTTTTCGTTGTCAAATTATTAAGGGTTGGTTATGAAAGAATATTAGGTTAGGTATCAATGATATTTTATACAATAGATATGCCATTAGCGCATGAAACGTGAACAACGAGTGTTCCCCAACCGGGTGAACTAGTCGGCAACATTTGGTTGGTGACAGAGTTGATCAAGCTGTTGCAATTGTTTAAGTTTAACCAGAGCATCGTGTGCGTCATTTACAACAGAGGACTGACTTCCGAAGTACGGAGTCGCTCAGTCCATATGCCACTGAACTAACTGTGGAATATTACGAAAATAATTGAAATACATTACAAAAATTAATTAATTTAATAATTATATTAATTAATTGTTATTAATTGTTTTTCTGTATGTTTTACTTTGGTGTGCAAATAAAGAGTATTCTATTAGAAAATTAATAAAATATTTTTCATAAATAGATAAGGTACGATATTATTTAAGTTTGTGCATTACTTGGTGCATTCTCTAAACACGCACGACGTCATTTTACTGACTTGATTTTCAAAGACACACATCACGTTCGTTACGTTGCCGAATGCAACGGCATATTTTATTAATTTTGTAATGTACACAGTTAGTTCAGTGGCATTTGGACTGAGCGACTCCGTACTTCGGAAGTCAGTCCTCTGTTGTAAATGAAGCAGACGATACTCTGGTTAAACTTAAACAATTGCAATAGTTTGATCAACTCTGTCACCAACCAAATAACAGTAACTTAAGCTGCTATTGTAAAATACAACACACTTTAATCAAATATTGAATCAGTATTGCAGGATTGTCTCAACGATGAATTAAGAGATTTATATCAGAAAATATAAGCCTTTTATTTCTTAGATATTATACTTAGGGGTCGTCCATTAATCACGTAATGTCCCCCCCCCCCGCCCCTCCTGGTGATATGTGGTGTGCTTTAAAACTACCCCCACCCAAATTTTGTATAAACTATATTGAAAATTTCAGAATATTATCTTTAAATACAGGTAACTGATTAAATGTTGAAGGTGAAGTCGTTGCCGGCAACGGTGAGTCAAGGCCACGTGCCGCTGTTTGGCTTAGAAATCGTACATTCAACGAAAAATAAATACACGTGATGTCTCATTATACCCCTCCTGGTGATATTTCGTGATTTTTTCGGAAAGCCCCCCCCCCCCCCCTCGAGGCTCACATGATTAATGGACGCCCCCTTACACACATAAGATTGTCTTATATTTACACGAATACCACATGTTGAATCTACTTTTACGATATAATCGTACGTCGTACAATCGTACAATAAATACATACCTACAGGATGACCTTTTAATTGTGACCTTTTAATTGTGACCTTTTAATTGTGACTAACGTCAAATGTATTCGATGGTGAACACGTAAGTACCTACCATTGTATTGTCTCGGTGCAATACATTGTGTTATCCTTATGGGTGAATAAAATAAAATTTCAAAAAAGGAAATTCATAGTATAAAAAGTTAGGTATACCATTTCAAAATAACAAAAAAATAACACAAAGGTAAGACATATTTCCTAATCAATCCGGTAGCACAAGTTACCATGTCCGGAAAGATTAATTATATTATAATTTTATAATTACATGTTGACTTATAAAAGAAAGAACAAACGACTAAAATCTTCGAAACAATGGACACAAGCGTACAAAGTTTCTCATAATATCGCAGCAGCTCAGTTTCCTTGTTTTACAAAACAATAATTGTTATTTGGAACGATTTTCTCATGCATCTAATTGTTGTATTATGTAAAGTTGGTAACAACCAAAACCGCAAATTAACTAAACTGGTTTTCCTGTACAGTAATCAGATCATAAATATACATTTATATTGAATAATATAAATAACAAAATTATGCACAATATTTTCATTAATTTTCTCGCTAGGCAGAGAAGAAGAGATCTTTTTTGGATGGCTGGTAAGGACTGGACGAAATATGATTAATCCCTTGATCGGCCAACCAATGAATTGGAAGAACAGGACTTGGGAAAAAGCTCCTTACACACGTCAGAATTATGTTCCTCAAGATCACTCTGGACAAATAAACTTAGAAAATCTTGTTGATTGACGAATCTTTCATACGAAAAGAAGTAAAAAATAAATATAATGCTCACTGGCATACGCTTCCTGGTCGCGATGATGTCTGGGCGGCGGCGGGTCCCTAAAGGAGCATATCCACTCGTCCTTAACCCGCAGGATCCTGCCCGTCACACGCGCGTAATACTCGTAGTTGTCCCGCCCGAACAGATCGCCCGCACTGAACTGCTCTATCAGCTGCCGCATTATTCTCGTAGCCACCTGCCAAAAGCACCCGCACGATATAATATCCAAAAAAAAAAAGATAAAGTTTGCTACATCTAGAATCAGCTGGAAGACTATGGAAAGCAACGAAAATTCAAATCAATCCATAAATTCAGTCCAATTCAGAATCCCGGCAGCGCCGAATGTCTGGTGGAGTTTGAAATTACTTTGGATTGAACTAGACTTTGGTTTCCATAGTCCAGTATCGTTTCTGGACTCCCCCATGTAGGTGCGTCTTCAGTAGGTACGATTTCTGTTCTAAGGACACGTGCTATCTCTTAAACGCTAATTGCGGTTGTAAATTTAAAAGTCGTTTGAAAACCTACTGTACATCAGAGAACTGATTTAGATATAATCTGTTTAATACTAAAATATTGACATTTTGCGTCGGGTAATTACGCATACAGCAATGATCATCGAAGTAAACAGCTGAATCTGTATCTAACGAGACTTAGAAATTGGTAATATTATAAGCGCTACATAAATAACCCCGTTTTGTTCCCTTAAAGTAGGTTACTTTCCCGCATTACATTAACATTGACAAAACGCACCTATTTGGGGCAGACTTCCAAACTACTTAAAAGGTAGATAATAGACACAGCGGCACGTGCGTCAATGCACGGCTTCAGATTGTAATAATTATTAGCTATATCAAAAAACTATACCTATCAGGTATAAACTTACTCATATACGCAATGCACTTTCAGGAACTACGATTACAAATTTGCGTAATATTAAATATAGCAATGCTACCGCCTAAGTTAATGCACAAAGTATAGATAAGACTACGAAGCGTGTAAAAGATATTTCATAACCGAATTTCGTAAGATAAGTCAACAATATACAGGAAGTGAGCAACTCGGCGTAATCATGAATCAAACCGTTATCATTGAACAGGGTATAAGAAATATTAAAAAGGTGATGCACTACCGAGGCCACTGATAAAGGTACACACACATCTAGCTTCGTAGAATTAATAATAAAATTGTCCTTGATGTTAGAGGATCATATGACTACTATTAGTCACTCTGTGCGTGCAGTCTAAATACTTATCGGAATTGAAATAAGAACTACCGCATACTATAAAACTACATAATATAGATTAAAAGCAATTAAACAATTTATATAATACAAAATGTGTTTCAATTCTGTTATTTTACAGGATTGAAAAACATTTTGCACCTACGTGAGATATTAGTTTAGTTCTCGAATGCGCGTCCTGTTATTTTTTGGACAGCTGAATAGAGTTTATAGAAGGAAATCACGTGCATTCGAGAATTATTAACTGTACAAAGTACTACTAATTATAAATCTAATAAAAGCATAGTAGAAGCCGGCAACGATCGTAATTATGTAGCATATTATTGGAAAGTGTTCGTTGCATGATGATTTAATTAGCAGATACTCACGCAAACTTCAGCCTTTTGCCGCATGTTATGGACAATTTAAGTGTATAAGCTATGTACATTATATCTAATGCAATCAAAATTTTACATACATAAAGATGGTATTTGTTGAATTTTACAGAACTTTACAGAACATACTGTTCATTTTACCCTTTCGGGGAGTAGTCTATCGCAACAGGAGCGTCATCCTATGTTAGACAATTTGGAAATGACATCTTATATCCTTGTGCAAATTAAGAAAAAAATATGTCGTTTTTGCCATACCTATTATTGAAAATGCCTTCTAGAAACTGTAGTCAAACAAACTGTAGTCTCATAAATTATAGATGCATCCATGGTGCCCTACAAGCTAGTCTTTGTTTGGTTGTCCACTTAAGTCTTCCTTTTCGACCATTTTCGACCTTATATAAATTTATTAGGTACTTGTCTTTTCAGCTCAATTTTCTTAATTTGCACGGGAGTGAAGTGGAATTTTTGTCTTGCACCTATCTACTTACATCATTTCTAATTAAATTTTGTTACGTATTCCAAAACAATTTAGGGTTTCCTTGGGACTCGCCGACACGGTCCGGATTAGTCACATAAACAGAACGACAAAAAACACAGTCAATTCTGTGCCATTCTAACTGTTACCTATTAGATAGCAACATTCATCAAAGAATATAATTTCAAAATAGAGAGCAATTCAATACATAAACTATCATTAAAATAACGACCTCGAAAGCGGTAAAAAAAAACCATTAATAGCTATCGTTTCTTGTAACATATTAAATAAATAGCTATTAATATTCAAATTAAGTTAAACAATGCCATTTGCGGCAGATAATATAAATTCAACTTGGCTATCTGATAAGGAAATGCTATTAGAATCCCACAAGAGTCTCTGATAAAGCCGTTTATTGACTAGTGAATTACGATAAGTGTTGTAGGTGCAATGTCTTTGTATTCTGATAATACAGAATATCACAATACATAGGTAGATACTATTATGACATTTGACGGCGACTTATTCGATTTCACGGCAATTTTCTCACGATAATATAGTAATGATTTTATTAAGTGTACACAGTCTGTTAACTTCATACGGGTGCAGTTTTTTATAGCTGCTATTAAATGAGATTCCCATCTTTAATTATATTTTATTACGTATAACACCCCCAAATACAAATCGTCTCCCGTTGGACGTCATAGGAGACGACTAAGGATAACTAGAAGACGGGCAGCAGCAGCGTCTTCCACTGAACACCCATTTCATAAATTTACTGCAATCTCCAAGATGCCTGCCAAGGGGTTTATGGCAACCTCTTACAAGGAAGAGGCTTATGGTAAGCAGTGGACGTCTTCCGGCTACTGATTATGATGACGAAATAATGTATCACAAAGTGTACCATTGTGTCGTCCTGTTCGGTTTTGAAACTTGTTCAGTTTTACAAAAAAAGAGGTTATGGTAAACTTTGCTTTATGCATTACGGTAAACGAGATAAATATTAATAACCCTCTGCCCAAAATTCCTCAATCAAATGTTTTTTGTGATAAAATTCTTGGCCAATTTAAAAATGGTAAATGTATAGTCATTTATTCACTAATTAGAACTTACTCGTATATGAAAATACTTTTAGCTATCAATCAAAAACCTCTTACAAATTCAAGCGGGTAAGTTCGATCATCGAAAAAGTCAAGGAAGCACATATATGAATAACACATCCTATAGGTACTTAGTATAGGAGCTCATATAGGTACGATAACAGTGCACATGTCCACACGAGGTGATTACACGGAAACCCGATACGTGTAATCATCGATAATGGTGCAACAGCTATCACATAATGCGCCACAATGGATATTATCAGTCAACAATGGGCATTCACTCATCCTCGCCTGCACAGTCTGACTAAAGAGAAGAAAGTTCTTTCGATTAACACATATTGGTATATACAAGTTATTGATAAGAGGAGCGAGACATTAAACCTGGTAGAAAGCGACACGGCCGCCTATGGACAGTTGCATAGGCCTGTCGTTTGCTACCTGATACATTAAGTCTCTTGAGCCCAGTAATATCCCCAGCTCCAGTTGAAACAGCAATGTTGATACACAGCTGCTTCAGAATACCTGACAATATGTCGCTAATACGACATTTTGCACAAGGGACCTACCTACAGGTGAATTTATTATGTACACGCACACGCATGCTCGCGCGTACGCGCGCACGCTTACACAGGCTGACACAAGTGACACACACAAACACACACGCACGCACGCACGTACGCACACACGCACGCACGCACGCACACACGCACGCACGCACGCACGCACGCACGCACGCACGCACGCACGCACGTACGTACGTACGCACGGTCGCAAGCACGCGCACGTATACACACATTTAACAGTAAGTCTACTGTTATCTCATGATACTACATACTGTTAGCTCAAGCGTACCTACCGTTGTTTATGTATAATTAAAAATAAATAACGAAAACACTGCAAAATTTCCAAATGATTTACAGACATTCATTAAAAGTTTACAACTTTTCCATTCATAGCACTTCAAAACAAAGTTTTCGTTATACGAATAGGTATTGTTCTTATAAGGGCGCGGCGTACGCACCAATCGTCAGCCCTTATTACAATAGACATTAAGGTGAAATTTAACTACACGCGCCAATCAACACCATGGAAACAAGTCAATACAGTCCGCTTTATGTACTGATCAATAATAACATTACTAGAATATTTTCCAACCTAAATGGCTTATATGAAGACGTTTTCTAGGTGGTACGACCCTTGTACAAGCGATCGTCTAAGTCCACCGCAATGTCAGGTATTCTGCCGCCAAGCAGCAATATGTAAGCATTGCTGTGTTCCGGTGTGAAGGACACTGTAGCGTGTGAAATCACTCGGCTCAAAAGACTTAATAACTAATGTCTCCGGTGACGAGCGGCAGTGCAGTGTAGTTGTCTGTCTATAGGCAGGCGTTTCGCTTAACATCAGGCGAACGTCTTACTGATCGCGTCACTAAACTGGATAAAAAACGAATTATGTGCAAGACCTTAAAGGTCATCCCCGTTGGAATATTATGCTTTGTTATGCATAAAACTCTTAGCTTGTAATTGAATTATGTTAAATGTAACTAAAACTATTCATTTAACGTTGTCCCTTTTAGTGGTATATTTAACCACCGACCTATGTCACGCCTAAATGTTGGGAAAGATTTACGCTATCTTTTTTACCCGACTACGGAGAAGGAAGGGCGACGACACCTTTGGTTAACCTGCACCATACTATACCAACATAAAGTGATGATTGGAATTCAGTCGATATCGGTGCAATTGGCCCCTTTAATCAGCAAGTTTCATAAAATACGCATCGGCCGCGTACGAAACTATTTCTACGTAACCAGTTTCGTTCAAGGAATTTTCGTACACGAACAATGGGTTTCGTTGGTTTCGTACGAAGAATAAAACGTCTTCGCACGAAACTGGTTACGTAGAAAGAAAAAATATTCCTTGTACGATACTGGTTACGTAGAACTGGTTTGGTACGCGGCCGAAGCGATAAAATACATGTGAAAAATAACACCCGAACGCAGAGAGGTCAGGTTCAAAAACATAACATCGTAAATCCGCCTTTGTACACGCAATACACAAAATAAAATACATAAAATCACACGAAACCAATACGGACGCGTTATAAAACACGGCAGACAATGATCAAACTGACCTTGAATCTCTGAACGTCCTCCATTGTTGCCGTTTTGCCATCGGACACGCAAGAGTGGAAAAACGATGGAGCCACCGACACGCCCAGGGCTTCCGATGTCATACCTGTGCCTGAAAAAATAAAAATGTATATAGGTATGTCTTGTTGAACTCTGGAGTGTCGTTAGATTCGACTTATTTGTGGGAGTGACAGGATATTATTATAATAATGTATATTTTTTGTTTTAAGTAACAAATGTAACAGCCGTCGTTTGCCATACCAAAAACATTAATTAATGTATCAAATGAAGTCCTTATAAGAGTAGTCCAAAACGTATAGATGTGTGTTTATACCTACATATATTTGCAGGCAGGTTTTTGAACTTTTCTAATTTACAGCTTTGTACGACCAGCGAATTTAACATTCAGGTTTAGTATTCATATTGTTGAACAGTTAAAGATTGTATTTTTATGAGGTACCGTCTAGAATTTTGACTATGCGATGTTCATCATTTAAAATTTATGCATCCATTTACTTTAATCAACACAACTAGCCAACCGAAAGAAACAGTGAAAAAAACGCTAAAGAATAATTGATTAAAGCATAAGAAGTCCGCGGAAAACATGCACAGTAAAAAAAACATTAATTTTAAACGATTTACTTTTTTCTATACGAACTTAGTGAAGCGGTTTTGTTGATCTATCCAATTGAAGTGACATAAAAAGTCCGTCCACAACCGCGGCTACTCTACTGTAATTAAACAACAGAAATTAGCGATGTTTGAAACAGAATTAATGTGAAATGAAAATGCGCATAAATAGTATTGCAATATTACACGCGAAGAAAAATTAACCAATAAAATAGAATAGCTTTGCTGAAATAATCGTAACTATAATAAGTAGATAACAATCCTATGTCATTTCGACACATAATACATCACGTGGTTGTACGTCACAATTTCTATCGACCATTCTCATGATATCTATGTATTTCCTAGTCAAATCACAACGAGATCAGTGTGTCTCCATTTACGGCCGGTTCTAATACTCTATTTATTGTTTTTAAATTTAAATTATGCTTTATTATTATACCAATAATGTTATCCTTATTTTATAAAACAAAAACGGATATTTTTCTAAATTCATATAATAGCCGATGAAAAATTTCAACACAAGAATGTTTAGAATCATGTAGAACTGGATCTCTGGTATCGGTTTTCGGTACGATGTCCCTTACACCCCGTATCATATACGGTCCTTATACGACGAGTGTGACATTCAATTAAAATAAGTGCCGTAACCACCCAACTATGACACCACCCAACGGACATAATTGGCGTGAAAATAACGGGTGGAATATGAAAGGCATTCATACAAATGTGACACAAACGCCCTCAAACATATTCTGATCAATATTTAAATTACAACCAAATAACGAAGTTTCAAGTATGTGTTATGTGTTCCTGCAGTGTTTAAAAATGTTCTATGAAGAGTACTGGCGGTTGAGGGACCATATTACCTCCATTTTGGAGCTGGAAGCTGGGTAGAGTCATACCTAAGACACGAGGTCAGTTTCCTTGTATTTTTAACAACTAACAAGCCAGTTCTACGCCCGACTTACCACCAGCAGGCCTGACACAACATATACTTAGTCTGGCCATAAATACTGTTATAGTTAAAAATAATCAAAATATTACATTTGAATTTGGAATCTGTCATTTTTATATGATTGTTCATTGAAGAATAGGGTGGTGAAATCGAAACAACTACTGAAGCGGTACGCATTGGGAGGTCACAGAAAAATTTTGTTTGCGGATGAATAAATTTTTACAATTGAGCAACATTTTAACAAACAAAATTACCGTATTTATGCTCAAAGCTCTAAGGAAGCTTCCCAATTAGTCGACAGAGTGCATCGTGGGCACTATCCGACTTCAGTGATGGTTTGGTAGGGTATTAGCTATGAAGGAGTGACTGAGCCATACTTTTATGAAAAAGGTATATTAGTAATAGGGTCCTGTTGGCACCCTTCGGGTACGGAATCCTAAAGAAGCACATACAACGAAATAAGCATAATATTTTACATATAAGTCTATGCCATAATGACGCGCGGACAGACGCACCACGCATATAATAAGACCTAATATAGATCCCGGGTGAGCCATATATGCGAATGACAATCGCACAAGACGCTTTTGTCAGCGTGTCATATTGTCAGCGAAAACCGTATGCGACATTAAAACTCGTCATATGTCGGTACAATGAGCGACACATGTAAAGTACCGCCAATCAAATGTCATCCAATACCATATCTCATTCAGATGGCAAGGCTGATAAAGATTTATAAGGATCAATGATTGGCTTTTAGTCTCCGTCTAGTAGACAGTTCTGTATAGTGAGTGTGATTGCGGTTTTTTATACCAAACAACGCATGCCCGCCTGATGGTAAGCAGTCACCGCAGCCTATGGCCACTAGCAGCACCGGAAAAATCACTAGCGCGCCTTAAACCACCGACTTTAAAGACATTTATATACCTAATATAATATTCTGGGACAATCCACACACGGTCATCTGATCCTAGGCACCTGAACTAGGCAGAGCCTGTACTATGGAAACCGGACAACACATTTTGTAAACACATATATAGGTAAAACGACCAAACACTTGGTGGGAATCGAACTCACAACTTATTGGTCAGCGGCCAGGGTGTCAAACCCCTCGACCAACAGGCCCGCCGAACATTAGATATTCAGTATTTTGTGAACGTTATTTTCACCAGCTACAGTGCCCCAAGACACCTAGCATCCGTGTGCGCAGGAATTACATGACTTGATTCCACCATCCCCCTTCCATCATCGGACGAGACGCACGGCGCGCACACACCCTTATGTGGTAAACGTGCCTTCAGTCCGAACTAAGCGATTTGCATCATCATTCATAATAAGGACAGCTAAGGACTGGAACAGTTTGCCTGCGTCAGTTTTCCCGCCCGATTATAATGTGGGTGTCTTCAAAGCTAGAGTGAATAGGTTTTTAATAAGCCAGTGTGCTTTACCATCCTAGATTGTGTCGCCGCTT
Source organism: Furcula furcula (assembly GCA_911728495.1). Classification (NCBI taxonomy): domain Eukaryota; kingdom Metazoa; phylum Arthropoda; class Insecta; order Lepidoptera; family Notodontidae; genus Furcula; species Furcula furcula. The sequence continues at coordinate 11,068,927 of OU452261.1, read as the reverse complement.
TCCATCAGGTGGGACTGCAGTCAAGCACTGGCTTATAGGGAGTAAAAAAAACCAGTAGGTCAAACAGAATAATTAAAATAAAGAAATATCATTAATCGATCATCGACTATACAATCTGTTATTTATACAAAGATCAGCTGCTGCAAATCACGACTGTTGAGTTATCGTTGACATTAAACTCCTATAAAATTATGACGTCAATATTACGTACTATGCCTAAATACAGAACAATAAAAAAAACATCATAAAACGTGGATGGGGAGAGCTCATATTTCCCACCACTCATCGGAGGGTATTCCGTGACACTTCCATTAATGCCGCGATCTGTCGCACAAGAACTGGGTCATCTCATCGCGTTCCCAATGAACATTAATTCGGTTACGGCAAAAGCCGAAGACGTCACAGAGATCTAGGCCAATAAATAATCCGTGAAGTCGCAGAGAGTGATTAAATAATCTCACGATGAGTGTAAAGAGGTTGCATCACGCGCTCCCACGCACAATGTATGCGTGTAATTGGCATAATTACCGGTAATTACTTTCGTTTGCTATGCTCGGAGTTTCTTTGCGCGACAGAATCCGAAATGTGGAGATTCGCCGAAGAACCCAGGTCACCGACATAGCTCTCAGAATCTGCAAGTTGAAGTGGCAATGGGCAGGCCACATCGCTCGAAGAACCGATAACCGTTGGGGAAGAAAGGTTCTCGAGTGGCGACCACGAACCGGAAGACGCAGCGTTGGCAGGCCTCCCACTAGGTGGACAGACGACATTGTGCGCGTCGCAGGTAACCGGTGGATGCAAATAGCCAATTGTCGTTCATTGTGGCGTTCTAAGGGGGAGGCCTATGTTCAGCAGTGGACGTCTTCCGGCTGATGATGATGATGACTTTCGTTTGAACGCCAAATGCGTTACGTTTGCGTTGTCTAGTGTTTTAAGATCGTCGTGTTTCTTCGTCATTTCAATGCACGTGTAACGAGATCCCAGATATATTTTTCATTAAGAATTTATTAGGTGCTGCCATCGATATATTGTCTAAATAATATATCGATAGGTGTTGATTACTATTTGAACTATTTTATTGACTATCCCAAATTCTTAAGCTTTCCTATTTCTAACCTTTTTTCTGGAACTTAGTGGGAAGAGCAGAACGTTCGCGCAATGGTAGGCGAGACGCCTGCCCATGGATAGGATGCATTATCTAAAGTAAGTTGCCTATGGATAGCTCCATTGCAATACCGATGGTCCGCCGAGACTTTCGCTATTTTTGAGTCCGTAAATTCACCAGTTACAAATACCCTTCATTTCGGAACACGTTTAAATACTGCTGCTTTGGCGGCATAATATCATACACTGCGGGGATACCGAAAAGTTTGGTCCCATGCGCAAGGGACCTGCCATTGTAGCCCCCGGGAACCTGTCACGGTGCTCACGGGGACGGGGGTCGCAACCCCGCCACCGTCCTCCTCGGAGTCGCCGCCGTGCTCAATGGACGTCCGAGGGCCCACACCCCGAACGTCCAGCGACTCCGAAGGAAGGGGGGAGGGACCTGCCACCTAGAAAACCTATATCGATATTTTGAAATACTCACACAATACTAAAATTATTTATTTTAACGTCTGTAGATTTTCTTCCTAAATTATCAATTGTCCACAATGGCAAATCTCCAATCATGAAACTTATATTGTTAGAAGCTATGTTCTCAGTAAGCGTAACTATTATTTAGTAATCTGTAGTAAGACGTCTGTCGATCGGCAATCTATACTTACGACTCAATATTTCCAATGAAATATTGAGTGAAATTCTCAGAACAGTTAAGATTTTAAGATGACGTTAAATATAAAACCAGATAATTACCGTAGAAGATATTGCCGACATACTAATATTTTCCTTACGACCGGTTGAATTATTAATGTAGACAAAAAAATAATAAAATAAAAAAATATTTCGATTAAAATTAAATTCATGTGGTTCGTCATACCTGCTTTGTCAGCGTTGGACGCCATCACCCTGAACGTGCCGAACAGCAGCACCAACAGTCTTTGCGTGCATACAGGCAGCGAGAGAAGTAGCCTGTAGACAATATTTCAGTATTATATATTTTCAAAAACAATAACGGGCCACGCGGGAGCGCCCACTCAAAATTGGAGCACGCCTGATTAGGGTTGTTGTTTCTTAACTGCCGCACTCACAAACCCCAATTAACTTTAATTCTAATTATGTCACTTTTTAATATCTTTTTATTTCGACTGTCGGAGCCATTTATGATTAATTTCGATTATTGAATACGAGATAATTGTTATTTCTACTCACTATCAGTGTATTAAGTATTAATTCGAGTGTCGAAATAATCCGATTTCAAAAAATGGATTAATCATCATTAACTTTAATTGACATTTGTAGGTTCGGCAGTAAGTATACCATTCACGGTCCTGCGGCGCTGAACGCGAAGTTATTGCAGGACTGCGTCAGTGTGTACGGTTTAGCATCCAGGCCGGCGACTTGCATCTGCACGCATGTCGCAGTACCGTGAATGGTGTACTTTAGAGGAAACGCCGCGCAACCACCAAAAACGACCAAGCTGGGTTCCCTTAGGCATTAGGACAGCCAGCAACCTTACTCGCTGTACTCACATAACGCTACTCGAAGATAACGTTACGTTGATGTGATCTACCGTACGCTGGAGGCAGTTCCCGAGCAGGACTTCTCCAATTTTGGGCGGGTTTTGTCATTGTCCCCAACTTTTTTGGCGGACGTTGACACTGCCTCTTGAGCAAGTGATCTGATAAAACCTCCATATCTATTAAACATCATGTTTATTATTTAAATGAAGATCATAATCATTTTCTTTATCTAAAGACACTAAAGTGCTATGCCTAAGACAATTGATACACACCTAGATAGGGATTAATTACTGACTGTTATCTTTAAAAACCTTATATTCAATCTTATAACACTAACAATAATTATCATCGTATGCTATCCGAATGCAAACTAAGAAGTCTTCAAAACCCGTAAGAATGCATAACAAAATTAAGAAAGTAAAATAAACACTTCCTAATGAAAGAACTTGGGTTTGCACTGGAATTATGCATTACTTCGCTAGGTCTGCTATGACTGTATACTCTTAAATACTGTGGCATGGCGTTCCGACATTTTATCAATGTGACCCAATTAAGAGAGGAAAATAAAACAGGAAAAGTTTACACAACAAACAAAAAGGTTAATCACCTCGTGACGATGATTCCCGGTAAAACCGCGTAATAAAGCTTCACCACGGGTAAGATTGAAATCAATAGGATTGAACGACAGTATTGTTTAAGTTACTGGTACGATTTAACGCATGAACGAACCGCGCTTACTCTAACGCGATCAATGTTATGCTCTCATTAACATAGAGTCGGTTCGTAGACGATGTTTGCTTGCTTTGATTTAAATACGATACAAATTATCGTGTAGTGCTGCAATACGATGCAATATACATATATTACGTATATTATGATAAAACATTTGTACCTACATTCCATCTAATGCGTAAACATTTTTCGCACATTTTTTTTCATTATCAAGTATAAATAAAAAATCTCTAAAAAAATCTTATAGACATTCAACATAGGTAAGAATCAACTGCAACCGCAACTGACTGTCATTTGAACAACCAACAGTAAGCTGCTAATATGTTATTATTGAAACGGAAATAAGTATGTCATTATAGCTATCGCTGGTAACTATTTTAACTTATAGTAAGGGATCGATAGGATATTGGACCCGCAGTAAGACAACGTATACCCGAGGTGACGTTAACTAAAGAGTTAGAAATTTTGTAAAAAAAAAAAAAAGAGTTAGAAATTTTCATGACTCAAGTCACTAACCGTATTTTGGAAAATGCTCTACAATAGTTTCCCGTTGAGTAAAAGAGACCAATTTAAATTTCGGTACAGCCATAAAACGCGCTTGGCCAATGCATATTTTGTTTATGACAACCGTTACAGTAGCAGCGCGCGACCGAAGCGCACCATTACTATGCGTTTGCGCATCAACTTCCCGCATCAAAATTCAGGTCGGGTGTTCTATAAACAACCATTGTTCATATCCATAATACTCGCGTATTGTGAAAGCACAATACATGCCATTCCTGTTTGTAACAAACGGTAAGTTATGGTAATTTAAAATACAATTTAGTTGTTTTATATGACCTTTTGAAGCAATTTAATTGATGCCTTCCATCCATTAAAATTGTAAGGCCGTCAACGTAGGTAGCATCGTATTGTCAGATAATTTAGCCGCAAAGCCGTAGTGTATATAATAATCATATACCCGCAGGGCAGCTTGTGGCGAGCTGTGGGTGCGTAACGACACCACGGACCCGAGTGCTCCAGAGAGTCGGTCAGGGCCCCCACCTCGGCGTGTCTTCGTCGGCCGAGTGGAAACCCAAGGGGGCCCGCAGGACTCAGCTCTGGCTTGCCTTAATTGGCCGTCCAGAGAGGAGTTGTTAGAGCTGTATGCTCCAGGGGTGGAAGTGTTAAAGGGCATAACGCCGCGAGTAACTACGGAGAAAGCACAGCACACCTCTCGACACCCCTGAGCCGCTCACACCGGTGTTGCACTTCGTCGTCTCTAGCGGACGGCCATATGGAGAGCCCATCTAGTGAGTGGCAAGTCACCGCTTGCCAAAATATAATTAATATACTAATTATGGCAAGTGACCCCGGCCTTTTGCAATAGCCCAGGCCACCAAATGCTCACTTAAAAAATCTATAAATCTTTTCACATACTTACAATAGTCCCTACACCTGCCAAAGTCAACTGTTGTTTATATCTTATTTTCAGCAGTTGATTTTGGCAGGCGTGTTCCATTTTATTAATTTCTCCCAACAGGCCTCTACGTGTTGGATTCGTCCCCACGCAAGCCTTTTAAAAGTCCGGGTGTAAAAGCCCGTGTTATCATAAAAGACAAAATAATAATATAATATTTATTTCAGATTATATCCATAGTTTGTTCGTAAAGCTTAAAACTATGTTAGTGAACAATGTTAACTGTGAAAACTTTGTTATATACATTGCTGTGTGAATGGGACTGTAGCTGGAGATATTACTTCGCTCTCTTAAACCTAGCCATTTCTAAAGTCTGTTAACTTTACACTTAAAGTCTCAGATGACGAGCGGTAGTGATTATCACCTGTCCATTGCGGTCCATGTTCTAACGCGCATCAATCTTCATATAAACACAGAAGACAAAAACGACTCATATGACTTCTACACTGCTACCTTATATTAACACTAAGGTAACAAAACATTCCCCCATTTGCTTAAGACAACAGTCCATTAACAGAGATAATGGGCTCGCAACTAGATGTAAATTGTTTCGTTTAACGAATACATTACCGTGGCACAACGCTTGTTAAGTAGAGCAATTGAATAATAGTTAATGATACCAGAGGGCCTAGACAAGATGCGATCGCTTCATAGCGAATCTATTTCTTCATTCGCTAACTCACTCAATTCCCTACAATTTGTCACGTGATTTTTCGATGACTTATGTCATTCTCATACATTTTTATACTTTCTATTAGCGATAGCGATTGTAGAATGTTACATTGTCTAGGGGGGCTGTATAGAGAAAACAGGTTTCGATAATTGCGTGAAAGAATTCAAGTAACATTATTATGTAAATACTTCAAGTCGCGTAATGAGTAGAAAAGAATACGTCAGGGATATGAAGTTACGACAATCAACATGCACTACCAAGTTAAAAATAAGTATAAGATATTTTAGTATAAGTTTACTAACTGGTTTTAAGTCCAATGGATCTATAGATCGATCCCAACGAAGTTCCAAACCCATATTTAGCCGAAATTATTTAACTGCTATTCTTCGAGTTAGTTGCAAATTAAACTTGAATTGAAGTTAGTCCTTCTCATTTTAAATACGTCAAAAAATACAGAAAATTCATCAGAATTTAAAGATTACTGTCATTAAATTCTGATGAATTTTCTGTACTCTGAAATCTGAAAGATTTTATTTAAAATCGGCTATAAATTAGGCCGTACGTGTTGGACGTTGTATACCCATACAACGTCCAACACTACTTGGTTGATTTCACGTTCTGAATCTCTTGCTGCCCATGGGATGCGTTGCCATGTTTGCAAGCTCGCGTGTGCATCTCATACTGGGGTTTAGTAATCGAGTCAGACAATATTCAACTGTACAGAACCTTGTCCTTTCTACTGCAGGAAGGTTTAATAGAGCTACAGAAGGATTTGAGAAGCATGTCTAGTAACACCAGAGAACCTTCAGGAATTAAGTCTTCGACATCATCAAAGGGCCTAAAGTGGTGATGGGATGGCTTAAGTAAACCAGCCTACATCCATCTTCCTCCAGAACAGGTGCGAACTTCACTGCATTCGGTGTGAAAATATGTAACTTGAAAATATTGCCAATTGAGCTCAAGTGACTCAAACACTAATGTCTCCGGTGTCTAGCAGTAGTGCAATGAAACTAATCATGCGCACGTGATTCGCCATTTTTACCCGAATACGGAACGGAGGGAGGGTTATAATTTTAACAAGAATGTATGTACGTATGTATGTTCATCGGGTCCCACATATCTTCTAATCTACTTAACATATTTTGACAAGTAGGGTGTCGTTAGAAGCGCCTTGATTGTCCGCTGGTTATAGGCTATATAATATCACATTATTAGACTGCGATTTTATCCGTAGTCGGGTTTTAGTTTTTAAAACTTATTACTTGTTGGTTTTTTGAAGGATAGTCGCTGTTGGCCGCAAATGGCCATTACAACTTCACCGGGCAAGTTCGAGAGCGATTATAGCACTCTAGCCAGAAGGGCAGGGAACTACGAGTTTAAGAGAGAGCTGATCACCGGTTCCCAACGCCCCCCATTGAAAAGAGCCGGCAAGCAACTCTGTGGGGTGATGCTCGTCGTTGAGGTCGCACGCGTATAACCCTCCCCCCCCCCCCGGTTTAGCTTCGACGGCGAGACCGGGGTCTGATTGATAGATAGAAGCGCGTTCGCCTGGTGGTAACCGCCTCTCGTCTGCCTATTGATAGATCGTCACCCGTGACATTCGTTATTAAGGGCTCACACATAACTGCGATGCGATGCGATGCGGCGTGAAACAAATGAATTTTCGATACAAGTTGCAGGAATATTGTATCGAAAATTCATTTGTTTCACGCCGCATCGCAGTTATGTGTGGGAGCCCTTAGTAATTAATAAAGTTTCTGGAGCTTTCTTATTTCACCAGTGACATGCCCTTCTTACGTGAACACAGTAGGTTAATGTTTACACACTGCTGCTTGGCAGCAGAACATCTGACACCTGGAAGGTCCCTTGCACAAGGCACCTACCACCCAGAATACCTTATCATCACGCAGGCGTAATGTATGCAACGACCTTCCTTAACTGTTGTACAAATTAAAATATAGCAACCTCGTATCCGACACGCTGCAATAAAAACTATGTGATGATGACCTTAACACAATTAACCATCTGACTTCACAAGACTTTCAGAATTATTACACACATCACTCATTTATCTTTAATTTATAGTGCATTTTATTTAAGATATTTTAGACCAGATCTGTTACACTATAGGTAAATACTGTTCGAACAGTTTTTCTTTTAAACCCCGACCAAAAACGAGGGGTGTTATAAGTTTAACGCCTATAAGTGGAATGTTCTCAGTTGGGTTTCAATGTAATTTGTTCAGCAGTTAAAAGACCATCAGCTCTTTTCCCAGTCGGTGTATTGATCATCATCATCATCACCAGCCAGAAGACGTCCACTGCTGAACATAGGCCTCCCCCTTAGACCGCCACAATGAACGACAATTTGCTATTTGCATCCACCGGTTGCCTGCGACGCGAACAATGTCGTCGGTCCACCTAGTGGGAGGCCTGCCTACGCTGCGTCTTCCGGTTCGTGGTCGCCACTCGAGAACCTTTCTTCCCCAACAGTTATCGGTTCTTCGAGCGATGTGGCCTGCCCACTGCCACTTCAACTTGCATATTCTACGAGCTATGTCGGTGGCCTTGGTTCTTCGGCGAATCTCCTCATTCCGGATTCTATCGCGCAAAGAAACTCCGAGCATAGCTCTCTCCATGGCTCGTTGTGTGACTCTGAGCTTCTCCAAAAGGCCAGCTGTTAAAGACCACGTCTCAGTACCATAAGTCATCACTGGCAACACACACTGGTTAAAAGTCTTCTATTTTGGTGTATTGATATAAGGTATATAATGAAATGTACGTAATATGTATTAAGTTGTTTCTGTAATATTATGAACGCTCGATCTGCAGTAGTTTCAACCCGATAATTTTTTGGGTGATATCCTATGAACGCTACTTACTAATCCGATGGTTTCTATAAAAGCAAAGTAATAGTTTGATGATGAGATCACGATGATGAGTTTGTGAATATCACCGGGAATGCTTTTCGGATTCTAATGTGATATAATCCGATGGCATTATCTCGTAAATGGTTTTCACAAATCTGTTAATTTCAATGAAACACCATTTATACTCCTAAATAGAATTGACAAACTTTGCAATGATGAATTTGTGAACTGGGATTCGAAAATTTCCGACGGTTTTGAATAGCCTACTAGGGATTTTTACTTTCGACTGCTTCAGAACGAGGGTCATGTTTTTCAAGTCTATGTATGTAAACACTGATTTTAAATAAATTTGCAAGTGGTAGCAATAACTCCATTTACACCTCAATAAAATAAGTCGGCGCAATGATCCAATAGGACTGACTTTGGGTCTGGGGGGGTCAAGCAATACGTGCCATGATGTGCGGCGCGAGTCGGAAGGACTGGGATCGTAATCGACGGCGGCGCCGATTATACTACGGACTACGACAATGTCCGGCACTCCCAGGGATCAATCAGGTCCAAAGACATAGCCGGCCGCGGCTCTGATTAATGGGTTCATCAGGTATTTACGCAAATCATCCAGTACCAGTAATTTTGACCTTAAAAATACGCTTAGAAATGTACAAAGAGTCATAGTAGGTAGCTACTATGACTCTTAGGCGGCAGTACAGTTTAAAGTAGGGTCAATTTAATAGATAACACTTACCACTTCATTAAAATTTAACAATGGAAGTTTGTAACGGCGAGAATAAAATATTATTAATTTATTCGCAGTTAGAACTGCACAATTACTTAACTTTTTCCAATTACGATTACATTTTTATTGTAATAATGACAACAGAAACAGACATAACTAAGAAACTGACAGATGTCAAATTTGATCTATTAAATTGGCCCTACATAAACTTAATTACTGAAACAGTGTCTAAATCATCAGTGAATTTATAGATACAACATACAAAAAGTCATATGTATAAAGCAACATTATTTATGTAATTAGATTAGGGACTAGGGATGGGATGACACTTACCTCCGTATTTCATCAACTTGCTGCTCCTCAGGGAGTTCCACGGCTGCAAATAAATGCATTTCACCATCTCTGCCAAACACACCACCCGGTATTTTCCTAAACAGAAATAAAACAGACCACTATAACTCCACATCCTGGACCACACCACAGAAATACGACATGATGATTAATATTCATCATTAGCAACCAAACAAATTGTCCACTGCTGAACAAAGGCCTCCCCCTTTGAAGGGAGGGGTTGCCATTATCCCCACGCTTAGCAGGCGGCTTGGGGATTGCAGTATGGGTAGGTAATTCAATAGAAAGATGCTGCTACCCGTCTTCTTGATTTCCCTTAGTCGCCCCTTACGGACACCAATCAGGAGGAGATGGGTGGGTGCTAATCCTACCCAAAATCCCACAGGGGTGATTAATTGCAAGTGTGAAATTAGGTTTGTTGACCATCCATAAACCAATTTCTATATGGTGACCGGCTAGTTTTGAAATGGCAAAACTTGTGTGCAAACAGCATAGAAAAATGTGCAACTCATTAAATTTTTGCATCCCTAGCAGTAACCTGGGATTTATAGAACTAAGACCTAATGCCAAAATTGTATATTATGAAGTCTGCCTATTGACAGTATGTGCATTTCCATAATTTCATTGTTTAATATCATATCACAATATCTTAATTCATATTAAGCATATTTAATTTTTATTGAGTGTTTATCCTGCTCACATAAATATTTCACATACTTGACAATGTTTGTCAAACCTTTCATGATAGATGCTTAGTAATATTGATTAGTAGTACAAAAGAAAGTTTATACACCTCAATGTGCATAATGAAGGCATTGCAAAATTGCTTTGACTAAGAACACAATAGCATCATAAAAAGTTTCATTAAAACAATGTACTTAAAGATTTTTAAATTAATGCAGGAACTTATTAAATTAAATTACTCTAATTACAAATAAATAACAGCAGAACTCTATATTGTGAACAGTAACTGAAATTCTTTATTATAATTTCCTATATTTTCTTTTTTTTTGTTTTATTGCAGCAATATTTTCTTTCCACTTGGATCATAGAAATTTTAAAACTTCAGTTCATTAAAAAGGTAGGAATTCTAAAAATATATTGAAATAAACACTACTTTTTTTGATGATTATATATCCTGGGACTACCCACAATATATGGTCATCTAATCCTAAACTGAGCAGAGCTTATACTATGTACACCAGTAAACTTTTTTGTAAATACATACTTATATAGATAAATAACAGCCAGACACAGGACAGCGAAACATATGCATAAAATTTTTTGTTCTGGCAGGGTTTCAGACCTACAACCTATATGGTGTCTAACCACTAGACCAATGGGACCATCAGCATTTAACTCAACATGCTTGTTTTATTTTTTATGTTAAGAAGATATAAGAAGCATAGCTCACCTAAGGAACTTCTTTAGCACACTGGCTATTGTATACACCGAATAGTTGTCCACATTAACTAATCTGCCGGTCTGCAGGAAATGAATGAGCTTTTTCATGGCACCCTGGTGACCCGGCGCACGGAACACGTCCCGCCGGAGTGGCGCCTCTTTGTTCAGCTTCAGGATCAGTACCTGGACACCATCACAAACAATTTTGCATCGCAATGACGAAAACAGACTCGAACACCGACAAAGAAGTTTCAATACAATTCACTTTATCCACTCGATCGTTCCAAACCATATCACGGTACACAAAATTTTATGGACGCCTTTATTTCTCCAAAACTTGAAGATAATCAAGGGCGTTGTCAAGGAAGCCAAGCTAAGAGAATACACTTGATACTAACAAGCAACGGTCCAGGTATGTCGTCCTTGCAAACTTCATGTAGATGAACACCAAATTTCACTTTTTCCAGCCTCCTTGGATAAGGTAAAGAGTTGGGATGTCCGCAAGACGTAACCACATTGCCCAGTGTAGCTGCTCGGCGATGCATCCTTCTAGCCCAGTTACTCATTTTGCCTGGATGTATGGTAACCCACTACCTAAGTTATCATCACACCACCATAATGAGTAAAGACATTTTTTAAGTATGTATCTCCAACCGTATTGTAGGTAATTTAACTAGAAGAAATGTATTTAATTAATTCGGTAAACTTGGGTAAACTCGTTCGTTCAGCTGATTAAACTACAATGTTTTTTTTCTATGGTTGATTATTATTATAATGGCTGAGTCTATTTTAATGATTGAGCCATAGCATAGAGTAAAGCAAGGTGTTGATATCATATGACAATTTTCCCCTAAACTCAAATCAGAATTTTCATTTTTGAAGACGCTGCTATGCACGTATGCTCTGTTCCAATATTGCATAAACCACAAATTGGTAATGCGCTGGAACCTTGTCTAGCTAACATCTGCGTGACGTCATCTGCGCGTCACTGCGTACTCGCACCAAAGACAAAGATGTTAAGCGCTGAGGAGTGTTCAGTTACGTCACCAACATGGCCGCCCGGCGCATTACCATTTTGTGTGGCTTATACCTAAAGCAGCTATTACATTATCCTAAATATCGGTCTCTGAATTCAGAGAAGCTTCTAATCACACTGTCCTACTAAAGTCAGTGACTGAATCAGTTACCCGTTAGCGCGCGACGAAGTCAGACGTGTCGTTTACAATGAAGGATGGCGCCAGTCTTGTCCAGACACTAAAAAATTGGCGTTTGCCTAGCCCTGGCCGTTGGCTTAATTAAGCCAACAATGAATACCTATAGTTTTTTTTTAACAATAGAATACTTAGTACATTTGCGTCGAATACATAACCTTTTTTTTTGAAGTCGGTTATATACTATAACAACAAGGGAAAATCAAATGATTGCAACACCTTGCTTTACTCTATGATTCAAATAGAATTACGATCTGTGGTTCAATCATTAAAATAGACTCGGCCTTACACTCGCTCGCGCACGTTTCTTCTTTTGTAAAATAAAATCGATCTTATTTCAATATTTTCAATTGACATCAACGAACGACCGTTAAGTTAAGAGGTGCAAAGCCGGTTACAAATTAACCTTCTGTCTGTAGGTACTATAAAATATTATTTAAAATACGTACCTCCGCAAATATTTAACCATAATACAACCTCTAAACAGTGAAACACAGTTTTTGAGACAGTCTCTGTACAACGAAAATTTAAAATGGCTGAGTGGGAGGACGATTGGGAAGGTGAGCCAGTGGTTCTACCACCAGCACCGAGAGCGTCTGAACCACATACGCATGTTTATCGCGCTAGAACGTTCCGAGGTGGCAGAGGCCGCAATGATAGCAATTGGCGAGACCGTGGTAACTTTAGCGGAGGAGACCAGCGACGGAACGATGGAGACCAGCGCCGGAACGATGGAGACCAGTGGCGGAACGATGGAGACCAGCGGCGGAACGATAATCGCGACAATCGACGCAACTTCCCGCGCCAAGAAGAGGGTAATAAAAAAGTTATATCAGTTCCTTCGCAGAAAGTCGGTCGCATAATAGGAAAAGGAGGATCTAAAATACGCGATCTAGAATACGAATCAGAGGCGAAAATTAAAATTGGAGATTCCAGTGGGAATGAAACTGATATCACTCTACTTGGTACGGATGAGGCCATTGCTAAAGTTGAGAGCATGATAAATGACTTAACTGAAGAATACAAGCCACCACAGAGGCAAGGCCAGACTCACAATGCTCATAACACTAGTAATGATAGTGGTGGTTCTGCAGAATTCTTCAAAACAAATGAACAGGGTGTGCAGGTCATTGACTGGGACAAGCTTAATACCTATCATGATGAACAGCAGCAAAGCAGGTGGAAAAGTTTACCTCCTATCATTAAAGACTTCTATAAAGAAGATCCAGTTGTAGCAGCCATGTCGCCAGCAGATGTGACTCGTTGGCGTTTAGCTAATCATGATATACAAGTAAAGAGAACATTTGATGATAAACCAGGCCTTAGACCGATTCCAAATCCAGTATTAACTTTTGAGCAAGCATTCCAACATTACCCTGAAATTTTAGAGGAGATATACAAACAAGACTTTAAACAACCTTCCCCAATCCAAAGTCAAGCATGGCCAATACTGCTGAGAGGTGATGACATGATTGGCATTGCTCAAACTGGTACGGGGAAAACACTAGCTTTTCTTCTGCCAGCTCTCATTCATATTGATGGGCAAACCACACCCAGAGATCAAAGGGAAGGTCCCACAGTACTGATCATGGCTCCAACAAGAGAGCTAGCATTGCAAATAGACAAAGAAGTATCCAAGTATCAGTACAAGGGTATCAAATCAGTCTGTCTTTACGGTGGAGGTGACCGTAAGGAGCAAATCAAAGTGGTTGCAAAAGGAGTAGACATTGTGATTGCTACACCAGGCAGGCTTAATGATTTGGTGGTGTCTAAGCACTTGAATATAATTAATTTCTCTTACATTGTTCTGGATGAGGCCGACAGGATGTTGGATATGGGTTTCGAGCCACAAATAAGGAAATCTCTCTTTGATGTGAGACCTGATAGACAAACAGTGATGACTTCTGCCACTTGGCCATCAGGCGTTAGGCGTTTAGCTGAATCATATATGAAGGACCCGATACAAGTGAATGTTGGTTCACTAGATCTTGCTGCGGTCCACACTGTCACACAGAGGATCATGTTTGTCGAAGAAGATGACAAAGAGGCAGCTTTATTTGAATTCCTTGCAAATATGGATCCCAATGACAAAATTATCATATTCTGTGGCAAAAAGGCTACTGCAACGTACATTACCACTGAGCTGTGTCTTAAAGGGATTGAGTGCCAGTCATTGCATGGGGACAGGGACCAAAGTGACCGTGAGGCAGCTCTAGAGGAAATGGTAGATGGAACTGTCAACATACTGGTAGCAACTGATGTGGCATCGAGGGGGATTGATATCAAAGATCTCACTCATGTCATTAACCTTGATTTCCCAAGGCATATTGAGGAATATGTGCACAGGGTAGGCAGGACTGGCCGAGCTGGCAAGACAGGTATATCACTGACATTTGTCTCTAGAAATGACTGGGCTCATGCACGGGAGCTAATTAAAATTCTTGATGAAGCAAATCAGGAGGTACCAGAACAATTGGAACAAATGGCAGAGAGGTTTGAAGCTATGAAAATCAAGCGAGATAAAGAAGGCGGTGGCAGGGGCCGCGGGGGTCGAGGAGGTGGTGGTAGAGGCCGAAGGGACCGGTGGTAAATCGAAAGACTGATGGGCTTGGAATCTGATGGGTCATAATTTTTTTAAAGAACAATTTGTATTTTCTCAAAACACCTGTCTAATAAGCAGGTCCTGTACGAAATGTATGACCCTATTTATATACATCTTTTAGAGGTTTTCTCAGTGTCGTAGACACTTTTTCCAATAAGTAGTGATGTTTAGTTCTAAGCAAGCCGTTACTCTTAATACTTATTGAACGGATAAAGCCGCGACTCCTAAATGTGGATATAGAGTTTGGACTCTTGCCCCCAGTATCCATCTGCGCCTAACTTTGGCATAATATGATATATTTACTTTAAGAATGTTAACTAATACAGCCTAAAAGGTACCTGTTTATAACATTGTTGTTAATATATTTCTTTCTGCTGTGATAGCTGTTCGCAAGAGGAAGAATAGGTATTTGGGTAGTTCATCCAACCTCTTACTTGAATCAAGTTGAGGTCCTCCTTTCTTCATAATAAAAGTTCACCCACCAAGCTGTAAGGTATGATACGACAGATCTCTAATTACGTATTTTCTTACATGTGATGTATACGTAGTGTCTATTTTTTTTCTAATAAAGAGATTACTTCAAATAACGCTTTTACTTTCAATTTGCAAAAAAATATCTAAACGCAGATTGTACCTAAAATTTTATTTTTTGATCCACTTGCAATATTTGATGGTAATCCCTTCCATCGGTAATCCATACTGCCGCAATGTTAGATTGGAAATACGTTATCGTAAGGCTCAATTCACAACAAGGTGGCGCGCGGCTGCCCGTGCGCCTCGCTTTTCAAGCGATACTGTTCTTTTATGTATTGTAGATAAAGTTTAAAATTCTTTCACACTGAAAGCGCGTTGCCATCTGTGAATTGAGCCTTAAATTGTTACCGTTTTGCAACTAAACGGATTAACAGATGTTGATGAAATTTGTCAATGAAATAGCATCGTAAGTAACAAAACCCTTTGAGTATTAATTCAAAGAACAAAACCACACAAATGAAGGTAACAGTCTGTAGACCACAGGAAGCCGTTATAAATGCGACGACCACGCCATCGCAGTGTAAATAGGAGCTTGTGAGCAACCACAACCTCCTAGATTTTCATTGATTCAGATTACCATATAAGTAATTACTTAATTCCGTCCAGTCCTTTCAGAGCTACGAGGCCACAGACAGACTTAGTCCGAGGGGTTCTTGCTTTTACTTTGGGGCTTGCAAACGAGCTTTCAAGAATGAATAAAAAAATTAATTCAATAGTATGCATGTATTTCGAGTTAACATTTATTTTCCTAAAATAAGACAAAGCGCAACCAATCGGAAACGCAGAGAATTTTCATAATTTTTACGTCCTACCACAAAGACTCGAAATTTGATCGTTCGTAGTCAAATAACACTGAGTTTCTTAATTTTAAGGGCTGGGTGCTCTGCTAACAATTCAGTGCCATACATCATAGAATACATAACACCAACAAGAACGTTATACAATTGGAACAATATTACATAGACATTATTATAACATGGGTGTCACAGGCCGACAAATACGTATACCCATAATGCAACATAATCAGTGCCGGATAAAAATTACTGATTCCCTGCACTCAGCATTTCTTCCACGCCTCTCTAAAACTTGAATTCCGTCATGTGAATAACATGGTCGTATAATTATTACAATATGATCTTTGTACATACTTAGGTACTTGAAAAATATGAATAAAGCAGACAGTTCTAAGATTACGGTCGCAGGATCGTCTTGAGCAGGGGTTTCCAACCTTTTTTCCCTTCCCTCAGGGGGGGGCTGACCCCATGGATCATAGCTGAAATTTTCACACCCCCCGTTTTAACTTTGTACCTCACTTATGAATTTTTGAGCCCCCCCCCGGTTGGGAAGTCCTGCTCTTGAGGCTATGGCAAAATTCATTGATTTCTAAAACTGTACGAGGCACAACTCTTCCCTGAGCTATCACTTGGTACCCTGCTTGTCGCCTAATCCGTTACTGACCATAATAAAACTGTCGACTGAAACAACATTTGAAAATAAATAATAGCAATATAATTACTAAAAACTATAAAGAGTACATTTTGTATAACATGTAAATTACGTCCGTAACGCGCTTTAGATGATTTCTAGTCGCTTCATTTCTTTGTGCAGTTCGACGCCCATTTTGGCGGGCGAACGAGTGACAATTACGTTTGCTTTTTCTAGAGCTTTAATCTTGTCCATGGCGCCTCCCTTGCCGCCAGAGATTATAGCACCGGCGTGGCCCATCCTCCTGCCCGGGGGAGCGGTTAATCCAGCGATGAACGACACAACTGGTTTCGCTTTTTGACCCTGGAAAAATCAGTGTAAAATTATTAGGTAATCAAAAAATATCAGGTGTTTTCACCCTACTTTTGCTGTCGTATGCCAACCTGATGTCGAAGTTGTTTAACCTACCCTTTCGCGTCTGACTTGGCTGTCTAGATGACAACGGTCCGGACCGACTTCTCCGAAACACGGAGATTCCCAGTTTAATAAGATGGCAGTGGCAGCGCACTTTCAGCGTGAAAGAATTTTAAACTTTATCTACAATACGTAAAAGGCTAGTATCGCTTGAAAAGCGCGGCGCGCGAGCGGCTACTGAGAGTCCGCTGCCGGCCGCTGCCATCTTGGTGTGGATTGAGCCAAACAGTCACCTATCTAAGGACTGACCCTGGATTGTTAGGTAGGTTGATGAAGTCTTAACATACAATTTTTACTTAGATATAATAGGCAGTACATTTTCTATAAGAAAATCAGAGATATCTTCAAACACCTTGTTTTAAAACCCATATTTTATAGGGACAAAGCAAGTTTAACTATCGGAGCATTTTAACTATACAACAAAAAGTCACAAGGTCTATTTTTTAATTCATTTCTTATTGGTCCATATAGTCGATCTATGACCTGCTGGACATTGCCTCCTTTGCATTCTTTGACTCTTCGCAAGATAACTGCTAAACCTATTGTAAGGACCACGATGATTTATTTAGCTTATAGTTGTTATTTCTAACTTTCAGACACCAGCTGTTAATATTTATTGACTGCTAAATGAAATTATTTCAGTTGTTTGTGCTCTAGCGCTGTTTACGTTCATTTATATTACCTACGTCACTAAATAAATATAATAACTACCTAAGTAGCTATATTACTTTTAATAAGTTATCATTGAAATATAAACAAACAGGCTAGTAAAACTGCTCAACGGCTACATAATAAGTCGGCCCCTACGTATAAGGCTCTAAAATTTGTTACAACTACCTACTCAATAAGATGAAATTCGACGTCGTCACACGACGGCACTCGCTACTCGTGATTACCGTGACGCGATAACTAACGATGTAAATAAATGTATTTGCAACATGACGCAGAGTCTAAAAATACAAATGATTATAAATCAAAATCAGTAAACCTTAGCGTGCGTTTTCTTTTACCTTTGGAGGCTGTTGGGGACAGAAAATAAGAATATAATAAAATCCCTAAAAATATAGTAGGTATGTAGGTACCAACGTAATACAAATAATATGTAATTTAGTTGAAGGTAGATAAGATAAAACCATTTTTTTATACATTTACCACAAAAAGTGACCTATGCTATAAGAGCTAAACATCAACGATATAAATTCCCATGAAGATGAATCAAGATTCTGTAAATCATCTAAAAATATAACATGTGGGTCGGTTATAGCTTTAATTAGTTTCGTAAACATAATTTTTCCTTTTTCTATGCGTTTATCTTCACTTTGGGAATATATTCCTTCATGATATGCAAAACGCACCTTGACAATATTATTTAAATAACATAAATCCTCCGAGTATGCCTTTAGCAATTGAACAATTTTTTCTTCTTTTGCGAATCCAGTTATGGGTTCTTTTAATACTTCAAGGACTAGCTAGATTTTCTTTGTAGATCGATAGGTCGCAAAAGGTCATTAAAAGACAAGTTAGAACTTTCATAAAAAAAGAGATCAACTATTCAAGGTTTATGGTATTTTTCATATAAAAACAGAAAACCCCATAAAATTATAATTTTCCAGTCAATTTATTATTTGCGACGTACGGACGAGATGAGGCGCCTTATTTACAGGATGACTGACGTAGCCAACGTGAATTTGGGAATCAATTTCCCAAAAAATTACTACCCGTTTTTAGAACTGTAAAAACATGCACACCTTTTCTGTATTTTTTAACAAGGCTTCTTACTAATTAAACTAGTGAACTGGATATGAATAGGTAGGTAAAAGTATAGAAGCATCAAATACAAGTCGACCGCCATATGCCATAACCAGTAATCATTGAATTGGCTCAAGAAATATCATTTAGGCACGGAAGGTAAGGTCCAGTTTTCAATGAACCGAATAAGTCAAGAACCAACTGTGGAATCGTTAGCTAAATAACAGGTATTTAAAGATTATTTTACTTACAGTGTTGTGCTTGATAAGATAGTCCGACGCCAGCTCTTCAGCATTACCACCAATCTCTCCGATGAGAATGATGCCTTTCGTGTCAGGGTCTTTTAAGAATACTTCCAGGCAATCGATGAAATCGGTACCATTGAAAGGGTCACCGCCGATGCCAACGCAAAGAGTCTGCCCCAGACCGGCCTGAAGAGAGAAGAAAACACAAATTTATATCTAAGGCTCAATTCATACCAATATGGCAGCGGCCGGCAGCGCACTTTCAGTGTGAAAGAATTTTAAACTTTATCTACAATAATACGCTATGCCGCGCTTTTCAAGCGATGCTGGTTTGTTACGTATCTATATCTATACATATTATAAAAAAAAGTCGCTCTCGCTGTCTGTCTGTCCCTATGTATGCTTAGATCTTTAAAACTACGCAACGGATTTTGATGCGGTTTTTCTTAATAAATAGAGTGATTCAAGAGGAAGGTTTTTAAGTATAATACATGCGTAATATAGTAGAGAAACACTGATAATTTTAGAGGTTTCTAATGTGATGTCGTAAATAAACACATTTTTTTGCGCTTACATTGCAAACGCTGGCTGAACCCTAAGAGATAGATCAAAATAATGTACTACAGTATTGTACACCTTAACAAGGTCTACAAAAAAGTCCGCGAAGATATATGCTTATCTCTTAGGGATGACCCACATTAAAAGGGGGAGGGGTTCAGGGAGGGGACAACGGGGAGAGGAAGAGGAGTGTGACGAAAGAGAGCATAGAATTAGATTTTTCTTATAAGAGAGAGATGGAGAGAGAAATAAATCAAGGGAGGACGGAGAAAAGGGGAGCAAAATGTATTAAAAGCGCGGGCGGAGCTGCGCGGGTCAGCTAGTTGTAGATAAAATTTAAAATTCTTTCACACTGAAAGTGCGCTGCCGGCCGCTGCCATCTTAGTGTGTATTGAGCCTAAGCCACTGATAGTACACCCCGTGGGGAGTCCGGGTACAAATAGTACCCACCCCTTGCCGTTGGGTGTGCGTAAGAGGCGACTAAGGGAAAAGAAGAAGACGGACAGCAGCGTCTTTCTATTGGATTACATATCACTTATACTGCGATCCCCAAGTCGCCTGCCAAGCGTGGCAACCCCTCCCTTCTAAGGAGGAGGCCTTTGTTCAGCAGTGGACGTCTATTGTCTGCTACTGATGATGATGAACTGATAGTAAACGACACGACTGGCTGTAGATAGCAGCTGAAATACACTGCCATTCATCAGTCAATAAGTTGGTTAAGTTTCTTGAGCCGGTTTCACATCGAAACACGGCAACGTTCATACGATTTCTGCAGAATATCTGACGCTGCTACGGTGTCTTTTTATTGTAATCGTTTTATTTTAATTTTACAGTAAGAGAGACAGCACGTATGCATGTATCGTAAGTCGTAACTACTAGACTGATAGTAATAAGCTATTCTTTATTTGAAAAATTATACGTTATGTATATACAGAGGCCGATTAGCTATGGTTGATGGAAATTCAGTCTTTCCACATTACGTGAGATGTAGGCAGAATTGTATGGGGATAGTTTATCCTATATACCAAATGATTGTGTACAGATCCTGTCGCAATACCGGCGTACCTGATGAGCTATTCAACACGTCGGTAAGAGTAAATGATTACGGCATGCCGCGTGTGCAGTGGATCCAACTGGGTCGTATTGCGTTTGGTCAATCAATAAATAGCCGACAATAATAGAATCAAACTAGTTGACAGTTTATTGAAAGATTTTAAATCATTATCATCATGTCAGCCACAAGACGTCCACTACTGAACATAGGCCTCCCCCATATACTTCCATTGTGACCGATGTTGTGCCGCCTGTATCCACCGGCTCCCTGCCTCCTTGACGAGGTTGCCTGTCCACCTAGTGGGGGGCCGACCCACACTGCGCTTCCCAGTCCTTGGTCGCCACTCGAGAACCTTTCTTCCCCACCGGGTGTCAGTTCTCCGGACTATATGACCTGCCCATTGCCACTTCAACTTACTAACTACTAGTAGAGCTATGTCGGTTACTTTAGTTCTTCTACGGATTTTAAATATTCATTATTATTCTTATATTGCCTCTCGGTGTTGATCTGTCTGAGAAAATCAGAGTACCTACGTAAAAAAAAAAGAATTCTCATTGTTTTTGCATACAGAGTGCATATTCACATACAAATGTATCGTGTGCGTATCCTTGTATTGTAGTTATGTATTTTGATGTCTGCATTCATATTAGCTTTTTGTTTCTGTTGTAAACGGGTTTAGACGTTAATATTAAAATTTTATGTAACATCTGAATATTTGTTCATATTGGAATAACACCAGTGGCGGTCCGAGAGGGGGGGTCGTAGGGGTCATGACCCCCCCCAAAATCCATATTCGTACACGGCATAATTGGGTAGCGGTTAACCCTAACCTGTAACAGCTCAGTGGGCGAGCGCTTGCCTTGGAAACAAGGTGCGCAGGTTCGAACCCCGGGTCGCACCTCTGATTTATTTAGTTAATCATGTGCGAATCGTCTTTGTGCGATTGTTACTAGCTTTCGGTGAAGGAAAACATCGTGATGAAACCTGCATGTCTGAGAAAGCCTAACTAGCTCTCGAATGACGTGTGAAGTCCGCCAACCCGCACTTGGCCAGCGTGGTGGACTATGGCCTAAGCCCCCTCATCTTGAGGGGAGGCCCGTGCCCAGCAGTGGGACATAAACAAGGGCTGGTATTATTATTAACCTAGTCTAGGTACAAGACCAACGAGACCGTCAAATATGACCCCCCCCAAAATCGTTGGCTGCGACCGCGCCTGAATAACACTGCTTCGTATTGAACAGTGTATGCCAAAGTCTGTAAATATAATAGATCCTAGCGGCATGTGACTTCCACTATGTCCATATTAATTGTACAAATAAACCATCCCCGCCTCAGTCGGTATGGGTGCAATCCATTGTGCACTTAATATACGATAAACATATGGCTGATTATTCATAATATCAGAAGTAGTCACCCCTAAGTGATTTTTTGTCTAATGAGAATTTTACAGAAATTCTCTTGGCAGTTAAAAAATTCCCTTCCTTCTTTAATAGAGGATAGCGGGAACTCTCGCTCAAATAAGAGTTACATTCATCTAGATCTAATGGCACCTGCAAATCAATTCATCTATTTCGTGTACATAGGTGGTATACATGAAGGTGTTAACAGGTAGTTTTACGTAAGTGCTCTATATACTGCCGCCACCCGGCATACGAAATACGAGTATATTGCACCTTCAAAAGGCGATGTTCCTGTGGTGTCAAGTGTGAGCGTCGATCGTTCGTCACTTTTGCTGCCGGTACAGCCATAACTCCGACAAAAGTCCTTTTATCATCATCATCAGACGCGCACTGCTGGCCTACATACGGCTCTCAAATTGCACACCACTGTCTTCGATCCTCGGCTTTCCTTGACTAGCTCTCACAGTCACTACCGGGATCGTCTAAAATACCACAACAAGCTCCTCGCAAGAGCTCTGGTTGTAAACCCTTGGGACAAAACGGTTAAAATGGTGGCATGTCCTAGAAAATCTACTGTAAAAAGGGAAGAAGGACTAAAGAGTCCTCATAGTCTTAGTCCTCAAGTTATTTTAAAAGCCACACTTTCGCATATAGTCGTACAGGACTGATTGTAGATTGCCGTAGAAAAAAAAATCGAGCAAGTCCCACGCTTCGTATTACCTTAAATTCTCGTGGGTTTGATTCCCACCAAGTTTCTGGGTTTCTATTTAAGTATGTATTTACAAATAAAAAAGTATATAAGTATTAGTAATAAGTTGTGTGGTTTCCATAGTACAGTCTCTTTCTAGTTTGGGATCGGATGACCGTGTGTGGATTGTCCAAAGATATTATTAAAGAGACACTTTTCTCTTTTTTTTAAACCATCTTATATTTTCGAGTGTTGGTCCATGCGATGAAGTATGAATCTTACCTCGGTGGTCTGGTGGCAAGCTTCATAGGTCAGGGTGCCTGATCTGGACACCACGCCGATGCAGCCTCGCTTGTGGACGGCCGCGGGCATGATGCCGATCTTGCACCTCTCCGGGGCAATGATACCGGGGCAGTTGGGGCCAACCAGCCTTGACTTGTTCTGGCGCAAGAGGGCGTGTTTCACGCGTACCATGTCCTGTGGAAATTGACTTATTTGGGTTCGGTTGTCAAGATTACTGGAATTTCAAATTGGCTTCGATTGAAATTGGCTTCCAAAGTAACCCTTTTTTACGTGGGCAAATAGCCCTCTTACCGAATGAAACCCCATGGTTTTTAACACTCATACACGTATTAGGGTGACTTCAAATTTGAAGCGCGGCTGCAGACGCTTTGTTTTGTAAATTCATATAATAAAACAAAAACAGCGCAGTGCTGCAACGCGCGTTTTTGTTTTATATGGATTTACAACGCAGTGCTGCAACGCGCGTTTTTGTTTTATAAGGATTTATTACAAAGCAGCGCTACAGACGCACTGCAAATTTGAATTCACCCTTACATGACTTTGTAGATACACCCGCGATGGACACGACAACGCAACGGCATCATCCTCATCACCAGCCGGAAGACGTCCACTGCTGAACATAGGCCACGCAATGGACAAGGCTGCTAAATTATCAGTATCAATAATTTAAGTTGGGACCTGATGACCTTGTGTGGAATGTCTTAGGATACTATTATAATTTTTTTAATCCCTGTTTTCTTAATCTATTTAGTGACGAGACAAGGCTGATGGTAAGCAACCCGCCTGCATATAGACAGGTGCAATTCATTGCCGCTGCAGCTGAGACATTAGTTAAGTCTATAGAGCCCAGTGATTTCACCAGCTCATTAAAAGATTAATAATATGTTATAACTTCATTTAATTTTAACAGAGTTAGTTACTATTCAACTAGGAGCCGAAAGATGCCCTGAAAAAAGGCCTCCTCCTTAGAAGGGAGGGGTTGCCATAATCCACACGCTCAGGAATCTTAGGAATCGCAGGCAGTGGTAGGTAATCCAATAGTAAGACACTCCGGCCTGTCTTGTTTTCCCTTAGTCGCCTCTTACGGACACACAATGGGAGGGGATGGGATGGTGTTATTCTTACCTGGACAGGTCACAGGTCCTAAAAAGAACATTAGCTTAATATTATCTTACATGTTGTGGTACACCTTCCGTGATGCACACAATGAGTGGCACCTCTGCTTCGATGGCCTCCAAAATAGCTGCAGCTGCACCAGGCGGTGGCACGTAGATAACAGATGCTTCACAATTTGTGGCTTGTTTCGCCTCCTTCACTGTACCAAACACTGGTTTCCCAAGGTGCTGGGTGCCTGCTTTCTTCGGTGAAACTCCACCAACGATCTTTGTGCCATAATCTAAGGCCTGCTGACTGTGGAAGGTACCCTGCTTCCCAGTGAATCCCTGTACAATGACCTTGGTGTCACCTGTCAGTCCTAGGTTTTTCCTCGTTTCGGCATAAGGGTTGCTCGACATATACCTGACATTGGTCAGTTTTATACAATCTAAGGGAGAAATTTAGAATAAAGGTGTACTTTTTTACTATGCCATACAGAAATAATAAAAATACATTACAAGAGTGGTGAGAGTGAATTTCAGAGAAAAACACTGATGGGCACAACAAAAAAAGACTCAAAATGTCAATTTCATTTTTAATAATTCTAAGTTAGTGCTTCACTGCATCCCACCTAATAATAAATCACACCATCATTATAAAAAAAATGCAAAAAAAACATCACACCATTTTCCTAACCCATACACTACATCACTAATACTGCACTAGAATCTAATAAATGTAATCAAGTAGGTATATGAAACAATAAACTGCTACCAATAGTTGACTCTTACACTATCATAACATTAATTTTATTAAGGAGTGTTTCCAGAGAATCTTAGCTTAGCTTGGTGATGATTGCTTGCTTTTAAACTGTTTAAATTAATGGCTATATTTTTTATAGATCATAATAAACATTATAATTGAAATCAAACTACTTTTACGGATTATGTCATGGTTTATTTAGATATTACTACTATCCCGACGTTTCGTATCCGTTAGTTTCTTCGACTAAGAAGATCTGAGGATACACCGGCATAATTGTGACATAAGGACGTTCAACATCTTAGTCCTCCCGTGACCATGTGTGCTGCAAAGCATTCGAAACGTCAGGATGGTAGTAATATCTAAATAAACGGCTACATAATCCATTAAAAGTAGTTTGATTTCAATGTGTAATATTCGCGTAAGTAAAAGACAACATTATTGTAATTGAAATCAAAGTACTTTTAATACTATTAACTTTGTACACACTGATAATAAATGTCTAAAGATAATTCTTATTTGTGAAAATATTCTGTTTTTAAATTAATTACACTATTGGTACAATTATTATAGACTTATCTCACAAGCCTTTATACATTTAAAATGAGGTTCATAAGATAATGATGACAAGATGATTGATACATTCCTATAAACAATAATAAAAGTTATTAGAACTGATAAATAAATAAATTATTTTATATGAGTGTGCATACACTGGAGAGGTTTCTAATTAACTGAGAGATAAAAAAACAAAAACATTTTTTTTATCTACATTTATTATCATAGAATACAAAGTTCCACATCCTAAATGACAGTAGGTACCAAAGGTCAACATATTGATCCGATGTTTGATTCAAGGCTCCCAATATAGAAGTTTTGATAGGCAACAATTAGGGTTTATATAATAATCTAAGTACTTGCGAAGTTTATTGCCACCGGGGACAGTGATAGTATTTTTAGACGAAGGTCTCGGTTAAATTAGGTATAACGAATACGACATTGACAGTGCACGGATACAAATATATTTAATCAATTAAATAATAATTGTAATGTAATGCGATTATCGGAGGTTGAACCTAGTTTACATTGATAGATGAATTGATTGCCTAGTAGGTTAATATCGTACATGGTTACTGACGACTACTGACGAGAGTGAAATCGTGATGTAAACTAACAATTTGAATCTGAGTTTATGAAATAATAAAAGCTGTTTCATTACAGTTATGCATACCTTTTAGCATAGGTAAAATCCGGGTCGGTAAGGCCATTTTATTAAAAACTGAATGAGGAAGGGAAGAAGAAGTACAAAATAATTTTGTGACACTGACAGACTAAACCACCCTGCCAGCCATTAGTTACGTAACTGACAGCCAAGGTTGCCAGCAAACTAATGAAAAAATGGTAAAGAGCGGAGGTAAAAAATTACGATTTTTGAGTATGACACTGAAATATATAAAAAAAACCGACTTCAAAGTAAATTATCTAAAAAGCATAAAATAACGAAAATATATTGAAGTCGGTGCTAGCACTTAAACTAAGACTAGTACGAGCTGACACCGACTTCAATATATTTTCGTTATTTTATGCTTTTTAGATAATTTACTTTGAAGTCGGTTTTTTTTTAACCTCTGGAGGCCCGTTGGTGCGTATAGCATCAAAATAACGCCAATCAACATGAGTCCGTTTTTGTTCTGGAGAGCCACATTTCCCTCAGTGACCGCAGTTGAGGGCCGACCTGTAATTTCCATAGATGTATGTGGATTTTCATACATCTTGTTGGTCTCTACGCATTATTACTTACACTTGAAAACATAATCCCCGTTATATTCTGTCTATGCCCCCTTCCAACGTAGTCGGATAATCTTTTTTATCCGGCTTCAAAAAGATGGTTCTCTATTCGACGCGTATGTATGTAATATTAATAAAAATGCGTAATATTCATATATGTTAGTCTATGTGGGCTTCTAAACAAATTTACCAAATTTTATCAGTGTATGTATGCATGTATGTATATATGTATGTATGTATGTAGGTTTGTCCGCGGATTTTTCAGAAACTACCAGTCCGATTTCAAAAATTCTTTTTGCAATAGTTAGAGTATTTTTCAAATTAGGGTAGAGTATAAGTTTCATCAAAATCGGTCCAGTAGTTTAAGAGATATAAACTTTTTATGTTTTCAGTAAGTTACTGTGACGTAGACGTTCGAGTTGCGTGATAGTGCTGATACCTGTCTTGGTAAAATAAAAGTCACTAAAAAGTGTTAAATAAGCTATTTAAAAATGTTGTTAAAGTACGATCACGGACGTTCAAATGCTGTGAATGAAACATTGATATATTATTATATGCCGGAAAGAAAACAACAGTCCTCTTTAGGGGTGTTCGAAATTGAGGTAGGCAAAAACGTAAGCAAAATAATGATTGCTCTTTTTTCTCCCAGACGGGTCCTGTCTGCACGATCCCACTTGATGAACAAAAGACAGTTATTGCTGAGTGGTACACCACCATTTGTTTGCCCAGTGTCTTTAAAAAGTTAGGGAGAAATGACCAAAAATTCGCATCCTATTGCACCATGAAAATGCTTTGGCGCACACCGCAAACAATTCAAATTCGTTTT
Organism: Furcula furcula; assembly: GCA_911728495.1. Classification (NCBI taxonomy): domain Eukaryota; kingdom Metazoa; phylum Arthropoda; class Insecta; order Lepidoptera; family Notodontidae; genus Furcula; species Furcula furcula. The sequence continues at coordinate 11,041,368 of OU452261.1, read as the reverse complement.
TGGCATCTAAAAAGGTAGAGGTAGTGACCCATCCCCTTAGAGAAAGAAACCAATAGAGAGCTGGCACTTTCTTTCTCATTCGCGCAAGAAAAGGATGCATTTATATATATTATATGAGATAGAAAGAAACAGAGCATATGATTTTTTGTCCCTCAGCGTGTGTTCAAAATCTGGCGCACCTACGGTGCGTTTTCTTCGAGTACTCATGAAATTTTCTAGTTCACGACCTAGCTTTGGAGTTTTAAATTGAATTGCATTATGAAATATCGTTTAACTAAACGACATAATAGACGCATTTCAATAAATATCCATAACGTGTGTTAAGTGTACGAATGATTATTTTCTGTCCTTATCGGCGGCACGCAAGCTAGATGTCTTGTTATATTCTGTCTACGCCCATCCCACACATAGTCCGGACCTAGCATCATGCGATTTCTTTATTTACCCACAAATTAAAGATTATATGAGAGGTTCATACCTCTCATATAATCTTTAATTTGTGGGTTTAATTTACGGGGCCGGAAGAGGCCGTCATTGATTTCAACCAGAACGTGTGAAAGCCATGCCCTTAGACCATGTTCTGGTCCTCATAGAATACTTCGAAAATCAGTAAATATATTACTTTACATGTAAATTGTTTTGTTCATGAGTTACGCAAAACTTTCAAAGTACTCACGTAGAAGAAAAAAAATACAGGGTAAGAATGACGATGAATGATACTGATCGATTGACGGACAAATACAAAAATATCAATAACATCAAAGTGCCAATAAATGATGGTCAAGGTAAAAAAGAGAGTTCACTAGTAAAAAATATTTAAATAAGTCTTAGCCTTTATAATTTATCCAAGGTAATAGTATTAATTGGCTCTGCCTAGTTTGGGATCAGATTACCGTACCTATGTTGATTGTCCCAGAATATCATTATTATTATAGACATAGAAAAAAGTTACAAAATTTAAGACTATTTATAGACAGCAACAGCATCATCATCAGTCATTATCATAACTAAAATTCAGTAGACGACCTAAAAAGCTAGTAGACCTGGCGACACTGACAGCAAAAAAATACGTACTTATGGATATAAAAATCAGATATTCGAAGAAACCGCACACCGCGCATTGCAATGACAACTAGAGAAATTACCGGTAAAAAGTACCGGTACTTTTTGGTGCAATTAATAAATATAAGAGTGAGAGAGAGAGAAAATATGAGAGTGAGAGACATCGATATACTATCTAGTGAGAGCTCAGAGAAAGTACCAAAGGAGTTAGTATCGCGTCGATTCCCCGAACAAATTTTTCGCGGCACTTTTGCGGGGTGCGGGAGGCGAAGTAAACACACACAGATACACCTTCACGCATATCCACACTATAGTAAACTCGCAACACATTCAAAAATACACGCACACAAATAAAGATAGACCTGACCATATGACCAAAAATTTGGCAGAGGGGGTTAGCGCATCATGCTCTCTCCAGTGGTATCTCCTCTAAGAGTGAGAGAGTTGTTTACTATAAGTCCACCTTGAAGCCGGTAGTCTCCCGGCTTCTGGACTTTTAGTGTTATTTTGACATGGGATTCTTTTCAATTGATTGCAACACCTTGCTTTACTCTATGGTGCTATCATTAAAATAGACTCAGCCTAAAAAATATTGAATGAATTTGAATGACGTGTAATTTAGATTTATGAGAGGAAAATGAATTTTGCTTTTATTTAATCTTAATCAGTTTCATTTGATATAATCGAATTAATATAGATGGTGTGGTCGTAAAAGTGCACATTTCATAATATAAAAGTGGTTTAATTTGTTCGTGATAGTTTATATTCCTAGCAGTAAATTAATTATTCGGTGTTTTGTTTACATACGAAGAAACAAGTTACCTAGGTACTTCAAAATGTGTGGATCAGACAAAAAATTGGGAGAAATTCAAGCACTTATCCTTGTAGGTGGTTACGGGACTCGTTTAAGGCCGCTTACATTAAGCAGACCTAAACCTCTCGTTGAATTTGCCAACAAACCCATATTATTGCATCAAATTGAAGCATTGGTCGAAGCTGGAGTAACACAGGTAAATAAAATTAGTCATCAAAAATAAAAAAATAATTCTTACAAATAATGCATATAAGTTTTTTTTGTCTACTAACAGGTAATATTAGCAGTATCATATAGAGCTGAAGAAATGGAGAAAGAGCTAACGGAACAAGTGTCGAAGCTTGGCGTGTCACTTACATTTTCACATGAGACTGAGCCTCTAGGCACAGCAGGGCCCCTGGCTCTTGCTCGTGAGTTGCTTAGTTCAAGCACAGAACCTTTCTTTGTTCTGAATTCTGATGTGATTTGTGATTTCCCATTTAAAGAACTTGCTAAATACCACAGAAGTCATGGAAAGGTCAGTTTTTCTTCCCATTTTCATTATTATATGATACCCCAATATAACTCCTAATCTAAACTGCTTGTGTGGCTTTAATGTTTATTATACTTTGTGAAGAATAGTATGTGCTAGATAAGAGATTTATTCTGCTATTATCGATGATGTGGCAAATTGTGTCTTAACACTAAATTATTTTGTGGTTATTAATATTATAAACTCTTCCAGGAGGGTACAATAGTTGTGACCAAGGTGGAAGAACCATCAAAATATGGAGTGGTTGTATATAAAGAGGATGGACAAATTGAAAGTTTTGTTGAGAAACCTCAGGAGTTCATATCAAACAAGATTAATGCTGGTATATTTCCACTTATTATTTTCACAGTTGGTTGATGATATGATATGATTAAACGGTTGTATAAGTCCAAACATAATATATGACTGCAGCTGTATACACTTTTGCCAACTTATATTACTATTTATGTTTGTTTTCTTACTTCATCTATACAGTACATAACAATATTTTATAGATGATGTGAAAATTATATTTTACAATTAATGGCTATAAATTGGGTCTGGCAGTTGGTCAGAATGCATTCCCTAGCCCTTTAGTCTGAAGCTGACCTCAGTAAGAAATTTCAATTACATGTAAAAAAAAGTTTAGATTCCCAAAAGGGCTGAGTGAAGCTGCAGCATGTTAGCATGTTGCTAGTGTATAATTGTTTTGTCTTTATTATGTAGATACATAAATATATGGAATTAACACAATTTTACATGAACACAAGTTGTATGGTAAATGTGATGTCCATGTAAGACTGATAGGTTTGTGCTGCAATCATAGTCAAAAATAACAATAATATCCTGGGACAATCCACAGATAAACTAGGCAGAGTACTATGGAAGCCAGACAACTTACACAAATACTTATATTCTATCTTTTATAAATACATTCTTATATAGATTAATAACACCCAAACATAAGGTGGGAATCCAACCCACAGCCTATTAATGGCCATGATCTTCAACTAGACCAACAGGCTTGATAATAAACCAAAGTACACATTATTTTTGCACTCTTCTATTGCCTTATCGCCTTATCATCATATACCCATTTTATACAAACAATTATTTCAGATAAAACACAATATCAATTGTCAGTGTATTGTTTACAGGAATGTACATATTAAATCCATCAGTGTTAAGCAGAATAGAACTCCGACCCACATCCATAGAGAAGGAAGTTTTTCCGTTTATGGCCACAGATGGCCAGTTGTATGCTATGGAACTGCAAGGGTTCTGGATGGATGTTGGACAGCCAAAAGATTTCTTAACAGGTAATAAATTTGGTATCAAGATAATATTTTAGTCCTTAGCCTATTATTTCTGGTAAGAAAACATATATTGAAGACCTAACACTCATTATTTCCCAGTCCTACCTTGACTGTAAGATATGACCATTTGGCGCCTTAACGGCTTGCAGGAAGGGATTAGGGAAACCCTAAATATAATTTTACAAAGGATTACAGATTCTAAATTTGATTTAGGGACATCAAGCCCCATAACCACTGCCCACGCCATAGTACCGAACTGTATGTTAAATAATTAATTTTAATGGATTTGGCTTAAAAAGGCATTACCTTCTTCCAGGGATGTGTTTATATTTAAACAGCTTGAGGCAGAAGAATTCCAATAAGCTGCATGACGGTGCTGGAGTAGTTGGCAATGTGTTGATTGATCCATCAGCCACAATAGGAAAAGGCTGTCGGATAGGACCAAATGTTACGATTGGCCCGAATGTTGTCATTGAAGATGGTAAGAACTTTCTTTACTACTTAATGCTCTTATAAATTAGGACTAAAAATCCTTCTGAGGTAGTCACGTTCTACTAGTAGGGCTGCTTGCGTACGGTTGCATCAAAGCAAGAAAAACAAACAATGAATTCATGAGGCTAGCAAATACCTTCTTCTTTAATGTAAGGCTATGCTCTTCTAATCTATTTTCCGCATTTCTTTTGACCTGATACAACACTCCTCCCACTTTTCCTGCTACTTTTTGCATAGAAACTTCGTCTCGCCTTCCTCTACCTTAGGAAATACCTATGTAACATTATTCATCAAAAAAGGGTAGGTAAGACTAAAAATGTATCTCCAAATGTCCATATATGTATATTACAATCTAAATGATGACTATCTTGTGGCATATACGTTTATCAATTGTGTACCTAACTACACTTGTCATATTATTTGCCTAAACATTATACGCTCCGCTCCGTATAAGTTTCTGATACGTGTAATGTCTTGACTCCTTATCGTGGCAATACTCAAGTTCAACACATGGGCGAATGCTATTGGGTGAATTTTTAGTCATTACGCAGCTGTTATGTAAAGTAAAGCCTTATGTCAAGAAATACGCGTGTGAATATCCACTGAAAATTATCGCCTTAAACATCATGGCGAAAACTCCAAAGGAATGTGGCGGAAGCCCCAAACGAAGTATTCTCGCGCGAAGATAATCGCCAATAATATCATCTTGATGAATTTGGTACTGAGAACTGGCAATAAATTGAATTAAGATAGTAGATGGGAGAAATACGAAAGATTTTAAGTGGAAACTAGCTAAACTGCCCGCGGCTTTGCTTGCCTAAAATAGTATATAAGGAAAGGATAGTTCAGTTACAGACAGTTACAATCTGAGATTACCTACCTTGAACAATTGACTTCGGCAATATCCTATTATTCCGCTGTAAATCGTTGCCTGCCGATGACTGTATCGACTATAGAACAGTGAAAAGCCCTAGCGTGGTCCCCCGCACTACGGTAGACGCCGTGACAGGCGCTTACGGTGGAGGTCCCTCTCCAAGTATATTATCCCGCAGAAACGCGATGTTTTCCCGCTAAACGGTTGTCCACGTCGAAAAGGAAAATAGAATAATGTTTCGATATTATAATCTGTATGTATAAATATTCATCATCATCAGCAGCCGAAACGTCCACTGTTGAATAAAGGCCTCTCCCTTACAAGGAAGGGGTTGCCATAATCCACACGCTTGGCAGGCGGCTCGGGGATCTCAGTATAGGTGGTAGGTAATCCAATAAAAAGACGGTGCCCATCTTCTTGTTTTCCCTTAGTCGCCTTTTACGGACACCCAACGGGAGGAGATGGGTGGGTGCTATTCTTACCCGGATACCCCACGGGGAATGGTATAAATATTACATCGATGAAAAACCTTTTCAAGTCAGTGTTTTTAATATCTGGAATATTTTACTGCGGTAAAAACTAGCCTATTTTAATCCTAAGGTCAAAATCTACAAACGTTTTGATTAGGTGATTGGTAGTTCCCTTGTACAAAGGACCGAGTAGGTACCACTGCAGTGCCGCAGATATTCTGCCGCCAAGCAGCACAATTGCTGTGTTCCAGTTTGAAGGGCACTGTTGCTAGTGGAATTAACGCGCTCAAGAGTCTAAATGTCTCGGCTAACCCTATGGTCTGGCGTGTCCCTTACCATAATGGCCCATTTACACGAAGCAAGGTTCTTGCCTGTTGCATACAATAATATTGAAGCAATAAATGCCTTGCATCGTCTGAACAACATGTCACATTCTTGCTCTACTAGGCAATATTTGCATTAAATAATTACATTCAAATTTGTAACTAGTATCCGCGTGTAAACAGTTACTTATAATTCTTGAAGGTCAAATATAAAAAATATATATATATTAATTGCGTTCAACTATTGCTCTTGTAAGTATGTCCAAGAAAATGGCATCATGTAAATGAGTCTTAATTATCTACATTTTAATCTAATATATATTTTAGGTGCGTGTATAAAACGTAGCACAATCCTCCGCGGTGCTTGCGTACGGCAGCACGCGTGGTTGGATGGCTGTATCGTCGGCTGGAGGTCGGTGGTCGGTCGCTGGGTACGCATGGAGAACTGCACGGTCCTCGGGGAAGACGTAATTGTAAAGGACGAGCTCTACGTCAACGGAGGCCAGGTTCTACCGCACAAGTCCATCGCCCTTTCTGTACCAGAGCCTCAAATTATAATGTAAAAGACTGTTCAACTCAACAGCTAAACCTGCGGAGTGAAGGCGTTGAAGCGTTTTCTACTTATACGTCTTTGATATAAGGTTAAAATTTACTTGACGAAAAAGTCTTAGACTCGGCGGAGTCTGGTTTATACGAATATCAGCTGTATGTTCAGCTAGTAGAGTTTAAGTTATCATATTATTGATTTCATACTCACTCCGCTCGCTCCGTAGATGCTGACGATTTTACTATGCACAAATGATTTTCTGTAAATAATAATAAAATAATACTTTATGAATAGAACCATTGACAGATGACAGACTTCATTTTTCTGTTTGTTTTAATTATTTTTAAAGCTTGCAATCAAAATTGCAGGAACTTGAACTCTAAATTAATTTCCAAATTATTTCTTGTTTTACTTTTTATGAAATTTTATTTACATGATTATTTTGTTTTAATTCTATAGTAATAATCTACGATTTGAAAATCTTTATTTTTATGTTATTTTTTTTCTTATATAAAAATATTTTTTTAGTTTTTAGAGATACCTACTCTTATCCCAGTTTAAGTACATATAATTTTAGTCTAAGGGCCAATTCGACCATCAAACTTTTTAGTTTTTAGAGAGGTTTAGTACACCCGCCCGACTGGCTTAGTAAATTAACACCAATTGAAATACCAGTTGAATTCTTGAAATGACGTTGAATTCCAATGGTGACTATTGCATTACCACCAACATCTGGGGCCCTACCATAGCCTCTAATAGCAATGTTATTGTAATCATAATCTCTCTTTAGAAAGTGACAAAGCTATAAACTATGTATATTGACGTCTCTACCTGGTTGGCCAAACAAGCAAACTTACTAAGTGAAAAAGCCCAGTAGTAACTTATTCGTTTTCGCCTTAGAGAAATGCTTGTATAGGTTTGGTCGAATTGAACCTTACTGCCGGACTATAGATTTCAATACGAAATTAAATACTAAGGGAATGAGATAATGACGTATTAGCGGACTCTGAGTGCGGCAGTTAGTGTATTAAATTAATTAAGTATGTTATAAAACCTGGTTTGCATGTATGAAGACTCTGAAGTTTTATGAGTGAGTGAGCTAAAATTGAAACCTGTTTGCTTTTGTGAAAATGGCGGCCATCGATTTTTCATAATCAATTATGAGCACTCGATTTGTTTTATGATGTTTAGTGTGTAAGAGCCATGTGTTGGGGTTAATGTTTGGTTAAATTGGGAACATTCCATAGTACCTATAAAGCGGTTATTATCATGATGGCCTAAATGCAAGAAGTAAACAGTTTTATTAAATACAAGAATACAATAACAACATGGTAATGTACTGCCATTTTTACACCAAAATGTTTAAAATAAGTGTTTGTTTTGTAACTATTTGTATAGACTATTGTATTTAAGTAATGTAATTTACTTTACTTACCTATTTTTTACATGTCCGGAAGGACCTATTTGTTTCAACACGGAAAATTCGTTATGAATTTTTGTTAAAAATTATAATAATATCTACCTACCTAATTACACACAAATTAAAGAATTTTATGGTTAAGTTTTGTTTCTTTAACTTTTCCTCACCTGTACACCCATAGTACGAGTTTAGTATAAAATACACACATCAAAAGTGTCTAGGGATCAACATATATTTTTGCAATAACTTTTCTCCTGATTGATATTAATTAAAATTTTCTTTAAGGATTCATCAAATAAAGTGTTTTCGTTTGTCACAGTAACGATAAACCAAGTCACCTTTGCATTAATAAAGAAATTTGCCATTTTCCTAATAAAGGGATTTTTGACATTTGAACCACTAACACAAAAGTTCGAAAAAAAGACTGAAATAACAGTTTTCTTTAAAATTTTATTGGGTAACTTAAACAATTAATAATCCGTGTTTCTACCGCGAACACTAACAACACAAGAACATCGGTTTGGCATACTCAAAATGAGTTCATCCAAATCACGCTGTGGAATGGCCGCCCATGTTCGTTGCAACAACAAAAAAAGGTCTTCTTGCGACTGGATACCCTCCATATTCGGCAGAGCTCTTCTCTGTAGCATATCCCATGCATGCTCAATCGGGTTCAAGTCTGGCGACTGAGCAGGCCAGGGCAGGACATTGATGTTAGCTGCGGCGAGAGTCTGTCTTACAACTCTTGCGGTGTGCGGTCGTGCATTATCATGCATTAACTGAAATAAGGGACCGATTTGCACTTGTAGAGGAACGATGACGTCTGATACAATCGTCTCAGCATAAATTTGAGCGTTGAGGTTGCCTCTGATCCAAATCAACTCAGTTCTTCCGCCGATCCAAATACCCGCCCATACCATGATGGTTCCACCACTATAAGGATGGACTTCCTGGCAGGATTTTAATCGCTGTTGGCGTCCAGGGATTCTCCAGTGTCGTATACGTCTTGTATCCGGTCTCATACCAAAACGAGACTCATCAGAAAAGCACACGAAACGCCATTGTTCTTCTGCCCATTTTTTTGCCCAAAAATGCTTGATCCCTAGACTACGGATGTACGTAACGATTCGATTTTTATGAAGATCGATTCAATTGAATACGATCTAGCGATTTTTTGAATCGATTCAATTCAATACGATCTTCATTCGTATCGATTCATAAGGTAAGTGAATCGAATCCTTTAGATCGTAGGTATTATTAAAACATTGTTAAGAAGTTAGATAGATTACAAACGAATGCCGACACTATAATTATTTACATTATTAGTTTGCAATGTTAATGACGGTACAAAGAGAAGCAAGTCGATAGGCAAAAATAATGAAACATGATGCAGGTGGTTCTAAAAATTCCTCGTTGATTTTATTTTGCTTTGGTCGTTTGTGCCGTACGTATCACCGTGTTTTAATAATTGTGCGTTTCTCTCTCGCTAACATATACCTACATCAAATGAAAGTCGCAATAGACTGCTGCCGGAAAGGCTTTCAAAATTATTATTTTTAAAAAGTTAGGACGTGCAGGATTGGCATTGAAATTGTTTCCTTTTAAAAAGTCAATTTTCAAGGCCAATGTTTTTTCCCCTATTTTTTTTAGTAAATTTCATAAAGGTTTGTATTTAATAAAAAGAAATGTGTTATTTGTTCAAATTATTATAAATTTTGATTTGATTTTTGAATCGATTTTTAGGAGATCGATTCAACAGAATACGATCCGATCCAAGAATCGATTCAGAGGCTTACGATCCATTACGATCCAAAAAATCGATTCAAAGATAAAAATCGTGCATCCCTACCCTAGACACTTTTGATTTGTAAACATATAACTATCTAATCTGTGCTTTTGATCTGTGCTTTTGATGTGTGTACTTTGTATCTATCGACCAACTTAACTGTTTTTTTTTTTTTTTTTTTTTTTTTTATTATGGCACTGCGCCAACTTAACTGTATGGGTGGTGGAAATAGTAATTAAACTATTCTCATGAAAATTTTACATAGACAGTGGCGACACTGATAGCGCACAGAACAGAAGTTTGTTTGTACCATAGATTTAAGAGTTTTTCATTACCTACTACGTTGTACACTATATTTCTTTAGTCCTTCCTCCAAGCACTATAATATTATATAATAGTTTAGAATAGCAACTTCCCTCAAGGAGCTGTTATGTCTAGACTTCTTCATACATTTCACTCGTTCCCAATAGATTCAGCTAGAGGCGCTGTTGTGAAATATATGGAAAGAAGTCAATGACGGATCGGCGGCGGCTATAAAGTGTGCAATCTCGTACAGCCTGAGACATTACACGGTTAATTAACAGATCCTTAGCTAGCGAGCCAATTAAACAGACGGATATGTTCATACACATAAATGTTTGTCCTACGTGGGAATCAAACCCACGACCAGCAGCAATCAAGTTGCATAAATAATCAGCAGGCACGTCGTAACGTGAATTTCATTCTCTTATAGATAAGCAGCAGATCTTTTCTTAGGCTTCTTTCTTTAGTCCTTCCTCCAAGTCTTAGGTGGTACCATAGATTTGAGATAGATTTCGATTTTTACCGTGGTAGAGCAGCTTTCAATGTCATTTAGTTTGACAGCAAATAATTTTGACATGCATTCTTTTTGAGAGCGGACGGGCAGCAGTGTGACCGTTTTTGGTATATTCGATACCAAATTGGTAGAATTTGGGCTCCACAATTTTGATTTAGTATTTTTTTGGTATAATTTCAAATGTTAGTATATTTTGGTAAAATTTGAACTAAAAGGACATTTTGTAGTGTATTTTTTAGTAAATTTTCTGGTAGCACAAACATTCATTCATTCAATTTCACTTGTGTAGTTTTTGTGGGGGGAAATATCTGAAATAATTACAGATAATACATGCGTACCTATATTTTACAAAACCTCGACAAACAAATTTAGTTTTGAGTATTTTTTTGCTATCTGAGGTGTCAGACGCATGTTAAAATAACATACATACTTCCAAAAAAAGTATGGAACCCACATTGCTCGAGTCCGACTCGCACTTGACCGTTTTTTTTTAGTATAATTTTAGTATAATCCTGCATGAATATTAGTATTTTTAGTATTGAAATCATATTCTTTTAGTTGATTACCTTTTTATGAAACGGTCACACTGACGGGCAGGCAGGATTTTGCGCCAAATCGGCGTCGATGATTATTATTGCGGATTTTTGTATTGCTCGTAAATAGAAACAAAAATGTCCAAACGTAACAGTACTGGTACTTCGAACACATTATTCAATTACTTTTTAAAAACTCCACCAACCAGTAAGAAACCCAAAACAACAGCAGAAGTTAAAAACAGTCCGAAATTGGATGTGCCCGTAAATGATGAAAAAGAAGTCAAAATTGAGAGTAAGTACTTCATTAATTACTATTTTAATAACTCTCTTATATCAATAGAAGCAAACCTTATTAGGCATGGTAAGAACGTAGGCTTCGAGACTTGACTAGGTCTGGTTATTCACTAATAGTGATCAGATTTGATAAAGCCAAATTGCTCATAGAAACAGCTTACGCTTAGTAAGTTTAGTAGGGTACTGTTAACATATTTATATAATACTAGTCAATGTTTATTACTGCATACAGAAAATACAGATCATCTTTATGGTCAGTGAGAAGTTGGGAGTTTAGGAAACCTGGAAATATTTTTAAACTTGGTTATTTGTATAATTAAAATAGTTGCGTTCCACTTCTGTATTTGCTTGCTTACTTCTTATAAATTTTACAATAGAGTTTGATGCTATTTACTTATATTCACCATTATACAGTGAATTTCTTCCTTAAATAAGTTCGACATAGCCACCTGGGAGGCAAAAAAACTGGCAAAAGGTAAAAAAACTATTAACTACTTGAACTGAATAAGACATGTGACGTTTATCTTTCATATTGGCAAGATTATTTCGAAGTTTACTTCGATTGTTGCCCAGAATACAAGACTCGAGAAAACACTTTGATTTTTGAGATTTCTTAGTAGAAATATGCAATTGCAGATTCAATTTCGAACCTAATTCGAAGTAAGCATGAATCACCCCCTGATACAAACTAGATAAAAATGTACTAAGGCAATCAGACAACTGATGCAAATACATGTATGATTTTGAATAAATAAATAACACCCAGATACAAAATAAGCATGTGTTTATATTAGAAATGTTTGACCTGGATAGGAATCAAATCTACAACCTATTAGGTAGCAGCAAGGACTGTTTAAGAACTGCACCAATAGGCCTAACATATCATACATACCTTTGAAATCAAACTACTTTTACGGATTTTATAGCGGTCTGTAAAAGTAGTTTGATTTTAACATATAATATTTAAACTAGATAAACATTCACGAACAAAATGACATCTAAAGTGTGGTCGCGGAGGTTGCAAACTTATCTGTGCTGGTGGCGGAAACGTGAACTTATGACAGTAGTAACACTCCTATTGACAAAAATAAATTTGTCAGGATATGGCTTGTAAAGAAATAGCGACACAAGGGTGCTATTTCTCGCTACCAGTTTTTGAACCGTGACACCAAATCTAGTTTATATATTATATCATGGATTTTAATGTGTAATATTCACGTAAGTAAAAGACAACATTATACATACCTTTGGTTATAAAAATTATAAATTGTATGTAAAGAACATTGCAGTAAGTAAAATTCAAAATTCAAAATTCAAAAATTTTTATTTCAAATAGGCTTAACGCTAGCACTTTTGAACGGTCATTTTTTTTAAAAGCTACCACCGGATCACAACGCGGCCTCAACTGAGAAGATCCGGCAAGAAACTCAGCGGGCTTGTCATTTTTTCACATTTTTTTTTAAAACAAAGTTTGTCTTTTTACAATTAGATTAGCACCAGCGACAGTGTGTCCTGCCGTTCAAAATATCAAATAAAATAAAAAATACGACGAAAATACAACAAACTAAAATGCCAAAGGGATAGTAGTCGGACCAGTCCCCCCAAGCAGCACCCGCGCACGAGTTGACTCGAGCAGCAGCCATCACTCCCCTCAACCATATTGGAGGGAAGGGGGTGACCCGCCACACGAAGCCGCCACAAGCAAAGACTTTTCGATGGCGAGCATGACCGATCCAAAATCACAGTGGCACACGTTAAACATTTACCTTCTGCTGTTAAGCAGTGCCTCGTCAGGCAAGACACAAAGCACTTTAACATATTACCAACTTTTGTCACAAGTCGTCTAAGTTAGATACATACCAAGAATAATTTACAAGCTCAAGTGAATTGCCTTCAGAACGTAAATAAAGTAATAATCAATTTTGCTGCTAGACTACAAAAGAAAAAAAATAAAATAAAAAAGGATAAAAGGACAGCGGCCGGACCAGTCCCCCCAAGCAGCACCCGCGCACGAGTTGACTTGAGCAGCAGCCATCACTCCCCTCAACCATATTAGAGGGAAGGGGGTGACCCGCCACACAAAGCCGCCACAAGCAGAGACTTTTCGATGGCGAGCATGACCGAACCAAAATCCCAGTAGCCTTGCGTCTTGAAATAAAAAATAAAATATATTAAAAAAATACGAGTACATAAGACATCATCCAGCAAAACACTTTTCACTATGACATTTGCTGTATTCAGTCTTAAAATTAAAATTAGTATTCTAAAACTATTTGAGCAGTTCATTCCCAGGCTGTTTTGTCTTCCAAGTAATCGGAAATTTTGTAGTAGCCTTTTTTAGCAAGTTTAGATTTAACAGTGCATTTGAATTTATTTATAGGCAGATCTCTGATACCATTGGGAAGCTTATTATAGAAACGTATACACTGTCCTACAAAAGAATTACTTACTCTGTGGAGACGAGTAACATGTAAACTAAGGTCATCTTTACCACGTGTATTAACCGAGTGAACATCACTTCTCTTTTTAAAGTTATTAATATTTTTCTTTACATACATTAAATTTTCAAAAATATACTGTGACACCACTGTCAAAATCTTTATCTCCTTAAACTTTTCTCTAAGCGAATCTCTGGGAGCCAGATTGTAGATAGCTCTTACGGCTCTTTTTTGGAGCACAAAAATAGCGTTGAGATCTGCGGCATTACCCCACAGGAGTATTCCATATGACATAATACTGTGGAAGTAACTAAAGTAAACTATCCTAGCAGTATCAACGTCAGTTAAAAGTCTAATTTTCTTAACTGCATACGCCGCTGAACTAAGCCTGCCGGACAGTTTTTTAATATGTGGGCCCCATTGCAGCTTCTTATCTATGGTGATTCCTAAAAATACAGTTGACTCAACAGGATCTATCCCAGATCCATTTAATTCCACGTTGGTTCTCTCCTGTCTTACATTAGGGGTGGAAAATTTAATCAATTTAGTTTTTGATTCATTTAGGCAAAGATTGTTAGTACTAAACCAATGAACCACTTTAGATAATGCATTGTTAACCTCGTCATAATTAATTAATTGTCGTTTGATTTTAAATAATAAAGAAGTATCATCAGCGAACAACACAATCCCGTGATTCTTTCCTACATAATAAGGCAAGTCATTAATATAGATAAGAAACAGGAATGGTCCCAAAATTGAGCCCTGTGGAACGCCCATTGTGACCTTAGCGCCAGGAGATATTTTTCCATTAACATCTACCTTTTGAATTCTATTGTCTAAATAACAAGTCAAAAGGTCAAGAGCCTTATTTCTTACTCCATAGTGGTGTAACTTCCTTATAAGCGTGATGTGATCAACGCAGTCAAACGCTTTAGATAAGTCACAGAATATACCTAAAGCATCCTGCGATTTTTCCCACGCATCATAGATATTTTTTAACAGTTCAATCCCTGCGTCTACAGTGGAGCGATTCTTCGTAAAACCGAACTGATTACTATGAAATAATTTATTATTATTAAAATGATTTAACATTTGACTAAGCATCAGTTTTTCAAAGATTTTACTTAGTGTCGGTAGTATAGAAATCGGCCTAAAATTAGTTGGATCTGTAGTACAACCTGATTTAAACAAAGGAATCACTTTACTAAGTTTCATAAGATCAGGAAATACACCAGATGCTACACAACTATTGAACAAAACTGCCAAATTTGGTGCAATAACATGTATGATGGACGATACTGTCTTAACAGATAACCCCCATAAGTCACTAGTTTTTTTGATATCTAGACTTTTAAAAGTATTAACAATGTCTTTTGTATTGACTTCAGAAAATTTAAAAGTAATGGCGCAACCCTTCACATTATTCTTAAGAATTAACTCAGCGGAACTAGCAGATGAAGAAAGGGTTGTGGTTGTTACTTGAGGAATACTATTGAAAAATTTTTCAAATTCTGTAGCTACTTCTATGTCCGCTTTTACAATTTTGTCATTTATTTTTAATTGAAAATCACGATTGTGTCCTTTTTGTCTGCCAGTTTCATTATTAATAATATTCCACGTCATTTTTATTTTATTACCTGCACTTTTTATCTTATCTCTAATATATATAGACTTAGCTACTGCACAGGCCCTTTTAAAAATTTTTGAATAATTCTTGACATACTCTTTAAATGCTACATTGTGGTTATGTGTTTTCTCATCATATAAGTCATATAATTTGTGTCTACTCTTATTAAGGCCTACAGTCGCCCATTCACTAAACCCAGCATGTAGACGCAGAGATACATTTTTCGGTTGAAAAATATTATTAAACACCCCAGTTATTATATCAAACAGAGACTTATACAATACATTCGGATTATTGTGATAGTATAACTTTAATAACCTATGGGTCAGACTTTCCTCAAAAAGTTCTAAACGTCTTTTAGATATTGGAACAAAACTAACTATTTTCCTTTGGAACCTATCAGCTTTCCTAGGCAAAACAACAAATTGACCGGTGTGGTCAGATTCTAAGTTATTTATAATTAATTTAGCTACAGGCTTTACGTCGGTAAAAATGTTATCAATACATGTCGCGCTTGTGGCAGTTATCCTAGTTGGTTCCAAAAATGTTTTGTACAAATTGTATGATTTAAAAAGTGTGATAAACCTATTACTCATTGTGGTGTTTTCTAGTAAATTTATGTTAAAATCTCCACAGACAACAATTGATTTATTTGTATTAGCCAACTTAAATAGAATATCCTCCATGGATTTCTCAAATTGTTCGTAAGGCGAACATGGAGGCTTATAAACGCATATAATAATGAACTGCTCAAATTCAATACAAGCGACTTCAATAACTCGCTCGACAGACAGGCTCACAATATCCTTGCGTTCTTTACATTTAATATTTTTGTTGAGGATAATTAAAGAGCCACCGTGTATCATATTTACTCTACTGTATGAGCTGACAACTTGGTGATTATTAAAATTGAATATAATTTGGTTACTTTTCAACCAGTGCTCAGTAACACACATAATGTCTATTTTGTAATCATACATAAATAATTCAATTTGTAAATCTTTACCCATCAGGCCTTGTATATTCTGATGCACTAGGTTGATCGAGGACACCTTCCTAATTAGAGTGTCCTTTAAATTATGTTGTTTTATATCATTTAAGCAAGAGTTTATCTCTATTGTCTTAATATCTAATTTAAATCACTCTGTATGTCAATATTATTAATTGCCAGATTCTTTTTTGAACTAGGCAAAATGTCAGTACAGCATTGCTCAATAGGAGCAGTAACTTTGTTAGCCAAGTTTTTGGCTAATATATCAAAAAAATATAATAGCGAACTAGCTATCTGTCTCTTAATATAATTAGAAAGATAACATCTATCTTTATTAATAAAAAAAGACTTATTAACATAATTGTTAATGTCAATTAAATGTAGTTTGTCAATTTTAGAGAAGTTATTAGTACATGTCAAATTGTGGAGTAACATATTTAACTTATATCTAGATTGATTTTCCACCTGTGGCAAGCTATGGCAATACGGAAATGTAAACATAACAATTTTATCTACATTTAATTTTAGTAAATCATTATTATAATCTACTATATTTTTTTTGTCAACTTTTTCCCTATTCCCTATAAGTATAATTACAGAAGTTGTCTGGCTATAGTTATAAGAGAGTATTCTTCTCATAATATCGTGGTAGGATAAGCCAGGAAAACAATTATTAATAACTGAGTACTCCCTGCAGATGTCTGATATAATAGTACCCATATGTTTACCGAGTTCATCACTGAAAATAACCAATTTTTTTTTGGTTTCTGATTGAAAATTGCCCCTTTGACAGCTGTTTGTGTTATTAATGTAGGCATCTGAGCTCACACATTCATTATTTTGTAAACTATTGCTTACGGGTTGACATTTATCTAGTGTAGGCTCTGCGTCAGGAATGCAATCAGGCACAGAAAAACTAGTTGAAACTCGTTTATGAATGTCTACAAAACTTTTTCTCCTATTGTTACTGTTACATTTGTCCATAACCAGTTCATTCATGGCCAGAATGTATTCCTTCATCAAGTTTTCTGAAGAATTATATTTTCCAGTCATAGATTTTAATTTACTTGCTAAGTTATTTATTTCATCTTGTAAAGCCAATGTGTCATTTTTATACTTTAAAGTACTATTTTCTAATTTGCGTGCATACATATCTAGTCTGTCAATAAGTTGCAAGCGTTCTCTATTTAACTTAACATTCTTGATAAAAAATCTATGCTTTTTTACTAATTTTTGTGTTTTTTTAATATATTTATTAATCTTTACATACTTCTTTAGTTTGTTTTTATTTTTAGATGAGTTAATGTTACTGCCACATCTAACATCACCTTCTGTGTTCATTTGTAAGGTCACATCATTTGTCAAGTCTATTACATGACTTGAGGGCTGTCCGTTAGATGTAGCAGACACCATGCTCGGGGCACTGACCACTAACTCATCAAAAAGACTTTGATTTAAGGAGGCCGTTATGTTATGGTTGGTTATTTCCCTCTGAGAAAGTTGATTATTTGCCTCTTGCAGTTGTCGTTCTAGGGAGACTATGCGTTGAAGTGCAATTTCGTACTCACTCCTACATTCATCAAAACCTGCTACAACAGATTGGAGTTTGTCCCGGGCTTCAACACTTTCAATTAATTCCAAGTGTAATCTTGACATTTCCGTTTTTAAGTTTTTATTTGTGCTTAATAAATCCAAAAACTCCCGCTCATTGGCATCCCTTTCTTGGTTTAACTGTTCATTTAAGTTTTTACATAACTTTAATTCTCTCAAAGCCTGGTGGAGTTTATTCTCCTCCTGGCGAGCAGCAGCACTACGGGTCATCATTGTGAGCTGATAATATATGTTTTACTATTCGAGATTACCAGATAAACTACTAAATGTTATTGCCAGAGAGCCAGGCTAGGATTTATGTACACAAATAGGTAGTTGAGGTTGGAGGTTAAGTATGAGTGAGTATGTTCCTAATATCAATATTTTTATCTACGTATATATATATATTATAAAGTAACTCTATTAACTGTACTGAAGAGACATAAGCAAGTACTTATTACCTTGATTTCCACGGCAAAAATTTACCTTTGATACGACAATAAATTCGCCGGTTGAAATAGACAACTGTCACTGACACTAATTACTTTGAATTTAATAGTGATAATCTCAATATGTTATTAAAAACAATACACACACTTCAATAACCCCTTTTTGGACTTTCAAATACAAATTACATAAAGTTGTATGAGTATAAAATAAATTAATCTAAATAAAATAACAGGGACAACTTTAAATCAGCTGTTAGCTCTAGTGTTGCCACAGGCGAAAAAAAGTAGTAGGTACTATGAGTCTTTTATTATGTTTACATGTGTTTACAGATAAAAAACGTGAAAGACTCCCAACACCATCGCCTGAAGTGAAACAGAACAATGACAGTGATGATGATGTCCCTGTCGCTCCGAAACGACGAAAGAGGATCAGGCTTAACCCGGTTGACTCAGATGACTCTGATGCTGAGAACAAAGGTACAAATAATGCTGAATATCAACTTATTACTACTCTTGTACTATAGTAAGTTTGTGGAGTACAGTCTTAAGTGTTAAATATTTATGAGACATTGAACAAATGAGTTGTGTTTGTATTGCAACACTGAATGATACGTCTCCTCAGAGATTGGACAGGGTTTTGTTAACACTCTGTATATAACACCCAGACACAAAAATTATACAAATATTTGTATTGGGTGGGAATCAACCCCACATCCTTTTGGGAAGCAGCCAAGGTATCAAACCTTAGCGGCAAACTGAAGTTAAAATTCAGAAAGGCAACATATTGAAATAAACTTAAGGCATCACTTTAACTAATGTCCACTTCTGCATCCATTAACAATACCCACAGTCCTTTATTACATAATTTATCAGCCCCTACTTAGTAGTTACACACATATTATTTATTTCCCTTAAATTCAAACTTCATTGTATTAAAAAGGAACTCAAAACATTTTAAAAATATTTGAATATCCACTGATTAATAGTGTATAAGAAATATTACTTAATATGATTAACAAAACAATTTTCAGCAGACAACAAAATGGATATTAGTCAAGAACAAGAAAAACCATCTTTGGAGAAAAAGTTACAAGATAGCTTCAAATATGAACCAAACCAATCCCCTAAGGCTAAAAAACAGAACAGTAACATGAAGGCTTCCTCTACTAATGGGTAAATATCATTGTAAGCAATTTAAATAATGCACTTTAAATTTCTATGTATTTGCACATTGATACCATAACTTAGACCCAGGGGAGTGAAACTCACCTACATTAGTTGTTTATTAAAAGGTATAAATAAACTATATAAAAAAAAAACGGCTTCTAAGTAAATTATCTAAAAAGCATAAAATAACGAAAATATATTGAAGTCGGTGCAAGCACATCATGTTAACTAAGACTAGCACGAGCTGACAGTTTTTTAGGGACTTTTATTTTAGCAAACAAAAAATAGGTATCAGCACTATCACTCAACTTGAACGTCTACGTTACAGTAACTTACTGAAAACATAAAATGTTTATATCTCTTAACCTACTGAACCGATTTTGATGAAACTTGTACTCTACCCTAAGTTGAAAAATACTCTAACTATTACAAAAAGAATTTTCGGAATCGGACCTGTAGTTTCTGAGAAATCCGCGGACAAACCTACATACATACACTCATAAAATTTGGTATTTTTGTTTAGAAGCCCACATAGACTAACATATATTAATATTACGCATTTTTATTAATATTACATACATACGCATTCTTTTTGAAGCCGGTTAATGATTATTTATGTGTATCTATTAAAAAATTAGGTACTTTTGTATAGTAACTGTGACCTATTAGTGTAAATAAATAAATCTATGGCTTAGTTAGACTCACTTAGCTCCCAATACAGCAGAGAAAACCAATGCTTACCCTGCTGTTTAGTTATTATTTAAAAATAAAACCCATTATATGTATAAAGTTTTCTGTTTTGCTGCTCAAATAAATTTTTAGGGTGACTTCAAATTTGTGTAAGTATAATAATAATAATTTTTTTTTATCCATCCATGTTTAGAGTTTGTCCTTGACTAGTCAGCTGCGCTGTTATTAGGTCTTGAGGAAGCCAAGCAGCTTTCTAGTGGTGGTAGTGGTGGTGGTGGCCTTCTGCGGTACCTCTTGTATAATACGTACTCCAGCAAGAGCGATGAAAATAATCACAATTATAATTATTATGAGTATGCTTGTTAATTGGATAAGTATGTGGTTCTACGGATGCTCCGTTATTTCCACTTCCGTGTCTTGTGAAATGATAACGTCCTCTTTCTCTACAGTAGAGAGACACATACTTATTTATTTGCTAAATCCGATTTCATTAATTGTGTAAATAATTTAGCGCAATATGAAATTTATAACAGTCCAGACACGTATGGCAGGATCACCATATATTATACGACGCGGGGACGCGGGAGAGATGATTAAAATGTGTTTTACTGTCGACAGATACTTTATTACTAACTAGTACAATAATTGATATACACACCACAGTTGGTATATTTATCAGGTTTAATGCTAATGAGTTTGGATGTTTTTTGTTATTTCAGCCAGCCTGCCTCAAAACCAATTGAAGAGAAAGCACTAGTTGTCGACGAAGGCAACTGGACCCATTGTAAACTTGAGTGGCTGAAGCCAGACCATATCAGAGACTCTCAGAAACGGAGACCAGACCATCCTGATTACAATCCGTCAACATTATATGTGCCGCCTGACTTTTATAAGTCTCAGACTCCAGTAAGTTTTAGTATTCTTGTATTTTTTTTAATTCTGCTTTTATCATTTTTGTAACACAGGTTTTTTTTTAATGTATCCTTGTATTTGGTATTGACCAGTGGGGTGTCCGAGTGAAAATAGCACCCTCCCATCTCCTCCCGTTGGATATTCGTAAGAGGAGACTAAGGGCCAGCAAGAAGACCTGCAGCAATGTCTTTCTATGGGATTACTTACCACCTATACTGTGATCCCCTAGATTAAGAATTCACTTGTGTCTACGCAGGCATTGATAGCAATTTCGAGAATACGAATATGCTAAATTTTTACTTAGGTAAAAGACCTAAAATGACTCGAAATGATCTAAACAAATGCAATAAAATGTACAATTACAATTCACACTACACACAATGAACAGCTCCCAAAAAACGCTTCAAGGTCAGGGCTCGGGGGGGGGGGGGGTGTGTTCATGAAATTTTAATGAAACTCCCAAGTCCAGGTAGTGTATAGGTATTGTATTACAGTCGCAACAATAAAAGATGCGGAAAACTTAGAACTTTCATTATCGAATATCATTAGACAGTGATTTACGATGTTAGCGTGATTTACATTATGAACAGCGCCATCTATCGGTGAAATTGAACATACAATCACTAAAGAACTTTAAATTTTTTACATAATTATAAAAAAAAGTTGTGTTAGTTACACTATTTATAACTCAAGAACGGCTGAACCGATTTGGCTGAAAATTGGTGGGGAGGTAGCTTAGAACCAGGAAACGGACATAGGATACTTTTTATCTCGGTAAGTTAAGGTTAAGCAACATAAGACAAGTTCATTAACTAGATGGGTGAACCGATCGATATGTATGAAATGTTGTGTGCATATCGGGTAGGTCTGAGAATAGGTCATAAAGTATATTTTATGCCGCTGATAACATGATTGACGAATCCTCGTCAATCATGTTATATATCCATATAGAACGAGAGGACATGTGAGGAGGAGGAGAGCAAGAGAGGAGAGAGACTGAGAGGGGATTTGAGGAGGGGGTGATGGGGTGAGGGTTCGGGGGGGTTAGGTGGAGCAAGTTGGGAGAAGAGAGATGGAAAGAGTTCAGAGAAGGGACAACGTGGAGAGGAAGAGGGGGAGTGTGACGAGGACCGAAGTGGGAGGGAAAGAGAGACGAGCAAAACGTAATAAAAACGCGGGCGAGCTGCGCGGGTCATCTAGTGTTTAATAATAATGTCCTCCTGGCCGATACGACCTCAGCAGCCAATCTTTCACAAGATCAGCCATCTACGCACGAGATATTATAGTGCACCAGCGCTTGCGTCGACACAACTGCACATTCTCTTCCTTTGCCCTCACAATTCGATGTCGCGGAAGAACGACACGACCAGAGCAGGTCAGGCGCAGGCATCCGACGCATGGATTATCTTACTTTCCAAACAGCCAGACCTCGGCTTGTATTGACCTAGCTAACAAGTAACAACTACGGAATTTCTTACTCCCCGCGGGATCTGAATCCGTGACCTCCGGTATGCAAAGCAAGCCGTGCTACGCCTTTTTTTTGTAGGAGTAGTACTGTTGGCCGCAGATGGCCATGACAGCTTCACCGGACAAGAGGGCGAGCGCTTAAAGTGCTCCAGCCAGAAGGGTTGGGGTAGCGACTAGCACAAGGGCACCTCAGAGCACGGCCTCGGCTTGGGCTGCCGCTTAGAGAATATGAGTGTACCGCTGGTTCACAACGCGCCCCCGCTGAGTAGAACCGGCAAGAAACTGGCCCAGCTAGCCCACGGGGGCTACCATAATATGTATATTTTATTTCGTGGATATTGTTCCACAGGCTCATAGGCAATGGTGGGAAATGAAGTCATCGCATTTTGACTGTGTTCTGTTCTTCAAAGTTGGTAAATTCTATGAACTGTATCACATGGACGCGGCCGTTGGTGTCAACGAACTAGGATTCTCCTATATGAAGGTATGGATGTAACTAAAATCATTTTAATTAATGTTTATGAAGAGGTAAAAGCACAATTGCGTCATCATGACAAGTTTTTTTGTTCTCAACAGCGGCAGATATACTATCTATAAGTAGTTGTAAATATGATTGTGAGTCAGAGCCCCCATGTAGACTATACTTCATAAAGATATTCTGATTTCGATATCAGTACCGATATCTACTGGCCAGCATTATCTCATCTCTCATAATGAGAAGAGGAGACCCTTGCCCAGCAGCAACATGCTTATAAAAAAAACGTTAGACAAACAAGACTGATGCTAAAAGACACTCCTGCTCATACACAGTCACATAACACTTCTATCATCACCTTAGACACTGGTTGTCAAGTCTCGTGACTTTAGCAACTTTAGGTCAATTTTGTAGTAACTTCCATTAAAGTTATGAGGCTGTTTATATTATTCACAAATGTACAGTTCATAGAGATTTAGCTGCAAGATGAAAAATGAAGAAACCTTCTACTTTTTTTAAATTTTATAAACTGATACGGTAGCAATTTTCGCTTTTCTGGCCAACCTGTATAGTGGTGTATCTACCTTGACGATCTAGATCCTTAGCTCCCAAAGTGATCCAGTTGAACCCCCAGGGGGTCCGGAGCGCAACACAAATGTCCATAGTTAGATCTAATCTTCATATTTTTTGTCGTGTTTTGAGAATATCAAATCAAATCAAATCATATTTATTGGAACTAAAACAGATGTTAACATTTACATAAGTACGATAATAGCTACATTAGTTAAAACTGTGTCGCAGCTATTAACGCCCACCTCAAAAGGACCTGAGGCGTCAGCGTTCCAACCATAACATAGTAACATGGATCACAATATTATAGATTAAAAATAAGAATAGGTAAATTCGTTCTATATAAGCACGCGTGTGTGAGTCTGTGTGTGCGTGTGTGTGTGTGTGTGTGTGTGTGTGTGCGTATGTGTGCACTCGTACAAAAAAAAAAAAAAACTGAGTTAAACTTGTAGAAGGTTTTCAAGCTCATTGTAAGTGAGGGACTTCAACCATTTATGTAAAGTTTTCCTACAACTATGTAATGTAAGTGGGTAAATATTAAGAATTTTATTTACTTTGTTATACAGTATAGAACTTAGGAAGTAATACTGTTTCCGTACTGTTACTAATCGAGAAGGTTCTGTCACGCAGACCCGACCAGCTCGACGTCTTTGTTCACCTAGTTCAGGATCAAATAAGAGCTCAGAATGTTTACGACATATAATTTTCAGTAGAAATGCTTGCCTAACAGTATGTACATCACAAAGAGCATATAATTCACTGGTAGGGAAAATAATGGGTTTCCGTAACATAACTTTTAACACTGCCCTCTGAGCTCTCTCTAGCCGAAGAAAAATACACTTACCAGCGCCTCCCCAAGCTGAGATACAGTAGGTCAGGATAGAGTGAGCTAAAGAGCAGTATACCGTCTTTAATGTAGGTAGATCAGCAGACGATCTCAGGTTTTTAAAAACAAAAATTAATTTTCTTATCCTAGATACTAGTGATTCGATTTGGTCATTCCAGGACATCAAACTATCGATTATAACACCTAAATATTTGACACTGTTTGCACGTACAATTCCGGTACAGCTACTGTTAGAACAAGTTGATGATGAGCAAACATGCATAGTCAAGTTATAGGTGCTGGTTGGTTGAGATGCAACATTGGGTGCAAATGTTATAAATTTTGTTTTATCTAAATTGAGGGAGAGCATATTAACTGATAGCCATATCATGACAGTTTGAAGTGCAATTTCTGCATAGGCTTGAGCCTGAGACCAATCTGAACCATGTACAAGAATAACGGTGTCATCAGCATAGGTAATGATTTTGGTATTAGTCAGGAGTAACTCGCTAAGGCCATTTATGTAGACTAAGAACAGAGTAGGCCCGAGTACGCTGCCCTGAGGCACACCATAACTGAGAGTTTCCTCCTTACTTACGTAATTACCAATTTTTACCATTTGAGTGCGGTTATTAAGGTAACTCTTTAAAATTTCATGCATCAGACCTCTAACACCTAACCTCTCAAGTTTGTTAAGAAGAATAGGTACGGAGACCGTGTCAAACGCCTTCGAAATATCTAGGAAAATACCAATAGTTTTAAGTTTATTCTTTAGGTTTTTAGCCACAGTACTCGTTAATTCTAGCACCGCGTCTTCAGTACTTCTTCCTGCTCTAAAACCATATTGGTTTTCAGATATTACATTATTTGCATTTAAATACCTTAATAGTCTGTGGTTTAATATTTTTTCCAATAATTTTGATATGATTGTTAAAACAGAGATCGGTCTATAGTTGATGACACTGTCTCGGTTACCACCCTTATGAATAGGGTGTACAAGCGCCTTTTTGAAAACTGTAGGGAATACACCAGTCATAATGCATAGATTATAGACATGACAAATAAGTGGACAGAGAACATGCCTAGCAGCTTTAACTAAGGTGGCCGATATACCATCATAACCAACAGCACATTTTGATCTCAGACCGAGTATAAGGCGCATAATCTCATCATTATCTGTATTAAAAATAGCCATGGAACTCACGTGAGAATTTATCTGAGGAGATATGTTAGTAGTTTCAAGTAAAACAGAATTTGGTTGTAATTTAGAGGCAATATTTTTACCCACGTTTGTAAAATACTCATTTACGATATCTATAGAACGGGAAACATTAGTGTTTATAGATAATTCATAGTTCATTACCTGGGGATTTAGAGTTCTGTATATTAGCAATTTGTTTAATTAGTCGCCATGTAGCTTTAGGATTATTCCGGTATTTATTAAATTCAGATCTCTCATATTCGCATTTTACTTTTTTAAGTAAATTATTGCAGAAATTCCGGTATCGGTTGTATATTATTTTTAAATTGTGGTTTGTTGGGTCTCTTTTCATGTTATGGAATAATTTATCTCTTTTACGTATGCATCGTAATAGCCCTAGTGTCATCCAGGGTTTAATTAATCTTTTTCTGCTCGGAACAGAAGATATACGAGAATTGTCTTTGACCACTTTAGAAATTGTATCTACCAGATTAGAAGCTGCTTCGTTGGCGTCAGAACAATTTATAATATGTGAGAAGTCAGTTTTCTCCAAAGCAGCTACACATGCAGGAATATCAACACGAGATGTGGAAAATGAGAACGTAGGTTTACTAAATTGGAGATTACAAAAGACAAGGACCGGTGCATGGTCTGTAATAAACGAATCAAGAACTACACAAATAACTTGTTTGTCTGATTTAACAATTGCATGGTCAAGACAGTTGTCATTACGAGTGGGAAAAAGGTGAGCTGGTAACATACCATGAGCTGCAACTAGGTTTAGATACATATCCGCACTCGCATCTCTACAACCAGAAACTATATTAATATTGATGTCACCTATCATCATAACAGACTTACACGAACTCAAGGCAGTGAGAGCTGTATCTAAGCTGTTTATAAATCTATCAATATTCCTATAGGACGGAGAACGATAGATTGCCAATAGGGCTAGTTCTGATCCGAATTTAAGAATAAGAGAATTAGCATCAGCTAAAGATGACTTTTCCAATGTAAACTGAATTCCTGAACGAAAATAAATAACAACACCATCATTTTGGTTAGAGAACTCAGACTTAATCGATTCAAACCCAGGTATTAATGGAATAAGTGGACATTTACTTAGCCAACATTCCGATAAGACAATAATGTCAAAAAGAAAGTTAATTCGACTCAATAAAGTTACCAAATTATTAAAATTACTAATGTTACCTATGCTTCTTATATTAAGATGAAAAATTTTCAGGGATTCAGCAACATTGGTTAAATACTTATCACATAATTCTGGAGAGCATATATAAGAGTTTGAGACCGACAATTGTTCTAGGTCATTTAAAATTTCTATATTATCCATAAATTGAGGTAGTATAATGACCAGGGGTCTTTATTGGGTTTAACACTGAGAGAAAAAGAGGTTGTCGAAACAGTTGGCAAGCATTGCTAAGAATTATATGGCGAAGGTTTAAATACAATATGCTATTCGCTAATTTCTGATGTATTTGAGTAAACTTTCCTTTACAAGTTTGTGGTATATACGTGATGTTGTGTAAGTTGGTGTATTTTGATATATGTGTGTAATATTGTATTATTAGTGTGTGTGTCAGAGAACGTGTAGAAACTGTTACAAAAAAATCTAAAAGGCGATTGAAAATAAAATTAAAACAGATAAGAATTGTGGCATCGCTTAAAATTAAGTCTATAACTATGATAACAATGAATATATGAAGCGACGTGCAAAAACAATATTCTAGTCACTTATTTTCCTGCAGTTTTTGCATATCCAACTCGGAATTAATTTGATATTGCGGTGCACCATCTTTTTTACGGAGGTATATTCTGCCATTTGTAACCCAACAATACCGGTATTCATTTGATTTAGCATATTCTCGTGCCTGGTAGAACAGTTTTTTCATCTTGTGCGACAAATTTTCGGATATAAAAACGGGTTGTACTGGTGCACTCAGCTTTAGGGCTTCTGTGGTTAATTTATTATTTCCCTATTTGTATTTCTTGTACATACGGATGAAGTTTTCTTTCGTAATATTAGAACAAAAATCAACAATTATAGTTCTATTATTCAGGTTTTTATTTCCTATGCGGTAGACGTCTTTTACTTCATGTTGCTGAATAGGTAAATCAAGAACAGCGCCAATTTTTACAACAGTATTCAAAAGCTCCGTCTTCGGTTCAAATTTGGTTAACGGAATATTTCTTATTTCCACGCAAGTAGATCTCACACCTCGCTCAAATTTTTCTAACTTTTCTTCTAAGTTTTGCAAGTAAGACAAATTATTTTTACGCTCAGCCTCAAGTTGATCATCTTGGTTTTTTAAGGATTCATAGGTCTTAGTCAGAAAATCAAGAGAACAGTGAATTTCCGTGTTTTGCTTTCTAATTTCTTCGACAGTATGACAGATTTCATCCATTTTTTTATCTTGCTGAGCTTTAAATTCTAAAAACATAGTCTTCATTTCGGACATAAACATAGATAACTGGTTGTCGGGATCGCTTCTAGTTGCAGAATATTTGCGTTTACCCCGATATGTAATATTATATAGCAAATCACGTTCCGCACTGTTCGATTGTTCCTTGTTAGTTATGTTTGGTTCTGATGAGCTATGATGTAACGGAGACGACAGCGAATGAGTTGAATCGCGGGTGCTAGACAGCGGCGGCGTACGGGGTATCGACATTTCAAAACTCGAGGTATCTATTTGAACTATTCGAAGTGATATAGATAGATAGATAGATAGACAATTCTTTATTGCGCACAAACAAACAGATACAAAAAGAATAAGACACAAATTAATAAAAAATGCAACAATGGGCGGCCTTATCGCTAAAAGCGATCTCTTCCAGGCAACCTTTGGATGGAGAGGAAAATAAAGAAATATATATAGAGATATATATAGCTTAGTACCAGGAGATAATAAGTGATCGTATAAGGAGGGGTCAACTATTCTGGTCGCAGATCGACGCTTCAATACAAATGTGACGTCCGTCCACTGTGGCAAGGCCTTTCTTGGTTAAAAATGTGCAAAATAGTGTTAGCTCGTTCCAGTAATGATACTTTCACTGAGTGCAAATGCGACGGAGGATGCACCACTTGCAAATGTGTGTTGTAGGTGTTATTTTAAAAGGAGCACGAATGTAGTGACTCACCGCTTGCAGTGTGTGTTTAGGGATCACCTAAGGCCTGGATTTTGTGAGTTTACTTTGTATACTATATATAATGTCCTCTTCGATAGCTGAAATAGATATCTAAATTGGGTACTAAAGGTGACTTGCGATAATTGAATAAAACAATGTGTACTCGGTGAGTCTAGTGACAGAATGATATTTTATTGTATGTTTTTTACATGTTATAATAACCTGCGAATTTTACCACCGCGATCTAAGGCGACATCTATCGCGGTCTTGTAAACTAAATTTAACACTGACAATAATAAAGATTGTGTTACATATAAATTGTGTTTCTTTTCTTATAACTTAAGTGCATGCATGTACATTCCGGCCCCCGTGAACCGAATGTTCACAACAATCAAACATTGACATTATTAATTTTTGAACTAATGGAACCTTTTGTAAGAATAATAATTAAACAAAAAATTTGGCTGAATGCGCATTGCGCACACTGCGCAGTGTCAGAAAAAAAAACTAAAAACATTACAAAAGGAAAAACGCAGATAATGAAGTAGGTTTAATACACTACCTACCCATTACCTTGGTCTGATTTTTGTTAATCTTAGTTGAATGAATCTACGACAGTACGATAAAACACGTATTAATTTTCTAAGCGAGGAAAATCTAGATATTATCTCCATATTGCCATCTGTTGTGGTTTCACAACATAGTGTCCTTGTGGATATTTCTAAATGGTCTAGGTCAACTACTTGATGGCTATCTGTCAGTGGACTGTAATTTATTGTATCAGATTTAAGCCAAGTAGGACCTTGTAACCATAGTGATAGATTTTCCATGTCAGATGGGTTTACACCTCTTGACGCACAATCTGCTGGATTCTCTTCAGATTTAATGTGAGACCAATGACTTCGATCGTATAGAGTTATAATTTCTGATACACGGTTTCCTACAAATGTTTTCCATCTGCTAGGATGGCTACTTAACCATGCCAGTACTACAGCTGAGTCCGTCCATGCGTGAACGTCTTTGCTCTGTATATTCAACACATGCGAAACTTCTGACATTAATTTTGCTAATAACACTGCACCGCATAGTTCTAGGCGAGGTATGGAAATTTGTTTTATTGGAGCGACTTTGGTTTTGCTAGTGATCAAAGCCACGTTCACATCACCGTCCGAAGATTTAGTTCGGATATAAACTACTGCAGCAAAGGCACTGTGCGAAGCATCACTGAATCCATGAATTTCAACTTCTTTACTATCTGGATTCATATGCGTCCATCTTGGCAGGCGAAAATTGAGTAACTTAGGTAGATCATTGCGATAATTTAACCATTCGTCAAGTAAATCTGAAGATAATTGTTCATCCCAATCTATACCTGATATCCAAAGTTTTTGAATCATAATTTTTGCCTTTATGATAACAGGTGCTATCCATCCAAGTGGGTCAAATAATTTGGCTATATCTGAGATGACCCGACGTTTTGTGACTGGGCCATTTACTTCAGGTAAATTAACAGAATATTCTATTTCATCTGAGGTACTATTCCATGATATTCCTAAAACTTTATTTATTTGATCTCCTTCCTGTCCTAATTCTAACGATTTTCCCATTCCATCATCCTGTCTACTTCTGTTATCTATCTTATCCATTAACTCCTTGCTGTTACTTATCCACTTTTGTAATTCGAAACCTCCCTTTCTTAATATCTCGTTAATATCGTTGTATAATTTTAGGCCTTCATCAAAAGTGGAGCATCCAGTCAGCAAATCGTCCATGTAAAAATCTGAAATAATCTTCTCGCCTGCTTCCTTGGACATCTTTTGACTGCATCTTCCTTCTTGTGATGGTAGCTCAAGCCTGTCAAACCCTTCGCATTCATCATAAGCTACCTGCCGTAATGAACGCACTGCAAGATAGGGTGCTGAAGCAGTGCCGAATGTGACGCGTAATAGTTTATAATGTTGAAGTTTACCTTCCTCATCACGCCATAATATGCGTTGATAATCAGAATCTTCGTTGGTGACTTTGACTTGGCGGTACATTTTTACAATGTCTGCGATCAGACATATGGGGTGTTGCCGCCATCGCATTATGATATGACGCAGATCCAATTGCAGAGTAGGCCCGATCATTAAATCGTCATTTAGGGATACTCCGTTTTTCCCTCGAGCAGAGG
This sequence comes from Furcula furcula, assembly GCA_911728495.1. Lineage (NCBI taxonomy): Eukaryota > Metazoa > Arthropoda > Insecta > Lepidoptera > Notodontidae > Furcula > Furcula furcula. The sequence goes on along the minus strand of OU452261.1, from coordinate 11,010,380 downwards.
CATTGAACACTATCCGAACCTTCGATGTAGATTTGTTTTCCCTTACGACGGCATGATGAGGTAAATACACTGCATGTTTGTTGTCCAACTCCTGGCCTGAAACTAGCTTCATGTGACCCAAATCTAGATATTCTTTCATGACATCAACATAATTCTTTTTTAAGGTTGGATTATTGTCTAGCTTTCTCTCTAGATAATTTAAACTTCGTAGGGAGATATCGAGAGAGTTACTATACTTACAAGGAGGATCCTCACTGCGAAAGGGTAGCTTGACGATGTACCTACCAGAATCGTCTCTGGTAGTGGTTTTAGTAAATAGTTCTTCACATCGTTGTTCTTCCGGACTTAACATTTTCTTATTATTCGTAGACCCTACATTCTCTATTTCCCAGAAGCGCTTCAGAATCTCATTTATGTCATCTACTTCTTGTATGTGCATACTAACCACATCTCTGTCCTGGTGCAACTCAGAGCTTACATCTGCCTGAACACGTCCCGACAGAATCCACCCAAGCTTGGTCTTTTGGGCTACCGGTGTTCCAGGTGGACCCTTGATTAACCCTTCTTCTAAAATTTTACTATAAATCTCCGCATCTAATAACATATTAATTGTATTCGGAGTATCCAGTTTTGGATCCGCCAACTCTAGATTTGACAGCACATGCCATGAACCTACCTTTGGGACCATTTTTGAGGGCAGAAATCTGGTGAGGGTAGTTAAAACGTGAGCTTTGACCTCTATAGTATAATTTGGATCATAAACTGATTTTAGCTTCACATACACAACATGCTGAGACGTTAATGCATTGCCTCCATTACTACCAACGCCGAATACTTGAATATGATTAGGTATCTTTTTGAGACCCAAAGCTTGTACTGTAGACTCCGTGATAAAGGAAGCTTGGGATCCTTGATCTAAAAGGCATCGTACGACTAGATCCTTTCCTGTTTTTGCTTCAGCTTTAGCCAAAGCGGTTGCTAACAAAACCTGACTGTGAGTATTCGAGAACCCTGACGTGACAATATCGTCAAAAGCTTCTACTTGGGAATCAGTGATTGTGGTGGATACGGTATTCTCAACTGGTGAACTATGTTTCTCTGTTTGATTCGCGTGGGAAAGATTCGAAGGGTGAAGTAGAGAGTGATGTTTCCGCCTGCAAATTTTACACCTGCTAGACATACGGCAGATGTAAACTGAATGGTTTGCTCCTAAACAGTTGAAACATAATTTATTATTTTGTACAAAGTTGTGTCTTACCTCGTAACTCTCTTTGGCAAATGGCTTACAGTTCGCTAACCTGTGGTCATTGTTGCAAAATGGGCAGTTATAATTAAATTTCGCATTTAAAGTATTGACACTCAATGCATCAGAAATATTTGAAGCGTCGATACTCACACTATAAGTTTTCAGGCCTTTGGAAGTTCGAGACTTATTACTTATATCTAAAAATTCCAAAGACCTGAATCTATGTTCGAGAAATTCTTTGAAAGAGGTCAGTGTAGGAAGCTCGCAATGACTGCTGTTGGCCTGTGACTCCCATTGTTTACGAGTGTCAGGGTCTAGCTTTTCACTCATAAGAAAAATAACAATGGCATCCCAACCGTCAGTTGGTACACCCAAATTGTCCAATGCGTTCAGCGAGTCGGACATGGTATCTAATAGCTCCTTGATTCCGCGCGAAGACTCATACTGTAATACTTTTAGGCCAAATAATCGCCTGAATATGTTATTTGATAGATAACGCTTATTGCTATACCTATCAGATAATTTTTTCCAACTGCTTTCATAATTATTATTAGTCAACGGAATATGCCGTAAAAGCAACTCTGCATCCCCAGTTAAATAACTTTTTAGGTATTGGAATTTCTGTATATTGTCTAACGAACTGTTGTCATGGATGAGTGAGACATACAGATCTCTAAAAGTGATCCACTCGGTATAACAACCAGAAAACTTAGGGATAGTGATCTTGGGTAATTTAAACGAGCAACTGGAATTACTCTGTTTCACATTTGTCTGTGTTGTTGATGATTCTGTCTGAATGTCCTTTTTATTTAGCGATGACAAAGTTTGTTTTAACTCTGCTTTATAATCAAAATATGTTTCTTCCACTAAGTCATAGATATTATTATTTATGTAATTTGATTTTGCTAACTCATTGGAGTCAATTTCTGTTATCGCTTGCTTATGTGTATCTGTAAACGATAACCATTGATTCTCCAATGCCTCTAAACGCGTTTCTATATAACTTTGTGTAATACGTTCCTTAGGGGATTTCTTGTAGTTGACATATGATTTTAATATTTTATTTTTTGCGTCTTCAAGTAGTTTGTCGTAGACTTCCATGGCTAGGTTTAGCAATAGGTCTCAAATAAATGTCAACAAACTACTTAACAAACTACAAGTTCAAAACACACTGAATAATAAAATTTATTTATATTAATTGATAAAGGGGAAGTCTAAACATAAAATATTGGAGATCCGTCTGTGAAATAATAAACGTTACCTTTTACAATAGGTACTCAATATTATCTTATATCCGATACAGGTAAAACATATAAGTATATTAAAACTAAATGTGATTTTGCTTCAAACGGTTTGTAAATATGTATAATATAGTCTTAAAAATTGTCTAGTTTTCTTTTTCTTAATGTTCACTTCTTCCCTTTTTTTTATTTAGTTAAGTAGGTAGATTTAGTTTGATATTGGTATAATTTAGTCTTTAGTCTGTATTATATTGATAATGCACTCTTATAACTTGGAACACACAGAAATATTCTCTTAGTTGTAACTGCTATTTTAACTTGGGTTCACTTTTTGCATGCACTGTACTCACGACCTTTGTACCTCAATCCTTTGTCCGTCCAATGGTATGCAATATTGAGGGTTGATGAATTGCTGATACTTAATTAACTACTGTACTGAGCTACGCCTCTGACTTCTTTGTAATAGATATTCACAATGAATTTACTGGATTTCAATCTTCAGTTAGCAGCAGTACCTGTCCTCAATGGTGCCTTATTATAACCGTCCGTTGAAACTCACAAACTGGGTTGGTGCTGATTCCTTAATCTTCATTCGGCTCGTAAGGCCATGTTTAGGGATCACCTAAGGCCTGGATTTTGTGAGTTTACTTTGTATACTATATATAATGTCCTCTTCGATAGCTGAAATAGATATCTAAATTGGGTACTAAAGGTGACTTGCGATAATTGAATAAAACAATGTGTACTCGGTGAGTCTAGTGACAGAATGATATTTTATTGTATGTTTTTTACATGTTATAATAACCTGCGAATTTTACCACCGCGATCTAAGGCGACATCTATCGCGGTCTTGTAAACTAAATTTAACACTGACAATAATAAAGATTGTGTTACATATAAATTGTGTTTCTTTTCTTATAACTTAAGTGCATGCATGTACAGTGTGCGTCGCGCTCACACGCACGGTGCAGTAGTAGCACTTTCAAGACAACAAGTTTCGCTCTTTGATGTGCTCCTATTATTTCATGAGCGAATTTTGGAATGTATTATTTATTTATTATTATTTTTAAATATAAATTAAATGAATTTTGACTATAAAACACGTCTGATCGCCTCAGGAGTCCGAAGGGAAGGGGATGTATGGGGAATATGGTAGAAACGTAGCTGTAGGGGGTCCATCCAGCTAAATTTTGAAAGTGGTCTATGAGAAAAAAAGTTTAGGAACCTCTGATCTAGATAATAAATCCCCCTTGAAATTGACATGGTGTTCTCAAGGTCGCAATCCCGCTCAGTTCTTCTGAGAGTCTCCGTTAGTTAAGGACCTATCACCTAGTTAACGACCTATCACCCTTCTACTTAGGGAGAATTTGCGCACTCCGGCTTTCCTGAAAGTGCGTACGGAAGAATGGCATCGACCCTCGTGGCCAAAGGATATAAAGTGGCCCGCGTTGAACAAACTGAGACACCGGACATGATGCAAGAGAGATGCAAAAAAAGTAAGTGAATACAATTACAGTACTGTATTATAAACCAATTTATGTTTGAATTGTTTTTTTAAAATATGCATCTCATGAATATTGTCTTTCACAAGATCAGCCAGCAATATCAAGAGTTTGCGTAGACACAAGTGAATTCTCTTCCTTTATTCTCACAATTCGATGGGACGAAAGGCTGATACGACCAGTGAGAGGTCAGATTTATTAATCTAAGCTTTGGGTCAGGCGCAGGACCTAGTTTTTACATACCCATCTGACGCATGGATCATCTTACATTCCAGACAATCAGGTGATGGGTCTGATTAGTCCTAACCAGTAAGGAACAACTACATGAAGATGTTGCTCCCTGCGGAATTTGAAAGCTGTTTCCAAAACCGCCATGGAGGGTAAACAATAATCTATGTACATACGAGTATATATTACAGCGGGACAAAACACCAAATGGGACAAAGTGGTCCGGCGGGAGATCTGCCAAGTGACGTTGCGCGGAACCCAAGTTTGTGGGTTGCAGGACCCCGGCCCGGGTGACGCGAATGCGACATACATGATGGCTATCGCTGAGGAGGTATGTACTGTCGCGGTCGCGGTCGCGAAAGCTTGACCAGATTCAAAGAAAATCGTATAAGCGATGTTACGTGCACTTACCTCGCCCATACGACAAGGGATTATCGTCCTAAAGATATCAAACAAAGTCTAATCTACCCTGTCGTAAATGTGTTCCACTGTTTACCAACGCTGGAAAATCTCTTTGATGAAGCCATCAGTTTTAGTAGGCAAAAACTCAAGTAGCCTCAGACTCTTTGAAAGTTTCCTCATCAAAAAAACAATGCATATCAACAGTGTTACCTCCAGTGTGTCTTTTTTTACACCTATATATTTCAGGTACCACTGAGGTACTCCTCAGTGGTACCTGAAATATATAGGTGTGACATACAGACGAAGTCAGGTACTGCTCCAACTACTATACCTTTCGATTAGTTGTATTTCCCTCGTATTTTTAACAGCAAAACAGGGGTGCTGACTGCTGATGACATGATTGTAATAATAAACCATGACCATAATGTATTGTGACATAAGGACGTTCAACATCTCAGTCCTTCCGTGACCATGGGTGCTGCAAAGCATTCGAAACGTCGGGATAGTAAAATCAAAAATAAACCGCGATAAAATCCGTAAAAGTAGTTTGATTTCAAAACCATGACCATTTAAAAGTGCTAGTCTATTTGAAATAAATAATTTTACTTCATTACATTATTCAATCAAACATTCTTTTGATACGTAGGAGAACAACGGGTGCAGTACATACGGCGTGTGTTTCGTGGACGCTTCAATAGGTCTGTTCCATCTCGGTCAGTTCCAAGATGACAAGCATTCCTCGAGGCTGCTGACTACTTTGGCCCATTACCCTCCAGCCTTGGTGAGTGGATATGTTCTCGGTGAAGATTTTGAGTAATTTCTACTGGTTTTAATCAATTCTAAGTTGATATAGTTACATATTAAGATGTATAAAGTTTACTCATATTGAAATAAATATAAAACAAAAAATGTGATCATTAAAAAACAGGGGGAACATTAGAAACTGCAAAGCACTAAAAACGGGACAAGTAAAAATCTAAAATTGGCAAAATCTGAGACAGACAATTGAAATTAGATTTGAATAAAAATGACACTTGGTGAAATTTAAATATCAACAGAATTCGGTTTCTACATGTTGAAGATAATTATGTCGACGCAAGCTTCTTAAAGAACCTGGTGTTGACAGCAGTCTTTAGATCGGAAGCCTTTTCTTATACGCACTCTAATAATATATTTCCAGATTGTATACGACCGTAAAACGACGACGGGTCGTACTACTAAATTGTTAAGTACCCACTGTCATAACGCCCGTCGTGAACCGCAACCGATGTGGTCACCGGAGAAGACTCTCAAAACACTCGCCGAGAAGTACTACAGGACAAACTCGGACGGTGAATGGCCAGAAGGGATCAGACCACTTTTGCATGAAGGTAAGCTGGTATATATATGGTACTGAGACGGTCCTTAACTGCTGAATTTTTGAGTCAGAGCAAGAGCTATGCTCGAAGTTTCTTAGCGCGATAAAATCCGGTATGAGAATAGTCGCCTAAGAACTAAAGTCACCGACATAGCTCTCAGAATCTGTATATCGTTCGAAGATGGGGAAGAAATGTTCTCGAGTGGCGACCACGAATCGGAGGACGCAGCGATGGCAGCCCACCCACTACAAAAAAATATTTGTTTTTCAAAAATCCAATGATTCAGTTTTAGTGTTCACCAAATCGGGCCCGTGACTCCATTGAATATTTTTCGCTGCTCCTTAAAGTTTCGAATTTGGCCAATGACTTAAATGCTGCAGTAAAAGTGCATAATAATTGATATTTTTTTACAGGTGATGCGTTAGGTCTCACCCCAGCCTCTAACTGTTTCTTAGCAGTCAAAGCTTTAGGCGGTTGCGTTTCATATCTCACCGACTGTCTTTTGGATATACAAATACTGGGCATGTCACAATTCGCCTCGTACGCGCCCCCGGATGTGCTAAACCAGACTTTAACCCCGGAAATTAAGGTCGATAATCGCTGGGAAGGCGGCAGCACTATGGTTCTCGACGCCATTACTTTGAGAAACCTGAGAATAGTACAGGACGAAGGATGTCTGTACGATAAGTTGAACTTTTGCTCGACGCCAATGGGGAAAAGGTATTATAGAATAAAATACTCTATTTTTAGAATGGGTATAAAATATATAATGGTGGTTAATTACCTAAGGGACCTAAGCTTTTTTTGTTCTTACGGGGGAAACTTTCAATAGGATCCAGAGGCCCTAGCTGGGGGTCAACCGGAGTATACGGGATTCTTACTCACTATGTGGGAACGTGGGATCTCTGATGGGATAGGTGTCCCTCAGTGCCTTGCTTTTGAGCCCACCGCAGGGCGCATTAGTTCCCCTCGGGAACATACCCCGCAGCCTTCTTCCTCGGAGTCGTCGCAGTACTCGATGGACGTATAGGGCCCAAAAGTCCAGGTACTGCAAAGGCTTTGGGCAGGAACCAATGTGATTTCCACTTTGGGTTATGTACTAGTAATGATTTGCCATTCGCTAAAGGTACAGAACAACGAAAGGAATCTAGAATTTATACAAATGGTGTGTCAGACCCGCTAACCGGCATTTACAGCCGAAACTACAAACGACAATTATAGTTAATGATCATTAATCCGTTATAAGAAATCGGATTATTTCGACACCCGAAGCCAATTAATACTTAATACGCAGATAGTGTGTAAAGATATCAATTATTTCATATTGATTAATCGAATATAATCCTAAACGGCTCCGACAGTCGAAAAAAATAGATTTTAAAAAGTGACTGTCAAATTGTCATGACCCCTACGACCCCCCCCCCCCCTCTCTCGGACCGCCACTGATTGTCCCAGGATATCATTATACTTAAGTACCTTTTTTTTTTGTGCGCGGGAAATCTTAAGATCCCCGGGAGCTGTGGGGCTCGACCCTATAGTGGGTAATTATTATTATTAATTAGTTACCCACTATAACCCCCGCGGCTGTCGCATCGGCACATGAGAGGGGGGACCCCAGGGCTCTCCGGTGGGATCTGCACCAGGGGCCCCTCAGTGCCTTGCGTTTGAGCCCGCCGCCGCATTGTAGCCCCCCCGGGAACCTGACACGGTATCACGGGGACGGGGGTCGCAACCCCGCCGCCGTCCTCCTCTGAGTCGCCGCCGTACTCAATGGACGTCCAGCGACTCCGAAGGATCATTATAAGTGCCTGTGCCCACTAGTGGAATAAATAATTGAACGAACTCCATTTCAGATTGTTGTATCAATGGGTCTGTGCGCCCAGTTGTAATCTGAAAGTTATAAAAGAAAGACAAGAAGCTGTGAAAACATTGTTTGAAAACCAAGAGTTGTGTCAAGATGCTAAGAATATACTGACCTCGTTGCCAGACCTGGAGAGATTATTGGCAAAGTAAGTAATTTAAAAATATGATACATAATATGTATCTTTTTCCTAAACGAAAACACACATTCCAACATTGTCTAAAATCGACTTTTGAATTTCATGTATTTTTTATTCCTAAAACACAAACATTAGTAACAGAGTGGTCAGAGCATGGAACTAGGCTCGTGTCTAGGATTTTGCTCAGAACGAGACGGACCTACTTGTACAATGAGAAACAATTCCGATCCGAGCGATTATAGTCCTAAAGCTGATCACCATTAGGACGATAATCGCTTGCACGAGCCGCCCCAAAAATTCGTGTGGGCGAAGTAAGATCAGAGAGCCTAGACAAGATGCAATCGCTTCATAGCGAATCAGAAGCTTTCAAGCCTCGACAGTGTCAATGAAGGCCACCGGGGAGTTTTTAGTGGGTAAAATATGGGTTAGAAGCTTTCAAGCCTTGACAGTGTCAATGAAGGCCACCGGGGAGTTTTTAGTGGGTAAAATATGGGTTAGAAGCTTTCAAGCCTCGACAGTGTCAATGAAGGCCACCGGGGAGTTTTTAGTGGGTAAAATATGGGTTAGAAGCTTTCAAGCCTCGACAGTGTCAATGAAGGCCACCGGGGAGTTTTTAGTGGGTAAAATATGGGTTAGAAGCTTTCAAGCCTCGACAGTGTCAATGAAGGCCACCGGGGAGTTTTTAGTGGGTAAAATATGGGTTAGAAGCTTTCAAGCCTCGACAGTGTCAATGAAGGCCACCGGGGAGTTTTTAGTGGGTAAAATATGGGTTAGAAGCTTTCAAGCCTCGACAGTGTCAATGAAGGCCACCGGGGAGTTTTTAGTGGGTAAAATATGGGTTAGAAGCTTTCAAGCCTCGACAGTGTCAATGAAGGCCACCGGGGAGTTTTTAGTGGGTAAAATCTCACATACCCGGCCTCCACCCCTACGGAGATCGGGTCGAACGACCTTGTGAAGCCTTCCTCCCCAACAGCAAACTTGATACTTTGCAACCATAGAGTTTATATACACACATCAAAAGTGTCTAGGGATCAAGCATTTTTAAGCGGATTTCTTGAGATTGAGATGTGGCTTTGTAATAAATTTATGATTTTATAAATTTATATGGATCCTTTTTGGTGCATTTCATAATTTGAATCAGGAACTGTGAATCAAATTCGAGTAAAAGATGAAAATCAGCTGTCAATATTTTCCCTATAAAAACATACAACGCATTGAAGACATTATTAGTGCTACTGTTTCCCTACTACTGATTAAAACCAACGTTATTATGGAGCGGCGACGTCATTTAAGCAGGGAAGAAATGCTCAGAGCCGTGGGAATGATAGAAGCTGGTTCCCGGCAACGTACTGTGGCTTTAGCTCTGAATACAAGTCAGAGTGTTATCAGTCGACTTTGGACACGTTACCGAAGCACTGGTACCGTGGCTGAGCGCCATGGAGGACGGTATCGCTGCACCACACGGAGACAAGACCGATATATTCAAATCTTAACTCGAAGAGCTCCAACAATAACTGCCATGATGTTAGCCGTGAGGCTTCATCACTCTTCAGGGAACTTAATTAGCGACCAAACAGTCAGAAACCGCTTGCATGAAGTGAACCTTCATTCCCGAAGACCGCTACGGGTATCACCTATAGCAATGCACAATCGTAGGATTCGATATCAATGGGCTCTTGAACACAGAAATTGGGCAGAAGAACAATGGCGTTTCGTGTGCTTTTCTGATGAGTCTCGTTTTGGTATGAGACCGGATACAAGACGTATACGACACTGGAGAACCCCTGGACGCCAACAGCGATTAAAATCCTGCCAGGAAGTCCATCCTTATAGTGGTGGAACCATCATGGTATGGGCGGGTATTTGGATCGGCGGAAGAACTGAGTTGATTTGGATCAGAGGCAACCTCAACGCTCAAATTTATGCTGAGACGATTGTATCAGACGTCATCGTTCCTCTACAAGTGCAAATCGGTCCCTTATTTCAGTTAATGCATGATAATGCACGACCGCACACCGCAAGAGTTGTAAGACAGACTCTCGCCGCAGCTAACATCAATGTCCTGCCCTGGCCTGCTCAGTCGCCAGACTTGAACCCGATTGAGCATGCATGGGATATGCTACAGAGAAGAGCTCTGCCGAATATGGAGGGTATCCAGTCGCAAGAAGACCTTTTTTTGTTGTTGCAACGAACATGGGCGGCCATTCCACAGCGTGATTTGGATGAACTCATTTTGAGTATGCCAAACCGATGTTCTTGTGTTGTTAGTGTTCGCGGTAGAAACACGGATTATTAATTGTTTAAGTTACCCAATAAAATTTTAAAGAAAACTGTTATTTCAGTCTTTTTTTCGAACTTTTGTGTTAGTGGTTCAAATGTCAAAAATCCCTTTATTAGGAAAATGGCAAATTTCTTTATTAATGCAAAGGTGACTTGGTTTATCGTTACTGTGACAAACGAAAACACTTTATTTGATGAATCCTTAAAGAAAATTTTAATTAATATCAATCAGGAGAAAAGTTATTGCAAAAATATATGTTGATCCCTAGACACTTTTGATGTGTGTATTAAGAATAGAGTACGTGTTTGTCTATGGTCCCCTTAAACAAAGCGTAGGCAGATTTTCCTCTACGAGGCAGGTGAATTGAACTATTTAAAGTTATAAGAGTTATATTTATATGTAAGTGATAAGTAGTGATCGGTTTGATCTGTCACAAGCGCAAATGTCGATAAATACAGCTGATGTTATAGTACCTATCGTCGTGTACCTGACCTGCATTCTATAGTACTTGTACTGATTCATGTTCTAAGTTCGCAACCAATAAATATATTTTTATGTCACCTTCAGGGTACATGCGTTGGGAAACTTAAAGAGGTCAAAACAACATCCGGACTCCCGAGCGATTTTCTATGAAGAGAAAACATACTCAAAGCGGAAAGTTTTGGACTTCATATCAGTATTAAACGGGTTCACGGCTGCATTGAAACTGGTTGAACTGTTTGCTGGTGTTGACGCGGCGCTGTTGAAGAGAATCATGCAGTTCAGACCTGAAGGAAGATATCCTGATTATGGAGACACTTTAAAGTTTTTCAAGGTATGCTTAAGATAATTACTAAGATATAACTCCTACCTACCATCCTACCTACGTGGGACTCCCACTAGATGTATCTCCATTGGCAACTAAAAGTTGTTCCCCCTATCTTATGGGATACATTATTAATTAGAAATCTGACTAAATTGAGTGATCAATTGAAATATCGTCATGAGCACTCTTCATAATGATTACTATCAACGAATTTTGACAGACATTTTTGTATCAATTGCTTGAAAATGGTTATTGTAAAGGAGAGAGAGTGTACGTCTGCACACGTTTGCGATCTAGATCCTGAGACAATTCCACACACAGTCATCTGTTCCGAAACTAGGCAGAACCTGTACTATGGCAACAAGACAACGGATTCTAATACACTTTTTTGTGAATACATACTTAAATAGATAAAGCAGACACAGGTTGGGAATCGAACCCACTTCCAGTAGACGAGTAGCGGCGAGGCTCTAACAGAAAAATCTTGTTTGAAGAGTCAGACAGGAGAGTATAACGTTGGGCACCTTGTTTTACCTATTTTTCATCAAGCGATGCGCATGCTAGGAATGAAACCATAAAGGAATGGAGGGAAGCGTCAGGCCTAAACTAAACCACTCCAAAACTTTCTCTAGCACAAGGGTGGACGATGGGGTTAAATTTAACCGATCATATATAAGGCACCTAATAGGTGCACTCACGGGACATTTCGGTACCAACACAGAATGAGGCTAAGTACTATTGATACTTGCAGATTCCGTAAAGGCGAAAGAGTCAATGCGACACATATTGTGTGGCTGCGACGCTCTTGCGAGACGTAGGTCGGGTCATCTGGGAGTAGCTTGCCCTACACCAGATGATTATGTACAGCTCCAAGCTGGCGCAATCGTTGCGTACCTGAGGGAACTCTTCGACACGTCAGCAACAGAGTAAGGGCTGGGGCATGCACAATGGATCCAACTGGGTTGAAGTGCGTTCCGGTGGTTACTGGGCCCGATTCTTACTGTCGCACTCACAAACGCCAATTAACTTTAATTCTAATTAAGTCACTTTTAAAATCTATTTATTTCGACTGTCGGAGCCATTTATGATTAAATTGGATTATTGAATGCGAGATAAATGATATCTCTACTCACTATCTGCGTATTAAGTATTAATGGGCGTCAAGTGCCAAAATAATCCGATTTCTAAAAATGGATTAATGATTAGTAACTTTAATCGAGGTTTGTAGGTTCGGCAGTTAGCCACCAATAATAGAATAGAATGCCTATTTTTAACCGACTTCAAAAAAGGAGGTTCTGTATTCGACGCGTATGTATGTAATATTAATAAAAATGCGTAATTTTCATATATGTTAGTCTATGTGGGCTTCTAAACGAATTTACCAAATTTCACGAGTGTATGTATGTAGGTTTGTCCGCGGATTTCTCAGAAACTACAAGTCCGATTTCAAAAATTCTTTTTGGAATAATTAGAGTATCTTTCAACTTAGGGTAGAGTACAAATTTCATCAAAATCGGTCCAGTAGTTTAAGAGATATAAACTTTTTATGTTTTCAGTAAGTTACTGTAATGTTGACGTTCGAGTTGCGTGATAGTGCTGATACCTATCTTGGTAAAATAAGTCACTAAAAAGTGTTAAATAAACTATTTAAAAAAAAATAAAAACCGACTTCAACGTAAATTATCTAAAAAGCATAAAATAACGAAAATATTATTGAAGTTGGTGCAGAATATACACAGCAGGTACGCTAACACCAACTTCAATAATATTTTCGTTATTTTATGCTTTTTAGATAATTTACGTTGAAGTCGGTTTTTATTTTTTTTAAAATAGTTTATTTAACTCGCATTATGTAATATGTCAATGCAAGTTTTATGTTTGCAGGAAGCTTTTAATCAAAAGGAGGCTGAGAAAGAAGGACGAATACTACCAGGCGAGGGAGTGGACCAGGAGTATGACAACACGCTGCTGCTCATACAAGAGATTGAACACGAGTTGAAGGATTATCTGAGTCAACAGGAGAAGTTCTTTAAATGTCGGGTGAGGAATTAATAATCGTTAAGACCATCAATATAATATATAAACTAGATTTGGTGTCACGGTTCAAAAAGTGGTAGCGAAAAATAGCGCCCTTGTGTCGATATTTCTTTACAAGCCACATCCTGACAAATTTATTTTTGCCGATAGGAGTGTCGCTACTGTCTATATGAAACTGTCAAACTACAAGTCATTATCATTATAAAATCGTTAGTTCACGTTTCCGCCACCAGCACAGATAAGTTTGCAACCTCCGCCACCACATTTTGTCATTTTGTTCGTGATTGTTTATCTAGTTTATATATTATATCGATGGTTAAGACGTTTGATAGCCGTTTAGATTGATATCAACGCATTGCCACTGATTATGTATGTGTGACCCAGATGTACATAATGTGTTGAAAAGAAAAAAATACATGAGATAAATAAAAAAATTACAAACCCTCTGGATCTTTTGCCGGATCTTCTCAGTTGAGGCCGCGTTGTGATCCGGTGGTAGTTTTTTTCTATAAAATATGACAATTCGAAAGTGCTAATTTTGGCCTATTTGAAATAAACGATTTAATTTTTTTTAATGTGACAGTTCCCTACAGAGACTATCCAGGGCCTGTACCATCACCTCTAATAGCGATATTATTTTCACCTTACTTTCTCGATAGAAAGTGACAGAGGTATAAACTCCGTATATTGACGTCTCTACGTACGTCGTAAGATGATAATAATACTGCTAATAGAGGTGATGGTACAGGCCCTGGTAAGTACTCTCGCGGTCACGAACGTGTATCACCTTTAAACTATAATCGCTTGCACGAGCCGGCCCAAAATACGTGCGGACGGGGTAAGCGCACTTAGCATCGTTCAAACGATTTTGATTGAAAACTGGTACACCATTCCTGTCCGCGATAGTACATACCACCGCAGTGTTAGATATTCTACAGCCAAACAGCAACTTATAAACATTACTGTGTTTCGGTATGAAAGGTAATATAGCCCGAGAAATTAATGTGCTCAATTCAAGTCTACTAATGTCTATGGTGACGAGGAGAAATGCAAGTGCATCTGTCTATTGCCACTAAATTGCTTAACATCATCATCATCCGAAACACGTCCACTGCTGAACAAAAGGCCTCCCCCTTAGAAGAGAGGGGTTGCCATAATCCCCACGCTTGGCAGGCGGCTTGGGGATCGCAGTATACGTGGTAGATAAATCCAGAAGAAAGACGCCGCTGCCCGTCTTCCTGTTCTGGCACAGTCGCCTCTTACGAGATCCAACGAGAGGAGATGGGGGGTGCAATTCTAACCCAGCACCCCACGGGAAATTGCTTATCTTTATATATATATATTTCTACTGTACGTGTGTGTCACTGAACTCCTCCTAAAAACGGCTGGACCGATGTTGATGACATTGTTTGTGTGTGTTCAAGGGGATTCGAGAATGGTTTAGATTCACACTTGCGCGAGCGGAGCTGCGCCGGTCAGCTAGTATTATGTAAAAATCTAAATAGTCACTACTCATTTCCAGCTATCGTACGTGGGGTCAGATAAAAAACGTTACCAAATCGAAGTGTCACAAAACGCAGCGTCGAGAGCGGGCCCCGAGTATCATTTAGAAGGAGCACGCAAGGGTTATAAAAGGTTCTCCACTGCTGAGACGAAGGTATGCTGTTACACACAATAAGATTGGCTTCTATCTATACATACAGGTGTTTTCGTTACGAAGTCCCACGTACCGAAAACTTTTTTATAAGATTTCTCATATTGTCCGTTACAACATTACAGAAAACATTTATTTGGAAAATGACAAGTGACCAACTTGTTAATTGTTGAGCATGTAATGAATACGTGCGGAATAATATTTATTTTTCAAATTACATTGCTAATTTCAATCAAGCCGCCTGCCAAGCGTGGAGATTATGGCAACCCCTCCCTTCTAAGGGCGAGAATTTTGTTCAGCAGTGGACTTTTCGGCTGCTGATGATTGCTAATTTTGCACAAATAAGTAATTTATTGTTTTTAAATTAAAATTAGGCTTTATTATTATACCAATAATGATGTTATCCTAATTTTATTAAAAAAGCGGCTTTTTTTTTTAAATTCATGAAAAAGCCGATGATAAATTTTAACACTAGAATGTTCAGAATCATGTACCGTGGTATCGGTTTTCGGTCCGATGTGCTAACACACCCCGTATAAAATTACTTGTCCTGACTGACTGATTCATCAACGCACAGGTCAAACCGCTGAACTTAAAAAGCTGAAATTTGGACAGTAGGTTCTTCTTATGATGTAAGCCTCCAATAAGAAAGGGTATTTGAAAATTCCACTCTTAAAGGGGTTAAATAGGGTGGAAAAAAAAATTGTGGGCGGAATTGCTAGTTTGTTCATAGTTAACAAACATGTATTATTATACCATTCCGGACTCATTAAATACAATAAACATAGTATAGCTAGCTCAGAGTTACATAACGAGCTATGTTCGGAGTTTCTTTGCGCGACAGAATACGTAATGAGGAGATTCGCCGAAAAACCAAGGTAACCGACATAGCTCTTAGACTATGCAAGTTGAAGTGGCAATGGGCTGGCCACATCGCTCGAAGAACCGATAACCGTTGGGGAAGAAAGGTTCTCGAGTGGCGACCACGAACCGGAAGACGCAGCGTAGGCAGGCCTCCCACTAGGTGGACAGACGACATTGTGCGCGTCGCAGGTAACCGGTGGATGCAAATAGCCAACTGTCGTTCATTGTGGCGTTTGAAGGGTGAGGCCTATGCTCAGCAGTGGACGTCTTCCCGCTGGTGATGATGATGATGATGTGTCTCGAGTTACGAGCGACAGTGTAGTACAGTCTGTCGATAGGCAGGCGGCTTCGTGTGACGGGTCACCCCCTTCCCTCCAATATGGTTGAGGGGAGTGATGGTTGCTGCGAGCAGTCAACTCGTGCGCGGGTGCTGCGCGCGGGGGACTGGTCCGACTACTATCCCTTTGGCCGCCTAGTTTGTTGTATTTTCGTCGTATTTTGTTTTCTCTCTTATTTGATCTTTGGACGGCAAGACACACTGTCGCTGACGCTGATCTAATTGTAACATGACAAACACTGTTTAAAAAAAAGTGAAAAAAATGACAAGTCCGCTGAGTTTCTTGCCGGATCTTCTCAGTTGAGGCCGCGTTGTGATCCGGTGGTAGCTTTTTAAAAAAAAATTACAGTTCAAAAGTTAAGCCTATTTGAAATAAATGGTTTCGACTTTGACTATCGCTTACCATCGGGCGAAGGTCTTACCTATCTCATGCATTACCGTTATGTAACATTTGAATTTTCTTCGTGCTTTGGATGATACATGAATAGTTTGTTCTGGTTGTCATCTAGGCAGCAGTTGATACTTCAAAGGATTTATAAAACATTTTTTATCTACAGGAGCTTCTGTCCCGCATGATGGCGGCCGAAGAGCAAAAGAGCAATGTACTCAAAGATCTGAGCCGGAGAATATTCGAGAAGTTTTCCTCACACTACAGACAATGGGAGGCCGCCGTCAGTTGCCTCGCTACCGTCGACATACTACTTGCCCTCGCGGAGTTTGCGAGGCAACAGAGTGGGGACGTGTGCTTACCCGACGTCACATACCATGAGGATGAGAAGGTAGGCAAGTTATATCATTGAGCACTAGACTAATCCAAATGCCATCATCCAAATATAATACTTTTTTGTGTTATTCAATCATACAAGACATTTACAATAACAGCTAACGCCATATAAACCCGCTAGGGTTTGTCGTTGACACGATTGATACAATCTTTGTAACTAAATATAAAAAGCACAAAAACTTTATAATGTAAATCATTCATTATATGTGAATAAACAAATGATCTATGAAAATATACATATTACTATATTATAATAATATTATTATTATACTTGCCAAAAAGAGTTGTCAAAAGACGGACCCATCAAGGAAATCAAATTCTCATCTCATCTCAGAAGACGTCCACTGCTAAACATAAGCCTTCCCCTTGAAACGCTGCAATGAACGACAATTGACTTTGCATCCACCCGTTGCCTTCGACTCCCACAATGTCGTCAGTCCACCTAGAGGTGTTCCGGTTTGTTTCATGTCCGTATGGACTGAGGAGCCACTTCATATATTAAAATAAAACTTGCACCATTATTTAGTAGTACTGCAGATAATTTTGTAGGCCAAATACTGGAATTTGTAATAAAATATTTAAAAAATTATATCAATTTAAAAGTGGCTCCTCAGTCTAAACATCTGAACTGAGGAGCCAGCTGGAACTCGGAAAGTACCCAATGAATATAATTGAAACTTTTGTAATATTTAGTAGTAATTATGTATATAACCTACAAAAAATCTGGTTTGAGTACTGCTAAAATTCACGAAAGTACAAAACTTTTAATATGGCTCCTCAGTCCATACACAATGGCGTGAATTACTACCTTAATGTGTTTGATTAAATGATCATTTAGTAGTAGGTGAGTTTGAATTTGTAACACAGTAATAAAGTAGTAAGACTCAGTAAATGTTATAAAAAATCATCATTTTATTTGGCTCCTCAATCCAGACGTTCTGCATATATTTATTTGACTGTATCTACCTGAGATCAGAAGGAAATCAAAAACCGGATACACTAACATTTAGTAGAAATTTCTACTAAATATTGAGGTACTATTCAACACTGTACATAATCGCTAACTGAAAATAATAGGTACTTTTATATATTTCCTAAGAATGCGTTAATGAGGGTGACCATAATTTATGAATGAATCCAGGTTGAGCATGTTTTTCAATTTAAATTTCGATTTGTTAAATATATACATATTATTAGAATATAAATAATTACTTATAGAATGCTTGAATTCAAGTGAGAACCATAAGCATAGGTGAGAACAGCGTTCCGCCCGCAAGTGCTAGTAGTAGTAATTGAAAATTGAATTGAATTGAGATTCTGAGAATTATGTCAGTTTCGACTTGGGTTCTTTACCAAATTTCCTCATTCCGGGTTCTATCGTGCCAAGAAACACGAGCATAGCTCCATAGCCCGTTGCGTGACTGAGCTTCTCAAAAACCCAGCAGTTAACGACCACGTCA
The DNA here is from genome assembly GCA_911728495.1 of Furcula furcula. Classification (NCBI taxonomy): domain Eukaryota; kingdom Metazoa; phylum Arthropoda; class Insecta; order Lepidoptera; family Notodontidae; genus Furcula; species Furcula furcula. Next base: position 10,992,181 of record OU452261.1, on the reverse strand, counting down.
GTACCACAGTATATTCCAATTTATCTATATTATATGTGAAATTCGTAAAATAATAACGGTGGAATTAAGGATTCAAAATAAGAAAACCTGCGTACAGTACTCACAACCGATCTTTGTGTGTCTGAAGTTGTTTTTAACGTACCATTGCGCAACTACAGTCGTGAGTTGTCAATACAAAAACAGCTACTGCGCAGCGCCTTGCAGCCATCTTCAGACACACAAAGATCCGTTGTGACTACTGTACATTGTGGTCTTATTATTGTGACCGTTATTTGAGATCTTTTTTTGTTTTCAGCCATACATTAAGATAAGTGAAGGGCGTCACCCGTGCATCCCTATAGTGACAGAGTTTATCCCGAACGACACACAGCTGGGAGTTGAGGGGTCCCTGCTGTTGCTCACGGGGCCCAACATGGGCGGCAAGTCTACACTCATGCGGCAAGTGGGCTTGCTCACTGTGCTAGCACACTTGGTAAGTATTGTTACGACCACAACATAAAAGGAAGATGTCCACTGCTGAACAAAGGCCTTCCTCTAAGTAGGGAGGAGTTGTCATGAGACCCATGCTTGGCAGGCGTCTTGGGGATCGCAGTTTAGGTTGGTAATTCGCCTCTTACGGACACCCGACGGGAGGAGATGGGAGAGTGCTATTCTTACCTGGACACCCTATGCGTATTATTCTGTTAATTACTACTTAATTTCTATAAGCACAAAATTATTTGCTAGTTTACAGGTTTACTTTCTTATAAAAGGGATACTCTTCTTATTTCTAATATAACCTTGCAACGGCTCCGTCGCAAAATGTCCCTTTCGCAAATTGTCCCCTTCGCATAAGGTCCCTTTCGCAAAATGTCCCTTCTATGTAATTGTATAGATTCTAGCTGAATTGTTCACTTTAATGGATAATCCAAACCAAATAAATATAAATCAGAAATATACATGGGTTTTGAGTACCTAGGTATTACACAATATGAAGTAAATATTTAAAAAAAAAATATTTTGAGATAGACTTACATTGTAAACAACTTTTTCTATGAGGAGACTCCTAAAATATATATTTAGTGTATAAAGGTATATATTGTGTAAAATGTTGAGGTTTCGCGATTTGGGGACCCTCTCCATAAATAAAAGTTACTATTTATTGTAATTAATAATTAAGTATGCAGATATTTAACGATAATATGTTATTACACCTGATAAATAACACCCTATTTATGTAAAATTGTCTTAACTGTGATTAACAAATAAAAGATTTTTGATTTAATATTTACTTCATATTGCGTAATACCTACTCAAAACCCATGTATATTTCTAATTTATATTTATTTGGTTTGGATTATCCATTAAAGTGAACAATTCAGCTAGAATCTATACAATTATATAGAAGAGACATTTTGCGAAAGGGACCTTATGCGAAGGGGACATTTTGCGAATGGGACATTTTGCGAAAGGGACCTTATGCGAAGAGGACATTTTGCGAAAGGGACATTTTGCGACGGAGCCCTTGCAACTAACTACATTTCCCTCCCTCCAGGGTAGCTACGTGCCAGCACAAGAATGCACCGTGAGCTTAGTGGACCGCATCTTCACTCGTCTGGGCGCGTCCGACGACATCCTCTCGGGGCAGTCCACGTTCCTCGTGGAGATGAACGAGACTGCGGCCATCGTGAGGCACGCTACCGTACACTCGTTGGTGTTATTGGACGAGTTGGGTATGTAACATATTACGCAGCGTAGTTAATTTTTTTTTTAATGCGACATAAGCTACTGCTTGACTGCAGACCCACCTGATGGAAAGTGGCGACGCAATCGAAGATGGTAAAGCACATTAACTTATTAGAGTGAATAGCACTCTAGCCTTGATGACACCCACATTATAATCGGGCGGGAAAACCGACATAGGCAAACTGTTCCAATACTTAGCTGTCCTCATTATAAACGAAGAGGCAAATCGTTTAGTCTGGACTGAAGGCACTTTCGCCACATAAGGGTGCGTGTATGCGCAGTGCGTCTCGACGTCCGATGATAGAATTTAATGTATGAAAATATTAACACCAAGGTAGTCTAGCAGCAATGTCTGCATTCGCAAAACATAAGCTCCTGCAGATCTCACGCGGGGCTCTAAAGACTCATACTGAGTGTTTTTTTTTTGTTTTCGCGAGGGGAACCTTCTATAGGATTTCGGGACCCCTGTGAGGGGTCAACCGGGATTCTTACTCACTAAACCCCCCATGACGGGGAACCTGGCTTCTCTGGTGGGATCTGCACCTGGTGCCCCTCAGTGGTTTGTGCCTGCCGCGCCGCCAGGGAGCATTTAGCCCCCCGGGAACCTATTACGGTCGTCCTCCTCTGAGTCGCCGCCGTACTCGAAGGACGTCTATAGATACGCCACCTACTCTCCTTGAAGTAAACTTATCATAATATATATATATGTATACTGTGTAATATACAGTAGAAACAGTAGCATGACTGATCGTCACAATCTGTGGCTTATAATAGGCTAGATGCCAGAAAAATGCTATTTAGTCCGTCATTTACATTATTATTAATATAAAAAAAATACCGCAAACTACCACCAACTAACCACTAAGTAATAAAATTATAATATTCTAGGACAATTCCACACACGGTCATCTGATCCCAACAGAACTATGGAAACCAGACAACTGATACTAATACTGATATACTTTTATTTTGTAAATACATACTTAAATAGATAAATAACACCCAGACACTTGGCGGGAATCGAACCCACGACCTATTGGGTAACAGCCAGGGTGTCTAACCACTAGACCAACAGGCCCGTCAAGTTTGTCGAGGTATTTGAAGATTACTAAATATTACAAGTATGATCTAAAACTATTCCAAGTTTTAAATAGATAGCTTCAGCGGTTCCTGAAATATATAGACAGACCGACGAAGTCTCCCTATAAGAGTTCCTTTTTTACCTCTTAGGTATGGAACCCTAAACAATACACATGTCGAATATTTTTTGTTAATCTAACTGGCTGACTATACTCTGTCCATTTTGTTATTGGTTTTTGACAGCTGACGCCCATGAAATTTCGTATTGTTAAAGTTACAAATTCACAGAAATAATATTGTACTTCATGGACGCGTAACCGCACTTTAGTGAGTTGCCACACATAACGATTGTGCTAATATGTAAATAAGGTGTAATATGTTTCATTACTTTCGTCTTGTTTACATTAACTTTCATTCATTTTATTTTGAGGGCCTCATGCATAATATAACAAAGAAAGACAACAAATTTTTAAGGTTGAAACATTAACATGAGTCGTCAGAATCAAAAAAAAAATTTAATCCAATGTACATTTTTCGATATCGATTATTTCGGTTACTTACTATGTTCACGTTACTATAAACGTCAAACGTCGAGCTGTCAAAAAACCAATAATAAAATGGACAAAGTATAGTCTATTTGTTTTACCCATGCATCATCCATTCGAGGCTGCTCTTTCAGCGGATAATGTTAAAGATATCCTCCCAGGTCGCGGCACGTCTACATACGACGGCACAGCCATCGCGTCTGCCGTGTGTGTGGAGCTAGCGGCCCGAGGCTGTAGGACCGTCTTCTCTACCCACTACCACTCGCTCGTCCACCACCTAGCCTCGCATCCTGGCGTCATGCTCGCTCATATGGTAACTAACATTACATATTATATTACTAAAGTTTAACAATAGTCAACAGGATCTGGAAGACGTCCACTGTTGAACCCAGGCCTCTCCCTTAGAAGGGTTGCCATAAACCCTACGCTTGGCAAGCGTCTTACTGGCAATATCCCATCGATCCCTTACTATAAGTTAAAATAGTTACCATCGATAGCTATAATGACATATTGCCGTTTCAATAATAACATATTAGCAGCTTACTGTTGGTTGTTCAAATGACAGTCTGTCAGGGTTTTAGTTATCGCTCCATTTCAGAGGTTTATCGCGGGATATCATCGATATACTATACTAACTAGATTAGCTGTCACGACCCGAAAAGTGGTCACGAAAATAGAGCTACGGAGACGGCTGTCGCTCTATTTCAAATTAGTACGAGCCGACAACAGGACGTAAGGACGTATCGAAATTCCTTATGGCGCGTTTATAAACTGTCCAAATACTTATCGTAATACTAAAATTGCAGATGGAGAATTTTTTTTTCGTTTCGTGTTCTTATTACTACTAGTTTAAATAATAAATATAAGTAAGATATCATTATAATACGAAATAAAAATTATTTATTTGATATTTTCTCCGCTAGTAGTTCGCAACTGCCATGCCGAGACTGACAAAATTAATGTTGCCGATAGGCGTGTCGCCACTGTCTATACGAAACTGTCAAACTACACGTCATTACCATAATAAAAAAGTTAGTTCTCATTTTTGCCACCAGCACGGATAAGTTTGTAAGTCAGTACACACACAATGGAAACACACCTGTTTTGAACCTTATTTTATAGTGGTTAAGATTTTCTTTTAAATGAGTACAGTTTTGTTTAAGTCAAAACAACTACTTTTTTTCGTATAGTTTTGGCGATTTTATTGATTTTTCTTTGTCTCCGATGTAAAGGTTTTATGTGCCAACATTACTGCATACAGAATTAGACTTTATTACTACATGTGAAGGCTTCTATTAGTCCGACGTTCCGAATTATTTAAAACTATTTTCTACAATTTCTAGCTACGTGTATAGTTGTGTAAGTATATGTAACCGCGACCACATTTTCGATGTCATTTTGTTCGTGACAGCTAATCTAGTTAGTATAGTATATCGATGCGGGATATCGATGACTTGAGCGATGATTTTAACTTATAGTTAGGGATCGATATGATATTAAATAGCACGAATCTGTTACTGGCAGTAAGTTAGGACATTTTAAAGAACACAATGTGCTGGTGATTCTATGATAAATAAAGGAAGAAAAGGAATAACAATATTACATATTAGGTATCATCAGCAGCCGTCCACTACTGAACAAAGGCCTCTTTCTTAGGAGGGAAGGGTTGCCATAATCCCCACGCTTGGCAGGCGGCTTGGAGATCGCAGTATAGGTGGTAGGTAATCCAATAAAAAGACACTGCTGTCCGTCTTCTTGTTTTCCATTACGGACACCGAACGGGAGGAGATGGGTGGGTGCTATTCTTACCCGGACAACCCCTCGGGGAACACATTAGGTATATTACTAAAGTTTAAAAATAATCAGTAGCCAAAAAACGTCCACTGCTGAACAATGGCCTCCCCTTAACAGGGTTGCCATAATCCTTACGCTTGGCAAGCGTCGTCACAGTAGATGGTAATCCAATAGAAAGACGCTGCTACCCGTCTTCTTCTTTTCCCACCCACAGTCGCTTCTAACGACACCCAATGGGAGAAGATGTGTGGGTGGCTGCTATTCTTACGTGGACACCTCTGTTGGGACAACTCTATATTAACCATCGATATACTATCTAAACAAGATTAGCTGTCACGGCCCGAAAAGTGGTCACGAAAATAGAGAGGCTGTCGCTTATTTCAAATTAGTACGAGCCGACAACAGGATGTATCGAAATTCCTTATTGCGCGTTTATAAACTGTCCAAATAATATAATACTTATCGTAATACTAAAATTGCAGATGGGGACATTTTTTTTCGTTTCGTTTTCTTATTACTACTAGTTTAAATAATAAATATAAGTAAGATATCATTATAATACGAAATAAAAATTATTTATTTGATATTTTCTCCGCTAGAGACTGACAAAATTAATGTTGTCGATAGGCGTGTCGCCACTGTCTATACGAAACTGTTAAACTACACGTCATTACCATAATAAAAAAGTTAGTTCTCATTTTTGCCACCAGCACGGATAAGTTTGTAAGTCAGTACACACTCAATGGAAACACCTGTTTTGAACCTTATTTTATAGTGGTTAAGATTTTCTTTTAAATGAGTACAGTCAAAACAACAATTTTTTTTTCGTATAATTTTTTGGCGGTTTTATTGATTTTTCTTTGTCTCCGATGTAAAGGTTTTATGTGCCAACATTACTGCATACAGAATTAGACTTTATTACTACATGTGAAGGCTGCTATTAGTCCGACGTTCCGAATTATTTAAAACTATTTTCAACAATTTCTAGCTACGTGTATAGTTGTGTAAATAAATGTAACCGCGACCACATTTTCTATGTCATTTTGTTCGTGACAGCTAATCTAGTTGGTATAGTATATCGATGATATTAACAGCTAATTTTCTACACATTTTGGGCTGTTCTACACAAAACTAGAATATATATATTGTTACAAATAGATAATTTGAATGTTATTTCAGGCGTGCATGGTAGAAACGGACGAATCGACACCGGACAGCGAAGATCACATCCCAGAAGAAACAATAACATTCTTATACAAGTTGTCTCCTGGAGCTTGTCCCAAGTCGTACGGTTTCAACGCTGCTCGTTTAGCAGGAATACCGAAGGATATAACTCTCAGAGCGCACAAAATATCCAAAAACCTCGAGAAAGAGGCCACATGCGTACGCGCCTTCAGAGATATTTTAAAAATGGAAGCCAACCCGAAGGATATTAGGGCAATGTTGGCAACTCTGAGCATTTAAAAATAAGGTATAATCTGTGATGTTGGTAGCATTGAAGAATTGTTACGGGAATCTCCATTTGTGATTGTTTTGTGCCAGTGCTTCATTATCTAATTGTTGAATGAAACTTACCGATTATTGTTCTTTGTTAATTACTGCTAGATGGTATTATTTGTGATTATTATTAGCATTTAAGCCACCCACCAATTATTGTTTATTTTTTTTATTAAAACTTTTTCTGAATACTGTTGGGTTTTATTTTTTCAAGCTATGAAACAACCAAAATAATTTGTTCTCTTTATTTTACACATCATCATTGTACTTAAATTACAAAACCATTGCACATCATGTCATTTCACATAAACACATATTGAATTCACTCATATCTAGTTATGTACAAACCGTCAAGATTATTATAATACTTGTGTATAAAAATAAAAGTGATTTTGTGATCTGATCTTTATATAATATAGGAATAGGAATGTTTTCTAATAAATGCTTTAAATTTACAATAACAATAGAATATGATAAAAAAATGACTAGGTTAACATCGATGAATGAAAATGTCATTAGTTCATGAAATAAAAACTTTTTTAGGTAAACAGTATAATCGAACATCATATAGGCTGCGTTCCACTTGGGGCCCACAACGATCAAAACGCTCCTTTAGTCGTTCCACATAGCGACCGCGGTCGTTGTGGTCGCGGCGAAAACGTCACTCATGACGTCATGACTTACGCTCACGCGAAGCTCACGACGACCCATCTAAATAGGTGCGTCGTAGTGATCGTTCCACTTGAGTTTACGACGGTAAAGCTCACAAGCAAGTGGAACGGGAAAAACTGCGGTCGTGAGCGTGATCGTTGTGGGTGCCAAGTGGAACGTGCTCTAAATACATATTGGATTTTGGATTCGAAATGTAAAAATATCTTTTAAATGATTGTCAAGCTAATTTAATTGCACGTAAGGTTGAACAGGATATTTATTCCTATATAGTGCTAAAATAATCTTTAGTTCTTTGCCAAATTCACAAACATCTGTAAAATATTTATAGCCTTTGTCTGGCTGTAAGATTTAAAATGCTCTCAAATATTCGTCGTATAGTATACCTTATTATTTATTAAATTAATAATGCACTCAAGAAATAGAAATGGGTAACGCCATATTTTTACGTATTTAAACTATATTCTTCTTTTATTTATTGATCAATCTTCATAAATCTACGGTCTTATTCATAAAAAGTTATCACACACTTATAGGCTCGCTATAGTACCTATGATTTTCAAAAAGTATTATTCATAAACGCATTTTAGCACTAAAACGTTCTTTAACTACCTACCTATGTTGTAAAGTTATAGACGGCAGACCCCTACTATAACAGTGCTTTAAGCGTGATATAGGTAAAAAATGGCCGACTTTCAACAGCTGATTATTAATTATTAAGAAAATGATATTTGTGTCAGTGTCACATCTATCAGTGCAATTTTTTGGAAGGCAAAGATTTCTAGCCCATACAGGTTTCACATCCGTTCAATTTCGTAAGAAATCAGAAATCAAAATAGCAGTATACACACTACAAACTATTATGATTTATTATTTTATTCAGTATTTAACGTTTATTTTATGATTATTATTATACAATTTAATATATTTATCTGTTTGTTTGTGCGCAATAAAGAATTGTCTATCTATCTATCTATTAATATAAGTTAGTTTATTTTAGGTTAGTTATTATTACGCGCTTGTTACAACATTACCAAACAAACATTAACAATCAAATAACAATGACAATGATCGATGGATGTATGACGAATTCCGCATGGGCGTCATAAATACAATAAATAAATAAATATTCTGAGACAATACACACATGGTCATCTGTTCCCAAACTAGGCACAGCCTGTACTATGGAAACCTGAAAATTGATGCTTATACTTATATACGTACTTTTTTTACTGTAAATACATAATTAAATAGATAAATAACACTCAGACACTTAGCGGGAATCGAACCCACGACCTATTGGGTAGCAGCCAGGGTGTGCAACCACTAGACCAACACGCCCGTCAAATCGACAGTCGTCATCGTTTCGTAGACAGTAAAATGTTTTATAATCTGTAATAATGTCTATGATCATACCTAGGCGGTGTGTAGACACATATTATCTGTGGGCGATTGGATGCATGATGCATTCGGTCAATTTGTTGACCAACTTCATTATAATGGCAATACTTTGATTGAAAAACGTTCTATAGAGACGTATTAGTTATAGATGGTTTATGAAACGTTTATGAATAAGCAGCTTTATAGAACGTTTTATAACCTAGAACACTATAACTAATCAGCGCTTAAAACCTCTGATAAGCTTTTTTTATGAATAAGACCGCTATTCTATATATGTATACTTATAAAAATTAATAGTTGTCTGTATGTCACGCTAAATCTCAAAAACGGCTAGACAGATTTGAATAATTTTTGTTTTGTTCGCCCTATTCCAGGGGTGGTTTAAAATGTTACTGTTCGTTACTAAAACGGCTCGTTTCATAGATATAAGAACCGGACATAAGTGGTATCTCAATCAAGCATTACTTTATAGTGAGTTAAAAGTCATTTGTAATATGTAGAGCATTGTCATTTTGTCGTTCTAAAAACCCTATCCATGCATGACAAAGAACACTAAATGCTTAACAATAATTTTAATTCAAGGCTGAACTACTTAAGCAAATTCTGTAAGTATATAAATTCTAAATATAGACTTAAATGCCTTCATCTACTTTTCGTTTACTGGGCCTTGAGTCTGGGACGATACGAATTCGTGCCAGACAGTTAGTCTATCAGAAGTGTTTTTACATATAATAAATAATTAAGAAAAATTAAAAATAGAAGGGGCAAGGGCTATCCTTTGTACAGCTTACTACTATAACTAGATTGGATATATAAGAATTATTAAACTATTTATTTCTGTATTTTACGGTTGTTAGAGATACATATATAGTAATAACTCGTTATTCACTGCTCAGCAAGGGACTCCTCTCTGTGTCTACATGAGAGGGCTTAGACCAGCCATACTCAACCTGCGGCCCACGTGCCTTTTCTATGCGGCCCGAAGTCTAGTGCAGTATTTTTAACAGCAGTATTTTATTGATAAGTGTACAAAAGTAATGCAAAAAATATCGTTCGAATAAGGTTCGAATGAATAAATGTTCATTTCACTCGCTTACTGTCATAAAATAGCGCGCACACATAATAGGTACTGTTGAATTAGCTACGCTATTTAAGTAAAAAAATGTCTTCTATTAGTGGAAAATCCCTGAATTTTTATATACTTACATAAATACTATATTATGCCAAACATGCGATTTACTGTAATTTAATATACTTAGGGTAGTTATAATTAAACATAAAATTTAGGCTAGATTGCGATCCGCAGGGTAAAGCAGAAGCGATGATGTGGGTTGAGTATGGCTGGCTTAGACCATCCATAATCCAGCATACGGGCCACGGGCGGATTGGTGGAGCAAAAACACACTTTTCCAACAAATTATATTATCTTGTTGGTACCATCCATACACGGTCATCTGATCCCAAACTAGGCAGAGACTGGCAACCATACAGCTGATACAAATATATTATATACTTTATTTTCGCGAATACATAGTTACATAGATAAATAACACCCAGACACTTGGTGGCAATCGAACCCACGACCTATCGGTTAGCGGCCAGTGTCTAACCCCTAGACTAGACCAACTGGCTCAGCAACAGTAGCCGAAAGGCGTCCACTTCTGAACAAGGGCCTCCCCCTTAGAAAGGAGGGGTTGCCATAATCCCCAGGCTTGGCAGGCGTTTTGGGAATTGCAGTATAAACCAATATAAACACGCTGTTGCCCATATTTTTTGCCCTTAGTCGCCTCCAACGATATGACATGACGTTAGTCGGACATCTAACGGGAGATGGAAGGGTGTTATTCTTACCCGGATACCCCCGGATCAATAATTCCTAGGGTGTATTGAATATACCCTAGGAATTATTGATCCGGGGGTATCCGGCTAGGAATTATTGATTACATATTCATGTAGTAGATCGCAAATGTTTCCAAAGTACAGTTCTACATGCTGTCAAAAGTGAAACCTTATATTGCTGCTGGTACCTATATTGTAATCCGGTTTTCACTTTTTTTTTTGCTAAGGCAAAGCTCACTATGTACTCATTATAATTATTCAGTTCAGCACCATTATTAATCATTATTTATCTATAAACACCACATACTTATTGGTAGCACTGAGAGCGATCTATCTCTCTAAGCACGGCTTGCATTATTGACTATATTTATAAAAAAAATTACGTGGTTTAAATTAACTAATAAACATTTACATATTGGAATTTTACTTTGTTTTCTATAACTTGTTTGACTCAAACTATTGTTCTACCTACTTAACTGTAACATGGAGCACAAAACTTTAGAAAGAAGTATCAGCAATAGCACTAGTCAGAATAAAAATACTTGCCTATTTCGAAGATTAATCATTTAAATTTTAATCCCAAACATCACCCTACCCGTGTGATGTAAAAATATAATAAACAGCACTTTTAATTAACTTATAAATTATTTATACGACTTTAATTACGTAGAGAGAAGAAATGCACACCTTTTATTTAAATATCACTCTTAATTTTTTTATTAACCGTTTTATTGAATTTTGCTGATTTGTAGGTATCTAAGCGACCAAATCAAGTCATACGCTCAGTCTCAGTACTTAAGTTTGCTTCCACACTAGATAGGTGAACCAGTTGAACACCAATAGGTATGTACCTACATAATATTGAATAATATCGCATACTCTTGGAAGATGCGAAGTACGCATCGCATACTACGTTACGACTGGTGACAGTCCACCCGAATGGTGACACGATTGTTGATGCATGGCTTCTCGGTTTAACCCGTTAAAATATTTAATTTGTTCTACGGCTCAATATAAATACATATATCAAAATAACTGTAACTTTCGTTTATTCAAAGGATCAATTCGATATCTATGGGCATGGCCTTCTCTAAGGCACAGCGCGTTTTTCTTGTGACGATCGCGAACTCGCGTCGACGGCGAGGTCGCAATTTTATTAACACTGTAAGTCGCGTTTGTATAGATACAAACGCGAGTCGACGGCCCGTTTAAAAACTAAGTATGCCTAGGCTCTAAGGTCGTCGATAAAGTCGCAATTTTATAACAAAACAACACGAGAGGCGTTGTCGAGGGCGTAGCAGGCATCTCTATGAAGTCAAACTATTAAATTTACTGGAATGATTGCCAGCCTAGTGCGGAAGCAAAGCGTGCCTATTCAATAAAGCCTGCACTGGGTACCGGCCGGTGCCTACACTCATAGCTCGTCGAAGGAGGAGCTCTCTCGCTCATCGAAGGGCCTCGCTCGCTCGCCCCAGCGCTCCCACCGCTCAGAGCTCAAGAGCGACTCCGACTCTTCCTCCTGCCGCCGGACTGGATACACGATGCCATCGCCGAAGCTACATCGTCCATTAGTCATGTTATTTTCTTAATGTGTAAGTGTAGAATAAAAATAAGATATTTAGAGTAATCGGTGCAGTGATTGCCCAACCTAAGAGTGATTGCCAACATTAAGAAATAAATTTACATTTTAGGGAACAATATTGCGAATTGGATTTGATAGATGGTTCTGCTAAAACTGAGGTAACAATCTATAAAACATGAATTCGGAATTACATTTTGTTGTACTAAAAAATAATAATTTAGCATCAAATTTTTTTTTTTTTTTTAATATAGCCTGACCAGAAAAATACACTTTCGCCATGTTGCGGATATAATCGGAACTAATTTCTTCTTGCCTAGCCTGACTATCATTTTCTAAGTCCGACAAAGACTCCCAGGACAGGATTTTCATTTTACTGGTCAGGGTATAATAAATGTGTGTAATAAATCTTTAACAAGGTTTTTAAAGGCGATATTGTGTATTTTTTCTTGATAAAAAAGGAGAATAAAATGTGAATCAGCTAAACACCGAAGGTATCAGTAAAATAAGAGTGCTGTGATTATATTAAAAGAAAAAGTGAAATAAACGAACTCGTGTAAATCGTGATTATACGAAAATAAATCATAAGCCTACTGTGCTACAGTAAAAACTATATTGTTTGAGTGCGCCACTAAACTCTTGCGCATTTCCTAACAGCAATCTATAAAGCACCCATCACTAACAATTCGTCTGTATTAGCATGCAAAAGGACACGGACTCAATGAACAACTTACATAAAAAAAAGAAGTGAATGACAGCAATTTTGTTTTTTTTTTAAACACCAAAAATGACGAACGCCAATGAATGAAAAGCAACACTGATTAGTCAAACGAATTTATTTTTAATATGTCGTATAAATAAAATATGTATAGCGAAATTGGAAAATTTGGTATCCTTATACTATTTGTGGGACGGTCCTGGCCTTTCTGGGGCAAAGTCTCCATCTCTCAGTCTCGCGGCCCAACTCCACGCTAAAATATTAATAAAAATACTTATTTTCTATGTTCTAGGTTAGAAAAAAAATATTATAAAAATTTTGAAAAAATATAATATTAAAGGAGAAAAGCATGGGTGCTACAGATATATATATATTAAGTCCCTAATATATAATAGCTGTTATTTAAAAATAGATAATAATAAAAGCAATAAATACACATAAAAAAATATTTAATTTAATATTTTGTTAAATAAATTTATTTATACGTTTATCTATACAAAGAATACTATTGTTAAGGTTTTATTTACTTATCTGAGGCACCCAAAAACATGCAAGATATAGACTGAGAGAATAAGAGAAATAAATTATTCAAAGGTTTTGTATTCAAATATACAGCACACAGACATTTAAATTTAAAAGAAATAGTGAAGGAACCGTTTATTTGTTTTCATGTATATTATTAAGTATTATGTATCCATTTGCTTGCTAAAATACGGCACTACTATCTAAGCTTAGCACAGCATTAAGTACCAACGCTGGTCATTGTTTAGCCGAAGCACCGTGAATATTGTAAAATAAAAAACAAAGCCAAAGAAAAAAATATTTTATTGTGCACAAAACATACTTAGAAAATACATATTAACGTTATCAGTCTTGTGTGTTGTATATAGCTCATATTTAAATGCATTAAAAAGCAATTTCGCACAATTTTTTTATATTGAATTACATAAAAAAAAACATATGAACAGCCAAACTTCCGCACATAACTTGAGTATATTTTATTACATATACAGACGAACGATGTCGTAAAAACGAATGTCATTAAAAAAAATTTGAATATATTTGTAGCAATAATTCAATAAAAATTTATTATTATAGAACAGCATTGAGCAAATACAAGTATGTCAATAAGGCACTGTTCACCATGCACCAATATTTAAAATTATTCTAAGTAAACTACTAACAATTAACCTAATATCCATACAATTCAAAATATAATACACAAAAAAAACTTATACAAAACTCGATTACACAACCATTTTAAATTTTATTTTTGTATTTTTTTGGTAAAAAAATTATTATGAAATTAAAATACAGGCTGTATTTTTTATTGGCACAGATAAAGACCTAACTCAAAATAATGCAGAATGGTCATTGATCGTATTCGAGTAGAGCACGCGTCAATCGGCCAGTCGAAATGATCTTGACCGACATATCCAATCCGCAGAACAATGAACAGGCAATAGCTATTATTTGCCCTTCAAAAAACTGATCTACGTAAATTGACTTCCAATTGCTAAAACTACGTAATATACAAAGGCAATATTCTCAAGGTATATGCCGGGAGTTGGCCATGGAGTGCTCCTCTTTGTCTGACCTTGACCGCGTTGTGCCCATGGACTCGTATCCATGGGTCTCCTGAGGCGTCGTGAACGTCTGGAGTTGGTGTTCCCGACGTACAGGGAATTCACATCCGTCTCCGAGGCTGATAAAACGATTACCTTTTGAGACGGTCTCGTTAACGTGGCGGGAACGAAACGTACTGTCGTAGGGACCTATATGTCAAGTGTCGAGGATACTGTAGCTGGCCAAATTACCGGGCTTGACGTACTTATTTAATTGCAAGTCAGGTTGTGAGCGGCAACGTGATGCCACATCCGCGAGTATACTTATGGCTTACCATCAGGTGAGCATCCTTATTAAATTTAAAATCATTGATGTGCTATTATTTACGATAACTTAGCTAAGTACAATAATAAGTAATTCTTATTTAGGTCATTATTAAAAAAAATACAAAGTACTTTTATGTTTTATCCATACTGCCGTAAAATAAGCTATAGCTACCAATAGTAACTACAGTAGTATAATACTTATTATTTATGTAAAATATGTATAATGTAGACATTAATAATGAAGTTTCGACCACGCCACGTACGTTTAATAAATAAGTACTAAAGAATTTCGATTTATTATTCATAAGTGATTTGCATATACATATTAATTATGATGAAGGAAAGCTTGCGTGATGTTATAACATATAAATCAATGACATGATGCGTAGAAATATTAGTTTCCATATAGTGTAAACTTTTTTACGTTATTTTTGACTATGATAAATATTATTTCAAACGATTATTTGCTGTCTGTACCTATTTAAAAAAAATATAATTCGGAAAAGGAAAGATAAAATTGAATACCTATCAGTAAATAGATTATTCTATTTACACACATAAATATTTTACAGCACCAACTGCGTTACATACGAAATTATGTGTTCGAACGTGCACTTAAAAAAAAACATGGTTACCATGGGATGATGACTGGTTAAAAAATTATAATTAGTCCGTCAGTAAGATTATCAAAAAATGATGAACACATATTTTTTTTATTTAACAAATCAATAAAAATTGACAAAGATATAGAGCGTCAAAGTTAAGGAGTGGGGGCTCGTGACGTCACGTCTCAGTAAAAATTGTATACCGGCGTCACGTCACGCGGCATTTCAAAGCACTATATCTTCGTCATTTTTTGTTTAATCGACAAAAGAAAAAAAAATCGTGTCCAATATTTTTTGATAATCTAACTGATGACGAACTAAAAAAATTTTTTTAGTCATCTAGCCTATTGGCGTGAATGTTTACACGCAATTAAAACATCCGCGAATTATAAATAACTGTTTAAAGCAGCTGTGTTATCAATGAATATAATTAAAGCAACGGCACTGTGCTCAATATCAATGCCATATTCTTCGTCGATCTTACCGCCATGCCTGAGTTAGTTCGAGCAGTCTATGCTTACATCGTAATTGTTAACAAATTATATACACGCAAAACGAACACGAGATCAGCAGTTACAAATTGGTCATTCACTTCTTTTTTCATACACTTAAAGGGCATGCACGCGTAATCACACCTCATTGGACACACACACTAAATATAACACAGGCTATTATTATTTTTAAAAAATACACTTAGTATAACTTCATCATGCTAAGTTCAGGCAGTTATTTTTCCCCGATTACCAACTTGACAGTGTTGCCAGTATGTAAATTTACAATAGAAAAAAAACTTGTCAATGGTAAAAAAAGTCATTACCTCGTGAAGACAGGCACCAACCAGAGGTTGGGGCTAACCCCGAAGACCTCTTTGAAGTTATTGTAAGCACCCATGGAGAAACCATTCTTATCCGCGCCGCCGCGGAACATTGGCGCCCTGAACGCTTCTGAAATTTGCAACCAATTTTAAATTATAAATGTAGCCTGCAATGCTCTACTGTGAGGGAATGATGGCAGAGAGACAAGGCAGACCCGTGGAGTGTCGGGTTAGAATTGCATCCCCCCATCTACTCTCGTTGAGTGTCGTAAGAGGCGACTAAGCGAGAACGGGAAGACGGGCAGCAGCGCCTTTCTTTTGGATTTTTCTTCCACCTATACTGCGCTCCCTAAACCGCCTGCCAAGCGTGGGGATTACGGCAACCCCTCCCTTCTAAGGGGGAGGCCTTTTGGTCAGCTGCTGATGATGATGACAATGCGGCCCCCGGCGGCGGGCTCAAAGGCAAGGCACTGAGTGGCACCTGGTGCAGATCCCACCGGAGAGCCCTGAGGTCCCCTCTCATGTGCCGATGCGACAACCGCAGGGTTTAAGTGAGTAAGAATCCCACGAATCGAGCCCCACAGCTCCCGGGGTACTGCTGCAGGTCTCCGCCGCGAAAAAAAAGCGTATACCGGTTCTAGTTTGAGGCTGTTTTAGCCACTAAGCTACAATCGCTTTACGTCCCAAGGATAAACAGGGGCTATACGTTTGACGCATATATCTATGTCTCTGCCGAAACTTAACTTTCAAACGAATGGAGGAGTTTAGATGCGTTTTTTGGTTCTGTTTGACGAAAATTTGTTCAGCCATTTACTATGACTTCGGTTTCTAGTGTCGAAGGTTTTAATTTGGTTTAACTTTTATGTCTGTAGCCTACATTGTCCAATCACTGGGCAAAGCTCTTCCTCATGGACCTTTTTGAGCCAATGTAATAAACGTTGTAACTAATATAAAATATCCCTTTAAATTCTTCTTTCTTCTATAGAACTAAAGAGCTGTGATCTTGTACCTGTGAACTACCTACTCTTATTTTGACTACCCTGATGTTGACGCTTCAAATGCAATTCTTGCATTTACTACTAATAAACAACAACAAACTAACTAAATAATTAACAAACGTAATACGTTTCGAGGTTACGATGATTATAAATAGGCATAACCAGACATTAGTCGTACGAATACAACTACTGTTCTACAAATGCAATAAAATGAAACTACCAAACATAATTAGGTACATTTGGAACGCGGTTTACAGCCCATTGTTGGAAAATATATAACAATCTATAGTTACGTCATACCAATTACTTAATATAACATCTAATGACTATGTCTCAATAGGCAAACCAGTTTACGACGTGATAATGTTTATATTAATGATCGATTGCTACCACAATAAACAGAAACAGGAGAGAAGTAAAATCGAAGCCAAAATGTATGAAAACAAATGTCGGTAAACACACAAACTTGCGCAAAAGAGATGTTCCAAAATGTATGGAGCCTGGGCTAGGAATTTGTACACTATACTCTAAAATAGGTAAACACACATAAAACAGTTTTTAACTATCCATTTACTTTAATTTGGCTTTATTTGCTTGTAAAACTTAAGAATTTTTACTTAGAATTGCAACACATAGAAAAAGCTGGCATGGCGGAAAAGTGTCACTGTCATGTGTCATTTTTATTATCAATGGCGTTAAAGTATTTTTATTACAGTACTCTTTGTATTTTTGTTTCTGTTTTCTCATACACCATTTTAATAATTAAAATATCAATGATAATCAATTCACTACATACAATTCACGCACACAACCAACTGTGACAAGTGTGACAGCAGCAGTAGCTATTGACATCTGGCTGGCTGACAGATTAATTCGGCATCAGTGAGACCGCCATCTTAGGACGCCAAGTTGAATATAGATATAAAATAAATTATAATTAAAATTACAACAATAATAGTAATTTAAACGAAATATTTATATTTTTCCCGAATTCTATGGATATTTCAAAATTTTTTGAGGTGGTGTACATATTCCTAGCCCATTTTGCAACAACTCCTTTAACTTGTATTTAGGTTTAATTTTATAACATTGTAGAATCCTAAAATCGTTAATCAAAAACAAATCTAGGGAGTTCAAATTCGATAAAAACACAACAAACCCGTCTAGTGTACTGTTTGTACATTATATATACATCTGTCTCGTTTCTTTCTACGATTTATCAAAACCTAAGCTCAATACATCAATGTCTGTACATATCGGAAGCAACTGCAATTACCATTGACCAATGTCTTAAGCATAGAGTTAACGATCTGTCCGGTTGGACTGCCCAAGCGGTTGAACGATACAAGCATATCTGAAATGAAATTATATTTTAGTGGTGTTATAATGTTTATCTAAATTATCATTTATGATAATTGCAGTCACTTACCGGTAAGGGCGGCATCACACTAGCGTTTTGCTATCGTGCGTTCAGCGGGCGATAATGACACATATCCCTTTGTGATATTGCGCGATAACATTTATCGCCCGTTGTAAGCACGTTTGCAAATCACTATTGCAACATCGCTCTTAGATACTAAACCCTGCACTGCTATTGGCGAATAAAATCTGTGAGATGTAATTCGAAAGGTGGGCGACTT
The DNA here is from genome assembly GCA_911728495.1 of Furcula furcula. Taxonomy (NCBI): domain Eukaryota; kingdom Metazoa; phylum Arthropoda; class Insecta; order Lepidoptera; family Notodontidae; genus Furcula; species Furcula furcula. The sequence continues at coordinate 10,973,385 of OU452261.1, read as the reverse complement.
AGCACCTTTAATACCCCAGACTGAATAAATTTGACAGCTAAAGCTATATGCTGTATCTTAATGCTATAATAATTTCTTTTAAACGTTTCTTCAAATCAACAAATCTATAATCAATCGCATAATGCTTAGTGTGAGAATACACTTAAAAATGCAAACTAAAAAATACCCTGTGTAACCCCAATTGCATTTCAAAATCCTAAACGCAAGTTGACCTAATAACAAAGCGTATTATTTTAAATTATGCCATAATATACTATTATGGGTAGTTTTTTAAAGTAGTAACAAAACTCACCTAGTGTTGTTCTATTATTGGCGACGAGGTAGCAATGATATCCGAAGAGCGACCCCAGGGATATCGCGAACATTAGTGCCACGAAGAATGCAAACACAATGTGGTAACGACCCGCGCTCGCGGCCTTCCCAAAGTCGCCCTAAAAAGAAAATAATTAATGTTGTAATGTTAGTTTCTATGTCACTAATAGACATTATGTTCATTACATTACTTGAAGAAGTTAGAAAACAAAAATTGCCTCTAGCGTCAATAATTACGGGTCATACTATTTAATGAATTATTATATTATTGACTTCTTCTTGAATGTTCCAAATTCCATTATCCGGTATGATAAATAAACAGTTATGTTTACGATACAAACAAAAGTTCCACACTGTTTGTACGTTATTTATAAATACCAACTTCTATTTATAAAGAAAGCCATTCCCACTGCGATACCGATATTAAAAAGGAATGAATTTTTACTTCTTAAATTTGTTTTTTTGTTTTGTTTTTAGTAATTTTAAGGGCAAGATTGTACTAGCCGATGAATATACAAAAAAAATAACAAAAAAGCATGTTAAAATTACAGTTTTTGTATTAACTTGATTTTTATTTTAATACTGTTAAAGCATTTTTTTATTCCTTTTTCAGTGAAACCTGATCTTTCAAACAATGTGGAACTTAAAAATTTTACATAACACATCAAATACTTTCAATGTAACTACTCTAGGTGCAGGATTTTCGCGATAATAAAGAAATAAGAATGTTTATCTGATAAATATCAAGGCAATGGACTGTGTATGATTCATATATTATATACCTACGTACTACAAATACTGTATCAATCAATTATATTATTATAAAAATATAGGTGTATACATATATATATAGAAGATTGCAGAGCTATCCTGACCCGCCACTGCTCTGAGGATTTGCCCGAGATAAGCCAAGATGAGCTCGTGTTGGCCCTTAGACAGCTTAAAAATGGAAAAGCCCCAGGTGAAGATGGAATTACAACAGAGCTCTTAAAAGCTGGAGGAGCTCCTGTGCTGAAAGAGCTTAAGCAAATGTTCAATTCTGTCCTCTTCACTGGGAGAACTCCACGGGCATGGAACAGGAGCATGGTAGTTTTGTTTTTTAAAAAAGGCGATAAAACCCTTTTGAGGAACTACCGACCAATATCGCTTCTGAGTCATGTCTATAAGCTGTTCTCAAGGGTCATCACGAATCGTCTTGCACGAAGACTTGACGAATTCCAACCCCCAGAACAGGCCGGGTTTCGAAGCGGGTATAGCACCATAGACCACATACACACGGTAAGGCAGATTGTACAGAAGACTGAAGAGTACAATCGGCCCCTGTGCTTAGCATTTGTGGACTATGAGAAGGCTTTTGACTCCATCGAGACTTGGTCTGTTCTGGAGGCCTTGCAGCGCTGCCAAGTGGACTGGCGATATATCGAAGTGATGAGATGTCTATACAATGCCGCGACGATGACTGTACAAGTACAGAACCGGCAAACTGAACATATCTATTTGCGTCGAGGAGTGAGACAAGGGGATGTCATATCCCCGAAATTGTTTTCTAACGTCTTAGAAGATATGTTCAGGACGCTGGACTGGGAAAAGTGCGGCATCAATATTAACGGCAAGTACATCTCTCACTTGCGATTCGCGGATGATATCGTCATTATGGCCGAAACGCTGGAAGACTTGCAACGAATGCTGAATGGCCTAGCTGACTCTTCTCATCGCATCGGTCTCCGGATGAATTTAGATAAAACAAAAGTAATGCTGAACAAGCATGTTGTTCCGGGACCGGTTGCCGTAAATGGGATACCTCTTGAAGTTGTCCAGGAGTATGTGTACCTAGGACAGACGCTCCAACTAGGTAAGGACAACTTTGAGAAGGAAATCAAAAGAAGAATACAGCTGGGCTGGTCAGCATTCGGAAAACTTCGTCAGGTCTTCTCGTCACCGATACCGCAATGTCTGAAGACTAAGGTCTTTAATCAGTGCGTCCTACCCGTAATGACGTACGGTGCTGAGACGTGGCCACTTACGGTACGACTAGTCCACCAATTTAAAGTCGCTCAGCGAGCTATGGAGAGAGCTATGCTCGGCGTTTCTCTGAGGGATCGATTAAGAAACGAAGTAATTCGCCAGAGAACAAAAGTTACTGACATAGCTCAACGGATTAGCAAGCTGAAGTGGCAGTGGGCTGGTCATATTTGCCGCAGAACCGATGATCGGTGGGGAAGACTGGTTCTGGAGTGGAGGCCACGAACTGGAAAACGTAGCGTAGGACGCCCTGTGACCCGGTGGAGTGACGATTTACGCAAAGCAGTTGGCAGTGACTGGATGAGGAGAGCCGAAGACCGGGCTCAATGGCGTGTATTGGGGGAGGCCTATGTCCAGCAGTGGACTGATGTAGGCTGATGATGATGATAGGTGTATAAATTCTAATGCTCCAGTGCGATTTGATAACAGAAATAATGAGCATGAGTGACATATGAATGAAGAAACGTCTAGTATAATCTTGAAATAAATATCACCAACAGGTACCAACTATACTGTTTAAGGAAGGTGTGAAATAAGAATTACATTTGAATTGTATAACATACTATAACAAATATTAAAAGAAAAGTTTTTATTGTCTCATTAGTATATTATTTTTTCAGTAAGTATAAAACAATAATGTAAATAATATATATTGTATAATTCAAAATAAGAACATTAAAACTGTAATTTAAAACAAGTTGGTTGCAATAAACCAACTCTTATCATCTCATCTCATCTAATATAATGCGAGTTGAAATAAAACTATTTTTAAGGATTATATCGCGGTTTATTTTTGATTTTAATTACCCGACGTTTCGAATACTTTACAGCATTCATGGTCAAGGGCGGACTGAGGTGGTAGCTGTCCATACGTCATAGTTGTCTTAGGGTACCCTCAGGTCTTCTAATTATTATTGTTAGTCCGATCTACGCAGAAAGAGCTTACAGTAACTTGAGGTCTTGCAGTGGAATGTGTAATATTCTAATAATATAATATATATTATTGTAATATATGTGTGTTATTATTGTTTTATTTCAATGTGTAATATTCGCGTACATATAAGAAATCATTATAAGTTAATGTAAAAGCAATGTTCAGTGAGGAAAATGTTACAACTGATATGAATACAAGTATCTACTAGTTCACCTACTCAACTATCTAAAAGCAAAACATTAACCTATTGCTATTGACATACTATTCACAAGATAACAAGCCTAATAAATAATAGATGATTATAATAATCATAGAATTACATTAATCAGATCCATGCATATTTTAGAGTATGAGCCTTTGTCAATCAAACGGTCGCAGTGGGCATGCTTGTAATCCTGATACATCTGTAAATTGGCGATTTGCATATACAATCATTTGTAGTAAGTATATGTGAAAAATGTCCAAATAATTCGGTAGGCGAGTTGACCATTGACTTTCTCATAGTAAGTAAAATTTGAAATATAAAAAATATACAAGGTGTTTGTTGCCGAAAGAAGTGGTCCTTTTTTCTAAAATTTATTTAGAAAGCTGCAAAAGCTGCAAGCTCATAACGGATCTTTGCGTGTCTGAAGGTGGCTGCAAGACGCTGCGCAGTAGCTATTTTTGTGTTTTTGTATTCATAACTCAAGACAGTTAGTAGTTAGTTAGTAGGTGCGCAATGGTTCGCCAAACCTAACTGACAAAGAAATTTGACGAATGGAATTCCACCCTTAAACATTTGAGTCAACTGACCTACCTACATAGGTATCAAGGTATTTCACAGCGATAATTATAATAATCTATAATAGACTAAATTGTGAAAGATTAGACTGAGCTGTAAAATAACCATTTAGGAAAAACAGTAAATAAATATGCTTACAAAGAAAATGTTAATACAACAAACAACTACACTTACCCTGTTTTTCTTTGAATAAGTCATATTCACCCTACCTTGTCTTTGGCTGGCCACGACGGTCGGCCATAACTCCTGTGTTCATTCATTTACTGTTCAAAATTTGATATTTTAAAGAAAAACAGGGTATACAAACAATTAGGTATTTGTATGCCCAGTCTCCTTTGTTCGAGGTGCCCTACACTACGCTCTACATAAAACCCTGTATCACTACACAATTGTTCTTATTCTAATAACATTAATAACATGACTGTACAAAAAACTGTGTACATGTTATTGTGGAGTATGCACTATGTATAGTGCGAAACACGCGCAGGAGACGCGACATAAAATACGAAAAAACAGATTAGAAATTTTTATATTGACTGAATTAAATTGCTATAAAGTAACCATGCGTAAAATAGAGAAAATAAAAACAGTAAATATAGTATACCTTCCAGAACCTAATGAAGTAAGGGAGACACGTCGCCATAATGAACAGACAGTAGAGCAGAGCATAGCCGAGGAATAGCATGAAGAACTTGTAGTTGTGGAAGCAGACACAGTTGTTCACCCACGGACAGTGGTGGTCCATCTTGAGCACGCAGCGGGCGCAGATGCTGCAGTGGTGGGCGCGGTCAGGCTTCACGAGCACACAGCGGTTGCAGTACCGAACCGAACCGGACATTGTTCTAAAAAAACATTTCTACTTGGATAAACTGGTAACTGGAAAGCTTTGAGCCAGCCAGGACATGCCCTGTAAAAAAACTGTATATAACTGCTATTTGTAGTTATTTAGAGCGCTGCTATACAGGTGTTAGAACTTTGATATTGGTGGAACTCTCTGGCGGTGTAGAATCTAGTCCAGCTAAGCTACAGTCTTTTACTACACATAATTTCCCCTAGATTTTCTTAATTATTATACTATGCATTTCAACTAAGAATGTGACAGTCATGTTGCCATTTCAGATATATGTATAATAACTAAAAATATTTTTTTAACAAAAATAGACACCAAAATAAGACATTAAAATAAATAATAAAAACCGGGCCGAATTTTTTATTGTGCGTTTACTCTGCTGGCGGTACAAAAATCGTAAAAAAGGAGTGAAGTTGCCGCAGTCGCGATCATCATGGCGGATACATTCTTAGTTGAAACGCATAGTATGCGTGTAGGATGAGTTGTGTCAGGGAACGATAGACGCTGTTGGCCGCAGATGGCCATTACAGCTACACCGGAATAAGTGCCTTCTTGTAATAAAAAAGTGACGGTCATTGTATGGGGCTTGCCTATACTTACTACTTCGATAGCTTTGTAACACATAAACATATATCTACTTTTATGTAGTAACTATCTTTGTACTGCTAATTATTTAAAAAAAATCATATTACCTACTAAAAATTATAATTAAACGGTATGTTGTCATAGATTTCTAAAAACTGAAGCAAATTAAAGAAACTACAAAAACCATTGCACAACTGACATTATTGCTACACCTTTTTTTTTCTCAATTCTAGCTACAGAGATCAAATAATAATGACAAACCTCGTCAGTACAGGTATTGAATTGGCATAGTTCTCTAATATTTCTTTTTTGGTTTCCATTTTAAAGAAAAGCGTGCTGTATTTTCTTATAGCATTTAAGAGTCTAGAATTGAGACAAAAAAACTAAGTATAAGAATGCTATAAAGCCCTTTTACGGATTATATCTTAGTTTCTTTTTAGAATTTAAACTAAAATAAACTGAGATCTAATCTGTAAAAATGTGTAGGTGAAATATGTGTTAAAAAATCTAAGCAAACATAAAAAGTGCTGACATAAAATAATTATACACTATTAACATGTAAAATCTAGGAAAACCTTTGTGACCTTGACACATAATATCAGCAATATTTTATTATCACATTATTTTAGTCATAATATGGTGTATGTGTTGGTTGAAAATATTTTTAGTAAATTTGCCTGCCTTCACATGGCCAAGTAAAAAAAATACTAGAATACAATAATTTGCAAAGTTATTTTGCCAATTATCATCCAAATGTGTAGTAATTTTAGTTAAAGACCAACAAACAAACAAATAAAACTGTTTAACACTGGAATTGTCTTCCCCTTTCTATTCGTAAAAGCCCTTCTCTGAACTATTTTTAAAAACAGAACAAAAGAATATTTTCTATCAATATTATTTATTTATGATTATATATTTATGTATTTATTATGTGTATTTGATATCATAATATATTAGTTTATGTTTAAATGTGTACGTATATATATATATTGATATACCTATGAGTGTTATTTATTTGCCTATACATATTGTATCTTCTTTTCTCAAATTCTGGATTGTAATACAAATGTACATAGTATATATTTTTAGTTCAATTTATTTAGATGTTTATCTTACAGCCTTACACTTAGTTTTACCCGTTAACATTTTATCTTATGCTCACAATGCCTCTGGGATTGCTGGAAGAGAACTCACATTTTCAAGTTAAGCTCGCCCTTTGTGATACCTTTGTCTTTTGTTAACTGATTTGTACTGTTTTCTGTTTATATGTGTACCCAATAAAGAATAATAATAGTAAATAAGGATAACATAGTTAAGTAGCTCACCTAGTGACTATTGGAAGGTCTTTGGCAAAATTCTCCAACACAGACCTCTGTGCATCCTCAGACTCTGCACTGAGCAATTTTTCTAACTCTTCTTCTGGTAACTTGTACTGCAAGATGATAAAAAAAACTAAATCATCATCATCAGCAGCCATAAGATGTCCACTGCTAAACAAAAGGGAGACCTTAGAAGGGAGGGTTTGCCATAATCCTGACGCTTGGCAGACGTCTTGGGGATCACAGTATAGTTGGACCCTCCCATCTCCTGGCATTGGGTGCCCATAAGAGGTGACTAAGGGAAATCTAGAAGGTGGCAGAAGAGTCTCTCTATTGGAACATACTAAATACAAAATGTTAATGCAAAATGCAGATAAATCTTTGGATTGTTAAAAGTGGTTGATTGCATATCTAAAAATGACAATTTTTAGCACTGAAGTTAACTCTTGGACTAAATGATTAATACCGTGCTGGATGTAAAACCCTACACAGTCCTCTACTTTTCATCGTGCACACTGGGTGCTACTAAGGATTGTTAATTGTGTACTTAAGGGAACATGACAGTCAGGGCCATCTTAAAATACTGCAGATGAATTTGATGTAGTTATCTACTTAATAATAATAAAGCCTTTATTCAAGAAGAGTACATAGAGTTTGTCTTATCTACTTATGCAATAGTAATCTTTAAACTGACCCCAACATAATGCACATACAAAAACTGAACAAGAGCTATAATTAATTTTCCTTATAGAACTTTATATCTAATATAATATCTAATAAATATAATAATCACAGCAGATGGGCCCCAACACATTTTTTTTATGTATTAGTAAATAAAATATTGGCTTTGGTTTCTGCTTGGAATAAAACATTTAAAATTTATTCATAAGCAATTTCACTTGCCTTTTTAAATGTAGGCCATAATGTTTACAAGTAATTATTCCACTTTATTCTTGCCCTACTAACTTACTTTTCATAATATTCACAAATAGATTAGAAGTAGGACTTAACTCTGTACTGCTTTGAACGTGTTGAATACAAAAAACATTTACTCACTTTCTCTGGAATTTGCTTGATTTCTGCAAATATCGTTCGCCAGTACGACCAAGTAAACATAATCAGTAGAATATGATACAACACCACATAGACACACTGTTGAACTGTATTCTCAATAGTAACTGAAAAACAAGAGCACGCGTTACGGAAACATCAAATGTAATATGTTATCCAGGATTTATTTAAATACTAACAAATGCATAACTGGATAACGTAGGCATAATAGGACCAAGTTATAATAGACACTATTAACAACACTGGGAGCCATTTACATGCTCTCCAACACCACATATTGCACGCTCTACAGCATACACAATATCCAGGAGATGAAACTCGGTTATTTTGTATGGATGAAGCCATTATTATTATTTTATTATGACACTGAAAATATCCATGTTCTCCTCGCAAAAAGGATTAAAAAAAGTGACTGACTGACAGTTGCATTGCATGTTGTTACCAGTACCAAAAAACAATTTACAGAGAGCACTGACCTCTATAAAGTGCACCATTCACGACAGAGCTTAAAATACCGTTAAAATTTTATAACGTTACCGTGCCCTCTTCAGCCTCTTAGAGGAGATACCACTGGAGAGAGCATGATGCGCTAACCCCTCTGCCAATTTTTTGTTCATATGTTCAGGTCATTCTTTAATAATTGTGTGCGTATCTTTTTGAATGTCTTGCAAGTTTATTATATGTGGGTATGCGTGAAATTGTATCTGTGTGCGTTTACTTCGCCTCCCGCACCCCGCAAAAGTGCCACGAAAAATTTGTTCGGGGAATCGACGCGATACTAACTCCATTCTAATTACTCTGAGTCAGCTCTGCGCTAAGGTCGTACAATTTGAATCGTTATATAAAATAACAACATAATCACATAAAACATGAATATGATCGTATGTATGTATTGATTAACGTTCGTTAACGCTGCTGAGGTCACAGTAACGTTATAAAATCTTAAGTTATTTCAAGCCCTGTTCATGGGGACATGTGGTTCGTGACTAGCTTAGCTAGAATTTTTATACTAAGTTCGGTTTTTGTACATCCCTACACCATAGACGAAATAGAACCAATATATACCATGCCAATACCAACATAAAGAAAATTAACGCCAATTTGGGAGTGGATTTCTTTCCGTAGCGTCAAAAATTTTGTTGTTTTGTATCAAACGATAACCAGAAATCTCGTTTTAATTAAACAGAAAACGTTTCGTTTTTAAATCATGGAAGTCAAAGAATGTAATGATCTAACTGAAGAAGTAAGTAACACTACAAATATATGCTTAACTAATGCGATGCTATTGATTCGTAATTTACCGACATGACGTTTTTCAGAATCAATTCATTGTGGACGATGTAAGTAAAATTATCAAAGAAGCAATCGAGAACACTATTGGCGGTACCGCGTATCAACACATCAAAGTGAATCAATGGACGTCGGCTGTTGTAGAATCTTGTTTGGGCCAATTGACCAAGTTACAAAAACCTTATAAATATATAGGTATGTTTATTTCCAAGTACCTCCACGTTGCAAACATGTACCGGTAGTAGAAATTCCTTCTTAAGCAAGCATTACGGTTTTTAATTATATCTTCCCATCAAAATGATATTAGAAATACTCTTTTTTTGCAGTGACATGCACAATAATGCAAAAGAATGGAGCAGGTTTACACACAGCATCATCCTGTTTCTGGGACAACAATACTGATGGCTCTTGCACTGTACGCTGGGAAAACAAAACTATGTACTGCATTGTCTCTGTATTTGGCCTCGGTATCTAACATTCTATATGCTTTTATAATGTAAAACAGCTCAGTATATAACTGTCAGCGCTAACCAGTAACATTTAACGTTATGGAAGAAAAACATTTGAGTAAATTTCTAGTTAAGAAAATAAATGCTACATTTAAGACATTACTTTTAAGTTATTATAGGTAAATTTGTGTTTATAATTAGCATTCTTTATGTTATGGCAGGTTGATAGTTGAAATTACTATTTGCTTAAAAAAATACCATCATTCTCAGTAGTAACAGACTTATTTATAGTCATTACTTAATTTTAAGTAAGTAGGATATATTTTCATACACAATAAATATATCTAAAATCTTATTCTGTATTTTTATTAATTTTTAATGGTCCAAAAATCAGCTGCAAGCCACTTATTCTCACAAACTTCAGTTAGTGTTAGTTCTAAGTAAGCCATTGTTTTTATTTGATTCTTTTAACAGTCTGAGCTGTTTATCCATATGTTTTATTATTCTTCTTCTTTCTTTTACGTGCAATCTCCATCACAGAGGTCGGCGACCATTTGTTGATATCTCCCTGTCAGCAGTCATGTAAATTAATTCTATGTGTACCCTTCAACCAGTGTCTTACGTTTCCAGTTCATAACATCCTTCTTCCACCAGGCCCTATTTTTCCTTCAATTTCATTATTGTGTATGAGATAATATCTCTACTCACTAATGGAGAATAAAGTATTATTTGACTTCAAGTATGCAAATAATCTGATTTTAAGAACTGGATTAATGATATTTAACACCAATTGGTGTTCGTGAGTGCGGCAGTTATTCTGAAAACTGATTTGGAATCTTTTTAGTGTTCCATACCTAAAAGGTAAAAAAGGAACCCCTATAGTGAGACTTTGTCTCTGTCACACACACCCAAGTATGTAGCCTTTGGTGGGAAAAAGAAGTCAATATTTTTGATGACTTAAATGACTCATTAAGTAAGTATAAAGTATTGAAATTAACTCCCAGATATATGTTCCCTGCTATTGTCACCTTAACATCCAATAAGTAGATATAAAAAGCTTTTCAGGTCAGCCCATGTCATTGGCCCCAATCGACCTAGACATGGCACCATAATACGCGACCAACAATGTGTCCAAATTATTTGTAAAGTAAGTTAAATTATCTTTATGAGTGGAAGGAGCATAACTATTCTCCCTTCCTTCTTTAGTGTCCTTCTGTAGGCCCGATTAGTGTGGTTATATACCTACCCTGGCCGCTACCCAGTAGGTCGTGGGTTCGATTCTTACCCAAGACAAACATTATATGGTCTGGCTCTGGGCCAATGATATAGTTAAATATCATTGGTCTGGGTGTTATTTATCGTATACAATGTGTTGTTTTTTTTTTCCTTTTAGTTGACCCTAATGGGAAACAATGTGTTGATATAATAACAAAACCACAGACACCACAACCGTATTTTAATTATGAAATTTTAATTTATATTTTTTTTTTATCAATTATTGTCGATGATATTTGTCTTTCTTTGTATCACATGCATGCATGATGCATTGCATTGTGTTTGTTCATAACTCTATACAGAATGTCCAACCTGTCGAACGCATCTTTATTGTTAAAATCATAACTCTCCCTCCGTTCCGTAGTCTAGTAATAAATATAGTAAAAATTAACAAAAAGCAGTGAAATCAATTCTGTTCTCAATACTGAACAAGCTATTTTAGGTTTTATTTGTTAACACGTTGTGTATGTATTGAATAAATTGTTACAAAAGCACAGGCTTTGCCTAGTCCGGTGGTTTGGTGTATCGATTGTCCCCAGGGTATTATTATAACGCCAGTCGTGTTTTCAAGTGGCGGCGATGTATTTCTGCGATGAGTAATGTTAAAGTGCTGCTCTATTACAAGTTGCTAGCGCTGTCGGAGTGGTCACGTCCTAGTGGACCATCGTTTGTCCCTCATACTGACCTCAAAACCTCAGACATATCCTTGTGTTGTTTATAAGCCAGCACTTATAGCTGCTACACCACCATCGCCAGGTAGTCAAGCTAGTTAGCTAGCTTGTATTTGAGTTTATAATATAATATGGTCTTAGTAATAATAATAATGTCCTCCTGGCCGATTCGACCACAGCGGCCAATCTTTCACAAGATCAGCCATCTACACGGGAGATATTATAATGCATACGTGCTTGCGTAGACTCAAGTGCACTCTCTCTTCCTTTACCTATCACAATCCGATGGGACGGAAGACCGACACGACCTTGGAGAGGACAGGCGCAGGACCGACTTTTGGCCTGCACTGTGTAATTTTACTTTTATGTCCGTCTACTTAGTTCTGTGTTCATTACCATGTTTTGTGTATGTCAAAATAAATATTTGTCATATTTCTTCTGTTCTTCTTCACTGTCCAGTAAGGAACAACTACACAAAGTTCGATTCGAACCCGCGACCTCCGGTTTGCAAAACAAGCGGTTTCCTACTGCGCCACAGAGACTACATGCTACATGGATGGTCTTAGTTTACATAATAATAGATACTTCAATGGAGTAGTGTTTTTATATAAGTAAGTAAGTATACAGAATGTAAAAAAACACGTGTCCGATCCGCGAGGGTATTATTCAGTGTATCAATATAAACACATCTATATAAATCATTGTTAATCATCCCAATTTTTTTTTTGTAATTTGTACCAAAAATACAAGATCAGATTCGTTTTTCTGGAACAAAGTAGGAAAAAAAAGAGATATTCAACAAATGAGTTATATACATGTGTTTGTATTGATACACTGAATAAGGCCCTCAACGATCACGTGTTTTTTTACACCCTGTATTTAAAGTTTCTTCGGTTAGTGGTCAAGCTGTTATCAGAGTTGTTCAAGCTGAATTTTTTTTTGTTCACTGAATAACCTTTAATAGGTCCCCGGGATCTGTGGGGGTCAACTGGGGTATATGGGATTCTTACCCATTTAAACCCCCGCGGCTGTCGCATCAGCACGTGGGAAGGAAAACCTGGGCTCCGGTGGAATCTGCACCAGAAGTCCTTCAGTACCTCGCCTTTGAGCCCGCCGCTGCACGGTGAATTTATAGCCCCCCTGAGAACCATAGACACCGTGCTCACTGGGACGGATGTCGGACTAGGGTTAAAAACCGCTATCTAGATGACAACAACCAGGACCTACATTTTACGTGTCCTAGAATGCACGGAGACGCTAGGTTTTAATACCAGAATGGTAGTTTCAGATTTTTTTCTAAAAGGTACTTAGGCGGGCGGTATTCGGTACATAAAGCAATAATAATAATATAATCTTTATTAGAACTAAAAACATGTAACTTATACAGAAATTGCAACGATAACAGCTACATTAGTATACGTCGAATAACTGTGTTGTAGCCATTAATGTGAGTGGATTGCATCTTTTAAGCATTTCTACATCAATTGTTGTGGGTGCTGGCCTGGTAATAAGTAATAAAGTACTATCGGATGAGAATGGAATCAATAGCAGTCAGGTATCTAACTGTTACCGGGGCTGTTACACTAGCTGGCTCACAATGTACCCGCTAGGTTCAATATTTAATCTGACACTTCTTGGAATTATAATTTATTTGGATTAAATACGTAGGTAATGCCTATCTTTTAAAATAAAATACAGTAGAATTCTATTTAATATCGTAATATTATTGGTGGTATAAGAGTAAGTAACAAAAGGTTCAAAAATTAAACACCGTATTATTTCTAAAAGGTACTTAGGCGGGCGGTATTCGGTACATAAAGCAATAATAATAATAGCAGCGTTTTCCCTGAAAGAAAACGCATATTAAAATACTTACCTTATTCAAAGCTTATTATGAGAGTGGCACTTCCTGTTTCCCGTCGACTTTGCTCCTATTGGTCAACGTTCTTGTGATTTGACCGGAAATAGCATCACCATGGCAGGCGAGAGCAGCAAGGGATCGTTAAAAATGCCCGCTCGCTCCGCTCTTGTTCATTGTGTCGAAGAATTACCAGGCAGGACTAAAAGTTAAGCTTTGAATAAGGTAAGTATTTTAATATGCGTTTTCTTTCAGGGAAAACGCTGCTATTAAATCACTGTACCGTTATTCAAAGCTTATTATGAGTCGTGTTTGTTTTCGCCTGGTGATGCCAGTATACATGACGCCAATGTGATTGTGATACATAGATGTATTGTAATATCCATGTGTGAATTTTAAATAGAAATGCAATAAATTGCATACTTATATATCTACATAGTCTGCTACGAATTTCTTTTAGAAATGGGTAGCAAAGATAAGAGAACTGTATCTCAACCATTCCAATCAATATTATAGGCAATTGATAATCAATAGTTATTTATATGCGATGTAGTTTTGACTTCGATTTTATAAAACTGTCTAAAATGTATTAAAGACCTCCAATTTCCAGGAGCTAGCTAGTATCAAAAACTTAACTATGCTTGTGGCGCATGATAGCTAACTATTTAAGCTAGATTATGTTGGTGGTTTTAGTCTTTTTAAACCAATCAACGGCAGCTATCGTAACTGGAATATACAAACAATTTGTTTTTGGTATTTAACGCTGATGCTTTAACCGCAAAACAAATTTTATTTTAACGCTGCAGGCGTTGCAAGCAAGTGGTTTTCCGATTAACGCAATTCCAGGACGCGACTATGAATTACACCCTACCAGGTGCTGTTGTAATGTTTAGCTAAGCTACTGCATGAAAATTATCCTTGGACAGGAAATTCACTAAATCATATCCTATTTAAAAGACTCTTGAGGATGGACAAGTATAATCGATATAAGAACATATCGTGACAAGAAATTACTAGTAAAAAACTGGACTGATCAGTAGGACTGTACAATCATCAGACAAATGATTTAGGCCAAATAATGTTAAATGACAATTGTTTACTTATGTTTATTATGTATCTATGTATGAATCTGCTATAAAACTGTACAAAATGATGCCAATACTTTAAATTAGATTAGAAAAAGTCGGCACAGATTTTACAGACTAGGTCCTGGTACTTTGTGAATTTCAATGTATATATATTTTAGATTGCAAAGTCAAGTCCTTCACATTTCCACTTCCAGGATCACATTGTATGTTAATAGATAGTATGCCCACCTGTACGTCCACTAAGACTAAGGTAGTGAGATATGAATCAAAACTCGTTCAAGAAACGAGTCTACTCCCCAGAATACTTCAGCGATTAAGTATGTGTTAACCCACACATTATGTTTACCTTATACCATATACTCAAAGATTTAAACATAGATGATATTTTACGGTGTATCTGCTCTAAAGTCCCGAAAATATTTATTGTAAATATTAATTTATGGACTTAGGTAAGTACTCAGTCTGTAATACTATCTCAAAAAAAAATGATCTGTCAAGGGAATCTGTTTTTAAATGGATATTGTAAATAATCAATAAAATTTGATTTGTATTTGTTTAATATTTCGTAGCGAACTTTATCTGGTATGTACATACTTATAATGTAATATCCGTAAGTGAATGGGTGAAACCCCCCCCCCCCGTCTTTGCGGAGGTAAAGGCAACTTTTTGCCATAAAATCGAAACTGCAAGGGATAATAATCAGGATTGCTAACATTTCTTTCGGTTACAAATGTCCTGACATTGATCGGAATTTAAATTACACGCTTTTGTCTACCAAAATTGTGTCAGGAGTGAATTTCTGGCTGATAAAAATGCATGCGATGCAGTGTTGCTACAATTTCGGGTAAGTGGTTTACTTACCATACAATACAATTGAGTTTTCTAATATTATGGAAACTCCTGGATAATTCTTTTAGGCATTATCATTGATTGCATTATGTTATTATAGGTCCTCAAAACTTCCAATGATTAATTGCTAAACAGCTATTATAATTGTAAGATTACATACTTTCCTTTTTTGTAATGAGGTAATAGTATAGAAAAACAAATGTTGGTTTTCGAATAAACTTGAAGGAAGGACTAAAGATGCCAGGAATGGCACTTGGGGCGGCCCTTCCCTCCATTATTTGTAGGAGTTTCTTACAATATTCTGTACGAAACTTCGGTATAGTAGTTTCTGCTTGGTGGGTCCTGATATACCAAGACTGTCAAGAGAGGGGACCAAGAGTAAGATCCAAGACGTGACTGCGAGTCATAATTATGCAATGAATCCTCAAAGTATACATATATTAATATATGTTAAATATTCATGTTCATACAACCACGTATGTGCTATTTGGAATAGCAATTATACATACATCCTTCATCTGCAAAGTAAATCTGTGTGTTCCATCCCGCACGAGAGTGGGTCATATTCTGTGCAAGCTCTTCGAAACAGAGGTCAATAATAAGACGGACGATGTGCCAAGCGATGGCACTTATGTTAAAGTATCTAGGCTGAATTTATTCTTAAATAAGAGGTGAGTGTTATGTCAAAGCGCAACTGTGCAGAGCAGCAATGACTTTATCCGTCCTGCAAAGGACTGTTTAATAGCTCAGGCCAATCCACACTCATTCGTTTGATCCCAACCTAGACAGAGTCTGTACAATGGTAACCAGACAACTGATACAAAATACATATTTATAGACTTTTCATACTTATATCGATAAACATCACACACTTGGTAGGAATAGAACCCGGCGATAGCAGCCCTTATCTTACCATTAGAGCAACGAGCCCGTCAAATTATTATGTTAAAATAGACTTAGCAAACAACTTTCAGACATTTTGAATGTCCCCGATATTCAAAATGATCCTGAAAATCAGGTACCTAGACCTACGTGCTTTCTTCACGAGCTGCCATTTGTATACCATCCCTGCGAGGGAGGTTAAGTCTATGTGTACGAACCCTGTGGGGGTGAGTAATAAATTATTTAGTCCCTGCAAAGGACAATATCATCATCATCATTAGCAGCCGATAGACGTCCTCAGCTGAATAAAGGCCTCTCCCTTAGAAGGGAGGGGTTGCCATAATTCCCACACTTAGCAGGCGGCTTGGGGATCAATAAAGGACAATATGCTGATGGTGAAATAGACTTCAGCCAACCATTTTTAAATTAACTAGGTTGTCAAAATTGATTCCAAATCCAGATAAGCAACCATCTATGTACCATCCCTGCGAGGGAGGTTAAGTCTTTGTATACCCACCCTGCGGGGGTGGGCAGTAAATTGCTCAGTCCCTGCAAAGTAAAGTATGCGGATGGTGAAATATTCTTCAGGCCACCATTTTTATATTGACAAGATTGACAAAAATTGATTCCAAAACTAGATGAGTACTCCCATGATGAGCAACCATGTATGTACCGTCCCTGCGAGGGAGGTTAAGTGTTTGTTTACCCACCCTGCGGGGGTGGGTAGTAAATGGTTTAGTCCCTGCAAAGGAAAGTACGCTGATGGTGAAATAGACTTTCAGCCAACCCAATGGATTCCAAAACCCAGATGTGCTCTCATGATGAGCAACAATATATATACCGTCCCCGCGAGGTAGGTTAATTATTTGTATACCCACCCTGCGAGGGTGAGGTATTTATTTTATGCGATGATACGATGAAGTGGACTTCATTATCTGAAAACTACTACTTACCCTCTCGAGAAGCCACTGTACATGTCCCCCCTTCTTTGGTTATTTATTTGTGTACCCAACCTGCGTGGGTGGATAATAACTTGTGCCATGGGATAGCACTATATACTTATTGTAACCATAATGGGTTAGCCAGATTTGTGAATTTCGTGTAGGCTAGAATATATATTGCCTACGCCATCGGCTTTCTTGAACACAAACATAATTGAACACTTATGGATCAAGGTGGACTATTAATCTTTTGGTTACCATGATAGCTTCTCTAGGTTACTTGATACTCTCAGCAATGTGTCCTTTGAACAGTTCCTTATCAATATTTTTATTTATTACTAAAATTGTATTTTATTTTACTATTTTACATAGAATATTCATTAACGTAATTGTATTTAACTCGCAATTGTAATATTTTCACCTTCCGGCACACAAACCATATCTGTAATAAACTACTTAGCCCACACAGGAAGATTACAAAAACTGTCCAGCAGGCTATTTTTTGTTTTAAGACACAATAAAAAAATAAAAATGGACGCAATGGTGCGTCTGTATAACTGGGATACTAATTAACTGAACTCACTTGTTTGCTGCCTTTCACGTTGATAATAGACTCACTATTTCACTGTTCAGATTTTCGTAAATTGACAGTATTGCGCTACTGTCTGCATAATAATGTGATTTAAAGAAATATTCATTCTGAAAAAAAGCTTAGAACTAACTGTAAGAAATGTATTATCATCGTAGGACTTTGCTACAAAATAATTCAGCAAATGTTTAAAACTGCGGGTAGATTGTAAAGAAAATAATTTGCATTATTAATATGATTTATGGGTCGTTTACTAAGAGTCGTTTTTTATCCACTTAGAAATCTCGTACGTACAATTACCAGCAATAAACTTTACGAAAAATATCATTTCTGCACAAGTATTAAAAACTAAGTTTCGAGTTTTCAAAATAAAATTGTCGGTAGACTGAATGGAAAATAATTATTTATAAAAATATTGCTTACACAGCCCAATTTACTTGCACTATATTCAAACCACAAAATATTCATTAGTATAAAACATTTGATTAGGAACAAAGAAACAAAACGAACGGCAAAAACCGTTAAAATGTTTTTACTCACTGTTTGCTTGGCTTCCAACTATTTGTAACAACTATTGTTGTTCAATATTTTCTTCCTTTGGAATTATTTAGAATTTGATTTGAATTCCATAAATAGTTGTAATATTGTAGCCTCGGACAGGTGTCCGTGACGGGAAATAAGACGCCAATGAACAAGAGCGGAGCGAGCGGGCATTTTTAACGAAGGGAGAGCTGCTCTCGCCTGCCATGGTGATGCTATTTCCGGTCAAATCACAAGAAAGTTGACCAATAGGAGCAAAGTCGACGGGAAACAGGAAGTGCCACTCTCATAATAAGCTTTGAATAACGGTACAGTGATTTAATATAATCTTTATTAGAACTAAAAACATGTAACTTATACAGAAATTGCAACGATAACAGCTACATTAGTATACGTCGAATAACTGTGTTGTAGCCATTAATGTGAGTGGATTGCATCTTTTAAGTATTTCTACATCAATTGTTGTGGGTGCTGGCCTGGTAATAAGTAATAAGTACTATCGGAGGAGAATGGAATCAATAGCAGTCAGGTATTTAACTGTTACCGGGGCTGTTACACTAGCTGGCTCACAATGTACCCGCTAGGTTCAATATTTAATCTGACACTTCTTGGAATTATAATTTATTTGGATTAAATACGTAATGCCTATCTTATAAAATAAAATACAGTAGAATTCTATTTAATATCGTAATATTATTGGTGGTATACGAGTAAGTAACAAAAGGTTCAAAAATTAAACACCGTATTATTCATTCGCTGGTATTTAAATGTCCGCGGGATTCGCGGGCTTTGATAGCGGTGCATATTTGTGTCACGTGACCGTCATCGATCCAATAGCTGAACGCTTCTCGGGTCCATTCAACTCGGCTCGGCCATCGCCGGGGAGAGGGACACTTCACAACACCGATTCTATTCATACATAGGAAATATTTATATATCACTGTCTCGCTCGTTCATATTGAGAAATAATTAAATGAATGGTGAAAGAGTGAAACGGGAGTATGTTCGAGTGGAAATTATTGAAAGTTGGGCCAGGCCAGTCGCCATGTAGATTTTTTTGATGTGGGTGTTTTGTCTCGGAACGTCAAACGCTTCAATGATTATTATTTTCAAGTGGACATTAATTTTAGTGTAAATCAACATTTGAATATTCGTAAAGTGGTATCAGTGCGTTTGGTGAACAATTAAACATATTGCTTAGTGATTGTGAGCCCTAATAATCTGGTGACAGCAGATAATAAACTGGAGGGGGGGCTGCTAAAATACTACGCTAGGATAGTAACAACGTTCTACAACTCGAGAGCGCTCATAAAATTTCTCATCTCGGTGCGGTCGAGTCGGACTTCCATTTTGTTTTATTATGTGGCCTGATTGTTTACATTGTGCGTCGCCCTCGGAACAATGGATAACGAAGGTGAGTATCCAGCGGCTGGATAGTATTAACTGCGATATTGTGCGCAAGTACGCACATGACAATAAACATGCATGCAACAGTGAATAAATAATGGTATTCGATCTCGTGCACCGCGCGGCGCAGTCGTGGTGCCCGTAGCGCGTTTCATTAGTCATAATGAGAAGTACGGATTCGCCGGACGCGGTACACAGATTCCGTGGGCTAATTGATTTCAGTTTAATCTGTAAGCATGCGCCGATCGTGTGCAGCGCCCCCGACGTAGCTGGCTAGTTTACATCGCCCTTATCAGCTGATATTGTATGGCTCTGCAACGTCTTGCATTATTGGGTGTAACTAACACCCGTTCTTGTTACAATGCATTGCAATGAACACTGGCCATTGCACTAAAACAAGGATCTAATGCAGTTATTATTACCATAAATATCTACAAGTTCCATTTTTGAACCTGTAAGTACAATGATTACTAGAATTGTTATTTTTTCCCATTACAGTACAAGCTGGTATAAAAACATGATTGATGTTTAGTTGAATTACCAATTCATTATGTAGATAGTTCCATTCATTCATGTTGTATGCACAAGTGAGTAATAAAACAAATTACTTTGGTCATTATGACCAATATAACTGTAAAGCAATTAACAAATCAAAGAGGTTTTATCACGAAGATATAGGGTCAAAGTGGAGCCCAAACTCCAAATAGTTGATTGAGGCATACGCTATCCCTTACATTGAGGCCGGTTCTCTCTTTCTAAGTGGTCCAATGTGTGGTCCATGTAATAATTTAAATTACCCGAGAAATGGATACCCTAATATAGAAATGCTCTACTTCAACATCAAAAGATTGTTTTCCACCCGAAAACATAAAATACGATGACAATCATGTCTAATAATGTTTTTTTTTGGTATTGTTCTGCGAGTACGATTAGAATAATGCTCTATTGTGTTTTCGCCAATTGTACTCAAATGCAATTTTAAATACCGATTTTAAGGGTTCGTATTTTGTGGCAACACTGGCACTTATTGTCAGCAAGAAACTGTCTGTCATTTAAATCGATCCAACATTTAAATACCATAATTTCAAGATAAAGTGAATTAAACTAATAAGAATGGTGATAAAATGTGTAGTACTTAGTTGCAAAAATATGTTGTACCCCTTAGATGATACCGAATATCACTCGTAAGTCCGATTTGTTCAATAATGTACCTACCGATGATCCCTTTGGATTATGCACCATATTTTCGATCAGTTCTTCTTTCGATAGGCACATAACACGTTTTCAGTTCGTTTGTTAGTATTGGGTTTAACTTTCTATTAATTTGTAGTTGAATTATCTAATTTAAAATATTTTACATTGTTTTCATAGAGTAACCATGGTAAAGATTTTTTGAAGACTTTCCGTTTTGGGGATTATTTTACCGCCACTTTATGATAAAAAATATACGATGTAGGTATTTAGTTCAAAGGATTGATATGGAAAAAATATTGTATGTTCAAGTGTGTATGTAGTTTTAAACATATTATTATAATATATTTATAGGATAGGCATATAAAATTCGTTCCTGCGCCTGACCTCTCCCCGGTCGTGTTGATCTTTCGTATCACTAAATTGTGAGAGGTAAAAGGAAGAAAGAGTGCACTTGTGGCTACGCAAGCATTTGTGCACTGGCTGATGGCTGATCTTGCGAAAGATTGGCCGCTGTGGTCGTATCGGCGAGAGTACCTATATCATTCTATAAATATACATATAATCACGCCTCTTTCCCGTAGGGGTAGGCAGAGACCACTTCTTTCCACTTGCTACTGTTGAGAATATAATAATACTCTATGTTATTATGTTACACTCTGGTTATCTAATCATTAGAATAGTCTCTGCTTGGTAATGGCTCCCTATTGTAATTGTTGTAATCCTTTGCCACTAATAAATATAATATAAAAATGTTCCTAGTTTAACTGAATATCTCCAACATGGTAGCAGAGCGTGGTTGGTTCCTGGAAATATAGTAAAAGGCGTGACGTGACTAGTATCGAAATAAATAAAGATAATTTGTAAAATAAAAAGTGTGACCAAAAATGGCGTCATCGAGCGAACACGTTCTTCCAAAACTGTCGAGTGAAAATTTTGGTAATTGGATATTCAGATTGGAATGTTTATTGGCAGAAAAACAAATTAGTCAGGTTATTAAACAAGAGCCATGTAAGTTAAATGCGGAGGAACTTAGTGCATATAAAATTAATGATGCGAAGGCGAAGTCGCTCATAGTACAATGTTTGACCGACAAGCATTTAAACTTAATTAAAGATTGCGTAAGTGCAAAGGAAATGATTGATATACTGAAAAATGCATTTCAAAGGCGAAGTGTTGTATCGAAACTTCATCTGAGACGAAAATTATTAACAATGAAGTGTGACGAGAATGAAAAGTTAGAAAGTTACTATCAACGATTTGATGAGGTAATAAGGCAATTAGAGGCTATTGAGGAAAACAAACAAATTGAAGAAAGTGATAAAATATGTTACTTACTGATTGGACTGCCTAAAAAATATGAATCGGTTATTACAGCTATAGATACATTGAGCCAAGAAACGTTAAAAATAGATTTTGTTAAGGCTCGTCTACTTGATGAGGAACTTAAAGCCATATCATACAACAGCAACAGCGAGACTGCATTCAATATTAAATGTTACAAATGTCATAAAATTGGACATTATTCTTATGATTGTAAAAATAAAGAAAGCTTTAGAGGAAATCAGAGACAAAATATCAGAATGCGAAGTAACCTAAATTCTAGACGAAATTCAAGAAGACGCAGTATGTTAAGTGAAAATTCTGAAATAAATTATAATGACATGTCATTTTCATTTGTAGTACTAAATGTAAACACAGAGTTAAGTGAAGAAACTTTTTTGATTGATTCTGGTGCAACTGATCACCTAGTAAGACAGGAATTAGAGCAATATATGCATAACATTGAACAATTAGAACATCCTATAAAAATATTAGTAGCAAATAATAAGTTTATGACTTCATATAGAAAAGGACTTTTGAAAACGCAAGTACAAGGTATAACATTATCATTTGAAGCGCTTATAGTAGAAGATTTAAAATATAACTTGTTATCATTGTCAAAAATTATAAATAAAGGCTATAATGTGCATATAGATAATAGAGGTCTACACATATATAATAATAAATCAAAATTACATGCAGAAGAAAGAAATAGATTATATGTATTACAATTAGAGATTGGTAAAAAGAAAGCATTAAATACAGAGATATGGCACCAAAGACTAGGACACATAAATAGAAAGAACTTGCACAAAATGAATCTACCAGTATCAGACCGTGTATGTGAATCATGTATTAAAGGAAAGGCTACTAGACTGCCATTTGTATCAAAACCTAAGACTACAAGAAGAATAGGAGAATTGATTCATACAGATTTAGCTGGTCCTATTAATCCACAAACAAAAGAGGGATACAGATATTATCAATCCATTATTGACGACTATTCTCACTTTACAAAAGTATACTTACTAAAGGAAAAATCTGAAGCAGCTGGTAATATAATGGACTATGTAAGAGAATTGAAAACACAGAATGGATTTAATGTTCAAAGAATACATTGTGATAACGGTGGTGAATTTACTTCTTATGATTTAAAAAGATTTTGTAGAATAAGAGGCATAAGAATTGAGTACACTCAACCTTATACCCCACAGGAGAATGGCACCGCAGAAAGAATGAACAGGACTCTTTTTGACAAGGCAAGAACATTGTTATCAGAGACTGGTCTGCCCAAACACTTATGGGTAGAGGCAATTCGATGTGCAGCATACCAAGTTAATCGCTGTCCATCAAGAGCTATAAATTTCAATATACCTGCAAGAATATTTAATGGTAAATTAGATTTACAGAGGTTGCGAGTATTTGGGGCCAAAGCTTGGGCTACCATTATACCAAGAAATAGTAAATTAGAAGAAAGGGCTGTAGAAACAAGAATGGTTGGTTACGGCTTAAATGGATACAGATTGTGGAATCCAAAAGATGATACTATAATAGTTTCAAGAGATATCAGATTTGATGAAACATAGATAAAATATAATGAAGAAGAAAAATATGAAAAGAAGAATGATACAAGACATGTTGTTATACATAATAAAGATGAAAATATTATTGAAAATAAAAATACAGAAATAAATACAGAAGAAATTGAAGAAGTAATAGATAATGGCAATAATATAGATAAACAAGGTGAAACTCAGGAGGAGTATTCTAGAACAAAAAGACAAATAAAAAGGCCTGGATATTTAGATGAATATGAAACATATGTAGCATATTGTATGATAACACAAACTGAAACACCTAATACGTTTGAAGAAGCTATGAAAGATAATAAATGGAAAGAAGCAATAAATAAAGAAGTTACTGCATTAAAACAGTTAGATACATGGGAAGAAGTTGATATACCTAGCAATAAGAAAACAATTGATACGAGATGGATTTTTAAAATAAAAGATGATGGTACGAAAAAGGCAAGATTAGTTGCTCGCGGATACCAGTTAGAAAAAGACAGTTATTATGATATGATGTATGCACCTGTTGCAAGATACTCTACAGTTAGAATGCTATTATCAAAAGCTATACAAGAAGATTTAAAGATATACCAATTAGATATTCCCACTGCTTTTCTCAATGGAAAATTGAAATCAGACATATATATTAAAATACCTAAAGGAGTGGAAGTTCAAAATAAGAACAGTGTATTAAAATTGAAGAGGGCATTATATGGGTTAACTGAGTCTCCTAAAAGATGGAATGAAACTATAGATGAGTTTGAAAAGACCAGAGGATTTCAGCGTACAGAATATGATTATTGCTTATACTATAAAGAAAATTGTTTCATGTTAATTTATGTGGACGATATATTGTTAACCGGTAAAGATTGTCAAGATGTGATAAATGATTTAAAATCAACATTCAGAGCTAAATTCTTAGGAGAGTTGAAATTATTCTTGGGAATGGAAATAGAAAGAACAGAAGATAAAATTATACTGAAACAAACTAATATGATAAATAAAATATTACAGAAGTTTAATATGACAGAAAGCAAAATAGCGAAGACACCTATGGAGGTCAATTTTGATGCAAAAATAGATAATAATCAAGAAAAATTAGATGTTCCATTTCGTGAGCTGATTGGCAGCTTGATGTACCTCAGTGTAATATCAAGACCTGATTTGACATTTGCAGTATCTTACCTAAGCAGATATCTAGACAAAGTGAATCCACAGTTATGGAAAGCAAGTAAGAGATTATTAAGATACTTAAATGGTACAATGGACAAAGGACTATGTTTTAAAAAATCAGAGGATAACAACATAAATGGTTACTCCGATGCAGACTGGGCTGGAGACAAAAATGACAGGAAAAGTGTCAGTGGAGGAGTTGTATTTCATGGTGAGAATGTTATATCATGGTTTTCCAAGAAACAGCCATGTGTTGCATTATCAACAGCAGAGTCGGAATATATTGCTGCTGCTGCGACTGCACAAGAGTTAGTCAACATAAAAGGTATTGGACAACACCTAGGCTTATATAGTGAAGTGAATTTATATATGGACAGTGTTGGTGCAATGGCAATAGCTAAAAACTATGAGAACTCTAAAAGAACCAAACATATAGACATTAAAGTGCATTTCTTAAAAGATTTAGTTTGTAAAGAAATAATTAAACTGATTTATGTTCCAAGTAATGAAAACTTAGCAGATGTAATGACTAAAAGCTTACCAAAAGAAAAATTTGATTATTTTGTGTTATATTTGTTATACTAAACAAGTAGTTATGATTAATATTATATACTTCATTAAAATACCTACATGTTAAAAAATAAAACTGTTTTGTATTATGTTTCTTAGAATATATAAAGTTTTAATAACTTTAATTAAAATTGTAATTTTAAAATTAAGAAGTTATTTTGTAAATGATTACATATTATAATTTGATTATATAGAAATATTATGTCAGTATATAAATATGTACTTGTCATACATAAATAGTAAAGTTATAGTTAAAAAGAAGTAGTATTGTGTAATGGGTCCTAAACTCTTAGTTGTCAGGAATATAATAGGTAAATAATAGGAAGGTAAAAATGAAACATATTTTGGTTATAGAACTTTATTTAAATTCTTTAGAGTGATTGTTAGATCCACTTGACCTCTAACTTACCTGTTATTTTCTGGATTGTTTAATTAATGATTTGTTAATTGTGCGAATTAGAGTTTGTAGAAAACTTGAATTCGAGGAGGAGTGTTGAGAATATAATAATACTCTATGTTATTATGTTACACTCTGGTTATCTAATCATTAGAATAGTCTCGGCTTGGTAATGGCTCCCTATTGTAATTGTTGTAATCCTTTGCCACTAATAAATATAATATAAAAATGTTCCTAGTTTAACTGAATATCTCCAACAGCTACGATCCTTACATACTTGTTTCGCTTCGTCCACTTTCATTATTCCCTTCATACATGCTCTTCGATTTAGGGTACTCTTGACCTGGCCTTTTTTCAAGACGTCCCTGATTTGGTCTTGAAACGTCCGCCTAAGTCTACCCCTTCCAACACTTTCATTCACACCCGCCTTATACACTATTTTCGTCAATCGTTCCTCATTCATTCTCTCGACATGACCAAACCATCTCAGCATACCTCAATTTTTGTCACAACATCTTCTTTCATACCACAACGTTTCCTTATGTCACTATTTATTAACCTGTCACTATATCTGTCACTATACATACTGTTTTATTTACCCGTGGTCAATATTAATACATTTTTTTATATTCTTGTAGATTTCCTAAAGATATTGAGCGAAGGAATATTATGACTATCCATTCGAAAAGAAATTTTATGAAGCTGCAATGATCTGCAGTTGGTCCAATGGAAACCTAAATTTACTGCAAATGCTTTTTCTATCGTCTAATGTGTGGGTTACAAGCTGTTTTAGTTGTTTGCATATAATGGAAAATGCTATTCAATATCTTGTGATTAATTGGAGATCGTTAAACGTACTGAATAAATGATCTTGTAATACAATTTCTTTTTATCATAACTTCATATGCTTTTATTTTCACAACCATTAACTTATTATTTATTTATTACTTGATTGTCTGTAAAGTAAGATGCTCCATGCGTCAGATAGATATGTAAAATGTAGGTCCTGCGCCTGGTCTCTCAACGGTCGTGTCGGTTTTTCGTCCCGTCGTATTTTGAGAGGTAAACGGAAGCAACTAGACATATTTAATCGGTTTAAACTTAAAGCTTAAACAAACCAAGTAAGTCGTATGCGACTAAATTAAGATGATGTCCTGATTTTTCATGAAACATCAAGGTTACCCTCTTAGAACGAGAGATCCGACCTCCATGAAAGGGATAGCGTTGACCTCAGGCATGTATTTGGGAGTGTTGCCTCCACTTTGACCCTATATCTTCGTGGGTTTTATTTAGCATGAGAAAAACAAATGACATTTTGTAAAAGTTGGTTTCAATAATGTTGCCATCAATCAAACAATTACAAGTAGTCACTGATAATATACAACATGGAATATGTATACACTATGGGAGTATAATATATATATTTTTTTAAATCCTTTGCTTGGATTAGGGGGACATAGCGGATATACAGACAAATGTGGAAGCTACTTTGTTTCATACTATGTAATAAAGACACTTAACTAATTATATTATTTAGGTACAATACATAGTTGTACAAATTTTGTTTGCATTGTATTGCATAATCCAAACTTCCTCCCAATCTCAATTTTTTTCTATTAAACAATATTTAAATTAATCCCTTTTTATGATTATAAATTCCTATTAATAGCTAATTGATATAGATAGATATTTTTTAATTATATTGCAAACATCATCATTAGCCCACAGCAGTCCACTGCTGGACATAGACCTCCCCCAAGGCATGCCACTGAGCCCTATAATATTGAGAACAATTTCTATTTAAAACTTAGTGAGATAGAATTTGTCTTTTATTATATTGAGCAATTTTTTTTTTTTTTTTAAATTTTAGGGACCTTTGGATATACCACCAGTGCTGTTGTGTTTTAAGCTATTGAATACAATTTTATTATTTTATCACTAGATTTGCATATACACACACAGACATCAGCTCCCAAACTAATCAGAACTTGTGTTCTTTGGAAACCAGTAACTAATAAAACAAATCCAACATAAAAAAAACCTAGGAAGCTCTGCAACGAGACCAGTTATCACACAAAGAAAAAATGTTGCAGTAAAATCCATCCATTCACTGGGAACTATGATGCAACAGACAGACAGGCATAGGTGTTAAACTACCCCTCTTTGTGACAGGGATAAATAAATTTATGTACTTTTTAAAATATGTTTAAATATACACCCAAATACAAACAAGCAGGTATACTATAATTGTTTGTGTTAAGAATCAAACCCACATCGTTTTAAGTAATAATAATAATATCT
This sequence comes from Furcula furcula, assembly GCA_911728495.1. Lineage (NCBI taxonomy): Eukaryota > Metazoa > Arthropoda > Insecta > Lepidoptera > Notodontidae > Furcula > Furcula furcula. The sequence goes on along the minus strand of OU452261.1, from coordinate 10,945,149 downwards.
TGGGACAATCCACACACGGTCATCTGATCCCAAACTAGGCACAGCCTGTACTATGGAAACCAGACAACTGATACTAATACTTAGATACTTTTTTGTTGTAAATACATAATTAAATAGATAATAACACCCAGACACTTGGTGGGAATCGAACCCACAACCCATCGGTTAGTGGACAGGGTGTCTAACCACTAGACCAACGGGCCCGTCAAGTCGTCAAGTAAGAGTCAGGATATCAAACCACTGCACTACACCACATGCATCACAGGCACACAGGCCACAGGCATCTTATGGGTAAGCGCGGTCCATCCTAGACCACATCTTCACTTACCATCATGTGAGATTGTGGTCAAGCGCAAACCTATTTATTATAAAAAAAAAAAAAACATGCAGTCAAAGTTATTTTGCCCGATGACCATTTTTGAGAACCAAAACTTTCTAAAGCTCCCTCCCATAAGCTTACGATTGATAGTCACTTTGTTTATGAATTACTCCAACAGAAATATTATGTTTTTGTCTTTGGCCTTGAACTGATGATATGCATCAAAAATATTTTCATATTACATGTTAGTTTTGTAAGATTGCTGAATAGTAAGCTGCCAAAAGTTGTACATAAACCAATGCTCCAAATGTTCATAAATAATAATTTAAAAACGCACAAAAAGCCAGATTGAGAACAAACAAAATGGTCATATACTACAAAATACATACATAACAAGTATGCATATGCATATATTATATTTCAACTTATCTCCTTAATACCTTTCATTTGATACCCACATTGATGTTTTTGAAAGTAAAAATATACTAAATGGGGACTCTCGGGAAAAAATATATAATTGTAGCCTTTGTCATTGCCACAAGTTAAACCAATCTAACAACATAAAGTTAAATTCCATTGAGCCGTTATAGGCTAAGGCGATTATTCCCAGTCGTCACCACTGGCAACGTTCCCACTGGTGACAAACGGGAAAAAAATTCCCATTTGTCGCCAGTGGTGACGAATGAAACATTAAATTCCCAGTTGTTACCAGTGGCGACAATTGAGACTTTTAATTCCCAATTGTCGCCACTGAAATAAAAAAAAAAACATAATCACCATCATCAATCAGATCGTCAGAGTTTATTTTTGGCACAGCAACATGCTGAGGCAGCATATTTTTTTACCCGACACCTTTGGAATTTTTTTACTATTAATTTTTACCTACTTTGTTATTTTGAATGTCAAATAAATGTATTTTCTTTCTTTCGTCGGAAGACGTCCACTGCTGAATATAGGGGCCTATTCCCAGTAGTTTTACATTTTGTTCTACATGTATGATTACGAGGGAAAAAAAATCAACTAGTTCTACATGACTGAATGTGGAATGCATTAAATATTATTTTTTCATTCCTAGTAGTTCTACACGATGACGTATTAGAAAATTGGAACTTTATTAGTGAGCAGAATACTTTTATTTTGTTCTCGTGGAGGTAACCTTCGATAAGTTCACCCGGTTGTAGTCAGCCAGGGTATATCGGATTAGTATCCACTAAAACTTTCGCGGCTGTTGCATCGGCACCTGAGAGACCATTATTCATGAGGCTTACTTATGTGCTATGCTACCCTGGTACTTCTGGTATAAATTGAAGGTCACAGTTGGATATCAAACACCAGACCTCACTTATGTGGTAAAACCTTCTAATTACCTGTCCTGCTCTAGTAGTAGGTACTTCTGGTATATACGAACCATAGGTACAAACTGATAACTAGGTACTTGATATCACAAAAGAGATGAAGCCTCTTTGTGCACTCTGTTGTCCTAGTACTTCTGGTACAATATTTCTGGTACAATAACGTCGTTGAGGTCGCTGGTAACTCTTCGATCGATTTCCTGAGATCTTTTCATTTTCGCTTCTGAGATAAAACTTCTAAGATATATCTAGTATTACATTCGCGAGTCCACAAAATAGACGCGACCGTAAAAAAATATGGAAAAGATACCACGTAACAGGTAAAGTGGACGTCTTCCGTCTGCTGATGATGATGACTTCCTATATCCGATTGTTACCACTGGTGACAACTGGGATTTCATTTTCCCATTCGTCACCACTGGCGACAAATGGGAATTTTTTTCCCGTTTGTCACCAGTGGGAACGTTGCCAGTGGTGACGACTGGGAATAATCGGGCTAAGGCTGTATGCTATGCCAAAGAAATAGACATACATTGTTGAAAAACATAGCCCCTTCTGGATCATTTGGGCAAAAATAACATCATCTCATTTCCTCTTGATTATGGTTAATTCATAAGAAGGAGAGAACATGTCTCCCATATTACATTTCACACAGAAGTGGCATATTAATACTTCAAAGCAGTGTCAAGGTGGAAGGTGATATCTGATATAGATAATTGCTTTACTGTACCTATGAGTCACAATATATTTTGTATACAAATACATTGCTAAAGGCATTATCTTGCTCACTCAACCTACAATCCTACATTATAGTGAGTGAGATCCATTAAACAAGGCCATCCTGGCTCACAGGCTTGTACAATACAAAACATGTTCAGACATGTTCCTTGTAGGTATGTTATTTATGTAGGCGGCCATTTATTTAAGGCCAATAGTAGTTCATTCATTAGAATTGTGTGAATTAAGTTTCTTCATTTAAACTTAGGGGTCTTCCATTAATCACGTGATGTTTTTTTAGCAACTTTTTAACCCCTCCCCCCTCCTGGTGATATGTGGTGAGGCTTTAAACTACCCCACCCCCCATCCAAACCCCTATCCAAAATCACGTGTATTTTTTTTGTACAAACTATATTGAAATTTTCGGAATATGATCTTTAAATACAGGTAACTGATTAAATGTTGAAGGGTAAGTCGGCCAGCAACGGTGAGTCAAGGCCACGTGCTGCTGTTTGGTTTAGAAATCGTGCATTCAACGAAAAATAAATACACATGATGTCTCATTATACCCCTCCCCCCTCCTGGTGATATTTCGTGATTATTTCGGAACCCCTCCACCCCCTTTCGAGCCTCACGTGATTAATGGACGACCCCTTACATAAAGATATTTAAAAGTGACAAGTTATAGTTTAATTATGAAGCAAGCAATGTTTTTAATGGGATTCTCAGGTGACTACTTACTCAGATACCTACTAAGTGTATAAATCTAACCATCATTAATTATGTATTCACCATCATCATAATATATTTTGTAGATAAAATAATATTATGATCAGAAACAATCATTGAATTGCATTTTACTTTAGGCTTCACAATACAATTTTTTTAATTCTATGTACTTGTGTACCTAATAAAAATATATAATCTATATATTTAGCCTAAGCTTCTTAATGCTTGAGTTCTTACGATTTTAAGGTTTTATTTTTCAAAGTAATGTTATAATTTTTTTTGTCATTTGGTCTCCTTTTTTTTGTTCTAAAGCAATTTGTACATAATAGTTCAGCATAGTTCCAGTTACATTTCTTCGTCACATTTTCTAGAGATTGTTTTATACAATATGTGGTCCAGTCCAGAGTACAAGCAGGGCCCTAGACATAGAATTAAGGTACAATATACCTTAATTTATTTTGTGTTCAAAGTAAATATTTATAATAGCCATGATTGAAATAAATTATAAATATTGGTAAAGGTGCACTAAATATGAGGTTTCTAAAGGGAAAGTCAAAGTCACACTTACCAAATATACCTACCACTGACCAGCCCCCTTCTGAAGCTTTATAATTATCTAGGTATGTACTTATTTCCGCCGCCGTCCTATCTATTGTACAGGCCTACTGGAAATACAGATCTATTCTAAGATACAATACCCATTGACGCAGTAGAATGTAGAATCGAACCGAAGCGTCAAATTCTTCACAAATACGCGCAAATCGCGCGCGTCTGCTTTTTTGTTTCACGGAAATTTGTGCATTGTGTTAAGGGAATAAAGTTTTATATGTGATGTTTACTCTAACATCTAATATATTTTCCATCATCATCATCCCAAAGACGTCCACTGCTAAACAAAGGCTTCCCCTTTGGAAGGGAGGGATTGCCATAATCCCCACGCTTGGCAGGCGTCTTGGGGATCGCAGTATCTTCTTGCGTGGTACAAATTCCGTGTTATCCAATTTTTTGACTTTTGATGTTATATATTACAATTGTCCGTTCAAATTAAACCTTAATAGGTTACTTAAATGTTAAAGCTAATTTCAGACTACGATATACTTTTGTGCTATATAGTATAGCAAAGAAGGTCCTAATGCTATACTATATAGCATGGCGTTCACATTACGCGATAATGGTGCCGATTCTGTTGTCACACACTAGACTAAACTAGACTAAATTTTAGTTTAGTCGTGTCTTTCCTATTCAGTGATCCATGAATTAAACTAAATTAGGTATAGTTTGATAGAATATAATGGTTTTAGTTACTCAACTTAGTTTTAAACGTATTTTGCTATTCTGTTGTGCACAGTTTACGTCATTTATGCCTAATATTAGAAACTTCAAACTAAAATTAGATCAAAATAGTCGGCATCTAAAAGACGTCGATTAAAATAAAATAGAATAGACTAAAATAGAATGAAATAAATATTAAAATTAATATTAAAATAAATATTAGAATAAATATTAGAATAAATATTAAAATAAATATTAATATAAATAATAAAATAAATATTAAAATAAATATTAAAATATTAAATATTTTTATTAATAAATAAAATAAAATGTTAAAATAAAATATTAAAAAAAATTAATAATTATTAAAAAAAAATATAAATAATAATAAATAAAAAAAATATATTAACAAATATTAAAATAAAATAAATATTAAAATAAATATTAATAAATAAAAGAATATTAAAAAAATAAAAAATAAATATTAAAATAAATATTAATAAACATAAAAAAAATTAAATAAATATTAATAAATATTTAAAAAAATATATTAATAAAAATTATTATTTTTATTTTAATATTTATATATTTATTTTGGAATAAAAAAAAAAAAAAAAATTAATAAAAATTATTATTTTTATTTTAATATTTATTTATTTATTTTTTAATATTTATTTAATATTTTTTTATTTATTTTAGTATTTATATTCATATTTATTCTAATATTTATTAATATTTTTTTAATATTTATTAATATTTATTTTATTTTAATATTTGTTAATATTTTTTTTTTATTTATTATTATTAATTTTATTATTTATATATATTTTTTTAATAATTATTAAGAAGTATTCATATTTATTTTATTTTAACATTTTATTTTATTTATTAATAAAAAATATTTAATATTTTAATATTTATTTTATTATTTATATTCATATTTATTTTAATATTTAAATGTATTAAAATAAAATTAATATTAAAATTAATATAAGTATCGTAGCCGGAGAATTATTTTAGTTTAGTTTAGTGTAATCAGATGAACAAGAGAATTGTTTTCAACTAACATGATTTGACCAATGAAAACCTCACTATCAACTCAATTTAGTAGCTGTCGAAATCAAATTAAGCACTTAATCATTGTTTGACACCACTAAACTAAAATTTAGTCTAGTTTAGTGTAGTGGTGACAACAGAATCGGCACCATTATCGCAAGCATTTATTTATAGTATATCGCTCATTTCGCTTGCGGGACGGCCGGGGGTGAGGGAGGAAGAGGGCGGCGATATAGCACCGCATAAACACCAATAAAATATAGTACAGTACAGTGTGAACGTGTCCTTAACAATGTATGGTGCGCGATATTGTTGTGCTATGAGCTATATACTATTATATTATAGAGTAGTCTTAAAGCCGCTTAAAGCCGCTTATGGCTTCGATATTATCGAATAAATAAAAATAAAATCATTTATTTCAAATAGGCTTAGCGCTAGCAATTTTGAATGGCTAGTACCTATTCTTAAAGCTACTATTCAACCATCTATCAAATAGCAAAAATCGCATTGAAATCCGTCCGTTATGCTGGGAAATACGATGCACAGACAGACATAAGTACATATGCGTCAAACTTATACTCCTATAAACAATTCAAAAGTAAAAAAAAAACTGTATCGGAATCTTAACCTCATTATGTTTTATAATAAAATATTTAAAAAAAAAAATTGAACCGACTTCAATATCACTGAAAAGTATAAAATAATTTAAATATTATTGAAGTTGGTGCCAAATATACACAGCAGGTACGCTAACACCAACTTCAATAATATTTAAATTATTTTATACTTTTCAGTGATATTGAAGTCGGTTCAATTTTTTTTTTAAAAGATTTTATTTTAAACTTTTTAGTGATATTTTCATATATAAAGATTGAACCATCGAAAACCATAAAATTATCTAGGTAGGTTATGATCACATTATCGTCTACATAGTTTTACATAATTCATGTTTCTTCAGAAAAAAATATCCGGTCGTAATGAAATTTGCATGGAAACATCATAGTAGTTTACTCTCTCGAATAAAAAAAGAATCATCGAAATCGGTTCATAATTGTCAGAGCAATGTAATGGAGAACATCAGTTTTATGGTTTTTACCAGATAAATTCCTCCACATCGTTCATGGTCCTCCAGGAAGTTCTTATCCGGTTGTAATAAAATTCATACAGATTTTATACAGTGGTTTCTTCTTTCGAATAAAAAAAGAATCATTTAAATTGGTAAATAGAGTTATGACTATTTTTGTCCGACCGAGCGAGTCCGAGCGACTAAAACCTCATCTATATAGGCTTTCTTGCAGCTCTCAGTGCGCAGTCACCATTCTTGTTTTTTCAGGAACTACTTATTACTAAGCAATAATTTTTTTATGGGACCCAATTAACGGATTAAAGAATGGATGGAAGAAAGATTTTTTCAAATCGGTTCATAATTGCCAGAGTTATGCGCGAACATACATAGAAAAAAAAATATATATACAGACGAATTGAGAACCTCCTCCTTTTTTGAAGTCGGTTAAAAAAAAAAGTACTTCCTTTGTCACTCGGCCTTATGCAGACATATCAATTTACTTGGAACTTTTCACGAACTATCGTCTTTGGTTAATCATAAAACCGGTGTTACGACTAACGCAAGTAATATTTTATGTTCCCTATTCTACGTAAATGTGAGATAAAACACATCAAGTGTTCGTTTTCACTTATCTATACTTATAATAAAACTGTAACGGGTCCAATTCTGTACATTGAAGATATTTTGAAAATTATATTTGGAGGGCATTCTATAACAGATACCGGGGCCGAAAATGTAATTTTTTTATTTTTTTTCTGTCTGTCTGTATCACGGCTGCGCATCACGCCGAAACTACTGAATGGATTCAAATGAAACTTGGCATGATTAGGACATAGGATACTTTTTATCCCGTAATCTAGCATGGTTCTTTTGGGAGAGGGGATTAAAGTCAAAATGGGTTATACGCTTGGTCCGATTTTATCAATTTTTCTTCATAATTATAATAAATATTAGTAAGGGAACACTCATAAAGAGTTGTTATCAAGGTTTTGTAATCGATCGAGTTAAGCAACGTTAGGTTAGGTCATTAAATAGATGGGTGACCGTTTAACGCCATTTGAACTAAACGGGTCCGTGCTTTGGAGAGCAAGTAAAAAGTGGGTCCCAGTTTTTAACCGACAATAAAAAAGGAGGTTATGTATTCGATGCGAATGTCTGTTATTAAAAGTTTAGTTAACGTAAAAATAGCGCATGCGGAGCAGCGTGGGTCAGCTAGTAAAAAAATATGAAACAAAAGATAAAGACCTCTTAGCCCCCAGGTTATTGATCCGAACTAAATCTATTTTGGATTTACTTAAAATAGTGAAACGTGGTGAAACGTTGCGAGTGCATTTGTGTGAATGAGTACAAAAAATACAGCAAACTTTAATTGCATACCTAGTTTATTTATAAAAGTTATTAGTCGACTGCTTCTGAAGGAGAGTTATGTTGTCGAGAGTATGTACGTTTATTTCTTAAGCGCGCTCTGTAGTCTAAATGGCTGGACAAATTGTAATACGATGAGTTCATCTCAGCTCATTATGTTGAGGTTTTTGAGTTCTCTTAATTATTGTGGGAGTGACATTCAGTTATATAATTTTTCAAATAACCTATCAGACGCCATTTAACTTTTTTTTTAAGTCTTAAAAATGGCTATCAAGTGATGAATGGTTTTGACGACACGAGTTGAAATCATTGTTATGTGTTGTTATCACCAAAAAAGATACTGGTCTTTTGTTTGATAACTGGTCATTGAAATATGTAGAAATTGTACATAGAGTATGCAAACACTACGTTTACCTATGTACATAAATGTTGTAGGTATTATTGGCAGCATCGTTCTATTTCTTTACTCATGGTGAGTAACTGAGCAACGAACCACCGGTTTTTCATATTTTTTTGTTCTTGCACGATGTAACAAGTTTCTTGGCGGGCGGCGCAATAAATATCTAGTTTGATCAGCAATTAGATAGACATTTAATTGGTTTATACACAAGTAAATGTTAACTCTAAATATGTGTGTATTATTAATTACGTACAAAGTATTAAGGCTGACTTAGTGTTGGGCGCGGATCAGTAGGAGTCCACAGACCAGTTTTGATTATTACAGAAAGTCTGACCGTAGTTCCACTATGTAGTTAGCTCTCCAGAGTGAAATAATAGTCTTGGAAAATAACGTGTTTCTCTGAAATATGAACAATTTTATAGTGAACCATGAAGTTAAGTCAAGTTTTTACGATGTTACCTATTCCTTTTCATTCATGTTCTACTAGGAACTACTTATCCGGTCGTTGATAGTGAGAAACCATTCTTGTAAAGCATTCCTTTGAATAAAAAAAAATATTGTTTGCTTGAACATACATAAAAACATATACAAATTGAATTGAGAACCGCCTCCATTATATGAAGTTGTTAAAAATCATCTACTACAAAATAATTTGTACAACCAGACATGTCGTGCATGCCTTCTCCATAATTCTGTTATTACTACGTTTTTCGACTTTCGTGGGTGGAACAACGTTGGGCACGAGGGATTTCTCTCAAAAGTAGTCTGTGTAGGTATATGGGTAGGTGTTTTTATCACGATTACAGCTAAAATGCCACGAGGGTGGGGTCTGTTAGGGTCTTGACCCCATGAAATCACGTACCGTAACGGCACGGCACGGCAAAATAATAGCAGGCACCTGTATGCATCAGTAAATCTTCAATTTGCTTGTGTTACATTTTCTGCAGCCGTATTAAAATGATTTTGTATGATAATAATGATGAAATAGTTGTGTAAAACTCTGCTTACTATTCATTGATTTATATTTAATTTAGCGCTGATTTTATTTAGGTAAAGCGCGCTGATACTGAAATAATTTATCAAGGTGATTGATGCTCAGTTTTGAGGAATTTCTATTATTGGATTTATTTAAGACAGTTCCTCGTTCGCTCGCATGTTTAGTAAAGCATCCTTAAAGAGTTAAGGATGCTATAGTAATGCAATTCTATCTTAATCGCATCGTATGAAAGGTGCTATACGTTCGGTTACTTTACTGTTCTGAGGTTCGTTCCATCTAGCTTTAACACGATCACCAACAGGTTTCGTGACTCAGAAACAATGATTCAGATAGTCGAATTCGTGCAACACAAATATATCCTTTAATCACACTGTGACAATGTACATAATTCGTTGAATTTGTATAACTGTTTGTAACACATGGGGAATTAATATTGTTGTCAGGCATAAGTCGTATTTTAGCCGTTTTATGTTTATTTTATCATAAGGCTTGATTAATAGGGTGATCACTAAGACAATGTACTTGTACTGAGCTTCTCTAAAAGGCCAGCAGTTAGGGACCACATCTCAGTACCATATGTCATCACTGGCTGTACTGTAGGTAGGGTTATTTTTCTTCATAATATGACACCAAACCTGGCTTCAAAATGAAACGCCAATGTTACTAATGAGTGGTACATAATCATGTGTGATAAATATAAAGCCTCTTGCATCAATTTTATATCTTTATCGTAATCGAAGATGTACCAGATTTTTTTATCATTTAAGGAATCCGATTTGATTCTCTTTCAAGTCTAAATGAGACCGGATAATATCTCGAAACTAGGACGAATTCTGAGAAACAAGGCCGCCGGCCAGCCCTAGATATCGAGATTCACTGTGTATTCACTGGCTCAGCAATGACGGTGACGTCACTGTAGTCAGGGCAGAGTCAGGAAAATAGGTGTAATTAAAATATTATTTAACTAAATAATATTTATGGTTATTTTATTCAGACAGCTTTAGTTACTATCATTAATTGGTTACATTTTAGGTATTCCATAGTTTGGTTAATCTAGTAACAGTCTGAATATTATACCCATAAAATGTAGTCTAATACAAATAAGTCTTTATTTAAGTAGATTATAAAAAAAAGGTTGTAAAAAATATATCTTTCTAGGCAGATTTTTATATTTCTTTGTTGATAAAACTATCACATACTCATTAGCAGAATCAATAATAAAACCTGTTCACATTAGTTCAAAACGAATACAATCTGTAATTGCTTTGATATTTTGTAATTTAATTAGATTTACTTTTGTTATACCTACGCAACGGAAAATTCGTTTTAATTAACCTAAGTTTTCTGTACATTGAATATTGTTCCAAAATTTCTATGTAGGGATACTATACTATCGACATAGAGACCAAAACATTTCTTTTTTAAATTATTGTCTGTCTGTCTGTCGTTCTGGGTGTCCAGGTATCATTTGAAAACCCGTGGATGGATTTTAATAGGACTTTCACTGACGTGTTGTGTAAAAGTGCGGGCATAAATTGGTGTGTAAAACATCACGCTATGTTTCATAGGGGCTAAGCAGTAGTACATTACTTACACATATTACCAAATAATTTCCTTTTTATGTGAATATGGGTAATTATAAACTCACCGGTTAAATAATAAGATATGTATTATTACGCTATATACAATAGGGACTGAGCAGACATTTAGTTTGCATAAGATGCTATGTTGAGAAAGTGTTCCGTGGTCAAGTGGTTACGAGCGATTTTAGAAAACGAAGTAGGTCTGTGTGTTCCGTCCTAGCCAAATAAGGTCATGGTTATGGCAGTAGACTGTACGCATGTGTACTACTTGGTACGCGAGAGGAAAAAAATAGTACCTTATTATTTCACGAGTTATAAAGGATTTCTTGAGGCCGGGCTACAACGTGTTCGTCCCAGCTAGGCCACGCCTAGATCTCCATAAATCCACTATTCTCAGAGAGACGTCAGAGATTAATGTACGCCTAGTGTACCATATAGTACGCCTTTTATTTGTTACAAAAAAGCCTGTATACCAATTTAATAACCACTTCAATTTTGTGACTCTAAATTCTGCCATAAATATCACAGCAATAAAGCTTAAATTAACAACTTATTACCTACTCAATTTTTGTAGGCACCTAGTTCGGTTTGCATAGTTCATTAGGTATTTATTTTAAAACTAAATTTTAGATTATATTGATTAGACTAAAGCTCCTTCAGAAAGTTTGGGGTGTGGGGCCCTAGATGGCCAACAAGTACGGCAGCTTGCTTGGTGGATGTATAAAGTGACTCCGGCACTGACTTAAAGGCAAGACCAGAAAACCCTCAGTTTTCGGTTGACCTCATAGGTCCCGGGATCTATTGAAGGTGTCCCAGCGAGAACAAAAAGCAAGTAGATCACGATATGCAGCTTGACACGTATCGTATAGACAGCTTACAAAAAAGATCAGGGTTTCTTGAACAATAGATTTACGGATAATTCATATAGCTGGTGTCAGTACCTATTAGTAGGTACTTAGTTGTAAAATGGAAAAAGTATTTAGGTAATATCAAAATAGTAATATTTTACATACCTACACATAATCACCGTCGTCGTTGTCATCATAATAATAATAATGTTCTCCAAGCCCCTCAGTGCCTATCCGACGTACGGATCATCTCACTTTCCAGACAAAAAGGTCCGTCATTGTCTTCACCAGTAAGAAACAATTACACAAAGTTGTTGCTCCCTGCGGGATTGGAACCCGTGACCTCCGGTTTGCAAAGTAAGTGGTGCCCCGCTGACCGCTTAACTAAGAGACTCTTTATCCCGAAAAATTGAAGGGTTCCTGCAGGACGGGGCGTCAATATATAAGGGTAACGCGCAAAATATAAGGATGATTTTGATATAATTTGTGTAAATCGATCGAGTCTGACTACTCAAAGATATTGTGGCTGAACCATCTGCGCCCATTCTCAGCTACGCTCTCTTGAGCTTGGGCACAGATTGGCTTGGGCACAGATTGGCTTGGGCTACTACTCACTCGTACATAGATGATGTAAGTACGCGCAATGCGTACACTCCGCTGTCCCATCAGGCCATCACGCACAACCTTGACTGTTCTTCTTAGTTCCAGTACCACGTTTACAACGGGTCTGATTCGATTTGCCTCGTAACTTTTTTGGCGTAGGCTATTAATGATATTTTTGGAGTTATTTAATTGTATTCAAGCCAAAACTTTTTTTGTTCGGGTCTATATTTGTTTTAAAATCTACGACTACTACTTAATTGATTTTTACGCAACTTAGTGAAGAAATGAGTAGGACGCTTATCTGATAGTAAGGCAAACATCGGTAAAAATAATTTGCATTGCACTGCCTTGCGTTAAACACGTCCAGTAATTATTTCTCGCTCAGATAATGCTGTTTGGTGTTAAAATATATGACAATGTGGCTATGATCTCTAGTTAGGTATACATATTTAAATTGACTTATTTCAGTCAGATCCATTAACATAATCCACTAAAATTGCTTTGTCAATAAAGAGCATCCTCGAATCCTTGATATCCCGTAACGAGGTGAAGAGACTAATCTGCCATATTACCACAGTACAGGTAATAGACTCAGTAGTCCAACTCCTTTAATCTTTGCGTATAAACGGACACCGCAAGACACTGGCCACATCATCCTACCACTTTTTGACGGTTTTCTTTATTCAACAATCCGCAACTTATCACAGCAACCAATCGTAATCAAGTTACAACTAACGAGGCGGCAATTACCGTTCGACAGGATTTTTACTTCAACTACGTTGATAGGAACGGTTTCAGCTAACTTTCAATATAAAATTGTTACTACTGTTCGTTAGTGAAACGATTAGTTTCATAGGTTATGATTCCTATAATCAGGCAAAAGAAGTGTTTCGAGTTATTAATTCGCCGGTAGCGGCGCGCGTAGTTCTGTACTTCAACTGTGGTTCGTCCTATCTGCGAATCTAGTTCCTTACGGCCCGCACGAGTGCCCTGACTATGCAATTTTAAATAAAATAATAGCGTTTACAACTTTATTTTTCGTCGGAAAAATATGCAAATGCGAAGGCAAAAACCGCTTGGTAATACAAAGTTGTTTATTCTGCTACGCCAAGTTGACGGAGGTGAAGAATAAAAACTAATAAATGAATGAAGCCTCAAGCCACCTAAACTAAAGTAAAATCAAATTGGTACAGTATAAAAATTCAGTAGAAGCACTACGAGGAAGCAGTTGTTTGTGTGATTAGAGCCGCTTGGTCGCTTGGCTGAGGTAATCAGGTGCCAAAAAAATTGTAATCTCTTTAAAAAAAAATCAACCCAGTGATGAGACGAGCAAGAAGTTCACCTGATGGAAAGCGAGTCGCCTGCCTAGACAGCTGCACTGCGCTCTCGCTCGTCACCTTTAGTTATTGTGTCCGTTTCGACTGCTCGGCCACGTGTCGTAGAAGAAAAACGACTATGTCAATATTACGAAGGAATTTGCTAAACACTATCAATGAAGGTCGCAAATTCGCAGATCCAATATTCAGAAAGTTATTAAGGGATGACCGTAGCCGCCGGTCGACACATGAGAACTGCGCGGCCACGCAGTTCTCTTAAACGGAGCTGAGTAGAGGTCTCATTCTTTTTGCTAATCGCTGATATGATTTCGAAGACAAAGCAGAAAGTATAAAAAAAACCCCAGATGTTTGACTTCACGACCTATGGTACTTAAATGCTATGGCCGCGCGGTTGATCAATGGAGAACCGCGCGGCCACGCAGTTCTCTTAATCGGAGCTGAGTAGAAGTCTCATTCTTTTTGCTTTTTTGACGAACCCGTTGTTGGTCTAGCGGTAAGACGGGTGTCCTACCGTCTTGCTCGCTACCCAATAGGTCGTAGTTTCCACATAGCGGGTGGTGGTGAAATAGGGGTAAGATGGCTTACAAGCAGTGAGTGTATGTATTTATAGTGTTTTATTGTTCGACAGGCATGCGTTGCACCCGCAATGAGTGAGGGGTGGTAGCGGGCGGCGGTGATGCAGCGAGCGCACGCGGGCGGCGCGCCGCAGCACTGCGCTCCCGCACACCCGCACTATCGCTCGCACAGCATATACGCCGACATAGACGACCAGGTGACATATTCAACCTACATAATATGTGTCATGCCTGACACGGCACTGCTTAACAGCAGAAGTTAAATGTTAGACGTGAGCCTCTGTGATTTTAGATCGGTCATGCTCGCCATCGAAAAGTTTGCTTGTGGCGGCTTCGTGTGGCGGGCCACCCACCCCCTTCCCTCCAATATGGTTGAGGGGAGTGATGGCTGCTGCTCGAGTCAATTCGTGCGCGGGTGCTGCTTGGGGAGATTGGTCCGACTACTATCCCTTTGGCCTTTTAGTTTGTTGTACTTTCGTCGTATTTTTTTTCTCTCCTATTTGATCTTTTTAACTGCAAGACACACTGTCGCTCTGATCTAATTGTAACATGACACACTGTTTAAAAAAAAGTGAAAAAATGACAAGCCCGCTGAGTTTCTTGCCGGATCTTCTCAGTTGACATGACCTTTCAAAAGTGCTAGCGTTAAGCCTATTTGAAATAAATTATTTTTGACTTTTGGACATAAGTACTGGATACCCGTACCCGTGGGGTGTTCAGGCAAGAATACCCTCCCATCTCATCCCGTTGGGTGTTGTAGGAGACGGGCCTATTAGTCTAGAGCAGTGATTCCCAAAGTGGTCTATATCGACCCCTAGGGGTCTATGACAACCTGCAAAGGGTCTACGTCAACGAAAAAAAATTTGGGGGTCCATGAAATGAAAATTCGGGTCCACGATAGTGGATCTCAACACATACTGATAGTACCTATTTACTTACATCATACTATCTTATAATATCAAGACATATACATTATTTATAAAATTACCTATGAAGTAAAAAAATTATTATATATGGCATATGTTCGTTTTATTATGAATCAAGAAATCTACGAAGAACTGCTCTTCGCAAGAACTTTGATAACCGACACTAAAGGTGAATCAATATTTCATGTTTTAAATTTTAAAGGATTATTTCATTGAAAAAGCAATTCCTTTATCAAATATAATATCAGTAGCTAGCTGGGGGGGGGGGGGGGGGTAAGTAGGGGGTCTACCCAACACGGAAAAACATGGCAAGTGGTCTACGACACAAAAAAGTTTGGGGAACTCTGGTCTAGAGGTTAGACACCCTGGCTACCCAATGGGTCGTGGGTTCGATTCCCACCAAGTATATGGGTGTTGTTTATTGATTTAAGTATATATATACAAAAAAGTATATAAGTATTCGTATCAGTGGTCTGGTTTCTATAGTACAGGTTCTGCCTAGTTTGGGATCAGACGACCGTGTGTGGATTGTCCCAGAATATAAAAAGAGGAATTTAATAAATATCCATGTAACCATACCGAACCTTTTGCTGCCACTGTAGTTATTCCGTGGTTATCCCTTTAATAAATAACATAGTACGCACTACAAACTACGACTATCACCGCTGTCAAGTGGAAAGGACTACCTAGCAGATATAAAATAACATTGATTTGTAAGCCAATGTGCGTGCAATAACTGCATGGCATTAGTGTGATTAATGAGACGAGGCCGAGTCATTGATTATGGTGCTCTTGAAGTAACATGAATGAACAATGACTGGCACGCGCGTCTTATGAAAACAATGTTCATTTTAATCGCTCTAATAAATTAATTTCAATATCATACTGCGTGGGTTCAAATCAAGGAAAATGATCACTAAGCAAACAGATTTTTCCTCAATACAAATAATATAATTCATATATCTATTAATATTATTGTTTTGTTTTTATAATGGTTAATGAACGTTTATTTAGTTTTTAATAGCCATTGATTCGTCTTCTTGTGTTAATGGTTTCTTTTTTATTTTCTATTTGTATCTTTCGTTTTAGATTCCCGCTTCTGTGATAAGCAGCGTGGGCACAGTGAGCTTGTCCCAATCATCGACCAACCCGACTCCCAACATAACCATGGCCAACCCGACCAACCTCGGCACTGCGAACAGTGGGAACGCGCAACCACCAGCGCAGCAAACTCCATCGGCGCCCGTTCGCAATTTGCCCAAAAAACGCAAATTCGACCCATCCGTACTGGAAGAGATGCAAAACTGCGGAAACAACAACACTGTGAACGCACCCCTGCCCGTCGAATACCAGCCGAGCTACCAGCAACCCATGATGCAGCCGTCTCCGATCATTCAACACCCGTCTCCGCCAGAACTGAAGTCCTATTCAATTCCGTTCCCAAACATCGATTTGTCCGAATGGCGGGACCACAGAGTGCTTGCCAAACAGCACGGATTGTACGTGCCCGGGGTTATACGTCAGGCAGAAGGTTGTAAGGTGATTGTGGAGCTCGATGGCTTGGAGAACGAGTCTTTGGAGTACAGTGATGTGTTCGGTGTGAATAAAAACGATGTGATCAGTGACGCGAGCCCGCAGATGAGTCATCTGTTGATCGGCTCGTCGTGTGTTGTGAGGACTACGGACCCGAGCCGGGAGAATGTGCAAAATGTGTTCGTTGAAGGACTTGTGTTCGAGGTGCTTAATTCTCCTATTAGGATAAGAGTTAAGGTGAGCATGTTAATTATAATTATTATAGAATAGTTCTCGTCAAACCTCTGAATCTAACTGTATTAGTGGAGAGGATTGTATTGACCTCCAAAATGTGTGTATCCAACAAGCAATCATATCCCAAGAACTATTAAGATAGTTTCGAGCAGGAAAATAGTTTTGTTAAGCACTCCATGCGCAAAAGAGCGTTCAGATAGATACACCGCGATATCAAGTTTTATGCCGCCAAGCGGCAGTGTGTAAACATTGGTGAGTTCCGGTGTGAAGGAGCACTGGGAAACGGACTTAATAATGACTTAGAACGCTGTGCAGCTGTTTATAGATAGGTGTCCCTTACTATTAGGCGAATGGCTTGCATGTCTCGTCCCTACGTTACTTAAAAAAATGCAACTGTCTGAAACAGATTATTTGCACAAGGGTTTTATGGCCTAATAAAATTGTAAACAATGACAAAATAAGTTAGGCTGCCTAGATTTTATTTTCTATATTTTTACTTGGACGCAAGAAAACAATTTCGTTTATCTGTGTTTTCAACAGTTTGTAATTACAATACTTTTAAATAGAATACACGTAATCTTTACACTTATTATCGTTACACATGTTATATACATAGAATACAGTTTATTTTATCGTCCTTTTAGTCAATATAAGAATCTAAAGCAAGTATTGCGTATTTATTAACAAATACGTGCACTTAATAGATTAGTCAGAACGTCCAAATTACTCATTTAAAATATATAAGGAACACGGCGTCCATGCCGTTAACATTCAAGGCGTCTACCATGACCGCGCTATGATGGTTTCGGGCAAAAATATATTTTTCGTTGTATGAATTCATACGAAACAGTTCCGTCACCGGCTAAGCCACTAGCGGTTTAAAGCCTGTCCTTCAAAAATTCACGATACGTCTTGTGCATGGTAGGTGACGATGCCGTTCCGCTGGGGTGGTGTGACAACTATGTATAAACATATACGTATAACATTCTTGCGTATAATTAGTTAGTACAACCAACAGTATAAATAATAATGTTTGTTTGTGTGTATGATTAGAGCGGGTAGTTTGTAGTCCTTCTGTATTTTTTATACTGTGGTACAGTCGCCGTCATGAAGCTGGTTTCACTGCTGAAGCTGGCGTCATGAAGCTGGAAGCTGGTTAGACCTAACAGCGCGTTTAGTCACCATAGATTATGGTTGCTAAACCCGTTGTCTCCATAATTTCTTTTTCGAGCCCGATATGTTAAAAGCATAGCCATGGCATGGTCCATTTTAATAGACAGATGCCTGTCAGTCGCAACATCATCTGATATAGGTTTAATTAAATACACTACTTTTACTAGGTGGTAGGTTTCTTGTGCAAGGAAACCGTCCAGCGGCCGTGTATAAACACTGCTGTGTTCCGGCGTGAAGGGCACTGTAGTTGGTGAAATTACCGGACACAAATACATCATCATTAACATCTTATGTCGTAAGGGTCGGCAACGCGCTAGTGATTCTTCTGGTGTTGCTAGCGTCAATAGGCTGCGGTGACTGCTTACCATCAGGCGGGCCGCACGCTTGCTTGCCACCTTGGTAGTATAAAGAACAGAGTTCTTTGTGATAACTGAACAGAGTTCTTTTCTGATCTAATAGGGACGCTTTGTAGCTTCTAAATTCGTTTTTTTTAATTTGCATTCAATTTCTTACTTGTTTACATTAAACGTGTTTGATAATTCAGGTGACAGATGGAGATTTGTGCAAGGATACCGTGGAAGTGAAGCGGGCGGATATCAGACTGTTGCAGCCGCCGTGGGCCGACGAGCTGGAGGACGCTGGCTCGCACGCCTCGTCGGCTTTACACACGCACCATTTACGAATTAGCCATGCGCCTGCGCAGGTAACCGTTACACTCATACAACCGCAATCACAAACGTTAATTAAAGTTAAGTATAAGTATATATTAGTATAGTAATAGTAATAAATGATAAAGTGTGGTTTACTCATACTCCAAAAGCATAACCCTTCGTCTGGGCAGCCGGGAAAAACGTATGCAGCGCCTACGATTTTTTTTTACTACTGATGAGCTGGTACTACAGTCTCACCTAATGGAAAGCGGCGTTGCAATCGAGGATGGTAAAGCACCCACATTATAATCGGGCTGGAAAACCGACGCATGCAAACTTTTCCAGTCCTTAGCTGTCCTTATTATAAATGAAGAAGCAAACCGCTTAGTTCGGACTGAAGACACGTTCACCATATAAGGGTGTATACGTGCCGTGCGTCTCGTCGTCCGATGGTGGAATCAAGTCATGTAATTCCTGCGCACACTCTCCAAAATGCATCCTGGAGAACACCGAGAGGCTGGCTACTCTGGGCATATCTAGGCTTTGTAAAATGGCCTCTACTAACTGCATCACTAATAAGCCTCCTAGCGCGCCTCTCCACCGAGACCAAAGCTGAAAGATGGCATTCTGCAGCACCAGCCCATATGTGACTGCAGTACTTCACACACGACCGGACTTGTGATGTATATAGCATCAAAAGCTTAACATTGAAACAATGCAAACGCATGCGGTTACTGCTCCCAGGAACATGTTACGTGTATGCTTCAATTTATACTCACAATTTGAGTTGTAGTAACAGATGTGAATGAAAGTTTGGATTCCGGATGTGTGTGGGATGCGAATGTGAGAGCGACGCGTCGTGTTTATTTTATATTTTCTCGTGAAACAAAACGTGTTTTATCCACTGAAGCGATGTCGGAAACTGCGAATCCTTTTGGATAGGTTACAATTATTTTGTAATCGGTGGTATCTTGCGAAAATAGTATATGTGAAAAGGGTAAGATGACGCTGAGATTAGATAACAGCTGCCTAATAGACAAGCGGATGTCTATGAAGTAAATTTACATAAGCATGTTATATTTTCGGCGATAGCTTAATTTGGAAAAATACGCTTATTTGAAAACAATAAGGTCTTCATTTGAGTGTTTTGAACTCTTGAATGGGATGATGATATACAATCATCAACAGCCGAAAGTTTCCACTGCTGAACAAAGGCCTCCCCCTTAGAAGGGAGGGGTTGCCATAATCCCCACACTTGGCAGGCGGCTTGGGGATCGCAGTATAGGAAGTAGATAATCCAATAGAAAAACGCCGCTGCCCGCCTTCTTGACATCCCTTAGTCGCCTCCCTAGGGTGCTATACTTAACCCTTCTTAACAATAGGTATTTTAAAAGACTATACTGAGTGCAACTAATTCTTCACAAGACTTCTTCTTCCTAATATAAAACTTCTTCATAATACTTCATTCTTGTTAATAATATTTTCTTTCCGTCTCAAATACAAGAGGACCGCGCGGTCATAATTTATTATTGTTTACTTTGAATCTTGTTCATGTACCCTACAGTTTTATTAGAATTTTTCGATTAGGCCTATAATAGGTACCAACTTTGATAATCCCACCACTGTGACTCCAGTCAGCCAGGATCTACATGTGGTCTCCGGTGAACGGGAAACACTAATTTGTCTTGGAATTTAGCGTAATGCAAGTATTTGACGGGATACCCGACATGTCGTGGGCTCGATTACCACCCTAGACAAACATTGCACATGCCTGCGTTTGTCTTGCGTCTGGGTATAATTTAACAATGTATTTCCACCCAATTACCCGTGGCGTGTCCGGGTATAAATAGCAACCGGAACCACCCATCTCCCCCCGTCGGGTGACATACTAAGGGAAATCAAGAAAACCGACAGCAGCGTCTTTCTATTGGATTACCTACCACCTACTACGATTCTCAGGGCGGCTGTCAAGCGTGGCGATTATGTCAAAACCCGCTCTTTAAAGTGAAGGCACCTGTTCAGCAATGTACGTCTTCCGGCTGATGATGATGATTTACAACAAAATATACTCAGTTGTCTGATTGCTTGAATACCTGGATTGTCTCTTATGAACGGCAAGACACACAGTCGCTGATGCTGATCCAATTGTAACATGACAAACACAGTTAAAAAAAAAGTTAAAAAATTATAAGCCCGCTGAGTTGCTTGCCGGTACTTCTCAGTGGAGACCGCGTTGTAATCCGGTGGTAGCATTTTTAAAAAAATTTACCGTTTAAATGTCTAGCACGTTAAGTCGAATGATGTTGTCTTTTACTCACGCGAATTTTGCACATTGAAATCAAACTACTTTTACGGATTTTATCGCGGTTTATTTTAGATTTTACTATCCCGACGTTTCGAATACTTTGCAGCACCCATGGTCACGGGAGGACTGAGATGTTAAACGTCCTTGTCAGGTCTTCTTAGTTATTATTGTTGGTCCGATAAAATCCGCAAAAGTAGTTTGATTTCAACGTTAAGTCTATTTGAAATAAATGATTTTGACATTGACTTTGACTTTGTCGTTCTGTAGATGGGCGGCGACAACTTCTACACATCGTCGCCGATGCCGGGCGCGGGCGGCGTTGTAACGGTGGGCGCGTTGTCCAACGGCAGCATGGACGACCTGCGCAAGCGCGCCTTCGACGACTACGGCGAGAGCGACGACGACCTGCGCAGGGAGGACATCATGTTCCCAGCCGACGTCTCACATATGGGTAACATCTCACGTAATAAGCATGCTGACTAATTTTGAAAAAATACTCTATAATTTACTTACGGGTCTACTATTGGTGAAAATAATCATATTTTTGTATTAAATTTACAATTAATAGCAATATTTACAATTTTTTTAAATAGAGTTTGAATTTCGTCCCAAAACTAAGGCTGGTGCATGGCGCCATTTTGTGACGTCACTACGGTTTAAATAAACATCTGTCTGTAGGTATAAAAGTGAATCATTGTATAAAAGAAAAAGTTGACATGACAGTTTGACAGTTGTTTATTTATACCGCATTGACGCCATTCAAATCTAATCAGTGTTTATTACAAAATGGCGATTATGTGTATTTAAGTAATTTATTTGCTTAAATATCACGAAAATCTCTCTATTATTATGAAAATGAAATGCATTTTTTGAAACAGTGCAATCTGTTCTAATATTCAAAACCACAGACTCATTGGTATTGTGTTGCAGATATCATGCCTATTGTATTAATTGCTTGTTTATAATTTGCTTAGTAGACTACCCGTGGGGTGTCCGGGTAAGAATAGCACCCTACCATCTCCTATACCTAAGAGGCGACTTAGGAAAAACAAGCAGGCGGGCAGCAGCGTCTTTCTATTAGATTAACTACCACCTATACTGCGATCCCCAAGCCGCCTGCCAAGCGCAGGGATTATGGAAACCTCTCCCTTCTAAGGGCCTTTGTTCAGCAGTGGACGTGCTTTGGGTGGTGATGATGATGAGTAGACAACCTTGGTGATAGAGTTGTTTGCGCGCAGGCCTCTGACTTCAGTTAACGACCGGTGCCTAGATGACAACCGCGACCGACTTCTTAGATGCCCTCCGAAGCACGGAGACGCTCAGTACAAATGGTCACCTGTCTACGTATATCTGTCCTAGCCTGTCGTTTCTAATCAACTGATTCAGCGACCAGTATTACAGGTGGCAAATGATTCAGTACCTGTACGTATTTTTTCGGAATGTATAGAAGCACTTTTCCAATAACCATAACTTGGTCTTAAATTCGCTGTGGGCGAGCTTTGTAATTAACTTTGGTGTATAATTGTATATTTTGAAAGACGTTGGTTAATGGCTGAGTGAACATCGTCTTTTTTGCCTATTGCTGCCAAAATAATATATGTATGTAACAACACAGAGTGTTAATAAAATCCTTGCCAATCGCTGAGGGTATTTATTCAGTATCGCAATACATTCATATGTATGTAAATCATTTGTTGAATATCTCATAAACATTTGTCCTGATGTACAAGGAATGTGAATATTCCCCATATAAATCGGACAGGGGTTATTTAACACCCTGCTTTCCGAGCCCATTTACGGTTGCATTACCTCTTAACATCAGGTCCGAATGATTAGCATAAGACATCTCCTTTCCTCTTCTATGATGCTTGATCCTGAGCGATACATGACCACGAAAATCCCCAAAGGCGTGTTGTAGCTTATATTTAAAAAAAAAACTAAACAATACTCTGCGCAACAAAGAGACAAAGCTGCGAGCATTGGACCGCCCAAAAAAACCCTTAATTTTTTTTTTCTTTGTCAACAGATTGCAGCAACAGCAAACGCAGCAGTATGCAGAGCCGCGGCAGCACGTCTAGCTTATTGGACCGCAGCATCACACCTAGATCTCAACCCCCTACTCCTAGGTAACCAAACAATTCATCGTCATGCCGACCGATTTAAACCTAACTTGCATAGACGTAAGCGTCTATGTGCACGTGATTAACGTTCTATGACGTTGTAATGTCTGGAACTTTATGAAACATTGTACACCACTTGCTTGACGTAATGATACATATAATCCTCGGCACGTAAGTTGGCAAGATTTTGGCGTAGTGGGGGAAAGTTCGCGCAAGTGCACTTAGTTGCAACAAAACATGGTCAGTATAATATATTGCAATTTTATTACCATATTTTTAATCATGTCATAAAAATAAGGAAAACAGAGGAATGATTGAAATATAATGAGGTGTATTAAATAAAATTCATAAAGTTAAACTTACTTAAGAAATATACATTTCTTATATAATATAAAATAAAATATTGTGATAAAGTAATTACTGATTTAATGCTTGGCGGCCGGCAGGTTGCAGGATGAAAAGTCGAAATCTACTTAGAGTGATAAAATAACATTTTCAAAAACTTGTAACAAATACTTAACAAAAACAAACTGAACTATTTTAGTGCACGCAAGTTTACTCGGAAGCGAACGGGACGTAGACGAGTTGCGGGGAGCAAGACTCGACCGGCTAACCAATAGCGCGCCCGGAACGATGTTACCTTGTTCCCCGCGTCCCGCTTAATAACCAAAGAGACTTAAAAAATGACTTCTGCGCATCTAACGAATCTTGTCAAGTTACGTGCCGATGGCTGTAAGTATACGAAACGTGGTGTGTCATGTCTCATAGAGTTCCATACAACGTAATACGTGCACGGGGATGCTTACGTCAACGCATGCTTACGTCTACGCAGGTAACACTTTGCGTTCCTATAAACGTACTTAAAACGTTATTTTGAACTAGATCTCAAGCGGCAACCCCGCACAAGTACAAGAAGGGTGACGTGGTCTCCACGCCCACTGGCATCAGGAAGAAGTTCAACGGCAAGCAATGGCGGCGGCTCTGCTCCAAAGATGGCTGCACCAAGGAGAGCCAGCGGCGAGGGTTCTGCTCCCGCCACCTGTCCCTCAGGGGAGTCACGAGGTCCTCGAACACGCCACTCGCTCAAGGATCTACCCACACACCACAACAAAGGTACAGTCAGAACTTTAGATTACGTTAACGATTCGTAACGTTACTCAGCAAACTAGGTAAACTTCATTACCATTAACTTAACTTAATAATTTACTTTTTTTATAATGCTACGTTATATCGGGTATTTTATGAAAGTTAAATACTGGGGATTGTTATACTTTTTATACCCCAGGGCTCTCCGGTGGGATCTGCACCACGGGCCCCGGCAAGGCAAGGCAACGGAGCTCACGGGGACGGGGTGGCAACCCCGTCCCCGCTGTACTCACTGGACGTCCTAGGGCCCACACCCCGAACGTCCATCGACTCCGAAGAACGTTAGACGACGTTACGACGTTTAACGTCAGAGATGTTATTAGCTAACATCATATTGATACTCAGTACCGTTAAATATTTTAACATTACTAGTGTATGTACGACGTACCGATATTTACTATGGGTCTTCGTAACATATTCAATCCTTCCATACGGTGAAATCACCATTCTTTTGTTTGTGTTCTAGGTATTCTGTTATCAGATTTCGATTCCTGGTAACGGTTCTTTGTATCATTATCTGATTTTCTCAGTTCTTGCACCTTCTAGTGTTATGTTAATTTTAGACATTGTATCGATGAGTTTTAAGATCTATCTGTGTACCATTTCTCAAGTGAATAGTTTTACTAGGTGGTAGGTTCCTTGTGCGAGGAACCGTCCAGGTAGATACCACCGCAGTGTCAGATATTCTGCCGCCAAGCAGCAGTGTGTAAGCATTGCTGTGTTCCGGTGTGAAGGGCACTGTAGCTGGTGAAATTACCGGACACAAAGACCAATATCTAATGTCTTAAGGGTCGACAACGCGCTAGTGATTCTTCTGATGTTGCTAGCGTCTATAGGCTGCGTGTCTGCTTACCATCAGGCGGGCCGCATGTTTGCTTACCATCAGGCGGGCCGCATGTTTGCTTGCCACCTTGGTAGTATAAAAAAAAAAAAAATTTTTTTTTATTCAAGATAAGCTAGTGCTTGACTGCAGACCCACCTGATGGAAAGTGGCGTCGCAATCGAAGATGGTAAAGCACACTAGCTTATTAAAAGCCTATTCACTCTAGCCTTGAAGACACCCACATTATAATCGGGCGGGAAAACCGACGCAGGCAAACTGTTCCAATCCTTAGCTGTCCTTATTATAAACGAAGAAAATTAAAAAGATTAAAATATGAGATAATGACTCATTAACGTATTCTGAGTGCGACGGTAAGCGAGGCGAGCGAGTATTGTGACCGGCTCTTGTTCCAGAAGCAGCAGCAAATCTCTGTCGTCTAGCGGCACCGGCGTGGAGGGGGATGAGACCTCTCGCGAGTCCGACACTACGCCCCCCCATTACCGCGTCACCGGCAGGTTCGATCAGGACGAGACGGAAGCTGCCAACATGCTGGGTGAGCATACTACTACCACTACTTGACATATTCAAGAGTTCGCTTACGTAATGTCCCGAATGTTTAAGGCCGCGTTCCCAATATGTCGTAACGGTTAATTTATCGTTGGAAGACTATCATCTCTAGCTGGAAGAATGTCGGGGACGACAGTTAATCGTGCCGTCCAAAGCAGTTTTCAAACAAAATCATTTGGATGATGTGTTGTGCGCTTATCTCGTGCACACGTTAAGTATTTTGTGGCGGCACGTGCACGCGATTATCGTCCTAAAGTGATCAACCGGCAATGTCTCTCTGTACTTCAATGTGTGGTCAGTTAGTAGTCGTTAAAAATTACAATTGGTCGATATGAAAATTGTAAAAGTGATCGTCAGAGAATCAAAGTGCCCGACATAGCTCAAAGGATTAGCCAGCTGAAGTGGTAGTGGTCTGGTCATATTTGCCGCAGAACCGATGACCGTTGGGGTAAACTGGTTCTGGAGTGGAGACCGCGAATCGGGAAGCGTGGTATACGACGCCCTGTGGCCAGGTGGAGCGACGATATTCGCAGAGTGGTTGGCAGAAACTGGATGAGAACAGCCGAAGCTCGGGCTCAGTGGCGTGCCTTGGGGGAGGGCTATGTCCAGCAGTGGACTGATGTGGGCTGATGATGATAATATGAAAATTATCGAGTTATTTAGGCCGTTCCAGGCTCTTCCTTTCTATTAGATTACCTTATACTGCGATCCGCAAGAAGCCTACCAAGTGTAGGGATTATGGCAACACCTCTCTTCTAGGTACTTCGTTCAGCTGTGGACGTCTTTTCGCTGCTGCTGTTGATGACATCGATATAGTATATAAACTAGATAAACATTCACCAACAAAATGACATCTAAAATGTGGTCTCGGAGGTTGCAAACTTATCTGTGCTGGTGGCGGAATCGTGAACCAACAGTTTTATTACGATAATGACGTGTAGTTTGACAGTTTCATATAGACAGTAGCGACACAACTATCGGCAAAAATAATTTTGTCAGGCTGTGGCTTGTAAAGAAATAGCGACACAATGGCGCTATTTCTGTCGCACTTTTTGGACCGTGATACCTAATCTAGTTTAAATATCATATCGATGGTTGTTGTTGATGCGTGTTGGAATGAGGTGTGCTCGTTTCCAGTATCGCTGGGTAGTTCTCGATCGGGAAGTCCAGGAGCGTCGCCCCTGGGCGCGTGTGGGGGCGGGTCCCCCGGGCTAAGGAACAACTTGTTCGTGCCTATATCCTCGCCGCAGCCGCAGCCCCACCACCCCGCCACCAAGCATCTCTACCACCACCACCTTATCAGGTAAGCACTACGGGTTACATTGATTGCATAACTATACCAAATAACTCCTTGAATGATCGGATACGGTTCAAGACAACACGATATTAATAATTATACGCTAACAAAATTGTTATTGTAAGAAAATAAAGATGCTTATTTTTTTGGCATTACCCACCTTGTTACAAAAATATCAAAATAACTTCAATTGAAAGTATTCACAACAAGCGCAATCAACATGGTCACGGTCATGGTCACGTTAGCCGCTTGCCGAGGTCTAATGACCTCACCTACCCCCTATCACTGCCTTGCGCATGGTGAATATATTTTCCGTAATTATATAAATGCAAAAAAAATAGTTTCTTTATTGTTTAAATATGATCTTATAACGATACTGATTAAATAATAAAAATATACGCACAAAAAATTAACCTGTATAATATACAACGTGTTACAAAATACCCCGTAAAAAATATAATTAATTCTCAAAGCCAAATGTTTTGTCAACCCTAGTAAGCTGTCATGTCAGGGAACCAGATTATTTAACAGAAACGCCTACGTACCAATTTTACCTATAGGGTTTGCACATCAGCAAAAATAAAAATATTTTTTATTTTTTTTGGGGTATGTTATACAGCGTTACTACGGTTCTTAATGAGGCCCCATTTAACCTCCTTTCGGCTTTACGGGTAGTTTTGTAACACCATGTATAAAAAAAAACTACGCAAATTTATCTAACGTCGTAAACACGTTAATAATTTGGTCAATTTACTCTTAGGCCAGAGTTAGTCCGGCCCGGTAGAGTCTCCTCGCCGGTGGGCAGCGTCGCCACTAGCGTCATAAGGGTTTCTCCCGGACCCAACTACCATTACCAGGTATTTACAGGTTTCACTGCTAACATTTCCTCCATTCCTTCCTACAGCGGCACGAGAGGTACAGTAGCTGGCCGTAAATAACGCACATCGAGCTAAGAAAGGGATAATTGGTTAGTGTCGCCTTTGTAGAGCGTTGTCTCTGTCACGCAGTGTACTATGTGACGTACTGTCGTTGTTAGTTCAGTAATCTTAGCAATTGATAAATAAGCGTCAGTGTGACGTCATAGTGAGGTACATGAGTGTGTGCATGTGTGCATTTTGTTCAGAGTAAGCAATATGCTTCTTTGTTCATAATAAAGGACAGCTAAGCCTTTTAACAAGGTTTTTTGTTTTTTTTTTTGACGCGGGGGAAATCTTCCAAATTCCCAGGAGCTGTGGGGCTCGACCGGGGTATGTGGGATTCTAACCGTGGGATCTGCACCAGTGCCTTGCCTTTGAACCCGCCGCCGGGGAGCGCATTGTAGCCGCCTGGGAACCTGACACGGTGCTCACGGGGACGGGGTCGCAACCCCGCCGCCGTCCTCTTCGGAGTCGCCGCCGTACTCAATGGACGTCCTAAGGGCCCACACCCCGAATGTCCAACGACTCAGAAGAAGGCTTTTATCAAGCTAAGCTAGTGCCTTTATCATCCTCGGTTGCGTCGCCGCTTTCCATCAGGTGGGACTGCACTCAAGCACTCTCTTATGTTGAATAAAAAAAATTAGTATTCCACATAGGACGTTTCGCTTTTGAAATCTACTTTTGGTAGCAGAGCAGCTGTATGTAATCGTGCGATAAAGACGATGCTCTACAAAGCCCACTCCATTGATTATCTATCTCTCTTTAGCTCATTGTGCATTATTTACCGCCTGCTACTGTATTTGCCAATTTACTTTCTCAAGATGTGCAACTTATACCATCGTGGACTGACCATATTAAATTTTAGCAATATATTTTCCCTGTATATCACCATCAGGTCGAGAACAGAAACGGCCCGACAATCGTACAAACGAACAACGTGTCCCAATCGAATGTCGTAGGCGTTCAGACATCCGGCCTCAGCCTACAAAGTATACAGACCAGTATCAACGCCCCGACCACAACACTATCAAGTCTCACCCTACCCTCCAGTATATCAGTCAATCTCAACAACATTGGCACCCAAAACATCACAAGCATAGCCAACACAATCCGTAGCACCAACGACTTGGCGCACAATTTGATCTTACATCGAAGCATTCCTACGTCGAACGGTTTAGACGTCGACCACATATACCGCAATCAGTCTATCCACCAGCGAAACGGTCTCCACGACTACCGTCGCGAGGACATCTCCCCACCGTTGAACAACCATGAAAATTTTCTGAATAGACGAGTCTCGGAGTACGATGACGACGACCACCCCGCGTCGCGAGAGAATAACATACTTCGTAGCGTTATCGATAGGCCTCAAGAACTATCCGAGACTCGTATGGATGATAATAAGAGGATCGCGAAGCCGGCGCCTATACAGGCGAGGTTGTTGTCCGTTGTGGAGCCCGATATGAAGGACCCCGGCAAGAGGTACTACGTCACCATGCTGCCTCAACAGACGGCTGATAAGAAATACGTGTTTATAAAAAACGAACCGCCGGAGACTGTTCTGGTAAGTGGCTAGTAAATATTGCTTGTAATACGGTATTTTAATGTATTGTACGAGTAATCCTTAGAGGCTATTATAGTTTAGAAGTATTTGGTAATAAAATCTTAAAAACAACGTAAGATGTTTCTGTAAAACACGAATTAAAATACAGATTTTCTCGAATTCGGTCACGTGATCGCAAACGCTCTAGGGTGCGTTCCACTTGGCGCCTACAACGATCAAAACGCTCCTTTAGTCGTTCCACATAACGACCGCGGTCGTTGTGGTCGCAGCGAAAACGTCACTCATGACGTCATGACTTACGCTCACACGAAGCTCACGACGACCCATCTATAAAGGTGGGGCGTGATCGTCGATTAGCTGCATTTTCAAAACTCAAAGCATCAAAGATGGCGACCGTGAAACTTACGTTACTTCATTCGGAAAGAGATATTTTAGTAGAAGTGAATGTTTCTGCAGTTAAAGACATTTAAATTACATTTGAACGTAAATTAATTAAATACACCACTAATATAAAATATAAAAATTTATATTTTAAATGTTTTCAATATAAATCGATTTAAACAATAATTATTTAAGTTCATTTTCAAGGCTTACTTTTTACTAACTCGCCGTTTGTATTATTTACCTCCACGCTGAAAACGCTCAATAATCCATTCCACTTGAGTGTACGACAGTAAGGCGATGTCCTAACTAAACGCGAACACGCGATCATCGGAAGAAGATTGCGTTCGCGCTGACTCCGTTCGCGCGAACAGAATTCGCGCGACCGCCAGCCAGACACTCGTTCGCCGTCCATATGTTTGAGATTCATTCGCGCGATGATCTCGTGATCGCGTTTAGTTAGGACACCCTAACGCTCACAAGCAAGTGGAACGGGAAACACTGCGGGCGTTGTGAACGCTTAGTGGAATGCACTCCTAATAGTGCCTAGTGACGTCACATACCCAATAACAGGGATGTGGTTCCAAGTAAACATTTGTAGTCAACACTTCAAGGTTTCATGATTGTTATCGGAATAGTACGCAGTCTAGTACAAATTGCATTGTATGTATGCCAATTATCATTAATAATAGTATTATTATCGATTTTGCGTATACGATATCGCGAGGGCATATCATTATTTACTGTGTTGTTATTCACGGTATCATATGTATAAATCATTATGTTTTCTTTTATAAATGTGTAAAAATAATGATAATAATGTCCTCCTGACCCCTCGATATATTATATAAACTAGATAAACATTCACGAACAAAATGACATCTAAAATGTGGCGGAAACGTGAACTAACGATTTTATAATGATAATGACTTGTAGTTTGACAGTTTCATATAGACAGTAGCGACATTCCTATCGGCAAAAATAAATTTGTCAGGATGTGGCTTGTAAAGAAATAGCGACACAAGGGCGCTATTTCTCGCTACCACTTTTTGAACCGTAACACCAAATCTAGTTTATATATTATATCGATGTCCTGACCGATACGGTCACAGAAGGCAATATTTTAAACACAGATGCACTCTCTTCACAATCCGATGGGACGGAAGACCGACACGACCTGGGCGAGGTCGGGCGCATGACCGACTTTTATAATGCCCATTCGACTTCTCATACAATCAGGTTATCGGCTTACATTGTCCTAACCTATCGGTTAGGTTCTTTATTAGGAACAACCACACTAAGTTGTCGTTCCCTGTAAGATTCAAACCCGTGACCTCTGGATTATGAAACGAGCAGTTTCCTGCAGCGCTACAGAGGCTACAACAATGCATATTTGATACGAGATGAGTTTCATGATAAACTTTTATTAATTCATGTTTATATTAATGAAAAAAAAATATTGCCTAAAAAAACGGTAGTAGCCTAGTGACTACATACAAAATTACTTTTACGGATTATATCGGAGTTTATTTTAGATTTTACTACCCAACGTTTCGAATGCTTTGCAGAACCCATGGTCACAAGAGGTCTGAGATGTTTAACGTCCTTCCTTAAGTCACAATCCGTCAGGTCTTTTTAGTTTTTAGTTTCGTAGTTATACTTCAATGTGTAGTATTAGCGTAAATAAAAGACATTGTTTCTTGCTACCTATCTACTTATTATTTCGCTATTAAAACCATATCCAGGGTTGCCATCCTGGATATTATTTCTCATTTACCTCTACCATTTTTAATCTAAACTAGTCGCACCGTAAAGAGCAGTATTGCCGCAGAATTTTAATTGTATTAAAAGCTTTTATTCAATCTTCGATGCACTTTCAGATAGAACAGAGAGTGAATCATTTGACACAACAATTAAACAACAATGAACCCGAACCGGAACACAGGGGCTTAGACAATGGCGAGCATGTGAGTATGCTTTTACCCCTAGTAGGAATTGCAAACAAGATCAGTTCCCCAGCAAAGAAGTGCGCACATATTGTTTGTGTTCCGATGTGGAAGGCCCTGTAGCTGAAGAAATTACTGGCATTAAAGATATTTTCACACCACCTGCTCGATAATGTTACATTATGTGTCATATAAACTTGACATAAAGTAGGTCATTATATCCCTATAGTCAAGCCGGGCAATAATGTTGTACTAAACTCCCTTGGGTAATAAAGTGATTTGTTTTTTTTTGTCCTTCAGTTCTCCCTAATTGGGGAGGCAAAAGGTTCTAGCTCATACAGCCTCGTCATAAGTAATCTCGTAATAAATCAATTTGTAGCTAGGCCTAAGCCAATTCTTCATTAAATTGCTGTCATTTTCCATTTTTCGGATACTCTTTACAGTAGGTATACCACTCTCTTTAAGCAGAGACTTGCACGAAAAATTACATTTGAAAATCGAGCCGAGCGCCAGAAGCCGAATTAGAGCCGAACCTTGTTCTAGGTTCTAGCAAAGAAAAAAATTATAAAAACAATTCGCTAACGCTGTTGATATTATTTTAATTCTAGCAGTTTTCCATTTTATTGTCTCGCTTCGCAGTAGGTGTGGGCGCGAACGCTGGTAATCGGTGTGTTGATTTTATTTTATTTCTAGCAGTAAGTAGGTATTTAATAATAATAATAAATACACGTCATTGTAGGTACCATTGAGATTTTACACCAAAAAATACGTGTAAATTGAACAATACGTTGATGATGTAAAAAGGTGGCCTTATCGCTAAAAAGCAATCTCTTCCAGATAACCTAAGCAATCTCTTCCTAGTATTTGTATTTCATTACCTCGCAGTAGGTGTGAAAAGTAGTATATTCTCCTCGGGGATAAAGGTGTCTTTGTCTTGGGCGAGCTTGAATCTCTCGCTGTACTCAGGATTCTAGTATTAACTCCCTCGCTTTGCTCGGGAGTTAACTCTATACTCCCTCGCTACGCTCGGGAGTTGCTAGAAACCTTCGTTTTGCTCGCGATTCAATTTCACGCCCGTGACATAAGACACTGCTTTATCCCCTTGGTGCATAAACTACTATTAATGCCAGTAATTTCTAAATCGCGAATAAAGTTTTATAATGGAACGCGAAAAAAAGTATATATTTCAAACAGTCTAGGTTGAGGTGTCGCCGTGTTTACTACGAAGGGAAGGTAAAGGTACTCGGTGTCCGTATCGGCGGAGGCCGTTATGTGGCGTCCGCACCTACGGAGACTTGGTACCTTTTGAAGGTTTCCTCCCAGTCGAAAAAAAAAGGGACGCATAGAGGGCCCCACCGTCCGTCTGCCACTCACGAGTCGCCACTTTAAGGTATCCCTCGACATATTTCTATTGGGCCTGTCGCCTCTACCGAACGGGATCGGCCAGTACGAGTACTTACCAACTAGTGAATCAGTTGAATTTCAATTAAAATGTCTCTATAAAGGTGAACAACGTGAACAGCAGTGCGGTTATAGTCCATCCGAACCAGTTGTTGCCCGTACTGCCGCCGCCTACTTCGCACACAGCGATAATCGGTGAGTAAGGACCACTAATATGTATGTAAATAATGTGATTGTAGGTACAAATTAATCTTGACGATAAACATGTTTATTTCTGTGATTTAATTTAAAGTTTGTATTATTATTAATCTTCGACGCAATTAGTTTGATGTCAACGTCTGTCTGTAATTCCGTATGTGTGTCTGTGCTCCCAAAGGGATGTATGGAATACAGCAATATGTTCACGTCATCGGAATACATGTTTGGCACTTGATTGGTACCGAAAGTTCCTGATCACTACTTAGTAACTTTTTTGTTTTGCGTAGAAAACTATCGATAGAGGACCCATTTGGTTAATTCTTACTCACTAAAACCCCCGCGGCATCCCTGTCGCATCGGCACATGCGAGGGGGATTTGGGCTCTCCGGTGGGATTAGCCTTTGAATCCGCCGCCGTGGGGTGCAGTATAGCCCCCCGGGAGCCTGTCACGGTGCGCACGGGGATGTGAGTCGCAACCTCATCGACGTCGTACTCTATAGACGTCTACGGCCCACCTTCCAAACGTCCAGCAACTCCGAAGACCGCCTTTTAACCTACTACTACACACATCAAAAGTGTCTAGGGATCAACATATATTTTTGCAATAACTTTTCTCCTGATTGATATTAATTAAAATTTTCTTTAAGGATTCATCAAATAAAGTGTTTTCGTTTGTCACAGTAACGATAAACCAAGTCACCTTTGCATTAATAAAGAAATTTGCCATTTTCCTAATAAAGGGATTTTTGACATTTGAACCACTAACACAAAAGTTCGAAAAAAAGACTGAAATAACAGTTTTCTTTAAAATTTTATTGGGTAACTTAAACAATTAATAATCCGTGTTTCTACCGCGAACACTAACAACACAAGAACATCGGTTTGGCATACTCAAAATGAGTTCATCCAAATCACGCTGTGGAATGGCCGCCCATGTTCGTTGCAACAACAAAAAAAGGTCTTCTTGCGACTGGATACCCTCCATATTCGGCAGAGCTCTTCTCTGTAGCATATCCCATGCATGCTCAATCGGGTTCAAGTCTGGCGACTGAGCAGGCCAGGGCAGGACATTGATGTTAGCTGCGGCGAGAGTCTGTCTTACAACTCTTGCGGTGTGCGGTCGTGCATTATCATGCATTAACTGAAATAAGGGACCGATTTGCACTTGTAGAGGAACGATGACGTCTGATACAATCGTCTCAGCATAAATTTGAGCGTTGAGGTTGCCTCTGATCCAAATCAACTCAGTTCTTCCGCCGATCCAAATACCCGCCCATACCATGATGGTTCCACCACTATAAGGATGGACTTCCTGGCAGGATTTTAATCGCTGTTGGCGTCCAGGGGTTCTCCAGTGTCGTATACGTCTTGTATCCGGTCTCATACCAAAACGAGACTCATCAGAAAAGCACACGAAACGCCATTGTTCTTCTGCCCAATTTCTGTGTTCAAGAGCCCATTGATATCGAATCCTACGATTGTGCATTGCTATAGGTGGTACCCGTAGCGGTCTTCGGGAATGAAGGTTCACTTCATGCAAGCGGTTTCTGACTGTTTGGTCGCTAATTAAGTTCCCTGAAGAGTGATGAAGCCTCACGGCTAACATCATGGCAGTTATTGTTGGAGCTCTTCGAGTTAAGATTTGAATATATCGGTCTTGTCTCCGTGTGGTGCAGCGATACCGTCCTCCATGGCGCTCAGCCACGGTACCAGTGCTTCGGTAACGTGTCCAAAGTCGACTGATAACACTCTGACTTGTATTCAGAGCTAAAGCCACAGTACGTTGCCGGGAACCAGCTTCTATCATTCCCACGGCTCTGAGCATTTCTTCCCTGCTTAAATGACGTCGCCGCTCCATAATAACGTTGGTTTTAATCAGTAGTAGGGAAACAGTAGCACTAATAATGTCTTCAATGCGTTGTATGTTTTTATAGGGAAAATATTGACAGCTGATTTTCATCTTTTACTCGAATTTGATTCACAGTTCCTGATTCAAATTATGAAATGCACCAAAAAGGATCCATATAAATTTATAAAATCATAAATTTATTACAAAGCCACATCTCAATCTCAAGAAATCCGCTTAAAAATGCTTGATCCCTAGACACTTTTGATGTGTGTATTATGCCCTCTGCTCTTTCTAACTTCTTTATTTTCCTTTCCATCCAAAGGTTGCCTGGAAGAGCTCGCTATTATATAGCTCGTTATTAATTTCTATCTTATTCTTCTAGTATCTGTTTGTTTGTGCGCAATAAATAATTGTCTATCTATCTATCGATTAACCCCCGTTGGTCGGCAGTGTCTGGCAGCGCGTTCCCCTGGCAGTCGCTGGTGCCGCTGCTGAGCGCGTCCCCTCCGCCCTCCGCGCCCGCCCCCGCGGCCCCTCCCTCGCCGCGCACCCCGCGCACCCCCCGCACCCCTCACACTCCTCATACCCCGCACACTCCACACACCCCCGCGCCTCACATCAAGACTGAGGACCAAATCAAGACTGAGAATGGTGAGTATATATATTATTTAATTGCACCAATAGGTCGTGGGTTCGATTCCCATTCAGTGTCTGGTTGTTATTTATCTATACATACATTCTATTATATTGTTAGTGGCTATAAATTTGGGCTCGGTAATCATGATCATCATCAGCAACCCGCAGATATCCACTGCTGAACAAAAGCCTCACCTTTAGTAGAGAGGGGTTGCCATAATCTCCACGCTTGGCAGACGTCTTGGGGATCGCAGTATCGGTGGTAGGTAATCCAATAGAAATACGCTGCTGCCAGTCTTCTTGGTTTCGCTTAGTCGCCTCTTACAGACACCTAACGGGAGGAGATAAGAGGGTGCTATCTTACTCGGACACTCCACGGATGTATACATATAAGTATAATAATTAAATAATAATTATATCTTGGGACAATCCACACACGGTCATCTGATCCCAAACTAGGCAGAGCCTGTACTATGGAAACCAGACAACTGATACTCATACTTATATACATTTTTTTTTTTTAAATACATACTTATATAGATAAATAACACCCAGACCCTTGGTGGGAATCGAACCCACGACCCATCGGTTAGCGGACAGGGTGTCTATCCACTAGACCAACGGGCCCGTCAGTATGTATTTGTAGTATTGGTTCGGGTTGGGTTCGGATGGCAGAGTGTGGATTGTCCCAGGATATTAATTAATTAATTGATAAGGCGATCATAGCCGTTGTTATAACTGA
The DNA here is from genome assembly GCA_911728495.1 of Furcula furcula. Taxonomy (NCBI): domain Eukaryota; kingdom Metazoa; phylum Arthropoda; class Insecta; order Lepidoptera; family Notodontidae; genus Furcula; species Furcula furcula. The sequence goes on along the minus strand of OU452261.1, from coordinate 10,908,522 downwards.
TCGGTTAACGATCAATTGGTTAAATGATGTCAGGAAAGGTCAGTCCTTAGATGGGTAACTGTTTAGTGGCCTTGGAACTGAGCGTCTCCGTATTTCCGGATGGCACGTAAAAGCCTTTTACTAAAAGGGTCCGACCTTTTACTAAATGGTCGGACCCAGTTGTTAACATCTAGACAGCGATGGTAAAGCCAATTCAGAGACCTAAGGGCAGGTTAACCAACTCTGTTGTTGTTCACTATCCATACGATATAAACACTCGTTGATAAATCTTATTATCTGAAATATGGCTTCAGACCCCGTAACTCCAATGTGTACGGATGAGGACGACGAGGTGTTTGAATGCGAGGACACAGGTGCCGGCGGAGATGATTCTAACAAGCGACACTCACAGAGTACGTCCGCGCTCAATTCACCTGCTAGTACGCAAGACAAGGTCAGTTGTATATAAGTTTATCCGTTATTTTCACCCTAGGACTAGTCAGTTGGTGAAGCGATTTCCATTAAGGGCAGATGTGTGCAATTATGACAATGACGCTTGTTGCCTATAACCATCGGTTGTCTTTAGATTCCTAGTCGTTTTAATTAGTTGCGTTCGGAAGCTACGTTAAAGGTTTTTAAGGTAAAACACCAAAAGTGCATGTTTATAGCAGTGGCGTGCACTGGGTTATATGACAGGGTAGGCAAAAAGTGACTTCAACCTCATCAGCAGCCGAAACGTCCACTGCTGAGCAAAGGCCTCCCCCTTAGAAGGGAGGGGTTGCCATAATCCTCACGCTTGGCAGGCGGCTTGGGGATCGCAGTAAAGGTGGTAGGTAATCCAATAAAAAGACGCTGCTGCCCGTCTTCTCGTTTTCCCTTAATCGCCTTTTACGGACACCCAACGGAAGGAGATGGGTGGGTGCTATTCTTACCCGGACACCCCACGGGGACCTAAATTGACATTAATGAATGATGTGAACACAAAACATTTGATGAGTACCTAAGGGGGCGTCCATTAATCACGTGAGGCTCGAAAGGGGGGGGGGGAGGGGTTCCGAAAACATCACGAAATACCACCAGGAGGGGGGAGGGGTATAATGAGACATCACGTGTATTTATTATTCGTTGAATGCACGATTTCTAAACCAAACAACAGCACGTGGCCTTAACTCACCGTTGCCGGCAACGACTTCCCCTTCAACATTTAATCAGTTACCTGTATTTATAGATAATATTCCGAAAATTTCAATATAATTTGTACAAAAAAAAATACACGTGATTTTGGGTAGGGGGGGGGGGGTTAGTTTAAAACCTCACCACATATCACCAGGAGGGGGGGGGAGGGATTAAAAAGTTGCTAAAAAACATCACGTGATTAATGCACGACCCCTAATACTTATGTTTTTATTTCGAATAAATATATATTCTATTTCACTTCCACTACTAAGACGACACGTAGGAAGTACCTACCTACGTTAAAATCACAGAACACTATTACTCAAGAGGTTAAAATCCATCCAGCCATTTAGGCCGCAGAGCGTCTTAAAGAACCAGACATACTACACAGTCAATAAAAACAATATTAAAGTAAAAAAACTTACAAATATGACTGCGAGTTACTCGTCTTGCTTGTACACATACATTAAGATGATTATAAATATGCCACCTCAAAATATCAAAAAATTAAATGATATTTAGATTCTATGTTTCCAGCTGGCTAACCGATTGTAAATATACTTTAAATCTAAATATTTTAGATTATTTATCGTGTCGAAAACACGTGAATTTTTAATTTTTAACCGACTTCAAAAAAGGAGGAGGTTCTCAATTCGTCTGTATATATATATTTTTTTTTTTTTTATGTACATATGTTCGCGCATAACTCTGGCAATTATTAACCGATTTGAAAAAATCTTTCTTCCATCCATTCTTCAATCCATTGATTGGCTCCCATAAAAAAATTATTGCTTAGTAATAAGTAGTTCCTAAAAAAACAAGAATGGTGACTGCGCACTGAGAGTTGCAAGAAAGCCTATATAGATGACGTTTTAGTCGCTCGGACTCGCTCGGTCGGACAAAAATGGTCATAACTCTGGCAAATATTTACCAATTTCAATGATTCTTTTTTTATTCGAAAGAAGAAACCACTGTATTGAATCTGTATGAATTTTATTACAACCGGATAAGAACTTCCTGGAGGACCATGAACGATGTGGAGGAATTTATCTGGTAAAAACCATAAAACTGATGTTCTCCATTACATTGCTCTGACAATTATGAACCGATTTCGATGATTCTTTTTTTATTCGAGAGAGTAAACTACTATGATGTTTCCATGCAAATTTCATTACGACCGGATATTATTTTCTGAAGAAACATGAATTATGTAAAACTATGTAGACGATAATGTGATCATAACCTACCTAGATAATTTTTCGGTTTTCGATGGTTCAATCTTTATATATGAAAATATCACTAAAAAGGTTAAAATAAAATCTTTTTAAAAAAAAATTGAACCGACTTCAATATCACTGAAAAGTATAAAATAATTTAAATATTATTGAAGTTGGTGCCAAATATACACAGCAGGTACGCTAACACCAACTTCAATAATATTTAAATTATTTTATACTTTTCAGTGATATTGAAGTCGGTTCAATTTTTTTTTAAAAAGATTTTTCTATACACACTTGGCCAGAACATCAATCACACGTTACCACTTCCATTTTCTACTAAGTAAGTTTTATAATTTGGAAACACAACACATACTGCACCGAAAACAATCGTTATCAATCGTATAATAAAAAAATATAGAATAAAAACCAACAAAAAATGGATGTCATTATGAAATCTTGAAGTTTGAACAAACTAAGTATTTTATAATTTGTAGTATTTTTCATTCATCGAGCACCCATTCTCGCATCCCGATCCCGATCCCGTTCGATGCATTGGGCTAAGATTGAGCTGCTATTGGTCAACATTTCTTTAGTCCTTCCTCCAAGGTCGTCATTGCTGCCGAGAGCACCCGAGCAGACCCGAGCACACCCGAGAGGCACTGTCTATTTTTGCATGGTGTGCGTGACATTTATACTGTTGGAATCGTCGGCGTGCCTATTGGTGTGTGTAAGTTTGTTAGAAAAAAATCTGTGAATGTGTGGGAATTAAGAGTTTCGATCTTAAAATCTTAAAATTTTGATTAGCGGACCTCGCGGTTTGGCGCGCGGGAAATTTAAATCTCCGCGTACCTAGGAACTAGGAATAGTTTAATGCCCATTTTCGCGAGCTTTTGCTTATTTATAATGATTAAATAATTCAAAACAAAATGTTATTGAGCAGATAAATAATTATTTTTGTTATCATGTATTGTTCCGGAAATCACAGGGTAGGCAAACACTTTTTGCCTATATGGACTGCACGCCACTGTTTTATAGAGGTTCTTTTAAAATTATCATAATAATAATATACCAGCCCTTGTTTCTGTCCCAGTGCTGGGCACAGGCCTCCCTTCAAGATGAAGGAGCTTAGGCCATTAGTCCACCACGCTGGCCAAGTTGGTGTGGTTTCTAAGTTAATACTTAGTTCATTTATCCATGCTTCTATATCTCACTTCTGCTGAGGTGCTTAAGTCTTACGAATTTTCGATCAGGTCACGTGTCCTGACGCGACTTGAACATTTTTTCCCCATCACAAAAAAAGTGCACAACGCCGCTAAAGAAGTTTTTACTTCAAAAAAGCTAAATTACGTTTTTACGTAACTAGAAAAAAAAAAACAATATTTTGCAACCGAGTCTTCTAAATCACATCCGTGCGAAGCCGGCGCGGATAGCTGTTGTTAATATTTCCATTGTTTTTATACCAGAAGGAGCGTCGAATCAGGCGACCGATGAACGCGTTCATGATATTCTCGAAACGGCACAGACAGATAGTGCACCAGATGCATCCGAACCAGGACAACCGGACTGTCAGCAAGATATTGGGCGAGTGGTGGTACTCGCTCAAACCAGAGGAGAAACAGAAATACAACGAACTTGCCAGTGAGGTTAGTTATTACTTTATAACTTACTACTACTTTGTTGTACTTTGTATTTTTTTATTATATTGTTACGTGCGGGTGGGTATTAAAATGCCGATTAACGTAAAAGAAGATTTTATTCCACGTACACTCACTCTGTATACACTCTACACACAGTATACACACAAGGCACAGTAGTCCGAGTCGCACAGTACTTCTCAGTAGTCCAAAGTCTTCGCAAGGGTCGCTGGTACAATTCTCTTCGATCGCTTCCTTAAGATGTTTCCGCTTTCGCTTGTAAACACAAACTGTCTGGGCGCCTCTATGCGTCGGCTTATTTACCTAAATTATTTACAGAGGGGTGGAACTCTCTCGATTGTACTCGTATGTACCTACCTATTCTATCGTTTTCGCGAGATACAATAGCGGCGCGACCTTCGAGAATGAACTAACAATAGGCGGGGGCAGTGAACCGTGAGCGAGCGAGCGGTAGGTACTTACACAAGTACATGCGAATTGGAGGGACCTACTTTCTATTGAGAATTCGAGATCTTTCGGTACGAATCGATAGTAGACCTATAGACTAACAATGCGTTTTGAGATCATTGCAATTAAGTAATAATTAACGGAGTAATTGACACTTTTATCTCCCGGTCGTAACAATATTTCTGTCTTATTTGATATTTTGAACGGCAAGACACACTGTCGCTCTGATCTAATTGTAACATGACACACTGTTTAAAAGAAAAGTGATAAAATGACAAGCCCGCTGAGTTTCTTGCCGGATCTTCTCAGTTGAGGCCGCGTTGTGATCCGGTGGTAGCTTCTTTAAAAAAAAAATCATGACCTTTCAAAAGTGCTAGCGTTAAGCCTATTTGAAATAAACTATTTTTGAGTTTGAGTTTTACTTATAACTCCTCATAAGATGCTGGAAAACGGCCTCTTCCTTAGAAGGGTGGGCTTGCCATAATCCCCACGCTTGGCAGGTGGCTTGGGGATATCAGTAAGTATATGTGGTAGGTAGACCAATAGCAAGACGCTGTTGCCCGTCTTCTTATTGTCACCCAACGGGTCAAACTATCGCTTAGTGGCGTGTAATCCATACATGCAAATAGACTGTCTACCCTGTTACTTCTCTGGATAATTATAATAGGTATAAATAATCTAAAATACTAAGTTTAGTTTTTAAATGTTTAATAAGTCTGTAATATCAGTTCAATTTTGTATATCTTAGAAAACACAATAAAAACATAGATCCTGAGAACTCTTAGTACTTTTATTACTACTTACTTGACGGGCCTGTTGGTCTAGTGGTTAGGGACCCTGTCTGCTACCCAACAGGTCGTGGGTTCGATTCCCACCAAGTGTCTGGGTGGTTTTATCTATATAAGTATGTATTTACAAAAAAAAAAGTATATATGTATCAGTATCAGTTGTCTGGTTTCCATAGTACAGGCTCTGCCTAGTTTGGGATCAGATGACCGTGTGTGAATTGTCCCAGGATATTATTATTATTTCGTTTATTATTATTAATCTGCTTTTTTGCCTTCAGTGTCGTAAAATTGTCTACACGCTACTGCTATCTGTCATATTCATGTGGATTAATAAAGTCGAAAGGCATGTAAGCAAGGTATATAAGCATCGATATATATAAGCCTCAATTTTTATTCAAAAACCTACTGAATCTTTTGTCCAAAATTAACGCATCGGCGAAGGCGGATCTGGCATAATATGTAGGTCTTTGCTTGGTGGCAAGTGATGCGCCAGCCATGAACGGCTGCACTGCCGCCACACGAGACATTAGTTATGCAGTCTCTCGGTAAAAGTAGCATTAACTTGCTACAGTGTCTTTCACACTGGAACACAGTAATTAATACTCATTGCTGCATGGCAACAAAATATCTAACACTATAATAATGAAGAGGCTATTGGAGTTTTCTACAAGACACTCCCCCAAAAGAACATTCTTATGATAAGAGATCTTATTTTCAGGTGAAAGAAGCACACTTCAAAGCTCACCCGGAGTGGAAATGGTGCAATAAAGACCGTAGAAAGTCTTCTAGCAGTAAAGATCCGACCGGTTCTATGCCACAGGTAAATTTCTTTAGAAGACACAATAGAATACTCTTTATTGTATACTGAGAAAATATTTACAATATAAATTTAGAACTAAAACATAGAATGTACAAATGGCGGTCTTATCGCTATTAGCAATTTCTTACAGACAACCATTTTGCAGGAGAAAGGAATGATCAAATAATGGAAATTATAGTGATTTTTTAGGCTATTTCTCACCCTTGTGTGCGATGTGTCACATGTCTATAGAGACTAACCTCAAATGGCAACAGAACACGATATCAAGTTTCTTCTGTCTCTTTTTCTGTCTAAATTTGTAAGCCAAACCCTACTTCAATTTAGGTCGTTTTCTTTCACACAAATGTCTAGATTGTTTAGCTGTCTCATATAGTGCGATTAATTGTTAAAGCTTGGATTTCGAATGTCGGAATTTAACGCCTAATGAACAATTGCAGAGTCCAAGGACCCCATCGGAGGCCAATAACGGAGCGATCACAAACAGTTCGGATTTGCCGGTCCCGGTTGCAGCTTACAATCATATCGGATCGCCGCAACTTAGCGACGATGAGCAAATGGTGAGCTTTTATAACTCGTAATCATCGATATACTATACCAACTAGATTAGCTGTCACGAACAAAATGACATCGAAAATGTGGTCGCGGTTACATATACTTACACAACTATACACGTACACGCAAAACAATAATATGTTCATATAAAAAGATAACTTACATACTATAAAATAAGGTTCAATAATAATTGCAGACAATTGAGCGACAGCCGTCTCCGTAGCTCTTATTTTCGTGACCACTTTTCGGGTCGTGACAGCAAATCTAGTTGGTATAGTATATCGATGCTCGTAATAATAATATAATATTATCCTGGGACAATTCACACACGGTCATCTGATCCCAAACTAGGCAGAGCCTGTACTATGGAAACCAGACAACTGATACTAATACATATATACTTTTTTTTTGTAAATACATACTTATATAGATATAACACCCAGACACTTGGTGGGAATCGGACCCACGACCTGTTGGGTAGCAGACAGGGTCACTAACGACTAGACCAACGGGCCCGTCAATAATGCTTACTGTTGGGGTGTCCGGTAAGAATAGCACCCTTCCGTCTCTTCCCGTTGGGTGTCAGTAAGAGGCGACTAAGGGAAATCAAAAAGACTGGCAACAGCGTATTTCTATTGGATTGCCTACCACCTATACTGCGATCCCCAAGACGCCCTTCCTTCTAAGGGGGAAGCCTTTATTCAGCAGTGGACAAGTTTCGGGTGCTCATGATAATGATGATTATACCTACCCTAGTTATTGTTTTTACATTACCTGTAAAATATTGAATAAATTATTTACTATGCGTTTCAACTAAGAAGGTGCCCGCCATCTTGCCATTTCAAATATATAATTACTAAAAATTATGTTTCAACAAAAATAGACAGCAAAACAAGACATTACAATAAATAATCAAAACCGGGGCGAATTTTGCATTTTGTGTTTACTCTGCTGCGCGTACAAAAATCGTAAAAAATGAGTGAAGTTCCGCAGTCGCGATCATCATGGCGGCCACATTATTAGTTGAAACGCATAGTACATTATTTGATTATCGAAGGATCTTTGAATTTAGAATGTCATTTTTAGAATAATTTTCCATAGAGTCTTTTTGTCTCTTTTCGACCAGCATCATGATATGTAAATCCATTTTAATTTTCTTTTTTAGTCAACTCAGCCGGACGAACCTCCTCTGCCGAGTCAAGGTCTAGAGATCGACCTGAAGTGCGGCGAGAAAGTGACTGACTCGGACTCTGAGGGGCTCGACACGAGAGACTACTTACCTTCTCATCACGACCACACAAGAAGACCTAAACCAATTAAAGCTAGGTAAGGATCTAGTTCCATATCTACTATTATTTTATACTAGTTATTCTATTACAATGACGTTTAATTTTTAGGGTTCCATACCTAAATGGTAAAGGTAAAGATATAGGCCCCTTATGGTGCGACTTTAATCGGTCTGTTCCCCTGAAAAAAAAAACCGTTTTTCCCATCCTTATCTCCGACGTTTGTGGAGGATAGGATATACCTACTGTATAGCAAAAATAAAACCAAGATTCTAGGTAGCATAGTTTTTTAGATATTGTTAAAAAACCTCTACAAACAAACTTAGTTATGTGGTTTGGTTTCTTTGCTACCCAAGGTGTTGGTGTATAGTACGCTTACTTTTGTATGCCTAAAGAGGGTACGGAACCATCGATGCGCGTGTCTGACCGGTTTTTTTAATGTTTATACCAGGGCTGGTTCGTCAGACAATCTTCTCGGAGGTATTACTGCGTCCAGTCCTGGCGGTTCCAAAGTGTTCCAGCCTACTGGTGGCGCTTTCAAGTCTACACATGCTGATTCAGGTATCTTTTTTTTTAAGTAACTTAATGACCAGCCTTAATTGCGCAGTACTACGAGTCCACTTGTTGGACTGAGATGGTAACCACTGGGGGACACCAGTGGCGTTCACAGAAAGTAGGCAAAAATATCTGAGACCTATCCATTTACATTTAAAACATCACGTTAATACGTCTAATGTCCGTACAAAATATTTAAATATTAAGATTATTTAGAGAAATCGTAGAGTAGGCAAAGTCTTTTTGTGTGTACGGACCCTCTAAATAAGCTTATGATAGTTTTTAAGTGCAAATTAATATGTCTATAGAATCTGCTAACTTATGGATATTTAAAATGGTATACTAATATACGTATAATAGGTTAAACAAGCCGAATACGTTTCTTTGCCTACCCTCTGTGTAGCCACTGCTGTCAGCATGTCATAGGGTACCCCCAGATCATCAAAATATTATTGTTAATCCGATCTACGCAGAAAGAGCTGACAAACATTTTGAAATCTTGCAGCGGAATGCTTGTCTTTATAAAGTTAGTTTTATTTCAATTTGAAGATATTTGTCAACACATTTATAACGGAACCATTTCTCTCCAACAGGCGACAACCACAGACAATGGACCGCATTCTCGCACATCTCAAAACCTGTGTTGCCAAGTCCTGTGCCGAATTCTCCCCACCCCGCGTCGTCTATCTCCAACAGCACCCAAAGCCTGACCCACAGCGTCCAAGGAATCTCCCTGAGTACCCCGAACCTCTCCACCCAGGCTGCGTTGGACAACGCCATAGCGTCCATAATGAATTCCCCCACGTCCACTTGTGGGGTCCAAGTGATATCCAGTGGGGTAGCCATGCCCCAAAGTAGTCAGCCCCCGACCTCAGCTTCGACGGCGCTCAGTAATGCTGTGCTGAAGAGCTTTACGTTAGTGAAAAGGAGCATCGGCGATAGTTCACCATGTAAGTTGATTTTATAATTTTATATGCAGTTGTTTTATGTTAGGTTATGTTTTAAGGGTCGGCAACGCGCTAGTGATTCTTCTAGTGTTGCTATAGGCCGACCGTTTAACTCGCGTGTCGCCTGCGCGGTGGGAGGGGAGCGGGGGCGGGTAACGCTATTATCTCGAGATAGACATTGTTGGTAAAGAATAAAATAATAAGTATCTTTTTTTTAAGTATTTAACTCCGTTTAAGAAATATTTAACCACAGATAAAAAATTTATAGGACTATTCGTCACTAATATTCATATCGCTTGAATCATCATCACTGTCTGTGTAGCTTGAGGAGTCAGAATCTTGCAAATTAATAATAAATCGGTCCATCTCTTCATCAACGAACTGGAAGAGCGATTCATCTTGAGATTTATCTTGGCAGTCGTATACCTTGTGCGTTTATCTTCAAGCGTCCGTAACAAAAACACCAACCGCGCGCTGCGAGCACAGCCAGCGCACTGCCGCACTTGACGTAAGCTCTCTGCTCCGCGCACCCCTTTCACCCATCCGCTAACATCTCCCCTCGCTCCCTTCTTGCCGCGCAGGCGATGCGCGAGTTAAACGGTCGGCCTATAGCGTCTATAGGCTGCGGTGATTGCTTAGCATTATACGGGCCGTTCGCTTGCTTGCCACCTTGGTAGTATAAAAAAAAAGTTTTGTGACTGGATGGGACTGATGAGGAATTGCACAATTTCCATCCTCCCATCTCCACCCGTTGGGTATCCGTAAAAGGCGACTAAGGGAAATCAAGAAGACGGGCAGCAGCGACTTTTTATTACCTACCACCTATAGGTACTGCGATCCCCAAGCCGCCTGCCAAGCGTGGGGATTATAACAACCCCTCCTTTCTCAGGGAGAGGCGTTTGTTTAGCAGTGGACATTTCGGCTTCTGACGATGATATTAAATGGAGTACAAAATTACACACATCACAAAATATAACACACATCAAAACACACTTACAAAATTTCACTTCTCATATGAAACATAAGTTAATGCATGACAACTCAAAATCGTTAATTAGTTTTAACTTTAAGTAATCCAGAGTGTGTAGCCTAGAGGTCATTCTACAATGCGGATATAGAATGACAACTTGGATAAGGGGGCAGATCAGGATTATTTTGACACCCGGAGCCATCGATATAATATATGAACTAGATAAACATTCACGAACAAAATGACATCCAAAATGTGGCCGCGGAGGTTGCAAACTTATCTGTGCTGGTGGCGGAAACGTGAACTAACGGGTTTATTATGACAACGACGTGTAGTTTGACAGTTTCATATAGACAGTAGCGACACTCCTATCGGCAAAAATAATTATGTCAGGCTGTGGCTTGTAAAGAAATAGTGACACAAGGGCGTTATTTCTCGCTACCACTTTCTGGACCGTGACACCAAATCTAGTTTAAATATTATATCGATACCCGGAGCCAATTTATATTTTATACTCTGTTATTAAGTAGATATATCAATTATCTCCTGCTCAATAATTTCACATAAGGGCCCATGGGTTGTCCGGGACATGACCCGTTAGTTAGTTGTCCGTAAGAGGCGACTAAGGGAAGGCAAGAAGACGGGCTGCAGCGTCTTTCTATTGGATTACCTACCACCCATACTGCGATCCCCAAGCCGCCTGCAAAGCGTGGTGATTATGGCAACCCCTCCAGGCATTTGTTCAGCAGTGCAATCTTTCGGCTGTTCATGATGGCGTTTGTGGGTACACCAGGTACAGTCATGAACACCGGAACACAGCATTGCCGAACTTTAACACTGTTGTCTATGGCCAGATCCTCTGACGTTGTCTGTGGACGCGTCTGGCAACTTGCTACTGAAGCCGAGTCAAGCGAACGACGGTGCGACGAGCGATCCTCAGCAACCGATGCACTGCGTACACTTGCAGAGGCTCTACGTACCGACCTCCTTTAGCGCAGGTAAACGATAGACCATAGATTCCTTTGTGACAAATATCCAGGGACTATATCAACTATCGAAAGGATGCACAGGGAAATCGGGATATCTATTAAAACTCAATTAATCCTTACGACTTGTTATATTAGACTGACGGTGCTTAATAATTTATAGTAACATACATTACATTTTGGAGTCGTTGGCCGTTTTGGGGGTGTGGGCCCTAGACATCCATTGAGTACGTCGGCGACTCCGAGGAGGAAGGTGGCGGGGTTGTGACCCCCGTCCCCGTGAGCACCGCGATGGCTATAATGGAGCACATTATAGCCATCACGGTGCTCACGGGGCCCCGGTGAAGGGGGTTTTAGTGGATAAGAATCCTACATACCTCGTTTGACCGACACAGGGTCCTGGGGACCTAATGAAGATTTCCCCGCGAGAACAAAAAAACGATAGACTATAGGTTCCCAACGGGGGCGATACCGCACCCCAGTGGCTAAAAGTGGTTAAAAGTAAATGGGCGCTTAAGCAGTCACGAGGATAAGAATTTTAATATAGCAGTCCAGTAAATTATGTATTAACTATTATGGACTATTTTGTGCGCTTTTATTTTATATCTCTTAGGAATCTGAAATCGAATTTAATGAAATACTTGCATACAAGTAAAAATTGAGTTTTTGTAATACCTTTTTTGATGCGAAAGAGTAGTATTGATTGTTAGTTTCTAAATATCGAAATAAGTATAAATTTGGCGAATAGTTTATGATCTTTAATAAAGAACCACTATGTTTGTATAATAAAACCATTTGTTGCAGAAACGGAACCAAATAAGAACCATAACCAAAGCGTACAAAGCGGCCAGTCTGTGATAGTGTCTCAAAGCAACAACAACCCTGCGCCAAAACCGAGTCCGTAAGTACCCCTTGTCAATAAAACAAAGAAACAAAACAATAGTAATTATTGCTTTGAATTTAAAAAAAATGTGTTAACTCTAGCCCGTACAAATACCAAACTCTGTAAAGAAAAATTGTAGTTATTTTTTTTTCGATAAGGTTTTGTAGTTTCTTTAGATCTAAAGTTGTTCAATTTTATATTTATAGAAACACTAGGTGGTAGGTTCCTTGTGCAAGGAACTGCCTAGTTACGCAGATATTCTGCCACCAACCAGCAGTGTGTAAACCTAAACAATGCTGTGTTCTGGTGTGAAGGGCACTGTAGCTGGTGAAATTACCGGACACAAGAGACTTAATATCTAATGAAAGAAAGAAAGAAAATAGTATATTTCATTACGAGTGCGGAAAGCCTGTCATTGCAAAGAGTTCCGACAAATGTCTACCCGAGCCGAGGCGCAGCCGAAGGCGAGGGTTGACAGTCGGAACAAGTTGCAATGACGGTTCCGCACGTGTACTGAACAACTATCTTTAATACAGTTGCGAAAAAACGAAGCAACTTAATAAAATAATAAAAATACACAACAAACTCAACTAACTTATCATTTATTTCTTATAAAAGTTATAATTCACATGTACATAACGTAGAAGGTTTTAATTTTGCTGAGAGTTCGGAGAAGTATGCCAACATAACATTTTCTGAAAAACTATTTGCTTTTTTCTCTTCTCTCCACGCAATAAATTCGTCGTATGTAGATATGTAGCGACTTTTTGACTTTTCCGGTAAAATGTTCTCCGAAGCATTTTGTGCAATTATACTGAGTTCGGGTGGTGTTCATTCAAAAAACATATCGTCGAAATTACTCATTTTGTGCAACAAGCAACTAAACTCACAACAAACAAAGTACAAGGATTTTTTTTGGAAAATGGCGCCAACCGTAAAATAATATAAGCAGTTTTTTGTTTTCTTTATCCATTCTGGGTAGGCAAAGGGAAATATGCCCATACAGCCAAATCTGATATTGAAACAAATTAGTAGCTGAATCGTAAAAACTTCTATGAATTCTTTTTAGTAAAAACTTCGTGGTTGTTTTTTTTTCTCTTTTTAATAGACATTATTTTGACAGTTGGGAAAGAAAACGCACGAGTGCGGGAAAGGTAAAGAAAAAGCACTAGTGCGTAATAGCCTACATCCCGAACGCTATACATCCCTGCAATACGCCACTTTTTGAGCAACTGTATTAAAAAACATTTATTCAGCGACACCTCAATCTAACTCATCTATTACACTTTTTATTTTAAACAATGCCGCTGAAGGGTTATCCACTCAGCATGTGCCGTTGCTCCTATTTGGAACAACGACTCTGATCTTCTGTGGACACCCGTTGGCAAGAGCGCATCTGAGCGCAACAGCATACACCGCACATAAAATACTTAAGTTTAACAAAGAAAAGAAGAAAAAAAATAAACAATCACAAGCAAACCAGGAGACATACAAGAACATGGAAGTAAACAATTATTTAAAAGTGACGGTTTTAGTCTATAATAATATATTAAGTGGTGAAGTAAATGAAGTAAATCCCGTGGTTAAATGTATGTAGTATGATAGATGTATATAAAAGAGTGTGAAAGTATGTATGTAGTGAATGTAGTGAATAAAGCCCAGAACGACTATTGAGTTATTTTTTGTTGTAAAAGTAAATGCATTTTAAACTTATATTTAAAAGAACTAACAGCGGACAAGCTTTTGAATGGTGGAGGGTTGTTATTCCAATATTTCGTGGCTAAGTAGCGGAAACTGCCACGTAATGCAGCCGTACTATGCTTTGGACAAAGTAAACGCGTACCCAGTCTCACTCGACGTTCTGAAAAATTCAGTTTATTATAGAGATAGATAGGACTCTTATTTTGGACGATTCCGAACAAAAGGCAGGCGAAGTGAAGTGAACGTCGGGACTCCATAGTAAGGAAATTACCTTGATTTAGATAGGGAGTGATATGGGATCTAGGTGGTACTGGAAAGCAGAATCGAATACATGAGTTCTGAACACGCTGAATCAGTCTCTTGGTATGACTAAGAATACAAGCACCAATAACAGTGTCTGCGTAGTTTAGTTTTGACAGTATTAAGGATTCACAAAGATTGATTCTAACTTCAACTGAGAGAAACTTACGCACCTGATAAAGGATTTTTAACCTATAAAAACAGTTCTTTACTACTCCTACAATATGATTATGAAATCTTAAACCACTATCCATGACCACACCTAGATTTCTGACTTTTTCAACTTGTTCGATTACTTTGTCTCCAATTTTGATCAGGGGAACATTACTCTTAATAGTGGCAGTCTGCAATTTGGAACCTAATACAAGATATTGACTTTTGTGGGTTTAAAACTAAGCTATTTATATTTGACCACCCAGCTATTCTCTCTAAGTCTTCATTAAGTTTATTAACTGCACTGGAAACTTCATTAGGCTTGAAGGAAATATAAATCTGAATATCGTCTGCGTAAATATGATACTTAGAGTTATGTATGCAATTTATAATATCAGCGCTGTACAATATAAACAAAATCGGACCCAGAATGGAACCCTGTGGGACACCACGACAAACGGATGAGTTCTCAGAAACAAATGTTATACCTTCATTACTATTAATCTCTATAATCTAATATAACTATTACTATTAATCTAACTATTAATCTAATAAAACCAAAATTGTTCCTTCTCCTACATCAACTCCTGCCAGAACATTGTCGACGACATTGAGAAGCGCTATCGATGTACTATAACCAGTACGGAATCCGGACTGGTTTTGAGGTAGAATGTTATTAGCATCTAAAAACTGTACAATTTGTTGGCAGACAACCTTTTCGAGGATCTTGGACATAAATGGTAAAATGCTTATGGGGCGAAGGTCCTTTAAATCATTGGGGTTATTGTTTTTCGGAATAGGTTTAATCAATGCTTCCTTCCAACAAGACGGAAAGACACCCGTTACTATGATAAGGTACTAAAGTACATAATGTGTTTAGGGTCAGCAACGCGCTAGTGATTCTTCTGGTGTTGTTAGCGTCTATAGGATGCGGTGACTGCTTACCATCACGCGGGCCGCATGTTTGCCACTTTGGTTGTATAAAATAATATCAAGTCATTTTTTCAAAGAGAGACGTACATAGCCAGGTGTAACCACTGTTCGGTAAACTATCAGTTGGGTAACCAACGTTATGCAAGGTCAGTCCTTAGATGGGTGACCGTTTAGTGGCATTTGAACTGAGCGTCTCCGTGCTTCGGAGGGCACGTTAAAAGTCCGTCCCGGCTATTGTCCTCTAGACAGCAGTCGTTAAGCTAAGTCAGAGGCCTAAGGGCAGTTTGAAAACACTGACACCAGGTTGGCCACTAACCATACGACAAAAAAAAATCCAATATCAATACCGGTGTTCTACTCCAGAGTTCGTCGCGTCACTTCACTCAAAATGTCTGGCCAGAAAGGATCATTGTAATAGGTCAGGGGTGACAAACCATTTACCCCGCACGAATTATAGACATTTCCCTGGATTTATAGGTAAATATTAAATGTTACATATATGATGTATCCAGGCAATGGGACACTCCGGCGGAGGAGAGCGCGTGTCCTTTCCCTCTGGCGCCCACTCCCGCCCAGCTCGGTCGAGCGCCGCTGCAGAAACGACTCAGTCGAGGTAAGGCTATATTAATGTTTATTATGTTCAAAGGATCATGCAGGTAGGTTGCAGTTTCAGATGTACCCTCTACTACAAATTTCATAATTTTTATTTGAAATCGGCTTAACGGCACTTTAGAACGGTATTTTTTTTTTAAAGCTACCACCGCGTCACCACGCGGCCTTAAACAGAAGATCCGGCAAGAAATTCAGCAGGCTTGTCTTGATTTATTCACTTTTTTAAAAACGATTTTTGTCTTGTTACAATTTGATCAACATCAGCGACAGTGTGCCCTGCGTACAAAAGATAAAACAAGATAAAACAGAGACTAGGGTTTTTGTTTTTTTTAGGGTTACTAGAGCCTAGTCTGTACTTTAGTACCTTGTCATGGTAGACTGCAAAAAGAAAACTGAAATGTGTATTATTTTAATAATGCAACAGCGAATAAATTATGATGATAAGGTATGAAGTGTGTGTACATTTGTACTAAAACATTACAATGGACAATGCCCAACAATAAAATGGGTTATTTTAAATAATGATTATTTTCGTACTACAGAATAAATTCATATTTTCTCTACATTCTTCGGTAAATAGGTTACAAATTGTAGTAAAACTTAGAATTTAGCTATACTGTTTACGGGTATTATCCTTTCTCTCTGGCATAATAATATTGCGCTTATAATCTGTTTCCCGTGGAGTGATCTAGTAAGAATAGCCCCCCCCCCATTTCTCTTGCCATTGTGTGTCGTCAGAGGCAACAAGAAAAAGCAAGAAGACTGGCAAGCGTGGAGACAACCCCTCATTACTCCTTAGTAATGACAATGAGCCTTAGTAATGGGAAGCCTTTGTTGAACAGTGAACGTCATTCTGCTGATGATGGCCTCCTCCTTAAAAGGCAAGTCGTGACATTATCCACACGCTTGGCAGGCAACTTGAGGATCACAGTATAGGTGGTAGGTAATGCAATGGGAAGACGCTGATGCCCATCTTCTAGTTTTCCCTTAGTCGCCTCTTACGACACCCATGCACGGGGCGTCTTCTCTTTTTCAGTAGTGGACGTCTTTCGGCTAATGATGATAGTGACTCAATGGCTGCTGTTCGAGTCAACTCGTGCACGGGTGCTGCTTGGGGGGACTGGTCCGACTACTATCCCTTTGGCCGCCTAGATTGTTGTATTTTTCTCTTTCTCTTATTTGATCTTTTGAACGGCAGGAGACACTGTCGCTGATGCTGTACTAAAGGCAAACACTGTTTAAAAAAAAGTGAAAAAATGACAAGCCCGCTGAGTTTCTTGCCGGATCTTCTCAGTTGAGGCCGCGTTGTGATCCGGTGGTAGCTTTAAAAAAAATAATTGACCGTGCAAAAGTGCTAGCGTTAGGCGATATCCTAATAGAATGCGATCACTCTTAGTTACATCGTTTTCAATGTCGTATCGTTGAATGAACGACCGATACAATATTCGACTTTATCGTCAGTAAGCCTACTCTAAGTCATAAAGTATCGTATCGAATATTTGAATTTGACAACGACCCTAACGTCACTTTTACGATAATCTCGACGATACCTCGTAAGGTGTCGTCGGCATTATCGTTTCAATTTTCGCCTGTGATGTTATCTGATTTTAAAGATAATCTAGTTCATAAAATGTACTAGAAATTGTGTATTGTCAAAGGATACATTTAATAAGTACCTAATAGCAACTTTTACATATCGCGCGATCAGCAAGATTTGAAAAAAAAAAGTACTTGGAGACAGCTCGTAGATCTTAGAGGAAGAAATCCCTAGAGACACTTTCTTTCTCATTCACGCAAGAAAAGAATGCATTTATATGTGATAGAAAGAAACAGAGCATATGATTTTTTGTCCTTCAGCATCTGTTACGGACTTGAAGAAAACCGCATCAGTGGTGCGGGTTACTTATGAAGTTTTTTCGCGATCTAGCTTTGGAGTTTTTAAATTTAATTAAGAAATATTGTTTAAACCACATATAGCGCGCATTTTAATAAATATCCATAACGTGTGTTGCGTGTACGAATGATGATTGTCGGTCCTTATCGGCGGCACGCTAGCTAGATGTCACAGACTTGGAGGAAGACATCTAGATGCGTAGCATCCTCCAAGATTCTGTCCAAATTCTGTCTATGTCGTAGATAATATTATATACAGTTTTTTTTAAACTGCACTAAACATTCACTACGTTCACTCCGAACACCGTAAAAAAAATTAAATACTTAGTCTATGGTTACGATAATCGATGAGAAATTCGAACATTTGTTAGAGTAGGGCAGTTGCGATACATTCGGAGGAGTATCGTATCGTTTCGAATGTATCGTTGTCGATTTTGCGAGTAGACGCCCAGTTTCGTGTCAGTGTGTGTGTGTGTGTTAGGACACTCGTTCGATGTGCATATATTTGAGATGTCACCGCGCGATGTTTGCGTCGTTCGGTCGCGCGATGATCTCGTGATCGCATCGCCTTAAGCCTATTTGAAATAAACGATTTTGAATTTAATCAAGTTGTTTATTACCATAGGTACATCAACGGGTTCGACCGGTAGCAACGACCCAGCCACATCGACGGCGTGCTCCAGTGGCAGCATAATGACGTCATGCGCCGACAGTGTCTCGTCCAACATGCCGCTCTGCCCCACCGGCGGTAGTCCCCCGGCACCGCCCCCGCAGTCCCCGATGCACACGCCGCACGCAGACCTACCCAGCCCTTCGCACAAGAAGAGCCTGTTTAAGAAGGGCAACGAGGATGGACGGGACAAGTATGTATTTTAATCTCATTCATTATAGCAGGGAT
Source organism: Furcula furcula (assembly GCA_911728495.1). Taxonomy (NCBI): domain Eukaryota; kingdom Metazoa; phylum Arthropoda; class Insecta; order Lepidoptera; family Notodontidae; genus Furcula; species Furcula furcula. The sequence goes on along the minus strand of OU452261.1, from coordinate 10,889,768 downwards.
AGCTGTATAGGTGGAAGACAGGGGCGTAGCTATCGCCGTATCAATAGGCCCCCGCGCTACAGAGACCCCGAACTTGTGTAATAGAAAATTCGTAAGATGTTATCCACGATCTCACCTATAATCTTAGACCATTCATCTAAGTTAGTACATAACCGTTGGGGAAGAAAGGTTCTCGAGTGGCGACCACGAACCGGAAGACGCAGCGTAGGCAGGCCTCCCACTAGGTGGACAGACGACATTGTGCGCGTCGCAGGTAACCGGTGGATGGAAATAGCCAATTGTCGTTCATTGTGGCGTTCTAAGGGGGAGGCCTATGTTCAGCAGTGGACGTCTTCCGGCTGATGATGATGATGATGATTCATCTGAGTGGGTCATCCATTAAGGGGGTAACAACGGTAAAATTACAAAAATAGCCTTAGTTTAAAGAGTTCGATGGATCAATCCGCTATTGCATTGGCTATGAAAATTATATGTATTTATACCTCAGATCTTCAGCAAATAGTTTTATTGATTAGATATTGGATTAAATATAACGTTTTCAAGCAATATGTATTTAAAAAATGTACTACGTTGGTTATGAATTGTGTTAGCGTTCAATATCCGTTCATCGGATAGACGTCAAACTTGGTCTATAAAAAGCAAATAACCTATTCTACAATTTGTATTGATTACATTTCTTAATTTCATTCATGTTTTACAAGAAATTATAGAAAAACCACGTACGCGATGCATTTCCCCTTGCAGCGCCCCCGCGATCGCCTTCTATCAGTCCTTCGTGGACTGTTATGGAGGGTGGACGTGCTCGAATTTTTTTTTGACAGGACGGATTTAATTTAAATGATTTTGAACATATTTTTAATTAAGATATGTTACATATGGTATAATTATAACATTATAAATCATTTCAAATGAAATCTATACTTCTATATTTAATTAAAGATATTTTTATAGTAATACCATATTTTTGGTTCATCATAGAGTATGCGAAAGTATCGTAGCCAAGTATTATGCCTAACTTTTAAAGCGTATCAGAGTCATATAAGATCGTTGCTAATTTAAATCGTATTTAATACTGTGTAGGTCGACAAAATGACATACATTATGATATCCTTTACATTATGATTTTTTTTGTCAAAACATGAACGGTGTTATTATTACTATCATGTTGGTTTTTGCAACTTAGCAACGAGCCGAGTACCTGGGTGGTTTGCTTGGTGGTGAGCGACACGCTTACCTACGGACAGTTGCATTGGACAGTTGCTCGTCTTTTGAGACATCTGGATGGTTAAGTTGGAAGGGTACTTGTGTGCTATCTAGGTGGCGCCACTTTAATCTTAGATTTCTTCCGCTATAAGTAGAAGGTCACTGTAGCTGGCAAACAAACTATCGGACCAAAAGGCTATAATTATAGTTTTGGATGACAGGGACAGGAAGAGACTTTTCTATGGGTGGGTGCTTCGATGGGATCAGGTAATACCTTGTTACTTAACTAAGTTGCGTAACAATAAAGTGATGGTGTTGTTGGCAGGCACGAGAAAAAATACCACCGCGTTAAAATGTTAGTTACTCTAAAACCAGATTGTTTATTAGAATCAATGTCAAATGCTCCGCGTAGTTCAAACCCGCGATGGGTACAGAACTCAAGATGAAGTTACATTATGTACATAATATGACGTTACACTAAAAAAGGATTCCTTTGGCAGCCACGTATATTGAATAACAACACAGGTCCGTTGATTTTGTAGTTTGCTACCCTGACCGCTGCCCTTAAGGTCTTGGGGTCGATTCCCATACAGGACAAACATTCATGTGCATGAACATAATCTGTTTGTCTTGGGTCTGGGTCATTTTTACCTGTACTTAATTATGTAAAAAGTTAAGTATCTTATAGTTTCAGTTCGATGGTCATTATGGAGTTGATCATCAACATCATCATCAGCAGCCGAAACGTCCACTGTTCAACAAAGGCCCTCTCTCCCTTGGAGGGGAGGCGTTGCCATAATCCCCACGCCTGGCAGGCGGTTGGGGATCGCAATATAGGTGGTAGGTAATCCAATAAAAAGACGCCTCTGCTCGTCTTCTTGTTTTTCCTTAGTCGCCTTTTATGGACACCCAACGGGAGGAGATGGATGGGTGCTATTATTCTTATCACGGAACTAATTGTCGCAATAATAATTTATGTATTTTGGGTTTACACGACTTGGGTCGACGTTGGGTATCTGGTCTTGAGTAAGGTTGGATGCTAGCAAGCGTCCAAGTATCGGGTACTTGTGCCGCTCTTAAAGAGAATATACGCAATACATTAGAATAGGAAACATTACAGTTACACGCTTCTTTAGTAATACCGCTAGCATCTCATCAGGGCCACTGGCATGCATTGCAGCATCTTAAGTCACTCTCTTTATCAAACTCGAACATCTCAATCAATCATCAATTTCGTTTCAGTTCATTTTTCCTAGGATCAAAAAGCTTAACTATCAGATGGATGTTTATTGGTTAGAGAATTTGGAACTAATTCAGGAAATATGTTAAAAAGGTCCCTTTTGAAGAAAAAATCTACTTTTTAAGAAAAATCTATATTTTGAAGGCTCTGTTAAACGCTTTCGTTTTGACGTGCAGAACAGAAACCTTAGAACTTTGTGCATACATAGTTTCATTTCAAGTACGCTTACAGTAGTCACGGCGGATCTTTGTGTGTCTGAAGTTGGCTGCAAGACGCTGCGCAGTAGCTATTTTTATGTTTATGTATTCAGAACTCACAACTGTACTTGCGCAATGGTTCGCCAACCCTAACTTCAGACACACAAAAATCCGCTGTGACTATTGTAAGTTATAAGTAGTACGAATGTATATGGATTCCGAATGGCAGGTTCAATGTATTCAGCTGGGTCGAAGTGCGTTCCAGTTGTAATGGGAACTAACTAATAACCACCAACAATAGAATACAATGTATAAGTCTCACTAATCAGGCATTGGCCATTCTATAATAGACGGACTGAACCTTTGATATGAAGTTTGGAATATGAAATGTAATAATCCATATCCTGACGCAACACGTCAACTACGTTACCACTGTAAGGTGTTGGGTTTGACGGGCCCGTTGTTCTAGTGGTTAGACACCCTGTCCACTAACCGATGGGTCGTGGGTTCGATTCCCACCAAGTGTCTGGGTGTTATTTATCTATTTAAGTATGTATTTACAAAAAAAATGTATATAAGTATTACTATCAGTTTTCTGGTTTCCATAGTACAGGCTCTGCCTAGTTTGAGATCAGATGACCGTGTGTGGATTGTCCCAAGATATTATTATTATTATTTATCAGGTTGTAATTAGGTGGCACACCAAGGTATAAGGTATAAATCAAGATATAAAACAGTGGGTTACCGTTCTTAAACTGCATGAGTCTTGTTCTTTTCGTGCCACTAAGAAATGACAAAAAGCTTTGCCAGAGTTAAAATCGGTTTTTAACATGCATTTAAATAATTCATCAGTCATTTATTTTACGTACACATAATCAACAAAACAATCAAAAGTGATATAATTAAGTATATTTGCAAAATATATAATTTTATTGAAATTTCATTCTATAACGGAATAGGCAAAATTAACAAAACTCCATTTGACGCATCTGCATATTTTTAGTCTATGATTTTTCAAATGTAATATTCATATTTGCTGGTAGCGCCCTCTACGACGACAACTCTCGGCCGGAGCAGCCAGATTCTCAAGGTCATTGGCGCATGTTACCCCCTTAATCACGTGATGTTTTTTAGCAACTTTTTAACCCCTCCCCCCCTGGTGATGTTTTTAATTAGCAAAAAAATTTGTTTGGTTTAGAAATCGTGCATTCAACTAAAAATAAATACACGTTATGTCTTATTACTTCCCCTCCCCTGGTGATACTTCGTGATTTTTTTGGGAACCCCTCCCACTCCCTCCTTTCGAGCCTCACGTGATTAATGGACGACCCCTAACAGGAAAGGGAAACAAGAAGACGGACAGCAGCGTCTTTCGATTGGATTACCTACTGCGATCCCTAAGACGCCTGCCAAGCTTAGGCATTATCCAAGGAGAGGGCCTTAGTTCAGCAGTCAGTGTCTTCGGGCAGCGTATGATGATGTTGACAGACTAATAATCTTTACTGTATCTCCCCAGGGTGCTGGAACAGGTGAACTTCGAGCAGAAGTTCAGTACACTGCCACAGTTCAAGCCGGAGGCGTGCAGTCCGAGCGCCATGGTCGTGCCCAGGAGTCCCCAGCTGTACTTGAGGAAGAAACAACATAAGATGGGCATGGGTATGTTATAAGCAGTGATCGGAGTGGGTAGATTGATTTTTCGTACTCGCACCGTGATAGCATAACATGGACATACCATTTTTTCCGGTAAATTCCGGAATTTCGTAAAAAAAAATTATCATTTAAAAATACTTACGCAAAATTTTTTTTTATCTTTTCCTTTGGACGTCTAAAATCTATTATAATCATTTTAAAATTCCGGAAACTCGGAGGCATATCTATGATAACATAATATGCATTTCCTGTCAATGACGATGATGACGTCTCGAAAAAAATAACTATACAGGATGCCGATTTTGTCACCTGCAAGACTTGATATTTGGAGTAAAATATTGTATTATTTTTACCAAACGAGTTATTCAAATCAATATTGAACTGAAACAGTAGTATCTTTTTACCCGACTACGGAACGGAGGGAGGGTTATGATTTTAAAAAGAATGTATGTATATTCATCTGTTTCCGCATATCTTCTAATCTACTTAACATAATTTGAAAAGGAGGGTGTCGTTAGAAGCGTCTTCATTGTCCGCTGGTTATAGGCTATATAATATCACATTATTAGACTGCGATTTTATCCGTAGTCGGGTTTTAGTTATTAAAACTTATTACTATGCGTTTCAACTAAGAATGTGGTGTCCGCTATGATGATCGCGACTGCGGCAACTTCAACCGTTTTTTAACATTTTTGTACCGCCAGTAGAGTAAACACAAAATGAAAAATTTATTATTTATTGTAATATCTTATTTTGCTAGCTATGTTTGTTAAAACATCATTTTTAGTAATTATATATCTGAAATGGCGACATGCCGGTCACATTCTTAGTTGAAACGCATAGTACTTGTAACGATCATAATCGGCGATTATGTTTGAGAAATGCTTTATAATATGGAGAGACCAATACAAACTCTTTATTGTCGGTGTTTTTACAATAGAAGATATTTTCGTGTCCTGTTTGAAATCGTGATGGTCAAGCAGTGCATGCTTGACATTGTTATTTCTCCCCAACGTGTTTTTTGTTCGAGATGCAAGAAATGTTTGACGTTCCATTATAACTAAACAATTCCCTGAAGTGTTTGGGTAAAAGTATGAAATAAAACGCGATATAATCCATAAAATTAGATTTATGTCAAGAGAGAACTAATATGTTGGTCTGTTCTCTCCTGGTACAGAAGAAGAATCGACAGTTGTGACGCCTCAGCTGGAACCGGAAGTGATGAACGGCAACGGTATGCCGACACCTCATTCCTTTGGCACACCGCACACGACCACCAAGCTCGTTGGAAACACTTTCTTCGGGCCAGACTTCAATCTCGAATCTTACCGAGGTAACTTACTATTGTTATATATTCTTGTACCAACCAATTTGATATTTTTGTACGAAGTTGATAGAAACCGTGTAAGTTCGGAATATACTTGCTGAGGTAACTATGAAAATACCTATAATCAGTATGGTCAATACGGTTTGGAATCTTCGAATTCCTTGCAAGTTCCGCCCTCGCTCCAGGTCATAACCTCATATCGCCTCCGTATTGGGAAACCGTCTGAACTTATAGATTTGGCATGATAAAAATAATAAATTACCTATATTGATTACAGTAGTAATCAATTTACTGAACAAATTAGTTTCAGATTTTGCTTTCATTTGTTAACACGTTGTATATCTAGTGTACCGCAAGGTAGCGTTTTAGGATCTACTTTTTTTAGTTATCATACAGATGGTTGTAAATTACATGTGTCTTTGTTATATTTATTCATCATCGTACAGTATCATAGAGATGAAGCTACAAGTGTGTTAATGAATAGATATAAAATAAAATAGAATCTGAATTCGACTGTGGTGCTATAGCCCAGCCCTACAGTCGAATGATTAATTCACTGGAGTGAATTAATCATTCACGAACTCAATCGTGATGTGTAGTAATTGCTTCGAACCGACCTTGCCGTTTGTATGCCGGAATGTACCAGCCCGCTTAGATGTGTAGCGCCTCTTACTGCCGCACCTTCAAACGTCAATTATAGATAATTATCATCAAGTAATTTTTTGGAATCGTATGATTTTGACATTCGAAGCCAACTAATACTATTAACACGCTGATAATTAGTAGATATATCAATTATTTTATAATTAACAATCAAACATAATCATAAGAGGCTCCGAGAGTCAAAATAAACAGTTTTAAAAGAATGCCTTAATTATAATTAAAGTTAATTGACGTTTGTGAAAGCGGCAGTGTTAAAACTGCGCAGACTACGTACAAATGTAACAAACAAGGTCGTCGTTTATACGGTGTAGTGTCGTCCGAAGGCATGGAGGAGATGTCCCCGCGGACGCCGTGCTCGGCGGGCGGCGCGGGCGCGGCGGGGGCCGGGGCGGGGGCGGGGGCGGGGGCGGGCGCGGCGCGCGAGGCGGGGCACCGGCGCGTGCTGGAGCAGCGGCGCCACCTGGTGCTGAAGCTGTTCCAGGAGCACGGCATGTTCCCCACCACGCAGGCCACCACGCACTTCCAGGTACACCGACCGGCTTACCTTTTATTATTAGTCTTTCCTTTTTTTTGCGGGTGAAACCTTCAAAAGGTTCCCGGCAGCTGTGGTACTCGACCGGGGTGTGTGGGATTCTTAATCACTAAAACCCCCGCGGCTGCCGCATCGGCACATGAGAGGGGGAACCCCAGGGCTCTCCGGTGGGATCTGCACCAGGGCAAGGCACTGAGGGGTGGGCCCTCAGTGCCTTGCCTTTAAGCCCGCCGCCGGGGGGCGCATTGTAGCCCCCCGGGAACCAGTCACGGTGCTCACGGGGACGGGGGTCGCAACCCCGCCGCCGTCCTCCTCGGAGTCGCCGCAGTACTCAATGGACGCTCAAAGGGCCCACACCCCGAGCTTCCAGCGACTCCGAAGGACTGCGGTGGTACCTACCTGGACGGTTCTAGCACCTAGTAGTTTTTATTTAATATAAGCCAGCGCTTGACTGCAGTCCCACCTGATGGAAAGCGGCGATGCTATCTGGGATGTTAAAGCAGTCAACACCAATATAGTTGCACCTCTAATTTGAAATACCAACGTATTTCCGGTATATTCATTTCAATCTCTCAATAAAGATTGTATATGAACAGGCGACCCACATGGACATATTTCCGACCAAGATGGCGTTGCAGCTAAAGATCCGCGAGGTACGACAGAAACTGATGGCACAGTCCAACCTCACACCGCACTCGGAGACAAACACGCCTACAAGTTTGTAATCATTTCAATTTAAAAAATAGGCTATAAATAATAATATAATATCCTGGGACAATTCACACACGGTCATCTGATCCCAAACTAGGCAGAGCCTGTACTATGGAAACCAGACAACTGATACTAATACATATATACTTTTTTTTGTAAATACATACATATATAGATAAAACACCCAGACACCTGGTGGGAATCGAACCCACGACCTGTTGGGTAGCAGACAGGGTCACTAACCACTAGACCAACAGGCCCGTCATAAAATCATCATCATCATCAGCCGGAAGACGTCACTGCTGAACATAGGCCTCCCCCTTAGAACGCCACAATGAACGACAATTGGCTATTTGCATCCACCGGTTACCTGCGACGCGCACAATGTCGTCTGTCCACCTAGTGGGAGGCCTGCCAACGCTGCGTCTTCCGGTTCGTGGTCGCCACTCGAGAACCTTTCTTCCCCAGCGGTTATCGGTTCTCCGAGCGATGTGGCCTGCCCATTGCTACTTCAACTTGCAGATTCTGAGAGCTATGTCGGTGACCTTAGTTCTTCGGCGAATCTCCACATTTCGGATTCTGTCGCGCAAAGAAACTTCGAGCATAGCGCTCTCCATGGCTCGTTGTGTGACTCTGAACTTTTCTAAAAGGCCAGCCGTTAGAGACCACGTCTCAGTACCATATGTCATCACTGGCAACACACACTGGTTAAAAACCTTCGTATTCAGGCTATAAGTACTTCGGTTAAAATTGAACAAAAGAAATCGAATTTATAATAAAGGCCACGGCACACCGCTTGGGTGACGTATACTTTTTGTTTATACTTCCAAGATGGCTAGCAAGCAAGCGGCCCGCCTGATGGTAAGCAGTCACCGCAGCCTATAGACGCTAGCAACAACAGAAGAATTTAAGACATTAGATATTAAGTCTTTGTGTCCGGTAATTTCACCAGCTACAGCGCCCTTCACGCCGGAACACAGCAATGCTTACACACTGCTGCTTGGCGGCATAATATCTGACACTGCGGTGGTACCTACCTGGACGGTTCCTCGCACAAGGAACCTACCACCTAGTAAAAACGTAGTAACGTAACCGGTGTGCCGTGTCTTATAGAATTCCATACATTACAACGTATTGGTACGCTCTTTCGTCTACGCATTTGGTGTGCTCTGATTTTTAATATTAAAATTAAACTTTTCTGAGGTTTTAATCACTTAACAGCATTCAAGGTCGGGGCCCGCTGGTCTAGTGGTTAGACACCGAGGCTGCTTCCCAATAGGTCATGAGTTCGATTCGGTGTTGTTTATCTATTTATGTATGTATTTACAACAAGGCTCAATTCACACCAAGATGACAGCGCACTTTCAGTGTGAAAGAATTTTTAACTTTATCTACAATACGTAAAAGACCAGTATCACTTGAAAAGCGAGGCGCCGCGGGCGGTCGCGTGGTGTGAATTGAGCCCAAATGTATTGTAATAATAACCTCGGATAATCCATACACGGTCATCTGATCCCAAACTAGGCAGAGCTTCTTTTTAGGTAACTAGACAACTGATACTAATACTTATAAGGAAGTATAAGTAATTTTTTTTTCTAATTACGTACTGATATTTATAGATAAATAAGACCCAGACTTTTGGTGGAAATCGAACTCATGACCTTAGTTATTACTATCAGTTGTCTGGTTACCATGGTACTGTCGGCGCTTCTAATAATATGCAAGGACCACCGAAGTGGCTATGAGGGCGGCGGGGATGTCTGCGGTCCTTGCCACCAATGCTACAAGCCTTACGAACACTCACGAACAGTGCGCCTTCAATTATTTACGTTATAATACGTTAGCACAACAAATTCAGTTAAATTGTAAATTTTGCACAATACACACACTATTAAACATAGTGAACAAGTCTGCGTTTTCTTTTATGTTCTATCGAACAAGTACAGAGTACTTTGGGATCAGATGACAGTTTGTGGACCGTCCCAAAAAAGTCATCAGTGAACTTGGCAATGTTAATAATTAAGTCATAGTTGTTGTCATTATAAATGAAGCAATATTTATTTAAAACATTTCTTCCAGTAAACTCTCCCGTGGCGTCCGCGACGCTGCAGCCCACGTCTACGGCCAGTTAGCGATGCGGCTACACCATCTCCATTTTGGTGCGCGAATAAATATCAATGTATAGACGTCGACAGTCTCCGACATCGACGAGGTTCGCACTTTTAACTATACGGGAAATTATATGCCATTTGATTTTAAACCTTATGTGCTTAGGTGTAAATATCAAATTGAGTACAGAAAGGAAAGTAACCAAGTACAGTCTGTACACAGTATATAAATAAATAATATGTGAAGTATGGACACATTACGACCACGCCTATAATATATTGGAGCTAAAAACGCGTTTCTTACTACATAAATTAGTCAAGCCACAGTAGCGAGCTCCTGTAGAGTTTTTTGGCGTCGGTGTGCTTGTTGGAAGTGTTTCTACCGTATATATTATTTATACTGTGGATACAATTCCGATGCGCCAACTCGATACTAATAGATGTGTGTTGGTTTTGAAATATTAATTCATTTGAGCGGTTTTCTGCATATACAAAAGCACATTATGCTAAGACCTGTACTAGTTATTCTGGATCTGACTGCCGATTTGCTGTTGGAAGTAAATAATTATAATTTCGAGGACTGTCGACGGCTAAGACATTCGATATAGTCTCGTAATACAATGGAGTTGACATGATTTTCCGCAAGGATATTGTGACGTTTACAAAACATGCGTTAGCATTGAAATACAGTGATTAGAGATATTGTATAGTTATGTACTCGTTTGTGCTATTTTATTATTATCGCAAAAAAACTTTAATTAATAAAACGACAAAAAATGATAAAAAACTAATTGGTAATGTTAAGTACGCGCGAATCAAAGGTGCGAGGAACGATTGATGTGTTTAGAATATTCTATCAATGTTTTAATGCTGAGTTGTGTTTGTATTTACCGTTACTCAATTGAGTGCTACAGTAAATGTTGGGACGAACGTTATTTTATGCCATTCTATAATGACAACTGTTATTTTTTTTATGCGTGAATTGTACATTAAGCACGTTGTTTTATTGCTTGTAAAATCTTTTTGGGACTTTCCCTTTACACAAAACACATATATTGGGTCATCGCATAGTATACAACTTATTCAGTTTATCTAGACAATCTATCCATTTCTAATCTGCAAATGTTTTAAATCCAATTTCATTCAAAAATCGTCTTTATCGGCACGATCTCAATACATTAATTTATATATTATGTGTATTAAGTATTTTATTTGATTATGAATGTTTGTGTAATAGTTTAATTAATTAGTAGTCTAAACATACTTCTTAATAATCAGTAATATTAATTGATAATTAAATATAGCCCTTATCCTATTCAAGTTGAGTAGATAATCGTGTGCTCGAGTGTTTTGCACGACTTTTACCTTTTCATACGATCTTCAGTTCTATTTAAATTAATTAAGGACTATATTTAATAATCATTTGGTCTACACTGCTCCTTTAAAATCTGGCGTGTAATCATTTCCGTAAAGATTTTCTCTGCAATCAATTAGCAATAAAAGATAGCCTTACAAAGACATAAATCAAGTATAATATGTCAGTAACTTTGGGTACTTGTCGAGTGAATGTTTTATTTATATTATAGTCTTAGCTCAATTAAATATTGAGCGTATCGTGTGTGGAATTATTTTGTGGTAGCTCGAGTATTTGCGTAGGTTTCCCTTGTTTTCTTATTATATATTTTTTTACCTACAGGGTTAATTTAAAAATACTAAAAACCTCTTATTGCCGCACTTATAACGTTAATTACAGTTAATTGATCGTTAATCCAGTTCTTGAGATCAGATTATTCCGACACTCGCAGCCAATCAATACTTTATATTCTGAAAGTGAGTAGAGATATCGATTATCTCGTACTCGATAATGGAAGCTAGGGATAAACGACTGCAAGTCGAAATGATTAGATTTAAAATATGTAGTTAGAAATAACGATAATAGGCTAGATGACTAAATAATTCTATTTAGTCCGTCATTTAGTTTATCAAAAAATATTGGAAAAATATTTGTTTTCTTTTGTCAATAAAACAAAAAAATAATGATGAAGATATAGTGCGTCATGTTACGTCTGTATACAATCTTTACTGAGGCGTGGCGTCACGAGCCACCACTCCCGAACTTTGACGCTGTATATCTTTGGCGATTTTCTATTGATTTATTAAATAAAATAAAACCACGTATCCAATATGTTTTGATAATATAACTAACGGACTAATTAGTTTTTTTTTGTTACCCGTCATTATCTCCATTGACGTATATGAGTGCGGCAGTGAGTCGTTGCTTCTTTACATCATACTGAACGACGTTTGTTCTACCAATTTTAATATTCCGTAGTTTTTTATAACACATTTGATTCAAATAAAATTGCTCCTAATTTTTTACTGATGTAGCGTTTGTGTTCAATTACACCTGATGGAAAATGGCAATGCAATCTGAGATGATAAAGGATACTAGCTTCATTAGCATCCGACAGACGTCCGCTGTTGAACAAAGGCTTCCCCCCCTCTTGGAAGGGTGGGGTTGCCATAATCGCCACGCTTGGTGGGCGTATTTAGTGGCACCCAACAGGAGGAGATGGGAGGGTGCTATTCTTACCCGGACACACCATGGGTTGCTACTACTACTACATACTAGCGCATTAAATGCCTATTCACTAGCTTTGAAGATACCCACATTATAATCGGACGGGAAAACTGCGCAGCCGAACGATTCCACTCCTCACACACCAGTTGTAATATAATATATCTTGGGGCAATCCATATAGGACAGGTCTTGGGACAGTTGTATGTATTGTAAAGCAAATCGCTTAGTAGTAGCTGATGGGACGTTCACAACGTAAAGGTTAATGATTGAGGGTTCTCATGCCAATCTATGGAGACGCCAATTTCTATGTGTCGCAATAATTTTAATAAGTTTATATTTTAATTCATTCATTGAAGGTAGAAAAAAAAATGATAGAATGAAAGTGGTAGAACAAGCTTTGCTAAGTAGTATATGAAGAAGCTACCTTCAGGCTTAGGCGCGACGCGCACTTTCAGTGTCAAAGAATTTTAAGCTTTATCTACAATAAGTAAAAGAACAGTATCGCTTGAAAAGCGCCGCTGTCGGCCGCTGTCATCTTGGTGTGAATTGTGCCTTAAGAGGGATATGAAGAAGCTATTTCTAAAAGGTTATATTAGTTTTAAAATTAACCCTGCAGTACTCATAAAGGCAAGATGCTTGTTCTCGATTTAGTGGCAGAACTGTGAATTGAGATTATACTGAAACCGACATTGGTTTTATTTATGAATTAATGCATTTATAGAATTCGCCATGATACATTATATCTTAATAGAGTTATAATATGTATAGATCGAACGAGATACGTTTGAATGTGGCAACTCTGCCAAAAACGACAAGGATGTTTCGAAGGCTCGTTGAATCGACCGAGGTTCGAATATGCAATATCGGTGCGAACACTGTAATTATTGTTTGTCTCTAATTATTTGTATCATTTTCTATTTATGTTGTGATGTTGGTCTTCCAAGTGTATCAAATTTATTTCGTTTTATTAGATTTATAATCTACTTATTTAATTAATAATTATAATATTGTGTACAGTGATTTGTCGTAGACGTTGACATACAGATGCGCCCCAACTGAAGTGTGACTAAAGGTTCCACGCTTAAACGATCTCTAACTTCCGCACTCATAGAATTCAAATATCGTTAATTATCGTTAAGCAATTTTTACGAGCCTAAATATTTCGACTCATGGCTCTGTTTCTTTTTATTTTTCATTACTGAGAACGAGATAATAGATAATGATTTCTGATATTTACGCGAATACTACACATTGAAACGAAACTATTTTTTTTTGATTCGTGAGGCTATTGAAATTAAAAAACATCCAAATTTCAATAGAGGTGATGGCTGGGTGCTACCACCAGCTTGGGATCCTGTCATAAATATAATCAAATCCAAAGACAAGCATTCCACTGCAAGACCTCAAGATACTGTAAGCTCTCTGCGTAGATCGGACTAACAATAATAATTGGAAGACCTGACGGTACCCGAAGACAACTATGACGTATGGACAGCTACCACCTCAGTCCGCCCGTGACCATGAATGCTGTAAAGTATTCGAAATGTCGGGTAATTAAAATCATAAATAGACCGCGATATAATCCGTAAAAATTGTTTCATTTCAATGAGATAATAGATATCTCTACGGACTTCTAAAATATAAAGTATAAATTACCGTCGAGTGCCGAAATTATCCAATTTGAAGAACTGTATTAATGATAATTAAAATTAATTAACTTTTGTGAGTGCGGAAGTAATAAACTACGTTAGTATCTTATATCGTCATAATAAAGATACTTTGTTACGAATTTATAAGGGACTCAAACTATTTCTTATTTAATATGGTTTTAGCAGAGCATTTAAGCTTGGTATGTAAATGGCCATAAAGAATAAGGGCCCTGGATGCAATGCGCGAATTAATGTGATCCGACACGAATCGTAGACGTTTTAATACATATATCCGTAGTTTATTTGTGAGACAAATATCTTTTTTTCTATCTGTAAGCGATCGGCATAGCGATCCGTTTTTAAAATATAATACAATGATTTACAAAATAGCTCAAATCATTAACGACACTAGATAAATCAATATTTATACATTACAATAATCTCATTGTAAATATTAGCTGTATTCTCATAATAGTTGATAAGTGTACCCGGCTCTCAAAGTAATTAAGTTTTTATTTAGATAATACTATTATAGATAAAAATATGAATATATAATTTATACATGTGAAATTTCGGCCAATACAAATGTTATGTATATCAAAATTGTATTTTTAAATGATCTCTTCGGCGTTAATAGTATATAGATAATTGCTTTAGGAGTCCGGATGTGAAATGAATTTATTAATAATATAAAACTTAAGAGATATTTTCGCACTGTTATAATCTTATCTCGATAGTCGCGCAGTCGTCGGGGGACGTGCCAATGCCTTTGTTTTTTAATGGAAATATTATCTGGGCCCGATTTTCTAGTATAAGCCACTCCGAGGTGGCGGGGTTGCGACCGCCGTCCCCGTTTTCTTGGGGCTATACGCCTCCTGGTGACGGGCTCAAACGGGGACGGGGAGGCCTACCTACGCTTCGTCTTTCTGTTCGTGATCGCCATTCGAGAATCTATCATTGTTCGAGCGACATAGCCTGCTTGCTTGCAAATCCTGACAGCTATATTTCTCCGCGATGTGACTATGGTTCTTTGGTAAAAAAGTCGAGGGTCAAGGTAAAATTGAGATCGAACGTTGGCCTATGTTAATATAAAAAATACCAGTCAAGTGCGAGTCGGACTCGCGAACCGGGGGTTCCATGCCATCTTTGGACGTATTAAAGTATTCATGTAACACTTCAGATAGCAAAAATACCAAACCGCAAAACTAAGTTTGTTTGTCGAGGTTATTTTAGGATTACTAAAAAACTGTACTACTTAAGATCATTTCATTTTTTAAAAACTACGTGACATAAACCAAAATAAAAATCTGTTTTGAGATGTGCAAATCAAGTCCATTCATATGATACTCGATATAGTAGTCTCACTTTGAATTTTTGGTGATCCATTTCTACCCCCATTATAATAGTAAAAGATTTTTTTTTTCATTTGCAGTGAGGTTGGGTAAGTAATATCTAAAACTATCCAAGATTCAAATCGATAGCATCAGTGGTTCCTAAAATATATAGGTGTGACATACAGACAGACAGACGAAGTCAGACCATAAGAAGTTCCTTTTTTTACCTTTTAGGTATGGAACCCTAAAAACAGTCATAAGTACACAGTACATACATCAGTAAAAGTTTTATGAGACATGGAGGAAGGTGTTAGCAGAAACAACCGCTCCAAATTAGAGTAACTCAACTGGGAAAGTACCTAATACCACCAATCCACAATACGTAATAGCGAAGCCAAGAAGTGCCACCAAACCGTCGATGGTAAATGCGTCGACCGAAACAAGACAGTTTATTGTCAATGATAAAGTTTTATAAAACAGTCTAAACATTAGACTAGTTTATTTTACAGTTTACGAAGTACCGATAAACTACACTCCAAACCAAATAAGTTTGAACGTTAACGCGGCAGCAAAAAAAGGTTGGTAATACAAAGTTGATTTGCTGACGCGCCTAGTTAACAATGTAATGCGTTATGTAGTTATTGAGCCGCAAACGAACTTGTAATCGCGTTCAAGCTTATTTGGGATGGAGTGTATTTTAATAATTAATAGACTAGTTTATCGGTGGACTTTAAACAAGTTTATTCTTCTACAAGTAAAAACAGTCGAAAAAGCAGTATGTACAACGCCCACCCCTAGAACAAGGTGCCAGTGCTTTATAAGAAATCGCCGCGTTGTTGGCTGAAGGACCATGGTTATGCCATTTTACCGCTAGCATAGCGATACGTTTGATACAGGGTTTGACAGGAGCACATCAATAAGCTGGTGCGTTTCTTTCCTGCAAGTTCAGGTGGATGCAGTCAACCGCTCGTTTATATTGAAAAGCTTATCCCGGAAACATACTATGCTGTCGAGTCAAAAGCATATCGGTTACATACATCTAATATAGTTAATGGCATTATTAGGGTGTCTCTTGTCGCAGCGCAATACGCTAAATATATCAAAAGTCAAAGTCAAAAATAGTTTATTTCACGCTAGCACTTTTGAAAGGTCATGGTTTTTTTTTAAAAAGCTACCACTGGATCACAACGCGTCCTCAACTGAGAAGATCCGGCAAGAAACTCAGTGGGCTTGTCATTTTTTTAAACAGTGTGTCATGTTACAATTAGATCAGAGCGACAGTGTGTCTTGACGTTCAAAAGATCAAATAAGACAGAAAAAAAAATACGAAAAGTACAACAATCTAGGCGGCCAAAGGGATAGTAGTCGGACCAGTCCCCCCAAGCAGCACCCGCGCACGAGTTGACTGCTCGCAGCAGCCATCACTCCCCTCAACCATATTGGAGGGAAGGGGGTGACCCGCCATACGTAGGTATGTTACCGATATGCTTCTGACGACACGACAGCATAGTGTTTCCGACTTTACGCTGATCTCATTGCACGCTCAGTCTGGGCATTGATTAAATCATGACCAGTCGGAGGACGTCCACTGCTGAACATAGGCCTTCCCTTGGAACGCCACAATGAACGAAATTGGCTATTTGCATCCACCGGTTACCTGCGACGCGCACAATGTCACTCACCGTGTCCGTCAGGATGACCGGACCACAGCACGGATTCACGTGAAACTTTACCAAGATTTAGTACCTATTTTGTACTATTTTGTACCTATGTTTAAATATTTTGTACCTCAGTAATAACAAAGTTATTTAATAAATAAAGTGGGAAGCCATTCTGACGTCAGGATGGCTTCCCACTTTTTACTTTGGGTGCTTACGGTCCATATATTGCTGAAATCTTTGCATAATAATTTAGTACCTTTTTTGTACCTACGATAAATATATAAATACTTAATGTATTCCTTTTAAAAATTACTTTTATTTCATTATAAACAATTATATATGGAGCATCATTCATCTGACATTTGTCTGACATATTATAATGTAACATGTAGTCCCCTATCCTGCGAAACAGAGCAAGTATTCAGTATTTTCTTTAGGGTATTCCGACCCCGCTTAGCGTTTCGTAATTCTCCATCACGGCACACATTCATGCAGTAACAATCATGTGCTACATTCGACCCTCTCTGATGAAATTTAATAGATCACATTTGAAACTTCATCAAAATTTAACAACGTAACCTTGAAACGGCGGGCAAATAATATTATTTGAAGTACCTGTTTTTGAAGTTAGAATTGCACAATTTCTTAACTTTTTTCAATTACGATTACATATATTAATATAATATTCTGGGACAATCCACACACGGTAATCAGATCCCAAACCAGGCAGATCCTGTACTATGGGAATCAGACAAGTGGTACTAATGCTTATATTTACTTTTTTTTTGTAAATACATACTTAAATAGATAAATAACACCCAGACACTTGGTGGGAATCGAACCCATGACCTATCGGGTAGCGGGCAGGGTGTCTGATGACCGCTAGACCAACAGGCCCGTCATACATATTTATTGTAATAATGACAAAAGAAACTGACAGATATTAAATGTGATCTGTTAAATTGGCCCTACTTTAGGTAAGTTTTGCACTTCCGAGTTGCTAGGAAATTTCGAGGGTGGGTCCTAGACATCTATCAAACACGGCGGCAAGTCTTTTTTGTAGTCATAAGCACTAGCCTGGCTGCAATCCCATCTGATCCAAAACTTATTAAAAGGATATTTACTCCCTTGAAAACACCCACATTACATTGTCAGACGAAAAAAAAAACAAAAAAGTTGCGCAGTAAATTAGTTAATTAGGCGGACGGAGCTGCATGGGACAGCTAGTTTTATATAAATAAAAGTACATAAATAAAAAAATATAAAAATATATAAATCAAAAATTATTCATTATAGAATAGCATTTTATACAGAATATATTATTTTGAAATGAAACTAATTTTACGGATTATATCGGATTACGGATTGTATTGCCATATGTTAGAGGGGTAACAGACAAGATTGGCTATATCTTAAAGCGAGCTTCAATTAAAACATTTTTCAAGCCACCAAAGAAGATTAAGTCAGTTTTACCATCAGTCAAGTGCCATATACCTCTACAAGATGCAGGAGTATACAAACTGGATTGTGACTGTGGGCTCTCATACATCGGGCAAACAAAACGATCGGTAAAAACCCGTGTAAAACAACGCTACCTGCCAAGGATGATTCGTGAGGCTATTGAAATTAAAAAGCATCCAAATTTCAATAGAGAAGATGGCTGGGTGCTACCACCAGCTTGGGATCCCGTGATAAATATAGTCAAATCCAAAAGCATTCCACTGCAAGACCTCAAGATACTGTAAGCTCTTTCTGCGTAGATAGGACTAACAATAATAATTAGAAGACCTGAGGGTACCCTAAGACAACTATGACATATGGACAGCTACCACCTCAGTCCGCCCGTGACCATGAATGCTGTAAAGTATTCGAAACATCAATAATAAACCCCAATATACTCCGTAAAATTAGTTTCATTTCAATGTGTAATATTCGCGTCAATATCAGAAATCATTACAAAATATATTATTTAATTCTAGCAATATAGTATATAATCTTATATGATCTGTAACGGGCACATTCTCATATGCTTGCGAACTTCAGGAAATTAATTTAAAAAATATTACTAGGAAAAAATCAACAAAAACATTTATTTAATAACAACATAAACTAGTACACTTAAGATGACTTGCAATAACTATGGCTGGCTATGCAAGAGTAATTTACTGGAAACTTAAACAGTCTATATCTCTTAAACTACTGAACCAATTTTGATATCGCTCGATCGCAATAGGATTTGTAGTTTCTAAGAAATACGGGGAGAAACCTACATACATACGTACACTCATGAATTTGGTATACTCATATTCACTCATAAATTTTGTTTATGCCCACATAGATTAACATATTATGTAAATATTACTTATTTTTATTAATATTACATACATACACGTCGAATACAGAACTACTCATTTTGAAGTCGTTAAAAAGGGAATCCTTATGGCTGTGCATGGTATGACTTCGTCTATCTGTCTTGCCACACCTATATATTTCAGGAACTACTGGTCCGACTTCTATCCATTTGGCCTTTTAGTTTGTCGTAATTTATTGTTTTCTTCTTTTCTCCCTTGCTTTATGTTTCGAACGGCAGGACACAATATTGCTAATGTCGATTCATTTGTAACAAAACAATGTTTAAAAAAAAGTGAAAAAATGACAAGCCCGCTGAGTTTCTTGCCGGATCTTCTCAGTTGAGGTCGCGTTGTGATCCGGTGGTAGCTTCTAAAAAATGACGATTCAAAAGTGCTAGCGTTAAGCCTATTTGAAATAAAGATTTTTGAGTTTGAGTTTATCGATTTACGTACTTACCCAACAACGAAAGTTTTAGTCAAATCGTGGTAACCCATCTGCTCCATTTTTGTTTGACTTTACATATTCTATGTCGTATGTATGTGGTGATGATTTAATACTTACTATACTAATAGCCCACCACTGTAACCGACTTGCAGCCATCGTGGGAACCCCCTGCTTAGGCCTAAAAATAGTCACCAACGGTTTGTGGTCGGTAATTAATGTAAAACGTCTCCCATATAAATACTGGTGCAACTTTTCGAATTAAAACATTATAGCCAGCGCCTCGCGTTCAATCTGAGAATAGTGTTTTTCAGCTACGGTAGGTAAGTGCCCAGGACACATACACAACCGGTCGCTTACGCGCCCCGCGGCCGTCCACGCATCCGACCCAAACTGTAGCCAAAGTTTAAGTTCCCAGAGAATCAAGGTGGCAGAAGTTTTTATCGTCAACGTTAGAACTAACAAATGTATGGGTTTTACTCCTCTTCCTGGATGCAGAAAAGGGGACTACATGGTTTGTGAAATATAATATGTCAGATGAATGATGCTCCATATATAATTGTTTATAATGAAATAAAAGTAATTCTTAAATGGAATACATTAAGTATTTATATATTTATCGTAGGTACAAAAAAGGTACTAAATTATTATGCAAAGATTTCAGCAATATATGGACCGTAAGTACCCAAAGTAAAAAGTGGGAAGCCATCCTGACGTCAGAATGGCTTCCCACTTTATTTATTAAATAACTTTGTTATTACTGAGGTACAAAATATTTAAACATAGGTACAAAATAGTACAAAATAGGTACTAAATCTTGGTAAAGTTTCACGTGAATCCGTGCTGTGGTCCGGTCATCCTGACGGACACTCACTCACCTAGTGGGAGGCCTGCCTGCGCTGAGTCTTCCGGTTCGTGGTCGCCACTCGAGAAGTTTTCTTCCCCATCGGTTATCGGTTTTTCACTTCAACTTGTAGTCTGAGAGCTATGTCTGTATTGATTACATGCTCAATCGTATCTAAGAAAATAGTAAGGGTTTGGTACGCATCCCCGCTTAGTCAATTCATCATTGTTATCATACATTTTTAACTCATAAATAAAATAGAACTGTTGTTACCAGTTAGCTCTTAATGTACGTGACTCACATTATCATCTTATTTCGTCCCTAATTTGAATTAGCTATTCGTGTCTACGCTTGCGTCAAGTGTATTGTGATTAGTCAATACTTGTTATAAGTATTTAATATTCAGGAGTGCAGGGTAATTAATTCAAAATAAGGACAAAGCGATAACTTTGTAATTTTTCACTACAGTTTTCCGATATAGCACCTAACTGCCGCCACATTTTCTCTAAAATATAATTACACATCTTTATATTGTTTTATTAAATAATATTCATTAATATAAAAGTGAATTACCTTCACGAGATAATTGATATCGATTTTCAAAACGAGTTTGATTTCAATCACTCATCAATCACGAAATTATGTTAAAGAGCACATTATTTTGTTTTTTTTTGCACTCTCCAACATATGTGTTTTCATACTGCTATCCGAATAAATAAAATTATTTCAGCCCCTACAAATTATAAACATTAATATTTAAACAAACTGCATTCGTTTTATTTTAAAAATACATTTTTAACGGAAATTTTTATGAAAACATAAATGTTAAATTATTTAAATATATTGTTGCAATATACATTTAATAAATAATAATAGTTTTGTTTCATGGTTTAAGATTGTGATGGTTTGTACTAAATGTTTCAATTTGTTTTAAAACTGTCCATTTAAAATAGTTGACCTCTTGTTGATGTAATTTTAGTTTTGATAATATGTTGAGATTTGAGTGAATGTCTTTTAGTGTGTTATTGTAATAACAAATATGAAAAATCTTAATGGAAATAATAAGCTGCATATTTCTTATGCCTTATTGACTTTCAAGACTTACTTCTATGAAACCCTAGCAGCTGTCATCATGCTATCAGTAGATAGTGTGTTTCACATCTTAGGCTTTGTCAGTCAATAAACAACAGATAATAGGCAGTTTTCTTTATTAGACTGAATTAACTATGTTGCATAACAAGTTAAATGTTATATTTTAAGAAATATTAGCAATTATTTCGAAAGGACATTTTAAATAAAGCATTTCATATTCGTTATTTATTTGTTCTACATAAGGCATTAGCGTAATTGTTTAGTCAAAATGGTAAATGTAAATAATATCTTGTTTAAATGATTTATTTAGATTTTAAGTGTTCAATTTAATGTATATTAGATTGAATTAGACAAAATGTCGTCATAAGAATAGTATCTGAACCAATAACCACTTTTACATGAGCATGTTTTAAAAAAATTGTTGAATCCAACTAATGGACCAATAAGTGGCACTTTAAATTTTAGACATTGTAATCAACAACTGAGCAAGAATAGCAACCAACCCACAGTGTTGTGGACAGTTTGTTCAAGCATATTGGATCATTGTATGAACTTATGTTAATACATAAAAACCTCGAAAACATTCCTTTGTTTTATTCAGATAATATGGATTTCAGGAAATTAAGCATACTTGTGATTTTTTTGATTCCAAATAAGAAAGGTTTTGGTAACAATAATTTATTAACATGGTAACATTCTACAAGTTCATTCTGATTTAGCATCACATGGATTTCCCAAAGCTTTGATAAGTAGGTCAGGTTTTTCGGCTTCCAACATAGACAATGCTGCTTGAAGGTCAATATTGTCACCAGGGTCGGTTATTACCAGGAATTTCAATGCAGGCATCCGTATTAGAGCATAAACGCAACCTACACACAGTTGACAGCCACTTATGTCAAGAAACTCTAATGTGCTTCCATTTTGGCCAGCTAGTCTGTCAATGCACCAAACGTCTACATGTTTGTTGTCCTTTAGTGACAGCCATTTAAGAAAATGGAGGTTTTGAAGGTTCTGTATCCCTTCATATCTGATGCCATTGTGGTGGAAATGTGTACAGTCTATGGCTTCCACAAAGTACCCATCAACATAACGGTCAGGAAGTTTCAGGGTGATCAAATCCCCAACAATCCATTTCTTTTCACCTTTTAGTCTGTGGGAAATACAAAAAAAGTTTGATTTCTATAAAAAATAAAATCCATCAGCAACTAGAAGTATATAAGTTAGTCAAGAAGAACAAGTTTCCTACAGTATCCACCATACACCATAAACAAAGGGTGAAATTGGTCTATCATACAACTTGTGTGAAATCAATTAGTGAAATTTAACGATATAAAAATGTATGGATTATAATTGTGTAATATGTGATTGATCAATCAGTTTCCAAGTACTCCCCAGTTCCCTTATTACATGTAATGTGTGCTTGCAAGCATAACCTAGCAGGTTGCACAGTGAGAGCCTCCTCAAACAGTAAAAGAGGATTTGCAATACACAATAATAAGATGGCAGGTTAATTCTTTACATCTTGTGTGTAGGTGAATATAAAAAAAATGCAATACCTAGTAACAAGACCTTTATCAAGCCGTGAATCACTAAAATTATTGATCTTCTCAAAATTACCTATAAAAATATTCTGCTGAGTGTAAATATCTTTCATTTAAATCATTACCTGACTGCATTGCTACGGTAACAGAAGAAGTGCATTGCTGCTAAGTTGGAACCCAGAGTAGCAACCCTTTTTGGTATAAATTTCTGATTCTCTATTTCCTGTAGCTCTTTCATATTTGACCACCAGTCTTTTATTTTTTCTAGAGTTATATCTGGTACTTGTGACATTACCCTTAGTATATCAGGGCTGGGATTCTTCTCAATAAAAACTGATAGTTTGGTTCTAAATTCGCCATCACGTTTTATCCAGGGTTTTCTCCATTCAGGGTAAGGTTGTCCGTAGACTGTGCGAGGCTTCCTGCCTTCTTCCTCGCGCTGATAGATAGATTTATCACAGTAGTTTCGGGATATTGCATAAACTGGACGACATAATGCGCTGGTTCGTAAAGAGAGCGCCATTCCGTTACCAAATGCAACCTATTATTTACACTAAATTACTGCAGCCATAAGTTGTAATTTGTCAATATAATGCAAAAACTACCAATTATTTAATAAATAAGAAACTTTCTAACCACAGTATTTTTTTTTAAGGTTATGTTTTTTTACGTTGTTTGACAGACTTTTTTTTTTTTTTTTTAATATTTATTTTTACGGCTCTGGGTACAAGCCCTTTGCCTTTCAATTATTTTAATTACAGTTCAATTTGTATTTCATATTTTTATAAATGTTCTACTGTATTTTTTACGTATTTGTAAATAGATTTGTAAAATTTTGGATCTCGTAATAACTCAGTCAAACAATTTGGCACTTCTTGTGAGTTTTTGGACACTTTGTCTAGTTCTGTCACTAAAATTAGTCTGTTCATATTATAAGTTGGACATTTGAGCACAATATGTTCTAAGTTACACATATCTTCACTACATTTGTCACAATTTGAATTTTCGCGTAGTTTTAGTCTATATAGGTGGGTAGGAATCCGACAATGACCAAACCTCATTCTATTTAAAGTGGTGATAAAATTTCTTTCTTCGACATGTTCCATCTTGTGGTACCACGGTTGGGCGGGCGGGGCTCTTTGTATCTCTGCATACCACTTTCCTTTTTCTTTACTGACTTCCGACCAATAGTCATGCCACAACTGTTTTAAATTTTCGGCTAGTATACTGTAAAAGTCAGTGTATGGTATCTTTATAAGGGCTGAATGATCTTCATCATATTGATTACGAGCTGCTTGATCTGCTAATTCATTGCCATATATTCCACGGTGTGAGGGCACCCATTTAAATACAACTTTTTTTCCTAGTCCATTTAGTTCACTAACTAATTTAATGATATCATAAATGATATAATTTAAATTATATTTAAGAGTATGACTATTTACAAGGTTAACAGCACTTTGACAATCACTTTTAATTACAAATTTTTCCCTATTTACAAATTTTACATGTATTAGTGCTTGGTAGATAGCGTAACATTCTGCAGTAAATATACTACACCGACTATCCAATTTGTAGCATTTCGAGACATTATAATGCGGATCATAAAATGCAGAAGTTACTCTATCTCCAGTTTTGGAACCATCCGTGAATAGAGTGTACCGTTCCGTATCATGCGTAAACTCTTCAATACAAGTAGAGCTATTTACAAAATCATCAAATTTTACATTATATACAGGCCAAATACTACTTTTGTACATATTTACAGTAATGTCTTGTAAATGAATAACAATACGTAACATTTCAGGTATTTGCCCAGACTGAAGTCCTTCACCAGTGACGTATGGTCCGAAATTGACAGATGTCATTGGGTGTCTTGGAAGAATTCTGTTTAAAACTGTCAAGTTATTTGAAGTCAACAGTTTCAAACAAAATTTTTCTGCTAATTGTAATCTTCTAAAGGACAACGGCAATATACAAGATTCACATTCCATGCTGTTAATGGGAGTAGAACACATAGCACCGGTTATTATTCTTAAAGCTTTGTTCTGAAGTATGTCAAGTTTACGCAGTAGCGACACATTTGCATTCATATATGCTGTCGAACTGTAATCAAAGTGACTGCGTACAATACCTTTATACAGCATGGATAAAGTTTTTGGATCAGACCCCCAATGAACACCTGCCAATGATCTGAGTACATTTATTCCTCTACTGGCATTTCTGATGATATAATTTATGTGATTTGTGAATGTTAACTTCTCGTCTAAGCAAACTCCCAAAAATTTTTTCTCATGTAGCCTTGGAAGAGCCGCACCATTGTATTCAACTGACACAGTACAAGACATTTGTTTTCTAGAAAATATTATGACTCCACTTTTACTAGGGCTAACATTCAACTGCAACTTATGATTATATAAGTTATTTATTTTATTTAAAGCACTATTTAAACGATGTGCAGCAATATCTACATTTTTATTTACACTATATACAACAAGATCATCAGCAAACTGTAAAAAGTTTACATTTTGATCTGATAAATATTTACTAATTTCGTGTGTGTAAAGGTTGTACAACAAAGGTGAGATTGTTGCACCTTGCATCGTGCCTTTGTAGATATGTCTAGGCCCATGCAATATATTATTATATTTAACATACATAATCCGGTCATATAGAAAGTGAAATATCCATTTACAGACGTGTCCTGGAATACCAATGTTTGATAAGATGCCGACAAGCACAGCTGGTTTGACATTATCAAAAGCACCCTCTACATCTAAGAATGCAGCAACAGTGGAAGAGTGACTATGGAAGGAATTCTTAATATCGGCTATAAATGCTGTGAAACTTTCTACTGCACTTTTACCCTTACGAAAGCCAAACTGTTGTTCAGGTAAAATTCTATTACTTTCAACATACCAGTCTAGTCTAGCTTTAATCATGCATTCAAAAATCTTACCAATACAAGATGATAAAGAAATAGGTCTATAGGAATTAAAATCATCAGATGGTTTATCAGGTTTCAATATAGGAATGACACATTGTGTTTTCCATGCATCAGGAATGTTCTGTGTTTCCCAAAGAAGATTGTATAAGTTGAGTAATATTTTTTGGGTATCAGTATGCATATTGTGTATTAATATATAAGGTACATCATCTAAACCAGGAGTAGTGTTTTTTCGTGACTTAATAGCTAAAATGAATTCCTTCCATGTAAATGATTGTGAGAGAAAGTGACCTTTAGGGCTACCATTCTGATTAAAGATTATAGATAAGGCATCATTATTTATTTGTTTTTCAGGGGGTGATGGAGGAGCATATTTGTTAAGAAAACCTGGTATCCATTCATCATTTTTGGAACTTTTTTGAATGGAAATATTCTTAAATTTTCTTATGTAATTCCATATATTGCTAACAGGTGTGTATCTATTAAATGACTCACACAATGTTCTCCAACTATTTCTCTTTTTTTCACTTATTAATTTCTTTTTCTTTGCATCCATTTTTTTATATTGAATATAGTTATCAATTGTTGGATTGGATCTATAAAAATTTAAGGCATTTTTGCTGTTAGTAACAGCTTCTAAACATTCATTATCCCACCATGGAACTGGTTTCCTTTTAATGTGTTGTGTGGTTTTTATTAATTTAGGAATGCATTTATCCTTCACTTTACATAATATTTCATAAAATTGATTATAACTAGCAATAGGGTCTGTAGGATTCATGTGATAATTTTCAAATGCAACTTTAGTTTCCAAAGTATACCGAGTCCAGTCAACTTTAGAATATAGATATTTTTCAGTTGGTTCACCTACTTCATATTTTGATATACATGTATGAATGTCTATAATAGTGGGATAATGATAACTGCCCATAGGATCATTGTGGACATTCCATTCACATAACGGTGCGATTATAGGACTTACACATGATATGTCTATAGCTGATGGATTATGATTAGCAGTACCAACAGTAGTTGAACTTCCAGTATTTAAAATGCACAGATCTCGTTCATCTATCATATTATATATTTCAGCACCACGAGAATTTGTAGTGAGGCATCCAAATGCAACATGATGAGCATTTAGATCACCTGAGAGCAATATAGGATTTGGTAGACTGTTTAATATATTTTTAAGTTTCCTGCATTTTAATCGCCCGCTAGGGCTACTATTTGGTGGAGAATAGACACATAATATAGTTAAATTACCCGCATCAGTACTTACAGTGATCGCCACCGATTGTAAATAACTATAAAATGGGGTAGGAAGTACTTTAAATTTAAAATCAGGTTTTATTAAAATACCTACTCCTCCATGACCATTTAAGCCGTTCTGACTGATAAATTGATATCCAGGTATATAAAATCTACTATTGTCCTTTAACCATGTCTCATTAAGTAAACATATGTCCACATCCTGTTCATTGAGATAGTTTATAAGCAAAGGTTTTTTATTGTTAACACTTTGTACATTAAATTGACTTATTCTTAAAAATTGTTTATCCATTTTTTAGCTTTTTAAAAAGTACGTCTTTAATAACAGATACAGTAACTTTTCTATCCTCATTTCCTAAAGCAACCAGAGCCGATACTAAACTCATAACAATGTTGTCGTTTTTCAATATTTCTTCAATTAACTGATCATTTGTAATGTTAGGTTTCGTTTGAATATCTTTGTTAGGGATGGTAGGGATTATGGTAGGGTTTATAGGTTTAGTTTTGGGTGTGGGAAGAGCTGGATATTCAGTGTAATTATGTATGTTTGTTTTTCCAGATACTGCCTTAGCATAATTAGTTTTATTTTTCTTTTCAAATAACTTTTGTAATTTTATAGGACAATCCCTTGCGATCGCCAGATGAGGCCCACCGCAGTTTATACATTTAACTGCATTATCTTTATTACAATCGGTATAATGATGCTCACCTGCACAAATAGAGCACATTTGTTGAGATTTGCATATCTTAGCTCCGTGATTGAATTTGAAGCATTTATAGCATTGTAAAAGTGGAGGTATGTATTCATATACGGTATATCTAAATATATCTAAATATACAGCCTCAGGAAGTGTATTCGCTAAGAAAGTAACACTGACTGTGCCAAATGGTTTAATTTCATTGTTTACTTTTCTAGTAAACCTACGTACAGATATAATTTCATAAGCAGAAGTCAATTTTTTAAATAATTCCTCATTACTAATGCTAGTTGGAACAAAACGTAATACACCAATTTTTTCCACCGCTCTTGCAGGAATATAGGCTTTGTATGTATTTTTCTTCAGAAAGTCCTCATTGGTTAAAAAGTTATTCGCGTTATTCGCTTGCGTGAAAGTAACAGATATTTTATTTGCATTCAGCCTTTTAATGTTTTTAACACCTTTAATTTCATTTTTGAAAAGTCCTGCCGTGGCTAGAGGATTTTTGTTTCCTAGTTTGTCTCCTTCGACGAAGACACAAAACTCTCCTTGCTGACTGTTTTCAGGGAAAACACGTATGTACCCGGGTTTATTATATTGTTTATAAAAGTCCTCACTCTTTTTTAGATGTTCCTCACCATCACCTTCGTCCTCCGCCCCCCGTGGTCTCTTGGGAGGTGGTCTCCGCTGGTACCCCGAGGAATTATCCCCGGGGGGATCAGCCATTTTGACTACACTATGTACACTATATATTTAATATTTACAGTAGAACTAAGATTATTTTGTACAAAATGTCTATTTATAAGAATTTAAAATAAAAATTTTCGTAACTTCGCGCCTTTATTCTTTGAAAGCCCGCCAAAAAGTCCTGTTTGACAGCAGGGTTGCCAGATATCTGCTAACTCAATTCGCCTATTTTTGCCTACCGAGTAGCCTAAATCGCCTAATATATTTTTTCTTGACAAATAGCCTAATTCGCCTAAAATTTTGTACAGTATATTTAGGCGAAAATAGAGAGCACACTGAAAAAAAACATCTCTGTCATACAGCGAGTTGGAATGAGTAACTTAAATTAACACAACCTCGCTTTTTCGAGCTTTTCGGGAACTTTGCACATCGCTAGTTTAGAACGTGTTCGCTTAAAGGTGCAAGTTAACTCGACCGGGTAGTAGAGATTTTCGGGATCGGAACATTTCCGAGGTTTGTGAATACAGACCCCAGATTCGTGACGTCTCATTGTGGCAGTTCTAGGCAAGGATAGGTTTTTTTTAAGAACAATCCACACACGGTCATCTAATCTCAAACTAGGCAAAGCCTGTACTATGGAAACCAGACAACTGATTAAGTGTAATACTTATATACTTACTTTTTTTGTAAATACATACCTACTTATATACATAAAATACCCAGACACTTGGTAGGAATCAAACCCATGACCTATTGGCTAGCGGCCAGACTGTCTAACCACTAGACCAACAGGCCTGTCAATTGCATTCTAGCAAGTAGTATGGAAAGAACCTGAGGATTCCTCAGTGACGAAAGAATGTTGGATCTGCATATTAAGTTTCGTCTAAGCAACTTTACATTTCTTATAGTTGAAGGTAATTTGTTGTAAACTCACTTAAGGCATTCAAAATTCAACTACACACATCAAAAGTGTCTAGGGATCAACATATATTTTTGCAATAACTTTTCTCCTGATTGATATTAATTAAAATTTTCTTTAAGGATTCATCAAATAAAGTGTTTTCGTTTGTCACAGTAACGATAAACCAAGTCACCTTTGCATTAATAAAGAAATTTGCCATTTTCCTAATAAAGGGATTTTTGACATTTGAACCACTAACACAAAAGTTCGAAAAAAAGACTGAAATAACAGTTTTCTTTAAAATTTTATTGGGTAACTTAAACAATTAATAATCCGTGTTTCTACCGCGAACACTAACAACACAAGAACATCGGTTTGGCATACTCAAAATGAGTTCATCCAAATCACGCTGTGGAATGGCCGCCCATGTTCGTTGCAACAACAAAAAAAGGTCTTCTTGCGACTGGATATACTTCCATATTCGGCAGAGCTCTTCTCTGTAGCATATCCCATGCATGCTCAATCGGGTTCAAGTCTGGCGACTGAGCAGGCCAGGGCAGGACATTGATGTTAGCTGCGGCGAGAGTCTGTCTTACAACTCTTGCGGTGTGCGGTCGTGCATTATCATGCATTAACTGAAATAAGGGACCGATTTGCACTTGTAGAGGAACGATGACGTCTGATACAATCGTCTCAGCATAAATTTGAGCGTTGAGGTTGCCTCTGATCCAAATCAACTCAGTTCTTCCGCCGATCCAAATACCCGCCCATACCATGATGGTTCCACCACTATAAGGATGGACTTCCTGGCAGGATTTTAATCGCTGTTGGCGTCCAGGGGTTCTCCAGTGTCGTATACATCTTGTATCCGGTCTCATACCAAAACGAGACTCATCAGAAAAGCACACGAAACGCCATTGTTCTTCTGCCCAATTTCTGTGTTCAAGAGCCCATTGATATCGAATCCTACGATTGTGCATTGCTATAGGTGGTACCCGTAGCGGTCTTCGGGAATGAAGGTTCACTTCATGCAAGCGGTTTCTGACTGTTTGGTCGCTAATTAAGTTCCCTGAAGAGTGATGAAGCCTCACGGCTAACATCATGGCAGTTATTGTTGGAGCTCTTCGAGTTAAGATTTGAATATATCGGTCTTGTCTCCGTGTGGTGCAGCGATACCGTCCTCCATGGCGCTCAGCCACGGTACCAGTGCTTCGGTAACGTGTCCAAAGTCGACTGATAACACTCTGACTTGTATTCAGAGCTAAAGCCACAGTACGTTGCCGGGAACCAGCTTCTATCATTCCCACGGCTCTGAGCATTTCTTCCCTGCTTAAATGACGTCGCCGCTCCATAATAACGTTGGTTTTAATCAGTAGTAGGGAAACAGTAGCACTAATAATGTCTTCAATGCGTTGTATGTTTTTATAGGGAAAATATTGACAGCTGATTTTCATCTTTTACTCGAATTTGATTCACAGTTCCTGATTCAAATTATGAAATGCACCAAAAAGGATCCATATAAATTTATAAAATCATAAATTTATTACAAAGCCACATCTCAATCTCAAGAAATCCGCTTAAAAATGCTTGATCCCTAGACACTTTTGATGTGTGTATCTCAATATCTTACTTCAGATGCTGGAAAAGTAATGCTTTAAGTGAGTAATAATTTTTAGTGAGTGAAATGACGAATATAATTATTATCATACGATTAGCTGTATTCTCAAGTAAGAGACTGTAATTGTCTTATTGAGAATAAATATCTTAAACCATAAACCATAGAAATAACAAGAAATTATTTAATTTTGAGGTAATCCTGAAGTAGCCTAAAGCGCCCGTTCCTTTTTTCCTAGGTAGCCTAAATGGCTACTGGTAGCCGATTGGATTTTTTGGTCGCCATTTGACCCCCCAAGGTAGCCTAAATGGCGATAAATAGCCTAATCTGGCAGCCCTGTTTGACAGACTGACGGGCAGTGTTGCCAGGTGTAACTTTACAAATAAAATCCGGAGTTCAAACAAAGAAATCAGGAGATTTGGATTGGAGGGGTAGGAAAAAAAGAACAGATTCGATAATTTATTTATTACTTTTTAATGCAGTATACTCTAAATAAATTACTAGTTTAAAAAACTAAAAATACACGCTTTTATAAGGACTACTGCACTAAAAAGCAATAAATAAATTATCAAAACCGTCCTTTCTTTCTTTCTACCCCGTGCTTGTAATTTATGGATTATATTTATGTGTAAAGGCGTGGGGCGCCTTTTCTCTGCAAATGATTATAAATGATTGTCATGTGAATACAAATACTTAGCGTTCTTGAAATTCGGCAGAAATGTTAAGCTGTTATTCAGAAAAGGCGCCCCACGCTTTTACACATAAATATAATCTATAAATTACAAGCACGGGGAAGAAAGAAAGAAAGGACGGTTTTGATAATTTATTTATTGCTTTTTAGTGCAGTAGTCCTTATAAAAGCGTGTATTTTAAGTTTTTAAACTAGTAATTTATTTTATACATTTTAGTCTTAGAAATTTTCGCCTAAACTACGGATAAATTTAGCCCAAGTATTGATTAGGTCCTCATTAATGGTCAAAGTGAAAAGAACTCTTCAAAAAAAATCAAATGAGCCCACACTCGATGTGTTTACTAGCAGCCAATCCAGGGTTCCGTCACCCACCTTCCTGTTCGATCATCAGGTCCAGAATAATGGTTAATGTGAAAATAACTCTTTAAAACAAATCAAATGAACCCAAACTCGATGTGTTTACTAGTAGCCATTCCAGGGTTCCGTTACCCACCTTCCTGTTCCATCATCAGGTCCTCATTAATGGTGAAAGTGAAAAGAACTCTTTAAAACAAATCAAATGAGCCCAAACTCGATGTGTATACTAGTAGCCAATACAGGGTTCCGTCCCCCACCTTCTCCAGTTCCATCATCAGGTCCTCATTAATAGTCAAAGTGAAAAGAACTCTTTAAAACAAATCAAATGAACCAAAACTCAATTAGTTTACTAGTAGCCATCCAAGGGTTCTCTTATCCACCTTCGAGCCCCAGCATCAGATCAGCTCGATGATACCACATTATTGCATTGTCACCGGTCCTTGATACATGTGCAAAATTTCAAATGATTTGGACGTGTAGAAGTGACTCAAAATTGCATCGCAAGATTCCATTACCATCATACATACATACAGGTCAAGCTAATAAAAGCGTGTTAAAAAGCTTGTATTTTTAGTTTTTAAACTATTAATTTATTTTATTTTTAATCATACTAAGTATATTATTTCCTATCACCATTGTAACAGTGCTTTCTGCAAAAATAAATGCTTTGGTTTGATATGATTTTGGCGCCCTCTGAAGCTGGCGCCCGGGGCCGGTGCCCCGGTTTGCCCCCCCCCCCCTAGATCCGGCCCTGCCCCTGAGGTGCTCTTAAATACGTCGCTCCCCTTTCAGACTGAAGAGCTATAAGCAAGCGCACGTCCTATTTTCCCTTAGAGGAAGAAAACAATAGAGGGCTGGACACTTTCTTTCTCATTCACCCAAGAAAAGAATGCGTTTATGTAGGTTACGTGTGATAGAAAGAAACAGTGTATATGATTTTTTGTCCCTCAGCATGTGTTCGATTTTTCCGCGCCGTGGGTGCGAAACAAATTTGACGTTTGCTCCCACTTTGCTCCGTGACAATTTTATCGTGGTTTTAATATTAAATAAATAACTTAAAATTCAATAAAAAACTAACTGTGACATTCCTGTGTGTTGTGGAAATCCTATAAGAATCGTGCAGTGCAGTATTATAGGCTGTAAAAGTGACAGTGAACGTAAAATTAGTGGAGTATCGTTTCACAGGTAAACGTGAATTATTATGGCCAATTTAGAGATTACATTTAGAAACTAATACATGTAAACGACTTATTTAGATCTTATTGCTCTAAATTAGTTACTATTTTACTTGAAAGTTACGTGTAAGATCGATAAATTCTTGTTTTTCATCCATAACCTAAAATTTTAAGTTTATTGATCGCCATTATCAGTGTTGCCAGTGTATAAAAGAGAGACTACCATAAATAAGTGGTAAATTATTATTAAGTGCATCATACACGATCCCACATGCTGGGTGCATCGAAGAATTTCTCAGATTTCCCGAATTTATTTTTATGATTTCCTGAAAATATGGATATTTGTATACTGTGGATAGCAGCAACAAAAAGAATTAATTAGGTTGATAAAAGTTATTCCCGAATGCTTAAATATTCAGAAATAACGTAAGCGCTCAAGTAATTCGTCCAAGGCTGCGCAGGACGTATTCATTCGTTATTTATAGGCACAATGGTCATTGTACATTTAATCGTGCTTTTACTATATGCATGTTGTTTAAATATATGTATGTATGTTGTTGGTTACAATTTATTGGTAAATTTGTCTGAATTATAAATAAATAGTACCGACGTTGAATAGTTTGTTTCATTTGCCCCCCTGTTATGTACCTATCTCGCTTGACAACTAAAGTGATGATCAATAAAGCAAAGTGACTATTAAATAACTATCAAATGATTCATTTGGTATTGCCTAACTTGAATCACCAATAAATACCAAACACACTTTCAGTAGACATCAAAGTTTGGTGGACAACTGAAGCTTGATAGTCACTTTGCTTTATTGATCATCACTTTTTTTTTTGTAGGAATAGTACTGATTCACCGGACAAGAGGGCGAGCGCTTAAAGCGCTCCAGCCAGAAAGGTTTGGGTAGCGACTAGCACAAGGGCACTTCAGGGAGGCACGGCCTCGGCTTGGCCTGCCGCTTAGAGAAAATGAGTTTACCACCGGTTCACAACGCGCCCCCGCTGAGAAGAACCGGCAAGAAACTTAGCGAGGGGATGCATGTCGAGGTCGCATGCGTACGGATCCCTTCGGCCTCGCTGGCGAGACCGGTGTCTGTGTGTTGATGTGTTTACGACTCTTGACATCGTTGTCGGTGTTGGTGTTGTGTCATGGTCCAGGAGGACGGATATCGGGTCGGGTGGGTCGAGCAGTACATGCCGCGGACGGCGGCGATGTACGGCTGTTCGACGATCTGAGGGACCTGGCCGCTGCCCAATAGGACATGGGTTCGATTCCGAAGGATTCCGAACAATTGTCTGGGTGTTATTTATCTATTTAAATATGTATTTATACAGTTTACAAGTATTTGTAATCATTTATCTGGTTACCTTACTAAAGGATCTGCGTAGATTGAGATCAGGTGGTCATTGGTCAAGCGTAGATTGTCCCAAGATACTAGTACTATAGATTTGTATATTGGAGAAATTTACTAAAACTTACCCGGTAAATGGCCATAGTATGTATTATATTAAGTTATAAGAAAGCCAATTTTTGCCTACCTCTCTGGGAAATAGCTTAATATTGTTTTTATTTCTTAACTTTTTTGTATGAGGCTAATAATTATCTACAGTTCTAAGCCACTTTAATCACCACGTGATATCACCCAGGTGAACAATGTGGAATAGACCTTAGCTACAGCATATATGATATTAAGTGTACATTCACTTTGTAGCCTCCGTCGTGGGTTCGAATCCTGCGAAGGGCAACAAATTTGAGTAGTTGTTCCTTACTGGCTAGGACAATGCAGGCCGATGACCTGATTGTCTGTAAAGTAAGATGATCCATGTGTCGGGATTTGCGATAGAACGTATGCCCGACTCCTGTCCGTCAAATTAAAACGCCGAGCTTTGGTAATAAACACTTATAATCAAATTGAGAGAGAACAACTTATAATACAGTGGAGTAATCGTAATAATTAAAACATGTCATCTTTTTGACAGCCCCTTTGGCGTTCCGAAACCGTGATCCGAGATACGCCACACATGCGTCGGATGGGCATGTAAAAAGTCGGTCCTGCGCTTAACTTCTCCCCAGTCGTGTCGGTCTTCCGTCCTATCGGATTATGAGAGGTACCTATTATATAAAGGAAGAGAGAGTGCACTTGTGTCTACGCAAGCACTTGTGCACTATAATATCTCCTGCGTACATGGCTGATCTTGTGAAAGATTGGCCGCTGTGGTCGTTTCGGCTAGGAGGACCTTATTATAACAATCACTTTCGTACTTTTTGCAGACTGTCATAGATTAAGACGATATAATGTAAGAAAAGCAAATGTTGTGTCAAAAAAGTGGTTTTTGGTTAGGAAAGAAAATATAATTTACAACAACCTCCGTATTTGCTTTACACAAAGGGTAAAATTTCCCTTACGTGGCAACTCTAAATTTAGTATGTACTTATTTTTCTGTCCTTATCGGCGGCACGCTTGGTATATGTCTGTATTATATTCTGTCTACGTATTTTCCGGTGAAGCTGTGTTATGGCCATTGTAGATGGGCAACATCACCTTAATTAATAAAAAGAAAACAAAATTTTTCCGACAAGGCAAGACTGTCCATAGATTATAAGTAAGTATAAAGCTACGTAGTCGTCTACGTAGTAAATAACATTGCGATTAAGTTTTTTATTGTTTTGTTTGGGTGGGTTGGTACCTCAGGTTGTATCTCCTCTAAGGTTGGTACCGAACTAATAGTACTTACGTGAGTGTGTATAGTGAGGCAGTTCTAAAAGGCTTAGTATAATGTTCTCATCCATTATAACTTAACGTGGAAAACAGCAATGAATGTTGGTAGCGGAAACCATTCCTTATTCTCATTTCAACAAGTTTTTTTTTATTTAAGTCTGTGTGAAAATTTAATTATCCCGTCTCCTCGTCTGGGACGTTAAAGCTTAGTGTTTTCATCTTATTTTCACTTGAGAAGTGCCTACCCAATGAAGTTTTTCATAATAGGTCTTTGAGAGAACATTAATTAATTTTCTTAATGTAGGTAGGTAGTATTTTCTTAATAGTGGTACTAGATAATACTTCAAGCAAAATGGTTTAGATAGATAAAGACGGTTTTATTTTGTGATCGATCTCATTGATATTCAACATTTGGCAACGATTAGGTTTCGATAAAAGCCGGTTAAAAAGATAGGATTAATCAGACATTATTATTAGGTACACTATTTAAGCAGGAGGGTAGAAACCAGTTGATGACTGCGATCGTAAAAAAAATGTCAGTTATTATAGACAATTTTCGTACACACGATCTATAAAACTGCAGAAACGGTCTGCGCAGTCAAATCGCTACGTTATATCGTTGTCGCGTGTACCGGGCATTAAACGCCTAAATTTAGGAAGGTGTAATAATGACCCCTTGAAAACAAACGCTGCTACACTGATTGAGTGACTGAATTAGGACAGTGTTATCAGAAGCTTATAACTGGCTACTAAATTGGTTTCTGAATTCAGAAGCCTCAATTTAGAAAGATGTAATAAGCTAGCGTGACTATCAATACTTTTAATTACCTACTGCGGAACCTGCGAAACAAGTAGGTAGTTATATTAACGATGGAAAATAAACTGCACGGCTTTGTATACCTACCCAGAAACGCACTGAAAATAAGGAATCTAGCACATGCTCATGTGTTGGGGAAACCATTGTCGATAAGTTTATATAAGATCTATTACTAGAACATATTTCATCAACATTTAATGTAAGTATTTGTAATAGTACAAAATCAACAGATATGTTTAAGCATATTATGTTTGCTCTGGGTGGAAATCGAACCCACGACCTTGTGTGTATTATATACTTAAGTAAAAAAAATTATTTTTGTAAAACCCGAATGTCTGACAAAATAAAATATCACAACGTGTAACCAGTTGTAAAAATACGATATCGTAAATCTCGGGCCAGTGAATAGCACGCCGATACATTATTCGAGCGAGCAGCTGATTTACCGCTTTCAGTAAATAATATCTATTCCACTATGCTGTCTGGGGTAAATCCGTGAAATCCGCATAGCTCACACACACTAACCTAGGCGGCACGGACGGAGTGGACCAGTATGACTCCATGGCATTGAGAGTAGAGATAAAGATTTTAATATGGATCCCCGTCAAAGCAAATACTTACTAACAAAACTATGAAACAAACGCAAAAAAAACACATAAACTTAAAACATACACAAAGCGTTCTGAAAGTAAAAAATGGCGGTCAAGTGCGAGACGGTCTCACGCACCGTAACGGTATTTTTTCCATTTTTGATTATCAGCAAAATACTACGTGAAATAAACCAAAATAAAATCTATATATATAATATTACTTGTCCTGTCTGACTGACTGACTGATTCATCAACGCACAGGCCAAACCGCTGGACCTAGAGAAGCTGAAATTTGGACAGTAGGTTCTTCTACGTAAGCATCCACTAAGAAAGTGTTTTTGAAAATTCCACTCCTAAAGGAGTTAAATGAAGTGGCAAAAAAAATTGCGGGCGTCGGCCGCAGGGAATTGCTAGTATTAAATAAGACTGGCAGTGACAGGCTGCTAATACATTTAAATGGATCATTTATGTTGAAGGGATTCTCAAATGTTTCCTCCTGAAAAATGGTTTTTATTATAAACTAGCTGACCCACGCAGCTCCGCCTGCGCTATTTTTACGTTAATTAAACTTTTAATAACAGACATTCGCATGGAATACATAACCTCCTTTTTTATAGTCGGTTAAAAACTGGGACCCACTTTTTACTTGCTCTCCGAAGCACGGACCCGTTTAGTTCAAATGGCGTTAAACGGTCACCCATCTATTTAATGACCTTACCTAACGCTTAACCCGATCGATTACAAAACCTTGATTACAACTCTCTATGAGTGTTCCCTTACTAATATTTCCTATATTATAAAGAAAAATTGATAAAATCGGACCAAGCGTATAACCAAGTACCCATTTTGACTTTAATCCCCTCTCCCAAAAGAACCGTGCTAGATTACGGGATAAAAAGTATCCTATGTCCTACCTCGTAGTAAGATCTCAAATCATGCCAAGTTTCATTTGAATCCATTCAGTAGTTTCGGCGTGATGCTCAGCCGTGATACAGACAGACAGACAGACAGACAGACAGACAAAAATTAAAAAAAATTATATTTTCGTCCTCAGTATCGGTTATAGAATGCCCTCCAAATATAATTTTCAAAATATCTTCAATGTACAGAATTTGACCTGTTACAGTTTTATTATAAGTATAGATCTATGTGAAAAATCGACACGGCAAGTGATCCAAGTAAACGGAAAAAAAAATGTAAGTAAGTATATCATCACTGCCGCACAAGAAGAATTTAACAACACTATTAATTAAGCCATTTCGGCCATGCCATGCTAGAGAAACTAGACACACACTCCAATTAAATTATCTTTATTTCTTTCTTTTTACACTCGAAAAACAATCCTTTTGCAATTTGGGACTATCAGATACAGCGAAGCACATTGTCGTATAATTAATTGTCGATGTGTTCGCTAGAGTCTACTCGATAAAATATTCATATATCGTCTACAATAAATATATATTTTATTGATATTGCACAACCGCCGATAACATTCATTCGATTGTAAGTTTGGCGGATAATCTATTGTTGTTTTCTTCGTTCGGAAGCAAGAAAACATTGGTAACATCTTGTTCCCCGTATCTATCTTTTTAGAAGAATTCGTCGTCCTAAGGAGTTTTATGTTATGTATGACGTGTACCTTGTCGAAACTTTTATACCTAGTCAGGATTTTTGTTATATTAGATATTTACTGCGCTCCTGTCTGTATCTTAAATACCTAACAAATAGGCATAATGTTGTCTTTTAGTTATGCGAATATTACACATTGGAATCAGACTACTATAAAAGTAAAAATAGGATAGGATGGGATAGTAAAATCTAAAATAAACCACGATAAAATCCGTAAAAGTAGTTTCATTTCAAATAGGTATCAATTATGTATTAATTACGCACAAAAATCTCCGACTGCGCCCAAAAAGAACACTCGTTATTTAAATCTTTTATTGGGAACCTATAAGTAAGGTAAAACACCCAGTGTGCGACAACGCTCCATTGTCCGACATTTAAAAAGTATATTAAAAAAAATAAGAGCAGTTTCTCCTTTCTGAATGGATTTCAAGAATAAACAATAAACGCGGATTATCTAGTTGTCATTGCAAATGACATTTCACACATTCGGCCATTTTTAAGAAAATGGCATGGTATAAGTTTCGACCGCAAGTGATCCTCCATCGTAAGTCTAGTTTTACTAGTAAAATCGTTAAGGAGGTGACTAAGATTTATTGCTCATAACTTTTGTTTTGCTGTATCGAAAATGTTATTTATTTATAAAATTAAGACATAAATTGACTAGTTTTTAATAATTGTTTGACAAGGGTTTGGTTATAATAAAATAAGAAAACACGCCTGTCGGTCAATGGAGTTTTTTTCTTCGCTTTTTCCAAATTTCGACACATGTCGGAACTTTTTTGTTTATTATGTTTTGCACTTTATTTTATTACTTGGCTATGTTTCTTCAGCAGTCTTAAAATATAGTTCTTTCATTTAAAACATCAAACTGCATCCAGTGGTCGACAGTTGTGTCGATGATTGGATATTCCATGTGTTCCAATAACCGACATATTTTGCAAAAATGGCGCCTAAAAAGATACACGCCTTTTCAAATGGCACAGACGATAGAAGCAGTCAGTCTGTTCGACTTCAAAATGCTATTGGGTGGAAAGCACGTCATTTGAGCACCGTAATGCGTTGGTACGCAGAGTTTAATCGAGGCCGCC
Source organism: Furcula furcula (assembly GCA_911728495.1). Taxonomy (NCBI): domain Eukaryota; kingdom Metazoa; phylum Arthropoda; class Insecta; order Lepidoptera; family Notodontidae; genus Furcula; species Furcula furcula. The sequence goes on along the minus strand of OU452261.1, from coordinate 10,849,450 downwards.
TCTCCATGATAAAATTCGTGAAGGTCGGCTCTCAACTGCAGTCACTGAGAAAATATGGCTACTGTCATGCCATTTACGGGGCCGGAAGAGACCGTCATAGCTTATAACCAGCACGTGAAAAAAATGCCCTTAGACCAATCCAGACCAATCAGGTACTTATGTTTTCAAAAATAGTTTGACCAAATGAAATGTGTTTAAAGTGTACACGAACACCAGAGTTAAACTAACCCAGCACTACTCTGAGGACATCCCATACATCAGCCTGTACTAGATTGGAATGGCTCTCAAACAGCTTAAAACAAAAAGGTGCCGGGTGAAGACGGAATCACAACAGAACTTCTGAGAGCGGATGGAAAACCGGTACTTTTAGTCCTCCAGAAGTTATTCAATTCCGTCTTACTCGAAGGTACTACGCCAGAAGCATGGCACAGGAGTGTGGTAGTGCTTCTCTTCAAAAAGGTGATAACACCTTATCGAAAAATTATAGACTTATCTCACTCCTGAGCCATATGTACAAGCTGTTTTTGAAACGAAGGAATAGCACGAACGCTGGTGTAATGATTTCCAGCCTAACGAACAAGCCGGGTTTCGAAAAAGCTTTAGCACCGTATACCACATTCATACGCTCAGTCAGATGATACAGAAGACTAAGGAGTATAATCGGTCATTATGTCTAGCGTTTGTTGGCTACGAAAAACCTTCGATTTAATCGAGACCTGGGCAGTATTGCTGTCCCTCCAGCGATGCCATATTCACTACAGGTATCAAAGTGTTGCAACGACCACCATGCCGATCCGACTACAGGACGAGAGTACAAAATCAACCCGATTGAAGAGAGTTGTGAGACAGGGAGACGTTATTTCTCCGAAACTGTTCACGAACGCATTGGAGGACGTTTTCAAGCTTTTGGACTGGTACGGAGTCGGCATCAACGTCAATGGCGAATACATCACTCGCCTTCGCTTTGCCGATAATATAGTAATTACGGCAGAATCACTGAAGGACCTCAATACGATGCTCAGCGACATCAGTAGCGTTAACCCAACCGGCGGGTCTTTAAAATGAACATGGACAGGACGAAGAATATGTCTAATGTCCATGTTGCATTCATACCGATAGTCGTTGGCAACGATACACACGAAGTTGTTGATCACTATGTCTACCTTGGATACATTTAGTGGGTTCAATTTCGACAAAGAGGTCGCTCGAAGCATCCAACTTGGCGTTTGGGAAACTTGGTGACATCTTCTCATCTGAAATTCCGCAGTGCCTGAAGACAAAGTTCATTCACCAATGTATGTTGCCAGTGGTGATAATATGATAATGAGACGTGGTCCTTAACAGCTGGCCTTTTAGAGAAGCTCAGTCACACAACGAGCTATGGAGAGAGCTATGCTCAGAGTTTCTTTGCGTGACAGAATCCGTAATGAGGACATTCGACAAAGAACCAAGGTCACCGATATAGCTCTCATAATCTGCTAGTTGAAGTGGCAATGGGTAGGCAACATCGCTCGAAGAACCGACAACCATTGGGGAAAAAAGGTTCTCAAGTAGCGACTACGAACCGGAAGACCCAGCGTAGGTAGACCTCCTACTAGGTGGGCAGACGAAATTTATTTATCTTTATTATAATACCCAGTTGTCGTTCATTGTGGCGTTCGAAGGGTGAGGCCTATAGTCAGTGGTGGACGTCTTCCGGCTGGTGATGATGATGATGAATACCAATTTATTAAAAACAGTTCTACAATTTATGTTAAATATTTGATTAGTTAAAATAATTCATACGTGACAAAGAATAGTGGAAGTACGTAACGGGATAAGATCATTTACGATTTTTTAATACAGAAATATTGTTATAATAGTCATTACCTACTTAACTTTAGATGAGTTTAAGCATGCCACACACATGTACATGTCCCTGTTTGTTTATTATAATTAAAATAATTAATGTACTTAATAATACTTTTTTTGGGCATGGTGTTAAGATGCGGTCGATATTTGGGTGACGATAAATAGAATATGTCGATTACTAGATCACGATTATTGGATCATGTCGATTACTGGGTGTCGATATATAGAATTTCCTTGTCGATAACTAGGCCAAAAAGAGCCTAAATCTATTTTGATTTATTGATCTACTTATTGGTATTACACTCGTTTTTACTTGATAATATAGAATGAACCCTAAACTTATACCTAGTGCATGAAAGTATCGTATAATATCATCAATAAACTAGATATTTAAAAAAATGTTCACTTGCGATCCTTAAAGTGTCGATGATTGGGGGTTTTACCTTACCTATTTAATGTTTTAGCTAAGTTTTTTGAAAATATACAGGGTGTAAGGGACATCGTACCGAAAACCGATACCAGGGATCCAGTCCATGATTCTGAACATTCTAGTGTTGAAATTGTTCATCGGCTTTTACATGAATTTCCAAAAAAAAATGCCGCTATTTTTAATAATATTAGGATAACATCATTATTGGTATAATAATAAAGCCTAATTTCAATTTCAAAACAATAAATTACTTATTTGTGCAAAATTAGCAATCATCAGCAGCCGAAAAGTCCACTGCTGAACAAAGACCTCTCCCTTAGAAGGGAGGGGTTGCCATAATCTCCACGCTTGGCAGGCGGCTTGATTGAAATTAGCAATGTAATTTGAAAAATAAATATTATTCCGCTCGTATTCACTACATGCTAAAAAATTAACAAGTTAGTCATTTGTCATTTTCCATATTAATAAATGGTTTCTGTAATGTTAAAACGGACAATATGAGACATCTTATATGTATAAAAGTTTTCGGTACGAATTCCCTTACACCCTGTATGTACTCTCTCTGTATGTACATTACATGATTTAAAAAATTCCACCATCCTTTTTCTAGAATCGGACGACAAGTCGCACGGCGGCTACGGACCCTGCGTAGCCGTCCCGCGTAGCAATAAATGTATGAACACCGGAGTGTTGGCTGATCGGTGGCCAGCCAAACATATTTGGTAGTGTTGATTATGACATAGCTACCAATTGTCTTTGGCTGGTCACCGGTCAGCCAGCCAGCTCATACATTTATCGCTATGATTTTGATTTTGTAGTGAAAAACAGTCCGGACTAATAATAATAATATCTTGGGACAATCCACACTCGATCATCCGATCCCAAACTAGGCAGAGCCTGTACTATGGAATCCAGACAACTGATACTAATACATAAATACTTTTTTTTGTAAATACTTAAACTTAAATAGATAAATAACACCCAGACACTTGGTGGGAATCGAACCCACGACCCATCGGGTAGCAGCCAGGGTGCCTAACCACTAGACCAACGGGTCCGTCGAGTAATTTGCGTTGATAATACGTACAACACTGAACTAATTTGCCTGGGTCGGTTTTTGCGGATAGTATACAGGGTTACAGGAAAAGTCGTGCTAGATCCGTTGAGGGCGTGGAGTACCCATCATTTCTGACTTATTTCACTATGAAACACCCCACCCTAAACTTAACCAAAATAAAAAAAAAGTAAAAAAAAAAATAAACTTAACTTAAACAAAATAAAATTTAATAGCCTAAAAATCGGCAATTTTCAATAAAAAATTTAAAGTCGAAAATCTCGAAAAGGGTTAAGTTTAGGGTGGGGTGTTTCATACTGAAATAAGTCAGAAATGATGGGTACTCCACGCCCTTAACGGATCTAGCACGACTTTTCCTGTAACCCTATATAATTTTCAAATTACATTGCTAATTTCAATCAAGCCGCCTGCCAATCGTGGAGATTATGGCAACCCCTAAATTGTATTAAAAAAAGCGGCATTTTTTTTTTGGAATTTCATGAATAAGCCGATGATAAATTTCAACACTGGAATGTTCAGAATCATGTACTGGATCCCTGGTATCGGTTTTCGGTACGATGTCCCTTACACCCCGTATATCAGTAAACCTAAAATAATTTTAAAATTCCTACTGCTTATATCTATTGGCTATCCATTTGGTAGCTCAACATTATGTATTCTGTGGCTACAAAGTGACAGTCACCTTATGCGTAATCTATAGATATTTTGAAAAATAAAAATAAACATTGTCTGACTAAATATTGTATAAATTGTAAAACCTTAATTGGCTGTAAGATTTACATGTATGTCTACGTTTACTACTATGTCTAAGAGCTGTGGTTTTTGTAATAAACATTAAATAAATATTGTTGGGTGGCATTCTATAACCAATACTGAAGTCAAAACTGTATTTTTTGTTGGTCTGTCTGTCTGTATCATGGCCGCGCATCACACCGAAACGACTGAACGGATTCAAATGAAACTCTGTATGATTTGAGTTAATACTACGATGTAGGATGGATGCTATTTTTTTACCTCTTAATCCAGCACGGTTCTCTTGGGAGAGCGAATTAAAGTCAACATGTTTATTGGCTATACGCGTGGTCCAATTTTATCATTTTTTCATTTTAGTTATAATAAATAATATGGAAACACTCATAGACAATTGTTATCAATGTTTAGCAATCAATCAGGTTAAGCAACGTTAGGTAAGGTCACTACATAGATGACCCGGACGAGTACCATGTACGTTCCCGGGGCCCGTCGACACAGCGGGTTGAGGACACCGTGGGGTTTTAGGGCCTCCGCCCACTAGCGTTTTCTAGCTGCAACGACTGGCAACTTTGCGACTGCATCGCGTTTTAGCAACTCATTAGCGACCATTGAGCTACTCCTTGCGCTCGGTCGCTGTATCGGAGTCGCGCGTTTTAGCAACCGCATCAATGCTGCACCGCGTTTTAGCGACTGCTGTCATCGATGCACAGTGGGCCAAACATAAGGTTCACTAGCTTAATTTTTTTGAAAAATGAAATATATTTTATGTAGTTCAAATACACGGATTTGTTAAAATTACCATAACATCGAATTACTTAGTAATCACAAGTTTTATTTTTAACTTAACAACATTAAATGTTGTAACAACATTCCAAATGTATCAAAATATAATTTGTTTCCCCTTTTTTTTGTGTTTGAATTGTAAAGCTGAATCTTTTTGGTCACGTTACGGTTATGGTAACAAAACCGTCTGAGTTTCAACCTTAACCCTTTTACAAATATCACATGCTGCTATTGCGGTATTATAGATGTCGTTGTTATTATGTTGATATACATATAAGTATGTATAAACTAATACCCAGTAGGTACTTTATAAAAAAACAAGTTCGCTTTGCATCTAAGTCACCAGGATTTGACTAATCCTTCTGAATAAAGGTAAAATCGCTTAAGAACTTTGAAATGCAAATACATAATCAAGAAGTTGAATGAAATATAAAAAAAATGATATTATATACTTCACCCAAAACAATTTTCTGGTATTATTTAATTATATAATCTTTACGATAAACAAGCACAATAAGAACAATTTAGACAGAATAAAAAACTACAAATGCGTAGTTTTTTTTATAAAAAGAGAACTTCATCTGCCTTTTAATTAAATCAATGTATTTAATAATAATATACGTTTATTTCAGACTCTTGATCCATACAAAAAAAATACAAAGACACATTGACAAAAAAAGGAAGAAACCAAACAGAATAAATAAATAATAACCAAACTAAACAAAAAAAACAGACATTCCAGTAAAAAAAGAATTTTAAGCAGCTATTTCACGCCAACGTCTATAGGCCGACCGTTTAACTCGCGCATCGCCTGCGCGGCAAGAAGGGAGCGAGGGGAGATGTTAGCGGATGGGTGAAAGGGGTGCGCGGAGCAGAGAGCTTACGTCAAATGCGGCAGAGCGCTGGCTGTGCTCGCAGCGCGCGGTTGGTGTTTTTGTTACGGACGCTTGAAGATAAACGCACAAGGTATACGAATGCCAAGATAAATCTCAAGATGAATCGCTCTTCCAGTTCGTTGATGAAGAGATGGACCGATTTATTATTAATTTGCAAGATTCTGACTCCTCAAGCTACACAGACAGTGTTGATGATTCAAGCGATATGAATATTAGTGACGAATAGTCCTATAAATTTTTTATCTGTGGTTAAATATTTCTTAAACGGAGTTAATTATTGTTTTATGATTTTGTACCTATGAAGCTATTATAAAATATTTGTAAAACTTAAAAATAAATACTTAAAAAAAAGATACTTATTATTTTATTCTTTACCAACAATGTCTATCTCGAGATAAATCTTTGGATTATTGACTCCGTGTGTAGCGTTACCCGCCCCCGCTCCCCTCCCACCGCGCAGGCGACACGCGAGTTAAACGGTCGGCCTATACACATGTTCGTTATAGACCAACGGTCCGCGATTTCTTTAATAATACCGTTTCTACACTGACCAACCCGGGCCATATATGAAGCAATTCAGCTTCTCTGAATGGCATTGAACGTGTTCAGACGCGCCTCCGTAAACTTGCTAGAGGCACTACAGTACCTATTTAAAACCCATGAGGTGTCTGAAAATGTTATTATATTGTACACGAATACCATCCAATGACCTCCTTTTATAATTTGTCCAGAGTTGGCAAGTGTAGAAGTTTTTACAGTATGATTCAATTTGATTCAAATAAATGCACTTAAGTTTGAACATTAGCTTTAAAAAAAATAATCTTCTCTCACTTTCTTGGTAATAGATATGTATTAGTCTATCATAATATATTATAATATGTATATGTAGTTTATTTTTTATTTTATTATTTTTTTTTAAAAATATATATATATTTTTTTAATCCACTTAATTTATTTATATAACTGCACCTGCCCATAAGAATGCTCTGTCCTGTACCCCAAGGTTGACTGGAAGAGATCGTTGTTCACTGTTTTTAATTGTTTTAATTTCAAATGTATATTTCTTTTGTGTGCAATAAAGAGTATTTGTATTGTATTGTATTGTATTGTATATTATGTACTAGCTTTATCCTGCAGCATCGCTTGCACATATTTAGTTAATATCCTGGGACAATTCACACACGGTCATCTGATTCAAACTAGGCAGAGCCTGTACTATGGAACCAGACAACTGATACTAATACATATATACTTTTTTTTTTGTAAGTACATACTTATATAGATAAACACCCAGACACTTGGTGGGAATCGAACCCACGACCACGACGACGTGTAGGAGACAGGGTTACTAACCACTAGACCAACGGGCCCGTCATCAGTTAGTACTTAGGTATAGATTGTTTATAGGTTTTAAACAATCAGTAACAACGCATATTGTATAATAATATCATGCAAGAAAACTTCGTCCTTTACACGTCGCCATTTCATTTTCATCTTATTTTCAATCGGCCTGTATTGTCCAAACCAATAATAAATAACTTACTTCACGCGTTTCGCGTTTCGTCGCATTTAGCAAAGTGTAAAGAAGAGCCCGGAGCTCTTTAGTTTCTAAAGCAAGCGGTTTCCCTGCGCTTCCGAAGCAACAAAGTAAGTTACATAAATGAAAAACGGCCAGTTCATGAAACCTTGATTGAACTGCGGGATAAAATTTTCTCCATTTTCATAACCCCTAGTGCATCTTTAAAATCACTTAAAGCTTGCGAAATATTTATTTATTTATTTTATTTAAAAAGTCTTTTCAGTACCTACGTATTGTGGTAATCGAACGCAATGATCTTATATCGTTATGATTATGAATACGGTTGTTTGTATTTAAAAACCACAAGAAATACATTATCAAAAATCTTATGAAAGAGAAGCTTGTTTTAACGCCCACTGTGCGCTGTAACGTGTGAATCCAATACACTGTAACTACGAAAAACTGATTTTGAGAAAATGAGCAAAATAGATTTTTTTAGTTTTTTCAAGATTACTCCAAAATTTTCGTTAGAAAGTTTTTAGTGTTTGCTGCCAATTTAAAAATAATTTTATAAGTTATCCAGCCTATTAAGTTTTATATATATTTACTGTCTTATTAATAAAAATCGCTTATTTTTCTCTTACTCCAAAGCTACATCGGAAGTAGTTAATTCTAGACTAGTCACGGAATAGCTACGTCTTAATAACGGTATTAATAAATACGAAGTAGGTTCGGACTAACAATACAATTCTTACACTGAGACTAAGGTGTATGTTATGGCAACCCACTGAAATTAAAAGTAAAAAAAATGAACAAAATGACTAAAAAGACACTGGCAGTTAGGTAAATTTTGATATTTGACACTTTTATTTGACAATCACAACTTTCACTCTATATTTATCTTACATCATAATATTCTATATTTCTCTTACATCATAATATTCTGTATTTCTCTTGTTGAATTCAAGATAGTGGTTTTAGAATTTGTGTTTTTTTATTAGCAGAATATTATCTATAAATCAAGAAAGTATATAACAAGTAGGCCGGGGATCTAGCCTGTTACACACCGTCCCTAACAAGAAACTACAGTGCACCTCAAAAAACGCGTGTAAGAGCAGAAACCACGGTGGGCCTCAAGCACGAGCCGGCGCGTGTAATGCAAAACTTGCTGACAATGCAACCTATCCAAGAACAGAAGGGCTATTGTATAGACGCATCCAGCATGTGTACCGAAAACCAGCTGACGGCGCACAACTAGATCCATTGTATGGACCCATAGCGACGGAATCGGCTCTTCACTTAGCTTCTAACATCGAAGCGGTCACTACATATTTAAATTAGATATTAAAAATGTAATTTAAATTAATAAAAATTAGTTTTAAAATCTGTTCTAAGTTATTTCTGAATCATCCGGCTGTAGCCTACATAACTAGCCTAATAGTTTAGTTTATTGAGACAGTTTATTTACCTCTCCACGAGCCCAAGTCCTTTTTGCAGCTAAAACTTTCAAGTGAGGTGGTATAAAGCCTACTGCATCTCCAGCCAAATCATTCTACCATTTCAGTAATGTAATATGCAGTTGAGCGTGTAAATCTATATTTATATTTAAACTCGTCTTCAAGGTCTTCAAAAGGGATATTGCGAGGTTTATACAATTAGGTTATGTTTAGTATATATAATTATCTCAATGGAAGTTAGAAATACAATACAAATCTATGCTTACTCAAACGTTAAACCATGGGGCTCCGCGGAGTAACTTTTACTCCGGGACTACATTTTGATTAGTTAACTCCGTCCTTACTACTAGTTTATTAATACCATAATTGCCTAATCTTTGCGTAAGTCTTGGAGTAAAGTTGTTCTGACGCTAATCATAGTTTATTAATAAGGCTGTTAGAGTATACATAATGAATTATCGACGATAACTTGTGTTGCTCTAATAGTTGTCAGAAGCTAAGGAAGATATTGTTAAGGCAATACACAGTATCATATAGTTACAGTGTATTGACATTGACTAAAAGTGTATTGGTAGGTATAAGTTTGAGAACCATAATACTGCACAGACGTGGCAGTTCTTGATATATTTTGGTATTTTCTATTGAGAATGCTCCATATTTAGATCTTGATTTCAATTAATGCACATTTTTAGAAGTCACTTGTTACTCTTGATAATGTTAAGTTGTCCACTTTAAATTGTCTCTCTTAGCTATCTTTGCCTTTATCTTCTCCTTTCTCTTTGAGTTCGGTTACTGAGGGGGTTGGGAATTATATCATCATGGTCTTCAGTTAAAATTGTTGTTACCTAACATTGAAGTAACCTTGACCAATCCTTGTCCAATAATCACTCGTTTCTTAAACTTTTCAATTGAATCCTGTTCTTTCCCGTCTTGGGAAGAACGCTTGTCATTGTCATTCCTTTTCCCAAACAGCCAAATTTTTCTGTTACAAATTTTAGTCCTATATCTACACTCCTTGTTCTGTTCTGGAAGTCCTGGAAGGTATTTATTGTTTACAAACAAATGACAGACTATTTTACACCTAATTGTCTTTTAGTCCTTAGTTTTGGTAAAAATAAGTGATGTTTGACGCTTGGTTATAGAAAGCAAACAACTGATTATTCTGGTATTATTGGATCTTGGTAGTGACTTCAATTCTGTTTATTTTGACATACTTCTAGGCATTCTTTCCTCTCTCTATGTCGCTTATTCAGCTATCAATAATTGATAGCTGAATAAGGGCGCTCCCAGTCTGTCCGCTTTGAGGAGACATCATCTGTGTGGTGTGAGCTTGAGGCGGGTGTTCCACTGGGTGGCGTAATCTCTCCTCTTTTCAGTTTTCATGAATGTTATCGCGAGGGTTTTCTAACTATCATCTCTATGCATGATCATCCTTAGTTTTATCGTCATGCCAATATTGATAAGCTTCGGTAAGCGATATATACGCTTAATAAAGATTTAAATAGCATAAGTCAGTGGGCAAAATCAATTGGCTTGTTAGTGAACTCTACTAATTCTCAGGCTATCATATTTGGTGGCGGATACGTGATGAATCTGGTTGACATTAACTCACTCTCCAGTTTAGTTTTCGATTCCGTACCAATTGCATACTCAAATAAAGTTAAAATTCTTAGAGTTCTGTTTGATTATAATATTTCTTGGGAATCTCATGTTGGAGATAGGTATAAGTAAGAAGATCTTTTACTCTTATCAGTCTCACAAGCGTCTCCAAAAATTTCTTCTGCGTCAGACAAAAATCTTTTTTGCTTGATCTTTAGCTCTTTTCGATTATGCTGATGTATGTTTCTAGATGCAACTGAGGAGCTTCTTAATAAACTGGAGCAATTGTAAAATTTGTGTATTCATTTCATCTTTAGTCTGCGGAAATATGATCGTGTCGGAATTTCGGGCTCAACTAGAATGTCTGCCAATCCGTCAGCGGCGGAACTGGTACATTATTTATTTTCTAAATTGTATACTTAACAATCCTTAATCTCCTCTTTATCTTTGTGAGCGTTATTCCTTGCTCGTGTCTTGTGACAAGCCTTGACGTTCCAGTATATCTCTGCATTTTGAAGTTCCTCCTCATTATTATAGTAGCTATAATGTTTTTTTTTACCATGCAAGCAGTGCGGCTATGGAATTCGCTTCCACATTCCTTGCGTAGTAGCTGTAATTTAGTCATATTTAAAAAACAACATTTCCTCTCCAGATAGATTTATTTTAATATTTAGTGTATTTATAATACTATATTTATTTTTAAATTTCAGTACGTATTAGTTCATCAGCTCATACTTTCCAGCCACTGCGCCGCCGTCGCTCTCGGCCAGATCGACCAATAATAATTGAAATCGATAGCCCAGCCTCAATCTGATTGGCGCAGCCGCGTCGCGCTAGCCCTTCTACTTTGTTTTGACAAAACACTGTATCTTGCAATCCGCGAAGATTATTTGGACAATGCACTGCATCATCAATTGCCGTGTTTTACTATTTCAGGCCGGTAGTTTTTAGTAAAAACAGTGTAATTTGTATTGCAATATCTCAGTATTTTTCATACAATGTAAAAAAAACTATGAATGCTAAAACATCAAACAGGTTAAAAGAAATCGAATGAACGTTGTTAATTCAAAACACTGTATCTGAAGTTACAGTGTATTGGATTCACACGGTACCGCTGGTGTGACATGTTTTGACTTAGGGGGGTTACCAACTTTTTCTGGTATTCTAGATTATTTTCGGGGTCGATTTAAGTTACCACTTTTTAAGGAATATTGCTGCTTTGGTTTTTAATTTCAAAGAAAGCACGTATTGCAAAAATATATATTTCACCTTCTACATGATTTTTAACACAAATCTACATAAATGATTGAATGATAATGTTTGCTTCAACACATAGGTTTTTGAAAACTGGTAATTGGATGTAGCCAGTACCGCCTTCATCGTGATTTATATTTTCTCTTTATTAGTAAAGCATAAATGGACGTGGCAATCTCCGGATGGAAAAACAAAAAACGAGATCGACTTCATACTGGCAAAAAAAGTAAGAACCATTAAAAATGTTCAAGTCCTACATACAATATTCCCATCCGATCATCGCCCAGTTCGTTGCGAAGTACAATTAGATGGATTATCAAAGAGAAGTAGAAGATATGCGAGTAAAAAAATCAAAAAACTACTTTCGCCTACAGAGCAGGAACTCATTAAAAATCTGATGGCACGAGAAAATATAAAGAATTCCGAAGACATTGAAGAAAACTACCAAACCATAGTTAATACAATAAATAAATGTGCAAATAATTTACCAGA